>CM057452.1:930413928-931692857 GCA_016271365.2 Neoceratodus forsteri | reverse complement strand
ACATCTCAAAATGCAGCTGTCATCACTGAGTGCATCACGGGATGTGCACTGCTACTACAGGATTGAGACCACACACACTATCGGACTCAGTGTGGACAGGCTGTAATGTTTTCAAACCATGATACACACTGTTCACTGGCAGTGTGGACACACTGGAATGTTTAAAGTCTCTAACAGTTTGAATCCATTGCAGCTTTTTCAAGTGTAGTGTGGACAGGGCCTGCATGTCTATGTAATTATCTATCTTTCTATCAATTGCATGTATTGCTATTTTTACCTATTTCTAAAACAAACCTTCATATCACATTTTCCTGCACTCTGAGCACATACTTATGAAACTGTACATATTTGTAGTCCACTTCTGCATAGACCTCATACTTTCCTAATATTCTCATTATCACAACCATAACCACCTTGCCCTTATCAAAAGTGACCCCCTCTGAAAGTTATTATCACCTTTTCTCTGTTAACAGTCCATCATCATTACACCTGACCTCCTGACATCAACACATTGCTTAAATATAACTTATGCCCTGTCCATTCTACACCTCTGTAATGTTACATAGAGCCCAAACCATTACCGCAATGTTTTGCATTTACACCTGTAACGTTACAGAAAGCGTTTTCATAACTGTTGTTGAAACCACATATGAGGTGGTTTCAACAACAGTTATGAAACTGGTTATGCCTCAGTAATGGTACCGGCCATAGTGTGGATGCATGGCACTGGTCCCCTAGTGCAGCCCGAGCTGCATTGTGGGATCAGGTGCTGCCATTACAGTTGCCCGGCTTCTACTGTACCAGTCCCATAACGGACACTGCTGCAGTGTGGACACACTGCACCGCTCCCCAGCTGCAGCTGTTTGCATCTATTACTGGGCCTGAGCGGTGTAGGATGGATGGGGTCTTACATCACCTCATAGACAAAAACCCTGTTTCTCTAAAAAAAAACAACAAAAAAAACCCTGTAAATAATCAAAAGGCTGAACATATGCCAGCCATTACATTTTCATGTACTGCCACCTTCTGTGCTATCATGGGGATTTGCATATGTTTCTCATGATGCTTTACATTATTGGAGTATGTGCAACTGTGTTTTCTTTAAAATGTGGCTGTCTGGCCAATATCATCTGGGATAACACATACATCAGTGGCATTTGCTCTGGGGTTCTTTTGTAAACCTATATTGCTTCCTATTCCTTCCATTAAAATGTACACCTCCATGTATTTTCCTAATAATGTGTATGCCTACCTTAGAACAGAAACTAAAACAAATCTTACTACTTACAAATCATTGTGTTGTTTCTACATACCTCCTTAACTGTTCCACATAACTTCATTAACTTCATTATGCAGCCGTGGTGGATCTGTCCAGATTTTGTTTTCTGTGGGGTGACTCTCTGATGAAGGGACCCTTTCACTCAATTCTGCCAGCATTTTCTCAAGAAGTTTGTTTTAAATTTTGCTGACAACAGTGGATGTCCCATATGCAACTTATCCTTTGTTCAGAACTTTAACTTTACACCCCTAGTGGTGTTTCCTGATGCAAAATATGCTAAACATTTAAGGAAAGCATTATTTCTATAGTTCAGTATTTATTGAGGTGTAACTCTGAAAGAATGGCTGGGTATGGACATGGAAGCAAAAGGTGGGAGACCCCTAATCTGGAGTGACCAGTCCAGCACTTTGGGTTCTGTAAGGGCGCCTGTTTGTTTCAGTGTATGTGGCCAATGCCTGAAGATGTTTACCCAATGTATGTGGGTTTTTTGCTAGTTTTGAGCCCCAGTGTGCTTCGTTGTGACCAGTGTGCCACATTCCTATCTAATGCCATATGGGACTGTTCTAAGTAATGGCCTAGTGCCTTTCCCAGAAGATGTTTTGTGTGTGTTCACCATGGCTAGTACCACATTTCCAGATGTTTAATCCTATGCTATATGAGATAAGTTTCTATATAAGTTTCTGTTTTTCCACAGATTTGTTCTGTATTGCCTTGTGCCATGAAGTGTAAACCCTTGGGGGTCCATCTTTGCTTTTGTGTTCCATCTTTGTTTCAGAATAATACCACACTCTAGAATCCCAACCTGGTATGGACAATCTAGTTACTGCTTCCTGTGTCAATTTACTGGGTACCCCTGTCCAGAAGTAGCAAACCTACCATAGCCCTCTGCAAAAGTTCTCTCCTCAGGATCTGAGTTTTGGTATAGGTCTGTTTGTGTCTTGTACATATTTTGTGTTTCTCTCTGTTTGCAATTGCTTTGTACCCAACCCCTCTTTTTTCCCCGAGACAGAGAAAGTATGGGAGGTGTGCCTACTAGTTAAATAAGGGGGCGTGGGGTTTACAAACATAAAATAAACAAGCATTTGTCAATGCCAAGTGTTGCTTGCTGTCATTAGCAGTGGAAGTACAGGAGTTAGACAGATGCAGTATAGGAATGGCAGTGAAGTATTGAACTGATGCCAACTCCATCCCCACCCTGCAGAGATGGACAGGCATTGGGATGTGCCTTTGGGTCGTCGCTCATAATGGTCATGACATTTCACCTCACCCTACCTTGCAGACACTTACAAGTGTCGAGGTGTGCATTGAAGTGTTCGGGCTTTACACTCACTTCACTCCATAAGGAAGTATACTGAAATGGGTGCAGTACAGGAGAATGGAGTGAACTCTGGGGCCAAAGGGTCCAAGGTGCACCTTGATGCCTGCCACTGGCTGCAGGGTGGGGGTAGAATGGCATGAGCATTACTCTTGACAGTCCCAAATCACACCCCTGATGCCTGTTAGTCCTACAGGGTAGGGCATTATGGTAAAAAACCCTAATACCGTGGGTGTTTCTTGAACTTTTTACTCCAAGTTTTCAACATGGATTTTTTATGATCCCACCACATGAACAGTGACACTATCGGTTCATTAGCATAAAGGTGATTTTGCACAGTGACTGCGCCATGTGGAGCCAGAGGTGCGAAAACACATTTCAAACAGGATGTGAAAAATGACAGCTGTACTGTTCATGAGGAGGTATAAAAAATGGCAATGTTGAAAATCTGGAGTGAAAATATAAAAAAATTGGTGAAGTCACAAGTGTGCGTAGAAACTGTGCAACACACACCCGTAATGCAAATAGTTTGGGGATTTTTTACAGCAGATTTTCAACCTAGGCATTTTGGGACCTCTGTTCATAAATAGTGTCACTGTGATTTTCTTAATCTATCCCGAACACTGATTTCCCACAGATACCATGCTATTCTGCATCAGAACTGCAAAAACAAAATTCGACCAGGGTGTGAAAAATGACAGCTTTACTGTTCATGAGTAGGTGTGGAAAAATGCCAATGCTGAAAATCTGGGCTGAAAAGATTATGAATTTATGAACTTATCAGGGTGCATGAAAATTGCACAATGCACACTCGTAACACAGTCATTTTATGGACATTTGTCACCAAATTTTCAACATAGCCAGTTTAAGACCTCTGCTTATGAACAGTGTCACTGTGATTTTTTTATCAGTCCTGACCATTGATTTCACACACTGACCGTGCCATTGTGCGTTACATGTGTGAAAACACATTTCAGGCAAGATGTGAAAAATGACAGATGTACTGTTCATAAGAAGGTGTGGTAATATGGCAATGTTGAAAATCTGGAGTGAAAATATTACAAATGCTCAAAGTTACGAGCATGCATAGGAACTGCGCAATGCACGCTCGTAAAAGAGTCATTTTGGGGAAGTTTTTCACCAAATCTTCAACACAGGGTTTTTGCGAACCTACCTCATGAACATTTACACTGTCATTTCATTAATCAGTCCTGAAAGATGGTTTCACGCAGTGACCACAAAATCACCTTTTGGGACTGAATAACAAAATGACAGTGACTGAGTTCATGAGGTGGTGTCCCAAGAACCCCATGTTGAAAATTTGGTTAAAACATTCCCAAAAATGGCCGCGATATGCACCAAAGTTGAAAAAAAACATTTATTGTATGCCATTATATAGCATACTGGCATTTCTTGAGTTCGCGATTGGCTTTGAAGAATGCAGACGTGTTCCCGGTCCAGCGAAGATCATTGCGTCAGCCTGCGGAAGTAGTATATGGGTTGGGTGGGGTATGGGCAGGAGGGGTACACAGAGGGTGGGTGTGGGTTGGGGAGGGGCAAGAAAATCAATGAGGGTCATTTTCTTCTAGGTCTTTTTTTTTAAAAGATGATGGGGGACTTTTGCCACGCTGGGGTGGGCTCCCAATGTGGCACCAGGCAGTTTGTTTGGGAGGCCGTGGAGCTGACAGGGGATTGGGCACCCCCGTTGGCTGAGATTTTTGCCATGCTGGGGTGGGCTCCCAGTGTGGCAGATAGAAGTTGTTTGGGGGGGCAGTGGAACCTATGGGGGATTCGGCACCCCCATCGGAGATACAGTGTGCTGGGGGAGGGGTACGCATGAGCCATGGGGGGGTGCATTACACCAATGGGGATTGGGCTACCCCATCAGCAAATGAACTGGGGAGGGGGTCGTACAGATAGTGGGATTGGACACCATGTCTGCTTTTTTTTATTTATTAAAATGTTTCACCAGGAAGGCACAGTGAACGGTGGGCTGCAGCTTTCCATCAGCTTCCTGGGGACTGTGAGAGGCCGACAGAGAAGCTGTCAGCATGGGGAAACCATGCAATCAGCTGTTCTGGTAGCTTGTAATGCACCAAAACAGCTAATTGCATGGTGATGTGACCAAATTTCTCGACGCATTGTGACATGCTCCCTAACTGCTGACTGACGCAATGTGTTTCTTGCACATGCGTGCAAGCAACACAAAAATGAGTCTTTTATTGTCACTATTTCTTCACATGTCTTTTTTCTTTCCTGGATCTTGGAGCTGTGCTCAAATAAATCTGAAACAAATTCACTGAAAGGGAAAGAGCCCCGCCATCTAAGATTTTCTTTGCCTGGACTGTTGTCATCATAGCTGCTGAAAGTGCAGATTTTGCTCCCACTGTGATTAACTCAGTAAAACATGAAGAGTCATTTCCAATAATTACAGGTACCAATAACTTAGGTATTACTCCCGTTTTCATTTGGTTTGACACCCCATAAATAATCAGAGTCACTTGGGTGGTGGGATAGTACAGAATATCCACATGAATGCAGATGACACCAATACCTGGTTCTTTTGCACATTGTTTTCCCATCACTGCAACATGTACTAGGATCTGTCTGCTTCCTGAATCAGTAAGTCCCTTCACAGTCTTATCTCCCACCTTTACACCTGTTAATTACTTTCCCCAATTTGCTGAGGCCAAACCTGCTCCATGGTTACCCTCCTTATCTTTATGGTAGTTTCTTGCAATAAGGTGTGGCTTGTTACAGTAATAGCAAATAAAGTCTTTGGGTGCAGATTTGTTACTCCCATGAGAGTTCTTATTTGACCTGGAGTTAAACTGGGACAAAGAAAGTCTTAATGGTCATTCACTGTTACTTCACTGCTGCATGGTCTGTCTGGTCATTTGATAGTACTTGGCCAAAGAAATGGCCTTTTCCTGACTTTCTGGTTGGTGTTCTTCTACCCAAAGCCGCATGTCTGTTGGGAGGAGACTGATGAATTGCTCCATTGCAAATATGTCAGTGATCTGTGTGGCTGTTTTACCCTCTGGTTGGAGCCATTTAATAAGGAGTTATCTGATTTGAGTGAAAACTTCTCAAGGATTGTTCACTGAGTGGTACTTCAGGGACCAGAATTGTTGCCTGTAGGTGTCTACTGAGATGTCACATATTTTCAGGATTTCTCTTTTCACTAGGTCCTAGTTTTTGGACTATGCAGAGTCCATATCACTGTAAGCAACTTTGGCTTTACTTTTTAGGTAAATAAAGTAAAGTAAAAATGTATTTGTTTAAAGCACCTGTCCCAAGATCAGGGCATTTTTACAATAATTCAAACAGTTTTAATACAAATCATATAAAAACAATAAATATAATAACCAAAAATAATCCTTAGTTATCAAATCCCAGAGAATGTTTGGTTAAAGAGAAATGTCTTTAACTGTTTTTTAAAACTTTCCACAGTCAGGCAGTCTTGTATCAGATGAGATAGAGAATTCTACAGGGTAGGTGCCATATAGGCAAACGATCTTCCTCTAGATGTCTTTAAATATACCCTGGGTATCTCTAGCAATCCCTCATCAGAGGATCAGAGTGAGCGGGAGGGGCAGTAAGGAACCAGAAGTTCTTTCATGTAGTGAGGTCCTAAATCATGTAGGGCCTTATAGGTCAGCAATGCGACCTCGAAGGTGATCTGCCACTGTATAGGCAGCCAGTGCAGTTCACGCAGCACAAGTGTTATTTGGCTAGATCTAGAAACTCCTATCGACAACCTGACCATCACATTCTGCACAAGCTTCAAGTGGTGAATAACCACCCCCAGCAGCCCTAGATAGAGGGCATTGCAGTAATCAAATGACTGGTGATAAAGGCATGGACCAGGGTAGGAAGATCTTCAGGTGGAACCAAGTGTTTCACCCAGGCTATATTCCTTAGAAGGAAAAAGGCAGACTTGACTATAGCTGACACCTGTGCCCTCACGGTCAGACCCTCATCAAATATCATGCCCAGGTTACACACTTGGCCAGAGTCCATAAGCGGGGCACTCCCAAGATATAAACCTGAAAGTTTCCCTTCCCAAACCCCTGTTGTCCTCACTCCAGGGTCCATCACCAATACCTCACTTTTTCCTGAATTCAACTGAAGCCAACTAATACTCATCCACTCCTGTATTTCCAGCAGACAGTTATTAAACACTGTGATGGAATCAGACTCCTGTTCAGGTGCAAAAGACAGGTACAGCTGAGAGTCATCAACATAACAATGAAAACTCAACCCATATGGTCTTATAATGTCCCCAAATGGAAGCATATACACCACAAATAACATGGGGGACAGCACCGAGCCCTGTGGAACCCCACAGGGCAGCCAGTGAGGGGCTGAGGAATGAATCCCTGACACCACTCTCTGTGTTCTGCCTTCTAGGAAGGATTGAAGCCAACTGTGGACTGCCCCCCTCAGTCCACATAAAAACCACAGGCAGTAGAGCAGCACCCCATGATCTATGGTGTCAAATGCTGCTGAGAGATCCAGGAGAATCAAGATGGAACAAGTTCTCTGATCTCTCGCCATCAGGAGATCATTTAGAACCCGAACAAGAACTGTCTCCATGCTATGCCTTTTCCCGAAGCCAGACTGGAGATGGTCATAGATATTGTGGCTGGTCAAATGATCCTCCAACTGTGGAGTGACCACCTTCTCAATAACTTTCTCTACAAAGGGTAAGTTAGAGACCGGTCAGTAATTTTCTGGGCAGTTGGGGTCAAGACAGGATTTTCTCAAGAGGAGGCATACTACAGCCTCCTTTAAGGGATCCAGAAAGATGCCTCTCTCTAATGAAACCACCACTATCCCAGCCAGGATCGGGCTGATGACATCTACACACCCCACTAACTGGTGAGTAGGGCCCAGATCCAACTTACAGTAAGTACTGTAGGTCGCAGAGTCTGGATGATTCTCACTATATCCATGACTGCTGGTTGGCTAAAGGTGAACCAGGTCAACTGGGCATTAGTACCATCCAACTGATCAATGCAAGGCCCAATGGATGGGCGCTGGCAGATTTCACCCCTGATGGTGGATACCCTGTCAGCGAAGAATTTTGCAAACTCCTCACATTGTATTTGTGACAATGCTCAACTGACCTGTAGATAGGCTGGATTGCACAGTCTGTTCACAGTCCAGAAGAGCAGGGCTGGTCTATTCCTCACTGTAGCAAGTTCCCTGGACAGGAACTCTGCCTTCTTATGGGAAATTGCTAATTGGTAGATCTTATAATGTTTTAACAATCCAAGCCTATTCACCTCTAGGTGAGTTTTCCATGAGCGTCTTTCAAATCTTCATCCCCGCCTCTTCAGCTCATGGACCTCCCCATCAAACCAGGGATCCCTCAGGTGAAGAGTTTGGGGACAAACAGAAGGTACTAGCCTGATTGCCTATTGTTGCTTTGGCCACTGGCAGGTTGCAACAACTATTTCAAAACTTGTCAGGTATGCTTCAATACCATCCAAGAGACACAACTTTGTAAGTGTAATGTCTTTTAAGTTGTTTGAGTTTTGTTGCTCTGCTGGACCCATGCCAGATCCTCCAGCTTTAATAGTTTGCAAGGCCTCCAGCCATTGCTGCACCTCTTCTCTTTTCTGCTGTTCCTATTGCTGCATCTCTTTTCTCTTCTGCTCCTGTCACTGCATCTCTTCTTTTTTTGTGCTTCTCTTTTTGCTGCATCTCTTCTTTTCTCTGCTTCTCTGTCTCTCTTTGTTGTATCACCCACCCTTTGAAGAAGGCAGACAGGCTTTCAAGCTCTGTCCTTGCCTGTGCTTCTTCCATCAGAGGTTCTGGCTGTACAGTCTTAGTTTGGACTTCTGTTTTCTGCTTTTAGTTTTTCTGCCATCTTCTGGTAATCACTTCTGGGTTTGTTGTTGCAGGATGCATACCTTTCTTCTACGCTTCTCTGGTTCCAAGTCTAGTATCCACACAAAACTCCTGGCTTAGATTGTGCACGGCAAAAATCCCACTTAGTCTGACACCATCTATCACTGAGGCATAAGTCAGGAAGCATAGGAAACCAGGAGCAGTTGTAACATTTGCAAGTAGCATTTTAATTGTGCAGAATGTCTTTTTTAACATAGGCAGTTCAAACAGAACAAACTCCTTCCTCCAAAGATATCTCTAATTTTAAATTTTGACATATCCCTCTCTCTAGCAAACACTGCTGCTCTTTTTATAAGAAGTCATTGCATGGCAGTTAACTTTTGCATCCTGTATTAAGGGATATCCAGTTTTTCACAAAATGTATCAGAACTTTGTCAATTTCTTTGCAGGTGCAACAAAATAGAACACAGTGTCCCATAACCAATCTCTTGTTGACAGCTTTGCAAATAAGTATATGGCCAAATGAGCACAAGCCAGTAATATGACTGCTAGAAAACTAGTGCTGGGTGGTAGTAAAAGGCTGAACTTCTATATGTTTTGATGTTTGCCACTACAGCACCCCAACATGGAATATCTGAAAAGAAACAAAAAAAAACATAAATATAATGCACAGTACTGACGTTAAATACAAAAAACACTCAATCACCTGAAAATCAACTAAGAACACTAGACTAGAAAGGGAAACACAAATAGCCTACCCCATGATGTTCAAACTTATGTACAATCATAGATATATACCTTTGGTTCAGAAGGATAATGGGGGATGGTGGCATTCTAGCTATAGATGTTAAAGCTCTGCCTGGGAGGCAGCCCTAATCCATACCTACCTCAAAGGCAGGGCTGCCTCAGAGACAACTTTCTTTTATAAAAGGTGTCTTTTAAGAAAGGCTCTTTCTGTATGTCAGCCAATCAGAGGCAGGCTAGAACCTCCTAATCAGAGCAAGAATAAGCATATGGGAGGGCCATTTAGAGAACAGATGAATAACCAATTAGCAGCAACAGGCAGCAACCTCAGCTACTGCCTTCAGAAGATATTAACCGATGAGACACATTGGAGGGTGGGATTAAGCGGCCTGCCTCCAAGGCAGTGGCATGTATAACCAATCAGTAGCAACAGGTAGCACCGTGAGTTATTGTCTTCCATAAGGTATTAACCAGTGAGGCACAGCAGAGGGTGGGATTAAGTAATCTGCCTCTAAGTCAGTGACATGTGTAACCAATCAGCAGCAAGAGGTGAGCAACTTCAGTTACTGTCCTTCAGAAGGTATTAACCAATGAGGCACAGCAGAGTGTGGGAATAAGTCATCTGCCTCTGAGGCAGCGTTGCCTCAGAGGCAATATTTGTTAAAGAAAAGTGTCTGTTACAGAATCAACCACAAGAACAATTAGCCATATAAATCACACTTTCTGTCACATATGTGATGAACCATCTGACATCTACAGTTCCACCTGTATTTGGATTTTGGAATTTTTTGTACTTGTCACAAAGGGGCAGTACTTGCAGTTGCCACATTTGTGGCAACCACTTGTTCTAGCATGAAGCCACATTCTTGGTCTGTTCTCCTGTGGGTGTACTGAATGTATTAAAATATCTCTTAAATTCCTGCCCCTTCTGTATGTAATTTTCAGTTCTGTGCCCTCAAAATCCTTCAGGCCTGGGTCCAAATTGACCATGTGCCAATGTTTTTTGATCACATTGCTTTTTTTGGTTTGACTGTGCACTGTACATTGTAACAAAATTAACCCTTGGGCCCCGATCTCATTTTTTTTGTATTTCTTTTGTGCAGTAATGTGTTGCGTTCTACATTATCTATATCAGCTCTAGCTTTTTTAATTGTTTCATCTGTGTAACCCCTTGCCTAGGGTTCCCACCTATCCAGTTTGTGACCGGATAATCCAGTTTTTAAGGACCTTATCCAGTCATCCGGTTTTGGTTACATGCAGTCCGGTTTCTGGGCCATTTTGAGTGCTCATATACTCTTAAAACTGATGTATCAAATCATTCACTGTTTTGGCTACATTACAAGTCCCGGTTACAAAGAAGTTCTGCTGTCACAGTCATTCAGACCTGCCTTTGTTTGTAAAACCAGACTGTCTGAGAGGTGTAAAGTATGGCCATTAAGATCATTAGCAATAAATTAACCTGTTCTTTATCACTCTGAATTTTAAGTATGGTCTTTTACTGCTATGACAGGAAACAGTTTTTATACCTTCATATGCTCGCTTGTGTTTCTTTTTGTTTGTTCTATATTATGGTAAATTTTAGACCCATTTTTGTTAAATAATCTAACTTTTATTGCTGTTATCACTACATTCACTAAAAATACCACCAACAGCTTAATCTGGTTCAAGGTCAGTAAGCATTCATCTGTATCCCCCTCCCCTGGGTCGCGCCTGAAAATAGGCAAGATTTGTCTAGTGCACTTACTCGGTCAACAAAAAAACAAAATAAATAAATAAACATTTGCTCTAATTTTTTGTATTACCTGAACATTCCATGATATTAGCTACACTTTGACAGGTCATTCAGATAAACAGCATGGAATGTGTATCTGAAATTGTGGAATGTCTTAGAAATATGAAAAGAAACAGCAGTAGCTGCTGAGGTAAAGAGGAACACAGTGCAGTACTAAGGGTGCCACAAGCATTGATAATTAAGTTATCAAAAATTGGTCAAAGAATCAGAATACATGGCTGACATGGAAAGGAAAATGGGAGAGTGTTTAACAGAGGGCTGAGCAATAAGCTTTGGATAAGCTTGGCACATCCAGCAGACCTGAGTTTGATTTCCACAACCTCCACTTAAATACTGTGTGACTCAGAGCAAGTCACTTAATCTTCCTGTGCTCCTGGGTCACTCCTCTAAAATGGGCTATGTGGCCTATGGGAGGTAACCTGGTTGCCAAAGAATAAAAATAAATAACTGAATGAATAAATCAAATAAATAACAGTATAAAAATAATTTCCTATCACTAGTAATGTCTATTCCTACATTACAAATGGCTTTGGAGGAGGAGTGATATACTCGTCAGTCATTAAAAAAGGGGTGGAGCCAGAGGCGGAGTTTGGAGTGTGGTTTCAGATCCGGTTTTTACCTCACCAAAGGAGGTAACCCTACCTTTGTCAACAATCTTTCTTCTAATTCTGAAGTTCTTTCTTTGTATATTTCTACATCTCTGCAGTTTCTTTTTTTTTTCTAATAAACTGACCCTTAGGTATTTCTTTCTTAGTGTGGAAGGGATGACTGCTACTGGCATGTAGAAATGTGTTTCTGTCCATTGGCTTATGGTGAAGCTTCGTCTTCACCCCTCCCTCACCATCCTTAAAGATAATGATATCAAGAAAGTTAATCTCTCTATAGCTGAAAGATAGGGAAAATCTCAGGTTTTGCTAACTATTTTCAAGTTATTTGATGAAGGCAAATAATTCATTTTCTGTACCAATGCAAACCATAAGGATATTGTCAATAAAGTGCCACCAGAGGGTAACCTCATCATAAAATGGGTCAACCTCTGGATCTCTGACCGCATTCTCTTCACATTTCCCTAAATACAAGATGGCAAAATCAGGGGCCAAACTGACCACCATTGCAGTTCCTTTTTTTGCAAAAAGAAATGCTCCTAATAAAAAAAAAGTTTTTCATTTTAAAACAAACTCTGCCAGCTGTGTAAGTACATGGGTGAGTGGGTGGGGGTTCTTTAACATTTTCAAAAAAAACATGGGATTGTACCATGGCCCACTCATTACCTATAAGATAAAGCAAAACTCTGGGTGGGATCAAGCTCCAGTAAACCTCTATGTGAACTACTGCAGCAACAGATTTGGAGAAGGTCAGACCCATTCACTGGAAGGAGTTTTAGTAACTTTTATTACCACATTAAAGACATTTATCAATGTTTTGCAGTGTACTCACTGCTTCATCAGGATCTGAAAATTAATATTTACATGTTTTTTTAAGATAGTTCATACAATATTTCAATTATTTAGACCAAAGGTCAAAGTTTAGACAGATGTTGAAAAACTTGTTTATACATAACTTAATAAATTAAAGTTTATAATATCCATTGTAACCAGCTAGGGATTTTTATTAAAATTGAATTCTATCCATGGATATAATGGTACCTTCTGGTTAACATAAATTAGGTTCTTTCTCTTCTATTTATTATTTTAACATTCTTATCTCAAAAGAAAAAAATAGAAATAATATGGATGGTGCCCACCTTTTATAATGTGATCATATGGAACTTGATCTGGGTCTAATTTATCTCCAGACAATAACACTGTAGAAAACGTAAGTTATTTCTTACTATTATTTTTAAGGTAATTATTTATATGACCTTAACAAGGTTAAGATATGTGATTTTCTAATTACCTTCATGTTACTTTCACTTTGTATATTTTTTTTATTTTTTCAATTTTTTTTCTTTTGGGTTTAAGAAGAAGCAGCTTGCTTCTTCCTATGCAACACCTAAGTGAAGAGAAAGTTTTCTTTAAAATAAGCAACACAAATACTGATCAAGTAGAATTTGCAGTTCACGCATATATAACATTTTCATATGCAGCTTCTATTGTCTTTGATTCTTTTCGATTTACTTTTTTTTAAAATTTAACCTTCTTTATTAGTTTAAGTTATACAATCAGAACTAAAAATATTGTATGCAAAACAGGACATGTTCAAGTAAGTAAACATTCCGTGGTACTAATATACCCTACCCCCCAGCCCCCCTCTTCCCTTCCCCCACAGATACCACCAGTAAGATAAAACCTATATTGAGATCTACAAAATCCCTTTTAAAAGATCGTCTGGGGTATACAACCCAGTTAATAAAGGATCAGCAGTGTGTAGAGTCAGGGCATATTATATTCTTCCTCTGAGGGATTTACCTCAATAGCAGGGCCTCTAATTTGTTCCATTACTTGTTGTATGTTTGCGAACAATTCCCAAGACTAGCTATGGATTTTTGTACTCTCAAACTATATAATACTTCATTTAGGCACTCAGGATATGGTATTTCAGTTTGGTCAAGCCAGTGGTGCAGGACCAGTCGCTTAACTGCAGAGGAGATTAAGGAAATATGAAATCTTATTTCCCAGATAGGGATTGTTGAACGGGTTCCTACCACATAGATTTCAGGAGAAATGTATTCCCTTAAACCCAATAAAGGATCCATTGCATTCTTAATGTTCTCCCATAGTTGGGTGACCTTACTGCACTCCCATAAAATGTGAAACAAAGTGCCCTCTGTGACAGTACATCTTGTACATGTTGCAGTGGGAAGTTTCTTCATCTTATGTAAGTGCATTGGAGTGAAGCAGATATTGTGAAGAACATAGAATTGGGTAAGGCGAAACCTATCATTGGTAAGATGATGGTGAAGATCTAACCAGATGTGGTCCCAGTCTTTGGGCATTGTGGGCAATGTCTTATCCCAGTAATGAGAGTTCCCAGTTATATTAGGATAAATATATGGGGATAAGAAGGTTACTAATTGAGATACTGAGTGGGGCATCCACTCAAGGGATTGTATGTGGCAGAGAAACTCCACCTGGTTAATTCCCATTTCACAGTACCAAACCATTTTATCAGTATGTGGTGGACCTGATATATTTTGAAGATTTGCACCCCCGGAAGTCCCAATAATTGTAGCAGAACTGGAATTTCTGGTATTTCTCCCTCCAGTAGTAAGTCAGAGACCTATTTCCCCATTAATTCTGGTGTGCGAAGGGTAACCCCTTGAAGTTTTAAATTTGGATTCAGCCATATCGGTTGAGAGATATCATATGTGTTTTTATATTTCATAGATCTACAAAGTTGTAAGTGTACTTTAACATCAGTACCTATAATCATGTTCTTCAGCCTCCAGGGCAATCTATTCAAAGAGAGGAAGTATAGGGCTTCTGGGGAGATCCCAGTTGATGCAATCAAGTTCCTCTCAATCTGCAACCAAATGGGTACATATGTCAATGAGTTCAAAGGCACAGGGCCCGTAACCCAAGAAGCATATTTTGAAATGTGGCTAGCTAAATAATATAGGTAAAAATTAGGTAGCTTAAGTGCCCCCAAGAGTTTTGAAGCACTAAGCTTAATATATGACCTACATGGGTCCTTTTTCCTCCAAAGAAAGTGAGATATGAGTGCATGGAGTGTCTTAAACCGTGTGGGTGGGATATAAATATTAAGTATATGGGTAGAATAGAATATATGGGGAAGAATGTTCATTTTAATAACATTAATTCATGTTTGTAAAGACACAGGGAGGAGAGTCCATCTATCTAGATCCTGTGTGATATAAGCTACTATGTTATCTAGATTAAGTTTCCTCCTCAAGGGTTGATTCTGAGTAAGAATCACTCCAGGATAGGTGAGCTTAGTTTTCCACCCCAATCCCAGGGGTATGTAGTTTGTAGGAGAGACATGACTGTTTAAAGGCATGAGAATGGTTTTACCCAGATTTAATTTATAGTTAGAGATCTACCAAAATGAGAAATAATAAGGAGAGCTTCTGATATTGAGGTAATAGGCTGTGCTATAAGCAACAAAATATCATCAGCATAAGCTGAGATTTTAACCTCCAGTGGGCCTAGTTGAATGCCTTGAATGTGCGGGGAAGCATTTAAGAGTCTAAGTAATGGTTCTAGATAGATATTAAATAAAAGAGGAGAAAGGGGACAACCTTGGCGGGTACCTGAGTACAAGGTGAACCCTTTAGAGAGTACACCATTACAGTATACTTTAGCATTTGGAATAGTATACAAAGTTTGTATCCAATTAATAAACCTTGTGGGGAAGCCAAATCTCTCCATTACCAAAAATAAAAAGTCCCAATTCATCCGGTCAAAGGTTTTTTCTGCATCCAGGGACACCAAAGCCTTAGGGTCAGAGGAGTCCCCAGAGACAGTGAAAATATGCTCCAGTTTGTGCAGGTGATCTACAGAGGATCTTCCCCTCATAAACCCTACTTGTTCAGGTCCTGTAAGCCCATCCCACACTTGCATGATACTGCATGCTAAAATTTTAGCAAGAATTTCCATGTCACTGTTCATAAGAGTAAATGTCTGGTCTCGAGGGTATGTTCAAGGGAGGGCTATATAATTGTGAATAGAAATTATTGAATTATTGGGAAATCTCTGCTGGATTAGTTTTAAGGGAACCATCTGTATGGGAAACAATAGCCTTCACTAGGCAGGAAGACTCTTGTGCTCTGAGCCACAAAGCTAACAGATGCCCAGCTTTATCTCCTTTGTCAACATATGTGGATTGTATTTTTAACAGTGCAAATTCAGATGTTTCTCTTAATAAGTCTGCATATTGATGTCTTAGTTTAGTGAGCTCAACCTGTTCATGGTCTGTGCTCTGTAAAGTTGAACTACGTTCTAGTATGGCAATCCATGACAACAGAGTTCAAAGAGAAGTTTCTCTCTTCTTTTTCCAGTTAGAGGCAATCCTAATGCATTCTCCTCTTAGTACACATTTAAGGGCCCCCCAAATTTTATCCACCTCAGCAATAGATTCTATGTTGTTCTGCCAGAAGTTCTTAATGAGCAACCTTAGTTTCTCTAGGATCCAGGACTCCTTGAGCAACTGAGTATTTAGTTTCCATATTTTATCCCATCTAGCATTCAAGTAGGGATTATATTGGAGCTGGACTGGATAATGATCTGATAATACTTTGGATGCTATCCCAGTATCAGAAATGTTTGGAAGGGCTTCAGTACTGACTAGGAAGTAGTCAATCCAGGAGGATGACTTGTGAGCTGGGGAATAGTAGCTATATTTATGGCTTGTGGGATGAAAGTTTCTCCATGGGTCACAGAAACTCCCCATAGTTAGGAGTTCCTGTAATGCACTTTTTTTTTTAGTTTAGTTTATTATTCTAGGAATTACTACCTTTGAGCCAGAGGCTCTTTTACAAAGGTTCCAAGTCAATTAGGTACAGTACAAAAAAGGTTACATAGAAAACACAACAATTTGTGCTGTGTCAAGAGCGAGAAAACATATACAAATACATATCAAATAATTTGTGCAAAAGGACATGAGATATCAATAATCACATTATTACTACAAGAAAGAGGTCATGCCAGATTAGGAGAAACAAATATGGAAAAAGTCCAGAACAGAGAGGGTAAGCGAAAGGTGTGGGGAGCAGACAATAGCAGTAGAAAAGGTTTCCCAAGCATGTCTTTGTCAAATAATGGAACAGGGTGGGTATTGAGAAAATAGGAGGTTTAATCAGGGCAGTCACAGGAGCTGGAGGTGGCAACGTGAGAGAACAGCCTTGATTTGAAAATACCTAGAGAGGTGGAGGCAGTAATATGAGTGCTGAGGGCATTTAGCCAGCTGGGGGCATGATAGGCAAATGATCTTTGTCCCTGAGAAGTCCAGCATCAGGGGACTTGGAGAGGCTGGTGTTCTGATCTTCTGGTAAAACGGGGTGCTAGCGCTCGGGCATAACAGGTCTTGGATACAAGGTGGAGTGAGGCCCAGAGTGGATTTTTTCACCATCAGGCAGTTAAGGTACTTTATCCGGTTTGAGAGTTGCAACCAACCTGAGTCAGCATAGAGTTCACATGTGTGGGTACGTCGATGTGCACCAGTGAGCAGCCGATAGGCCTTATTTAGGGATGTTGTAATGCGACTAAGTGCTGTAGTAGTGGCAGATCCGTATATAACTAAGCCAAAGTCAACGACTGAGATGATAGAGGATTGGATGGCAATCCTCAGTGCAGAATGGGTAAGGAGCTGTCGGTTCCAATACAGAATCCCAATTCACTGATTAATAGTTTTTGCTGTACTATCAATGTGAGTTGCAAAGGTTAGGCCTTGATCAAAGTTGATTCCAAGATATCTGAAAATTGGCACTTGTTCAAGGGTATTTCCCAGGTATGTATTAATGATGAGTGGGACTTGCCATTTCTTGTTTTGCGGGTTAGAGAAGAGCATGGATTTAGTTTTTTTGTGGTTTTGAACCAGCTTATGTTCAAAGAACCACATCTCAACTTTGGAAAAAGCATGCTGAAGGTTGAGGCGTAAGAGGTTCGGATCTTTATGAGTGGCAAGAATCACGGCATTGTCGGCATAGAGGATTATTTGTTCAGGGCAGGATTTGAGGAAGGAGTTTAGGAAAAGGCTGAAAAGGAGGGGGCCCAGGATGGATCCCTGGGAAACTCCTGAGCGAACTGGTTTTGAGTCTGAAAGAACTCCAGCTACTTTTACAGATTGAGAGCGCTGAGCAGGTATTTTTACCCAGTCACCAGGACCCTGTGAGAGCCCTAGGGACAGTAGTTGTTTGATAAGTAGGCCATGGTGTACTGTATCAAATGCCTTGGTTAGAATCAATGTAGACTGCTCCAGTTAGGTTTCCTTTGTCCATGGCATTGTGGATTGCTCCTGAGAATTCAAGTAGGGCAGTCGATGTGCTGTGCCCTTTCCTAAATCCATGCTGCTGAGTGCATAGGATGTTGTGCTTTTCCAGGTAGTCTGAAAGTTGGTCCGTCACCAAGCGTTCAAGGGTCTTAGAGAGAGGTGGTAGTATTGATATCGGGCGATAGTTACCAGGCAGTGACTTATCACCACTTTTGTGCACGGAGTGACAACTGCAGCCTTCCATTTCTAGGAATTGGCTGTAGCAGTGGGAGAGATTGAACATTTTGTGAGGGGAGCAGTACTTCCTCCAGAGTGAGGGACAGAAGTTTAAGGTCAATAGTGTCGCTGCTTGCTCGGGACTTAGAAATGGCCTTCTTTACATATTTATAGACTTCATGTGCCTTTACTAGTTTGAAATAGAAGGGTGGTTTGGTTGGAGAGGCAGTAGTAGAAGTAGAAACTGGAGGGTCAGCATCAGTGGAGAAATCAGATGAGAGGACATCTTGTGTAGCAGATGTCATAGTGACCCTTCATTTGACCTATCTAGATCAGGGGTAATAGCAACATTCCAGTCTCCAGCCACAATTAAAGGAAGGTGTATAAATGGAGAAAGGATATTTATTAAACTAGTAAAAAAATTGGGTGACAGGATTTTGGGGCCATAATTACAGCGCACAAGTAGTTCTATATGGGTCCAGAGTACCATGTAAGAAGAGGTATCTAACTTCAGGATCCTCAATAACCTGACGTAGCTGGAAATTTAGTGCTCTGAAGAAGAGGATAGCTACCCCACATTTATTAGTAGAGTTTCCCACCCCATAACTCTGCCCCACCCATTGACGTCGGAGAAGGAGATTCTCCGAGGCCAGGATATGTGTTTCTTGGAGGAAAGCAATTTGACATTGTAAAATCTGCAAGTGTCTTAATATCTGGAATCATTTACTATTAGTCTGTGCCCCTTTAATATTCCACGATATACATTTCATATTATTTTGATTATTTACGGGTTGTCCTAGTGTATCATGAAACACTGTACAACCATTCAATCTCATAGAGTGGTGTCTGAACCCTCCCCCCTTCCTTCCCATCTCCCTTAACAAAAATTCCCATAACAATTCTCCCTCTTTCTCCAAAAATAATTCTTCTGTATCTGGACTCCATCACCAGACTATTATGCAGTATTGGGTCGCAATAATCTTAACCCCTCAGAACATTAGTTAACTCTCACCCCTGCCCCACCCCTACTGAGTAAAGATCTACCTTTACTATAGTGAGCTCCATTCAGCTTAGATAATCTATTGTAGCCACCCTTTTGGGTTATACAAATCAAATTACCATTTATGCAGTCAAGGCATGTTAGAGAAAAAAAAAACCTTAACTATACAAGACATTATTTTCATGCCAGAAATTGCAAAAGAATTAGCCTAAAATAAAGTGAGTTACTGAAGTTCTCAGTAGAATTATTAGAATTTTTGTATAAAGAAAATAATCAGTGCAGCGGTCATTACCAACACACGGGAAACTTAATACTACCTAAGCATTATCTACCAGAGCATATAACAATATAAAAGTTAGAGATAACAGTCTCTGCAAAAACCTTCAATAAGCTAAACTTCTGCTGTCTATGTAGTCAGTATTGGAAACAGGTGAAGAATCCTATTCTAATTGCACAGCTCAAGAGATTTCCACCTGTGCAGTCAACTCCCCCATTGAACAAATCTACACAAATATATGAGACCTTGTATTTATGCCAGTAATTATAGAAGGGTTATACCCAAATTAAAGTGAGTCACTGAAAGTCTCAGTATTAGAAATTGCACATAGTGAAATAGGCAGTGCAGTGGTCCTCTCCAGGAAAAACAAGCATAGTACTGCACAAACATCGTCCTCACAAGCCAGTAGTTCACTTAAATGTTTGTATCTGCTCATGGAAATTGACTTACATGCAAAAAACTTTGAGGGTTACTAGAGCAGTGCATCAGGCATGATATGTAAGAATAGATGCTCTCTGTAGAGATCTGATGCGTATTTGTGATGCAGGAGTGATCATTTCAATGTAGATGTAGTGGAGCACTCATGATTTAATGCAGTATTCTGCTGTACCACAGGCTTTAACTGCGGGTTTCCAAATATGAAGCAGTTAAGCTGTAAATCCAGATAAGGAAGCACTTAAAATAAAGAAAGAAAACCAAGACACTACTTCTTTCCATATTTTGTGTTGGGAGATTCGTACAGTGCATTGCATGCCGCATTTACCCAATTTGACTCCTCGGTGCAGAAAATTGAAGTCAGACATAACTCACCAGCCATTACATTTATTTAAAAAGATCTGGGTACAGATCTTTCAGGCCATTTGCAGCTTGTTCTGCAGTTTCAAAATGATGCCAGCTATCATGGTGAAGTACTTGGAGCATGGCAGGGTATTTCATTTTAAAGCAGATCCCCGCTGCAATGAGCTTAGACACTGTCAGGTGAAACTCAGTCCTCCTTTGTTGCAGATTTTGGCAAATCCTGAGCTATTCTGATCCTATGGTCCTCCCACAATAATTTTTTTTTACTTCTCGGGTTTTAGTAAGAATATGTTGTTTGTCTCGGAAATTTAACTGGTAGAAGATTATGGGTCATGGAGGAGATCCAGATGGTGGTACAGGTCTCAGGGATCTGTGGGCCAGTTTGATTTTATGTTCCGGGCCATTGGGGGGAAGGGCCCGCCAGTTTATTACACAGTTGTTGAATGAAGAGGATGGGCGAAGACCCTTTCTCACCTTCAGGGAGACCCAGAATCAATAAATTATTTCATCTTGACCTCCCTTCAAGGTCTTCCATTTTAGAATCCATGCTTTTAACACGATGCCGAAGTTGAGCTATTTCAGGATCAGTCCTCGCTCTCCAGTCATCCAGAGAAGAGATGTGGCTTTCATTTTCTGAAGTGCTCAGGGCTAGCAGTGCCAGTGAAGAGGTAATGCTTTGGATCGAGGTAGCTAAGGAATCGAGGGTGTCTTTCAAGGGAGAGATTCCTTCCAAAAACATTTCCTCAGTCAATGCGGCCTGGAGACTTGTGTCTGTGGGTGCCCCCACAGGGGATGCCTTTGTGCACTTTGCAGATTTGTCTCGACTCAAGGTGGTTGGTGGAGTAGGTCTAGGTAAGCTGTCATGCATTTCGGACTCCATTCCCTTCAGTTCTTGGCTCTGCAGGCATCTAGGCAGTTTTTTAAAAATAGACTATGCCAGTTTTAAGTTTTAAATAAACTAAAATGTCCCTGAAATCTATTTAATAAGGAGTGGAGCAGGAGCAGGAGAAAAAAATGTCTGTTCAGGTGGCCATCATGTGCCCCCTAGATTTACTTTTTTCTTTACAATCTTATTTCTAAGCATCAACTTAAACAGTATATTATACCATCATTAAGTAAAGCATGTTATCATTATGTAGTTTCTCATTGTTATTTTATTTGGCAAGGATATACAAACTGTATCCTTAACTTTGCTCCTAGCGCTTTAGTTCCTCTATTGATAAAAATGCTTTCTACAGGTTCACAAGCCTAAATACATTTCAGTCTCCTACATTTGTTTGCAAACAGTTTCAATTTCTGAGTAATGCAATACATTCCTTGCAGTAAACATTTCTTAAAGTCTAGTGGAGCACATCTTTATAGTTAGTCTTAGTTAGAAGCACACTGTGCTTTATTACCCTGTTCATAATGTTTGACTTTGTAATTTTTTGGGTGACTGCCACTGTGCTCCACACCCTTCTTTTTAAAGTCTCTGGGTTGCTGTGGTGAAGTTAATACATAACAGATCATCTGCGCATGTGTTAGGAGATTGTTTTCATTTGTTTATTTCTGGTAAAGTTTTTTACTAAATTTCCTGGACTACTGCCTGCATTTAAAGTTAGAACTGTTGCCCGCATTAAATGTTGGAACTGCTGTATGATTTAAAAATTTCTCTGGCCCACTCTCCCCACACCACCTCCAAAGTTAAATACTCTGGCTAACCACTCCCAGGGTTGACTAGCCAATCAGAAGCAAACAGGGGAGGGGTACTACCAGATGAGAGGGAGGAGGAGGAGGAGCAGGAGGTGCTGGACAAGGGCAAATCAAAGGCACTGTATGTGACTGGATAGAGGGGGTTAAAGAAGGGGAGAACTGGTAAAGGTTCTAGAAGTGCTCTTGGAGCATGGGTAAGCAATGTCAAAGGACTGAAAGTGCCCTGTAATGCTAATGCAAATACAGGGTCTGAGAGGATGTAATATAGGCATAGGGGCTTAAATCAATACTGTAGCAAGGTTAAAGATTGTAAACTGCAAGAGTTTATTGAAAATTGATGTTTTAAATGTTTACAGGGTTGGAGGTTGCAAGCAATAGCCTGATACAGTGAATTCCACTTAAATGCATACCTGTTTTGCAGATGCAAAATGTGCATTTAAGCAGAACGTGCATTTAGCCGAAATTGCATTTTTTTCAGACATGAAATGAAAGAAAATTTAACGAAAAAGAAACTTGGCAGTGCCAATTCACAATCAGTCACTTTATTCACTTTATTCAGACTCTATACACATTTCTAGCACTCCTGTAAAAAAGCATTACATTCACACAGAGTTTGTTACACTAAAATAAGAAGTTATCTTGCTCTGCTTCTGATTTGAGAGAGCGAGCTGAGTCACATAATGCTCAAATTCGAAGAGCCTGGTTAAATCTTTTTTTGCCCAGCACGGGCAAATGCGCCAATCCTATCCAGGCACTGGAGTATCTCAAACATGGACACCTCAGATTCGTCGTTTTCAACCGCATTAGGGTCTTCATCGTCTTCGTCCTGCCGACCTAACACTTCACTGCAGATGTCAGTGTCCTGCAGCATTCCTATTGTGGGTAGCTGCTCTTCTGTGTCCCGGTATAAATTAAAGCCCTCTAAGTTCATGTTCGGGAGAAGTACTGGTGCAGGCTCTTCAATCATCACAACACTCGCTGATGAAGATGCTGATGCCAACCTATCAACAAATCCAGCTTTTTTATAACAATTCTGGATTGTTTCAACTCTCACTTGCTGCCATACTCTATCGAGGATCCTTATTGCATCCAGCACTGTGACCGTTTTAGATGGTGCAGAAATGGAAGTAAGGCTACCACCACCCATACAGACAATAATTTTCTCGATCCCATAATGACTCCTTTTAGTCTTGATTGTCTGAATGCTCCTACTCTGAAAACAATAGATCTTTACTTGCCACAATTTGGGTGACAGTAGATACATGAACACTAAACTGTTTGGCTATATCGGTTCATTTACTGTCTGGCTGCTCCAACTGCTGCAACAGAGATATTTTTTGTTCCAGTGTAAGGGTTACCTTCCTGCGCTTCATTGTGCAAAATGCCTACATCTCAGACTAGCTGTTAAATACTGTTCTCACACCTAATCCTTTTCACCTGTGCACTTAAGAGGTGTTAATTACATGGAGGAAGAGGTGCTGGTGAACTGATAAAACATGTATTAGAATTAAATGTGTACTTAAGCAGTGTGCAATTAATCAGAATGTTTAACATTGAATCTATAGGAAAAAAATTGGGAGATGAAAAAAATGTGCAGTAAACAGGAATGTGTACTTAGGTGATGTGCATTTAAGTAGAATCCACTGTAGATGTTTTTAGCATTCACAAGGTTTAAAACCCTTGGGAGACAACCAGGTTGTCATAGGGAACTAATTTACCAGAGCACTGGTTTTAGATCCAATCTGAATGGTTGGGGCTATGCAGACCTTGAGGTTTTAGCTAGGGAGCTGAGAGGCTACACACGGGGGGACATGACATATGAGGGGCACAGAGAATGGGGGGATTGGGTCAAGAGGAGATATAGTGGCAGATGGTGGAAAGGTCAGTGGGAGGGAGCACAATAGCAGAAGGGGCAGTGGCAAAATAAGGGGTGAACAGGGCAGAAGGGGAAACAGTGGGGGAGGGTTGTGGGGTGCAATAACTGTGGAGCAGCTGTATTCATGAGCACCTAATGGAGGTAGTGGGAGTGCCCAGTTTGACAGAGGCTGAGGGGCCTGGAGGCTGAGATGGCAAGGCTAAGAAAGGAAGTATATTAGGGAAGGTGGGATGTGGAAACGAAAACCACAGGAGGTGTTCAGGAGGAGGACAGGAGGCATGATGACAGAAGGATGAAAGAGTGGAGAGAGCAGGCCACAATGGGGCCAAAAGGAGAGGTACCAGGATGGGAGACAGGGGTACAATGGAAAAGAATGCAAATGAAAGAGTGATAGATACACATCAGGCTCAAATAGGTATTGGACCTTCATGAAGATGATGGATCATGAGGAGGAAGTTGTAGGAAACAGGGAGCAGGACAGTGGTGGGTGAACCATGGCCAAAGGGGACCTTGACAGGAGAGTGCAAGAGGAGAGCAACAGAGGGAACACTGTGGAACTAAGTGAGAAAAATGTGGAGAGCCCAAGGGAAACAGAAGGGTGAAATGCAGGAAAAGGGCATGGAAAAGAGAGATGGTCCATCTAGGTATGGTGGGAAGACAGGAAATATACTGGGGAGAGAAACACACCCATCAGGAAAGGGAGGAGGATACCTACACCACAAGGCTGGAGAGGGAGTCACATGCTGGGGGCAGACTAGAAGAGAGGATGGGGGCAGGTGAGTCAGGGAGAAGGTGGAAGTGAACAGAGTAAGCAAAAGAAAACGCACTGGGGACACTGTTGCTGAGGTGGAATCAGGATAGTCGGGGCCAGGGTGGCACATTGGGCAGGGAAGGAGTAGGAGAAGGAAAGGACAAGGAGGCTGAGGGGGCATGCAGTAAGGACAAGAGGCCGGGGGAGTAAAGAAGGATCTGGATAAGAGGCCGGGGAGACTTCTACAATGGGGCAGGTAGACAACACAAGGGCAACAAGAGAGAAGAGAGCAATGTCACAGGCAAGCCAGAATGAGACGGGGTCAAGGTGCTACTGGTTGATGACTCAGTTGTAAAGGAGGTCAAGTGGAGTGTCAGAAAAGTAGGGATATGGGTTGAATGCCTACCTGGGATGATAATATCGGAGGTTGGGTACCAAATTCCCTCTTGAGGTGGGGACCAGGATAGGAATTCACATCTAGTGTTCCACCTGGGGACTGATGACCTGGCAGGTAATAGACTCATGGAGGTGCAAGGAAGATTTAGAGCACTAGCTAGATTCTGCAGGAGGCTGCTCTTCAAATATATAACATTCTCACAGGTTTTGCAAGTACTGAGAGCTAGCACTGAGAGGAAGCAAAGGATATGGGAACTTAACAGCTGGTTAGCAGAATGGTGTGCGCAGATGGGGTATAGGATGATAGGGGACTAGCGAGCAACTTGGGGGGATGAAAACCTCTTTTCTGCAGACACATTACACCTCAACAGAGAGGGTTGGCCATACTGAAGTGTCAGATGGGGGATTCTTTTGAAAAATAATTTAATTTAAATGTAAACTGAGCAAAGGGGGACCTGGACATAAATCCACGCCATACCACGAATGAGTGGGGGGACCCTAGGTTCCCCAGGAAAAGATTGATGGACAAGGTACTGGCAAGCAGGGGGAAGGGAGGGGAAAGTTGGTGGAAAGGGTTGGTGGTGAATGCTAGGAGCCTTGCATATAAGATGGAGGAACTGATGGCCATCATTGCACATGACAAGTTAAACATCATAGAGATAACTGAGACTTGGTGGATGGACCTCCACACGTGGGAGACAACTGTACCGGGCTTCAGTCTGTTTAGGAAGGACAGAATGTGGGGGGTCAGCCATTTACATCAAAGTGGACATACAGCCGATGGAGGGACAGGAGGGCGATAGGGCTACGGAACTTCTATGGGTGAAGCTATGCATGTGGGTAGGGGAATAATTGGGACTGGGAGCCATATATAGACCACCCTCACAGGGAGAAAATCAGGACAGAATGATGCTGCAGGATATTGAGCAGATGGCTGTCAAGGGGCATACATTACTAGTGAGTGATCTAAACTTCCCAGATATGGAATGGACCATCCCCGTAGCAGCTTCAGCAAGAAGTAGGGAGATAGTGGCGGGCTAAGTGGGGTGTTTCTGAAGCAGCTGGTTGTGGAGTCTACCAGGGGGAGAAACCTGCTAGATGTTGTCTTGACTAATGGGGAGAATGTGGAGGAGATGGTGGTAGAAGAAAAACTAGGGAAAAGTGACCACAAGACTGTCAGGTTCAAGGTGAGGGCAGGGAGGATGGGAACCCAAACCAGCATAATGGTGCTGGACTTTAGGTGGGCAGACTTCATCAAATTAAGATGGCTGGTGAGGGAGGCGATGGAAGGATTAGGGATATAAGTGATGGAGATGAACTACAGGTAGTTATCAGGGACCAGATCGGGGAAGCCACACAGGCATCCTTCAAAAGTGTCAGGAAGAGGCAAGAAGCAGGAAGCCACTTTGGTTCAGTAGGAATGTAGCAAGGGTGGTAGGGGTTAGGTGGAGGGCATTCAGAAGCTAGAAGTGTACTCGGGGGAGAGGACAGAGAGGTTTACAGGGAGGTGAGGTAACTAGTGGGAAAGGTCATGAGGAGAGCTAAGGCAGACATAGAGGAAAGGATAATGAAGCAGGCCAGGGGAGGAGAAAAATCATTTTTTTTAGATATGTTGGGGTGAGGAGGAAGGCTGATCAAGGGATAGAAAGGCTGAGGGGGGCAGGAGGGGAGCACTTGGAGGAGGACTGGGAGAAGGCAGAAGACCTAAACAGGTATTTTTGCGCTGTATTTATGGGGATGGGGGGGTAAAGGGCCAGAGTTTGGAAAGATGGGGGGACATAGGGATGGTATTGGGTCCCTTCACCACTGACAGTTAGGGAGGAATTAGCCAGGGTGAAGGTGGACAAGGCCTGCATCCAAGGGCAATTTGGGAACTAAGAGAGGAGCTGGCTGCCCCACTGGTGAGGCTGTTCAACCTGTCCCTGGGCACTGGTAGAGTACTGTAGGATTGGAAATGGCAATAGTGGTGCCTATCCACAAGGGGGAAGCAGGGAGCTTAGGGAAAACTGCTGAACCATCAGCCAAACCACTGTGATAGGGAAGGTCATGGAGGCACTCATCAGTGAAAGGGTAATGAAGTACATGGAGGTGAACAGACTGCTGGATGACAGACAGCACGGGTCCACTTGGGGCAAGTCATGCCCAAGGCCCCTAGAATTCTGCGGCAGCAGAATTTTGCACAGAACTTGCAATCTACCAGAGAACTTTTGCGGTGCTGCAGAATTCACTCTTCTTGGTGATTTTTTATTAATATTTCTCTTTATCCACAGAATCTGGTTCCCTTCCCCTCTTTTTATATCCAAAACCCCCCATATGCTCAGAATGTGATGTTAACATTGCTATAGCATCATACAATAGCTAATGAAATGGCTGCTTTCTGCAACAGAAATGAACAGTCACTTATATACCACAGCTCCCACTGCCAGAGACAGTGGCACAGCACATCAGGCATGGTGATATTTGCTCAACCTGCACTACAGCCTAATACAATTTTCAGTCTTACATTATTGCACTAGGGACAACTTAAACAAAACTTTGATAATAGCACAGACCTGTTAAGTCCATAACTGACTTTGTACAAATTTATTTGTGCCTTTAAGGTATAGAGATGCCATCTGAAATGAATAACTGGTAAAATGAATTCAACTGCCATTTTTAAGAAAAATAAAGTAATTATGCCCAGAAAAGTGGAATATAATAATGTGTAGACCTGTTGAAAGGATAGACCTGTTAAATAAATAATTCTACTATATGCATTTTTGCTAGGGTTATTGATTACATATTGTCATTGATTGATACAATCACCTAAAAGTTATGGAGAAATGTTGTGTGCAGGGACAGCTGTTGGGCCACAGGGTAGCATGCTGTGTTTCCATGCTGGCAACTCAGGTTCAGAGATTAGCTTTGGGAGCTGGCTGGGCAGGACAAGGATTGATGGAACACATCACTGCTCAGAGCCTGGGAAGGTATGGTGCAGTGTTCTGTCACACAGTGGACATATTGTGATGGGCTGGAGAGGACAATCGGTTCACATGCATGTCATGGCCTGATGGTGTTACGTAGTGTGACAGGGGAAGCAGGTTGACATGAAAAATTAGTTTTGCAATAACTCCTCTATTCCGTTTATTCCATTTCCAATGGGACCTATATGAATGGGGATGCAATTTCATGGAAATTAAAATATATATATATATATATATATATATATATATATATATACACACACACACTGAATATCTATACACACACACACATACATTATCTGTCTCTCTCACTTATACACACACACACACACACACACACACACACATATTTGTATGTATGTTACAGATTGCATATACAGTAAATATAAAAGTGATACACAGTGGGAACCTCACAATTGGTGTAGAAAGCACATACAAACATACAAGTGATAGACAGTGGAGACCTCATTAGTGGGATAGATAGCATGTGTATAGAAATACCTTATTTATCACATAAGTTCCCCTCTGCATATGTCATTTATGCAAAAGGCTAGGACCTTAAGGGAGAGACATTTGTTTTGCTTTTTTAGGCATAAAATTATTTCTATAAGTCTGTTATTTTTTGAACTGGTGTTACTGTGCTTGCCCCCATCCTGATTGCTATAACCACTGCCATGAAAGTGAAGTCAGGATGACAAGCTGATACTGTGATGTGGTAGTTTGTTAGTGCCTCAGAACTTCTGCAGAAATTACAAATCACTGCCACAGAAGTTCTATGGCAAATGGTAGTCTTGCCACAGAACTTGATCCCACTGTGCCACAGAAAAGTATGGGCCTTGGTCATGCCAGTCCAATTTGATTGAATGTTTTGACTGGATAATGCAGGTAGTGGACTGGGGGGGGTGCGGTGTATGTGGCCTATCTGGATTTCAGTAAGGCCTTCAACACTGTACCCTATAGAAGGCTGTCCAACAAATTTAATAGCATGGGGTAGGGGTCAAAATAACAAGATGGGTAGAAAACTGGTTAGCAGATAGGAATCAGAGGATGGTGGTGAACAGGGTGTACCCGGGGATCTGGGAGGTGAGGAGTGGAGTTCCACCGGAATCACTGTTGGGACCCCACCTGTTCAATATGTATATACAAGACATTGCAGATGGACTGACAGGGAGGGTGGCCCTCTTTGCAGATGACACAAAAATCTGTAACAGAGTTGACACCCATGGGGGGGTGAAGGACATGAGAAGGGACCTGAGACTACTAGAGGAGTGGGGGAAGACCTGTTAGCTAAAATTCATCATCAAGAAGTGTGCTGTTATGCACCTGGGACACAGAAACCAAAGGACCAAGTACATGCTGGGAAGGGAGAGAGTCAGGATAACAAAGGACAAGAGGGATCAGGTGATAACAGTCTCCAGCAACCTCAAGGTAGGGAAGCAAAGCTGAAGGGTGGTGTGGAGGACCTATGGGGTTCTGGCATGCATTGGTAGGGGGATTCCCAGCAGGCAAATGGAGGTCCAGGTGCCCCTGTATCAAGCTCTGGTGAGGCCACACCTTGAGTACAGTGTTCAGTTTTGGAGGCCGTACCTGTGCAAGGATATAGACACAATTGAAAGGGTTCAGTGAAGGGCAACCAAGATGGTGCAGGGGATGAAGGGCAAACCATACCAATAGAGATGCAAGGAGTTGGGGCTACATACAATGGAGACCAGGAGGGAGAGGGGGGACATGATCAAGACCTTTAAATATATCAAAGGGATGAACAAGGGAGGCCCAGGGAAATTATTCCACAGAAGGAAGGAAACATAACAAGGGGGCATGGACTGAGACTCCAGGGGCACTTCAAGAGCAATGTGAGAGTTAAATTTTTCATGGAGAGGGTGGTGGAGAACTGGAATGGGCTACCAGATAAGGTGGTGAATTTAGAGACCCTAGAGGGATTCAAGACTGCTTGGTACAGGCACATGAGGCTAAGCGGAAAGTGTGTATGTGTCTCAAGATATGGTAGGTTGGTCTGGGGGTGTAAGAGGCAGACTAGATGGGTCAGGATGTCATTTTCAGCTGCCACCTTCTATGATTCTTTGATTCAAGGAACATTTCATGGGTATTTCTTGTGTCATGCATATTGGAAATAAAAGTGTACTTGTTTTTTTTTTTTGTTTCACATTCTTCTGAATTTTCTAAAATGTTATCAACGTTTTAATTTCAATGTAAAGATATGTCTTTGTTTCCACACTTCTACGTTAAGCATTGTGTGCTCTTATATCCAATATTCTAATGTTAATATTTTATTCTAGTAAGATGTAAATCGAGCATTGGGCCCCCCCCCATTTGGAATTGAGCAGAGTGTCTCTTTTACTTAAGTCTGTTGTTCAACAGCACCTTTCCTATTTTACTCCTTAATTTCCCCTGTAAGATGGCCACCTACAGTCTTCAGTCTTATTTTCTATGTATTTTTTCCTTTCTCTGAAGCTCTCTTTCTCTCATTGAGTTCTCTGTGGGTATCCTTGCTGCCATACTACTAAAGTGCCAGGTCTCCACTGTATTTATGGGACATAAAGTTATTACGTACATCTGTATTTTTGCTAGCACTTTTTTTTAATCCCCTTTGTGCAATGGCAGCTCTCATTAGCTAACCTGCACGATCCAGCACATGATCATAGTAGTGCACGATAGCAGCATCGCTCAGCTGCCATGTAAAAGTTTCTGTTTGAGTGAAGCTTCCCCTGTAGACAGTATAGTCCATATTTGCCCTAATTCATATGTCCTGTCTTTTTCTTTTAATTTGCCTAATTTTTTAAGGAGCAGAAGTAAAAAGTTTACAAACAGCAGAAAAAAGCCAAGGGAGTTGGTCATTTCAGCCCCTAGCAACACTGCTGTTCTCCTTCAATTGTTAGACTTGCCTCCATCTGTGAAGTGGAAGCCTCTGTGGACCAGCAGATTTAAGAGTACAGGTAAAACTGAATTTGTCTGCAAGTTTGTTAATTGTCCCCTAGTAAAGCAGCACTTCTTGGTTCTTGTCTTCCTGGGTGCAGACATAGGGAAGAACTATCCCAATAAGTAAAAAATACTTTCAAATTAATGAAGGAACCAAGACAAATGCTGAAACACTAGCCTGCTCTGTTGTCCTGGTTGCCTCTGTAGGGCCAGCACTCTTCTGCACTGCTGGTTAAATACAAAGGGGGCTGTCTCTCTAGGGAGGTGGGTGGGAGGGAAGCAGAAGCAGATAAATGAATGGAATTATAGATATTTTTGGGTACCTAGGGATCCTAAAACAAGTTTATGTTGATTTCATAAGTAATAAAAATGTGTATGTGCGTTTTAAAATTAGTTTAGCACAATTTTGTTAGAAAGCGGGCAGAATTTCACATAACTTGTGATTTCTTCCTATAAAAGGTGCTTCTCCTCAGCCTAAACAGCTCAGTTCAGCCTTGGAGAGGGCTGAGAAAGCACAGTGGGTAGCCCAAAGCTTGGTCTTGACTGTGTTTATTCTTTTGATTTATTTACATTTATTTTACAAGTTATGCTATTTACTTCTGCCTAATTTAATAAATCTGCACTTCTGAGTGAATTTTACCAGTGTCAGTGGCTCAGTAGGTGGAACATTTGCCTCTGAGGCCGGGAGATCAGAGGGCTGTAGGTTCAGTTCCTACATCTGGCGCTTGAGTTAATATCCCAGTACTGACACAGTAGTGCAGCATGAGAGGGATGCTGCACTTCTGAGGTGACGTCTTTTGGATGAGATGTTAAACCGAGGTCCCATTTCTCTGGATTGGTGGTAGTTCAGGTGGATGTTAAAGATCCCATGGCACTTATCAAAAAGAGTAGGGGAATTTTTTACTGCAAAAAACACAACATCATATTTACAATCAAAAAAGAAAAATCATACAATATCACATATAGAATTCAAAACATGTCAAAAGAAAGAAATGCAAATGAAAAAAACAAACAAAAAAGTACTACAATCAAAAAACGTGTTGCCAAAAAAACTGGAATTTCCCTCTGTCAAATACCCTGGACTCCCTCATCTTAAGTTGCTTCAAGGCTTCCATAATCTGTCTAATCAAAACTGCATTAGGAATAGTCACATGTTGTAAATAGAATTGACAACATGCCTGCCAAAGACAATATTTAATAAATGCAAAAAGAACATTTAGTGTACTAGGGTGATATCTAGAATAAATACCAGAATAATCCCCCAGTATCAAAACTTCATATTGAATGTGCGTTAGGGGAGAAAATTGCCAACTTAAGGCCAAATCAAGCCAAAATTGTTTAATATAAGGGCACAAAATAAAAAAAAAATGTTCCTGTGATTCTTCCATGCTAAGACATGAAAATCTTAAAACACAACCTATCAGTCACAGGTTTATGCTTCCAATTACCTTTAACACCTAATTTCCCATGACAGCTCAGCCACCAAATATCCAAATGTAATCAGGAATCCTACCATCTTTAAGAATGTTTAAGGCAGACTGGAGTTTAGTAGGGAGGCATCGTGGAAAATCAACTCTCACAGCATGATGTCTATCCATTACAAGACTATAAATAGATTTACGCTGCATGGAAGTAATCTCAGCTTTACTAAGATCCCACTGTTTGATTCTCTTCAACATGGGAAGAGCAAAAATAGGAACCTGTAAGGATTCAGTAAATCTTGGAAAAATAACATCCCATTTATTAAAAAAACTAGGAATAAACACACCATCCATTCAGCCCACTGAGTGGGAGATCCCATAGACCTATAAAAGGAAGAAAAAATACAAAAGGATTGAAAAAACACCACCAGATTTAACATACCCAAACCCACTAGTGAAACTTTAAGAAAAGTGAAATGCCGTTTCACTGGGTTTAATCTACTACCCCATACCAGCTGAAAGAAACAGCTAAACAGTCTTGTTTCAAGGTTAGTAGGTAAAGGAAAAATATAAACAACATATAAAAAAACTGGGATAAGAAACTGTTTAATAATCCTAACCCTTTTTTCTTCCCCATTCCCCATGACTTCCACCGAGAAACCTTTGCCTCACCAATTTGTAACCTATCTTGCCAATTTAAACTAGCCATATCCTGTTCACCAAATTTAAGCCCCAAAATTGAAATGAAATGAGGAGAGACCTGAACAGTACTTAGTGAAAGTATTGGGTACCCATCCCCAAGTTGCAAGGCCTTACTTTTATGATGGTTAAAACCTGCCCCAGTAATCCCTGTAAAGGAATCCAACACTTGTAGGGCATATATTCCAGTCTGAACAGAAGCAAGCAAGAGACAGATGTCATCTGCATATGCCATAATTTTTTGAGACAAAATTCCTGGACTAGGGAATAACCCTATAATCAGAGGGTCATTCAGAATTACTTGGAGCATAGGATCTAAACATAAAGTATAAAGAAGGGGACTAGGGGGACAACCCTGCCTAACCCCCCTTTGAATCAAAACCGAAGACCCCAGCAGACCATCCACTACTGGAATGGCTACTGCTTGCTGGTATAAAAAATCAATCCACTTAATCATAGAGGGAGGAATACCATAAACCTGTAAAACTTTAAATAAAAAGGAGTGAGACACATTGTCAAAAGCTTTTCTCTGGTCCAGAGTAATCAAAAAACCCCGCAACTTCTTTTGCCTCCCAAATTCACAAACATCCCTTAGTAACTGAAGGTTCTGTTGGATGTTCCTAACAGGGACAGAACATGTTTGGACCGGGTGAATCAACTCAACAGCCACCTTTTACAAGTGATGACACAAAATTTGTGATAGAATTCTATAGTCAGCGTTCAAAAGGCTAATCAGCCTCCAATTACCCAAATCTAGTCAAAACCCCTATGGAACCTCCACGACCGTCAAAAATTCATTAAAGACTTCCACTAACAATGGAGCTACGAACTCTTTAAAAGTTTTAAAGAACTCATTTGTTAGTCCATCTTCCCCTGGAGACACACCTGAACGTAAGTGAGAAATAACCTCCAATACCTCAGGCAAAGTAACTGGACCATCAATAACAGCCATAATTTCAGGAGACAATACCGGCAAAGGACAATTTATTAAAGAATCCCAAGCTACAGTAGGAACAAACTCCTGTCCCAAATAATTCTGAATGATGTCCACCATAATGTCTAACATCTCCACATGTGACGACCGTACTTTACCAAAACAGTCCAAAAGACCAGTCATGTGTTTATTTGCTAATTTTGTTTTACATGCCTCAATTGGATCTAAAAAAGGTGTTTTGGTAGTACCTAATTTAAAGGTAGCATGCACAAATGCAGCACACATATAATGATAATCCCTCATTTTCTGCTTAACAATAGCTAAATGAGCTTTAATTCTACCATCTGCTACAGTAGGGAGAGACAAAAGATGGTAAAATTGGTCTCTTAAAACGAAATACTCCAAATAATCCTTATAGCCCTTAGATTTCCCCAAATCAAGACACAGAGTTTTGACATCCATTTTTGTATCCCACCACCAGGAATACCAGGAGTCATACAAAACCTCTACCGAACCCCGAAACTCAAATAATAATTACATTTTGGTTTTAAAACCTGGATCATCCAACATGACTGAATTCAATTTCCAACATCGAGGCATCCCTGGAAAAGAGGAAGGGAACTTGAGAAAATTGAAAGTTACACCTTAAAATACAATGGCCACAAAATTCACAAAACTGTAACCCAAAATCATGAACTGTTGACTGTCTAGAAGAAAAAATATAATCAATACGAGTACAATATGCACTCCACCGGTAAGTAAATCCCCCATCTGTGTACAAAGTTCTATAAGACTCCATCAAATTTGCAGTATGAATAGTATTACTTAATGCTTGAGAATCACAATATATTTTTTGCTTAACCTTATCCTGTAGTTTTATATCCAAACTGCAGTTCATGTCACCTCCCCAAAATAACAGCCTAGAGGAAAATAAAAAAGATTTAATAAGGGAAGACAGTTCAATTCTAGCTTTTTTACTTTGAGGAGCATAAGTATTAATAACACGTAAAGAAAAAACATCATATACACAATCCAATAGCAAAGCTTTTCCTGGCAAAATATCAACCACTTTCTTAACCTGAACTTGGGGTGACTGGAAAAGAATCCCAAGATCATCAGCTGTATCTTCCCCAAATGACCAAAATGAAGACCCCCAAGGCCAATGTTGTTTAACCTGGACAATGTCCTGTAAGGAAGAAAATCTAGTTTCCTGGATAAGTAAAACATCAAAGGGGTAGTGTCAGAAAAATTCCAATAAGGCCATTTGTTTACGAAAGGACTTAATGCTACAAACATTAAGGGAAAGTAGACAAAAAGAAGCCATATATAGATGTAGAAGAAAAAAAATAACCCTGAAAAGAGATAACTTTCCTATTTGCCCTGTTCAACCCTCCTCTTTATCCTTTTTCCTCTTTCTCCCTACCTTCTTTTTTGAAGTTGGAACTCTCTGAGGAGTATTCTCGTCACATTCCATTTCAGAAACCATACCTGATAAGGATGAAACATCAGATTCAAAACCCCGTTCCTGTTCCTGGAGTACCTGAAAGGAATTTTATGTTAAACTGGGGCCCGCTAAGACCTTGGATTTCAGGGAGGATCTAGTCACCCATTTTTGAGGGAGAAAGTCAGCTTCCATCTGGGAAGGGGGCATCTGCCCTGAATCCTTCTCTAAAACAGAAACTGCAACAGATGAACAGTGAGCCACGGGGGAAACTGGGGAGGGTTCAGAAGCAGCTGGCCCAGCCGAGGTAGTAGGTGCATGAGTGGGATCTGAAGAAGAGGGCCCTGAGGCCTTCTCAGGCCCAGATTCCAATCTGGGTGGCCTATACTTTTTTGGGGCCTCAGAGACCAAATTTTCTTGATTAAGCCCTCCCGTACAATTCTGGCCTACCCAAGGACACTGATGATAGGCATGGCCTGTCTCACTACAAAGGTTGCATTTAAACACATTCTTGCATACTGAGCTGGGATGATCATATTCACCACACAGGGCACAAATCACCCTATCACAAGTGCTGCTAAGATGTCTGGGACTGCCACATTTATAGCAGGTTTTTGGTTGCCCTGGGTAAAAAACTACCCCCTATCCTTCCCCCCAAAAAAATCTATTGGGAATATGTTGCACATCATTGCCCACCAAGTGTAACTTAACTTTAAACCTCCAGCTACCATTCCAAATCCCTTCACTATCAATGATGGCCTCAGGTCGCCCCATAACCTGACATTTTTGCTCCATCCAATAATAGATATCACCCACATTTACCCCCTCATTCCAAAACATAACTACCACTGATTTATACAGGGGTTTAGTAAGGGGGATAGCCCCAAAAGGAGACCATAAATTCATTGCTTTAAACGTATCATATTTTTTCCAAAAAGAATCCAGCCCAGAAAACATTCTAAAGCTAATATCAAAGGTATCTTCTCACTTGACATTGATAAGGGCAAAAATATCAACTGCATGAAAATCCATAGATTGTTTTAAAAGATGTTGAGCCACATAAAGTCTATCAGGATGTTCCAGGAGACCACCTCTGTATCACAGCCGAACAGCATTACGCCGAGGAGCTTGTTCCACTTTATTGTTTCTGAAAAAATCTGAATATCGGGGTCCAGATCTATGACCATCTCGATGTGGGGAAGGGGGGGTAGAGGATCTATCTCAATGCTCTAAAATGGCAGTTCTTGCAGTAGTAGGAATAGGGGAACATAGATCAAGAGGTTCATCCACCACAACACCCATCCCCTCACTTGGAACAAGCACAGGCTGCTCCCCTTCCCCCTTGCACGACTGTACAGTACCTTGTAGTGAAGTATCCCCCGAAGAAAAAGAGACCCAATTAGAATCTGGCCCCCAGGCCCCCTGAGGGATTTGAATCCAGCCAGCTTTTGTAAGAGAATCCTTCTTTGACCATTCCTTGACACCCAGCACCTCGACCGGTTCCATAACAGCAAAAGACTTCCGCATTCTCTCTGTCGTCGGCATTGAGTCTATCCCAGCCAGCTGAGCTGCTACACCAGGCTTGACAGCTACCTGTAAAGCAGGTTCCACAGAAAAAGGCAGAGTACGCACTGTTCCATCATCAGCAATACTCCACTCAGGCAACCAGACAGACAACCAGCACAGTGGATACCGCTTGCAGTACAGAAACACCCAAATTAATTAGTTCTTGCTCCGGTAAACCCTCCGTAGTATATGGGAAAATCAGAGCTTCTGTCAGCCTCATAGCAGACTGCACCTCCATAGAACCATCAAAAAACACCTCTGTATGTAGACTCATATCCCTTGAGCTTGCAACAGCCAAGGTCTGGGATAGAATTAGAACCTCTGACTGCACCAGAATTCCAACCTCCTCGCCCTCCATCCCGCAACTGACCACCACTCCAGGAGAGCAGCAGTCCCTCTGCAGGCAGAGTAGGGGAATTTCCCTGGTGTCCTGGCCAAATTTCCCTCATTCACTAAAAATACGACCAACAGCTTAATCTGGTTCATGGTCAGTTGGCATTCATCTGTATCCCTCTCCCCCAGGTCATGCCTGAAAATAGGCAGGATTTGTCTAGTGCACTTACCCGGTCAAAAAAAACATAAATAAATTTATGCACCATACTCCTGGTGTCTGTGTTTTACTCTGAGCACTTATGATCGCACTTGGTGTCAGAGTGGGATATTAGTGGTCCAAGTAACCTGATATGAGTAAGCACAAGTAGTGGTGCCATGGAAGAAATGACAGTGAAGTTGGAGGAGAAGAGACCTCAGGACACCAGAGGTGTGCAGACCAGGCATATGGTAAGCTAGACTGGTGAGTAGCTTCTGCCTGGCTTGGACCAGGTGGCTGACCTAAACTGAAGACTGAAAGTGGCTGCCCTAAGCAGGAAGCAGAACCAGTGGCGATGGTGAGTCTCTTGGATTAGATTGAGGAAGATCCTATGGAGAAGTCTGCTGCAGAGGAAACTCTAATTGACATTGCAGACTTGTTGCGGTGGTAGGCTATCCACCAACATGATATGGAGAGGCAGAGGGAAATCAATATGCAGCGTCAGGATCAGAGATGCGCTGAGACAGACCGGAGATGGGCTGAGACCTTAAGATCCATCCAGCACATTGGTTCAGGTACTAGAAATCAAGATAACAGCCCAAACATTATTAAATTGACTAAAATGAGCCCCACGGATGAGATAGAGGCATATCTCACAACCTTTGAATGAGCAGCAAGAGCTTATGGGTGGCTCCAGACAAAATAGGTTGTGAGACTTGCCTCTTACTTGACAGGAAAGGCCCAATTAGCCTATAGTAATATGGATCCAAAGCATGCAGAAAATTACAAGTTGGTTAAAAAAGAAATTCTGAGGCATTATGATATTAATGCACACAGGCAGCAGTTCCACACTCTGTGCAACCAGTCTTCATACATGCCTAGAGAGACTTTCATCACATTAAGGGAATTGTGTGTAAAATGGATACAACCTGAGGAAAGAACTTCATCTGAAATTGTAGAGACTTTGGTGGTAGAGTAGTTTCTGCAGATACTTCCCAATGATGTCCAATTACGGGTAAAAGAGCATAACCCTGAATCAGCAGAGGTAGCCATCTCATTAACCAAAGATTATTTGTCAGCTAGACCAACTCAGAGGAAAACTGCTCTTCTAGGAAGGTCTACACCTACCTCTTCCCTTCCCACCACAGGGCCAGGATCAACCCGGACTGATGTAAGAACTGGGAGAGGAGGGAGGGTGTACTCTTCTGAAGTGACTTGCCGTAACTGTAGTGTGAAAGGGCATATTGCTATTTTTTGCCCCAAATGGAAATCTCCAGCATATCTGGCTTTGCTCAATAATGGGTATGCAGTTACTGAGGTGACAATTAACAAGAACCCCGTGGTAGGATTTCTGGACACTGGCAGCAAATACACTCTGGTACATCCAGAATTGCTGGAAATTAACTATGTCCCCAAAACACTTGTGGACATTGTGTGTATCCACGGCAACACCCATCGGTACCCTACTGCAGAGGTTAACATTACAATGTATGAAACAATGAGTCAGGTGCGTGCAGGTATTGTCCATAACCTGCCAGTTTCTGTAATCCTAGGATATGACTTTCCAGTGTTTGAAGCTCTACTTAAAAACAATCCACAACTTGCAACTATTACAACAAGGGCCCAAGGAAGACAAGAGAAGTTACTGGGGAAAGTTTTTCCATTTTTTGATGACCCCATGAGTACCTCTGGAATGGACAGGATGTCCAAACAGATGAAAAGAACTTTGAAGGCCTTGTGGAAGGATAAATGACTTAAAGACTTACTTGGACTCTTAAATGTAGATAATAATGCTATTGTTGTTGAACAAAGTACTAATTCCTCATTAACTCCTTTTTTTCAGCAGGTTGGTAAGATACCCAAAGACGGTACCCCTGAAATTGTACAAAAGAACAAAATTCTGTTTAGGAGGTGTATGCATCCTAAAACTGGGGAAGTGGTGGATCAATTAATGGTCACTACAAAATATAAGGAACAACTACTGCATTTGGCACATGATTTGCCTTGTGCAGGTCACACTGGCAGAGATCATACTCTGACCCATTTATTACAACATTTTTTCTGGCCAGCCATTCATGAACAGGTGACTGCATACTGTAAATCATGCCCAGAATGCCAGAAAGTTGTGCAAGTAGGAAAGCGTGATCTAGTTCCCTTGGAACTCTTACCCCTTTTAGACAACACCTTTTGAGTGTATGGCAATGGACATTGTTGGTCCACTGGAGAAAAGTTCAAAAGGGAACTGCTTCATACTAATGATCTGTAACTACACAACCTGGTATCCCGAAGCCATACCCCTATGATCTGTTACCACTGAAAGAATTGCCCAAGAGTTGGTAAAGGTTTTCAGTAGGCTGGGTATCCTGAAGGAGATACTCACAAACAGGGGTAGTAGTTTTAATGCAGCATTATTGAAAGTGTACCAACTGCTGGGAGTGGTTGCAGTTCGAACATCTCCCTATCACCCCCAGAAAGGTGGGTTGGTAGAAAGATTCAACCAGACATTGAAAATAATGCTCCAGAAATTTGTGGTAGATGAAAGGAAGAAATGGGATCAGTACCTTCCATTACTACTCTTTGCATATTGAGAGGTGCCCAAGCGTCCACCTGGTATTCCCCATTTGAATTGTTATACGGATGTAACCCTTGAGGACCCCTCAATGTGGTCAAAGAACATTGGGAAGATTGGCAAGATGTGGGTTCCATCAGTATTTCTGATTATCTGTTACAGTTGAGGAAAAGACTAGTTAAATACAAACAGTTAGTACATGCTAATGCTAGTCATGCCCAACAAAAAAAGAAATGCTATTATGACAAAAAGGTGTCTGAGAAAGAGTTTCAAGAAGGGGATAAGGTGTTGCTTCTACTACCCTCTATGGAGAATAAGCTCCTAATGAAATGACAAGGTCCATATAAGATTCTTAGAAGGGTAGGAAGCATCACCTATGAGGTGAAAACCCCTGATAAACATCCTGGTGTAAAGATCTGTCATGCCAACCTTTTAAAGAAGTGGTATGAACAATCTGGGCCCCCTGTTAGTCTGCTGATTATGCCAGAAAAAGACGAGTCCGAGATAGATATGGTATATAGCTGCCTGAGAGTTAGAGAGCAAAATGAAGTGGAGATAGTCATTAACCCAGCCCCTGAGGTACAGCAGAAGGAAGAACTACTTAATGTTATTAAACAACATGCTGCGGTGTTTACTAAGGTACCTGAGAAAGCTAAAGTGGTGGAATGTCAGATCTATACTTCTTCTCCCCCTATCAGACAAAAGCCTTACTGGCTCCCTAAGAGAGTTTGGTCAGAAGTACAACAGGAGATCTAGAAATTACAGGAATTGGGAATAATCATACCTTCCAAGAGTCCCTGGGCATCTCCTATTGCAGTTGTGTCAAAGAAGGAAGGAGGCATCCGGCTATGTCTATATTTTAAGAAGTTAAACCAGGTGTCATGGTTCAACGGGTACCCCATGCCAAGGATCGATGATCTGATCAACCATATTGGGCATGCCACATACATATCAACGTTGGATCTGACTAAGGGCTATTGGCAAATTCCTCTAGAGCAAGCCTCACAAGATAAGACTGCATTCAGTACCCCTGTAGGATTATTTCAATTTGTGACCATGCCCTTTGGTTTGCATGGGGTCCCCACCACCTTTCAGAGATTCATGAACCATCTTTTAGCCCCTCATGTAGCCTATGCAACTTCCTATCTTGATGATGTTGACATTTTTAGTACAGATTGGCAGACACATTTGAAACATTTGGCAGCTCTGCTTGAAACCATCAGTGGAGCAAGGCTTACTATCAATCCCAGTAAGTGCGCTTTGGCCATGCATGAGACCAGATACCTAGGATTTATTGTAGGTAATGGCTAAGTGAAGCCTGAGATCACTAAGGTTGAAGCAGTGACCAAATGTCCCGTACCTCAAATTAAAAAGCAGGTACAATCGTTCCTAGGACTTGCCAGTTACTACAGGTGTTTCATGCCCAGTTTTGCCACTATTGCTGCCACTCTCACTGATTTGACAAACAAAAGATTTGGCAACATGGTCAAATGGACTCCAGAATGCGAGGAAGCATTCTGGGCCATTAAAAAAGCTTTATGTTCCTCCCTGGTCTTAAGAAGTCCTGACTTTGACAAGCCATTTGAAGTCCATATGGACGCATCCAATGCTGGGATTGGAGCAGCATTAAGCCAGAACATAGATGGAGAGGAACATCCTATACTTTACATCTCCAGAAAACTTCATGACCATGAACAAAAATATGTCACTACAGAAAATGAATGCTTAGCCATTAGGTGGGCTATAGAGGCATTACGTTTTTACCTTTGGGGCACTGATTTTGTCTTGTTCACTGATCATAATCCACTATGTTGGAAGAATCAGATGAAGGACAAACATGCTAGAGTGCTCCTCTGGTATTTAGACCTTCAGCCTTACAAGTTTGTGATAAAGCACTGACCTGGATCGAAACATAAAAATGCTGACTTTATGTCCTGCTGTGCAGCTGGCATAGAAAAGGATCAGAAGTAAATGTAAATATGTAAATAGTAGTAAAGTAAATAACAGCTACAATTGTTATAAGTATAGTATAGGTATAGCGTAAGGCATGGATAGGTGAATAAAGGAAACAGTGTGATCTTTTGTTTTCTTGTAAATAAAGTCTTTCTAAACCCCAGGGCAAGTGTTTAGTCAGTAGTTAGTGCTATGCATGGATGACTACCCTTGAGTAGGAATGGTGTTAACACACCGTTTGTATAAGGGTGCCCGGGGTGGGACTTCTAGTGAGGGTGGGTGGAAGTCCCAACCCAAATTCAGGGTGTAGTTCTGAATATAGAAAACTAGTTATGGCTATCCCTAGTTTCCATTTGGGCATGATGGTGTGTGGTAGCATTGGTCCCCCCCTCATTTGGGATTGAGCAGAGTGTCTCTTTTGCTTTAGTCTGTTGCGCAATGCAACAGCACTTCTACTATTCTATTCTTTAATTTCCACTGTAGGATGGCCACCTACAGTCTTTAATCTTCTTTCCTATGCATTCCTCTTCCTTTCTCTGTAGCTCTCTCTCTCTCCCCAAGTTTCCTATGGGCATCCTTACTGCCATATTACTGAAGTGCCAGGTCTCCACTGTATTTGTGGGACATAATGTTATTAAGTACATCTTTATTTTTGCTAGCACTTGTTTAAATCCCCTTTGTGCAATGGCAGCTCCTACTAGCAAACCTGCATGATCCTGCATATGATCATAGTAGTGCATGATCGCAGCATCGTACAGCTGCCATGTAAAAGTTTCTGTTTGAGTGAAGCTTCCCCTTTAGACAGCACAGTCCATATTTGCCCTTATTTGTATGACCTGTCTTTTTCTTTTAGTTTGCCTCATTTTTTTTTAAAGAGCAGAAAGCAAAAATTACCTGGTTTTACAAATAGAAAAAAGCCAAGTGAGTTGGTAATTTCAGCCCCTAGCAACACTGCTGTTCTCCTTCAATTGTTAGACTTGCCTCCACCTGTGAAGTGGAAGCCTCTGTAGACCAGCAGATTCAAGAGCACAGGCACAACTGAATCTGTCCTGCAAGTTTGTTTATTGTCCCCTAGTAAAGTTGCACTGCTAGGCTCTTGTCTAACTGGGTGTAGCTGTGGGGAAGTACTATCCCAATAAGTAAAAACCACTTTAAAATTAGCAAAACAAAGAAAGCTTTTGTAAGTGCTTCTAGACATTGTGTTTTGTTTTCTAAAACTGTTTAAAATCTTGCTTTGTCCTTTGTGAGGTGACTGCCCTATGAGTGTTTTAGTTGGCACCAAGAAACACTCCCAAAATTTGCAGAGGCACCTCACGAACAGCACAGAAGCATAAGTAATGGAAATTTAAAAGTCTTTAGGGGATATTTGAATTATAAAAAGCTCCACTACATTCTAGAAACACTAGTTAACTTGCAAGCCATTACAGTTCAATGTTACAAACACCTAGCAAACAGTCAAAAGTGCTGAAATTACATGCTATGAAAGTCATGTTTAGCATTTTTCCTTTGCACTAACTTTCTTCTAGTTCTCCACCCTATTTTAAGTATTTTGTGTTTGTTTTTGGTGTTTTAGTGAGGGTCTCATTCCTAGTACACAAGGAACTGAGACAAGTACTGAAGCACTAACCTGCTCTGTTGTCCTTGTTGCCTCTATAGGGCCAGCGTCTCTCTGCACTGCTGGTTAAATACAAAGGGGGCTGTCACTCTAGGGAGGTGGATGAGGTTACAAAGCAGAAACAGATAAATGTATGAAATTAAAGATATTTTGGGGTACCTAGGGATCATAAAGCAAGTTTATGTTGATTTCATAAGTAATACAAATGTTTGTGTTTTAAAATTAGTTTAGCACTATTTTGTTAGAAAGTGGGTGGAGTTTCACATATCATGTGATTTCTTCCTATAAAAAGGTGCTTCTCCTCATCCTAAACAGATCAGTTCAGCCTTAGAGAGGGCTGAGGAAGCATAGAGGGTAGCCTAAAGCTGGGTCTTGACTGTGTTTATTCTTTTGATTTATTACATTTATTTTACAAGTTATTCTATTTACTTCTGCCTAATTTAGTAAATCTGCACTTCTGATTTAATTTATGCACCATACTTCTGTTGTCTGTGTTTTACTCTGAGCACCCATGATCACAGAACCACCGAGTCCAAATGGCTACTCTGGTGGCCCCCGACATGCAATCACCAGAATGGTGTCTGTCGGTGGTCAGTCTTTACCATAAGCTCTATAGAAGTGGGCCGGCTGGGGAACCAAGGGTCACACATTAAGATAGCTTCAATCTACAAATTCAGACCATACTATATCTTCATTTATTCCATAACATTTATCTAATGCACCAAAATGGTCAATCCGCCTGTCTTTTTAAGAGGCTATTCTGCAGGTTACCTCCTCTTGGTGGAATATCAACTTTTTCTAGACCTGCAAATCTGAGAGTGGAGACATTGGGCCAGATATTCAAACTGCGCTATTTTGTGGAGCAAGCACTTGCGCTGCACAAAATAGTTGCGCAGGGGTGTGTCCAGAGTGATATTCAAAGGAGTTGCACCCTTGAACAACTCCTTTGAATATCACCCCCAGGCCATAGCCACTGTGCATGGTGCAGTTGAACTTGCACCACCACAAGTTGTCAGAGTGGAGCATTCAACTTGTGGTGGCGCCAGCAAGTACCCATTAACGCCATGTGCAAAATCCCGATATTCAAAGGTGACATGCAAATGGGGCCATAATTCATGCAAAAGCGCAGGGGCCATTTGCATCTGATTATCTTCATTGCATGCCATTAGCATGCAGGTGCGCTGATCCCGAGGACTTGCACCTGGCGTCCTGCCAGGCAGCAGCCGTCGGGGGACCGAACCCTCTGCAGCCCGATCGCAGGCAAAACAGTGTAGAATCCCCACCCCCCCACTGGCCCGATCACGGGCATAGTGTAATCCCCCCACCATCCCGATCGCGGGCAGCAATGTATCCCCGAGCGCATCCCTGGTGGTCCAGTGGACCGAAGATCCCAATGCGGCGGGATGGGTGTGCAAACAACCGCAACACATCCTGGTGACCTAAGTGTCCACACCCACCACCTTGAAGCCCCACCACCCGCTCCCCACAGCCAGCGGGCGGCAGCATCCCCACCGACAAATCTGGACTGTCTTATGCGTTATGGGCTGCATGCCCATCCTTGCTCTCACCAATGGGTGTGCAGCCCCTACCAGGCAGTCAGTCGGTGGGCGGCAGGCGGGTGGGATGCTGCCGCCCGCTGGCTGTGGGGGGGGGTGAGTGGTGAGGCTTCATGGGTGGGTGGAGTAGGGGACACTAGGTCACCAGGGATGTGTTGGGGGGGTTGTTTGCAGACTCCATCCCACGATCGGGATCTTTGGTCCACTGGACCACCAGGGATATAATCAGGAGGTGGGGGGGGGTTACTACTCAATCCCGCAATTGGGATCTTTGGTCCACTGGACCACCAGGGATATAATCAGGAGGTGCAGGGGTTACTACTCAATCCCATGATTGGGATCTTCGGTCCACTGGACCACCAGGGATGTGTTCGGGGGGGGGTTTCTTTATACCATCCCACGATAGGGATCTTCAGTTCACTGGACCACCAGGGATATGTTGGGGGGAGACACTTTGCTACCCACAATCGGGCTGGTGGGGGCGGAATTAAAGCTATGCCCGTGATCGGGCCAGTGGGGGTGGTGGTGGGGATTTTACCCTCTTTTGCCTGCGATTGGGCTGCAGGGGGGGGCACAGGGAGTGGGTTGAGGGCCAGCCACAGGTGGCAGCTGCTGTGTTGCGCCCTGCAATGCAGCAGCTCACCTGTGGGTGGTCCTCGACTTAAGCCTTTTTTTTTGGCTCAAAGTTGTGCAGGCGCAGGTTGGGTGTTGTGCCTGCACAACTCTGCACAGCCCGGCTGAATATCGGGCTGTGCAGTTTATGCATGGTTCCTCCCTTCCAGTTCAGCATGCATTCATTTGCATTGCGCTGTTGCTCAGCTTGTTTTCAGTGGTGCAATTGCCTCCTGCTGAATATCGCAGAATGGAGCAATTTCGGACTTGCGCAGGCGCAACCCTATTGCGCATGGCGCAACCCTTTTGAATATCTGGCCCATTATGTCTATTTTCTTTAAAATGCCATGCTACTATGGAATCAAGGTCTCCCCTTTTGATATCACTGTGGTATTCATTTAAGCTACATTTTAAACTCCTAGATGTCTGTCCTATGTGGTGAAGGTTGCAAGGGCATTTTAACAGGTAGATCACGTGTTCTGTCTAACACGTTATAAACTGTTTTATTTCCAGATGTTCATCTCTGTATGGGTTATAGACAGTTTTTGTTTTTCATGTACTGTAACAATTCTGATACCTTCCCTTTTTGCCAGTTATCTTTGTTATACCTTCGAAAATTTCATATTTTTATTCAGTATTTTGATACAAAGCATGGCATAATCTATCCCCAAGTGACTTTGTTTTTTTAGCAATGACTAATGTTTTTTCACTGAATATATCTTCCCCTAATATATCTGAATTTAATATATCCCAATGTTTGTAGATAAATGATTGCATTGTTTTAAAATGGTCTGAGTTCTCAATTGAAATGTTTATCTTGTCTATAGCTGTTTCTGGTTTTTGGATATTAATAAATCATTCCTCATCTTATTGTCACTCCTTTGTCTGGCATCATTAAGTGCTCTCCCTTTATAGCCCCTGTCTCTGATGTGTTCCTCAAGCTCATCTGCAGTAGCCCGGCAATCCTTGTCTGTTGTGAAAATTCTTTTAACCCTAACAATTGTGCCATGAGATATATTTTCTTTGACTGATGGCTTGTGACAGCTTTTAATGTGTAATAACATGTTGCTAATAGTACAATAGGTTACTGGTATACACTTGTTAACAGGGTCATATAAATTTTTGTTATTTTTAGGTCTGAAAAATGAACTTATTTTGTATCATATGCCATAAGAATATTCAAGTAATCTGTCTTATTATTTAGATAATTCAAAAAACTTTTAAGTTCAACTGCTGTACCTGCCACAAACAGATACAGTCATCAATATATCATTTTCAGCATATGATGTTCTCTTTAAATGTATTTGCCTTTCTGTATATGTATTTGGTTTCAAATTCATCCATAAGGATGTTAGCATAGCTAGGTGCCATGGAAGACACCATTGCTCTGCCTTTACATTGCCAGTAATGTTGGTTATCAAATCTAAAATAGTTTGTGTTAAGATAAGTTTTGCAAGGTTTAGTATACAATTATTTGGTTGATTAATATTGGTGTGTCTTTCTTTTAGTTTCTCTTTTAGTGCAGCTAAATTTTCTGTATGTGGAATGCTGGTATAAAGGTCCTTAACATCCAGTGTTACAAGTATACATGGTTCTGTTAGGATCGTATCCCTGTTTCTGTTATCTAGCAGTTGTATAGTATATTTACTGTCTTTCAGATATGATTTAATGGTTACCACTAATGGTTGTAAATAGTAATCAATGTAAATGGATAGGGCTTCTAAGGTAGTCCCTATTCCTACAATAATGGGTCATCTTGGGGGGTCAGTCAGGTTTTTCTGAATCTTAGGTAACACATAGAAAACTGGCATTATGGGGTGTTGTCTCAGCAGTGCTCTCTGTTCCTATTCTGTCAGGTATCTTTGTTCCACTCCTGTTTCCAAGACTTCCTTTACTAGAATTTTTACTTGCTGAGTTGGGTTTGTGTCACATTTCTGATAGTAGTCCTTTTGAGTCACAGACTGTGACTGTAAAGGACCAAATATTGGGTGTGGAAGGGCCAATGGCCAGTACAGTGGTCAGATCCAGTGAGGAGGACAGCTGGGCCAGTGCAAGGCAAGGACCACAGCAGCAGGTGAAGATCACCAGCATTCTGGAGCCAGAAGCAATCAGGCTGTGGACTGAGTTGCGCAGGATGGAGTTGGAGTTCCAGAGAGAAGAGAAGCAAGAGCAGCTAGTTGCAGAGGAGAAGAGGGAGTGAGAACAGTGAGAAGCTGACCAGGAAAAGTGTGAGTGCCAGAGATGACATTAACTGGAGAAGCTAAGACTCCAACCACCAGCATCAGAGCAGGTACGTGGCTTGGGTTTAACTGGAACTACAGGACTGCATTACAAATTAAATTCCAAATTGATAGCTGAGTTTAAAGAGGGGTAGGATATGGATGCCTTTTTAAATTCCTTTGAAAAGGTTTGTATTCAGGCAAAGTTTCCTACTAGGTCCTGGAGCTTACAGCTATCCCCGCTACTTACCAGGAAAGCTCAGGATGCATTGGATCAAATGGACAATGAGGACAATAATGATTACAGCAAACTTAAAGCTGCACTTTTAAAAGTTTGATCTAACTGCAGAAGCATACAGAGCTAAATTCCATAAGCTCAGGAGAAGCCCTGACATGAGCTTCAAGGAGCTAGTCATGAAACAACATCAGTGTTTAAAACATTGGTGGGAAGGAATTGAAACAAACTGTAGATAAAATTGAAAATGCTATATTGTTAGAGCAGTTTTTGGGGCATGCTCAGCAGAGCTGAAAACCTGGCTGGAGGACCAAGATTCCAAAACAGTGCAAGAGGCTGATGAACTCTTGGATCACTATGCCAAGAGCAGACCTGCTCTGAGAGTGAATGGGGTAGGCTTGGCATCACAGAAAGGGAAAAGCATGCCTTCAGGGCAGCTAAAACCCTCACTGCCTCCACCGAAACCAGTTAGCCCCAGGTTTCAAAGAAAAGAGTTTTCTGAGATAAGAAACGAATGTTGGGTTTGCAAAGAGACTGGACATATTGCCAGACAGTGTCCCAAAAAGATGAGCAATACATAAAATGGGGCTAGGAAAGAAGTGGGTTGTTTGTTTGTCCCTGTAAGCATGCTTGTGAACATCAGGGAACACATGCACCCAGTCACTGTGAATGGTGCACAGATACAAGGGTTAAGAGACACATGGGCATTCCTGATGTTGGTAAAAGGGGATCTAGTCTACCCTGGTCAACTTATACCCAATAAATTTGTAACTGTACGATGGTTCACTGGGGAGGAGACCACATTGCCACTCGCTAGTGTTCTCCTAGACTGGGGTGTAACATGGGGAACTATGCAACAGGTGGCTGTAGTCAAAACTTTACCAGTTGATGTCATCCTTGGCAACAATCTCAAACAAGGAATGGTGTGTGCAGTTACCCATAGCCAAGCAGGAAGGGGAAATTGTAGTTCCCTGGACCCTATAAAAGCCACTGTGGAAACCACTGGGAGGATGGTTCCCCAGCCTGTATCTACTGATATGGAGACTAATGAAAAGGGGGTAGAAATTTCCCCTGTAGCAGTTAACCAAACAGTTATGGAAGGTTACTCCGAATAAGGAGGGGTGGCCCATTGTCAGAGGGTTAGGGATGACAGTGATCCAGAGTGCCCTGATACTAGAGCTAGGGACCCTAGTTTAGATACTTACCGGGACCTGTCCCATGCCTTTGGAATGTGTAAGGGGTTTGCAGCTACTCAGAAAAGTGACCCAGGTCTGGAGAAGCTGAGGGCTTGGGCAGACACTGATGAAGCACAGGGAGGTGATGGAAAACATAAAGTTTATTGGGAAAATGGACTGATGTATACTCAGGATGCTAAGACAGAGGGAGGGGTGATAGGCAGGCAGCTTGTCTTTCCCTAGGGGTACCATGAGCAGTTACTCAAGATTGCAGATGATATTCCCTTGTCTGATCATCTGGGAATCATGTACACTACACAGTGGTTGGCCCAAAAATTCTGTAGGCCCAACTTCACCCAGCAAGTGAAGGAGTATTGTAGGTTTTGTCACCGATGCCAAGAAATAGGGAAGGTGGGTAAGAAAACCCATGCCTCCCTAATTCCATTACCCATAGTGGAGGAGCCATTCCAGAGGGTGGGAATGGATATTGTGGGGCCTTTAAATACCCCCAACTCCTCCGGGAAGAGGTTCATCCTGACTTTGGTGGATTATGCAACCCGGTATCCAGATGTAGTCACCCTATCCTCACTAAGGACAGACACAGTGGCAGATGCCTTACTTGTGATTTTCTCCTGTGCTGGGTTTCCACAGGAGGTTATCACCAATTGAGGGGGTTCCTTCATGTCAGACCTGATGAATTGTTTATGGGAGAAGTGTGGGGTGGTGCAGAGGTGCACGACACTTTATCACCCACAAGTCAATGGGCTTGTGGAAAGATTTATCAGTACCCTGACGTCAATGATCCAAGCGTTTGCTGAACAGCATGGGAGGAACTAGGAGAAATATCTTCCCCACCTGTTGTTTGCATACAGGAAGGTGCCCAAAGAGTCAACAGGTTTTTTCCCCTTTGAGCTCTTATATGGACGCAGGGTACATGGGCCCCTAGACTTTATCTGGGAGGACTGGGAAGGCAGGCACACCACCCAGGGAACTCCCATAGGGGATTATGTCCTTAGGTTTAGGGAAAGGCTGAAGGAGCATATGGGGACAGCCCAGAGCAACATGGCAACTGCCCAACAGAAACAAAAAGTATGGTATGACAACAGAGCCAGAGTTCTCTCATACACAATAGGTAAGGAAGACATTGTCCTTATCCCGGTCTGGAAAGACAAGCTGCAGACTGAGTGAGCAGGACCGTACAAAGTAGTTAAAAAGGTAAAAGATGTGAACTATATCATAGAATTACCTAACAGAAGACATACAGAAACAATGTACCATGTCATCATGATGAAGCCATTTGCTAATAGGGCTGACATGGTGTTTGTAGTATGCAGTCCTGGGAAGGGGACAGACAATGGAGACCCCTTTCTGGACTTGCATTAAGAAAGCAAGTTTGAGTCCTCTGTGGAGGCAGTTAAATTGTCACTCCAGCTGGCCCCAGACAAGATACAGGAAGTAAGGGAGGTTTTAGCAGGCTTTGCCCCACTGTTTAGCACTAAGCCTGGACTAACCCCCTTTGTGACACACAATGTAGAGACAGGGACACAGATGCCCATATGGTGGGCAGCATATCGGGTGTCAGAGGCTGTCCAAAAGGACATTAGGAGGGAGGTGGAGGAAATACTGGATTTACGGGTAATCCAGAGATCCCACAGTGCCTGGGCATTGCCTGTAGCCCTTGTGCCCAAGCCAGATGGCTCTACTAATTTCTGTGTGGACTATTGTGGACTGAATGCAGTCACAAAGTCAGACGCCTGCCCCATGCCCCAGACAGATGAACTCCTGGACAAGTTGGGAGGGGCCACCTACCTTACTGCTATTGACCTGACAAAGGGGTACTGGCAGACAGAGTTAACTGACAGAGCTAGGGAGAGGTCAGCCTTCATCACTCCAATAGACTTATTTGAATTTAAAGTAATGCCTTTCAGAATGAAGAACGTCCCTGCCACTTTCCAAAGGTTGGTGAACCAGGTGTTAAATGGTGCTGAGGAGTATGCTGTTGACCTGAATGACATTGCCATCTTTAGTGCCAGTTGGGAGGAACACCTGTCCCACCTTAGGGAAGTGCTGGGCAGGATACAGAGGGCTGAGCTCATTGTCAAAGCTGTGAAGTGACAGGTGGCCATGGCTGAAGTGGCATGCCTCAGGCATGTTGTAGGCCAGGGACAGCTCCATCCCAACCAAGTAGAAATAGAGGTGATCAAGGCATGGCCTAGACCAGAAATGCAGAAGCAGGTCGGAAGTTTTCTAGGGACAGCAGGGTACTATAGAAAATTTTTACCCAATTACAGTGGCCTGGCTGCTCCCCTATCTGACCTGGTAAAGAAAAAGATGCCTAAGAAAATTACCTGTTAACCAGCCTGTGAAAAAGTCTTTACCAGACTGAAGGAGGTACTGTGCAGTGCTCCTGTGTTGACAAGTTCTGACTATAACAGACCCCTTGTAGTCCAGACTGACACCTCAGATGTGGGTTTTGGGGCAGTACTGTGTCAGACATCCAACCAAGGGAAAGATCACCCCATAGTGTACCTGAGTAAATGTTACTTCCCAGGGAGCAGGCATACTCTACTGTGGAAAAAGAGTGTCTTGCCATAGTGTGGGCCCTAAAGAAGTTACAGCACTACTTATACAAGCAGCATTTTGAGGTACAATCTGACCACAACCTCCTGGGTTGGCTGACACAAATAGGAAAAATGAATGGTAGACTATTAACATGGAGTCTTGCCTTGCAAGGGTATGACATGACAATCTTACATAGGGCAGGAGCAACCAATCAGAACGCAGATGGCTTGTTGCATCTATATGAGGAGTGATCTGACTGAGTGAGCTCATCTCATGTAGGGGATACAGCCCCAGTTTCAGTCTAGGTGGGTAGGATTCTGACACGTGGCCAGCTGGTTATGATTATTATATGATATTGGTATTATAAATAACTGGTCAGTGTATGAAATGTCAGTCTGTGAGATTTGGCCCTTTTAAATTACAAGTTGTCAGCAGCTGAAATCACAGGATGTATTACACTGACCAGGAGATCTCTGTAATGTAATTAACTTCCTTGAGAAATTGCATTTTATGGCCTTTTTATGACCTCATGCTTTTGAGGTTGTAAACTAAATATACATTTTATTACATTAGGAAAGGACATTATTTAGCTGATTCCTGTTGGATATCTCACACCTGGGTGATGGACTGCATGGTTGTAAACCTCAAAGGAACTGGTTGATCAAAGACTCATAATTTGGGAAATGGGTTTTCGTTGATGTTCACATTATTTAAAATACTTCCTGGTAGGAAACTCATGTTTGTAATTTTATATTCTAAAAGGAGGAGCCAGATGACTCACAGAAGGGGTGTGGAGTCAGAGAGTTTAAACTGATACTTGTGTCTGAAATGTAGACTATATTATCTTGGGACTCTAGAGAGACACAGCTCTCTGATCTAACTTTAAAATGCACTTACAGAGGTAATACATTAGATAGAAAAGATCTAAATGTATTGTGGTAGGAGTTTGTTCTGTAGTTTTCCTTTTTTTTCTTTTATGTGATTATGATGCTCTTTGATATTTGTTCTGTATTTTATCTTACTGTTTTTATCCATTTTTAGTAAACATTTTCTTAAGATACTGCCTGGGTCTCCTCAGTCATTTTTTGCATGTTATTGTAGAACGGATATTAAGTCTGACAACTTTTCAAGGGTCTGATGGTGTTACTAAACTGGAAAAATGTAAGAATATAACTAAGGTCTCTTATAGAGCTTTAAGGGTTCATTTTGGATATCTGGTTAGGTGCCCATAGATGAAAGATATATTGCATGTACCTGCATAAAATATTATCTGAACCTGTACATTTGGGAACACTAGCATAAGATTCACAGTTTGAATCCCCCCAGAACTTGAAACTAAAGGTAATTTGGACACAAAAGCAGGCAGGAGGGTTACCTTGTCTGTTACCTGTTCACACTATCGCGCTCTGAGGTTGGTACTGTGGGAGCAGAGGGCCTGACCTGCAAAGTGTGTTTGTGACAGTCCTTGTCTTTAAATTGTTTAAGACATTCATCTCTATATTTTTCTCTATCCATGATTGTAATTCCTCCCCCTTTGTCCGCATTCTTTATTACTATTCAGTCATTGTTTTCTAAACTCCTCACTGCTCCAAATTCATATGCTGTAAGGTTAAAGGACTTTCTTCTATCTGTTCCTTTGTGTTCTAATCGTTCAATATCTTTATCTACCATTTCCATATAGGTAGTGATGTTTGCTGGTATAGGACCTGGGGGTAGGAACTTTGATTTATAATTTAGGTTTAAGGAGAGTATCTTTCTTTTAGCTTTTTCAGATGGGTCTGTTGTATCTTCTATGGTGGAGAAAAAAATGCCTGCATCATATTTTTTGATAAACTTTTTGTAGGTCCATCTTTAAATGGAAGAAATTTAGTGTTTCATGGGGGCAGAATGTTAATCCTAGACTAAGGACCTTCATATCTGTCTCATTCAGAGACCTCTTTGATGAATTAAATACTATGTTTGGCCCTTTTTCTGCATTCTCAGGTTTACCCTGTCTCCTATTGTTTCTGGTTCTGTTTCTCTTCTTGGTTCTTGTACATGTATTACAGTATGTCTGGTTGTATGTCTCTTCTTTCAGGTTGTTCTCTGGGGTCTTTCGTGTACCCTCCTCTCTGTCCTCTGCCCCTCCATTGCCCTCTGTTCCACCTGCCTTGCCCTTGAATTGTTCCCTGTTAGAAAAAGGTTTATATCCTTGTTGCTGTCCAGTACTATCAATACTGCATTCTGAGATGCACAGATTACTATCAGAATCTGGGTTACAGGCATTTTGTAACTTACAGTATAAGTAGAGAACATACTACATAGATAGGCTGTTCCTTCCTTATAATCATTCAGATCCTGTCTGAATTTTTTAAGTTTTTGGTCTATCAAATATTTTCATACTCATCAAGAGCTTTTTGTTATTTTGTCTAGGAAATCAGAAAAATCATTAATGACTGGATTTCTGTTATATTGATCATAAATATTTTTTTTTCTCCACTTACGTTTGTTAGTTCAATGTATAAAGCTTCTTCTAACAGTAGGAGACAGTCGAGGGAGCATTTGTTTCACTCCCCATCCCATTTGTTTCTAAATCAGTTGGTTGTTGTGAATTCCAATTTAGGTTCTGTGGGGACCCTTAGTAATCTAGGGATTCTTTCTTGCTTGTGATACTCAGAGAGTGAGACGCTGTGCCACTCTAATCAACATTCTCTTTGTTTTAGTGTTTCACATTTGCTTATTAAGTTGTTAGTATTAGGATCACCACTGAGTTTCTTTTTATTAATGACCCTCTGCAATATCCTATCCTCTTCTGGTTTTGCTACAGTTCTAGGAAGTGACGTCTCATCAGTAATTCCTTTTAGGGATTCAAATACACTAATTGTTAATATTATTAGACAAAACAATCAATAGTATTTCCAGAGAAGGTACAATTAGATAGCCAGAGCAGGAAGGTTGTAGCTTGTAAGAAGTTATATTAATGTTATCACTGTGACAGATTCAAAAAGTTCTAGCCAGTGTTAATATTTGTTATTGAGCCATAGATGAAAACCCCTTACTTTTTAGACTTTAAGTTCTTTCTGTTTTTTTCTCTAGTGTCTAAAGGTGTGACTGTCTGCAGTTTATCCCTCTGTTGTCCTCGTCTGGACAACCCTTGGTTCTGATTTTAGCAGATGCGTTGTCCCTTCCACATCGGTAATGCCAAAAATGGTGTTTGTATTCAAAATAGTACCATTCAGTTGAAAAAACTGTGGAGCTTCCTAGCTGCGGTCACCGAGGAGAATGAACAATGAAAATTATCAAGGAAACCACAGAATAGCGGTGAGGCCCACTCGGTACCTATAAGATAAATCAAAACTCTGGGAGGTATCAAGCTCCAATAAACCTCTATGTGAACTAGCAACAGAACTGGAGAAAGTCAGACCCACTCACAAGAAAGCGTTTTAGTGATTTATATTACCACATTAAAGACATTTATCAACTTTTCACAGTGTACTCACTGCTTCTTCAGAATCTGAATATTAATATTTACATGGTTTTTAAGATAGTTCATATAATATTTTGGTTGTTTAGACCAAATGCCAAAGTTTAGACACATGTTGAAAAACTTATTTAGACATAACCTAATAAATGACAATTTATTATATCCACTGTTACCAGCTAGGGTTTTTTATTAACCCCCATCCTGCCACCGACGAGTTATCTCGTCCTTGCAAAAAGCAGTCACTGGCGCAGCCGACGAGTAATCTCGTCCATCTGCACACTTTTTTTCCTCAGCTGTATACTATTTGCATAAACGCCTGTGTGAGAAATCTGCCCAGTGATATGCAAGGCAGGGAGTAGTGGCTTACTTGCATTGGCAAGCAAATCATCCAATCAGTGATCCTGTTCGTTCAGGAGGCATTTTTCATACAACATCCTGCTGTTCCTGCTCGCACTTGCTTTTTTCCTGTGTAGACCGCAGTTCTTGCTAGAACGTCGTCTATTGTTTCTCAGCAAACAGAAATCTGCCAGATCTGACAGAAGCTCCGAAATCTATCTACAGCTTTGTGAAGTCAGCAATCAAGCTTTGTTTGGTCAGTATTTCTTGATTTCGCCAAAAAAAACGGCATCCTCAGATTTTTTTTTTTTTGGTGTACTATGGGCACTCGTAACTACAGCAAAATAAATTATTCAGAACATCAATACTGGACCCTGGTCTTGTTCATTTTTTACTGCTTATGATGTAAATAGATAAGGAAAGGGCCACTGTGTATCGATAATTATTTTCAGTCACGCCAGTTCATGTTGAGTTTTGCGCTGCTTTTTCTCCCAAGTGAATCAGTATATTATGAGGTAGATCTGAACATAAGTCAACGAATGATTGTGCTTCCTGACTGGTTAGATTTTTTCATCGCTATTTCCTGCAGGAGTCTCTGGTTTCTTTATTTCCTTATTTTTTATATCATATTCAATATAAGTAAAACAATTTGGGTGTACCCATGGATGCAGGATTTCATTTTTTGATCGTCATAAATATCTCACTGTTTTTATCATTGTATGCAGTTTAGTGTAGTTTTTCATGCATTTTTTGATTGGGTGACTTTTACTTATTTGGCACGCGATTTGAATTGTGTAATCGGTGCAGGCATGGGTTAAAAGTAAGAATCAAAATGAGCCTCCACCCTTTCAGATGGTAAAGTTGCATCATTTACGGAAATAAGCATGGTAATTTTGTGATACAAAATAATGATGATGATAAAAACAACAGTAATTTGCAAAACCAGCAGCTCCCAGTGTACGGACTATTGTGGCTGTAGAGTATGTCTGTCTGCATTTACGGTGTTACTAGGGAAAAAATGTAAGTATCTTGAAATAGACAAGTATTTGGTGGCCTTGTGCTGTGTGAATTTTTATTAAGTATTTAGATGCTGTAGACCCCCCACACACCACTACATTTAGTATTCAGATTAATTTCCCTCTCAAAAAGTTTGAGCTTTGCCATAATTGCCTAGTAGATTGTTTCCAAGTACAACCTCATTTATCTGAACACAGCAAGAGACTGTGATATCGCTCGGATAAACGGGTGGTTAGGATAACGAGTTTGCATTGAAGGGGACATGTGGCTAAGTAAAGAAAGATGACTTCATTTCGTTAACAAAGCGCTTTTTGCTTCATTTGTCTGACCAGTTCGTCTCATTTGCTTGCTCAGTTTTTTGTCTACCTCTGTCGTGATCATTGTAATGCGAAGTTCCCATACCATAGCAAGCAGCCAGCAAAGACGCACTGTAATGTAATGATATTTCTTCAGCCGAGTTTTAGTCATGGTCTGTCAGGCTGGTGAAGGGAAAGTCTGGCTCTCAATGGCTACAGCAAGCGAGGTAGTGCAAGGTAAGGCATAAATGATATAATAACGATGTTGTAGCACAGAGCATACAGTTTCACAAAAAAACGCGATCTAAAATGTGGCCCCCCAGTTGGAGTTACTTCCAAACTCAGCCCTCTTACACCAAATTTGCGGCATCTCAGAATGTAATACTATACGTTTGGTCCAAACCTTGTGCCAGTTATTTTACCCTCCCTGTGCATTAATCCCTCAAATATTGATCACAAGCAGGACCTAACTGCATGTCAGTTTCAAAGCAATTGCTGAGCACTGCAATCTGTTTATTCCTGGTGTCAGTGGGCTGTGTGTACTGGCAGGGCACGGTAGACTGTCAAAATAATTATTTGACTTCTCCCATATCGTGATGTGTGTGTGTGTCGGGAGGGGACTGGGAGAGATTTCTTGGGATCAAATAGATAAATTATAAATAATATTTGTTCCTGTACTCAGTGAAGCTGTGTATGCAAGGCATGGCAAAGGGAGGTGAGCAAAGAGTCGCTTTATGGCCAAAGAAGTAACATTTATTCATGGCCTTAGAGTGGTTTTGTGTTTACACACAGGACAAGAGCAACTGGCAACAAATCTTTGACTTGGACTGAGGGGTTGGTGGATCTACCTTTGTTATAATAACAGGACTGGAGGTGGCATTGAACCACTAGTGATATAATTTGCAGCCCCCCACCATCCCTGCTTATCAGTAATACCTTTCTGGCACAGCCGTGTCTGCTGGCACATGGTGTAGGAGATGTGCTGTTGTTAGTTTTATTTGTGCCATAGGCAGCATACAAATTGATAGTGGCTGGCCCCCAAAAAAAAATCATGGTAAGACATGTAATACAATGACTCAATGGAGGTGCATGGGGCAATGTGTCAAGACATTGGGACAATGTTTGCGTCTGTTCTTGGGAGAGGATATAGGGCTAAATTCTAATTTATTAAATGTCATCTTGTCAATCAACCTGGAAGAGAGAGGTTATATGCACCAGATCACTGGCTTATAGTTTATAATAATTGCACCAGCATCTGCTTCCACATCTCTGTGCCTAAAACAACATTGCTGCCTTCTCCCCAAAGATGTATCTGTCCGCCTTGACACTGTGCACATAATATTCTCAGCTAGCTGTCAAACAGACCTCCCCCACACACACACCCTCAGTTGCCTCATTATGGTAATACTGAAGAGAGCTATGTATTGCATCATCAAAAGTGATGGCAGGGTGGGCCTCGCACCTTGCCCAAGCAATACTGGTTCACTGACCCAGAAATGAATTTTCTAAGCCCACCCTGGTCATTACAATTACTTGCAATTACGCTATCTTGGAGGATGTAATTTTTCTTTCTCACCCTCTTCCCAACCAAAAGCTGTTCTTCTCTTTTTCTATCAGTTTACAAATTTATTGTACAATATCTCTGTTTTCAATCTTAGCTTTCAGTGTAACCTTTTATGTAATGTGCCATGTTCACACCAGTGTCTGTTGTGCTAAACCATTTCCATATATCTCCACACTCTGTTTATTATGTTGCTACTTATCTGTCTCCATAGTAACGATTTACAGGTCTGAAAGTATATGGACTACTTAACCATCAGATACTGTAAGTATTATTATGTGACTATAATTGCTATATATACTATTTTTTCTACAAGAACTACAGATCCTTTGTGACTCCTTTGTTATATTTTTAATTTACAGTTTTAATAGTTGTCCCTTCAAGATTACTGCTTCTGGCTCACTGGTACCTTGGTAATAGACTCTACATATATTACTTGAGTTTGTCAGGTTTCATGTAGCAGTTCTTGATTGTTCTTGTGCATGTTACAGAAAGGATGTATGTTTGCATGTGCGCATGCGTATGCATGCATGTGTGAGTATGTTTGTGTGTGACTGAGGACTGTGTGAGTGAGTGGCTGAGTGTGCGTGTCAGCATGTCTACTTGCACTTGTGTATGTTTGTGTCTGTGGGTGGGTTAGTGTGTGTGCAGTGCTTGTGCTTCTGAGTGCTCTGTGTGTGCATGTGTTTGAGTGTGTTCAGTTTGTGCTTTTACGGTGTAGTACGAAACAAAGGTCACATGGATTATTAATTGATATTTATTTATTTGTTTTATTGAAAAGTTTTACGCATGAATTTATCTGTGCTATCTGTCACTGACCTGTCACTGTCATATTTAGGGGTGGGGACGGATAGGTGATCCAGGTGTGAGTGAGTCTAAAGGATGGAACAAAGATACCTTGGATGTGTTACTGCAGATAAAAATTGATTAAAGAATTTTTGAGTTGATTTTGTTCTCCCCATATTGGTTATGGCTATGTTATGAATGCCAGCCCTGTACCGCGAAGGTGGATGGTAGGGTAAGGGTTGGGAAGTGGAGGCTGGAGCAGCTCTGTACATGCAAGAGCAGCAACAGAAGGCAGATCAAATGAGCTGCAGCCTGTCGAGGAGCTTGTACTTGATGATGTTGCAGGAGGAATATATAGTTAACGCATTGTTTTTGAAAATAGTTTGCTCTTACATGCAGCGGTAGGATTTCTGCTCATGGCTGGTGACCCGTGAGCTGGACTGTTGGCTGAGAGAGCAGGCTTGAGCATATGATGACTGCTCACCTTCTCTTGGGTGGAGGGTGGGGGTGACCCCACACTTATTGACTCCTGGAGTGTGGGATGGATCCCACGGAGACCTTGGAATTTTTTCTTTTCCAAACTCCCTTCCTTTGTTCTCATCCACTCACTGTTCCCACACGCATGCTTATGCCCCTAGCTGGGACTGCCTAGGGCAGCTTCCTCATTAGAACAATGAGGTTAAGCCCCAGATTACACTGGTTGGGGCCATGAGAGCAGGATCCCCTGGCAGGCTTTTGAGGTAGTGGATGGTGCAATGGACCGGGCTGTCGTGTTGGTGCCTGCATTTTTTTCTTTTTTTCCTGTGGGCTTGGACATGCAATGACATCAAGTGTCCAACCTGAAGTACTGGCGCTGAATGCTGTAGTGCACCCAACCTCTGCCAAGGGTCTGTCAAGCGCCACACGCCTACCTTCTCTCCCTCCCCAGGAGAAGGACAGCAGTCCACAGGTCACTCTTCCATCTCCACCAGATGGCTGTCCGACTTCCTGGGTCCATTCCAAACCTGGGCCATTGACTTTGCAAGTGTACATCTAACTGTCGACAGTGGGCTGTGTCTAGGAGTGTGTTTTCTGTGAAAGTGCTGGTTATCAGAGGTGGGGAGGATCAGGAAATGTTTATTTGTTATGGTGTTATGGATTTTGAGGGTGATGTGATCACCAGAACATCTGGGAATTCATTTTGTGAGATGGTTTCTGGGTTTCAGACTGTTGGGTTGATATCACAGACAACAGGGAATGTGTTTTATGTGATTGTGCCATGTCTCATAGGTCGGAGGGGCAGGGAAAGTTTTTATGTTATGGCGTGTTTTAGATGGTAGGATGAACATCACGCACATCTGAGAATTAGTTTTATTTGAGTTCTTTTTCTGGTGTGGGGTGAAGGTCACATATGCCATGGAATGCATTTTGTGTGATGGTGCTGTGTCCTGGAGTGTTGGGTGGACCCCATGGTCTCCCGTGATTACTTAGCCTTGGAGGGTAGGGTGGACTCCTGAACCCTGGATGGTGATTCCCTGGTGTCCACAGGGTCCATGCCACCAGGTTGGTAGTGAACACCAGAATCTGGCATATAAATGGGGAATTGATGACCATCATCAAGCATGACAAGTTAGACATCATAGCAGTAACTGAAACTTGGTGGACTGTTCACAACATGTGGGAGACAGCTATACTGGGTTGAAGGATGCTTAGAAGAGACAGGAAGGACAGGAAAGGGGTTGGGGTTTTTCCTGGACACTATGAAATTGCTTTTTTGTTTTTGGGCCTGCTTTGTGAGGGCATGTGGACGACACATGACACTAGGGGAATGTTTTACTTGTTACTGCACCTAGCACTGGAGGGAATTTGGGAACCAGTGGACAAAAGAGAATTTTGTTTTTTTTTTGCTGGGGCCTGGCATGGGAAGGCTTGTGGGTGAGCCATTGGACACCTTGCAATGCTTTAAATGTGGTGGTGCCTGACATGGTAATGAGTTGACGGTTGGCTGTCCAATTGGAAATGCGTTTTTTTGTGATGGCACCTGCTTTGGGTGAGCATATGGAGGACATCTGACACAAAGAAAGTGCTTTAATTGGTGTTATGCTCTATGGGAGGGAGTTTGGGGCCAGTGGACAACAAAGAAATCATTTTGTTGGTGAGACCTGGTATGAGGGTTTGTGGTGGGCCATTGATACCAAGGAATGATTAACTTGTGGTGGTGTCTGGTATGGGAGTGAATTGAGGGTCCTCTGGAAAACTGAGGATGTGTTTTTTGGGAGTAGGACCTGTTGTCAGAGAGGGAATGGGAGGCCATTGGACAACAGGAAGTGCTTTACTTAATGGCAAGATGGGACCTCACTACCTCAAGTAATACTAGTCCACTGATCCAGAAATGAATATTTTCTAGTCCACCTGGGTCATCACACTTGCTGGCAACTAAGCTATCTGAGAGGAGATCACTGTTCGCTCTCATCATCTACCCAATCAAAATTCTCTTCTTTTTATTAGCTCACTAATTTTATTGTACTACATCTCTAGCTTCAATCTTAGCTTTGACTAACTTTGTATCTAATGCACCCTTGTTTACATTAATTCATATCTCTCCACACTCAGTTTCTTCCATTGCCACTAATTCATCTCTATATTAACCTTTTTTATTTTGTTTTTCTCTGACAGGTCTGACAGGATACTCACTCTGCCTCCAGCAGGTAAGTATTACTCAATGACTACCCATAACATATATTTACTATTTACTCTAAGAACTACAGATCCTTTGTGACTCCTTCCCTATGTTCTTATTTCACAGTTTTGACAGATGTCTCTTAAGATTACTGCTTCTGACTGCCTAGTATATTGGTAAGAGACTCTCCTCATATTACTTGATTTTTGTTTCAGGTTTACTGTGGCAGTTCTTGTTGTGCATGAGAGAAAGTGGGGAACAATAGGCCAGCCGTCCTCCTTCCTCCTTCCTTCATTAGTGGGGAAGATAACGATGAAGCATATATATATTTTTTTTTTTACTTTTTTTCCCCTCCGATCACTGACTGCAGGGCCTATCTCAGGCATCCTGACCTGATCCTACCTGCCTGAGGCCCCCCCATCTCAAGCATCCACCGCGGTACTAAACAGATGATATAGAACTGAAAGAGAAGGAGGGAATGTGGGGTTGAGGGGATGAGGTTGTGGTGACGGTGAGGAGGTGGGGGGGTTATGTATTGCTACTCTATATTTTTTGTATTAACCTATCTTTTCTCTTTAACAGATCTGACAGGATGCTGACTCTGTCGCCATCAGATAAGTATTACTCTATGACTAACCTGCCCTATACTGCCTAATTATTCATTAAGAACTGCAGATCCTTTGTGACTTGTGCCATGTACTTTTACTTTACAGTTTTGCTGGACATATTCCCTTCAAGGTGATGATTTTGGTCTCTAGTACCCGTGAAGAGACTGTTCAATATTATTTGGTTTTATTTTGACTGGGCCTGTTATGGTGATGTATCTGGGAAGAGGGAACACTGGTGAGTGCTACAGGGTGGGATGGGAGGACTGATAACCACTAAAATTGTAGAAAGGACCTGGATCATTTCTGATGAACTAAAGGTGTCTAAGCAGAGTTCAAAGGCTACAGTGAGGGCAGTAGCATGCTGGAATTCATAGGTAGAGGTATCACAAGTGTAACCCCCAGGTGGCGCTATCCCAAGGGCTACTACCCCTGCCTGCTTGACTACTGACAGGTGGAGTGGTCTAGGTTCTATGGCGGGTGCCTCCATCCAGAGGTTGGGGAGGTAAAAAAAATGTACAGTCACAAATCGCAAAGTATATTCCTGACTTCATTGTGGAGGTGTGTGTGTGTAAGAAGCTCATTGATTGCCAGCCGTGCCGGACTGAAATCTCTTAGAAATGCCTGGCATGGCAGCCGCATCTCAAGGTAATTAATAAATTCCTAGACGGGAGCATCTTTCATAGTGAGTTCATCTGTTCCTCTGCAATGAGTCCGGGGAGGATCACTTCAAGAGAATGGCTCTCGCGGAGGGGGAAGCAACACATAAATCAACAGCATAACTAATCAGAGGGACTACTTTACCAACAACACTTTTTCTTCTAGTTTTTCTATTAATTTTAAACTACTTTCCTCTGTTATTTTACTTTTAATTAAACTTGACACAGATGTCTATTTTTCAAGACATCAATGTTCTCCAAGGGTGTATAGGTCACCAGACCGGCCAAGATAGAGTGCCCTCCGCGGCCGCGCGGCCTCATTACGCCCCTGGCCAGTCTGGTATTGCCCTACCACCCACCTGTCGGGCATTATTGCTTACGTAGCTTATCCAATATGAAGTAATGGGCAGACTAGGTGGGCCAAGTGGTCCTTGTCTGCAATCAAAGTCTATGTTTCTGTGTATCCTAGCCTCAGTGTTGTGGGGGGTGTATGTATATGTGTGTGTGTGTGTACACACACACACACACACACACACACACACACACACACAGATGGGGCAAGAACAGACTGGCAAAATAATTCTTTGACTTGCGCCATATGGGGGGGTTGTGGGCTAGATAAAATGCTATTTCAGATGGGGAGAGGGAGACACTTGGAGGCCATAACTTAGGAAGGACATAGAGAGAGTGGAGCTAGTTCAGGAGAAGGCAACAAAAATGGTGAGGGGGCTGGATCACTTGGTCAAAGTCCTTCCTAATCCAGCCACCCTGGCGCCTCCTAACGTCATTTCTGAGACCCCATCTCCACAGTCGCTGGATCACCTGATGTTGGAGCCTGAGGAAGGGGGAGGAGGAGACTGACTATTGTTAACCAAAGAGATATTTTGCAATCCAGGCAAAAATACATTTTATTGTACTCCATTTAGTTTTTACATCTCTTGTTTGGCCCTAGTTTTGGGGTGCATTGGTGGGGCCTTTACTTGTGGTGGACTTGGTATGGAATTAAAGTGTGTGACCACTGGAAATCAGTGAACTCTAATTCTGGTGTGGGCTGGTGTATGTGGGCTTGGGTGGGTCATTGGACACCAGGAAGAGCTTTTATTTTGGAGGCTTTAGGTGAGAGGGAATTTGGGAGGAGGCAATTGGAGAATGGGCAAAAGGTTGTTTTGTTTGGGGTCTGGTATGGGAGGGCAAAGCTACTCAATCTAGCCTCTTAGCACCACAGAAAAGTACTAAACAGATGATATAGGACTGAAAGAGAAGCAAGGATGTGGGTTAGAAGGAGGAGGTGTGTGTGATGGTGAGGAGGTGGGGTTATGTACTGTATTGCTACTGTATTTTCATGTTAACCTATTTTTTTCTCTTTAACAGGTCTGACAGGATGCTGACTCAGTCACCATCATATAAGTATTACTCTATGACTAACCTGTCCTTTCTTACCACAGGAGTCCTTTAGCATTAGTGGATACGTCAAAACTGCCTTGGAAGCTACTATGTACCAATTCCACATGGCAGATGACAATGGCGCAGCTCTAGGGCTATGGTCCATGCCATATCTCTGAGACGCTTTGCTGGTGTAGAACAACCTGTCTGACCACATACATTCATTCATTCCTGTGATCAAAATATGTTGTTTGATTGCAGAACCACTGACTACATGAAAAGGTCTGAGTAAGGCGTCTGGCAGAGCCAATCATCCACTGGGGGCTCTTCTTCATGCCATCCCTGGATGTATAGTAGGCAATATGGCGCTGAGTGCAGCAACCCCACGGGGTTTAAACTTGTGAGGGGAGGGATGGAAGGAGGACTGTTCCAGGAGAACCGATTAAAAGGGCAGGATATGGTCCCACTAAGGGATGGAGGGACACGGTGAAAGGCCAGTGGGCAGAGCACGGGGTGGCAGGAGACCACACAGAAGCTCAGGGGTTGAGGATGGGGGTAAAGTGGTGGAGAGTGATCCTTATCAATGCCAGGAGCTTACGAAATAAGATGCCTGAGCTCAAGCAATGTTAGTTGAGAGGGCAGTGAATGTGGCCACAGTTGCAGAGACCTGTGCCACCCAGGGGCATGATTGGGTCCTAAACCTGGAGGGCTACACAATGTTCAGGAAGGATAGGGATGGGAAGGAGGGTGGGTAGCACTGATGGTCAAAATGGCATCGGTATTGGAGGGTGGAGAATGCTGAGGGGATGTAGAGGCATTTGGGTCACCCTGCAAATGCAGAGAGTTAAGAGTAAAAATAGGGGTGGTATACAGACCTCCCTCCCATGCTGGCGGAGGGGCTGGAAGAGAGCCTGGTGGGAAATATTATGGGCCAGTGGGAGGGGGAGGATAAAACGTGTCTGGTCACGACCAGATGTAACCCTGGCCTGACTGCACAAGTCCAAATTCCTGGCATACTCAGTGGCAAAGGAATATGGATGTTCCCCAGACATTTTGGTGTAACTGGGCACAAATGACATAGACAGCAGTAGTGAACTAGAAATACAGGCAAGGTTTCTGGAGCTAGCCAGGGTTTGCCATTCTATAGAATGCTTCGATCTCTATTTTCAGAAATACTGCCTGTGCCGATGGCTAATGTGGAGAACAAGTAAAACACAGAGTGGAAAACCAGTGGCTAACGGGATGGAGGGACACGTGAAAGGCCAGTGTGTTAAGAGATGGGAGCAGCGCTGATAGCCTTGAGCCACTCAGAACATAACATTATCTCATGACATACCACACCTGAAAAACATTCTGAGATTATAAAATGACTCTGAAATGTTAGGAAAGACCGATCTTAATAATTGTATTTTGAACCGTAATGATATACTGAGATATTGTCATGGGTCAAAGATTGATTCAGCCAATCATCTTCCAGGATTTCTCCTATTGATTTTATAGTGATGCATATAAAATGGGTAGGAGAATGCAGAAACCTTATTTCTTACCCAGGAGTCCAGTAGCATTAGTAACTTTAGCAGTTAGCTGGCTAGGTGGAACTGCCCAGTGGTGGTAGGACTCAGATGGGCCTGGGCTTCAGGGACTACACTGAGAGTCAGGAGGTGTGAGCACACTGGTGTTGGATCATGTGCACAGCATGTGGGATTGTGTGCCCCATGATGTCAGAGTGTGTGCTCACCAATACAGGGATGTGTTGGTACCTGCATGGTATAGGTAGCGTACTCCACACACACAGCTTGGGCAATGGCACCATATGTCAGGCATGTATGCTGGCTCAGCCTACACACCTCTCTTTCTGGTACAGTTTTATATAACTCTCCTCCCTCCCCCCCCTCCCTTCCTCTTCCTTCCTTCCCTCCCTCCTCTCTCTCTCCTCCCTCCTCTCTCTCTCCTCTCCTCCCGCAACAACAAACAACATCGGATCGGACATGATAGAGAATGGCCCAGGACCATTTTGTTCTCTGCAGCCCATACTGCCCACTGGTCTGCACCAGCTGGCAGACAGCAGCAAGGATGACATGGAAGATGATGACAAACCTACACAGACAGCTTGGAACAGGTGGGATCTGCCCCAGACTAGGGGGGGCCCCCATCAGCTCTCATACCAGTCGGGCCCAGTCACTGTCCCACAGAGCCTAGTGGTCACAGAGGTGCAGCCCAACACAGCATATAGCATAGCCATCACCTTACCACCCCTGCCAATACTGCAGATAGTTTATGCATTGCAATCAGTCCCTCTTGGAGTAATACAGCTTTGTAGAAGCCACATGTCAACATATTGACTTTAATTCTGCATTGTAGCAGCATGCTTTTGGTACAGAAGGTTACTAAGTAACCAACACCTCAGGAGCTGCTGCACAGTGAGTCCAGCTGTGGGAGTAGGGCTCTGCTTCAGGAAGGGCTGAGGTTCTCCTGGCCCTCACGACTACATCTCAGAGATCTGCTGCACAGTGAGTCCAGGCAGGGAAAGTTGGCCTTCCTCCGGGAGGGCCACTATTCTCCTGCCCTCATGACCAACACATTGGGAGCTGCTGCACAGTGAGTCTGGGTGGGGAGTTTGGCGGTAGCTCAGGATAGGGCCTGGTTCTCCTGGCCTCTCAACTAACACTAAGGGAGCTGCTGCTCTGTCAGTATGGGCATGGGATTCGGGGCTCTTTAGGGTAGGGCTGCTGCTCCTTTAACTCATGACTAAGACCTTGGGGAGCTCCTGCACAGTGGGTCCAGGTGAGAGGAGTCAGTGGTGATGCTTCAGGAGAGGGCTGTGGCTCTCCTGGCCTTCTCGACCTAGACCTCAGAGAGCTGCTGCACCATGAGTCTGGCCATTGGAGTCTCGGGCGCTGCTTTGGGAAGGGCTGTGGTTCTCCTGGCCTCATGACCCACACCTGGGAGCTACTGCACAGTGAATCTGGGCGGGAGTCAGCATCGCTGCTTTGGCGGAGGGCTGTGGTTCTTCTGGCCTCACAACCAACACATCAGGAGCTGCTGCACAGTAAGTCCAGGTGCTAGAGTCGGGGTGCTGCTTTGGGGATGGCTGTGGTTCTCCTGGCCCTCACGACTACACCTTGGGAGCTGTTGCACAGTGATTCCAGGCAGGGTACATGGCGGCCCTTCTTTGGGAGGGCTGTGGTTCTCCTGTACTCACGATCAACACCTCAGGAGCTGCAGCACAGTGAATTGAGGTGTGAAGTTGGCAGGCTGCTTCAGGAGAGGGCTGTGGTTCTCCTCGCCCCTATTAACCAACACCTTGGGGAGCTTCTGCACAGTAAGTCCAGTGGCAGAGTTCGTGGCACTGGTCAGGGTTGGGCCGTGGTTCTCCTAGCCTCATGACCAACACATCAGGAGCTGCTGCACAGAGTCCAGGCATGGGAGTCAGCATTGCTGCTTTGGGGAAGGGTCGTGGTTCTCCTGGTGCTGAGTGAATCCGGGCATGGGAGTCGGCGGTGCTGCTTTGGGGAAAGGTCGTGCTTCTCCTGGTGTTGACGACCAACATCTCTGGGAGCTGCTGCACAGTGAGTCTGGGCATAGGAGATGACGCTACTGCTTTGGGGGCAGACCGTAGTTCTCCTGGCCTTGGTGACCAACACCTCGGGGAGCTTCTGCACAGTGAGTCCGGGAGTGGGAGTCCACCACACTGCTTCGGGGGAACAGCTGTGGTTCTCCTGGCCATCATGACCCACACCTTGGGGAGCTGCTGCACAGTGAATCCAGGTGGGGGAGAATATGGCGCTGCTTCGGGGGAGGGCCGTGGTTCTCCAGGTCCTCATGACCAATACCTGGGGTGCTTCTGCACTTTCATTCTGGGTGAGAATATGGCGCTGCTTCGGGGGAGGGCCGTGGTTCTTCTGGCCCTCACAACCAACACATCAAGGAGCTGCTGCACAGTGACTTCAGGTGGCGGAGTCGGCTGCACTGCTTCGGAGGAAGGCAGTGGTTCTCCTGGCCTCTCATGACCAACAACTTGGGAGCTTCTGCACAGTGAGTTTGGGCGGGGAGTTTGGCGCTGATCCTGGCCTGACAAACAATACCTCAGGGAGCTGCTACACAGTGAGCCTGGGCAGGGGAGACGAGGCTGCTGCTGGGCAGACCATGGTTCTCCTAGCCTTGGCAACCAACACCTGGAGTTGCTACGCAGTGAGTCCAGGAGTGAGAGTCAGCCACACTGCTTTGGGGAAGGGCTGTGGTTCTCCTGGCCTCATGACCCACACATTGGGAGCTGCAGCACAGTGAATCTGGGTGTGGGAGAATTGGAGCTACTTCTGGAGAGGGCATGTTTCTCCAGGCTCTCATCAACATCTCGGGAGATGCTGCACTTGATTCTGGGTGGAGTCGCGTTGCTGGTTTTGGGGAGGTCTGTGGTTCTTCTGGCCCTCACTACCAACAGCTTTGGGAGCTTCTGCACAGTGAGTCTGGGCAGGGGAGTTCACGGCACTGCTCCTGGCCCTGACAAACAACACCTCGGGAGCTGCTACACAGTGAGTCCAGGTGAGGGAGTCGGTGGCGCTGCCTCCAGGAAGGGCTGCAGCTTTCCTGGCCCTCATGATCAACACATGGGGGAGCTGCCACATGGTTGTCCTGGCCCTAATGACCAACACCTTGGGGAGGTGCTGCACAGTGAATCTGGGCAGGGGAGTCGGCTGCACTGCTTAAGGGGAGGACTGTGGTTCTCTTGGCCCTCATGACCAACATGTAGTAGTAGTAGTAGTAGCAGTAAAAATCTTTATTTTTATACAGGATAAGCTGGAATAAAACATGTTTAGGACAAGTCCTATATTATAGATGCTACTGTTCAATCTCAGTACAACATACAATACAAAGACAATAACAAATTTAACAAACGTCATAAGTCATCATTTACACCTACGTAATACCTGCACACTAATCATTACACATACATCGTACTCTCAATTCGTATTTGAACTCTTTCAGAAATAAATTTTAACATCACTCTGGTTGACTATGGATTCTTTATTTACTGAATTACATATTTGGAACATAATAGCTGCACAGTGAGCGCAGTCTTAAAAGTCGGCGGCTCTGCTTCGGGGGAGGGCCGTTGTTCTCCAGGCCATCAGGAACAACACCTCTGGGAGTTTCAGCACATGAGTCCAGGTGGGGAATCAGCGACACTGCTTTGGGAAGAGCCATTGTTCTCCTGGCTCTCATGACCAACACCTCAGGTAGCTGCTGCACAGTGAGCCCAGGTGGGTGAGTTTGCAGAGCTGCTTTGGGGAGGCCTTGGTTCTCCTGGCCCTCAGGACCAACACCACAGCGAGTTGTTGCACAGTGAGTCCTGGCGGGGGAGTCAGTGGTGCTAATTCAGATGAGGGCCTTGCTGCTGCTTGTCCTCACAACCAACCATAGTTTGGGGTTAGGTATGCAGCATAGCTATTTACTGTTCTATATCACTGGCTGGTATTAATTACTTAGGCTTATACGTGGTTTCTTACTGTTTGTGGGGGCTCTGGGGTGATGGTTGTCTCGCATGGGCTGCTGAGAGGTTAATCATGTGGCGTGAGACAGATGGGAGTGCGGTTAACCCGAACGGTAAGTTGGTTGTAGGGTGGGGGTGGTAGTTTGGCTAGTTTGAAATATAGGGCAGGGATTGTCTGGTTGGGGAGGGTCCATGACTACACACTGTTGTGTTGTGCAAATTAGTTTTTCCATCACAGGGCCCTGACCAGCTACAACACCGGCTACCCTGGCAACGGTCCTGGCTAGCCCACTATCCTCCACCTGGGTACCCAGAGAGTGTGACTGTGTTAGGATTCTGAATGCATACACAGCTGGGTGATTGATAAGAGTATTTAAGCTAATTAACCTGATTACGCCCATCCCATGTTCAAACCCCAGAATAAATCAGATCTATCTTTTTCTGCATTCAGCCTGATTGTGGTGCCTGTTTGTGCTCGAAATACTGTACTGTTTCTATTTGCTCTGCCTAACCTTGTTTTGCAGGGAGTCCCCAGGGTCAAACCGGAGGAACCAGCCCTGGTGGTAAGTGCAAACAGTGTGGGTACTTGCAAGGTATATTGGTGGTATTGTGAAGGTAGTTACTGGGTATCGTTGTAGCCACTAGCGGGGAAAGAGGGGGTGTTACACAGTAGCGGAGCCAGGTTTGGGATCATTTGGGAGCCAGGGAGGGCCATTCAGTCAATGACAGGCTCCACAATGGGCACTAAACAGTGAATAAAGATGGTGGCAGGGCGCCACTACTCACACCACCATCATCTGAGACTTTTGAGGAGAAATTCGCTAAGTTGTTGCTGGTTGAAGGGAAAACTGTAGAGGACTTTAAGAAACTGTTCCTGCCACCTGGGTGTGTTCCTTCCCCAACACCCTCCCACTCCAGTGCCTGTTACTGCCTGCAGAGAAAAGCCTTGCCTCAGAGGCCTGCCCCTTGTCAACATTACTACCAGCACCCCATTGGAACTGGTCTGCATAGACTTTTGAGTTTAGAGCCTGACCAGTGAAACATTAGTAAAGTGTTAGTGGTTACGGATCATTTCACAATGTATGCACAATCTTTCCCACCAAAGATCAAAAGGCAGCTACTGCGTGGCCAAGGTGCTAGTGGAAAATTTCTTCATCCACTATGGTGCCCCAGTGGATTCATTCCAAGTAGGCAGGGAGTAGCGATGCGACCTGGGAGCACAAGGAAGTTAAGGGACTTGCTCAGGATCACACAATATGCAACTAGGCAGCTGTGGGATTCAAACCCAGGTCTCCAGATTTGCAGCTCAGAGCCTTAACCCACTGCACCATACTGCCTCCTAAAAAGCAAACCTCTAAGATTGACAGAAGGGACCTCAGTTTAACATGTTACTGTATCTGAAGGATGGTACCTCTAATGTGGTGGCTCCCAGCGCTGCATTGCATGGTCAGTACTGAGTATGATCCGAGGACCTCAGTGCTGGACCTGACCTTGTGACCTTCCTCCTTGGAGACAACAGTAAGACACACTGATATAACCAATAACACTAATCAGTAAACAGCAGAAAGAGTTAAGTAGGGTATTGAGCTTAGAGAGGGAGGTAGCAGGGGCAGTGCCATAGACCACGTATGTGTAAAAAAGAAGATTGGGAGAATCATTTTAGAGACCAGTTTGTGATGATGGGAAGGGGGAGGGAGTCTTTCTGTCGATAGAGAGACATCACTCCAAAATCTCCCCCATTAGACTATGATTATGTTCTCGTATCACAAACCCCTCATATTGGCTGAAAGGTTGCTTGCTGTCCCCTGTTTATCACCTTCAGATTTTTGTATTTTGAAAGTCTCAGTCATATTCCCCCTTTCCCTTCTTGACTCCATGGAGTACATATTCAGGTCAGGCAGTCTCCAAGTGTCCATAGGTCCCTGCTGCTCATGTACAATTTCCATTGCTCTCCTTTAGACTGATTGTAAGCAGTACTCTAGGTGCAGCCTCACCAAGATCGTGAAATTTCTCCTTTTAGAAAAAGCTCTGCCAACTTGCATGGGGCAGTATTCTTGTGAATGTTACTTATGGTAATACCTAGGTCACTGTACTCTGAGGCCTGATCTAACCTGTCCCCCATATCCAGTGCTATGTTTTAAGGTTCCTTTTCCTCTTTGCATGTCCTTGTACTTTTGGCATTAAATCTGCATTGCCAGGTCTTGGACCACTTTTACAGTTTTGTTAAGTCCTCTTCCTGTTCCTAAACTCTTTCTCATGGTCCTCCACCCTATCAGATACCTTAGTTACTGTCATTTGCAAAGAGGCACATTTCGCCCTGAATCCCTTCTTTAATGTCACATATAAACAGACTGAAGAGCACTACTGGGATAACTTCACTACTTTACTGGTGGGAGGGAGGAGGAATGGGGTGCTCTTGGGTTAGGAAAGGGAGTTACTTTATTTAATTTCTTGGTGGAGGAAGATGAGATGCAGTGATACGAGGGTGGGAAAGGGTGTTTCTTTGTTTAGTTTTATTTTGGTCCCAGACAGACTGACATCAGCAATGGCAATGTGGGTCACATGACTGACTACCTAGGACATGAACAGGACTGGCAAAGTCTCGCATGACTTTAGTGGTCCATATAAATACCTTTGCACATTATGTCACGCAGCAGTGTGAGAGCAAGCAAGAGAGGGAGTACATGGGTCTGGAGTGATAGAGAGAGAGCAGTGATGAGTGAGAGGAGGACACTCAAGTGTGAAGTGGCAGAAAGAATTGAAGAGGGTATCCAATCTGGCCAGGGATGACTTGGGACACAACATTGTAGACTACATCACAGTGGGCAAATATTGGGAGGATCATCTTCGGACAAGTTCACGCCTTGCCGGCAGAGTGAGGCAGTTCCTGTATAAAGCACCAATCAAAGAAAAGGATTACCTTGTGTATTTGGCTTCCACCCACACATTCAGTCATTGCAATGTGAGCTGGCGTGTACAGGCAGATCAAGGGCAGACTAGTATAATAAATCCTTGACATGATGTGCCATTGAGAGAAAGATTGTTCAGCAGACCAGGTACAGATGGGGCAGAGGAGGAACACTAAATGATCTAGGAGCAGGACAAGGAAGCATTTTCGCTTCAAAACTAGTTTTATCTTTCTTGTGGTAATTTGTATTTATCTTTTTTTTTTCCTTTCCAGGGCCCACAAGAACTGATTTGTCACGGCAGGCCATATCTGTGACCAACAAACAAAGGCTGTTTGCCAGCAGTAAGGTAGGAAAAAAGGGGTGCATTTTTAAACAAATTTGGAGGGTACATGAAAGGAAGGGGGGATTGCAGTCCTTGGACCAGAAAAAATGGTTGATGGATTTCTACTACCATCACACACATTTTTTTTTTCTGACCCAAGAACAGAACTCGATCCAAGATTGGGTCCCTCTTGGAGTAATACAGCATAGTAGAAGCCAAATGTCAACATATTGACTTTAATTCTGCATTGTAGCAGCATGCTTTTGTCTTACACTGAGAATACTGAACAGAAATATTCATTTAGTAAAGCTGCCTTCTGCTTCTCATCTTCCTCCCCCTGAGCCTGACCACCCTGTCACTAGTTTTGTAATGGGGCAAGGAGAGACTAATGAGGTGGTATGAAGACCTGAGATTTGAAGTGGCGCCTCAGGAGCTGGGGGATGGGGACTGGGGGCCTGGGGTTAAGCAGTATATAAGTTAGGATTTAAGCTGTGTAGGTCATCATCTAGGAAAGGCAGTCACAGGAGCTAGAGGCAATGAGATGGGCCCGGAGTCTGGTTTTGAACAGACCTAGTGTTGAGGAAGAGGAAATGGTGTGGCTGAGACCATTCATCCATAGAGGAACCCTATAGGTGAAGAAGCATTGGCCCTACATAGTTCGACAGTGAGGAACTTGTAGAATCTGGGTTGTCGAGCTCCTGGTGTTCTGTCAGTTGGTGTTTTGATGTAACAAGGCAGTAACACATGACATACCACACTCTGAAAAACATTCTTGCGATTATAAAATGACTCTGAAATGTTAGGAAAAGACTGATCTTAATAATTGTATTTTGAACCGTAATGATATACTGAGATATTGTCATGGGTCAAAGATTGATTCAGCCACGGTTCTCCACACCACTGCTACTACCGCAAGATGTTGGCTTGCGCCTGCTCGCAAGCCAACATAATAATAAAAAAAGAGAATGACAGAACGTTAGCCCCCCCAAATGGAGATAATTCCCAAGGCATTTCAAACAAATCATGGAAATTTTAATAAAGCAATATTGCATGACAGGGCACAGTGAATCTTATGAGTAAAATGCTGTGACTCTTAGCTTGTCTTCCAAGGAAGCTGGTTTTAAGACCGGGAGTGTTCCTAGCAAGATCCAACGGACCGACTCTCTTACCAGTGCGCTGAACTGGGCCTGATGGTGGACTAAATATACAGGATCTTTCTACCTTTTTTTCTCTCTCTCTGTTTGGGTATAGATGGCTTCACAGATCTGAAGCCTTTTTGAATGGACATTGGGTGCACCAGGGATTTGGGGTTAGGTATGCAGCATAGCTATTTACTGCTCTATATCACTGGCTGGTATTAATTACTTAGGTTTATACGTGGTTTGTTACTGTTTTGGGGGGCTCCGGGGTTGATGGTTGTCTCGCATGGGCTGCTGAGAGGTTAATCATGTGGCGTGAGACAGACGGGAGTGCGGTTAACCCGAACCGGGGTAAGTTGGTTGTAGGGGGGGTCAAGGAGAGGCTGGGGGGGACCTGTATAAATCACGACCCACTATAAGCTCACAACACATTCACATGTAAGGAAATTCCACTGCACCAGCCAAAAGGCTCTCCGATCACAATTAAAACTAAGAACCTCTGCCTCAGTGGCAGGTAAAGATGGGATCAGTGGCCGTGGTCCCACGACCTATGCCGAGAGGGTGGTGGAATTAGGGATTGTACTGCTCAGGGACTATTGGAGGCAGAGACTGTGGAGGGTTCAGAAGGAGTTGGACAGGAATAAGGGAAGGGTGTGCTGGAAAATTTTTTTTTTTTTGTTTGTGTTGGGCCTGGTTTGGGAGGGTTTGTGCGAGTTGACATTGTCCACCAGTGAATGCTTAACTTGTGGTGGCACCTGATATGTAATAAGATGTTTTACTATCACACTTTGTCTTCCAGCAGGAAAGCTCCTGATTGACATCTTACAGATCGACAAGAACATCTGTCTCAGAGGGTCCTGGTTCGAGCTTTTCAGAGATTATCAACATCAGTTTCTTCATTTGTCAAGGTTAGTTCTATGCATTACATGTTGCGCCTAATATGGGAGGGAATTGAGTACAACAGAACAACAGGGAATGATACAATTGTGGCAGTGCTTGGTTTATGAGGGTATTGGGAGGCCATTGATGTGGAAAAGTGAGGTTGTTACACTGTGTACAGGCAGGGTAGGGGAGATAGAAAGAGTTAGAGACAGAGACAGCAGGGAACAAAGATACATTTATAAATTTATCTGCTCATGACAGGTTGCATTGTGATTTTTTTCTTCTAAAGCGATCAAAAATGTTCATGCAATAGAGCTCCTTTGAGGATATACACAGCTATCTCCTGCATAGTTCTTTTTTTTTTGCCAGATTGAGCTGTTCACCTAACGCTCATAATGATGCCACCATTCTGAATCTCACCACCATTCTGAATCTCGCCTTCAGCAATCAAGAAACTGGAAAGGAATTAGAAACATAGAGGTTGATGTCAGATAAGGACCACAAGGCCCATCCAGTCTGCCCATTTCTTTTGTACCTTATAAATGTGCCATTGGCCTTTGTCTCCAGTGGCCTATCTATTCATACTCATTGCTCCCTTATGCCTATCCCATACCTGTTTGAAGCTCTGCACTGTATTCATAGCCACCACTTCCTGAGGTAGGCTGTTCCATGCATCCACCACCCTTCCTGTGAAAAAGAATTTCCTCACATTCCCCCTTAATCAGCCTCCCTCTAATCTCATGCTGTGTCCTCTTGTCCTGCTATTTTTCTTATATTTAAACATGTTAGACTCACCTTGTTAATGCCCTTAAGGTGTTTGAATGTTGATCATATCACCCCTCCCTCCTTTGCTCAAGGGTATACATATTGAGCTCTGTTAATCTGTCCTCAATGTGCTTTTGGCAGCCAGAGTGCACTGGCATGTGGGAGACACATATGTACTGTATTTGGCACGAACTATCAACTATGTGGATCATCAGTGTCGTCCACATATATCAGCATCGGGTGGGGACATGGTGGGTGCAAAGCACTGCCTCAGCTCACCTCCATGTTCTCATACATCATGCAGTCTATTGTACCCTGAGTAATTGTGGATGGTGGTTGTCATGGTGCAGGCACACTGCCGGACAATACATACATAACAGCACTGTCTGTGGGATGTGCAGAACACCATGTCCCATGCTTGGCAGTACCTGTCAGTGGGATGTTACCTCTCTATCGACACAATTGTACACAGCACCTAAGGCCTTGTGTGCAGAGCATCATCACCTGTATAGTTACTTCAACATCTTTGTTGGTCAAGATGACATTGTACAGATTACACTGACCCCTGACACAGGCACATGCAATGCGTGTATATACATTTTGGATGTGTCACTATGGAGGCTACAGTGTCAGATCACATGATGGTGACAACTGGCATGTCTGTGTCATGTCTGCATGATGGCAGATGCAAGTGTGAACACTATGACCTTAGTGCCACATGGTCACATGATTGATATGGGTCACAGACATGTCATGGCAATGGGGATGACATCAGTTAGCATATGTTACATCGTGACCATGGACACTACAATGGTGCGGCTGGGGACAGACATGGACTGTGCAGGACATGTGAAGTACATTAACAGCATGACTCACATCACAGTTCTGCAAATCCATCAAGACATTCCTATTCCTGGTGGGGTCAGGGAGTGCACATGGTGTCCATGGGAACAGCAGTACTGTTGTGGGAGGCATGCAACCTTGGGCCTCTGTGCCTAGCCTCCACACTGCATGACACTGTACTGGCAGTACTGGATGGATGTTTTTTTCTGCAACAGTGACATGTTTACCACACAACTTGGCATCCCAGCGTAGTGTTGTGGTAAGGACACATGATGGCTATGTTCCAATGGGTGTCTACAGCCATACATGTTGTGTCTGTGGTGTGTGGACATCAAATTTATTGCATTGGACTAGACCTCCAACAGTGTCCCACGTGACATGCTGCAGCACAGTGTGTTGTGTCTCTGCAGGGGACACAGGTGTGCCAAGGTGTGCTCCTAAATTAGTGGCATACAGGTAGCAAGGTGGTGGTGTTAAATAGGCCACAATCATGGGACACATTGTGACACATTTGTGCCATCCTTTATGGACCCAAGCGCCCACAACTGTATTCTAACACTAAATGTGGGTTTTGTGTACAGGCCAGGCAATGGCAGGCTGATTAAAAAACATATTTGACTTGCACAATCTGGGGTGGGGGGTGGAGAGAGAGAGAGAGACTGGATGTCAAGAGATTCTACCTGGTACATGACAACCACTAAGGACCATAGAAAGGACAGAAAACAACTGATCTTACTTCGAGAGGGTTCCTGCAGTAGGTCTTCACGTATAGGTCTGCATCTCCTGGCATCAGAACTGCACGGCAAACTTGTAGCTAGCAGTCGTCAGCAGGGGCCGTGCCCCATCGTCGGGTGATGTGATGTCAGCGTGACTATAAAGGGGGGGCAGTCCCTTGCCCGTCATCCAGTTCTTTCCCGCCATTACCTTATTTATCCCTTTCAAGTACTTGAAGCTCCCAATCATGTCTCCTCTCTCTCTCTCTCTCTCCCCCTCTCTTCCCTGTCTTCCAGAGAGTACATGTTCAGTGCCCTCAACCTTAATGTGGATGCCCTTTCTCCCCCTTCGTGCAGGACTCCGTCGCTTGTCCCGATGCCAGATGTCCTGATGACAGTCTCACAACCTGGACCTATTGACCAGCCTTTGCCTTTGGCCCCAGCACTGTATCAGGTCCCGGCACCAAGGCCCCTTCATTCTTCACAGCTGCCATCCCCTCCATAGGATGTCATGATGCCGGACGCCCAGCAATTCTATAATGATGGCGGGTCTGACCTTGATTCCCTCGTTGCTGGATCTGATGACGAGGATGTATTCCAGACTCACTTGTTGCTCCTTTTGTTTGCTTTGGCATCGTTCCCTCCCCCCACTTCCCTGCTCCTGCCTTGTCCTGTTTTCTATCTCTGTGATGTCCCTCTCCAAACCCCTCTCTCCTACTTGTGCTGTTTCTTATCCTCCACGCCACTTCTCCGTCCTGGTTAGTAAAGGTGGGGCGACATGAATGTAGGGTGGTCGAGTTAGTACCAAGATTTAAGGGTTGGCTATTGGTCTGGGTGGGGTCCAGTGCCAGGAAGAGGGGTCAGAAGGGGCAAGTGACAGCATTGAAGAGGGTCAACTAGGGGAATGTATTCAGATTAGGATGTGTGGAGTGGAGAACCATAGTAACTTTCCTGTTCTCTTGCCTTTGAATACCAATCTGATGCACTGGTTTGTTACTTCCATTAAGGCTTCCTTTAGATGCTTACACTGTTCTTCCTCCCCTGCTGCCCCCATTCTCTCCAGAGCTCTTTGAGACCTCTCCCATTTCAGCAAAGTCAGCATTTTGAAATCCAAAACCTTTGTCCTAGTATGACTTGAGTTAGTATCTATCCTTATGCTAAACTAAACTATATTGTGATTGTTGGATCCCAGTGTGGGGAGTTTTGAGAGAGTGAATTAACCACCATGCTATATTAGGGTGCTATAGCACATGTTATCAAAGTGCATGTTTGGACAATTTGACAGTCGAACTGTGATTCTGTGGTGGCACAAATTATGAAGGTGCATGTTGTGCCAATTTGACAGTTGCATGTTATCAAGTTGCATGTGCCAATTTGATGGTCTAAGTGAAAATTTGTGATTGCGCATGTTATCAAGGTGCATGTTGTGCCAATTTTTCAGTCGCATGGAACATTTGTGATAGCGCATGTTATCAAGGTGCATGTTGTGCCAATTTGTAGTCGCATGGAACATTTGTGATAGCGCATGTTATCAAGGTGCATGTTGTGCCAATTTGATGGTCTAAGTGAACATTCATGATAGCGCATGTTATCAAGGTGCATGTTGTGCCAATTTGACGGTCGAAGTGAACTAGATGCTTCATTTACAGAAGAGGTGCAAAGAAGGAATTCCATTAAAAGGGTCAGTGAATGAACTTAACTGATTGCCCAGGCAACAATGGGACAGTGAACCAAAAAGGAATATCACCTATCCCAACCGGGATACTACAGTCACTTGAAAATTGGCCATCTAGGCAGAGAGCACTAGTCTTTCTAATCATCTTTACTAAAAACAAATTTTCTTCTATTTGTTAACTAATTTTATTCCTTTATGTCACTATTAATATTATTATTATAATACTTCTTCAACAGTAATTTTTTCTTATGCACCATTACACTGTAATGTAGTCTGATGCACCAGCAGTATCTATCCACTATCGGTTTCTTATCTCATTACTGTATCTTTTTCATATTAACCTATTGTTGTTTCTCTTTCGCATGCCTGAACAGATGAGGACTCCTTCACCATCAGATAAGTATGTTTCTACTGTGAACATGTCATATATTAATAATTTATTAAAAACTATGGATCCTTTGTGACTCCATTCTTGTATTTTATTTTTCAGTACTGACGGACATCGTCCCTTCAAGATTCCTGCTTCAGACTCAACAGTATCTTGGTAAGACACTCTCCACATATTACTTGATTGTGTTTGGTATGGAGGGGTTGCATGGGATATGTGTCCTATAATCCTGATCTTACTTGAGAGGGCTCTTGCAGTAGGTAAGCAATAATACCCAACAGGGTGGGCGGTATTGTGCTATACCGCCCATCCCAGGGCTGTAATGACGCCAACGCTGCAGGCGGAGGGCCTTATAGCCCTGGAAGGTCGGTATAGCACAATACCGCCACCCTGGAGGGTATTATTGCTTAGAAATGGGCTATCTGTGGCACTTTTATATGGGATTAAAAAATTAAAGGCAAAATAAAAATAGGGTAAGAATTAAGTTTTTTCTTTGTCCTATAAAGTAGTGCCACCCTTCTGGGCTATTCCATCCCCTTTGCCACTCTCCACAGAGCTTTTCTCTTGTTGTCATCTGTGCCAACCCTCACCCCCAGCATCAGCTCCTCCAGAACAACACAGTTTATTATAAAGTCCCCCCGTAGTCTCTTTACATCGCTGTTTAGTGAAAAAAAACGTTTTTCTGCCCTACTTACGAGTCTTTTTCCCACCTCGGAACTTGCAACTGTTAGGCGCGCGGCCCTACATAACTCTGCAATGTAAAGTCACAAAATGGAGACCCAGAGGGATATTGTGGCACAGCATTGTTCTAAATGTTTCAGCCCCCACCACTTTCTCTGGCAGGATGTTCCACTTGTCCACCACCCGTTCTGTGAAGAAATTCTTCCTCACGTTTTCTCTGAATCATCCTCCCTCCAACTTCATCCCATGCCCTCTAGTCCTGGAACATCTTTTTCACTTAAAAATAGTGCATTCCTGCCTTGTTCCTCCCTGTAAGATACTTGTATGTCTCTATCATATCCCCTCTCCTCCTCTCCTCCAGGGAGTACATGTTCAGTGCCTCAACCTGTCCTCATAGGTCTTGTGATGCAATCCATGCACCATCTTTGTTGCCCTCCTCTGAACCTTCTCTACCCTGTCTATGTCCTTACGTAGGTAAGGTCTCCAGAACTGCACAGTGTACTCAGGTGCGGCCTCACTAGTGTCTTGTATAGTGGAATTATGACCTCCCTTTCCTGCTGGTGATGCCCCTGCCTATGCATCCCAGCATCCTATTTGCTTTACCTGCTGCCTTGTCACACTGTTTCCTGCCTTGAGGTCATCAGAGATGATAACTCCAAGATCCCTTTCCTGCTTGGTGCATGCTATATCCTCACCCCCAACTGATATACTGTGCCAGGGTTTTGTGCCCCATATGCATTATCTTGCACTTCCTTGCATTGAATTTCAACTGCCAAACCCTGACCATTCTTCACATTTCTGCAGGTCCCTTCAAACAACATGAGGTCTTGCTGTATTGGACTTCTGCGTGGTCCACAGCGCTTGGGCTGCCCCGGAGAGGAGGGAGTTGGCTCCGGTGTGGGTGGAGTTCTCAGCGCGGGTGCTGTTGCTGGGGGCTCTGTCTGGACAGTTTCAAACTGAAACTGTCAGATTCTTTACTCCGCCTCACTGAACAGTCGCTCCGGAGATCTCTCCTTCAGCTCGGTTCATTTCTCAGTTCAAACGAGTTAATTTTGGTTCATTTAAACTGGCAAAAGTTCCTAAATTACCGCATTTCGGTTCAAAGCTCTATCTGGTAAACCGTAGTACAGCTATCTTTTACATTTTAGGCTGTTAGATTTTAAATTTGTTGCAATCGGAAGCCTGAAGGTGACTCTTAACAGATCTGACTTTCTGCCATAATTCCACAACCCCAGCTGCCCATTTGGAGGCCTGTAAACACAGATGCAGTGTGCTGGGTGATCTGACAGTTGGGGTGTAGGGGCTCGCTTCGTGCTGACTTTCTCCAGTGTGTTAGATATAGGAAAATCACAGCAATAATCTGCCCAACCCTGTGACTGGACATGTTGTCCTCCTCACCCCCCCTTACAGAACCCGGAAAAGGCAACAGCAATCCCTGGAAGCCCATATTCTGAAAAAGAAGAAGATGAGTTCAATGTAAAAGGAGCTCAAAAACCAAGGCAGGTGTCCACTTCTACTGTGCCCATTTTCTAAGCACAATAATACCCTCCAGGGTGGACGGTATTGTGCTATACCGGACCTTCCAGGGGCTATAACGCCCTCCGCCTGTGGCATCAGGCCTCATTACACCCCTGGGCGGTCTGGTATAGCATAATACCGCCCACCCTGTTGGGTATTATTGCTTACATATTCACTCAGTTCCCAGCCAGCGTGAGAAATGTTATGCTATGAAAGTGTTCATCACCACATAGGTTGCACCATCTGGTGCTTCAATGGATGCTGCTGATAAAATCAGTTCATCATTTAAAAGATAATATATATAATACATATTTTCACTCCACTTCTACTTGTACAGTAGTTATTTGTTCATGTAATATACTGTTAGTATTATGACACAATATAAAACAAATGTAATCAGAAGAACTGAGAATTGAATTCACAAACTATAAACAATACTTTGGATGTATATGCTTTATTAATAAGACATAAAATTGGTTGCTTTTATCACTGAATTAAAATGTATGATGTGTTCTTGCAAATGTTTAAGGTCAATTTATAACACTTATCCTGACTTGATCCCTTAGAGTTTTTCGGCATCATCTTCATTGGGACAGTATCCAAAATCAGAAGAGAACAATGGTTTATTTTACATTTATCAGTTCACTGACACATAGACACTTTTGGAACGTTTGACTTTTGATGGATATAAGCTGTACTGTGAATTGTTGATCCTAACTTGATATATGTGAAGTTCTTCCTATGTTGTGATACTGCATATTGTATGGTTAATTAAAGTTGCAAGTTCAAAACAAGAAAGGTTTCAATTTGGTGATTTTCTTGACTAGTAAGGAATACACTATCTGTTTATAACCAGGTAACATCAGGAGGCATTACAACTCACTGGAGGGTGGTAACATGCAGACTGATGTTATACAGTCATAAACCTATAGTGATATATTGGGGTTGACATTGTACACTAGTGAATGCTTAACTTGATGTTGCACCTGATAATGGATGGATGTTTCTATTATCATATCACTGTGTCTTCCCATGTGTGAAAATGAGCTTGAGTATTCCGTTAAAGATATTACATGTAACTCTTGAATATAACTTATTTTTTTGTCTTTCAGGTTGATTCCTTGCAGTATATTTGACATAATTCATCAGAACATAGAATATTTTGTGGTACGTTTGAAAATATAAATCAGTGCACAGTGGGGAGTTGGGGAGTAGGGTTTATTGAGCCAAACTGGTATTCATAAGGGCTTCAGTTTTCATATTATTGTTAGAATCACCCCACAGAGATAACTTGCAACAATGATGTGTTTTTTTTTTGTTTTTTTTTCTACACCTGACAGAACAATCATCATGGCAAAAAAAATGACTGCATTGGATGTTTTGGCCGAGATCCAGATGTGTAGTGAGTCCGATTTCTCCGAATCGCATAGTGAAGAGGATGTTGAAGAAAGATTGTACAATCTGGATCTGGTGGAAGTGCGGAATGAGTCTTCTGAAGATGAAGAAGTTACTGATCAAGATTACATGCCGGATGTGGAGCAGGAAGATCATGAAGAGACCCCCACAACATCAGTAGGTGCAATGCCCAAGAAGACTCGTGGTAAAAGGGCTCGGTCATCAGCAGAACAAAGCGTTAGAAGAGAAGACGAATGGGAAGAAGTGACAACAACAAGTGACAATGGACACCTATTCACTGCAACTTCAGGTCTCCAAGTACCAGTCCCAGAAAGTCCACTTGGATTGTACAACTGTTTTGCCTGACGGATGAAGATTTGGAGCTTATTGCAAGGGAAACAAATAGATATGTCGATGATTTCTTTCTGGCACATCCAATTGATGATTTGCCACCATTCAAGGGCCAGGGCTTGGAAGATGACTGACAAAGAAGAACTGAAGAGGTTTTGCATTATATCATGGTTGTGCCCCTTGTCAACATTACTACCAGCACCCCATTGGAACTGGTCTGCATAGACTTCTTGAGTTTAGAGCCTGACCAGTGAAACATTAGTAAAGTGTTAGTGGTTACGGATCATTTCACAATGTATGCACAATCTTTCCCCACCAAAGATCAAAAGGCAGCTACCGTGGCCAAGGTGCTAGTGGAAAATTTCTTCATCCACTATGGTGCCCCCAGTGGATTCATTCCAAGTAGGCAGGGGTAGTAGCGATGCGACCTGGGAGCACAAGGAAGTTAAGGGACTTGCTCAGGATCACACAATATGCAACTAGGCAGCTGTGGGATTCAAACCCAGGTCTCCAGATTTGCAGCTCAGAGCCTTAACCCACTGCACCATACTGCCTCCTAAAAAGCAAACCTCTAAGATTGACAGAAGGGACCTCAGTTTAACATGTTACTGTATCTGAAGGATGGTACCTCTAATGTGGTGGCCCCAGCGCTGCATTGCATGGTCAGTACTGAGTATGATCCGAGGACCTCAGTGCTGGACCTGACCTTGTGACCTTCCTCCTTGGAGACAACAGTAAGACACACTGATATAACCAATAACACTAATCAGTAAACAGCAGAAAGAGTTAAGTAGGGTATTGAGCTTAGAGAGGGAGGTAGCAGGGCAGTGCCATAGACCACGATGTGAAAAAAGAAGATTGGAGAATCATTTAGAGACCAGTTTGTGATGATGGGAAGGGGAGGGAGTCTTTCTGTCGATGAGAGACATCACTCCAAAATCTCCCCATTAGACTATGATTATGTTCTCGTATCACAAACCCCTCATATTGGCTGAAAGGTTGCTTGCTGTCCCCTGTTTATCACCTTCAGATTTTTGTATTTTGAAAGTCTCAGTCATATTCCCCCTTTCCCTTCTTGACTCCATGGAGTACATATTCAGGTCAGGCAGTCTCCAAGTGTCCATAGGTCCCTGCTGCTCATGTACAATTTCCATTGCTCTCCTTTAGACTGATTGTAAGCAGTACTCTAGGTGCAGCCTCACCAAGATCGTGAAATTTCTCCTTTTAGAAAAAGCTCTGCCAACTTGCATGGGGCAGTATTCTTGTGAATGTTACTTATGGTAATACCTAGGTCACTGTACTCTGAGGCCTGATCTAACCTGTCCCCCATATCCAGTGCTATGTTTTAAGGTTCCTTTCCCTCTTTGCATGTCCTTGTACTTTTGGCATTAAATCTGCATTGCCAGGTCTTGGACCACTTTTACAGTTTTGTTAAGTCCTCTTCCTGTTCCTAAACTCTTTCTCATGGTCCTCCACCCTATCAGATACCTTAGTTACTGTCATTTGCAAAGAGGCACATTTCGCCCTGAATCCCTTCTTTAATGTCACATATAAACAGACTGAAGAGCACTACTGGGGATAACTTCACTACTTTACTGGTGGGAGGAGGAGGAATGGGGTGCCTTGGGTTAGGAAAGGGAGTTACTTTATTTAATTTCTTGGTGGAGGAAGATGAGATGCAGTGATACGAGGGTGGGAAAGGGTGTTTCTTTGTTTAGTTTTATTTTGGTCCCAGACAGACTGACATCAGCAATGGCAATGTGGGTCACATGACTGACTACCTAGGACATGAACAGGACTGGCAAAGTCTCGCATGACTTTAGTGGTCCATATAAATACTGTTGCACATTATGTCACGCGGCAGTGTGAGAGCAAGCAAGCAAGAGAGGGAGTACATGGGTCTGGAGTGATAGAGAGAGAGCAGTGATGAGTGAGAGGAGGACACTCAAGTGTGAAGTGGCAGAAAGAATTGAAGAGGGTATCCAATCTGGCCAGGGATGACTTGGGCACAACATTGTAGACTACATCACAGTGGGCAAATATTGGGAGGATCATCTTCGGGACAAGTTCACGCCTTGCCGGGAGAGTGAGGCAGTTCCTGTATAAAGCACCAATCAAAGAAAAAGGATTACCTTGTGTATTTGGCTTCCACCCACACATTCAGTCATTGCAATGTGAGCTGGCGTGTACAGGCAGATCAAGGGCAGACTAGTATAATAAATCCTTGACATGATGTGCCATTGAGAGAAAGATTGTTCAGCAGACCAGGTACAGATGGGGCAGAGGAGGAACACTGAATGATCTAGGAGCAGGACAAGGAAGCATTTTCGCTTCAAAACTAGTTTTATCTTTCTTGTGGTAATTTGTTTTTTTTTTTCCTTTCCAGGGCCCACAAGAACTGATTTGTCACGGCAGGCCATATCTGTGACCAACAAACAAAGGCTGTTTGCCACAGTAAGGTAGGAAAAAGTGCATTTTAAACAAATTTGGAGGGTACATGAAAGGAAGGAGATTACAGTCCTTGGACCAGAAAAAATGGTTGATGGTTCTACTACCATCACACACATTTTTTCTGACAAGAACAGAACTCGATCCAAGATTGGGTCCCTCTTGGAGTAATACAGCATAGTAGAAGCCAAATGTCAACATATTGACTTTAATTCTGCATTGTAGCAGCATGCTTTTGTCTTACACTGAGAATACTGAACAGAAATATTCATTTAGTAAAGCTGCCTTCTGCTTCTCATCTTCCTCCCCTGAGCCTGACCACCCTGTCACTAGTTTTGTAATGGGGCAAGGAGAGACTAATGAAGTGGTATGAAGACCTGAGATTTGAAGTGGCGCCTCAGGAGCTGGGGGATGGGGACTGGGGCCTGGGGTTAGCAGTAGATAAGTTAGGATTTAAGCTGTGTAGGTCATCATCTAGGAAGGCAGTCACAGGAGCTAGAGGCAATGAGATGGGCCCGGAGTCTGGTTTTGAACAGACCTAGTGTTGAGGAAGAGGAAATGGTGTGGCTGAGACCATTCATCCATAGAGAACCCTATAGGTGAAGAAGCATTGGCCCTACATAGTTCGACAGTGAGGAACTTGTAGAATCTGGGTTGTCGAGCTCCTGGTGTTCTGTCAGTTGGTGTTTTGATGTAACAAGGCAGTAACACATGACATACCACACTCTGAAAACATTCTGCGATTATAAAATGACTCTGAAATGTTAGGAAAAGACTGATCTTAATAATTGTATTTTGAACCGTAATGATATACTGAGATATTGTCATGGGTCAAAGATTGATTCAGCCACGTTCTCCACACCACTGCTACTACCGCAAGATGTTGGCTTGCGCCTGCTACTAAACAACATAATAATAAAAAGAGAATGACAGAATGTTAGCCCCAAATGGAGATAATTCCCAAGGCATTTCAAACAAATCATGGAAATTTTAATAAAGCAATATTGCATGACAGGGCACAGTGAATCTTATGAGTAAAATGCTGTGACTCTTAGCTCTGTCTTCAAGGAAGCTGGTTTTAAGACCGGGAGTGTTCCTAGCAAGATCACGGACCGACTCTCTTACCAGTGCGCTGAACTGGGCCTGATGGTGGACTAAATATACAGGATCTTTCTCACCTTTTTTTTCTCTCTCTGTTTGGGTATAGATGGCTTCACAGATCTGAAGCCTTTTTGAATGGACATTGGGTGCACCAGGGATTTGGGGTTAGGTATGCAGCATAGCTATTTACTGCTCTATATCACTGGCTGGTATTAATTACTTAGGTTTATACGTGGTTTGTTACTGTTTTGGGGGCTCCGGGGTTGATGGTTGTCTCGCATGGGCTGCTGAGAGGTTAATCATGTGGCGTGAGACAGGCGGGAGTGCGTTAACCTGAACCGGGGTAAGTTGGTTGTAGGGGTCAAGGAGGCTGGGGGGACCTGTATAAATCACGACCCACTATAAGCTCACAACACATTCACATGTAAGGAAATTCCACTGTACCAGCCAAAAGGCTCTCCGATCACAATTAAAACTAAGAACCTCTGCCTCAGTGGCAGGTAAAGATGGGATCAGTGGCCGTGGTCCCACGACCTATGCCGAGAGGGTGGTGGAATTAGGGATTGTACTGCTCAGGGGACTATTGGAGGCAGAGACTGTGGAGGGGTTCAGAAGGAGTTGGACAGGAATAGGGGAAGGGGTGTGCTGGAAAATTCTTTTTGTTTTTTTTTTTGTTTTGTGGTTGGGCCTGGTTTGGGAGGGTTTTAGTGAGTTGACATTGTCCACCAGTGAATGCTTAACTTGTGGTGGCACCTGATATGTAATAAGATGTTTTTACTATCACACTTTGTCTTCCAGCAGGAAAGCTCCTGATTGGACATCTTACAGATCGACAAGAACATCTGTCTCGTAGAGGGTCCTGGTTCGAGCTTTTCAGAGATTATCGAACATCAGTTTCTTCATTTGTCAAGGTTAGTTCTATGCATTACATGTTGCGCCTAATATGGGAGGGAATTGGGGTACAACAGAACAACAGGGAATGATACAATTGTGGCAGTGCTTGGTTTATGAGGGTATTGGGAGGCCATTGATGTGGAAAAGTGAGGTTGTTACACTGTGTACAGGCAGGGTAGGGGAGATAGAAAGAGTTAGAGACAGAGACAGCAGGGAACAAAGATACATTTATAAATTTATCTGCTCATGACAGGTTGCATTGTGATTTTTTCTTCTCTAAAGCGATCAAAAATGTTCATGCAATAGAGCTCTTTGAGGATATACCACAGCTATCTCCTGCATAGTTCTTTTTTTGGCGCGATTGAGCTGTTCACCTAACGCTCATAATGATGCCACCATTCTGAATCTCACCACCATTCTGAATCTCGCCTTCAGCAATCGAAGAAACTGGAAAGGAATTAGAAACATAGAGGTTGATGTCAGATAAGGACCACAAGGCCCATCCAGTCTGCCCATTTCTTTTGTACCTTATAAATGTGCCATTGGCCTTTGCTCCGTCAGTGGCCTATCTATTCATACTCATTGCTCCTTATGCCTATCCATACCTGTTTGAAGCTCTGCACTGTATTCATAGCCACCACTTCCTGAGGTAGGCTGTTCCATGCATCCACCACCCTTCCTGTGAAAAAGAATTTCCTCACATTCCCCCTTAATCAGCCTCCCTCTAATCTCATGCTGTGTCCTCTTGTCCTGCTATTTTTCTTATATTTAAACATGTTAGACTCACCTTGTTAATGCCCTTAAGGTGTTTGAATGTTTCGATCATATCACCTCTCTCCCTCCTTTGCTCAAGGGTATACATATTGAGCTCTGTTAATCTGTCCTCAATGTGCTTTTGGCAGCCATAGTGCACTGGCATGTGGGAGACACATATGTACTGTATTTGGCACGCAACTATCAACTATGTGGATCATCAGTGTCGTCCACATATATCAGCATCGGGTGGGGACATGGTGGGTGCAAAGCACTGCCTCAGCTCACCTCCATGTTCTCATACATCATGCAGTCTATTGTACCCTGAGTAATTGTGGATGGTGGTTGTCATGGTGCAGGCACACTGCCGGACAATACATACATAACAGCACTGTCTGTGGGATGTGCAGAACACCATGTCCCATGCTTGGCAGTACCTGTCAGTGGGATGTTACCTCTCTATCGACACAATTGTACACAGCACCTAAGGCCTTGTGTGCAGAGCATCATCACCTGTATAGTTACTTCAACATCTTTGTTGGTCAAGATGACATTGTACAGATTACACTGACCCCTGACACAGGCACATGCAATGCAGTGTATATACATTTTGGATGTGTCACTATGGAGGCTACAAGTGTCAGATCACATGATGGTGACAACTGGCATGTCTGTGTCATGTCTGCATGATGGCAGATGCAAGTGTGAACACTATGACCTTAGTGCCACATGGTCACATGATTGATATGGGTCACAGACATGTCATGGCAATGGGGATGACATCAGTTAGCATATGTTACATCGTGACCATGGACACTACAATGGTGCGGGCTGGGGACAGACATGGACTGTGCAGGACATGTGAAGTACATTAACAGCATGACTCACATCACAGTTCTGCAAATCCATCAAGACATTCCTATTCCTGGTGGGGTCAGGAGTGCACATGGTGTCCATGGGAACAGCAGTACTGTTGTGGGAGGCATGCAACCTTGGGCCTCTGTGCCTAGCCTCCACACTGCATGACACTGTACTGGCAGTACTGGATGGATGTTTTTTTCTGCAACAGTGACATGTTTACCACACAACTTGGCATCCCAGCGTAGTGTTGGGGTCAGGCACACATGATGGCTATGTTCCAATGGGTGTCTACAGCCATACATGTTGTGTCTGTGGTGTGTGGACATCAAATTTATTGCATTGGACTAGACCTCCAACAGTGTCCCACGTGACATGCTGCAGCACAGTGTGTTGTGTCTCTGCAGGGACACAGGTGTGCCAAGGTGTGCTCCTAAATTAGTGGCATACAGGTAGCAAGGTGGTGGTGTTAAATAGGCCACAATCATGGGACACATTGTGACATATTCGTGCCATCCCCTTTATGGACCCAAGCGCCATGCAACTGTATTCTAACACTAAATGTGGGTTTTTGTGTACAGGCCAAGCAATGGCAGGCTGATTAAAAAACATATTTGACTTGCACAATCTGGGGTGGGGGTGGGGAGAGAGAGAGACTGGATGTCAAGAGATCTCTTACCTGGTACATGACAACCACTAAGGACCATAGAAAGGACAGAAAACAACTGATCTTACTTCGAGAGGGTTCCTGCAGTAGGTCTTCAAGTATAGGTCTGCATCTCCTGGCATCAGAACTGCACGGCAAACTTGTAGCTAGCAGTCGTCAGCAGGGGCCGTGCCCCATCGTCGGGTGATGTGATGTCAGCGTGACTATAAAGGGGCAGTCCCTTGCCCGTCATCCAGTTCTTTCCCGCCATTACCTTATTTATCCCTTTCAAGTACTTGAAGCTCCCAATCATGTCTCTCTCTCTCTCTCTCCCTCCTCTCTTCCCTGTCTTCAGAGAGTACATGTTCAGTGCCCTCAACCTTAATGTGGATGCCCTTTCTCCCCTTCGTGCAGGACTCCGCTCGCTTGTCCCGATGCCAGATGTCCTGATGACAGTCTCACAACCTGGACCTATTGACCAGCCTTTGCCTTTGGCCCCAGCACTGTATCAGGTCCCGCACCAAGGCCCTTCATTCTTCACAGCTGCCATCCCTCCATAGGATGTCATGATGCCGGACGCCCAGCAATTCTATAATGATGGCGGGTCTGACCTTGATTCCTGCTTGCTGGATCTGATGAGAGGATGTATTCCAGACTCACTTGTTGCTCCTTTTGTTTGCTTTGGCATCGGTCCCTCCCCCACTTCCCTGCTCCTGCCTTGTCCTGTTTTCTATCTCTGTGATGTCCCTCTCAAACCCTCTCTCCTACTTGTGCTGTTTCTTATCCTCCCCGCCACTTCTCCGTCCTGGTTAGTAAAGGTGGGGCAACATGAATGTAGGGTGGTCGAGTTAGGTATAAGATTTAAGGGTTGGCTATTGGTCTGGGTGGGGTCCAGTGCCAGGAAGAGGGGTCAGAAGGGGCAAGTGACAGCATTGAAGAGGGTCAACTAGGGGAATGTATTCAGATTAGGAGTATGTGGAGTGGAGAACCATAGTAACTTTCCTGTTCTCTGCCTTTGAATACCAATCTGATGCACTGGTTTGTTACTTCCATTAAGGCTTCCTTTAGATGCTTACACTGTTCTTCCACTCCCCTGCTGCCCCCATTCTCTCCAGAGCTCTTTTGAGACCTCTCCCATTTCAGCAAAGTCAGCATTTTGAAATCCAAAACCTTTGTCCTAGTATGACTTGAGTTAGTATCTATCCTTATGCTAAACTAAACTATATTGTGATTGTTGGATCCCAGTGTGGGGGAGTTTTGAGAGAGTGAGATTAACCACCATGCTATATTAGGGTGCTATAGCACATGTTATCAAAGTGCATGTTTGGACAATTTGACAGTCGAACTGTGATTCTGTGGTGGCACAAATTATGAAGGTGCATGTTGTGCCAATTTGACAGTTGCATGTTATCAAGTTGCATGTGCCAATTTGATGGTCTAAGTGAAAATTTGTGATTGCGCATGTTATCAAGGTGCATGTTGTGCCAATTTTTCAGTCGCATGGAACATTTGTGATAGCGCATGTTATCAAGGTGCATGTTGTGCCAATTTGTAGTCGCATGGAACATTTGTGATAGCGCATGTTATCAAGGTGCATGTTGTGCCAATTTGATGGTCTAAGTGAACATTCATGATAGCGCATGTTATCAAGGTGCATGTTGTGCCAATTTGACGGTCGAAGTGAACTAGATGCTTCATTTACAGAAGAGGTGCAAAGAAGGAATTCCATTAAAAGGGTCAGTGAATGAACTTAACTGATTGCCCAGGCAACAATGGGACAGTGAACCAAAAAGGAATATCACCTATCCCAACCGGGATACTACAGTCACTTGAAAATTGGCCATCTAGGCAGAGAGCACTAGTCTTTCTAATCATCTTTACTAAAAACAAATTTTCTCTATTTGTTAACTAATTTTATTCCTTTATGTCACTATTAATATTATTATTATAATACTTCTTCAACAGTAATTTTTCTTATGCACCATTACACTGTAATGTAGTCTGATGCACCAGCAGTATCTATCCACTATCGTTTCTTATCTCATTACTGTATCTTTTCATATTAACCTATTGTTGTTTCTCTTTCGCATGCCTGAACAGATGAGGACTCCTTCACCATCAGATAAGTATTTTCTGCTGTGAACATGTCATATATTAATAATTTATTAAGAACTATGGATCCTTTGTGACTCCATTCCTGTATTTTATTTTTCAGTACTGACGGACATCGTCCTTCAAGATTCCTGCTCGACTCAACAGTATCTTGGTAAGACACTCTCACATATTACTTGATTGTGTTTGGTATGGGAGGGGTTGCATGGGATATGTGTCCTATAATCCCTGATCTTACTTCGAGAGGGCTCTTGCAGAGTAAGTAACAATAATACCCAACAGGGTGGGCGGTATTGTGCTATACCGACCGTCCCAGGGCTGTAATGACGCCAACGCTGCAGGCGGAGGGCCTTATAGCCCTGGAAGGTCGGTATAGCACAACTGCCACCCTGGAGGGTATTATTCGCTTAAAAATGGGCTATCTGTGGCACTTTATATGGGATTAAAAATTAAAGGCAAAATAAAAAATAGGGTAAGAATTAAGTTTTTTCTTTGTCCTATAAAGTAGTGCCACCCTTTCTGGGCTATTCCATCCCCTTTTGCCACTCTCCACAGAGCTTTTCTCTTGTTGTCATCTGTGCCAACCCTCACCCCCAGCATCAGCTCCTCCAGAACAACACAGTTTATTATAAAGTCCCCCCGTAGTCTCTTTACATCGCTGTTTAGTGAAAAAAAAACGTTTTCTGCCCTACTTACGAGTCTTTTTCCCACCTCGGAACTTGCAACTGTTAGGCGCGCGGCCCTACATAACTCTGCAATGTAAAGTCACAAAATGGAGACCCAGAGGGATATTGTGGCACAGCATTGTTCTAAATGTTTCAGCCCCCACCACTTTCTCTGGCAGGATGTTCCACTTGTCCACCACCCGTTCTGTGAAGAAATTCTTCCTCACGTTTTCTCTGAATCATCCTCCCTCCAACTTCATCCCATGCCCTCTAGTCCTGGAACATCTTTTTCACTTAAAAATAGTGCATTCCTGCACCTTGTTCCTCCCTGTAAGATACTTGTATGTCTCTATCATATCCCCTCTCTCCCTCCTCTCCTCCAGGGAGTACATGTTCAGTGCCTTCAACCTGTCCTCATAGGTCTTGTGATGCAATCCATGCACCATCTTTGTTGCCCTCCCTGAACCTTCTCTACCCTGTCTATGTCCTTACGTGAGGTAAGGTCTCCAGAACTGCACAGTGTACTCCAGGTGCGGCCTCACTAGTGTCTTGTATAGTGGAATTATGACCTCCTTTTCCTGCTGGTGATGCCCTGCCTATGCATCCCAGCATCCTATTTGCTTTACCTGCTGCCTTGTCACACTGTTTCCTGCCTTGAGGTCATCAGAGATGATAACTCCAAGATCCCTTTCCTGCTTGGTGCATGCTATATCCTCACCCCCAACTGATATACTGTGCCAGGGTTTTGTGCCCCATATGCATTATCTTGCACTTCCTTGCATTGAATTTCAACTGCCAAACCCTGACCATTCTTCACATTTGCAGGTCCCTTCAAACAACATGAGGTCTTGCTGTATTGTGACTTCTGCGGTGGTCCAGCGCTTGGGCTGCCCCGGAGAGGAGGGAGTTGGCTCCGGTGTGGGTGGAGTTCTCGGCGGGGCGCTGTTGCTGGGGGCTCTGTCTGGACAGTTTCAAACTGAAACTGTCAGATTCTTTACTCCGCCTCACTGAACAGTCGCTCCGGAGATCTCTCCTTCAGCTCGGTTCATTTCTCAGTTCAAACGAGTTAATTTTGGTTCATTTAAACCGGCAAAAGTTCCTAAATTACCGCATTTCGGTTCAAAGCTCTATCTGGTAAACCGTAAGTACAGCTATCTTTTACATTTTAGGGCTGTTAGATTTTAAATTTGTTGCAATACGGAAGCCTGAAGTGTGACTCTTAACAGATCTGACTTTCTGCCATAATTCCACAACCCCCAGCTGCCCATTTGGAGGCCTGTAAACACAGATGCAGTGTGCTGGAGTGATCTGACAGTTGGGGGTGTAGGGGCTCGCTTTACGTGCCGACTTTCTCCAGTGTGTTAGATATAGGAAAATCACAGCAATAATCTGCCCCAAACCCTGTGACCGGACATGTTGTCCTCCTCACCCCCCCTTACAGAACCCGGAAAAGGCAGCAGCAATCCCTGGAAGCCCATATTCTGAAAAAGAAGAAGATGAGTTCAATGTAAAAGGAGCTCAAAAACCAAGGCAGGTGTCCACTTCTACTGTGCCCATTTTCTAAGCACAATAATACCCTCCAGGGTGGACGGTATTGTGCTATACCGGACCTTCCAGGGCTATAACGCCCTCCCCAGGCATCAGGCCTCATTACACCCCTGGGCGGTCTGGTATAGCATAATACCGCCCACCCTGTTGGGTATTATTGCCAATATTCACTCAGTTCCCAGCCAGCGTGAGAAATGTTATGCTATGAAAGTGTTCATCACCACATAGGTTGCACCATCTGGTGCTTCAATGGATGCTGCTGATAAAATCAGTTCATCATTTAAAAGATAATATATAATAATACATATTTTTCTCTCACTTCTACTTGTACAGTAGTTATTTGTTCATGTAATATACTGTTAGTATTATGACACAATATAAAACAAATGTAATCAGAAGAACTGAGAATTGAATTCACAAACTATAAACAATACTTTGGATGTATATATGCTTATTAATAAGACATAAAATTGGTTGCTTTTATCACTGAATTAAAATGTATGATGTGTTCTTGCAAATGTTTAAGGTCAATTTAATAACACTTATCCTGACTTGATCCCTTAGAGTTTTTCGTGCATCATCTTCATTGGGACAGTATCCGAAAATCAGAAGAGAACAATGGTTTATTTTTACATTTATCAGTTCACTGACACATAGACACTTTTGGAACATTTGACTTTTGATGGATATAAGCTGTACTGTGAATTGTTGATCCTAACTTGATATATGTGAAGTTCTTCCTATGTTGTGATACTGCATATTGTATGGTTAATTAAAGTTGCAAGTTCAAAAACAAGAAAGGTTTCAATTTGGTGATTTTCTTGACTAGTATGAAATACACTATCTGTTTATAACCAGGTAACATCAGGAGGCATTACAACTCACTGGAGGGTGGTAACATGCAGACTGATGTTATACAGTCATAAACCTATAGTGATATATTGGGGTTGACATTGTACACCAGTGAATGCTTAACTTGATGTTGCACCTGATAAGGATGGGATGTTTCTATTATCATATCACTGTGTCTTCCGTATGTGTGAAAATGAGCTGAGTATTCCGTTAAAGATATTACATGTAACTCTTGAATATAACTTATTTTTTGTCTTTCAGGTTGATTCCTTGCAGTATATTTGACATAATTCATCAGAACATAGAATATTTTGTGGTACGTTTGAAAATATAAATCAGTGCACAGTGGGGAGTTGGGGAGTAGGGTTTATTGAGCCAAACTGGTATTCATAAGGGCTTCAGTTTTCATATTATTGTTAGAATCACCCCACAGAGATAACTTGCAACAATGATGTGTTTTTTTTGTTTGTTTTTTTTCTCTACACCTGACAGAACAATCATCATGGCAAAAAAAATGACTGCATTGGATGTTTTGGCCGAGATCCAGATGTGTAGTGAGTCCGATTTCTCCGAATCGCATAGTGAAGAGGATGTTGAAGAAAGATTGTACAATCTGGATCTGGTGGAAGTGCGGAATGAGTCTTCTGAAGATGAAGAAGTTACTGATCAAGATTACATGCCGGATGTGGAGCAGGAAGATCATGAAGAGACCCCCACAACATCAGTAGGTGCAATGCCCAAGAAGACTCGTGGTAAAAGGGCTCGGTCATCAGCAGAACAAAGCGTTAGAAGAGAAGACGAATGGGAAGAAGTGACAACAACAAGTGACAATGGACACCTATTCACTGCAACTTCAGGTCTCCAAGTACCAGTCCCAGAAAGTCCACTTGGATTGTACAACTGTTTTGCCTGACGGATGAAGATTTGGAGCTTATTGCAAGGAAACAAATAGATATGCCGATGATTTCTTTCTGGCACATCCAATTGATGATTTGCCACCACATTTAAGGGCCAGGGCTTGGAAGATGACTGACAAAGAAGAACTGAAGAGGTTTTTGCATTATACATTCAGATGGGACTGGTAGTAAAGAGCAGTAAAGATGAATACTGGGGATTGGATGAAGTCACCACCACACCATTCTGGGGCAGTGTGATGGCAAGGAACCGATTCAACCTGATTTTCTTTTTCTCCACATGGCTGACAACTCGAATCGGAAGCCTAGAGGGATGGAGGATTTGATCAACTTTTTCACATTAGGGAGATACATGAGCGATTCCTGAAGAGATCACGAGAAACCTATTTTCCCAACTGGGACCTCTCCCTGGATGAAGGTATATGTCTGTGGAAGGGAAATCTGTTACAGAACATTTAATCCACAAAAACCAGTGAAGCACGGAATCAAGGTGTACACCTTATGTGAATCAAACTCGGGATACATATGCAACTGGCAATTCTATACAGGCAAAGTCGACGAGGAACAGAGCAAAGGACATACATACAGAGTTTGTTTTGATCTTGTTAGAGAAGAACTGCGAGGGAAAGGCTACAGGATTTACACAGACAGATACTACACTGGACCTCAACTCTACACAGATCTATTTTTATCTGGAGTTGGTGCAACTGGAACTGTTATGCCCAACCGCAAGGGAATGCCTCCCAAAATAAAAGACATAAAGCTGAAGATGAAAGAAAAGGTTACATTCAGGAAGACACCAATGCTCTGTATGAAGTGGAGAGACAAGAGGGACATATACATGCTGTCAACAACATCAAGTACTGAATTTGTTGATACCGGAAGAAAGGATTGGAAGACTGGGGAGTCGATAAAAAAAAACCAAAATGTATACTGGACTACAACAGATACATGGGTGGAGTGGACAAAAATGATCAGCTGGCAGGGTATTACAATTTTAACCGGCGATGCAGGAAGGTATGGCAGAAGGAGTTCTTTTATTTACTGAATGCCATGTTAATTCAGGGGTACATAATGTACAAGAAATTTTCCCCAGAAAGAAAGAAGATGACGCACTTGGAATTCCAACGAACTGTAGTTAAAGAACTTGTAACGACCAGCAAAAAAATAGATGATCTTCCACAGCATAGCCAAAAACGGCAATCGACAAAATTGGATCCATGCCAACGACTGCAAGGAAAGCACTTCCCATCAAAAATACCAAGAACACCAAAGAAGCTGTACCCCTACCCGAAGATGTGTGGTGTGCACAAAGAAAGGGAAGCGTAAGGAATCGACCTACTGGTGTGCAGATTGCGGCAAGGGCCTGTGTGTAGATAAATGCTTCTCTGAATACCATTCAAAGATGAAATACGGGATGCCCGGATCACCGAATACAAGTGATAGCGACACAGAATAGTAAATCGCTTGACAGGCGCAGATTCCTGGTATCAAGATCGAGATGGTGGAAATAGTCAGCATTGCGTGTCCATTGGACACCATGGCATGTTTTATAGTTGCTGTTTCCCAGTGTGGGATGACATGGGTGTCCTTTGGACTCCATGGAATGGTTAATTGGTATAGATTCCCAGTATCGGGACCGAGATGGCGGAGTGATCGAGATGTAGGATAGGTGGGAGATGCTGAGTGCTGCATCCCGGAATGGACTGCACAAGACTTCCCTCTATCATAGTCAGCATTGCGTGTCCATTGGACACCATGGCATGTTTTATAGTTGCTGTTTCCCAGTGTGGGAAGCCATGGGGTGTCCATTGGACACCATGGAATGGTTAATTGCTGTAGATTCCCGGTATCGAGACTGAGATGGCGGAGTGATCGAGATGTAAGATAGGTGGGAAATACCAAGTGCTGCATCCTGGAATGGACTGCACAAGACTTCCCTCTATCATAGTCAGCATTGCGTGTCCATTGGACACCATGGCATGTTTTATAGTTGCTGTTTCCCAGTGTGGGATGACATGGGGTGTCCTTTGGACTCCATGGAATGGTTAATTGGTATAGATTCCCGGTATTGGGACCGAGATGGCGGAGTGATCGAGATGTAGGATAGGTGGGAGATGCTGAGTGCTGCATCCCAGAATGCTGCCCATAAAAACAAAACAATGCAAAATACAGTTTTTCGTATCAAGTTTTTATTCAAGTACAGTTAAATGTGGATTATTTAGAATAATGCATATCATTTCTAAGAATAAGAACTTTATAAACTGCTGCCAATTAGAAATGATTTCCTGTTCTCTTTAATCAAACTGTGGTTCCAGTTTGTACCAAAAGCACTATACTGTTATATACTGTGCCTAACCTTGTTTTATAGGGGGTCTCCAGGGTTGAACTGGTGGAACCAGCCCTGGTGGAAAGTTCAAACAGTGTGGGGAAGTATATACAGAATAGGGGCTACTGTGAAAATGTTTGTTGCATATTGTCTGTGCTACTAGAAGGGGAAAAAGGGGGATTACAATGCCCCAGAAAGCTGTATCCAGGTTAGCCTTGTTACTAACAACCCTGTCCTCCAGGTGGAGGCTCCTGTGTCAGTACACATGCCCCTTAACCTGCAACTAGCCATGCAGGCAGGGGTAGTAGCCCTTGAGATAGTGCCACCTAGGGGATACACAAGTGTGGGATGACATGGGAAGGCTGAACAACATGTACTGCTTTATTCATGCTAGGTCATCAAACATGACTACTGCAAAATACCCGTTCTATTTGGTAACCGTCAGTTTCTCAAACCACCAATCACATAATGTTTTCATGAGATCTTGTGCCGCAAATGCACAATTTTGCTCTAAGTGCCACTATTAGTAATCACTCTTGAATGTTTTTTATTTCCTGGAAGATACCAGACACGTTGTCTTTTGCCAGCAAATGTCAGGAATTGAGCACTACTACCTGTCATAGAATTGGATACACTCGATGCTATAATATGTATCTTTTCTTAATTCAGATATACGGGGTCCAGAGAAGACTGTATGGATCTGTGGACACTCAACATAGTGCATTGGGCAGGGATTCGGGAGTGGTCTTGAACTGGGGACCAGTGTTGACCTTCATACTCCAGTCAATGTTCGTTGGTTAGGTGAGAGGGTATCGTTGGGATCAACTGGTGCCAATGTTGCGACAGGAGTGCCTGAGGATCCAAACCAGATGTCATCGTCATCCATCTGGGAGGCAATGATTTAGGTTTGAAGACATCAGTGATGTTGCTCGGAAGATGAAGGAGGACATCACCTTGATCAAGCACCGAATGCCGAAAACCATGATCCTTTGGTCCCACATCATCCAGCGTCGGCAGTGGAGGAATGTTTCTGATACGAAGAAAATGGACAGAACAAGGAGAAAGATCAACACAGAGATGGGGGCATTCATGAGAGGATTGTCAGCTGGCGTGGTCAAGCATGATGGCATCATGTCCTTCTTCCCAGAACTGTATTGGCAGGATGGTGTCCACTTAACGGATCAGGGAAGCGATATGTTCTGCAGTGACATCAAGAGGGCTGTAGCTCCAACCTATAAAGGTATGCAATTTATAGATGCAGTGGCGGGGGAATGTACACTATATAATCCAATAGACTAACTTTCAGGTCGTCATTGGTATAATGTCTTTAAATTCTGTGTTTCAGATTGGAGTATATAGGCTAAAAGTCTTAAAAGCTAAGAACATGATACAGATATACGTTCCAAATGCCCTATCGACTGTCATCGAGTCGGTCTTCCATATGACAATCACTGTAATCTATATACACAGGCGTTATACGAAATATGTCCCTGGCTTCAGAAATACTCTTGCAACAGTCAGAATGGAAATAAATTGGAAATAATAAGTGCATAAGGTAGGTTACCATGTGATGTCACTAACGTAAGTTACAGTTTAGCTTAGGTTTTGAGATGTGTGTATTGATGTACAGTATGTATTCATGTTTCAAAATTAATTCAGGGTTTGACCTCATGAAACTGCTAACAGTGTTAGTCCAGCTGGGTACCTCAACAGTGATTCACACTTGCTACCCATATACTAACAAAGGGTGGTGTACTTTGTTTTTACCTTTATTTATTTATTTCTTTTTACCTTTGTCATACCAGGAGAGAAACACTGCAATGATGCTACAGTTACAACATTTTACATCTTGACTTCCTAAGATACTACTCAACTGATACTTTCTGGGATTACGGTAAGAGACAAACTAGTTTGTCTAACAGGCTATGAAAACCCTGCGGTGTTAACATAAATAGCCTTGTGAGACTCACTATTACACGTTGCACCACAACAAACTTCACCTTCACCGTCTCATCAGTTGGAATGAATTATAATGCATGGACTAGTTCTGAACACTCAAGAGATGACTTCATGTGAGGGTGAGCTACATTACTTTGGTTAAATTAAATATCACAGAGTATGTAAAATGTTGATGCAATGGTGTAGCATGAGGTAAGATCAGACAGTTTTTATCTACAGGTCACAAGCCTGAAGACGATATATAGAATTTAGAATAGGAAAGGATAGGGCTTTTCTCCACAGGTTTTAGAATAGGGAAAGGATAGGGTTTTCTCCACAGGTTTTAGAATAGAGAAAGGATATGTTTTTCTACACAGGTTTTAGAACAGGAAAGTATAGGGTTTTCTCCATAGGTTTTTGAATAGGAAATGGTAGGGTTTTCCACAGGTTTTGAAAAGGAAAGGATAGGATTTTTCTCCACAGGTTTTGAATAGGAAAGGATATGATTTTTCTCACAGGTTTTAGAATAGGGAAAGGATAGGATTTTTCTCCAAAGGTTTTAGAATATGGAAAGAATAGGTATTTTCTCCGAGATTTTAGATTAGGAAATGAGAGGGTTTTTGCCACATATTTCTGGCATTACCATGTCTGATGGAATACTCTTTTCAGTATGATGATCCATACACTTGAAAAGTTTCGCATCAGTGAAATGTGGAACACTGATGGTAAATGCTAATGGTAATAAAAAAGTAAACTATTTTGGTTTCTTTCATACTGTATAGTACACTATATAAGATACTGTATGGTGGTCTAAATACACACCACTTTCGTTAACACCTTACTTAATTTGCTGTCCTCACTGTAACCGTGAGATACTGAAGAAACTAGGTCCATTTTCTATTAATTTTATAAAACTCATGGGTGCCGTATATCTTGTATTTCATCTTTGAACCTTAGGGTGAAGGTGTATCATTGCTATGTATTGACAACCACCAACTATTTTATATAATGTATGGGGAAAACATATCACAAAACATGGGACTAAGGCATAGGTAGGATAGGGTAACATAAGAAAATGTGTTAATTATATAAAGGGCAATACAGTGATCTAAAACATAATAGTATAAGGTAATACTAGATAGGTTTTTCACTGTTCACATGCATAAATGCTGGAGATAGATATAGGAAAAGACAGATCTTACTTCGAGAGGGTTCCATCAGTAGGTCATCACATATTGGACTTGCACCACCTGGCATCGGGCCGCACGGCAGACTTTTCTAGCAATACCTGAAGGGGGACCACCCGCCCAACGTCACGTGACCAACAGAACCCCTTCCAGTGCCAGGTTAGGTTGTGCCGGTTTTTCTCCACAGGTTTTAGAATAGGGAAAGGATAGGGTTTTTCTCCACAGGTTTTTTGAATAGGGAGAGGATAGGGTTTTTCTCCACAGGTTTTTGAAAGGGGAAAGGATAGGACTTTTCTACACAGGTTTTAGAATAGAGAAAGGGTAGGGTTTTTCTCCACAGGTTTTAGAATAGGGAAAGGATAGGGGTTTTCTCCAAAGGTTTTTGAAAAGGGAAAGGATTGGATTTTTCTCCACAGGTTTTAGTACAGGGAAAGGATAGGGTTGTTCTCCACACATTTTTGAATCGGGAAAGGATAGGGTTTTTCTCCACAGGTTTTAGAATAGGGAAAGAATAGGGATTTTCTCTACAGGTTTTAGAATAGGGAACGGAGAGGGTTTTTTGCCACGTTTCTGGCATTACCATGTCTGATGGAATGCTCTTTGTGTATGATAATCTATATACTTGAAAAGTGTCGCATCGGTGAAATGTGGACAACTGATGGTAAATGCTAATGGTAATAAAAAATAGTAAACTATTTTGGTTTCTTTCCTACTGTATAGTACACTGTATAAGATACTGTATGGTGGCTCAAATACACACCACTTTTGTTAACACCTTACTAATCTGCTGTTCTCACTGTAACTGCGTGAGATACTGGAAGAAACGAGGTCCATTTTCTATTAATTATATAAAATTCATGGGTGACGATATCTTGTATTTCATCTGTGAACCTTAGGGTGAAGGTGTATCATTGCTGTGTATTGACAACCACCAACTATTTTATATGATGTATGGGGAAAAAATATCACAAAACATGGGACTAAGGCATAGTAGGATAGGGTGACATAAAAAATGTTAATTTTCCAAGGGCTATACAGTGAACTAAAACATAATAGTAAAAGGTAATACTAGATACGTTTTTGCACTGTTCACATGCATAAAGGCTGGAGGGCTGGAGATAGATATAGGAAAAGACAGATCTTACTTCGAGAGGGTTCCATCAGTAGGTCATCACATATAGGACTTGCACCACCTGGCATCGGGCCGCACGGCAGACTTTTCTAGCAATACCTGAAGGGGGACCACCCGCCCAACGTCACTTGACCAACAGAACCCCTTCCAGTGCCAGGTTAGGTTGCGCCAGTTACAATGTTAGTGACCCTGCAGTGGGCTGTCTTGGTGCTGGACCCTCCCCCATCTACACAACGGCGGGTCCAACGTGGATTCATCTGATGCCAGGTCTGACATTGGGGGGCTTATAATCAACCCTGAACTGTCCCACATTACCCTTTTGGGTATCCAAGGGATCCCTACCTAGGGTGCTCCACTCCAGAATGGAGTCATTTGGGGCAGTTCTACCCTGGATTTTGCCCTTACTCCAACTACATGGGGTTTCAAGGGTATTATCCTCCACTGGACACCCCTCCTCCTCCTCCCCCAGTCTCAACAGGATCCACCTCCCAAACCCCTGGCTACTTCAGATTTCAAGACCCTGATTCACTCTTGGTGGCAGGGGCAGAGTCAGAACTGGTTTCAGATCTGGAAACTAGGCTCCTGCAACTACAGATTCCTATGTCTCCTTCCCTGATCAGCTATCTTGCAACTGTCAATGTCTCAGAGAAGACTCGGCAGGACGTTTCCCTACCAGACTTTAGACACCGTCCTGTCAAGGATAGTGGACTTCATGATGTGTTATATAATAGGGAAAGGATAGGCTTTTTGTCCACAGATTTTAGAACAGGGAAAGGGTAGGGTTTTCTCCACAGGTTTTAGAATAGGGAAAGGATAGGGTTTTTCTCCACAGGTATTTTGAATAGGAAAAGGGTAGGGTTTTTCTCCACAGGTTTTAGAATAGAAGCAATTTGATACAGAATATGATTGAACGGTAGCCACCATCTTATTTTGGTCATGTGACCCAGGGATGTAGATATGGGTACAGTCTGGGCCTTCATTTACTCATTCACTTCCTAACATGCAAAACAAGCTGCTTTTCCTTTCCTTTTGAATTTATTGGCTTGTACCTCATGATGCAATAGGTGGACAACCATTGACATGATTGGGCATACCATGGGTGGTTGGATATGGCACCCTTCTTTCTGCAGTTGGGTCTTAATGAGAAATTAGGGATCAGAAATTTCATCCAAGCACCTGGTAGATGTAAGAAAAGGTGTAATGCCTTGACATTTACCCTTTTATAATATAGTTATCCCTACAAATGTAAACAGAAGCAGTTTGACAGAAAATGATTGAGCGGTAGCTGCCATCTTAGTTTTGGTCATGTGATCAAGGGATGTAGATATGGGTACAGTCTGGGCCTTGATTTACTCATTCGCTTCCTCATCATGTAAAACAGGCTACAACTTACTTTTTACTTTCTGAATTTATTTGTATGTAACCCATAATGCAATAGGTGTGACCCTCATGTGCCAGCATGGCCTTCCTTAGGTGGTTGGGTATGGCTCTCAGCTATATGGTGGTGGGTCTATAATGTGAAATTAGTGATCATAAATTTCATCCAAGCCCCTGCAGATGTAAATAAAATGTGTAATCCATTGACATTTACCACTTTTATAATGTAGTTATTACAATAAATGTATAACAGAAGCAGTTTGGTACAGAAAATGATCAAATGGTAGCTGCCATCTTGTTTTTGGTCATGTGACGTAGGGGATGTAGCTATGGGTACAGTCTGGGCCTTAATTTACTCATTCTCTTCCCTGTCATGTAAAATGAGCTACTTTTTACTTTTACTTTTTGAATTTATTGGCATGCACCCCATAATGCAATAGGTGGACACCCATTGGCAACATGGGCATACCATGGGTGGTTGGGTATGCACCCAACTATCTGCAAGTGGGTCTGTAATGTGAGATTAGGGATCAGAAAATTCATCCATGCCCGACAGATGTAAAAAGGTGTAATCTATTGACATTTACCACTTTTATAATGTAGCTTTCCTACAAACGTGTAACAGAAGCAGTTTGATACAGAAAATGATTGAACGGTAGCCACCATCTTGTTTTTGGTCATGTGACCCAGGGATGTAGCTTTGGGTACATTCTGGGCATTGATTTACTCATTCACTTCCTGTCATGTAAAACAGGCTACTTTTTACTTTTATTTTTTGAATTTATTGGCATCCACCCCATAATGCAATAGGTGGACACCCCGTTGGCCAGCATGGACATACCATGGGAGATTGGGTATAGCACCCCGGCTATCTGCGTGTGGGTCTGTAATGAAAAATTAAGGATCAGAAAAATCATCCAAGCCCCTGCAGATGTAAGAAAATGTGTAATCCATTGGCATTTACCACTTTTATAATGTTGTTATCCCTACAAACGTGTAACAGAAGCAGTTTGATACAGAAAATGTTTGAATGGTGTCAGCCATCTTGTTTTTGGTCATGTGACCCAGGGGATGTAGCTATGGGTACAGTCTGGGCCTTGACTTACTCATTCACTTCCCTGTCATGTAAAACAGGCTACTTTTTACTTTTACTTTTTGAATTTATTGGCATGCACCCCATAATGCAATAGGTGGACACCCCATTGGCCAGCATGGACATACCATGGGTGGTTGGGTATGGCACTCTGGCTATTTGCAAATGGGTCTGTAATGTGAAATTAGGAATCAGAAAATTCAACCAGGCCCCTGCAGATGTAAGAAAAGGTATAATCCATTGACATTTACCACTTTTATAATGTAGTTATCAAAATAAATGTGTAAGATAGGCAGTTTGGTACAGAAAATGATGAAACGGGTAGCATATGTTGTTTTTGGTCATGTGACCCAGGGATGTAGCAACGGTACAATCTGGGCTTTGATTTACTCATTCCCTTCCCTGTCATGTAAAATGGACTACTTTTTACTTTTACTTTTTGAATTTATTGGCATGCACCCCATAATGCAACAGGTCGACACCCCATTGGCCAGCATGGGCATACCAGGGATGGTTGGTTATGGCACCCTGGCTATCTGCAAGTGGGTCTGTAATGTGAAATTAGGGATCAGAAAATTCATCCAAGCCCCTGCAGATGTATGAAAATGAGTAATCCATTGACATTTACCAATTGTATAATGTTGTTATCCCTACAAACATGTAACAGAAGCAGTTTGATACAGAAAATGTTTGAATGGTGTCAGCCATCTTGTTTTTGGTCATGTGACCCAGGGGATGTAGCTATGGGTACAGTCTGTGCCTTAATTTACTCATTCACTTACCTGTCATGTAAAACAGGCTACATCTTACTTTTGCTTTCTCAATTTATTGGAATGTAACCCATAATGCAATAGGTGGACACCCCATTGGTCAACATGGGTATACCAGGGGTGGTTGGGTATGGCACCCCAGCTATATGCTGGTGGGTCTATAAAGTAAAATTAGTGATCATAAATTTCATCCAAGCCTCAGCAGATGTAAGAAAAGGTGTAATCCATTGACATTTATGACTTTTATGATGTAGTTATCACAATAAATGTGTAACAGAAGCAGTTTGATACAGAAAATGATTGAACAGTAGCCGCCATCTTGTTTTTGGTCATGTGACCCAGGGGATGTAGCTATGGGTACAGTCCGGGCCTCGATTTACTCATTCACTTCTCTGTCATGTAAAATGGGCTACTTTTTACTTTTACTTTTTGAATTTATTGTCATGCACCCCATAATGCAATAGGTGGACACCCCATTGGCAGCATGGGCATACCATGGGTGGTTGGGTATGGCAACCCGCTATCTGCAGGTTGGTCAATAATGTGAAATTAGGGATCAGAAAATTCATCCAAGCCCCAACAGATGTAAGAAAAGGTGTAATCCATTGACATTTATTACTTTTATAATGTAGTTATCCCTACAAATGTGTAACAGAAGCAGTTTGATACAGAAAATGATTGAACGGTAGCCACCATCTTGTTTTTGGTCATGTGACCCAGGGAATGTAGCTATGGGTACAGTCTGGGCCTTGACTTACTCATTCATTTCCCTGTCATGTAAAACAGGCTACTTTTTACTTTTACTTTTTGAATTTATTGGCATGCACCACATAATGCAATAGGTGGACACCCCAGTGGCCAGCATGGACATACCAGGGTGGTTGGGTATGGCACCCTGGCTATTTGCAAATGGGTCTGTAATGTGAAATTAGGGATCAGAAAATTCATCCAAGCCCCTGCAGATGTAAGAAAATGTGTAATCCATTGACATTTACCACTTTTATAATGTTGTTATCCCTACAAACGTAACAGAAGCAGTTTGATACAGAAAATGTTTGAATAGTGTCAGCCATCTTGTTTTTGGTCATGTGACCCAGGGATGTAGCTATGGGTACAATCTGATCTTTGATTTATTCATTAACGTCCCCAACATGTAAAACAGGATACATCTTACTTTTCCTTTCTCAGTTTATTGGTATGTAACCCATAATGCAATAGGTGGACACCCCTTGGCTCAGCATGGACATAACTGGGGTGGTTGGATATGGCACCCCAGCTGTCTGCAGGTGGGTCTGTAATGTGAAATTAGGGATCAGAAATTTCATCCAAGCCCCTGCAGATGTAAGAAAAGTTGTAATCCATTGAGATTTACCAGTTTTATAATGTAGTTCTCCCTACAAACATGTAACAGAAGCAGTTTGATACAGAAAATTATCAAATGGTAGCTGCCATCTTGTTTTTGGTCATGTGACCTAGGGGATGTAGATATGGGTACAGTCTGGGCCTTGATTTACTCATTCACTTCTCTGTCATGTAAAACAGGCTACTTTTTGCTTTTACTTTTTGAATTTATTGGCATGCACCCCACAATGCAATAGGTGGATACCCCATTGGCCAGCATGGGCATACCAGGAGTGGTTGGTTATGGCACCCCAGCTATCTGCTAGTGGGTCTGTAATGTGAAATTAGGGATCAGAAAATTCATCCAAGCCCCTGCAGAAGTAAGAAAATGTGTAATCCATTGACATTCACCACTTTTATGATGTTGTTATCCCTACAAATGTGCAACAGAAGCAGTTTGATACAGAAAATGTTTGAATGGTGTCAGCCATCTTGTTTTTGGTCATGTGACCCAGGGATGTAGCTATAGGTACAGTCTGTGCCTTGATTTACTCATTCACTTCCCGTCATGTAAAACAGGCTACATCTTACTTTTCCTTTCTCAATTTATTGGAATGTAACCCATAATGCAATAGGTGGACACCCCATTGGTCAACATGGGTATACCAGGGGTGGTTGGTATGGCACTCAGCTATATGCTGGTGGGTCTATAAAGTAAAATTAGTGATCATAAATTTCATCCAAGACCCAGCAGATGTAAGAAAAGGTGTAATCCATTGACATTTACCACTTTTATAATGTAGTTATCACAATAAATGTGTAAGAGAAGCAGTTTGATACAGAAAATGATTGAATGGTAGCCGCCATCTTGTTTTGGTCATGTGACCCAGCGGATGTAGCTATGGGTACAGTCTGGGCGCTGATTTACTCATTCACTTCTCTGTCATGTAAAACAGGCTACTTTTACTATTCCTTTTTGAAATTATTGGCATGCACCCCATAATGTAATAGGTGGTCACCTCATTGGCCAACATGGACATACCAGGGTGGTTGGGTATGGCACTCGCCATCTGCAAGTGGGTCTGTAATGTGAAATTAGGGATCAGAAATTTCATCCAAGCCACTGCTGCCATAAGAAAGGGTGTAATCCATTGACATTTACCACTTTTATGATCTAGTAATCTCAATAAATGAGTCACAAGCATTTTGACACAGAAAAATGGCTGGATGGTGTCAGCCATCTTGTTTTTAGTCATGTGACCCTGGGTGAGTAGCTATAGGTGTAATCTGGCCCTTGATTTACTCATTCACTTCCCTATCATGTGAAACAGGCTACTTCTTACTTTTTCTTAATGTATTTTGTGACGTGTACCCCATAATCCAATAGGTACCCCCTCATAGGCCAGCATGGCCCTACCATAGGTGGTCCGTTCCGGTCACTCTCATAATCTGTAGGTAAGAAACCAATGTGAAATTTGTGTTTATATAAAGAATTTGTAGCCTGAAAGTGAAAATTAGTTACATTTTAGACAACAATTTTTATCAGTGATGCAACCGATCTTAACGCTTTTACAAACTTCAATATTTTTACGAATACAAATTGAAAAACAGATCAAATTTCACTAAATAAACATATATATCTCCAAATGTCTTTGTTGGAAACGTTATATTTTCACTTTGAATTATAGTTGTATTAGTTTCTTACTACCTTGACAAAAAAAAGTTTACCAGGGAATTAAGAAAAATTATGTAATAACGTCATAACCGATAAGTGTACAAACCCAGTGAAAAAACCTCTGGCAGCAGGGATATGCAATTTTCAGAAAAACCTTGGCAGTGTAAGGGTTAAAATGAAATTCTATTCTTGGATATAATGAATCAATTCTGGTTAATGTAAATTACGTTCTTTCACTTCTATTTAATATTTTAATATTCTTATCTCAAAAGTAAAATAGAAATAATAAGGATGGTGACCTCCTTTTATAATGTGGTCATATGGAACTTAATCTGGGTCTAATTCACCTCCAGACAATAACACTGTGGAAAGCATGAGTTATTTCTTACCATAGTTTTTAAGATAATTATTTTTTTTAACTTAACAAAGCTAAGGTATGTGATTTTCAAATTGTCTTCATGTTACTTTCACATCATATATTTTTTCAAATGTATTTGTTTGGGTGTTAAGGTGAAGTGGTTTGCCTCTTCCTATGCAACACCTAAGCGAAGAGAAAGTTTTCTCTAGAATAAGCAGCACTGTCACTTTTTTTTAACCAGGAGGGGCACACTAAACTACAGCTTGTTCACAGGTGCGACCTGGGAACACAAGAAAGTTAAGTGACTTGCTCAGGGTCGCACAGTATTCAAGTGAGGGCTATGGGATTCAAACCCAGGTCTCCAGGTTTGCAGCCGAGAGCCTTAAAACACTATACTACATTGCCTCTGATCAAGTAGAAGTAGCATTTTGTGCATATATATAAAACATTTTGATATGTAGCTTTTATTGTTTATCATTCTTTTTGATTGACTTTTTTCTTTACAGTGTTATACCATCTTCTTATTTCTAAACATCAACTTAAACAGTATATTATACCATCATAAAGTAAAGTGTGTTCTGGTAAACAGTGTTATATCATGCAGTTTATCATTGTTATTTTGGTTTGGCAAGGATATACAAACTATATCTTTAACCTTGCTCCTAGTGCTTTAGTTCTTCTATTGATAGAAACACTTTCTACTGTTTAACATGCCTAAATATCTTTCACTCTGCTATGCATGTTTGCAAACAGTTTCAATTTCTGAGTAATGCAATACATTCCTTGCAGAAAAACATTTCTCAAAGTCTAGCAGAGCAAATCTTTGTATTTAGTCTTAGTTAGAAGCATGCTGTGCTTTCCTACCCTGTTCATAATGTTTGACTTTTAGTTTGTGCTCCACACTCTTCCGTTTAAAGTCTCTGGATTGCTATGGTGATGTTAATACAGCATGGATCTACTGCACAGTCATTAGGAGAGTGTTTTCATTTGTTTATTTCTAGTAAAGTTTTTTACTGCATTTTGAGGAACATTTCATGAGTATTTCTTGTCTCATGCACATTGGGATTAAAAGTGTACTTAGCTTTTTTCTTTTCCTTTCACATTCTTCTATATTTTCTAAACTTCTGTCAACATTGTATTTATTTATTTATTTAAAAGTTGATAACTGGGAAAGGCATCATGAGCAGAAGCTCATTTCCATTTGGTCCCGGGGGAAGGGGTAACAGGTGAGTGACAAATACAGCAGTAAATATAGCACAATAACTAGCAGTGACAAAAAGAAAGACAGATCAGTTAAAAAAGGACAGTAATAAATAACTAGGAAATATGTACAATCATGTGTGAACTTGGTGACTATGTAGAGATATATACACATTAGAAACTATCTACATTAAATACAATAAAGAACACAGCTACTGTACAGTGGTGGACCTAGAAAGGAATGGAATTGTGGCATATTGTGGTTATGGCTAGGAATGGGAACATCTGCAGGAGGTGACCGGTGTTGGTCTGAGTAAGTGCTTGAGATCGTGGAAGGAGGGTGAAAGATAGGTAGGGAGGAGAAATCTGTTCCAGAGAGAGGGAATCTTGAAGAAGAAAGAGAGTTTACCAGCTGAGGTTCAGATATGGTGGAAGAGAAAAGGTGTGAGCACAGCTAAACTGAGAGTTATATGAAGAGTGAGAGGCGGGAGAGAGGAGAGAGGTAAGGTATGTCAGAAGAGACCCAAACCAATACTTGGCTATGCAGGTAAAGCAGAAAGTGGAATGCCTCAGTTCAAGTGGCTGGAGAGAGAAGGCGGAGTAGAGGTCACAGTGATGGGTTAATGGGGGAAAGTTTGAGGTGAACTGGCAAAAATCATGGAACAGGACATCTAGTTTAGCATGAGAGGTTCTGTGGCAGTACTGAAAACTATGGCAGGGAGGATCCATTTGACTAAAAGGTCATGTCTTATGGGAGGGCTTTGTGATGATGGAGTAACCCAAGTTTAGAGTGCAGCTTGGTGTGGAGTGCACTGAAATGGGATGAGAAATCAAAGGAGGGGTCAAGCCAGACACTCAGGTATTTGTAAATATTGACATTGTCATGGGGGGTATCTGCTGCTGAAGAGAAAATGGGCAGTAAGTGAAATCTGGCAAGTTTTTATTTGGAACCGAAGGTCGTGGCAACGGATTTCTTGGTGTTCAGTATAAGGCAGTTGACGTCAAACCAAGCTGTGACTGCTGAAAGGTCAAATTGAAGAGAGGCTTGGATGACTTTTATGGACAGGCCAGACAGGAAAAAGACAGTCATCCACATACATGTGGATGTTGGAGTGGGTGCATACAGAAGGGAGGTAATTGATGAAGAAGGAAAAAAGAATTGGATCAAGAATAGAGCCCTGGGGTACACTGGTGAGGATGCGGAGGGTGGGAGATGTGACGTTATTAATAGAAACAGATTGGGAGTGGCCTGTTAAACAGGAATTGAACCAGGGAATTAAAGCAGGATATAGGCCTATGGAGCATAATTTAGAAAGTAGAAGGGGGTGGGAGACAGAGTCAAAGGCCTTTGCTAGATCAATGAATATGGTTGAGGTGATGTGGCCAAGATCCATGGTTGCATGGATAGTGTTGGTGAAGCAGAGAAGGAAGGTGGTAGAATGCGACTTTCTGAAGCCAGACTGGTAAGGGGAGAGAGTATTAGAAGTGGAGAGGAAACTATTTAGCTGGAGGAGGATGAGGGATTCTTGGTCTTTAGCAAGGACTGGAAGAAGGGAGATAGGGTGGTAGTTGCCGGTGATGGTGGGGCACCTCCCTTTGAAAAGAGGAAGAACTTTGGCAAGCTTCCAAGCTGTAGGAACTGTGGCATTGGAGAGCCAGAGGTTTAGAATAGAAGTTAAAGGGGTAATATTTGAAGGGGCAGAGAATTTTAGGAGCCTAGGGTGCAGTCCATCAGGGCTGGACTTAGTAGGGTTTTGGGAGGTAAGGGCCTTCAGGACCTTAGATGGAGAGATTGGTGGTAGTGTAAACCATAGGAGCTGTGTGGGAGATGGGAGGTGAGGTCCCAGGTGGAACAGCACTGGAGGTGAAATGCTTATTGAGGGCTGCGGTGACAAAGAGGTGGTCAGAGTTAAGTGAGCCATCATCCTGGATAGAGGAAGGGGGGACAGATTGAGAGTGCAGGAGCAAATGGAGACCCTGCTAGAAGGAGGAGGGAGTGCTGTTAGAGGGCTGTAGATGGGATTTAAAGAAGTCAGATTTGGCACGGTATATACTCTGGGTGCAGTTATTGCAAAGTGTACAAAAGGTTTGAATGGAGGCTTGGCTGCCAGAAGATTTGGAGTGGTGCCAAGCACGGTCACAAGTTTTGCACTTTGCCAGGATGTAAAGGGTGATCCAGGGGTGGTGAGCATGTTTAACTCTGGATGTTTTTAGAGGGGTTTGAGCATCCCAAATGCTTAGGAAGATGGAAAAGAAGTGAACAAGGGCAGTATCAACAAAGGGGGTGCTGAGGGCAGGGGACAAGTTTTTGCCACTGCCAAGTCAAGGAATGGATTATTTACATTGAGGGATTTAAGGGGGTGATGCTTGATGTATTTAGGAGGGATGGAAAAGGGATGACACTTCTTGACACAGAAGGTGGGACAGTGGTCACTTAATACATCAGGGAAAAGTACCAGAGGAGCAAATACCGTAGGGGTGAGAAGAGAACACCTAGTCAAGAAGAGAGTGTGATTGACTTCTTGGGTTGGGGCATGTTGGTTTATTAATCAGCTGGGACAGGTTTAGTGCTTCAGTATGCTGCCATGGGCTTAGAGAGGAGGGGAAGAGCCAATCTAAGTTGAAGTCTCCAAGAAGGATTAATTCACTCATGTTCACTAACATGGAGATGGAAGAGATATAGGAGAAAAGGGAGGCTGGGGGAAGTTTTAGAAAGGTGTATAGGATACCCACTAGGAGGGGAGATGAGGAAGGAAGGGAAAGATTGAGAAGGAGAACTTCATGGGAACTGGGAATTGCTTCATGGTGGAAGTTTAAAGAGTTGTGGTTGTAGATAGTAGATAGTCACCCTTCCCTGAGTTTGACCTGATCTTGCCTGAAAAGGCTGAAATTAGTTAGGGCAAATTGTGAATTGGGGACTCTGGAGGATAGCCAAGTTTCCAAAATACAGAGAATGTCAGGTGAGTGTAATTTCAGTGTAAAGACATGTCTTTGTCTCCACACTTATACTGTAAGCATTATGCACTCTTATATCTAATATTCTAATGTTAATATTTTATCCTAGTAAGATGTAAATCAAGCATTAATCAAGAGACTGAATTGGGACTATGGAATCATCACAGGAAGTGTAGCCCCATGTTCTGACCCACTGAGTCCAAAAGGCCACTATTGTGGCCACTGACACACAATCAGAAGAATGGTGTAGGATGGTGGCCAGTCTTTACCACAGGCTTTATAGAATGGGGCCTGGCTGGGGAACCAAGGGTCACACATTAAAATAGCTTCAGTGCACAAATCCAGACCATCCAATCTGTTTATTCCTTAATGTTTATCCAATGTACCAAAATGGTCAATCCAAATTGCCTCTCTTTTTAAGAAGCTGTTCTGTAGGTTACCTCCTCTTGGTGGAATATCAACTTTTTCTAGATCTACGAATCTGAGAGAGGAGACATTATGCCTATTCTCTGCAAAGTGCCGTCCTACTACAGAATCAAGGTCTCCCCTTCTGATAGCACTGAGATGTTAATTTAATCTAACTTTTAAACCCCTAGATGTCTTTCCTATGTAGTGAAGCTTTCAAGGGCATTTTAACAGGTACATCACTTGTTCTGTCTGACAGATTATAAACTGTTTTATTTCCAGATGTTCATCTCTATATTGGTTATAGACAGTTTTTGGTTTTTGTTTACTATTGCAGTTCTGACATCTTCCACATGGGTAATTGCCATTTATTTTTGTTCACCTTCAAAAATGTCATATTTGTGTGCAGGATTTGATACATAGCATGGAATAATATATTCCCAAATTATTTTGTTTTTTAGCAATGACCAATGGTTTCCCACTGAATATCTTTTCCACTAATATATTTGATTTTAATATATCCCAATGTTTGTGGATACAGTGGTGAATATAGAAAAGTTTTCCTGTGACGAGGTATACCAATCAGTACCTCTTTGTTGCGTGTAGCATTTCAAACAGTACCTCTCAATGCTGTGAGGCAGAAATGTGGTAGGAATGCTATTCCTCAGTTAACCACAGAATGAGTATCACAAGACATCATAGTATTCCTGTATGCCTGAAGCCAATACCCTTTCTCCCTCATAATTAACCTGCAGATGGCATCAGATTGAATTGTCAGGACTCTCTAATATTAATCAATCTTTTTTTTCCATTCTCTCAATTGAGATTGTCAGGTTGAGCGCTGTTTAAAAAAAAAAAATAAGAAACAATTTTTATTGTGCTTTTATTCTGATGAAATGTATTTGTGACTGCTTGACTTCCTATCTGGTCATCGTGAAAACTGCAGCACTATATCCTTTATTTTTCCAGAGTTCAGGCCCGCAAATCCAGAGGTGCACACTGCTGTAATTTGGGTCCATTCTGACGGGGCAGAGGAGAGGTTACACAGCCTGACAGTTTGTATCTGGTGAGCTGCAACTGCTGCTGAGGGTTCCTTAGTAGATGTGCTCCCATTTGAATAGCCAGAAAAGGTGCAGCTCTGAGGTGCCATTTAGGGAAAACAAAGCTTTACATACCATACATTTTAAATATATTAACAAAACCACTAAAAGTCTTTTAATGTGCAGTCATAAGTTCAGTGTTGTTGTCCTGTACAACCTAATAGTGTAGTGTCAAACCCAGTCCAGTATTGCCACCCAATACAAAAAGTAATGTTTCCATAGCGTACTCTTCCCCCCAGTCCCAAATCGCCCACCCAATATTAAAAATAATTTTTTCCACCCCAGAAGGAAAAAAAAAAAACAGTCCCTGGAAGTCTAGTGGTCCCTCCAACCCCCACCCACTCAAGTAATCACTCACCACCCAAGCACAATATCTCCCACCAACACTGATCTGATATTAAAAATTATTTTTCCACAGTGTAGTGTCCTACCCCAGTCCCCAATTGCCCACGGATATTAAAACAAATTTTTCCATAGCATAGTGGTCCACCCCAATCCCAATCTCACACCTGATATTAAAATATTTTTGTATGTATTATAGAGTCCCCCTGCACAATGATCACCATCACCAAAAGGAAAAAAAAAACAGTCCTTGGTATTCTAGCGGTCCCCCCAACCCCCACCCACTCAGGTAATCACCCACCACCCCAGCACAATATCTCCCCCTGACATCAATCCCATCCTTGAAAAGAAAAAAGTCCCTGGTAGTCAAGCAGTTCCCCAACCCCCACCCACTCTGATAATCACCCACCACCCCACACCCAGCATGACTGCCCATCAGCCAGCAGCACATCCCTCCTCTCACCTCCATGACTGCCAGCTGACTGAGCTACTGTATGAATGAGAATACTTATTCATAGCTCAGTCAGCAGTGGTGGTGAGAGGAGGGTTGTGCTGCTCACCGATGGGCAGTCATGTTGGGTGTTGGGAGCAGGGTGGTGGGTGATTACCAGAGTGGGTGGGGGTTGGTGGACCACTAGACTACTAATAACTGATTTTTTTCTTTGCGAACACTAGATACCCTCTTAAACTCTAGTGAGTGACAATCAGGAATGCTCATCTGAATACTGTCACCAGCAGATTCTGACACTTGGTTCAGGGATTGAACTTACCTTGCACACCAGTAGTTATAAATATTGACAATTTCATCATAATAACAGTCAGATACTACTTGCAATTCAAGCGCTATGTGGAGTGCATCTAAAAAGCTTGCATAAATTCGTTACATTTAGTCTTAATTTGATCCTCTGATGAGTCAGGGCAAATACAGAATTTTGTAAATCTTCCTGTCAGCCATGTAATTTAATAGAACATATGACTGTTTAAGCATTTGATTCCTGTTTGAGCTAATATGCTCAGGAGTACCTTCTCCCCTATCCAGAGAACACCCAGTCCAATGCCGCTCCCTCAAAGGATGCCAAGAACAAGGAGCACTTGGATGACTGAGGACTTGGGGAAGGTTAAAGCAGTTAGGCAGAGTCACATCCCAAATCCTGTTCCACTTTAGAACTCATATGCCTCACTGCCAAATGGGGACAGTCAAACAGAGGTACCCAGAGAAGTGGAAGAGAAGGATGGGGAGATCAACAGAGGAGGTGACCTCAATGGGGAGAGCTGTGGACCCCAGAGGAGGAGGAGTCAAATCCAGGTTGGGGACTATATCATAAGAGGGATCCAGCTAGGAACACAGAAGGGAAGAACAGGGAGGGGAGGTGCCTACCATGTGCCACTGTATGGAGAGATGGAAGGAAGATCCTGGGGATCACCAGGAAGGCAAGACGGGAGGGTGAGCTGGATGTCATTATCCACCTAGGTACTAATGACCTGGCAAACTGGGAGTCTAAGGAAGTTCAGGAAGAGTTTTAGAAATTGGGGAAGGTTCTCAAGCAAGTAGCTACTTCTGTCACCTTCTCAGAAGTACTACCTGTGAGAGACAAGGGAGTGTATAGGGCTGCATGCACTAGGAACTTTAACTCATGGTTGAAGAACTGGTGCTGTGAGGAAGGATTTGGATTCCTTGGTGACTGGGGACCCACCTGGAGTGATGGGGGCTTATTCAAGTCTGATAGTCTGCATCCATCCTGGCAGGGAATCCAAGCACTCAATGATAAGCTTAAATGCTACATGGACAAGCATTTAAACTAGCCAAGGGGGGTGGAAGGACAGCAAGGACAGTAACTAATTGCCCACCTCCCCACAGCTAGTAGAGGGATCAGTGAACAGGAGGAGTTGATTTCTCTACAAAGCAGCATGCAAAAGATGGAGATAAGCACCAAAGGGGTGGATAGACAGAAAGGGGGCATAATTCAAGAGAAGGGCAGAAAGCAGGGAGAACCAGGGATAAAGGACAACCAAGGAGGGGGCTGGAGTAGAACAGCTAACCAGTCCATGGAGTCTGCATCATGGAAAGCCATGCATGCCAATGCCAGGAGCCTTAGCAACAAGATGGAGGATCTGGAGGTTGCCATGGTGCAGTTGAACCTGGATATTGTGGCCATCTCAGAGACATGGTGTGATGATAACCATGACTGGGAGATCATCATACCCGGCTACAACATATTCAGAAGAGACAGGGCAGGCAGGAAGGGAGGAGGAGTGGCACCAGGTGGTGCTGGTTGGAGACTTCAATATTCCAGATGTGGACTGGAGCCTCCTAGCAGCAGCATCAACCAGGAGCAGATTTATCCTGGACTCCCTTCAAGGTGCCTTCCTAAAACAACTGGTCATGGAACCAACTCAGCAGAAGGCAATACTGGACCTCATGCTCACAAACCAGGACAGTGTGATGGGGGTAACAGTGGGGGAGCACCTGAGGAACAGTGACCACTGGTCACTGTGGTTTGAAATCACAGAAGGAGCAAAACCAAACCGGACAAAAAAATGTATCCTGGATTTTAGGTGGGCAAATTTTTGGAAAATGGGGAGATGCTTGAAAGAGGCATTAATGGGAATGGGGAGGGAATCAAGGGTTGAGGAAAAGTTGGCAATATTTAAAACAGGGATTACAAGAGCAACAGAATTATGCATTAAGCAGGTTAGCAAGGAGAAAAGGAAGAGGAGGCCATTATGGTTTTCCAAGGAGTTAGCGGAGAAAGCGAAAGCCAAAAAGATCGCATTCAGGCAATACAAAAAGATGCAGGCAGAAGGGGATATGGAGAAGTACCAGGAGAAGCAAAGGGAGGCATGGATGTCAGTAAGAGAAGCCAAAGCTTAGACAGAAGAGTACATTGCAAAATTAGTGGGTAGTGGAATACAAAACCTTTTACAGGTACATAAGTAAAAAAAGAAGGGCAAAGGGAGGGATAGTGAGACTGAAGGGGGAGTATGGGGGCCACGTGGAGGATGACAACAGTAAAGCTGGCATACTGAACAGATATTTCTGCTCTGTCTTTACTAAGGAAGAGGGGGAGGGTAATGGGCCTGAAGGGAGTACAAGGGGTGGGAATGGCACAGAAATGGACACGAGTCCCTTTACATGGGAAAGGATCCTAAAGGAACTGGAAGGAATAAGTGTCAATAAAGCAATGGGCCCAGATGGGGTGCACCCCAGGGTCCTAAAGGAACTAAGAGAGGTGGTGGCCGAACATCTGGAAATCCTGTTAAGCTGATCACTGGAAACAGGGGAGGTCCCCAAAGAATGGAGGACAACAGATGTAGTCCTCTTATACAAAAGTGGGAACAAAGAGGAAGTGGGAAACTACAGACCAGTCAGCCTAACCTCAGTAGTGGAGAAGATCATGGAAGCACTGCTGAAGGAGAGACTGGTGGAACATTTGGTTGCCATTGGACTACAGGACCCAAGGCAACATGGTTTCATCGGGGAGGTCATGCCAGACCAACCTCATTGAATTTTTCAACTGGGTGACAAGGGAGGTGGATCAGGGGAAGGCAGTTGACGTGGCCTATCTGGACTTCAGCAAAGCCTTTGACACTGTGCCACATAGAAGGTTATTAAACAAACTGGGGAATATAGGAAGGGGAAGAACTGTAGTGCAGTGGGTAGGCAATTGGCTGGGCAGCAGGACACAAAGGGTGGTGCTAAACGGCTGTCACTCCACAGAGGGAAAAGTGACCAGTTGGGTACCACAGGGATCAGTGCTGGGACTGGTCCTATTCAATGTCTCCATCAGTGACATTGCACAGGACCCAGGAGGCAGAATTTCCCTGTTCGCTGATGACATGAAGCTCTGTAACAGAGTGAACATACCAGAGGGTGTAGACCTAATGAGGAGGGACCTGCAGAAGCTTGAAGAATGGTCAAGGGTTTGGCAGCTGAAATTCACTGCAAAGAAGTGCAAGATAATGCACATGGGGCACAAAAACCCTGGAACATCATAACAGTTGGGAGGTGAGGATACAGCATGCACCAAGCAGGAAAGAAACCCTGTGGTTATCATCTCTAATGACCTCAAAGTAGCAGATAAAGCAAATAGGATGCTGGGATGCATAGGCAGGGGCATCACCAGCAGGAGAAGGGAGGTCATAATTTCACTATACAAGACACTATTGAGGCCCCGGCCCCCATCTGGAGTACAGTGTACAGTTATGGGGACCTTATCTATGTAAAGACATAGACAGGCTAGAGACTGTTCAGAGGAGGGTGACAAAGATGGTATATGGAATGCTTCACAAGCACTATGAGGATTTTTTGATAGACTTGAATATGTACCCCCTGGAGGAAAGGAAGGAGAGAGGGGATATGATAGAGAAATACAAGGGAGGAACAGGGTGTAGGAATACACTATTTTCCAGTGAAAAAGATTTTCCAGGACTAGAGGGCATGGGATGAAGTTGGATGGAGGGCAATTCAGAGGAAACGTGAGGAAGAATTTATTCACAGAAAGGGTGGTGGACAAGTGCAACACCCTGCCAGAGGATGTTGTGGGGGCTGAAACAATCACAGGATTTAAGAATGCATGGAATAGACATAAGGGAATTCTGGAGGTCAGGATTAAGGGGCAACAGACTTCTAGAAAAACATAGGGGCGTGGATATTCAAAGCAGTTGTGTATGGTGCAACTCGATTGTGCATGCACAACTTCAGAAATGTGCCATGGAGCAATATTCAGCAGGAGCCATTGTGCAGCAAAAGTAGGAGTGCACCAATGCACAACAGTAATGAATGCATGCTCAAGGGCGGGGGGCGTTCCCATGAATATGCATCACAGTGCGATATACAACCTCTGACCCATGGTGCAAGTGTGGAGCAACGTCCAGATGTGCCAAACAGACTTGAGCCTAAAAAAACTGGGAGCAAGCAGGGGGATAGCACTTGCACCAGAGGAGAGTGACACAGAGAGAGGCAGAAAGGCAGACAGAGAGAGACAGTCAGAAAGAAAGACAGGGAGAGCGAGAGGGAGAGGGAGTGAGGGAGAGAGAGCAAGAAAGAGAGAGAGACAGGGAGACAGACAGAGTAAGAGTGAGAGAGTGAGTGAGAAGGAGCCATCAGACCATGGAGGAAGCAACATAATCATCCACAGGGGCGTGGGACGGAGGTGGAAGGCAATTGTAAGCCAGGGGCAGGTGGTACAAGAGGGAGTTGGCAGAGTGACAGGCACTGCCTCACGGTGGCAAGCAGTCCACTGGAGCCGTATGACCAGAGGGAGACAGGACAACAGGAGCCATGGCCAGTGCAGCTTTCCAGATGGAGGCTGTAATGTGGGGTGTGAGGAGGCAGGAAGCAGAGCGACGTGGCCATGGCCAGGCCCATCGGCGGCATGCCTGGAACAGGTGATACCGACCCCGAATCAGCTTTGAGACCCACACTGATACAGAGATAGTGGGCAGGTATCACCTGAACTGGGTGATTCTGAGGCAGCTCTGTGAGTTGTGCAGTGAGGAGATACAGGCACCCACTAGACGGAGCCATGCCCTGACAGTGGAAATGAAAGTGACAGCTGTCATGTGTTGGCTTGCCACAGGTACCTTCTAGAGACCAACAGGGGACACCACAGGCATAACCCAGTTGGCCACATCATGGCTCCTCACACAATTCCTCAATGCGCTGCTGCCACATGCTGCAGACTACATCAATTTCCCCAGCACACAGGCAGATCATACAGCAACCATGCAGGAGTTCCACAGGGTCGCAGAGATGCCTGATGTGCTAGGAGCCATTGACTATGCTCATGTGGGCTTCCACATGCCACCTGGCCCAGAAGGGGTAGCATATGTGAATAGGAAGAGCGATCCCAGTGTCAACTGCCAGGTGGTATGTGATGCCAGAGAGTGCATAACCAATGTCTGTTTCACATACCTTGGAAGTGCACATGACACATTTATCTGGTACAGCTCAGCACTGTGCCACAGGTTCGAGAGTGAGGACATCCCCATGGGCTACCTAGTGGATGAATATGGGATGACCAAGGGCAGCTAGGTACAGCAGGACATGGGAGAGGGGTAGGCAGGGCAGGTGCACTGGCAGGAGCGCCAAGGGTGGGAAAGGGGCACAGTGACAGAGGACACCAGGCTAACCATATATCTGTCCACACAGGTGACAGTGGCCATCCACTCTGGCCCTGGCTGCTCACCCCCTACCAGTGCCCATCATCCACAGCAGAGGATCAGTACAATGAGGCACATGCCAGCATGAGGAACATCATTGAGCATGTGTTCAGGATGCTGAAGGCATGATTTTTTTGCCTAGACAGGTCTGGCATTGCTTTGCAATACTGCCCTTCAAAGGCCTGTGGCCTATTCCTGGCCTGCTGCATGCTGAACAACATGGCCATTGAATGTGGGATAGCTGTCAAGGCTGAAGAGGGGGACAGAAGTGGGGATGATGGAGGCAGTGGGCCGGGGGTGGTGTGCAGCCCCCCAAGGCAGCCCCCTGCTCCTGAGGATGGCATGCCAGCACTGGGACATGATTGCACATGAGAACTTTGGTGCATACAGGTAAGTGGAGAAACACCCATGCAATGAACAGACACAATGGCACAGCACATGGGCATGAGCAGGCATGGCTATGGGCATGCACACACAGGCATGGGGCAAGGGTGGCAGTGCCATACAGACACACACAACACCACACAGAACTGCACAGCAACACACACATACACTGGCACACGCAGGCATGCACCCAGGCGCTAGCACGTGGCGTGACTGAGAAGCAGGACAGCGGTGCACAGGCACAACCAGAGCACTGCTGCCATCATCACACACACGCCACATGGGCAGGCAGCTGGGCGGGTATGCACATGGGCAGCATGTGGCATGACACATTGTTATGCTTGGGTTATGCCCCCTATCGTCCCACATACACCTTACATACACCCACACGGTATTCCTGGTCTATTGTACTATAATATTGCTATTTTGCACTATGCTAATACTGATCATGCATGATTCATTATACATCGCTATCATACATGTATCTAGATTATGTTTGTCTTTTATAGATATTCCATATGTTATCTACCTAATTTCTGATAAGATGACTCAGAGGGATCATCAGTGATTATTGTATACTTATATTCACATATAATTATATGTAATGTATTTTACACTCAGCTATGCCATGTAATAGGCCTGTCAGCAGTTATCTTTGTCTCTAAGCAAGCTGACAGAGACAGAAGGCCTTTGTTACATCTAATGTTTTACATTGTATGTAAGCAAGAATTATAGTTTGAACTGTCAGCATTTCTTTAGTCCAAGCTATAATGCTAATGGAAGCATATTCTGTCTCATGCGATACTCATTAGTAATTCTGTATCCTAAGTCATTATTCAATTGAGAATGACCTGGGACCAATACATATTGTTTCTTATATCTATAACTATGTTGTAATCTCTGTTGCTATGCTGTTATCTGTAGTATTTAGCTGTCCGCATCCCATTGTAGCGCTCTCGAGACACTACTGTAGCTTCACTAGAAGGGCAGAGAGCTGGAGTGTGGGGAGAGATAGAACAAGATCTTAGGGAACCTAAGATCTGCAATTCTGGAGATTATGTACATTCTTCAGGAGTGGTGAGAAACCCATCTGCCTTGTGATTTTCTTTGTCACATGCTTGGTGTTAGTAGTATAATAAACTTTACTAGTACTCCTTGCTTGTTTACGAATGTTATTGGCAGACTCGGAGACACAAGAATCTGTATTATTATTTTTATTGTTTACCTTACACACCAACAACAGTTAGAAAAAATGTTTTTAGTAATGGTGACCACAGAATGGAGTCTGGGGGCCGGATATTCAAACTGCGCCCGAAAAGTGTGCAACAGCAAGAGCAGGTGCAAGTCACTTGCGCACATGCATAATCGTCGTGATATTCAAACATGGAGCAAGGCCAATTGCACAAGCAGCCAACATCTGAATATCGCACAAACTGCGCCATAGCGCAACTAGGGAAGGGAAGCTGAAAAGATATGATGCGCCACAGCACAACCAGGAAGGGGAAGCTGAGCAGATATGATGTGCCATAGCGCAACAAGGCCAGCCCAGCTGAGCAGTCCAGAGGCCCATAGGGCAAGCAATGACACCCCCAGCAGCATAGCAATGGAACAGCACAACCAGGGAGGTAGGCAGAGACCCACCACCCATGCCACAGATGGGCACAGGGACACACTGCAGAACTAACAATGCACGCCCACACCCCAAGAACAGCATAACTGGGGGAGGGACGGAATATCAACCGGCCCATGGGGACAAGCAAAGAAAGCATATCCCAGCCGTGTTACTGCAGCACACCCACTGGCAAGCTGAGACTGCCACACAAAGGGGGCGGATCACCCCAGTGTCCAGCAGCCCCCCCGTGTGCACAGCTCACCCTGCACTGTGACCCCAAGACACCACCCATGAGCAGTGACTGTGACCGTCACTGCAGGACTCCCCAGGCCCCCCTGGCACAATGCAACCATGTGTACCACCGAACCATACAAGCCAGACCCACCAGGAGCACCCAGCAGTGTGTGGCAGCACACGGCCAGTCTGGCTGAAAGCCACCACCACACCAGGGACACCCCCCCCATGCACACACACACACAATCCCAGGACAATGCCACACCAGATGCCATGCACACCACTGCAACTGAGCACCCATAGCCAGCTGCAAATCAGAGACCACTACAGTATTCATACAAAATAGATTTATAAAAGAATATCAACACGAACACACAACAATAAACTATGTACAGAGAGATATATACAAGAAAGGGGTGGGGGTACAGGTACAAGGTAGGGGTGGGTAAGGGGCAGGGGTGAAGAACTTGGTGAGGGAAGGCAGGGTGTGAGGGAAGGGTAAAGGGGGTAGGTGTGGGACAGCTACTGTCCTCCAGGCTGCACAGCAGCAGGTTGCCCCAGGTCTCGTGGCCTCCTCCATCGACTGACACCCCTCCGGTGCATCTCCTGCAGAATGGCTAGGGACGCCGTGGACACCTCCAGCAGGCGGTGGACAGCCTGCTCAATCCTGTGCAGGACCCGGACACCTAGGGCAAGGGAACAGAATCAATGGCTGTGACTTTCCACAACCCTGAAGCCCACCCAACATGCACGGCATACAGCCAAATGCCCCACCCCTGTGATGGACTGCACCCACTCACAGTGACCGTGCACAAGACAAGCCCAAACAGGCAGCAACAGCCATGTGTGCCACTGCACACACACCCCACCCATGCCCAGCACAGCACAACCAAGGCTGTCCAGTGATGTGGCTATGTCGTGGGAAGGTAGTGCCACAGCCATGTGCCCAGTGCATGCATGGACCACCAGTGACGCACTCACAGACATGCAGTGCCACTGGACAGTGCTGACTGTCACACATCACGTGCATGGCAGTGTTGTCCATGGATGGTGGCCGTGCCCCCCCACAGCATGCAATAGCATCCATGTTGTATTGACACTCACCCTCATCAAGCCACTGCATCAGGTGCAGCGGCTGCAGCTGCTGCTGTTGCTGCTGCTGTGGCTGTTGCACCCCTCCTCCACCAGCCACCCTGGCACTGCCATCCCATGCCTCAGCCCATGCCTGCCTCCAGTCCTCCATGCCTGTGGGAGACAAAGGAAGAGAAAAACATCAGTGAGATCCCAAAGCAGACAGCCCCTTGCCCCACTGAGTGTGCCTGCCCACACATCCAGACCCAAACAGCACACACCTGCAAACACCCTCACAGCAAACCACAGCCCAACCTACACCCATGCGCAGATTACATTACACAGTCACCCATGCAGACAATACTGGTGCATACACAGCACACCCACCTGGCCTGGGCACAATACCCCTCCTGGCACGCGACCTGAGGCACGTAAGCAGAGCACGGTCCCTCCTCTGCAGGTTGCCATAGCAGTGCCTGCACTGTTCAGGGGTCCTCCTCTGCTGAGTGGCCTGCTCCAGGGCAGCAGCGACCTGCTGCCACACATGGGTGAGTGGCACCTGCAGGGGTACACCCTCGAACAGTGAGCCATAGTGGGGCTCCACCACAGCCACCAGGTTGGCTACCTCCAAAGCCCCCCATTGTGGTGCTGTCCTGCGTGCCATTGTCAAACTGTACAGTGGCAATATGGCGCTCAGCAGCAAGGCAACCCCACGTGGAAATGTTGTGCAATACAACTCCATCACTGCCTATCGTGCTGTTTGGATAGCTCCGTCAGTCCACATCGCGCTGTCACCGAACAGCGCGACAGAGCCGTACACATGGCAGACGTACAGTGCCAGGGGGCAAAGGTCATGCACAAGGTCATGGGTCAGTGGCGCAAGGCCACGCACAGTGCCATCGGATGTCCACAGGTCCTGCACGATCGGACACCTGCGTGCCAGTGCCACAGTGGACTATTGCGCAGTACTGCCACTGCACCATTGTGGTGACCAGCGCTGTAGCGCCATTGGCACAATGGTGGCCATGGCCTGAATTGCCAATCGCGCACAGCACATCATCAGTGCTGCAGACGCCTGCGTAAGCTACCTGGGCATGTGCAATGCAGTGTACCACACAGTCACAGATATGCGCCATTGGCTCAGCCGGCTCAACCGTATTGCGCAAAGTGCAATGGCGCAATATTCAGCTGACACATGCAAATCATCTGATCAGCCATTCAAAGGTGCAGTGGCGCGATTTGCATCTCATTACAGTTGCTCCACTCCTAATTTGCATGCATTGTGCTATAAATATGCGACATTGGGCTGCGCTGGCCAGATTCGGTTACTGCAGGTGAGAGGTGGGTTGCATGCTGTGTGATGTTCTGGACAATGGTCATGGGATAACGCTGTAGACTACACAGTGACAGGTGTCCACTTCCACCCATACAGATTGACATGACCGAGCAGAGTCAAGGTGAGGGTGAGGATGGTGGGCGAAGGAGGAGGCCCAACTTCACCACGGTGGAGACAAAGGCCCTCTTCCAGGCCTACCTGGGAGGAGAAGCCACTACTGAGTGGACGGCGGGGCACCCCTCAGGCCCGTGTGGCTGCATGGGAGGGGGTAGCTCGGGCAGTGAACCTGCACGGAAGCCACCAGCGCTCCGTGCAGGAATGCAAAAAGAAGATGGGGACAGACTGCAGGAGGGTGAAGGAGAAGGTGGCAGCCCTCAGGGTGGCACGTGCTGGCACAGGCGGGGGCCAGCCAGCGGTGGTGGAGCTGACCCCGGCTGAGGACCGACTGGCTGCATCAATGCAGTAGAGTGCTATTAAGGGCGTACCAGGAGGTGGATTCCAGACAGGTGGAAGCCCATCACTGCACGGTATGACATGGTGGTGGTGTTGGGGGGGGGGAAGGTTGTTCACATGCACTCACATGTCCTCACTTTCTGTTACAGATCCTGTTTATCTTCAGGGGATGGTGGTGGTGGTGGGGTCCAGGCAGTGAGGAAGACCTGCTGGACATGGAGGAGGGTCCATCTATCTCTGTCACCAGCCAGCATGTACTGCACCAGCATGCACGCCGGGCTGCCAACTCTGGTGTCGGTGAGTAGGGTGTGGGGGGTGCACAGCCTGTGTCTCAGCAGTCTGGCATGCAAGCATGCCAGCATGCTGTGACTGTGGCTGTAGCACGTACCTGCACCATTGATGATGCAATGACTGCAATGGGCAGTGACATGTGTGTGTCCCATGACGGACACACACCAGGCCAGCACGTGCCCCTGGGCCTAGCTGGTTCCAACGTGTGTGCCAGCATGTCAGCACAGTTCCAGGCTGTGCCTGTCAGCACCGGTGGGGCAGCACCGGTGGCTGTGCAGGTGTCTGGCACTGTTGCGGCCACAGCAGTGGAATGAGTGGTCCCTGGGGCACAGCGGTTGGAGCGGCAGCAGCAGCAGCAGCAGTCACCCACCAGGTCTGGGGGTACAGTGTCCAGCAGTGGCACATGCCCACCACCCTTTGATATGCCCATTCCTGGTCCTGGTGAACAGCGCCCACCCTCAAGGGGTGTTGAGCATCAGGACCTTCCATACCCTGGGGGACAGGATGCCGTTGTGGCAGAGTACCCATTTGAAGAGCACACCCACCTGCTGTGGGAATTAGTACAGCAGCAAAGGCGGGTTGCAATGTCCGTGGAGGCACTGTGTGTGGCTGTGGAGAGGCACAGCAGGGACTGTGCTCTGAACCTTGCAGAGATGGTCCATATGCAGATGGATGTGACCGCCGCCATTGACAGGCAGACCCAGGCATTGGTCGCTGTCATGGCTGCATTGAGCACACAAGCAGGTGCCCCTGTACCGCGCACCCCACACAGTACGCTCTTCACTCCCCATTCCCGGCGTCATGAGACACGAAGCCTGTTGATGCCGGGTTCTGCTGTGGGCATCCCGAGCACCCCTGGTGCAGGTATGTTTGGCATACTACAGACCCCAGTGCAGACAAGGTCGCGATCGCGCAGTGGGACCCCTGGTGGTCCATCGGTGCCACCCCATGTGGCCCCTGCTCAGCATGTCAGTGCTGTTGGGTCATGGCAGGGCCGCCCACGCATCCACAGTGGCCGTGGAATGGTGCAACATGACTGACCTGTCTCCCAGTGCGGGCCCTGTCTGGTGCTGCCCTGTGTGCACTGTGCGTCATGGTGGGCAGTGCACTGGTGGGTGCCCTGCACATCACGCCGACATACAGACCACCTGCACACCATCCTGACTGCTGTCCACAGGTGTGTGTGCATGATGATGCCTGCATTGTACTGTACACCAAGGTGCAAGGGTGCCCAACATCTGACACATGTACTTGGACAGTACAGGTGGTGGGTGTGGTCTGTGGATCTGTGTGTTTACCATATCTGTTCCTGCTCTGCTGTGCACCTACCCATGTACACTTTGTGCCTGGTGTGTGTGTGTGTGTGTCCATATGACTGTTCGCCCCTCCCTGATGGTGTGTTTGTGTGCCTGGTCCCTTCCACTCCCCTTGCCATCAAGCACCCCTGGTGTGTTACTCTGTGTGCCTGTGGGTTGCGCCAGGACAGTGTTGGTTGCACATGACCCCTTGACTTACCTGGTGAGTGCATAATGCTCCTCCGTGATGGTGTCCCGGTGCAGCTGGGCCTGCCGATCAGTCTGGGGTCCTGCCGTCCAAGGGGGGGCTGCTCATCATCATCATCACCGGCGCCTCTGGCGTCCCCATCGCTGTCCCCCTCCTTGACTTGAATGGCTATCACACAGTCTTTGGCCATGTTGTGCAGGATACAACAGGCCAGGAATATCCCACAGGCCTTTGAGGGGCTATACTGTAGGGCACTGCCGGAGGTGTCTAGGCATCGGAAGCGTGCCTTGAGCATCCCAAACACCCGCTCGATGATGTTGCGTGTGGCGGCATGCGCCTCATTATAGCATTGCTGCGATGGGGTCATGGGGCGCCGGTATGGTGTGAGCAGCCAGGGACAGAGTGGGTATCCGCTGTCACCTGTGTGGAGATAGTGGAGATGAGTATCATGTTCAGGTCCATATTGCCAATATCCCTGTGTGCCACTACCATAGCACCTGTGGCATTCCCACCTTTGACCCACGTTTGCAATTCCTACATGTGTACTCACCCACTAGATGGCCTGTGGGGATGTCCCCACTCTCAAATCGATGGCACAGTGTGGACTGATACCATATAAAGGTATCATGTGCTCCGCCAGGGTGTGTGGCACAGACATTGATTATGCGCCCAGTGGCATCACACACCATCTGGCAGTTGACACTGGAATAGCCCTTCCTGTTCCTATATGCAGCCCCATCGGGGCCAGGTGGCATGCATATGGCCACATGGGTGCAGTCTATGGCCCCTAGCACATCAGAAATACGTGCTACCCTGTGGAACTCCTGCATGTTTGCTGTATGCTCTGCCTCGCTGCTGGGGAACTGGATGTGCTCCGCAGCATGTGGCAGCAGTGCGCTGAGGAATTGGGTGAGGATGCGTGATGTGGCCGACTGTGTGATGCCTGTGGTGTCCCCTGTCAGCCTCTGGAAGGTGCCCGTGGCGAGTAGGCACATGCAGGCTGTCACCTTGGTCTCCACCGACAGACCGTGACTCCGTCGTGAGGGTGCCTGCATCATATCACTGCACAGCTCACAGAACCGTCTCAGTATTGCCCTGTTCAGGCAGTACCGGCCCACAATCTCTACATCTGTGTACAGCTCAAAGCTGATGCGGGCACGGTACGGCCTGTTGGGGGCTTACCGCCAATGGGCCCTTCCATGGCCACGTCCCCCTGCAGCATGCATTCTCACCCCCCTCATTACAGCTTCCATGCAGAAGCTGGCACTGATAATCTCCCTGGCTTGTGACCCCCACTGGCTGATGTTGCTCTGTTACCCCCGCTGTCCTGACTGCTACCTCCACTGCACCGGGTACCCCCACTGACCTCTGCAGCCTATGGCACACACAACTTCCCTTGCCTGCCCTGTTCTGGATTATCACTGTCTGTCTCTCTCTGTCTGTCTCACTTGGCATCTCTGTAGCGTTCTTGCACCTCTTCCTTGATCCTTTTTATTTTGGCTCATTTCCGCTGTGACGCAACTTCCGGCTGTTCCGCTGTTGCACATTACGCAACCCTTTGAATATCGTGACAAGCTTTATGCAGGGATCCACCCCTTTCAGTTGCGCATGTCAGTTATTTGCATTGCGCTGTTGCTCAGCCTGTTTTCAGTGGTGCAACTGCCTCTCTGCTGAATATCGCAGAATGGTGACTTTCGGACTTACATGAGTAACCTTGTCTGCGCATGGCGCACCCTTTTGAATATCCGCCCTGGATAGTTTTGGTTAAGTTTTATTTTAATTTCCTCTGTAAATTAAAACACTGGGCGAGAGATCCCCAGTAAAAACAAGCTGAAAGTGTCTAATGTTTAAAATTTTTTGGTCAGTTGTGTGTTCTACAGTGCAGACAAAACAATCTCTTGGCAGATATTCCATTTCTGTGTAATGAGTTGTTTTATTTTTGATTTTTTTCCTTATTCTTTCTCTGTGGGAACACAGCTATTAAGGATCTGAAACAAGCAGTTACTCTAGACAGCTTTCTTGTGCACTGAAATCCTGATGGGTATTTACACATCTAGGTGTCCACATACGCCAAAGGCTGTTTGTGTGCTTTCATGAATTTTGGTTGCAAACAAAGTTTTTTGACCCACAGACAGCTAAGGGTTTCTTATCTTAAGACATGTCTAAATATATCAGAACTGAGTTGAGGCTGGATGCCTTAACAAGCCAAACTGCTACAGTAACAGTAGTTGGCTTGATTTTGCTAAAGTAGCAAAATCCAATGATAGTCCTTTAAGGCATATCATAAAAGCTCATTATGGGGAATTAAAAAATGGTACCAATGATCCTGAAAGATTATTAATTGCAACAATGTTCAATTATTTTGATGCTGTTCTAAATAAGATATCTGTTTAGGAATCTGAGCATGTTGCTTGCAAAATAGAGAATGTTGCTTTGATGCAGATGATTAGTCCGAAACAGACTTCTAATATGGAAAGAATAATTGGACTACAGTCTGAGCTGGAGTCTGTCCATCTAGAAAATGAGTCTCTGTTTAATGAGAGAAGCAGCCATGACCTGCATTCCTTAGGAAATAACACTCAAAAGGTAAAACTTAGAAAAAATGTTTTTCAAACAAATGGTGTCCTGGCTAGTAACACTGATTACTTATGTTTTGAAAACAAGGAACTTAGAGACAATAAGTCTGAAGTAATTACTGAAAAAGTTAACGAGCTGGTATTTCAACACCAGACCTTGATGGTACAGCATGATTCAGTATGTTTTAATTACAGCAGACTTGAAATGAAGGTTTTCAATATAAACTATGACAAGGCTTCTGTCAATAATAAGCATGTTTTACAAAATGGGAATATCCTGACATCTGAAAATAATGCACTTAATAGCTTGTTAATGCCTGTATCTGAGTTAGAATGTAGGAGTAAAAAGTCAGATATGCTGAACTTGCACCATCAACCAGAGGCATTGGCAGGGCATACTAGCTTAACGCCCAAAGACCTTGCCTCTTCTGATGTTGAAGAGTTTGATTTTGAACACTCACAGTATGCTGTTGGGTGGACTAGAGCAAATGCTAGCCACTTGTATTTCTGTGATTCACAAAATGGAGAATTGATAGAGTCTCAAAATGGTGGACACACATGTCATCAGGTTGCATCCCCATACCATCCCCAAGATGGCTGCTCACGGTCATGTGATGATGGTCATGACACAGTAACCCATGATGCCCATGAGGTAATCCAAAGTGGCCGACCACCATACCATGGAGATTTGATCCTGCAGTCACAGGTACCTGTGATTGCTGCCATAACCAAACAAAACAAACTGGAGTTGTTTGGCATGATTAATAATGTTATCAGTAACACTAGTGTTTCTGAAGGACCGAAGATTCTCATTAAAAATGACATTGACATACTTTTGAATAAGGCTGATATGCAATCTGTCATGAAGTCAGCGTCTGATGATGCAGAAACAGCTGATGCTGTTAATGTTTGCTTTATTAGCATGGCCTTGGATAAAGAACACACTGAAGTTAATTACATGACAAGTTGTTTTCATTTCCTGTGCAATGTAACATCAGCTGAGAAGACTGAATGTACTGCTTTTCCTATGCAGTGCATTAATACCTTAAGTTGCAACAGTAAAAACAATGTTGCTGCCATCCAGCAGCATTCTGGTGGGGAAACCCACTTTACAATGGACAACCCTGATTCTGAAAGACCCGTGGCTGTGATGTTTTCAGAATCACAGACCATGTTGGGGGGGAGGGTTACAGGTTTGATTTCTGAACCTGAGCTGACAATTGTCTCAGCAATACTTTCTCCACCCCTGATGGCTACTGAACCACAATCCACAGCTGGAGAACTATGTGCAGCTTGAACCTTGCACAACACTTTTCTCCACTGTGCAGGCACCCTTGATAGTTCCAGCACTGCCTGCACATGATGCAGAACCCCCTCCGTCAGTGACACCTGGATCATCCCATTCTGTGACTGCAATGACAGGCCCTACAGGTAAGAAGGTACAAGGTATCCTAATACTGATTTCATTGTCTTTTCTTTTGGGATCACTGACAATGGACCCAGCATTGGTTAATCCTAACACAGTTTTAGGGCATTATTTTGAAACTGCCACATCAGATATAGCAATCTCGGCAGTGTTAGTCCAAACATACAATGAACACATCTGACCCATTGCTTACGTATCCCAGATGCTTACTCCAGCAGAGCTGAAATACAACCTTTGTGAAAGGATTCTTTTAACTACATACTGGGCAGTGAGGTACTTTATGCACATCACTGGATATGCACCCATTGCACTGCATTCCAATAATTTGCCATCTAACTTTCTGTTGTCAGACAGAGTAAAAGATGACTCTGCATCCAATGCCAGACTTACACACTGGTCTCTCAATTTACAGAATTATGACATCACTGTCCTTCCTATCAAAACTTCATCCTTGTTGGCCCATGGCCTACAATTTACAGGAGAGACCCATGATTGTTCACTCCAACCCACTTACCTATCTGTTCCAGTGCCCTTTCTGACAGAACCTCAGAAAGTGTTAAAAGACATCACTGTGTGTCATGTTTTGACTGACGTCTTAGCCACACATACCAATAAGCATCAGATAGCAGGATATGGAATTATTTTACATTCTGGTGATGACAGAGTGTGCATGGCTAGTTATTGCATCATCGTATATGTACAATTCACAGGCAATGTTAAAACACGCCTGGCAAATAAAAATGAAAATCAAGGAGGTGAGGAGTCTCCTAATTACCACAAATATTTGGGAATGTTTAGAGAGCTGGAATGTCCTTGAGAAAGACACAGCTTGTGTTAAGAAATGAATAAAAAGATTTTTCCTTACGCAAAATGATACTAACACTCCATGAGAGGGTTAAGTTCTGCCCGCTTCAAGAAATGTCCTTGAGATAATTACAGAAAGCACTGCAGATACAATGTTTTTATTATAGTTTCTAATTGGGACTGTTTCTCTCTAAACTGAATTTCTTTGGCAGAAGGCAAATTTCTGTTCCAGTACTCTGTAGTATCACTGTGAAATACAGTGACTTGTTTGTGTACAACACAAACCTAACCAGTTTAAATACTGTATTTTCATAAGGTTCGAGCATGTTGTATGTATATTTTTTATGCTCTATAAGAAGGACCCTCATTTGAGGGCAGTGTATAGGTTCCTTAATAAAGGAACTGAGGAATAACTTCCAGAAATAGCTCTTATAGAAAGTGAAAATGACATTCACCTATCTAGTGATGACCTACTCATTTGGCATATCACTGCTGTAACACTCGTGAAAAGTTATGGGTAATTCCTGAACATCTGAGAGTAAATTTTATATACTATACCAAATACATAGTACTCCAAGTGGTGTACACCAGTGAGTCAGTAAAATCCCTAGACAGACTAAAATCCTCTGTCTTATGGCTACACATGAGAAATGATGTAGAACACTACATTAGTAACTGTTTGATCTGTGCACAGAACAACCCTATACCAGCTAGGACAAATGCATTGTTACCCCACAGGTAAAATCCTCTGGAACAGAATCCAGTTTAATTACATTGGCCTTACGCCAACCAGTAAGACCAGCTAGTTTGCACTAGTGATCACTGACCTATTTTGCAAATAGTTTAAAGCTATCCCAAAACAGAACAACACTGTCAAAGTGACTGCAAATGTCTTGGTAAACCAGCTATTTACCAGGTAGGGTTTTATCCCAAATGTAAATTCTGATTACAAGGATCTGGCTTTATAGCCAAAATAATGCAGGAAATGCTGGATTTCTTATGGGTAAAACAAACGTTTCATATCCCTTACCATCCACAGTCATCAGGACAGGTGGAATGGACTAACAGACAGATCAAAGTTATGTTATCCATACTTGTTCAGAAAACCCAAAAGGACTGGAATTAATTATTGCCTTTACTCCTTATGGCAATAAGAGGGACACCCTTTGCAGGTACACAGCATGCCCCATTTTTGAAATTATGACCGGATGTCTATGAGACTCCCAGAACATTTATTTCTGGACCTGTGTACTGCCACTGCTGATGGAACATCAGTAGATAAATACTGTATGTTAAATATTTCAAACAAGACATCCAAAGGGTACACTTGTTTGCTTCATGATGTTTGGGCAAGGCTTTACAACAGGCCTATCCCATTGTAAACAAACTCAGTCCAGCAGTCTACCAAAGTTAGACTACCTCATTATAACAGTCATTGATAAATGGCTATATGCCAATCAAATGAACCTGTTTAAAGGAGATGAAATTACTTTTCCATACCCCAATGGGTGGAATAGTACTAAATTAACTATGTTTTTATTGTTCTCTTTTATTTTAGGTTCCAGAGAGAGAGAGAGAGATGCTTGCTTTTATGCTTATTAATCTTTTTAAAAGTATGGGTCTTTCTACAAGCCCAAACTGTACATTTTATTGCAGATAAGAACCAGTGACCTAATCCTAAACAGATTGTCGAGGCAGAGTACCTCACAAGCCCACGTGATTTAATTGCATCCTGTGGAATTAACCCTGAAGTCCTAAAAGACATATTCATTGTCCAGAAGGATAGTGAGGCCCTATGGAATATTATGATCATTGCTTTGGATCAATTCTAAAAGTCAGACTTGATCTGGACTCCTGTTTACATTTTATTGATAATCAGGAATTTTGCATCCAAAATTATATGGCAATAAAAGCCATTAGACCTTAAGGTTATTAACCCTATGATGCTTCATAATTTGTGACACTTAATATTGAGTGCCCAAAACAGAGCCCTGGCCGACCCAGTGGTCTAATAGCCACTTCTCAACTAGGTACCCTAGTTAATAATGTGCAGCTTATGCACAACCAAGTGATTTTTAAGTTTCACCTTTTAAAACTTGGAATGATTTGTTTTATGTTTCACAACAAACATTTCCCAATTTTTTTTAATAATGATGTGATTGAATACCCTGGCAGCATACCAGGTACTCTTTAATGACCCCCTATATAGGGACTGATAGCACATACATACATACACACTTAGGATGTTCACATCCTGACTGCTAGTGGTACATCTTTTGACTGTAAACCTACCCAAACACACTAGGCATTTTGGTTTTGTTTTGATTTTTTTTAAACAAAACACAGCTTTAGACTCAGACCTACTTGGTTCTGACATATCTATTTGAAATAGGGCTGATATAGCCAATATTCATATATATGTTAAGCAAGCAATAACACATGATGAGGTGTGGTTTATTGCCTGATTAGAGCACGCCCAAGGGTGTACTAAGGCATGAGGCACTTGCGCCGAGTGCCTTATGCCACCGGGCATGCTCTTATCAGGCGATAAACCACACCTCAGAGTGTGCTATTGCACTTATAAAATGGGCATCCAAGTAATTATTTTATGGATAAAACAAAAAAACATGAAGTAGTAAAAAATATAATAAAAGGAGATTTCAGTACCTGAAATGGTAAAAAAAATATTTTGTCTAGTAAGTGTGTGTCAAACTGTTTCATTGGCAGTATAGGGTCTGAGTGAGAAATAAATAGTTGTTGAATGAGATACTTTTTTTTTTAAATATTGGGAGAGAAATCGGCAGCAGTATCAGGATTATTTTTATTTCCAGTAGCCGTTCCAGCCTGCCTCGCTCCAGTCAAGATTTTTGTGTCAAACTGTTTCATTGGCAGTATAGGGTCTGTATGTATTTGTCTTTGAGAGTCTCCAATCCCCCAACCCTCCCATAGCTAGAGTGAGAAATAAATAGTTGTTGAATGAGATAATGTTTTTTTTTAAATATCGGGAGAGAAATCGGCAGCAGTATCGGGATTATTTTTATTTCCGGTAGCCGTTCAGTCCCATCTCACTCCAGTCAAGATTTCATTTATTTTTAAGCATGAGGTTGTGTATCAGGTTGCATTTTGTGCTGCTTAACTATTTGATTTTGTTTCTTTTGCTTTAGAGAATGACTATTTTCATTTGTGACCACAGGATGGAGATGAGCATTAGTGATTTACTCCCAGTTGTCCGCTGAAGTGTGGAGATTGCGGTCGGTACTGTGGCAAGTTTTCAAATGTCACTTTTTTGTATTTATTAGTTCCCTTCCATCTACTGGATTTTGAATTTGTTGCTCAGTAGAAAATATGGAGACAGGACATGTAGGGCACGTTGCGAGATACTGGAGGTTATGGTGCTGTTTATCGTAGAGGTTTTTAATTGCAGAGCTGAAAGTGAGAGCGAGAGTTCACCTGTCAGGAAGAGATAAGATAGAGGGACAGAAAAAATATTCGAGGTATTTACTTTTACTTTTTTTGTGTAATACAGTTGCGAATGTGTGTTTGGGGTGCAGACTGCGTAGCTCGGGTGGAGAAAGATTATGTTGTGAGCTGTGCCAGTCTGTGTTTCTGTTTTCAGTTGGCACAGCTCACTGATTTGTTGGTGTTACGGGGCTGAGGAGTGTAGGGTAGTGCCGGTTGGCTACTATATCATCTGATAAGGACACGGCTCAGATGATGTAGTAGCCAATCAGAATGCTGGATTTCATTAGCCCATTTTATAAAGGTTCATGATAGTATGAAATATAATATTATACCCCACCACCACCATTGCATGGTATACATGAGTTTGCTCATTAAGAGTGATTCACATTTACAATATTAAGGATATTGTGAAGTGGTTTTACCTGACAAATGTTCATGTTAATGAATTCATTTCTGCTCACATTAAGGAAGTAGATGAGCATTACATAGCTAGGAAAGTCCTTTGCACTGCCTACAGTTATTATGTTTTTACAACCCTTTGGTTATCTCTTCCGGGATCTGGAATTAGGATATATCCTTGATCTCATACTGTATATGACAGATGAATGGGTCAGTGGCATTGCCATATTTTGCACTTCTATTGCATGTGTTAACAAATGTTTATTTGAATCTAGCACTAGTCCCTTGTCAATGGCAAGGAACCTTGGATATGTCACCACACACACCAGTATTGCTCCACGTTTCTAAACATATTCCTGTACAATCCAGCAAGCCATCTCTATGACTCTCACAGTGTCATTGCCACATTTTTATCCGGCAGCGTCCATCTCTGATTGTCTGGCAACCATCCATTCTATTGATCATCTTGATGGGAACTTTTATTGTCAAAAGGTTGAAACTACCTCCTTTCCTTGTTTATCATGAGGTCTTGGAACCATGACTGACTCTGAACTTTGAATGTCGTAACTGACAGGAACATCACCTTTTATGCAGATGTGACATCTTCCAACTTGTCTTACCAACTTGTGACTACTGGCATAATAACTGAAATTAGGTTTTCATTTGTGAACATTCAAACAAAATGTATTCAGTCCAGCCAATTAAGATGCTACAATCAAGCTCATTGTTATGCATACCATGAAGCTAGTCTGGGGTAAGGGCAATCCCCTAGCTCAGCAAGAAGACTCTTCTTCATTTGATCTACAATCAAGAAATCCATTTTCTTCACTGCTTGTTTTCCAAGCCTGGCTGGCATCTCATTCAAACTGAGTACTGTTATAAACTTTTACACTTTGTGCAGCCATGCGATCATCTTTAACTGAACACTGTTGCTATTCCATTGTGAAGGCTGCCACTGCTGAGGCCTATGAAAATACTGCCGCCTCCTGAACATTTTGATCAACCTTTGAAAAATCTGAACGCATCAAATTTGAACTATGAATCTTCATCTAACACTTGAAGAAAATGTGGATTTATCCCTGGAACTGTTCATATTTTATGCCTTGTGGACATTGATATTTTGTGTCCTGTTCAACTTACCAACTGAAAAATGCCATCCTTCAATGTGGTATATTCTGCAGATGTAGAACATTGTGTGGTGACCAACTACACATTCTTCTGATATGGACTAAAAGTTATGCAAAGTGAACATTTCTAACTTCTGTTTTTCTTCCCTAAACAGGTAATAGGTTATACGGTAATCACACCTGTTCCCATCCCGGAACCAGATATCATTAAGTCTAGTCCTAACTATACTGATGCTATATCTCGATTGTTTTACTTATTTTTAATATCTATACAGGCAACTTAAGTTTGTCTCTTCAATTTCTTCCTGAAAGGACAGATACACACCTGATACATATCAGTATTTACTGATTGTTTTGATATTGAAAAACTCCTTTGTGAAGTTTTATTCCAAATGTTTATAGTAATACATTGATTACTGACATTTTCCCTTATAATTACATTTTGTTGGTTAAGGAAATCCCTGATACACCACTGTGACCAGTTAATATTCCTCTATCAGGCTCGTGCCTTGGGCCTGTAGACGAATGGTGCCTAACCTCCATCTTTTTGTTGTGTTGCCACTTTTGCAATTAGGGCAACAAAGAGGGGATTGTTACACTTGGGTTATGCCCCCTATCATCCACATACACCTTACATACACCTCACACTGTATTCCTAGTCTATTGTACTGCAATACTGCTATTTTGCACTATGCTAATACTGATCAAGCATGATTCATTATAATATATTTATCTAGATTATGTTTGTCTTTTATAGATATTCCATATATTATCTACCTAATTACTGATAAGATGACTCAGAGGGATCATCAGTGATTATTGTATACTTATATTCACATATAATTGTAAGTAGTGTATTTTACACTCAGATATGTCATGTAATAGGCCTGTCAGCAGTTCTATTTGTTTCTAAGCAAGCTGACCAAGATAGAAGGCCTTTGTTATGTCTAATGTTCTATATTGTACATAAGCAAGAAATGTATTTTGAACTGTCATCATTTCTTCTGTCCAAGTTATAATGCTAATGGAATCATATTCTGTCTCATATGATACTCATTAGTAATTCTGTCTCCTAAGTCATTATCCAATTGAAAATGACTTAGGACCAATACATATTGTTTCTTATATCTGTAACTATGTTGTAATCTCTGTTGCTATGCTGTTATCTGTAGTATTTAGATGTCTGTAACCCATTGTAGCACTCTCAAGACACTACTGCAGCTTCTCTAGAAGGGCAGAGAGCTGGAGCATGGGGAGAGATAGAACAAGATCTTAGTCACATGCTTGGCGTAAGTAGCATAATAAACTTTATTAGTACTCCTTGCTTGTTTAAGAATGTTTCTTGGCAGACTCCGAGACACAAGAATCTGTATTATTATTATTATTTTTATTGTTTACCCTACACACCAAGAACAGTTAGACAACAACACAGTTGCCATGACTGTGTCATGCACACACACACATGTTGCCCATGTGCACACAGTGTAGTGGTAGCTGACTACAGACAGAGTGGTGCACACATCAGGTCTGCCACACAGACACATGGCCACCATGGAAATGGGGGGTGGCTGCAGCATGACTGCTTGGCAGCCACAGGCTGCTCAATGGCCATAGGAGGTGTATGCAACTGCCCCATAGGGGTCAAACTGTGGGATCACTACTGGGTCCTCGCAGGGGTCTGTAGGCACCCAAACAGACCTGCCCCAGGCATGCCTGGGATGCCGACAGTGGAGCCTGACATCAACATTGAGGGTGTTGCCTGATGCTGGGCTCATGGGATGAACTGCACTCCACAGTGACTGTGGCTGGTGGCCACATCCTGTGGCAGCCAGTGGCACAAGGCTGACCGAGATCGAATTGGCAATGTGGTCCAGAGATGCGGTCATATCCTCCCACAGGTGCTATATGGCCTCCAGGACCTGTGCAGTGCTCCTCTTACACTGCTCAGCTGCCTGGCACACCTTTGTGAGGAGTGCATACACCCCAGCTATGAGCAGCACCTGTTGCTCCATCGGGTGTGCTCAGTCAATGGATTGGCACCCAGGGGTGCTTGGACGTGCTGTCATCCCACTGGTGGTGTACAACTGTGCTGCATGGCCCCCTGCTCAGGTGGATGCTGCACAGCAGGGTCCCCAAGGGGTAGGTCATTGACAGGTGCACTGGTGGCACACTCCTCTCCTGGTTGCCCAACATCCCCAGCCATCTGCTGCTGCTGCCTTTCAGCCCCTGTGCACTGGCCAGCACCTGGGCATTTGCACCACCACCACCACCACTCAGCACCACTGTGGATGTGCACACAGTTTATCCGGGGGTGGCGGCGGGCAGCTGTTCCACCACTGGCATGCCACTGGCCACACTTCCAATGATGGTGGTAGGTACAGGTGTCTCCCCCACAACAACACCCTTGCTGTCCTGGATGATGGTCATGTTGTCATCGGTGTCAGACTCTGCCCCGATCTGTTTCTCCACACAGAGCACACCATGGCTGGCATCCTGCTGGAACACAGCCAGGGCCTCATCTGCCACCAAGCCCAGGTCATCCAGCTGGACAGCGGTGGTGTGCTGCAGCTGATCAGGCTCCTAGATGCCCATGGAGGTGGATGGCTGGTCCTCTGGGAATGGATGTGCCCCATGGCTGCTGCTGGTGCCCCTGTCACTGCATGCTGGCATGCTGGTGCCAGTGCTGTAAGAGAAAACAGATGTGTTACCACCACCATAGCAGTGCCCCCCAGCATACATAACATTCAGGGAAGGGCTCCCTCCTATCTGGAAGCCACCACCCAGCACACCCTCCACTGTGCTGCACTGCATGGTGGATGCCACCAGCTCCTCTTGTGCTGTGAGCTGTGGCACAGCAGCATGACCCCCACCAGTGGCTGTCCTGGCAGCCCATATGGCCACCACCTTATCCAGCATTTGTCAGTGCCCACCTTCTTTCTGAACTCCTGCACAGAGCGCTGGTGCCTGCTCTGCTGGTTCACGGCCACTGCCACCTCCACCCAGGCAGCAGCCATGGCCTGTGGTGTGCCAGTAGCACCACTCAGCAATTGCTCCCTGTCGAGGAAGGCCTTGAATAGGGTATCGGACTCCACCTTCGGGAAGTTACACCTGCGCTTGTGGGCAGGTCCATGCTCCTCGGCCTCCTCATGCTCAGACATGTTGCTACCTGTGGCCATGGACATGTGGTTACTGGCTGCAGCAGCTCACATCATCCATCCTGCTGTGCTGGCTGTCCCCACTGCAGGTACATCTTACCTCAGCTGGTTGCAATACCGGTCCATGGCATGTGCTGCAGTGTGGCACCTTTATAGTGCATCACACACAAATAAGCTGTTGTGCAATGGTAATGACATGCTAATATCCCCAGTGCACCCTGGATGTGATGATGAGCTCATTAGCATGTGGCAGCTGAATATCATGCCCTTGCTCCTTGTGCAATGGAATTGCTAAGGTGCATATCGTGGTGCAATGCCACGACATGCACAGTGTGCTGCCCACAATAAGCATGCACCATGGCTTGTGCTCCCACCTATTGAGCACTGTGCACCACAAGTGCTATAGGGTCCATAATGCCTAATGCACCATGGACCTCATGGCACTCAGGCGCTAGTAGGCCCATGGTGCATTGTGTGCTATAGGGCCCATGGCACCCAGGCTGTAGGCCCTATTGTGCACTATGCATTATGGGCCCTATAGCATACATGCACACCTTGTGCAGACTGACCCCTGACCGATGTCCTTACCCTGTGCCTCCTTGGGACTCCTGCTACATATGCCAGGTGGGCCATGCCCATGCCCTGCATCCACAGAGATGCACAATTGGTGGTTACCGTGCAACCGTCCATGAGGCGCGCATCCCGCACACATTGTGCCGGTTCACTACCGGGCACCACTTTGTATCACCAATCATATAGGCAGCATGGCATGGCATGGCATGGGGTGTGACATGCTCACAACTGGAGCCAGGTGGAACTAGTTAACCTTGTGGCACAGGCTGAGCCACATGCAGCAGGCCTGTTTGGGCAGCAGCCCCTGCAGCAAGCCAGGACGAATGTGTGCAGGCCATTGCTGCTGGCCTGGTCTAGGCCACAGGGGTGCAATGCACTAGAGAGCAGTGCTACCACCAGTACGGCAAGCTTATGCAGTGGGATCCTGAGGGCGCTGCAGGCACATGTCCACAGGGGGGCCGTGCTTCTTCTATTCACAATTGCCATACCATGGTGTTGGCTGGGCTGCCTGCCATGCCTGGGGGGGGTCACTGTCAGCATGTGCCCTGGGGTGTGACATTGTCAGATACCAGGTGCACTGTGCCACTGCACCGTGGGTTATGCCCCACCAGGGTGAACACTGTGCATAAGGATGAGGGTGATGGGCTCATGATGTGGCTGTCTTCCAATGTGTGTCTATCTGAGTTTATTTCCTACTGTAGGGCCTGAAGACTGATGCCATGCCAGGGCAGCTGGGGTGCCTGGTGGGCTGCAGCAGGCAGCTGTGGGTCAACTGGCTGGGGGAGCTGCCACAAGTGGATGTGGTGGAGCAGCTGTGGGACCAGCACATGCAGCACCACAGTGGGAAGGTAGGCACTGTTCTGATCCTCTACTCCTTACCAGGTGGTCAGCAGAGGTGGGGGTGTGGCCATGGCCACCTGTGCAATGTGCCATGTCAGCTGTGTGCATGCCACCTTGGGGTGGCCATTGCACATGTGTGGCAGTTGTTGGTGGGGTGGGTGTGCATCTGACTGCCACTGGTGCTGCTATGGTGCTGCTGCAGCACTGTGCCACTTGCCTGCCACCGAGCGGTCAGGTGGCCCTTGGACGGCAGTGTCCACCACTGTGCACTGTCATGGCATGCTGGGGTGTAGGAAGGCATTGACCCAACCACTATGGGTGGCCAGCGTGCCTTTCCAAGGGTGTGTGTTCCCACTGTCTGCTGCATACAGTGGGAGGGCATGGTGTCTATGGACATGGACTGATTACCTGTCCATTCCTTTGTCATAGGAATCCAGATGAGATCATAGCTACTGCTGTACTGCTGGATTCTGTGGCAGATAATTCTGATTACCTCCACTACATTGGAAATTGCACAACAGACACAGAGGATGGTGCTGTGCAACAGGCAGAGATGGAGGCACCAGGCAGCGGCAGGTCGTGGCCGCCCATAGCGAGCACCGCACATCCTACTTGTCCCTGCATTCCCTTCCCCTGCCTTCCCCCATCCCAGTGTACAGTCCCTGTCCCCTGTCCTCATCCCTCACGCTCCTACCCTTTCCCTCTGGTTTTATTGTACATAGTTCTTTAATACATTTTACAAGCTTACCTGCCTGTGTCCATGTCTGCTTTGCAGCTGGCAAGTGGAGCCATGCTGCAGTGGCATGGTGGGTGTCTGTGTGGTGTGCCTGTGTCATTGTGTGGGCCATGCATGGTGGTGTCCTGCCCCTTGGTCAGTGGCTGTGCCTTGGGGGTGGTCATGAGCTGGCTGTACAGGATGTGTGGCATGTGTGTGTGGGCACTATGCGCCAGGGTGTGGCTTGCCATGGTCTGGGTGGGTGGGGGCATGCTGTCCAGTGGGGGGGCTGGTGGTTGCTCACCCTTAGCCAATGGTGCTACCTGTTCCCTGTGTCCACTGCCCTGGTGCTGAGGTATGAGGGGGCCAGCTGCCTGTGTGCACCCTGTGGGCGGTGGTCACTTGTGGCCCACCACTGTGCCTCCCTGCCACTGTTCCTGGCCAGGCTTCACTGCCTCCCTGCGCTGCCCCCCTGCCTTGCTCCCAGCACTGCCTGTGGCTGGTTCTCCAGTGCTTGGCACTTCATCCTTGGCTCCCTCCTACATCTCTGGTTGTGCTATGGTGCAGGCCGGTTTGCTCTCTGGTGCACCTCTGGCTGTGCCATAGCACATCCCTGTGATATTCAGCTGTGTTGTGCCGGCGCATGTCACTATGCGTAACTGTTGAATATCACAGTCACTGCACTGTGGAGCAGTTATTTTGTACTGCGCTGGGGTTGCGATGGCCTTTGATGCATTTCTGAATATTCTGACCAAAGTGAACTTACACACTCAAATGGGCAAACTTGGTGGGCCAAAGACCCTTATCTATCCACAGTGTCTATGTATCTATACTCTAGTCAGTCCAGATGCAAAACAAGTTTCAACTATTATTCCACTCTGCCAGGATAGTGTCAAGTCACTGCATTGTACCACAAAGCCCTCTAGCCCACAAATAAATACTGGCCCAAAGGACAAAAATGTATTGTTATATGGCAAGGAAATTTTCTTTAGAATATTTTGGGGATCCTATGGGTGAGCCTTTCTTCAGGTACCTGTACACAGACTCATTCATCTATGTTCTTGGAAAAAGCCCAGTGAGCCATAGGATTGCCTAAGTATTCTGGGGACTGGGAAGTTTGCCAAGTCCCTTGTGAATTTTTGGGGTAATGTATGCAGTCAGTGGGAATTACTGGCTTATCAACAGTCACATATGTTCAAGTAACTGGAGCAAAGCTACAAACAAACTAACTTCATGTGGCATTTGCACTATCCCAGAAGAAAAGCTGCAACAGCTATCTTTTAAAGTAAATTTTTAATTAATTATCCCTCCCTATGTATTCCTGCCACACTTCACTCACTTTAAAAAGTTAATTTAGTAACGGTTTATTTTTTCTTTGTTTAGGAAATGTAATATTTTAGCCTCTTCAGGGATAGTATCCGGAGAATTAGATATTGTCACTGCAGCCATACATAGCATACTGTTGCATAGACACTATGCCACAATACAATGTGACTGAACTGTAATTTCTCAATCATTAGACAAGTATCTGCAGGAGCTCACCCCCACCCAAATGAAGGGAACTATTCTCAGCAACTGAAATGATTCACATAGTTCACATAAATTATCTGATGTCTCAACCCATTCTCCTCACTGTGCTGCTGACTCAGCCTATTCACAATTTCCGTTGTTAATTGGAAGGCAGTCTTCTACCCACCCCCCACCCAATTAAAATAAACACTTCTCATTTACTGACTCAGTTTCCCTTTCAGTCACACAATGCCAGGCTCTAACTGAGGGACACCTTCTGAATGACAATGAGTGAGCAATCCCTCACTGTTATTCAGAGAGAAGCTGGCCCAGGTGCGGAAAGGACAGAATTTGCTGTTTGCTGACAGAGAACAATAATATAAATGTGTTCATAGTTCCCGGAAATGAACTGCTGTCTGACGAGTCTATAAGTAGGGTAATAGTTCTGCAATGCCATCAGTATAGTGAAAGGTAAACTGTGCCAGGAAGCAAACTGTACTGCTAAAGTAGCACAGAAGTGAGTGTATTTATGGTTAATTTAATTTCATTATAAGCATTGCATTATTTATTTATTTATTGAAATATTTCACCAGGAAGACATACTGAGCAAATGGTTCATTTCCAGATGTGTTCTGAAGGATAGGGGAGGGAGGGAATTACAGAGGATTGGAATGAGCCCTGCAGTTTAGGTGACACTAGAAGAGCTTTCATTAAATTATGAAGCCAAAAGGAAGGAAAGAGTTAGAGGTCTCCCCCCCCCCGTCCCAAGCGGTGACTACAGGAGTGTGGGAAGAGGGATGATTGCAAGAAATTTAGGTACTGTAGTCTACACCCTGTCTCTTTAATTGACAACCTGACATTGATAATATTATCATTATAAACTATGCTGTATTCATTCAGAATACAAATCGATTATATCAGAGCTGCTTCACCTTGAGCATATAATGTCCATAAACAATATAAACAGTAGAAACAATTAAAGAAGTGCAACACTTTGTCTTGTCTGATTATTTAGAGAAAACAAGTCTGTTGTATTGGTGGAGGTTACATACAGTAATGCTCCGTGAAAAATCATGTTTCGTTAAGAAATATTCAACTTTGGACTTCACATGGTGGCAACAAATACCTGGACCCAAATCTTGCTCCTATGCACTCGACGCAGGAAAGTTGCAACAGGGTTGTTTGACGCAAGTTGTCATTTCAGACACAACTTGCATCAAATGGGATTCCAAAACAGAGCTTGCATCAATGCTCGACACAGCTGCATCAAAGGCCACTTGTGACATGGTTGCATCCAACATCCAGGGGCACCATGTCGCAAGTGGGTCTGCGCCATGGCTGGGCTGCAACATCCCCATAAATGGGATTCCAGAAGCCCCAACATGGATGTGGGTGGGGCACCAGTTAGACCAGCAAAAAGGTGGTCTAATAGACTTACAGTGTGGGGTGTGGTGAGTTAGAGGCCTGTAGGGGTCATCTGGTGCTGACAATGTGGTAATGGGGACATGGGTGGGGGGTCCTGACACATCCTCAGCAGAGGCATGCCTGTGCCATCATGGACTGGCACACCACAATGTGTTGTCAGGGATGCCCAGACCCTAGGGCACTGCAACCGCAGCCACCCATCCCCCCTGTTGTGCTGAAGTCATCATTGGTTGTCCAGCAGCCCTCCCAACTCAGATCCCACCCACAGATCCCCACAGATCCCCACAGATCCCCAGCTTGTACCCCTGAGCCCTGGCCTGCCCCTAGCCCTGACCCCTGTCAGTGTTATACTCCCTGGTGGTCTAGTGGCCCCCCCACCTTCCTCACCCCAACAGACAGTGGTTCCTCCCTGCTCCCCGCCCCATCACCAACAAGCAGTGGTGGCTGGCACATCCCTTCTCACACCACCATGGCACAGACACCTGCGACCTCAACAGACCAATGCATGCACAAATACGGTGGGTGAGATCAGCAGTGCAGCTTGGTTGTGGCAGTGTGAGGAGGTATGGGCCAGCCACCACTGTTTATTAGGGACAGGGGATGGGGTGGGGAGCAGTGAGGACCATTACCTGTCAGTTTGGGGGTCACTAGACTACTGGGGAGGGTGCCCACTGTGTTGACACCTTTGCAGTGCAGCATTCTGGGTGATCATGGATGAGGGTGGTGCTGTCACCCAGGGAGAGATTCTCACTGTTGTTGGGGGTGTATGGGGCTCAAGGTGGGTACTCTGGCACCAGGAATATGAGGGAAGTAATAGCCTGCCATAGCAGGCATGCAATATAAGTGGCACAGATGTTTGGCAGGGGTAGTGGGACTGTGAAATGGGGGTCCAGATACCCTGTTCCACATCCTGACATCTGCTGCTCCTTCCAGGGCTCTGTTCTGGCCTTGCTGCTCCTTAGGGCACACAGAGAATGCCCACTGACACTAGTAAGGTGCTGTGACTTGCCCTGAGCCACAACCTCTCACTGTGCCACTCATCTTGATGCAGGGCTGCACGTTGTGGCCAGTCCAGAAGGTTTGTCACAAGTGGCAAAAGGCAGCAAACCTTCTAGAATACTTTTTGCCTTTGCCACAGTTGCGTCAGATGCAGACCCCTGCTTTGAAGCAAGTTGCACCCGACCCATGTGGTTTCTGGAATCAGGCCCCTGTATACACATGAGGCCCTGTACAGTTTATCAAACTTAACAGAAGTACAGCAGCTGCTAAAACAAGTGGCAATCTGACAAGAGAGCCAAATATGATGAGCAATACAAAAAAGAGACTGCCAGCATTATAGATACAGTAGTTAAGATAGTTTTTGCATGAGCTTCAATGAGTTCAAAATGCACTCTGTCCTTTCTGATTAAAGGGCAATATGGTGGGTGATTTATGATTCCACGGTGAACCCCCTTTCTCTTTGGTGTGGATTTTAGGGATTTTCATCTTCTGCTATTTCTTAAGAACTTGCCACGCCTTACCTGTTGTACGAAACGAGTCATTTTGTCAGTAATTTTTTTTCTGAAGTTGTATTTGTTTCAGTACCATCTTAATTAAAATAAGTGCTGACTTCTACTGAACATATTGAGAGAGGTGGAACAAAGCTGGATTCTTTAGGGCAGCCTACCATTTGTTTATTAATTCTGGTCTCATTCTGACCAGGGTCCCTCAGTTGGTCACTTTATGAGTAGGTCTATGTGGGACCCCAAATTCTAACATGGGAATGCATGTGTGGGAGAATTTTAATTAAAATAAAAAAAATAATTGGCATTTTTATCCTGATCAGACCGCTAATAATGTATGTAATGCAGATGTCAGTGGTAGACTTGTGGTTGGTGGAAAGACCATGGACACTTCACACCTCTCATCACAAATGATGTTCAAGCAGTAATGTGCAAATGGCTTTCTAAAAAGTTATGCGATTGACTTTTGCTCACACTCTGCAGACATTCTGTACTGACAGCAGTCTTGGGTCCTGGATAATGCACTGTAACTGTCAGAAACTGGTATATAAATTAATCATTGGGATAGGGGAGTTGGTGAGGGATGCTTTCTAATTAGAATTATGTGCATGGGATATATGTTTTTTCCTGCATGGTCATTGCACCCCTCCTCCACACACACACATGCACAGACATGAACATTTTAGCTAGCCATTAGAGATGGGCGAAGTGGCCCCAATTCACTCCGCAGAGTGATTTGCCGAGTGAAGGTGGATTTACGGAGTGCTCCACAGCTCAAAGCAGAGTACTTTGTGTCACAAAGGGTAACACGAAGTCCGTTGAAAACAATGGCTTCTTGTTATTCCGCCTTCCCCAACCCACTACTCCAAAAAAATTAAGGCAAAATACATTGAAAACAATGTACTTCACCTCACTTCACCTCGTCTTGAGCTCCAAAGGTGGATTTTGCAGTGACTGATGGGACTTCAGATCACATAGGCTCTAGATTGTTCTGCACAACCTCAGTTCGGGGTAGTGTGTATAGGAAGCTACTGGAGACAGTCTGCTCTGAGAGCTCTCAGTGATTCAAACCTTCTAAAAGTTGTTAAAAAAACCTTTTTGAGTAATTTTTTTTTTGCTGAAACTTTAGTTCATCAATTGTAGCAAACCCTTCTGTGCTTATATCATCGAGCGTTTATTGTTTGTGTGTGGATTTTGAATGTTAATGTACGTAGACTTAAGTATGAGAAATAGGGAGTTCTTTGTTTTTTGGTTATATTTTTCATGTATAACTGACTGTGTTAATGTACACACAATAATATTTTCAGTAATTGTTGACATTTTTTTGCTAATTGTGTATGTTGTGGTCTGGAGGACCTGGTGCAGCAGTGCATAATTTCAGGTTGTTTAAAATACATTGTATATTACCAATGTTTTCAATTTGCTATACTTTACTTGTAGAAAAATTGTGTGAGGGTGTGTGCAGTGTGTGACATCAAATAATACACCTTTTATTGTGCCACAGTGTAATTGCTGGTGCAGCAGTGTGAACCGGTATCTTTTCTTGGTTTTGCACTGCTGTAATCTGCAGTCAGTGCCCCCCGCCACCATGGGCAAAAGGAATTCTTTTCCAGGCTGGATTGTTTGTGACTTGAGAGAACCACTGATTAGTTAAGGTGTTGTTCAACTTGTTGTTACTTTGCACCTGTATCTCTTGTTGAAGCCACAGTTGTTTTTTTGGCTTCAGATCCAGCATCCCCCCAGCCCCCCCCCCAGGTGAACATTACAAAATCTAAATTTGTTTAGAATATTCTTGTTGATCCCCCAAAATGCCCACAAAGGGAAATGCAAGCAAAGCTGCTTCTCGCCATGGCACTGCTGCCAATGCTAAGATTGTCTGTGGGCGTGGTAGTACATAGACAGAGAAGTGCACTGCTGATGTGAGGAAAGGTGTTACTCCTTCAATGTTTTTTACAGCGCAATCAGTAGCTTCACTCATAGTTGAAGGAGATAATGTTGTCCCACCTGGTGGTGTTAGTGCAGTTGCTGGTGGTGGTATGAGTTACGCTGCCTCAAGTTCCACTTCTGACCAGTTTACTGTGTCCAAAAATATAGTGGAGTGTGAAGCACTGCCAGCGAGTGACAGTGTTGATGATGTCATACTTCCTAGTAACATCCCGGTTACTGAACATGAGAATTTTGATCATCATGTCAACGATAGCATACAATGTCACATTTCTACCACCGCAGTTCAGATCACGCATTTGCTATGCAGTGATTTACTGTGTGGTAAAAATATTTCGGGTGATGGTGGTGCTGATGATGATGATGTCGCTGTGGTTGCAACATGCAGTCCACATACCAGCATCCAAGCATAAGATGTGGATGATGTTGATGAATATGATGATGATGTTAGTGACCCCTGTTGGGAACTGGATAAAAAGAAATTCAAGGTGGCTGTGTCTGGGTCTGTTTGCATCCCCCCCCCCACATAAAACGTTGTGATTTACCAATTTCAGTTGATGATGATGACCCAGTAATAATGATAGGTAGTCATGGTGGTCAGTTGAAGTCCAAGTGTGTCCTGCCTGAAAAATCCTGTAGCACACTCCCACTTCATGGCTTAACAAAATGGAGTCCAATAAGCAGCATCGGGGGGACATGTTAAAACTATAGCATCACAATCCCTTGTTTGGGAATTTTTGTGCAAGATGCAAATGATGAGTCAGTAGCAATCTGCCAGTTTTGCTAGGTCCGTGTGAGTTGAGGTAAAAAGGGGAGCCATCTGGGCACAGGAGGACAGCATACTCATCTTAAGAGCAGGCACATGGCACTGTGGACCCAGCACAAGATGGCAGCTAATACCTGTACCACAGTGGGGCATTCACCCTCGTCATCAACCATAACGAGCATGTTATCCCCTTCCATGACTGTAACATCAAGTACAAAATTAAATGTGTGCAGTAGTGATGAAATAACAGCAGAGGATTACTACAGGCATGATGAGGTAGAGGACCTGAATGATTTTCAGATCTTGTCCAGTGGTGGTGAGAGTAGCAGTTTTGGTGGTGGTGGTGGTCAATGCAATATGTCTAGTGCAAGTGGTACATCATCTCCTGTTGGTAAATGTGTTAAAATAACTGTATTTCTGGGTTTGTCATCACCTGTGCAACTGTCTTCATCACACGTTCACACTCCACCCCCTGCTATTTGCAGATCAGAACCATTTGTCATCACACCTCGTGTAAAACATTTAAGTCAGCCCATGTTACAGAGTGTTTTTGCCCAGAAACTGAAGTACCCACCCAATCATACAGTGTCACATGAACTTAATGCTGCTGTAGCTGAAATGCTGGCAATTGATCTTTTGCCCTTCTCCTTTGTGGAGAATTCTGGGTTACAGCGGTTTGCTGCATGTGCCTGTCCAAAATGGGAAGCCCCATCCAAGACATACTTTTTGACCCATGCTGTCCCCGAGTTGTACTGTACTGTGTCTGACTCAGTAAGACATGCCCTTTAATATTCCTCCTCTCCATTCATCCATCTACGTATGGATATGTGGATAGGTGGCAAAACAGCAGGGATTTGATATTTGTGTATAACTGCACACTGGAAGAAGGTTCTGGGGGTTATTTGTGCTGTTGGAAGTGTGAATAATCAGTGTAGTAAGGTGAATTGTCGTGGTAGCAATCTTCCAGGAATTCGACAGCATGCAATGATTGCTATGCGTAATGTGACCTGTTCACCCACTGGTGAAAACATGTTGGATGTGGTACTGATTGAAACTGACAAGTGTCTGAAATCCCTGTCCCTGAGAGCTGGGTTCATAGCAAGTGACAATGGGTCAGATGTGGTGAAATGCATCATGAATGGTGGCATTTTTTTGGCTTTCATGCATGGCCCACTGTTTAAATCTTGTGGTGCAGGAGTTTCTGCAGCACCCTGATATAAAGGAAATGCTGACAGTTGCACACCGTATCTGTTCTCACTTTTCACGCTCTGCAAAAGCCCATGACCAACTTCAGCAGTTGCAGATCCGAAACAGCCTCCTGCAGCACTGCTTGAAGCTAGAAGTTGTCACCTGGTGAAACTTCACTTTACACATGGCAGAGAGGTTGTATGAACAGTACAAAGCCATCTTAGAATATATTGTCATGCACACTAGCCGTGACAGTTCCAGGGCCTCCATGTCTATGATGACTGAACAGTGGCACCTCATGGACTCTGTAATAACAATCTTGAGGCCTCTTGAACATGCCACACAGGCAGTGAGTGGCGAGTCTGCCTCCATTAGCCAATCAGTTCCACTACTGCGGGTGCTAAGGCAGACATTGGTGAATGTACAGCATAGCTTTGATGTTACTGAAGACAGTGCTAGCAGTGTGTTTCTGAAACACATGATGACAGAATTTGACCAGAATAATCACATCTTGAGCATTCTGCATAGTGACAACTTTACAATAGCAGCAATGCTGGACCCACAATACAAACATGGAATTGCCTCAGTACTGGAGAGTGGGCGTGAACAGGTAAAAACTCTCAGTAGGCAACTGGTGTGCTTGGTTCATGGGGAACAGAAGTCACGTGCTAAGGTCAGCAAACCTCAGCAGCATAATCAGGCTGAAGGTGAGCCTGGAGGAGTAGTTATCAGGCATATCCTGAAAGGGGAAGGGGTCTGCAGTTCCAGGTGGTCTGTCATCAACAGTGGTTGGTGTTTATCCACTTTGGGAAGCTTTGCCCCAAGTTAGGCTTTGTGACATAAATGATTCTGGAGAAGCGGATGATGCATCAAACACTGGACTTACAGCAGCACAATGAATGGTTGAGTCATATGTGTCTGAAAACAGGCACCTGTCAATCACTGATGATCCCCTTTTATACTGAAGTGGAAAGGTTGGAAGCACCACATCAGAGAGGCAGCAACAACAGTGATCTCCCCCACAGTGACACAGGGACACTGCCACCATTCACCCTGATGTACTGCAGACCAACAGGCATAACAACACTGCAGCACCCGGCACAGTGCCCACGACGGACACCATGGTGACCAGACACAGAACGCCGCACCAGAGACTGCACCACCAGTAGTGACCCAATGGAAGGAGTACCTCCCTCATGATGACAGTGATACTGCCAGGAAGCAGGGCGACACACAGGCTGGCAGCCTAGCAGTAATGGCGGGCACAGTGGAGAATGGGGTGCAACAGGACTGGTGGGACACAGAAGGTGGGGAACTGCAGCCCACCACAGATGGCTGTACAGGCAGATACACAGGGAGAGGCAAAGTACCAAAGCACTACCAGGCAGTGCTGTATGACAGTGGGCAACCAACTGCAGCAGGGACCCCCAGGCACCATGACTGGGACAGGGCAGACAGAGGTGGTATAGGCATGGTACTAGTGGCAGCATTGGGGGGAGACACAGTGTGCCGATGGCAGCATGCACCCCTCCCCATGCACTGCACAGCTCACTCCTGGAGACCACTGTTCACTGCCAGCCCCAGCAGAGCTGACACTGTGGTGGGCGAGTCGCTCTGTTTGTTTTGTTGCTGCTGATGCTATTGGGCTCTACTGCATTGCGACTGTGGTGTCACTGTGGGAGTGTTGCTCTGATGTGGTGCTTCTGATAGGTCAGTGAATGGCCAGAGCTGAGCGCTGTGGCACTGAAGTACCTGACATGCCCACCCTCCAGTGTGAGTGTTGAGAGGGCATTCAGCTCAGCAGGTGCAATAGCTTGGGATCATTGTACAAACCACTCTCCTGCAAATGTCAGTTTGCTGACATTCATAAAAATGAATGAGAGGCACATACCAGCTCAGACTGAAACCTCTGTATTTGTACCCCGACATAGTCATGGCTCAGCTGATGCTGAAGAAAGGGACCATCCTGGTGGCAGTGGCAGAATGAAATGGCCTACCACTGACGTAGATGATAACACAATGGAGAAAAAATTTCCCAGTGGTCAGAACTGAGATGTAGAAGACTGTGAGGGCAGCATTCTTTATGAGGATGATGATGAGGTTAATGTTGGCAGGTTTTAACTTAAGTGGTTAAAAGGCTGTCACATTTCTTGTATGATACATGTTTTCTTTTTCATATAGTTAAATCAGTGTCCCACTCATAGTGACTCAGATTCCACATTTCACATCACATTTATAACATAGAGCACAGTATAACCTGGCCCCTGGACTACCACCACCATAACACTGCTGTTACCTGTTCGCCACTGCCAGCATAGAGAATGTGACCATGTGTGCCCCGGACTACCACCCATCCACCATCATAAAAGATAAGATGACTGTTTGCAACTGCCAGCATAGGAAATGTGACCGTGTGTCCCCCTGGACTACCACCCATCCAGCACCATAAGCGATAAGACTGTTGTTCGCAATTGCCAGCATCGGGAATGTGACCGTGTGTTCCCCTGGACTACCAACCGTCCAACACCATAAGAGATAAGACCACTGTTCGCAACTGCCACAACCACCACCAGATGCAAGAAGATATGAGAGGGAATGTCATCATGTGCCTTAGCTATGACCACCAGTCCACCACCACCCACCATCACCATTGTGGCAATGTTTTCCATTACATGTCTTGACCATGCCAAGGCAGAGGGAGTCGAACAGAAGACCACATCCATCAGCCACAGGCACAAGGCTTCTTACTATTAAAACTATAAAGTGAGTATGTGTACTAATGCTTTTCATGCTATTCAGCTTCCTTTAGCTGTGTGTTTTGTTTTCTGTTGTTTTTCTGAGCTGCAATGTTCAAACACACATGGTCAACTTATTTATTTACTTTTTTTTTACAGGTTAACAACAAATGACTCTCCTTCGCTGAAGGTCTATATCAATGGTACAGCAGCAGTACTGTCTGTGGGAACCAATGGGATATCCATTTCCAATCCATTCTGATAAGTATATCAATTTTATTTAATCTGTTCCTTGTTTTTTCATAACAGTGCAACAAATCCAACTGATGATTCATAAACTAGGTGACGTGTATGTCACAAAAATATTTCTGCAACATATCATGCACTGTATTCCAAATTTGCAGCTGTCCAGCCATGACAGCCTTGTAAAAGTTGGACCCAGGTCATGCTACTTGACAAGATGTGGTTTTAAAATGTAACTTGAGTTGAGACGCAGAGACGCTGACAAGCGTATTTGTTACACAGCCTAGTACTAAATTTATTTGTGATCTGATGATTGCAGTGGGACAGCTTGCTATCTGTGTTAATCCGAATATCCATGGTGGAACAGCCACTGCTTAAACATAATGTCTTACTGCTGCAATAAAGTTGTAATAAGTCCTTCATTTCTTTTATTAGGACACTTCCAGATGTTTTATTGTGTCATAGTTGCCTTATCCAAAGAACTTCTTCAACATCAGGCCCTCTTACTCAGCAGGGGCAGACATGCAACAAGCAGACATCATTTCAGTCGATGACCATGACCATCATTACTGGATTGGAGAAGGATGCAGATGAAATCCGTGAAGAAGTAACCAAATAATAAACCATTAATGAGACCTACTTGCAAATATGCTCTGCCCCCAAAAAAGTACTTACCTTTATTGGCTTGAGAGCATTCCATTTCCAATTTAAATGCCAACATTTCTCATCCAGTACTGCAATGTGCACACCAACAGTATGTGACCTACGATACAAAACAATACTACGAGTACATGTTTATATATGTCAACCCCCCACCAAGAAAATACGTACATATATATATATATATATATATATATATATATATATATATATATATATATCAACTCACCAAGGCTACTATTAGTGTACACACAAAAGGTACTCTTCTATCCAGTTGAGGTGATGGCATCACACTCACAGGAACTGCAGCATACTTTGGACCAGCAACAGTTCTCTAAGGTCATAATTTCTGACATAACACTGAATGGATTCAGTCATGTTATCCCTCTTTCACATGATTTGGCAAGACACTGTGCATCATGCCATCATCATCACAGCATGTAAATTTTCTGGACACAAGACAGTTGCATTTTAGGGATACAGAAAAATTCTGCAGACTCTGTGTGACCACTGTGGCCATGAGTGACTTTACAATAAATTCTGGGGGACTTTGCTTGTGGTGTAACACTCCCATTTCACGTTGTCAGCACTTTTCTGGACACAAAACAGTTGCATTTTGGGGATGCAGAAAAATTCTGGGAACTCTGTGTGACCACTGCATGCATGTGTGACTGTGCAATAAATTCTGGGGGACTTTGCATGAGGTGTAATACTCCTATTTAACTGTGTCAGTACATGGGAATTTTCTGGACACAAGACAGTTGCATTTTGGGGATGCAGAAAAATTCTGGGAACTCTGTGTAACCACTGCATGCATGCGTGACTGTGCAATAAATTCTAGGGGACTTTGCATGCTGTGTAACACTCCCATTTCACTGTGTCAGCAATTGGGAAATTTCTGGATACAAGACAGTTTCATTTTGTGTGTTGTGATTGTGAGCGCATAATGTCATAATTAAATTATAAATTAAAGCAGCAGTGCAACAGTGTGGTGAAAATGTTGACCTATACTTTTTTATGCTACTGTAGATTGCCAGCCACTAGTTTCCTCCTGACTTGTATGACACCCTTCTTTTCCCAATTAATGTCTGCTTTAGTACTTTTTCTCATGTCTGAAAAAATAAATGGAGCACTCCTTTTAATATGTCTTGGAGCAGGTTTTCATTACTATTTGCAGCTGTTTTTGAACAAATATTGTTCTGTGACGTCAGAAAACACTGCCTGCTGCATAATTGTTAATTTTACTCACAACAGAAGTGATATATTTTATTTATTTTATTTAAACAGCAGTTTGGAAAACCTTTGAGCCATAGGCTCATTTACAAAGGTACCTTGTCACAGTAAGACAAACGAAAATACACAGTATAACAGTACAACACATAAGTATAACAGTAACATAAGACATAGATACAAACAAGCTGGTACAGGTAGGATTGATGCAAACAATACCAGAGTTATGTTGTCCTTAGCAGCTTAGTAATAAGCTTTGTCATAATATTAGTCTGGCTTTGACTAGTGGCAATTACAGCGTCGGTGTTAATAAGGTGGTTCACGTAATGAAGTTTTGAAGCCGCGATATAGTTGGAGCTTGAGATGGAGGGGGCAGTGTGTTGAACCAGGAGGGGGCTCTAAAGCTGAAGGCTCTTGGCCGTGAGAGGTCCTAGCTCTAGGGATAACAAGAGAGGTTTTCCCAGAGGTCCGAGTATGAACGAGTGGGACAGAGCTGTGTATGGTGGTGGTCAATCCTGGTGAGGATAGCCCAAGGAGGTCTTTTTGTGAGGTACAGGTCAGATGTTTGAGGCTCGTCAGATCAAGTACCGAAGCGCTTTAGCGACAGTAGACAGGTGTGTCAACCTAGATGCTCCAGTAATTAACCTGCAGGCCTTGTTCAGAGTAAAATTTTATGACTGTGGTCTGATCAGCAGCACCATACACCAGCAGTCCATAGTCCACTAGGGACAGGATAGAGGAGGTGACTGTGAGTCGAGAGCCTCCGGGAGGCAGTGTTTATACCTGTGTAAGATGCCCAATCGGATATTAGTGACAGTGTGGCTAGCAGCGATGTGTCCATGGAAGGAGAGGAGGGGTCAAAATGGATCCCTAGGGTATTTATTAGGCTAAACTTGTTCGAGGGGAAAGAGGACCCAGAGTGAATGAGGAGTTTGAAGTTGCAGGACTTGTTTTGGGATGAGTGAAGAACATGGTTTTGTTTTTTAAGATTTATCACCAATCTATGTTTCCTTGAACCAGCCCTCGGCTTCAGTGAAGGACTTCTGCAGTGAGTCCTGGAGGGCAATAGGGTTACGACTTGAGGCAAAGATGACTGCATCATCAGCGACAATAGAATGTTCCCGACAAGAGCATGGAAGGGTGTTAAGGTAAGGAGAATAGTAAGGGGCCCAGAATGGAGCCCTGGGGGAACTCCAGAAAAGATGGGACAGATGTCTGAGTAGGTCCCATTAATTTTTACTACGCTGTGAGTGGTCAGATAGATAACTGGTGCACCAGGAGATAGGTCCAGCAGCAAAACCAGAGAGCTAAGGGCATCAAGAAGAAGGGGTGGGAGACAGTGCTCAAAGCTTGAGAGGTCAATGAAGACAGCACCAGCCAGAGAACCAGTGTCTAAGGAGGAGTGGAGAAAGTTGGAGAACTCTAGGAGGGCTGTGTTGGTACTGTGGCCTGCCCAGAAGCCATGCTGCTCAGGACAAAGGACACTGTAGGTGGAGAGGTAGTCAGAGATTTGAGAGGCCACCACTTTTTCCAAGGCCTTGGAGAGAGGAGAGAGAATGGAGATCGGTCAATAGTTTCCAGCCACAGTCTTATCACCACCTTTAAAGATAGGGGTGACAGTGGCGACTTTCCAGGCAGTTGAAACCTTCCCAGGCAAAGAGAGTGGTTGATGAGGCATGTGATCTGGGTAAGGACTGTGTCTAAGACCAGCCGTAGGATACACGGATCCAGGGTGTCACTGCCTGTACTATTACTCTTGAGGGCAGTGACAAGGTGCGGCCTAAGTTCTTGGGCAGAAACACGGCAGAGGAGAAAATAAGGGCGAGAAAGATTTACGGCAGGTGCTGTGGGAGGAGGGTCAAAAAAATTTGTAGTGAGGATAGGGCTAAGGTCAGTGAATGAGGTGTTGAGGTGGTTGGCTATGAGGGCTGGGTCTGAGGAGATCACACCATTAATGTTGATCTGGTGGGTGGGGGGAGTGTGCAGTCCCATTTAACTGTTTAATGTTATCCCAGAAGGTTCTGGGTTCCCCCATGAGGCCGTAAGTGAGGACCGATAGTGCTCAGACTTGGCCTTTCTGATGGCCTGAGTGCACTTGTTTTGGGCGGCAGCATATAACCGCCTGTCATCAGGCCGGCCAGTCTCAATGGCATGGTGCCATAGGTTGTCCCTATGTTTGAGCTGGTGGATCAAAGCTGGGGTTATCCAGGGGCATTCTGCCTTTTAGAACGGTGGGTCAACATTGAGGCAAAGATATCACAGGCATTATTAAAAGTTTGGAAAGAAGGAGAGAGCTGTGTCGATGTCAGAGTTGCCTGAATAGAGACCAGCAATTTGGGACAGAAGTTCCTTAGTTTTATCAGTCCACCAGGTATTAGACGCCGCTGGCATGTGGACTGTGCTATGGGTTGTGGGACTGAGGATGACCAGTGGAATAGAATGGGGAGTGATCACTGAGAGAGTCTGGGAGGACTTGTACATTGGGGATCCGATTAGCGGTTGGTGAGTACCACATCAAGCAGGGTACTGGAGCCTCTCTTGGGGTTAGTCCTGGTAGGGTGGGTAACTAGTTGCGTTAGGTCTATTGCAGAAAAGGAGTTTCGGATAGAGGAGGAGGAGGGGCTGAGCCAGTTGACATTTAAGTCACCCACCAGAATTTGATCAGCGGAAGGAGGTAGAGAGGTAAGGTATTCTGTAAGAGAGGCAATGGCCTGCATTTGGTCCCTGGGGGGCACGTATGCAGTAGTCAGATAAAGGGGTCCCTTTAAAGGGTCAGTGGTTAGTTTCAGTGTAAGCTCCTGGGCCTTGGAGTCAAGGATGGGACCGGGCAGGGCTAGTACGGGGAGAGATTCCTTGACATCAATAGCGCAGCCACCGCCCCGTCTCCCAACACGGTCGGACTGGAAAAGGGTGAAACCAGGAAGGCAGACTAGAGTCAGGGAGGATTTTGACAGCCAAGTCTCAACCAGGGTGATGACATCAAGGTTAATTGATGTGACCAGGCATTGTAGTGAGTCAAACTTTTTAGGAGGCTACAGATATTCATGGAGACCATGCATAGGCCTGTGGTGCGAGTTGGGGAGCTCCTGGGAACCGGGCCAGGGTTTGATGAATGTTCCTGACAGGAGTAGTAGCATGACTAACACCCTGGCTGGGAGATGGTGAGAGGTTTTCCTATGATTGACATGAGGGGGAGGGAGGTTAAGGAGCAGGGGGTGGGCAGGGAGGTACAGGAAGGGAAAGAAAGAATAAGAAGACACCCAGACGTGCCTGAGGTGAAGAGAAAGCTAGGGGGAGGGCAGGGAGGATGGGGACACATAGAGGTCCCAAGGAGCAGGAGAGCAGGTTCAGGAGCAAGGGGAGGGAAGGGTGCCAGGGCACAATGCGGACTAGCAGATGGGTAAGTGGGTGAGTGCACTGCTAGTGGGGATAGGCACAGGCAGAGCATGAGGCAGGGCCAATACATTGTGGTGAGCAAGATCCCAGGAAGGTAGTGCTGTACAGGTAGGGTAGGAAGCAGTGAGGAGCATAGGTCCTCTAGTGGCCAGCAGGTATAACCTGCAAATGGGAAGAGTGGGGAGATAGGTTCTGGGCAACAGGGCGTGATGTCACTGGATGTGATGTCACGGGGTGGATCATAAATTGACAGCCGCCCCTGGGTGGAGGGTGGATTGGGGTGGGTGGGGCAGGCAAGCGCGTGGGTGCTACCCCTCTGCAGGCATCCAGATGAAGAGAAGAGGCTCTCTTTACTCGAAAGTTATCAGGCTGGAGATTCTCTTCCTCAGCTACTCAGGTGAGCTGCTTGTGTTGCTTCAGTTGCTTGATTGTCCCGAGTACCTAGCTTGGGGGGGGGAGCTGCCTATGTAGTGGAGAAAACACAGCCTCTCATTACTATGCAGTGGGAGAATATGTTGTGACTTAAACAAAGGAGCTCCACTCTAAGCAAACAGGGCTATTCCAAAATGAGGTCATACTAGGACCCAGCTAACCTAATGCCTTCAGTTACAAGCACAATTAGCTCCAATACCACTATATATACAAACAACTGATGGACAAAAACAGTGGAAAATACTGAGGAAGACATGGTCAGCACCATATTAAAATGGGCACTCCTTTTATTATTTCAGACATGAGAAAAAATACTAAAGCAGACTCAAATACTAGAAAGAATGGTATCACACAAGTCAGGAGGTAAGTAAAGTGGCAATGTAAAATAGCATGAAAAAGTATAGGTCAACATTTTCACCAGATTATTGCACTGCTGCTTTAATGTCTATTTAAGAAAATAAATATTTCTGGAGCCTCAGTAATGTTTACTTTGTGTCGGGACTCATGAAGTGTTTGTCGGCAAGCAGGACTGAGCAGTGCAAGTATGCTGTGATAAACTGCATTTGTGCTGTCAGTGTTCTTTTTCCTTTGTGTGCAGACATTGTCCAGCTTTGTGCAAACATATATATGGTGTAACTTGTTGCATTATGTAAAGAATAAAGATAATAAAGAATATATGACGTATATTTTATCTGTACCATTAGCACTGGCGCTGTAAGTGATATGATATTCTTTCAGAGGTCTCTGGTCACTGTGCTCCTCAGTCACTCTCAGTGCACACATGACTTTGCAGAGATAATAGCACAGAAAACACATGCTGTCCTAAAATCATGTGTGCAGTATGTGACTAAGGTGAACTCTGGCCAGACACCTCTGAAAAAATATCATATCACTTAGTCCACTGATGATGATGATGGTGACAATAAAATATATGTTATATATTCTTATCTCCATTCTTTATATCATAAACACTGCAACAAGTCAGCCTAGATATGTTTGCAAGAAGCAGGACAATGTCTGACGTCACATACACACACAGGAAACAACACTGACTGCACACATACAATTTAGCACATTATACTTGCACTGCTCAGTCCTGCTTTTCCACAGCCACTCCACAACAGAAAGCAAACATTACTGAGGCACTGGATTATAATAACAGGGCAATAAGGAGCATGTATGTATGTATGTGTATGTATATATTTAAAGGGAAGCAATCAGCAACAGCAGCTTCTGCCCTCTGCAAGGCTGACCCTCTGATTAAGCCTTTGAAGTATATTGCAGCATTTTTCTCACACAACAATATACTTTATTTTAATAGAGAAACGTCCATGACCAGAAGTATGGCAGATGCTATGGGGGCTCCATTATGTGTAAAGGTGTGGTGACGCACCATGCACTTCAATACAAAAGTATTGAAGTGCATGGTGCATTGCTGCACCTTTACACATAATGGAGCCCCCATAGCATTCACCATACTTCCAGGTCACAGACTTTTCTCTATTAAACTAATGTATGTTGCAGCGTGAGAAAAATGATGCAACATACTTCAAAGGCTTAACCGGAGGGTAGGCCTTGCAGGGGGCAGGAGCTGCTGTTGCTGACTGCTTCCCTTGAAACTACTACCGGGGCCTTTCCTCTGTCGGTTATTCAACATAAACAAAAGACAAAACACTACAGCGGTGGGAGGTGTGCTAAAAAAAGCTAATGGGGGATCCTCTGATGGTCCAGCAGCAGATGGAGCATCAACACAATCTATAACTGGTGTTGCTCTATCTGATCCAACTGCTGCTGGACAGCACCCACCCTCTCATTATTCTCTTCCACCATGGCCTACAAAAGTCCTATTTCTGCTTGAGTTGCAGGCATTGTGGGGTCCACTGGTAGGGGAACACCAGGTTGATGCTGTGGTGAGGATGGTGCTGGTGGCGGTCCTGGAGCAACTGCTGCTGTGGCCCTCCTCTAGCTGTGATGAAGCAAAACAGCAGCACCCTCTGCCACTGCCACAGAATGGCCAGCAGGTGGAGGCATGGCCTGTTTTGTGGAAGCCTGCCACTCCACTTTGTGGTGGTTCAGCATATGGGTGCATTGGCCCACGGTCCCCAAATGTGTCCCCTGGGGGCCATGGTTCACCTGCATCTCACAAAGCAGACAACCACAAGGTTTCTGTCCCCTCTGACACAGTTAACTGCCAAACTGGGGAGCTGCAGGGGGGGCAGGCATAAGAGAGGCAGATACATTGCCAGCAGCATGTTCACAGACCTGGGGCTCCACCTGCTGCTGTGCAGGTAGTGCTGTTGAAGCTCCTGCAGCTGCCAATGGTGGTGGTGATGGTGGTGGTGGTGGTGGCAGACTTGCTGGACATGGCCCTGGTGGTGCTGCAGCTGCTGCTTCCAGAGGGGGTGGATGACCAAACACTCTGGACCAGTCCAACACAACCTGGCTACACTCCCCACATGTGTGCACTGCTCCCCTCCTGCCATGGGCCACATACTGTCCCTGATCCTCCATTACAAAACAAAAATACTCCTTCCCTCTCCAATGAGTCCCAACTTCACACACAACCACACAACACAGGCACACACACAGTCACACACATATACACAAAACAAAACGTATAAAAGAAAGAAATCAGTCACCAAAAAAAAAATGAACTGTCAAAACAGTACAAAAAAAAACTAAACAATTAGCTTTTAAAAAAGCTTTTGGGTTTTCAATCTGATCAACTTTCAGAAAAAGCAGCCAAGAACTCTCCTTTCCACAAAATGCTTCCTCTCTCTACCTCTGCAAAGGAGAAAGTGAAAGTATCTGCTTCCATGACTCACTTTCTTCCTGCCTGGCTAAAGCATGTAACTTACAGTACTGTAAGCCATGTGATGTGTGTGGGGGGGGGGGGGCTCCCAATATTGTTGTCATTCTGCCTTACTTCCCATTTAAGGTGGAATGACAATGTGAGGTCATAATAACAAAGTGAAGTAAGCACTTTACAGTGGTCGCTCTACATAGTGCTGGGACAATGTGAAGTAGCCACTTCATGTTCGCTTTGACAGCAGAATTTAATTTCACTGCATCTCTACTAGCCACATTCAGATAGGGATACCACCTGTCAGGTTTTTTTTACCTGGTGATCAGGTTTTCAGGGTCCCTATCAGGTAATGCGGTTTCACTCTGTGCTGGTCAGGTTTTTGAGCCATTTTGAGTGCTCACATACTTTTGAAAGAAATTTTGTCATATCACTCATAGTTTCAGCTACATGTCCAGGTTACAAACAAGTTCTGTCATCAGTAAAGCATTTTCTTTGTGAAAGCAGTCAAACTGGGAGGTGTAAAGTATGGCCATTAACACCATTAGCACTTACTTAACCTAATCTTTTCAACTGCATTTTAAAGTGGCATAGCAGCAAAGCTGCCCCCACCTTTTGTAACAGCAACACAGCCATTTGTCTTCCACTTTAACAGGCACAGTACAGTATCTTAACATTTTTATTTCACTGCTGCTTTAAGTGTTGCCTTTTATTGGAGGAACAGTGCATGATGAGTCATGAAAAGGGGTGGGGCTAGACGCGGAGCTTAGGATCCGTTTTTTGCCTCATCCAAAGGCGGCAACCCTACATTCAGACTGCATTTGCTAAGGTTAACAGGACATTTCTAGCCTGTAATCAAGCAGTAAGCAATAGTTAGATAAAAAGCGCAACCCCCACCCCCCGAACAGCACTGTTCAATTAGGATATACTGTATAGATACAGACCCAGTGCATTTGGCACCTTCCAAATACAATGTCTGATGTACTATAACACTAGCAAACTACTAACACTGTACTTATGTGGTATCTGAGAATGCTGCTGCCTTCTAGAAGGTATGCTCTAGCAGATGCTATAGATGGCATTACAAGTGCACTGTAAAGGCTTGCTTTGGGGAGCTGCTGCTGGTATTTGTTTTTAAATATGCTTGGTTGCTGCAACTTGCAAAATCCAGAAACATCCAGTTTAGAGTCTCCTTTACCCATACATATAGTAGCACATTTTACAAAAACAGGCAAACACTTGTAAATGCAATTTCTACAGTGGTTGCACATACAAGTTTTAAACACCATCCCATTCAGAACCAACAATTGTCCAAACCGCTTTCACCTATAATTCAATCAGACTGTTTATTTATTAGGATGTTATTCTGCCATGACTGGACAGGAGACACAATGATGTGAAAATATTATTTCCAAAATTTACCAGATCAAATGGTACACAAGATGTTGTTTTTTTTAAAGGTCACGCAATTAAATCTTGAGGTGTTTTCATTTGTGATTTATTCAATTAAAAATGTATCTTACTAGTATAGATGGGAAGGCATTTTTTTAATTGTGTTTTTGTTTGGTTTAAGGTCTCATGAAAACAAAGGCACTTAAGGAGTGCAGTCCCCCCCCCCCCCGATAATAAGCACTAAGCACTGTGACTAGGTACAGGGTTCAGAAACAACCAGTACACTGTTTGGCACATTCACAGAAAAGCAGTAAATATATAGTGCAGGTGAAGACCTTCTTAAAGCTGGAAATACAGGAACAGGATTATCATTCTTGACCATACTGTACTTCACATTCCTCATAATAAAAATATCAGCAAGACTGAACACTAGGGCTGAGAGTTTAGCTTTACCTTAATATTTGGCATTCATCAAGCGAATACAGTATTTGGGTATTTGGCATCCAGGTACAGCATGTGTTATAACTGAAACACACACACATGAAAAATCCCTTCCACACACTCTTGCATCTGCACCAATGTCCCACTCTTCTCATCACTCCAAACTGAGTAAATAATGCCATCCCAATCCTCAACCCTCTCTCAGCACCAATATTCCATTCTCTCCCCCCAGCACTCACATTTACTGTATTGCGGTGTGCAACTGCCACACAGATGAACATGAACTGGATGGAGAAATCTGATTTTAAATACAGTACCAGTTAAGAACACTGGACATAAATTCAGTGCATCATTATTGCATTGTGCATTAGATGCCTGTTTGAATAAGGATACCATCACCAGATCATTATAACAATCATTGCTTAAATCTGGATAGCTACCCATAAGTTGTCAGTTTTAATTGCATTACTCGCATGTGTTTTTCCAGTTACTAATTGTGTCTTCACCTTTTATTAGCTTTCACTACTTGGCATAATGTTATTGCTAGGAGCAAGTCTTTGGTAGAGATCAGGATTTTGGCAAAAACTGTCAGGCTCAGGTAAAGATATTCTTAGTCTAACATACAGTACATCAACAATATGCAGTAGCAATGCATTGACTTTATGTCTGATGTTCTAATGGGGTATTTAAAACCAGAGTTCATCCAGTTCAAGTCTCTCCGTCTGAACATGGAAATATAATATATTACTTGTGTCTGTGTTTTGATCTAATCACCTCTATCACTTAACAAATAATTTGAATGCAGAAGCAACATGAGTGTACAAGTGCACAGTAGAACAGCTGGTGCAAAGGTATAAGCAAGATTCTTGTTGAATCTCATTAGACTCAGAAGATTCCTTGTTACTATCTCTGACAATAGGGTCAATGAGATATGGATCTGCACATGTTTATTGAGCTGATCCATGTCGTCTTCATAAAAATTATCCATGACTTGAATAATTATTAAAAAAAGACACCAATATTTGTGTGACAGTGCAGAGAATATAAAGCAGTAAAGAGACTCACAGCCATCTATGTGAGGGCTGTTCTTGCAGTGCTGTAATCAAGCTGTGACATGGGCACTGAACTGTCACTGGACTTGCTGATGACACAAACTGAAATAAGATACGATGAGTAAAAATACATAAAAAATAGACATGGATTTTGAAATGATTGTTTTATTACTGAACTACTAAACAACATCATCAAGAGAAGCAGCAGTGTGTTTTAACAGATTCCCTAATAAAGTGGTTGGACTGGTGTTTTTTGGATGCCATTCCCAAGGTGGACTGTGCTCTTGCCTTTTTTTTTTCCAATGTAGATTACATTTTTCACCTCCACATTACCGATTTTGATTAGTGGAGCTGATAGTTGTAAGTTTGGTTCTTTTCTGTGACCATCCCTGCTTCTTTTGTCAGTGGTCTGGTGGAGCATAACTTGTGGATGGTGCCGGTGAATAGGGAGAGGATTCCATCACAAGTGGATACGTCCACTGACTTCTTTATCCCTCTGCTTCCTCAGTGACTCCAATGGTCTGAATATTTCATCCACCTCTGCATTTTAAATAATTAATTTTATCCCGTAGCAGCTTTATTTCCAATTTTACTAAATGCATTTTGGTGTCTCTGTGATGGGCTTGAATGTGGAGCTGCCTCAAAGTCATCTTCATTTATCAAAGACAAACAGATTCAAATTGTACATTTTTTTCATCCAGGTTAGAAACAGATTGATTTACACCCCTAACTTCCCTAGACTTTTTTCTAGCCTGAGGTGGAAGGTGAGGTCTGTATCCTGCCTATGCATCTGAGCCGCTGCCATCAAGGGAGGTTGCTGGCGGTGGCTGACTATAACTTAAAAAAACAATTCAGACAGGAAAAAGTTCAGAATTCATAATTAAAAGGCTTTTGTTTTCATTTGAATGCAATGAAATTTAATGAAATACGTAAAAATAAATGACTGTCAAACACATCTCTGTGCTGCTTGTCAGTCTGCTGTTCTCATTTGAAACAGAAAGAGTAAGAATAGTTTTTACGGTATTAGGTTAAAAGAAAAAATTATGTGTTTGCCTATTTTGTTATTTAAATTAATTCAGATGTCCTGTACTGATGAATTATGATTAGGTCCATGTTTTCTCATTTTGTATGCCACTTTCCCGGTTATCAATTTTTAAAATAAATAAACATTACTGATTTCTGTGTATTTTAATTGTTAAACTTGATTATTCATTTAATTTATGTGTTGGTTTCTAGAGTAGGCAGAGGTTGTATGCTTGTGAATTTAAATTACCATCTGTTTGCCAGTGCTCACCTGTATGGGTTATGTCCCATGTGTTTACAAATAAGAATGGGCAAGAATGGCTCTGTCCTTTTTAGCCATTGTACAGTGTCTGGCAAGTGGTCATCCTGCTCATTGCACTAACCTCTCCCTGCCCCCATCCCCCAACACACGACAATCTTACTGATTGCAGGTCAATTAACCTCATTTGGTTGAACGGTATCATTCACTTAGTTTGGCTGCATGCATGTCATCTGAACATATCAGCTTCAGACTACAGTGGCATGTATGCATCAGCAGAGTCATAAATTGCAGCTTGTGTTCCAGATTTTTAAAATCAAATACAGAAAATATTATTTCCAAAATTCACTGTATCATATCTTGGGATTTAATTAATTTGAAATTTATCTTGCAGGTGGGGAGGCATTTTTTTATTGTATGGATGCTGCAAAGTGTGGTTTAAGGAGCAAGTACTGTACAGTAGCTACTAAAAGCTTAAAACTAGGACCACATGAAAAATTATCTTTTTTTTCTCAATTTATTTATTGGTTAATTTAGTTGGGTTTGCATCACTAGGCTTAAACTGATCTTTAATAGTTTTGTCTAAAGCTTTCAGAATAGCATACAGCACTAACCATACTTCTGGATCTTGTTTGTAGACATTTTTCACCATGTTTTTTTTACCATATATTGTATTTTGCAAAGATAGACCTAATGAGCAGGGCCACTGGAATATTGAGCCTGCAATTTTTTTGTGGAATCCACAATTTTCACCATTCTCCGCAAAAACTGACATGTTCTACAATTTCTTGCAGTTTTTGAGTTTTTATATTGAACTGTGTAAAAAGTATTAACATTTGAAATCAAATATTCTCAAATATATTGACAATTTTGCATGCAGACTTGGGTTTGGCCGAAACAATGCAGTGCAAGGTCGGTCAAGGGTTTTGTGTGACACTGATTTCTTTTGAATCCTTGTTTTGCTTGGTTTCAAAACCCACTGGCCAAGCATAAGTACACTTAAATACTTAACTTTTTTATTTTGTGTTGAAGTAGTCTATCAGAAAATATTTTGTTGCCACACAGACAAACAAAAGATGGGAGAAAAGGTGCAAATTATCCCATTCACTTAAATGGGGTGCTAACTATGAAGCCTTTTTGCAAGTGACAGGGCAAGTGTTTCTTTGTGAGTATGCTTTCATTCAGACTAGTTTTGATTCAAACAGCTGAGGATTTTTGGATGGGCCGATATTAAAATTGAATAAGCTAGTTGCTAACAGTGATCTCACCCATAGCAATCTACCATCTAAATGCTCACATGCAAAGACTACAATAAAAATCTGACTAAAGTCTAAAAACAAGCTTATAAAACACAAAGGCCAAGATATTCAAACTGCGGCCAAAAAGTGCTCAATAGCAGAAGCAAGTGCAAGTCTATTGCGCCAATGTGCAAGAGACACAATATTCAAAAATGGAGCGACCAAACTGTGCCTACAGCCAAAGACTGAACATCGCACCACCTGTGCCATAGCGCAACTAGGGAGGGGAAGCTGAACAGATCTGATGTGCCATAGCGCAACCAGGGATGCCCCCGAGCAGCAGAGCAATGCAACTGCACAACCAGGGAGGTAGGAGCCCATCACCCATGCCACAGATGGGCACAGGAACACACAGCAGAACAGACATTGTCCCCCCCACACCCCATGCACTGCACAACTGGGGGAGGGCTGAAATAACCACTGGCCCATGGAGACAAGCAAACAACTCACAGTCAGGTCATGGTGCCCCATCACACCTACCAGCAAGCTGTGGCTGGCACACAAGGAGGGCTGACCACCCCATGCCACACCATCCCCCCAATGCAGAGCACACCCTGCACCGTGACCCCCAGATACCCCCCCATGAGCAGTGACCACCACTGCAGGAAACCCCATGCATGCACCACCCCCACTGTGATACTGCAACCCTGTGCACCACAGAACCATGCAAGCCAGCCCCACCACGAGCACCCATCAGCAGGTGGCAGCACACAGCAATGCAACAATGGCAGACACAGTGCCACCATGCACAGTCCTCCCGAGGGTACTGCTGAGAGACCAACCATGCATCGGCACATGAGGTACCCTACATGGGACAAGGCATGCCCCAGACACCACCACCAGTGGTACAGCACCCTGCACAGTATTCCAATGACACACCCCGACCCACCACTGGTCACAACAGCCAGCACAGACACCCACAGTGGTGCCTGGAAGCATGAATCACACCGGATGCCACACAGTGTATGGACAGACACCCACCTGTACCCAAGGGCACAACAACACAGGGACGCAGTGGTGGGGCAACCAAGCCCCCGGTGTGGGCCCATGTAAACTGTGTACACACAACCCGCAGCCCTCCATGGCACTGGAGTGCCAGCCATCCTGCATAGGCACTGTGGACCCATACACCACCATCATTCACCTGGAGCACAAGTCACAGACAGTGGGGCACATCCCCTGCAACACACACAAGGCACAGCATGGAGGTGGGACAACAATTGTGGTGCCCACAGTGCTACCTGAGGCAGATATGCACCACACCAGTGACAGGAGGCAACCAAGCAATGTGACGAGTACAGTGGCTGCCCTGCAGGGACTGCCACCACTGACATTCCAGCAGACTGTGCAGGTCACAGACATGCATGATTGTCCTCTGCACAGGCCATGGACGGGCCGATGGATGTGCCATGGACACAGAGCACGCACCATGGACCACTGCACACAGTCATCCAGTGCACAGGGCACAACACACACACCACAGACACTGACTGATAGCTACCCCCACACCATAGTCACCTCCACACTGACACAGACACATACCCATGACCGCACCACCCCTGATGCCATGTACACCACTGCAGCTGAACACCTATAGCCCACTGCAAATCAGAGACCACCACAGTATTCATATCAAAATTAAATGTATTGAACAAATATATAAAATTCAACTGTATACAATATTACACAAACTATATACAAGGTTGGGGGGCCACAAACAAGGTGGGAGTGGGTAGAGGGCAGGGGTGGACAAATGGGATGGGAAAGGAGGGGTGTGATGGTGGGTCCAGGGGGGGTAGGAGAATACTGGGCCCGATTGATCCCTAATGGGATCGCCTCTCCCCGCTCTGACTCCTCCAGGCTCTGTGCCTCCTCAGGACCCCAGTGTCATCAATTAGTCTGAGGATGTCCAGAGATGCCCTCACCACCAGTAATATCTCCCGCAGTGCATCCCTGATTTCATGTAGATGGTGGGTACCTAGGACAAGGGAGCACAGTCAGTAGGTGTGAATGCACAACCCCATACAGTCCTCCCACTGTACATGGCATACAGCAGTGGGACATACCTCTGTGATGGTGTGTGACCACCTGCAGTGATCATGTCCACGTGACCTGCCCACCCAGGTGCATACAGCCATGTGGAACGCTGCACACACCCACCGGCCAAGTCACGCACAGCACCACTGTGGCCGTTTAGTGACATGGCTATGTGGTGCAAAGGCAGTGGCACAACCATGTGCCTGGTACACACATGGACCACCATTGACACACTCCCAGACATGCATTGCCACTGGACAGTGTTGACTGTAACAAGTTGCGTGTATGGCATTGGTGTCGATGGATGGTGGTCATGCCCCGCTGCCCACCCTGTCACACAGCATGCAATAGTAATCATGGATGTATGGCACTCACCTTCATCAGGCTGGTCAAGTGGGTGGTGAGGGCCCTCGCTCCGCCTGGCTGCACCCTGCTCTTCCTGCCGCCACTCTTCACGTGCACGGCGGCATTTCTCTGGGCCTGAGGGGCAAACATGTAGAGAGGAACATCAGTACAATCCCATAGCAAAGTCCCCCAGCCCCCAGGTGTGTGCCCTCCCACCCAGCCAGACCCACCCACCCCACACCCAGTGAACACCTCCACAGCCAACCCTGGATGGTCCCTCCCCCATGTGCTGGACACATACAACACTGTTACCCATATGGAAGATAAAAGTGTGTTGACATAACCCCTACCTGGCTGTGGCACTGTGCCCCTCCTGGCACGTGCCCACAGGCATGCCAGTAGCTCCAGCTCCCTCCACCGCAGGTCCCCGTATCAGTGCCTGCACTGCTTGGCACTCCTCCCCCATCCCGTGGCCTCCTCAAGGGCAGTGGCCACCTCCTGCCACACCTGGGTCCTGGAACTGTCCAGGGGCACCTCCCTGAACAGTGGCCCATGGTGTGGCTCCATAATGGCCACTAGGTTGGCCAGTTCGATTGCAGACTACTGGGCTGCCCTCCTTCGTGCCATTTTCGGTGCTGTATTTGGCAATATGGTGCTCTGCAGTGCAGCTCCCCACATGCAGATGCTGTGTGGTACAGCGCTGCCATTCTCTATCACGCTGTCACCGAACAGCGCGATAGAGGTGCACCCATGCTTGACGCATAGTGCTTAGGGGGCAAAGGTCGGGCATAGGGTCAAGGGTCTCTGGCGCATGGACACGCACAGCACCATAGGAACCCAATGCGTGTAGTGCGATTGGCTGCCTGTGTGCCACCACCATAGCGGCCTACCGCACAGTTGGCCCAGTGCATCTATGAAGGCCCAGTGCCACAGCACCATGTGGTGACCATCGCTATAGTGCCACTGGCGCAATGGTGGCCATGCCATGCATTGCCTACCATGCACAGCATGTAATCAGCATGGCAGACACCTGTGTCAGCAACCCGGGCATGCACAGTGAGGTGTGTACTATGCATGTCACAGAACTGCGCCATTGGATCAGCATGTTCAACACAATTGTACAAGGCGCAACAGCGCGATATTCAGCCGTCATAAGCAAATCATCTAATCAGCCATTCAATGGTGCAGCACTCAATTTGCATCTACTTAAAGTTGCTTCTCGCCTCATTTGCATGGGTTACGCTATAAAAAGTGCGACATTGGGCTGCAGTGGCCATAGTTGGTTACTGCAGTCTATTGGTGAGTTGCATGCTGTTTGGGAGTGTGGACTGTGGATTTAGGGACATGCATGGGACTGCACAGTCACAGGTAACAACTGCCATTCTTACAGGCTACATAATGACCGAGCAAGTTGTTGGAGAGGAGGAACACAGTGGTGGGAGGAGGAGGAGGCCTAACTTTACTAAGGCTAAAACTGAAGCCCTGTTTGAGGCCTACCTGGATCAGGAGCCACTTCTCAGTGGATGGCGGGGGAACACCTCAAGCCCATGCTGCTGCATGGGAGGAGGTGGCACATGCTGTGAACCTGCATGGCAGCCACCAGCACTCCGTGCAAGAGTGTAAGAAAAAGATGGTCATGGACAGGAGGAAGATAAAGGAGAAGGTGGCTGCCATCAGGGCAGCATGTGTTGCAACAGGTGGGGGACAGCCCGGAGGTGGCACAGCTGACCCCACAGGAGGAGAGACTTGCTGCAAGCATGCAGTGCAGTGCCATTAAGGGTGTTCTGGGTGGTGGCTTCCAGACGGTTGGTGGCCCATCACTGCATGGTAAGTCATGGTCTGTCTATGGGGGGGCAGGGTAGGTCACATGCAGTAACGCGACTTTGCTTTCCCTTACAGATCCTGAGTGTCTGCATGGGTCAGCGGTGGTGGGCCTGTCCACTGAGGACAGTCAGCTAGAGATGGAGGAGGGCCCATCCACCTCCACAGGTATACATGGATCACTGTGACAGTGGGGCTGCCTGGCTGTCCACACTGATGTCATTGTAACAGGTGTGGAGGAAGCCCTGCCTGTGTCCCAGTGTGCCAGCATCCACAGATGCCAGCATGCTGTGACTGGGGCCAGTGCAGAGTCCATCACCGGTGATGATGACGCTAACGTCGTGGGCAGTGACACGTGTGTGCCACGGGATGGACACACAGCAGGGCACTTTGCACCCATGGCTGTAGGTGGTGCTGCCATGGAGGCCTGCATGTCAGCACAGTCCCAGCCTGTGCTTGTCAGCACCAGTGGGGCAGCACTGGTGTCTGTTCAGGACAGTGGGACTGTTGCAGCCACTGCAGCAGCACCAATGAGCCCTGGGGAGAGGCAGCCGGAGGGGCAACATCAGCAGTTGGCCAATGGGCTTGTGGGTACAGGGTTCAGTGGCGGTGTCTGGCACTGCCTGTGGACATGCCCAGACCTGGACCTGGTGCGCAGCACCCATCCTCAAGGGGTGCTGATCATCAGGGCCATGCACACCCTGAGGGACAGGATGCCGAGGAGGCAGATGACCTCTTGGACGAGCACACCCACCTACTGCAAGCATCAGTCCAGCAGCAGATGCAGCTTGTGATGTCCGTGGATGCACTGCATGTGGCTCTGGAGTGGGCAGAGGAGCGTCGCAGCAGGGACACCGCTCTGATCCTGGCAGTGATGGACCATTTGCGGGAGGATGTGACCGCTGCCATTGACAGGCATGCACAGGCATTCACTGTTGTCATGGCCACAATGGGCACACAGTCAGGTGCCCATGCATCGTGGACACCACACAGTGCACTGTCCACCCCCCGTTTCCGGTGTCATGCGACTCCCACCCTATCGACACCAGGTTCAGCTGTGGGCATCCCAAGCACTCCTGGCGCAGGCATGTTCGGTGTGCTGCAGACCCCTGCATGAGCACGGTCACGTCTACGCAGTGGAACCCCTTGGGGACCATTGGTGCCACCCCATGAGGCCAGTGGTCAGCCTGTCAGTGCTGGCGGATATCAGCAAGGCTGCCCACACATCCGTGGTGGCCAGGGCACTGTGTCACATAACTGACCTGTCTCCCAGCACTGCAACTATCTGGTGCTGCCCTGTGTGCATTGTGTGTTTCAGTGGGCAGTGCACGGGTGGGTACCCGGCCCTGCACGTGGACACACAGTCCACCTGCACACCCTTCCGGCTGCTGTCCACAGTTTTGTGTGCATGATGATGCCTGAATTGCACTGTACAACAATGTGCAATGGTGCTCAGCATCTGACACACGCACATGGACAGGCAGTGGGCGTGGTGGCCTGTGGACATGTGTGTTGCTAGGGTTGGCGTACTGGGTTGGTGTGCCTACTGCCCTCTGTGCAGGTTTGGTGCATTGTGTGTGTGCGTGCGTGTGTGTCCATCCGTGTGGCATGTTAATCCTCACCCATCCCTGGTTGTGTGTGTGCTTCTGTGCCCTGCCACTTCCCTTGATGTCATGCACCCCTGGTGTGTGTCCATGCATGTTTGTGGGTTGTGCCTTAGCCACTGGTGGTTGCACATGGCCCCATGACTTACCTGGGTTGGCTGAAGTGCTTCTCCATGATGGTGTCCTGGTGCAGCTGTGCCAGCTGGATCAGTCGGGGGTCCTGTCGGCCAAGGGGCTGCCCATCACCATCATCACCGGTGTCCTCATCGTCCCCATCGCTGTCCCCCTCTTCAACCTGTATGGCTATCCCACATTCATTGGCCATGTTATGCAGGATGCAACAGGCCAGGATTAGCCCACAGGCCTTTGAGGGGCTGTACTGTAGGGCACCACCAGAGGTGTCCAGGCAATAGAAATGTGCCTTCAGCATCCCGAACACCCGCTCAATGACATTACGTGTGGTGGCGTGTGCCTCATTGTAGCATTGCTGCAATGGGGTCGCGGGCCACCGGTAGGGTGTGAGCAGCCAGGGACGGAGTGGGTATCCACTGTCACCTGCCATGTAGGCCACTACCCATGTCACCTCTGGCCAAGCCCCCCAGTCCCTATGATTGTCCATGTGGTTTGCATACTCACCCACTAGGTGTCCAGTGGGGATGTCCCCACTCTCAAATCTGTGGCACAGTACCGACTGCTGCCAGATGAAGGAATTGTGTGCTACCCCAGGGTGCATGGCACAGACATTGATTATGTGCCCCCTGGCATCGCACACCACCTGGCAGTTGATGCTGGCATAACCCTTGCGATTGATGCATGCGGCCCCCTCAGGGCCAGGTGGTGTGCGTATGGCCACATGGGTGCAGTCTATTGCCCCTAGCACACCAGACATACGTGCTACCCTGTGGAACTCCTGTATGTTTACTGTACACTCTGCCGGTGTGCTGGGGAAATGGATGTACTCCGCAGCATGTGGCAGCAGTGCACTGATGAATTGGGTGAGGTGGCATGACATGGCCGACTGGGTTATGCCTGTGGTGTCCCCAGTTGGTCTCTGGAAGGTACCTGTGGCTAGCAAGCACATGCAGGCTGTTACTTTAATCTCCACTGACAGGGCATGGCTCTGTCGTGTGGGTGCCTGCATCACATCACTGCACAGCTCACAGAGCCGCCTCAGAATTGCCCTATTCAGGTGGTACCGGCCCACAATCTCAGTATCAGTGTACAGCTCAAAGCTGGTGCAGACTCGGTACTGCCTGTTGGGGGCATACCACCGAAGGGCCCTTCCACGGCCACGCCCCCCTTCTGCCTGCCTTCTCAACCCCCTCATAATGGCCTCTATCTGGAAAGTGGCATTGGCCACGTCCCTGGCTTGTGTTCACCCCCCCTGGCAGCTGTTACTGTATTCCCCCCGCTGCCCTCCCTGCTACTTCCCCTGCACTGAGTACACCTTCCTGTGGTAGCCTCTGTGCTGTGTGGCACTTCTCCCTTCTGCACTAGCTGTGGCTCCCCACACCTTCCCTGTGCCTTGGTGTTCAGAGTGCCCTTTCCCTTGCCTGCCCTGTTTGTCCCTCCTGCCCTGTCTGTCTGCCTAGGGTTCTGTCTCATGTGGCTTCCCTGTAGTGTTCTTGAGCCTCTCCCTTGCTCCTTTTTATTTTGGCTGATTTCCGCTATGGCGCAACTTCCGCTTGCTCCCCTATTGCACATGGCGCAAGTCGTTGAATATAGCACTGCACCATTTATGCATGGTTCCTCCCCCTTTGGTTGCACCTGCCTTCATTATCATTGTGCTGCTGCTCAGCATGATTTGGGGGGCACAACTGCCTCCTACTGAATATCGCAGAATGGCACAATTTCGGACTTGCGCAGGCGCAACCCTATTGCGCATGGCTCAACTCTTTTGAATATCTGGGCCAAAATGTATCTGAACATTTATCTTTAAACAAAATCACTTCAGCCAGAGTAAAACAAAGGCAAATCACAGGGTACCCTGACTACTGTATGATGCAGTAAAAATATATTGGTATATTTTTACATTTTTTGGTAACTGCGTAAGGCCCACTAGGCACAACTGCCTGTTTTCAGGTTCAACCCAGGAGCACTAAGGAGGTTAAGTGACTTGCTCAGAATCACACAGTATGCAAGTGGAGGTCATGGGAATCAGACCCAGGTCTGCTAGATGTCGTCAACTCATTCACAGTTTGTTACTCTAACTTAGATTATACTGCCAGCACCAATAACCCCTAGATTTAAAATGCAAATATGAAATTTCAAAAATAGTGTACGGTTCCAACAGTACAAATTATGACCATTAAACACTTTAACAACATTTTACTAAATTTAAAACTCAATTATTCACCACTCTATCTGCTTTTTTTTTTTTCTTGTACCAAAGTGGGTGAATAGCTAGCAGAGCACTGTAAACAGCTATTGATTAGGCTACATTATTCTACAGCCAGAAACAAAAAAAACATATTTTTTCTGGCTTTATTTAATATTGATTTGCTGTGGCTCACTTTATAGAATCTATTTAGCACTGTATGGGGCAGATGCTTTTACATTTTGGAAGATAGGCAATGCTTACGATAGCTTATCAGTTTAGTATTCTTTTTGGGAACATAAACTTGTCTATGTTTTAAACATATTCAGGTGTCAGTGTATTCATTTAGCAATTTATACTGACTAATATATGCTACAGAAAACATTAAAAAATTTATTGTGAAGTACTCAGAGTCTATAGTCAAACCCCTCCAATTTCCTGCAATTTGTGAAAAAATGCTCTGCAATTTTGGGTAACCTTTTCCACAATTTTCCAGTGGCCCTGCTAATGAGGTGTAATACAGTATGTCATTTTAACTGGGTCCTGATTTTATACAGTTCTATACTGCATTTAGCTAGGATAGCTGAGGAGATGACGTATCTCATTTTTATCAGGACAACTGATCCATGATGTAGTTTATTGCCGGATGGTTTCATGTGGTATTTATTTAATTAAAGGTGAGAGGCATTTTTTGTAAATTGTATGAATGCTGCAAAGTGTGGCTTAAGGAGTGTGTACAGTAGCTACTAAATGCTTAAAACTAGGATCATACTAAAAATGAGAACTGTGAACTGTGGTTACAGGATGCAAAGGGATTCTAATAATGGGATAATTTTTTCTCTTATTTTTTAATTTGGTCTGGTTTGCATCACTACATACTAAAGAAAAAGCATAAAACTAGGCAGACATGCATATTTCTCTCTCCCTCTTCTCCCTATCTCTCTGTCCAATCTCAGTCTGATCTCTCTCTGCTCTTTCTCTTTTTAAAAATCAATAAATAAAAAAAAGGTAGATCAAGGCAGAAACAAGAACAACTTCTAGAGGAAGGGAGAGGGGTAGGTTGACTGAACAGTTCTTTGGTTTATAACATGGGCCATGATGGGCAGAATATAGGAAGTGGGTAAAATAACACTATTGTTAAGATTAATGACACAAAGGCATATTATGATTGAGTCTCAGTAGAACAACCATGCCCCAGATAAAAATGTTTGTAGTCAAAGAGCAAAAACACTACAAAGGCAGACTAAGGAAATGCTATAATTAAATTATTGCAGACATGTAAACATTCACTGTACTGTATGTCCTGTATTTCCTGTGTAGAAGTATAGATCAGGAAGCATAGGCAAACCAGGAGATGTTATAAATATAAACTGGGACAGTTATAGTAAATGCCGATTTGTGAATTCGCAATTCAAAAGAGTCATGGCTGATACCGCAGCTCCTTGATTGGTACAGGACTACAGAGACACCTGCCAGAAAATTGGAAAATAGCTGGTGAATCATACATGGCAGAGCACCACCTGGTGTCTTTTACCTGCTGAAACATCATTTAATTCAATAAAATCCCAAATGCTCATACCACTCAGCCTGCCGCAATGCATACGGCATCCCACTAACTACCGCTACTGCTAACGCTAATGTGCTTACTGCATCATACCTCATTATTGGAAAACTTTTCTATGATCAACACTTTAAATGACTGTATTGTATTAAAATGGTCTGAGTATTCAATTGAAACTGTTATCTTGTCTATTGCTGTTTCTGGTTTGTGGGCATTTACTAATAAATCATTCCTTATCTTACTGTCACTTCTTTGTCTGGCATCATTAAGTACTGTCTCTTTATAGCCCCTGTCTCTGAAGCATTCCTCAAGCTCATCTGCAGCAGTCTGGTAGTCCTCGTCTGCTGTGTAATTTCTTTTAACCCTAACAAGCTGGCCATAAGGTATATTTTCTATGACTGATAGCTTGTGAAGGCTTTTATCGTGCAATAACATGTTCCTATCAGAAGGTTTCCTGAATACTCTTATTACCAGGGTCGTGATAATGTTTGTGATTTTTAGGTCTAAAAATCTAACTGATTTTGTATCATATGGGTAACAAACTTCAAGAAATCTGTCTTATTATTTGGATAATAAAAAAACTTTCAAGTTCAATTTCTGTGCCCTGCCACAGAGACAGTCATCAATGTATCATTTTCTGCATATGATGTTCTCTTTAAATGTATTTGCCTCATTGTATATGTATTTGATTTCAAATTCATGAATAAAGATGCTAGCATAGCTAGAGGCCATGGAAGACCCCATTGCTGTGCATTTACATTGCCAGTAATGTTGGTTATCAAAATCAAAAACACTTTTTTGGTAAGACAACTTCTGCAAGGTTTAGTATATAATCATTCAGTGGATTAATGATGGTGTGCCTTTCTTTTAGTTTTTCTTTTAGTGCAGTTAAACCTTCTGTATGTGGAATGCTGGTATAAAGGTCCTTAACATCCAATGCTACAAGTAGAGATGTTGTGAAATTAAATTTTGCCAAGAAAATTGCCGGGAAATAGGTAATTTCACCGTGGGAAACATTTCATGAAATTCCACCATTCCACAAAATTTTTTGCCGTTTGTGAAGTTGCAGAATTTCTCCCAAGGAACATGGGATTACACCACAAAATGCACAATTTAGACTGAATCGGCAAACTTTCACCCATTCATGGTCAAAATTTTGCTAATCCTTGGTGAAATTTCGACATCCACAGGCAACCATGAAATATTTCATGAAATGCGTAACAAAATTTCATAATTTCATACATCTCTAGTTACAAGTATACATGGTTCTATTAGAATCTTATCACTGTTAATCTTATCTAGCAGTTGTATCGTATCTTTACTGTCTTTCAGATATGATTTTGTGGTTACCACTAATGGTTGCAAATGGTAATCAATGTACATGGATATGGCTTCTAAGGTAGACCCAATTCCTGCAATAATGGGTCTTACTTGGGGGTCAGTCAGATTTTTGTGGATCTTAGGTAACACATAGAACACTGGCATTATGGGGTGTTGTCTCAGCAGTGGTCTCTGTTCCCATTCTGTCAGGTATGTTTTTTTCCACTCCTGTTTCCAAGAGTTCCTTTACTAGAGTTTTTACTTGCTCAGTTGGGTTTTTTTCTTATTTCTGATAGCAGTCCTTGTTTTTAAGTTGTCTAAGACATTCATCTCTATAGCCCTCTCTGTCCATGATCACAATTCCTCCCCCTTTGTCTGCTTTCTTTTTTATTATTGACTCATTGTTTTCTAAACTCCTCAATGCTCCATATTTGTGTGTTTTATGGGTTAAGGACTTTCATCTGTCTATTCTATTGTTTTCCAATCTTTCAGTATCTTTATCCACCACTTCCATATAGGTAGTGAAGTTTGCTGGTATAGGACCAGGAGGTAGGAATTTTGATTTATAATCTAGGTTTAAGGAGAGTATCCTTCGTTTAGCTTTTTCAGATGCTTCTGTCATATCTTCTGGGGTGGAGAAAAATTGTCTGAGTCATATTTTTCTATACATTTTTGTAGGTCCATCTCTAAATGGAATAAATTTTGTCTTTTAATGGCGGCAGAATGTTAATCCTATATTAAGGACCTTCATCTCTGTCTCATTCAGAAACCTCTTTGATGATTTAAATACTATGTTTGGTTCTTTTTCTGGCTTCTCAGGGTCACCCTGTCTCTTAATGTTTCTGGTTCTGTTTCTCTTTTTGGTTCTTGTATGTGTCCTATGTCTGGTTCTATGTCTCTTCTTCTGGGTTGTTCTCTGGGGTCTTTCGTGTATCCTCCTCCTGTCTACTGCCCCTCCAGGGCCCTCTGTTCCACTTGCCCCACCCTCTGAATCATCTCCTGCCAGAAAAAAGGTTTATATCCTTGTTGCTGTCCAGCACTATCAATGCTGCTGTCTGAGCTGTACAGATTACTATCAGAATATGGGGTATAGGCATATTGCAACTTATATGGTGAGAACTTACTGTATGTATAGACCTTTCTGAATTTTTTAGTTTTTGGTCTATCAAATTATTTTAGTACTCATCAAGAGTTTTTGTTATTCTTTCTAGGAAATCAGAAAAATCCAATATGTCTAGTTTTATGTTATATTGATGATAAACATTTTTTATTTCTCCACTTAAATTTGTTAGTTCAATGTTTACAGTTTCTACTAACAGTAGGAGAAAGTTGAGTGAGCATTTGTTTCACACCCCACCCCATTTGTTTTCTAATTCGGTTGTTGTGAACCCTAAATTGAGTTCTATGGGGACCCTTAGTCCTTTAGGGATTCTTTTTTGCTTGTAGTACTCAATGAGTGTGATGCTATGCCACTCTAATCATAATTCTCTTTGTTTTAGATTTTCATATTTGCTTATTAATTTCTTAGTATTAAGATCACCACTGAGTTTCATTTTACTGATAATCCCTAGCAATAACCTATCCTCTTCTGTTTTTGTTAGAGGTCTAGGTATTGACAGCTCATCAGTAATCCCTTTTAGGGAATCAAATACCTGCATTATTAAAATTATTAGACAAAACAATCAATAGTATGTTCAGATAAAGTACTATTAGATAACCAGAACAGGAAAGTCATAGCTTGTAAGAAGTTATATTACTGTTATTTCTGAGCCAGAGCTGAAAAGTCATAGCCAGTATTAATATTTGTTATTGAGCCATAGATAAAACAATTGAAGCTCTTATTTATTGGATTTTAAGCTTTGTATGCTTTTTCCCATTATCTGTCTGTAGGTGTGATTGTCCTCAGTTTATTCCTCCATCGTCCTCATCCGGTTGAACCTTGATTCTGATTTTAACAGATGTGTCATCCCTTCTACCTTGGTAATGCAGAAAATGGTGTTTGTATTCAAAATAGTACCATTCAGTCAAGAAAACTGTGGAACCTCCCTAGCTGTGGTCACCGAGGAGAGTGACCGATGTAAATCTTCAAGGAAACCACAGGATAGCAGTGTGGCACACTTGGTATCTGTAAGATAAATCAAAACTCCAGGAGGATCAAGCTCCAGTAAACCTCTTTGTGAACTAGCAATAAAATTGAAGAAAGGCAGACCCACTCACCGGAAAGAGTTTTAGTGATTTTTTATTACCACATTAAAGACATTTATCAATGTTTCACAGTGTACTCGCTGCTTCTTCAGGATCTGAAAATTAATTAATATTTACATGGTTTTTAAAATGGTTCATATCTTTTGGTTGTTCAGACCAAAGGTCAAAATTTAGAGAAATGTTGAAAAACGTATTTATACATAACTTAATAAATTAAAGTTTATAATATCCACTGTAACCAGCTAGATATTTTTATTATAATAAAATTCTATCCACGATATAATGATGCCATTCTGGTTAATATAAATTAGGTTCTTTTGCTTCTATTTATTATTTTAACATTCTTATCTCAAAAGTTAAATAGAAATAATAAGAATGGTGCCCACCTTTTATAATATGGTCATATGGAACTTAATCAGGGTCAACTTCACCTACAGACAAAAACACTGTAGAAAACGTGAGTTATTTCTTACTATAGATTTTAAGGTAATTATTTATATGAACTTAACAAAGTTAATGTATGTGATTTTCTAATTACCTTCATGTTACTTTCACTTTGTATATTTGTTTCAAATTTTTTGGGGGGGTTATAAGGAGAAGTGGTTTACTTCTTCCTATGCAACACCTAAGTGAGGAGAAAGTTTTCTTTAAAATAAGCAACACTATTACTGATCAAGTAGAATTAGTAGTATGTGCATATGTATAATGTTTTCCTATGCAGCTTCTATTGTCTGTAATTCTTTTTGCTATTGTTTTTTTCTTCACAATCTTATACCATCTTCTTATTTGTAAACATCAACTTAAACACTATCTTATACTATCATTAAGTAAACTGTGTTCTGTTAAACAATGTTATATCATTATGCAGTTTCTTATTGTTATTTTGGTTTGGCAAAGGTATACTAATTGTATCCTTAACCTCGCTCCTAGTGCTTTAGTTCCTCTATTGATAAAAATGCTTTCCACAGGTTCACATGCCTAAATGCAGTTCACTGTCCTACGCATGTTTGCAAACAGTTTCAGTTTCTGAGTAATGCAATACATTCCTCGCAGTAAATGTTTCTTAAAGTCTAGCAGAGCAAATCTTTATATTTAGTCTTAGTTAGAAGCAGACTGTGCTTTCTTACCCTGTTCATAATGTTCAGCTTTTTATTTTTTTGGGCGACTGCCATTGTGCTCCACACCCTTTTTTTAAATCTCTGGGTTGTTATGGTGATGTTAATACATCACAGATCTATTGCACATGCGTTGGAGAGCGTTTTAATTTGTTTATTTTGGTAAAGTTTTTTACTGAATTTTGAGGAACATTTCATGGGTATTTTTTGTGTCATGTGCATTGGGATTAAAAGTGTACTTATGTTTTTTTTTCACATTCTTCTGTATTTTCTAAAATTTTGCTAACATTTTAATTTCAGTGTAAAGATATGTCTTTGTCTCCACACTTATATGTTAAGCATTGTGTGCTCTTATATCCAATATTCTAATATTAATATTTTATTCTAGTAAGATGTAAATCAAACATTAATTCAGGAGACTGAATTGGGGCTATGGAGCTATCACAGGAAGTGTAGCCCCTTGTCCTGACCCACTGAGTCCAAAAGACTACTATGGTTGCCACTGACATGCAATCACCAGCATGGTGTTTGTCAGGCTTTAACACACTCTGTATAGACCAGGCATGGCTGGGGAACTGAGGGTCACACATTAAAATAGCTTCAATCTACAAATTCAGGGCATACTATCTCTTCATTTTTTCCACAACGTTTATCCAATCTACCAAGATGGTCAATCAAAAATGCCTCTCTTTTTAAGTGGTTATTCTGTTGGTTACCACATCTTGGTGGAATATCAACTTTTTTCTAGACCTACGAATCTGAGAGAGGAAACATTATGTCTATTCTCTGTAAAGTGCCATGCTACTATGGAATCACAGTCTCCCCTTCTGATATCACTGCAATGTCCATTTTATATAAGTTTTAAACTCCTAAATGTCTTTTCTATGTGGTGAAGGTCACATGGGCAATTTAACAGGCAGATCACTTGTTCTCCCTGACAGGTTATAAACTGTTTTATTCCCAGATGTTCATCTCTGTATGGGTTATAGAAAGTTTTTGGTTTTTGAGTACTATTACAATTCTGACACCTTCCACATGGATAATTGTCAGTTATTTTGTTCTACGTTTGAAAATTTCATATTGTTTTCAGGATTTTGATACGTAGCATGGCATAGTCTATCCCCAAGTGATTTTGGTTGTTTAGCAATGACTAATGGTTTTCCACTGAATATCATTTCCCCTAATATATTTAATTTTAATATATCCCAGTGTTTGTCGATAAATGATCATATTGTATTAAAATGGTCTGAGTACTCAGTTGAAATTGTTGCATTGTCTATAGCTGTTTCTGTTTTTTGGATATGTACTAATAAATCATTCCTAATCTTATTGTCACTCCTTTGTCTGGCATCATTAAGTACTGTCTCTTTACAGCCCCTGTCTCTGAAGCATTCCTCAGGCTCATATGCACCAGCCTGGTAGTCCTCGTCTGTTCAACAATTTCTTTTAACCCTAACAAGTTGGCCATAAGGTATATTTCCTATGAGTGATGGCTTGTGAAAGCTTTTAGCATGTAATAACACAGTCCTATTAGTAGGTTTCCAATATATACTTATTACCAGGGTAATGTTAATTTTTGTGAGTTTGAGGTCTAAAAAATTAACTGATTTTGCATCATATGTCATAAGAAAATTCAAGTAATCTGTCTTATTATTTAGATAATTTAAAAAAAACTTTCAAGTTTAATTTCTGTGCCTTGCCACAAACAGATAATCATCAATATATCATTTCCAGCATATGATGTTCTCCTTAAATGTATTTGCCTCACTGTATATGTATTTTGTTTCAAATTCATCCATAAAGAAGTTAGCATGGCTAGTGGTCATGGAAGACCACATTACTATGACTTTAATTTGCCAGTAATGTTGGTTATCAAATCTAAAATTGTTTTTTGTTAAGACAAGTTCTGCAAGGTTTAGTATATAATCATTTGGTGGATTAATGTTGGTATCTCTTTCTTTTAATTTCTGTTTTAGTGCAGCTAAATCTTCTGTATGTGGAATGCTGGTATAAAGGTCCTTGATTTCCAATGTTACAAGTAGAGATGTTGTAAAATTAAATTTCACTGGTGAAGTGGCTGCAAAATGGGCAGTTTTGCTGTGTGAAGCATTTCATGAAATGTTGCCATTCTACAAAGTTTTTCACCTGGTTCAAAGTTACAGTATTTCACCTGCAGAATGCAGAATTTCACTGTGAAATGCCCAATTTTGCCCAACACAGCAAAAGTTCACTCACTTGTGGGTTAAATTTCACCTTTCCAAAGCAATAATTGACATTGCATATGTGAAATTTCATGTTCCACTGCAAAATTTCACATTTCGCACCTGTGAAATATTTTGCTAAATGTACACATTTTGTGAAATATTTTGCATAATAAAATTTTGTAATTTTATACATCACTAGTTACAAGTATACATGGTTTTGTTAGAATCTTATCACTGTTAATCTTATCTAGCAGTTGCATAGTATCTTTTCTGTCTTTCAGATATGATTTTGTGGTTACCACTAATGGCTGTAAATTTACTGTCTAAGCTTTTTACTGCATAGTATTGTTTCTGCCTCTGTTAATCAAATGTTTTGTCTCTGTAAACTCCCGGGTCATGCCTGAAAATAGTCATTGCTATGGCCAGCGCACCTTACCCGGTCAACAAAGACTAAAAAAATAAATAAATGGTAATCAGTGTACATGGATAGGGCTTCTAAGATAGATCCTATTCCTGCAATAATAGGTCTTCCTTGGAGATCAGTCAGGTTTTTGTGGATCTTAGGTAACACGTAGAACCCTGGCATTATGGGATGTTGTTTTAGCAGTGCTCTCTGTTCCCATTCTGTCAGGTGTCTTATTTCCACTCCTGTTTCCAAGATTTCCTTTACTAGAGTTTTGACTTGCTCAGTTGGGGTTGTGTCACATTTCTGATAGTGGTCCTTGTTTCTAAGCTCTCTAAGACATTCATCTATATATTTTTCTCTATCCATGGTCACAATTCCTCCCTCTTTGTCTGCTTTATTTATTACTACTGAGTCATTGTTTTCTAAACTCCTCAATGCTCCAAATTTGTGTGCTTCAAGGTTAAAGGACTTTCTTCTGTCTACTTTATTGTTTTTTAATCTTTCAATATCTTTAGCTACCATTTCCATATAGGCAGTGGAGTTTGCTGGTATAGGACCTGGCTGTAGGATTTTTGATTTATAGTCTAGGTTTAAGGAGAGTGTCCTTCTTTTAGCTTTTCCAGATGGGTCTGTCATATCATCTGTGGGGGAGAAAAAAATGTCTGAGTTTTATTTTCCTATAAATGTTTTGTAGGTCCATCTTTAAATGAAAGACATGTAGTCTTTCATAGAGGCAGAATGTTAATCCTAGATTAAGGACCTTCATCTCTGTCTCATTCAGAGACCTCTTTGATGATTTAAATACAATGGTTGGCCCTTTTTTTGGCTTCTCAGGGTCACCCTGTCTTCTATTGTTTTTAGTTAGATTTCTCTTCATAGTTTTTGTACCGGTCCTATGTCTGGTTCTATGTCTCTTCCTTTGGGCTGTTCTCTTGGGTCTTTCATGCACCCTCCACTCTGTCCTCTGCCCCTCCATTGCCTTCTGTTCCACCTGACTTGCCCTCTGAATCATCCCCTGCCAGAAAAAGGTTTATATCCTTATTGCTGTCCAGTACTATCAATGCTGCTGTCTGAGCTGCCTAAGGTGTTCAGATTACTATCAGAATCTGGGTTATAGGCATATTATAACTTATATGGTGAGAACTTATTGTATGCATAGACCTTTTCTTCCTTACAGTCATACAGATCCCATCTGATTTTTTTTTTAGTTTTTGGTCTATCAAATTATTTTCATAGTCATCAAGAGCTTTTGTTATTTTGTCTGGGAAATCAAAAAAATCCTATATGTCTGGTTTTATGTTATATTGATCATAAACATTTTTTTTATTTCTCCACTTACATTTGTTAGTTCAATGTTTAAAGCTTCTATTAACAGTGGACCCTATTCACAAAGGCTATGCGGCCCTACGCACGGTGCTTACATCCTGCGCAGAGGCACATATGCACCGAAGTGGCATAAGCAACCACTGTACGGGATGCACAAACCATGTTTAGGGACATGCATAGGCATGCCAAGCACAGCAGTGTACTGCAAAGGATAAGGGGCCACACAGTGGCATTCTCACGTATGCCATATGCATGGCATGCTGAACCCACATGCACAATGTACAATATATCAGAATGTCAATAGCGGACATGCATAGGTGATATGGGTCTGGAAAGCAGCCATACAGTGGCAAATGCATGCACACACAGCAGAAATGTCTGGCAAAGCATGCCATCATGGTGGCAAACATGCAGACATCATCAGCCACCACCGGACAAGCATGCAGTGACACACAGCATGATGGGGATAGCCACACACCTGCCCAGAACATGTCACATGTGCTACTTGCATGTGAGACAACAGCAGCCAGACTGTAGGCCCAAGCACGGTACGCATGCCAACCTACAGGCACTGCTGATGCCACATGCCCAGCTCAGTGACCTGCAGCACTCAAGCCACACCTACGGCACAGTCAACACAGGTACCAGTCATGGAAGCATGACCAGCCCAACACCCACGGCACACATACACACACACACACTCACACACACACACACATGGTCGCCCCTGCACACTGTGCCAGGGTAAAGAGCAAGGCACACACAGGGCCATACAGTCAAATTCCTTTAATGACATACAAAAGCTCAATGCCCACACAGGACAACATAGCACCATGGAGAGGGGGAGATGGATTGGGAGTGCAGGGAGTCCCACACCTCAGTCAGATGAATCCTCCTCCGTGGTCACCTCCAGGCTGGTCGACGGTGTCAACTCCGGGGGGGGTTGAGTCTGTGAACTCATGTTCCTCCAGCACCAGGTGCCTGATGGCTCCACGGTAGAATCGCAATAACAAGATCCGACACAGGATGTAGGTCAGTACCTGCATAACCAGCCAAGCAACCAATGCAATGTTGCCACACACAACACACAGAGGAACATGCACAGGAAACCAAGATCCTCCTACCTTTGAGGTGGAGCATATGGCCTACAGGTCCCCCGGTCATTCCTGTAGACCATGTCTGACATACTCTGCCAGAGGTACATCTGCATCAGGATATCATTGAGCAGCCTGTGGCTTTAGGTCACCACCACTTCTGGGCCTTGCCCACCCACCTCTCACAGCTCCAACACAAACATGGCCTTATGCCACCATGTTCCCAGTAACAATGCACAGGGAGTAACAGTGAGAAGCATGCTCAGAGCACCATGCCCCCCCAGCAGGAACACGGTTGAAACAGGCAGTGAACAGGCTCTGGTACCTACCTGTCTCTGTTCTGTGACCTCCTAAATGGCCCCCACTGGTATTCCATCCAGGTACATCCATAGGGACATGATACTGGTGCTGTGACAGGGCTAGCCTGCTGCGCACCTCACCTTGTGGCATTGGTGAAGCCACTGGTGCCATTACTGTTCGAGCAGTTATAGCATTCCTGTGGCTGGCCCGTCCACACCACGTGAGCATGCCCAGCCCTATTGGACACATGTACCATGCCAGACAGCATGCACAGGACACACTGATGTGCCTACAATGCCACAGTGTGTACACAGACAGTGCAACAGGCACTGGCAGTATGATTTGCTCAGGGGCACTGCTGCACATGGTCCTTATAGAGGACACAATGGAGGAGTGCTGTGCCCATGCGAGGTGCAGCCAATAGATATTCAGGCCTCAACTCATGGCATGGAGCCTCCATGCCATGGACATCTTGCAACAGTACAGGATCAACCATGGCACACTAAAGTTCATCTGTGAACTCATGGAGGATGCCATCCATCCCAGCACTAGGTGCTCCATGGCCATGTCCATGGAAATGAAGGTGCTGTGTGAACTGTAACACTATGCCACTGGCACCTTTCAGAGAGTGATGGGGGACATGACAAGTGTGAGCCAGTCCTCCATGTCCAGAGCTATGCATCAGGTAACTGATCTCCTTGTACACCACAGGCAATGGCACTTCACCTTCCCCATGAATGTGGCAGAGCTCAGGGCCATTAAGGGTGTGTTTCTGGACAGGTATGGCATGCCCAACACTGTAGGTGCAATAGACTGCACGCATGTACCCATACTCACACCGACTACAAATGAGGAGGTCTACCAGAACTGTAAGGTGTACTACAACATAAACTGTCAGTTTGTTTGCAATGTGATGGGCATCATCACGAACATCCTGGCCGGGTACCCGGGGTCATGCCATGATGCCTACATCTATGACAACAGTGTGCTGCAACACCATCTGGGTGAGCAGAAGGAGGGATAAGATTGGCTGTTGAGTGAGCACCAATTGACTGCAGTAACTGTTGTGGTATGTGCACTACTGTGTGCCTAATGACTGTATCATCCCTTTCCACAGGTGACAGTGGATACTCACTGAGGATGACCCTCCTGACACCATACCTTGTGCAATGGCACCAAGTGGGGAGGTATTCAATGCTGCACATGTACAGACATGCAGTATTAAGGAATGCACCATCAGGTTTATGAAGATGCGTTTCCATGGCCTGGACCATACAGGTGGCATGATGATGCTTGCGCCAGAGATGGAGTGCATAGTGTTCACCATCAGTGCCATGCTGCACAACATATCCATCCAACGCAGTGTGCCACAGCTCCCGGATGTACACCCTGAGGAGCTCAGTGAGGAACAACTGCAGCCACCCCATGGACCAGCACTGCCTGGTGATGGTGGCAGGTTGCCACCCAGGGGATGGAACACTGTGGGATGCATGGTGATATGGTCTGTGAGGCATTGCATGGCACATGGCACATTTGGTAGGTGAGTGGGTGTGCACATGCCAGCGATGATGACACCACATGCCTGAGCTGTCCTGTAAGGCACATGGCTATTCTGCCATCTTGGTGCCATGGGAACAGATTGGTTGCACTGCCATCCACCCTGGAATCATGGTGTGTCCCATTTTGCAGCATACCCTGTGTGTGCCATGCTCGTCACAGTGCAGGATGGGGCATTTCCTGGGTGGTGTGCCTATGGCCCATATGTGTGCTCCTTGTTGCATTACCCAGGTGGCATTGGTCCTTGGGGTGTCATGGTGCACTGGTGTGTGGTGTGCCTTAGTGGTTAGCATGGGTGTGTGTCAATGTGGAGCCTGTGTGGGGAGTGTGTGCATGCCAGACATGGTCATTGCTGTGGGATGCACTATGTCACTGTGTTTCTGGTGTCTGCAACTGCCCACTGCATCCGCACCCTCACCATGTACCCCTGTTTCTCCTTTGCATGGCTGTTGCTTGTGTAGCATGCTGTGCCAGCTGTACATGATGTGACTATCAGGCCATGCTGCCTGTGCCTGTTGCAGCAGCTGGGGCTGCCTGGGCTGCCACTGCACACAGTGGGGCACTGTCATGCAGTGCCGCCTGGGCAGGGGTTGATGGTTGTGCAGCACCAGTCGATGCCGGTGTTGCAGCCACAACTGGAGGTTGGGCCTGCTGCACAGCCAGGTGTGTGGCTATGGCAAGAAGTGCTTCTGCTGTCTGCTCCTGTGAGTGGGCACCTGCCATCACCTCCTCAGTGAGTTTGTCATGGGCACAAACACTTGTGGCAAACACTTTGGCCATGCATTCCTCTGCCCTCATGCTGGCGGAAATGCTCTTGGCCAGCTTCTCCTGTACACACATGGATGCCACCAACACATCCATCTTGCAGTGCATAGCCTAAGGGCAGCCTTCGGTGGCCTGCAACTGATCACAATCCAGCTGGTGGAGGTCAGGGTAATAGGTCACTAGTACCGAGACACTGCTACCCTACCTATGACACCGTGCAGGAGGGGGGCCCTCTGAGGCACCCGTGTCCCACTCCTGGATGTCCAGTAGTGTAGTGGGTGCAGATGTTCCTGTGGTCACTACACAGCTCTCCTCCAGCCACAGGGAGCCCACTTCTGTGCTCCTGTCAGTTTCAGACACCAAGTGGTCGCATCTTCATGGTCTGTTGGTGTCCCACCATCCTCGCCGGCCTATGTGTCCATGGCCTTGGCTCAGCTTTTACTCTCCTCCTGCTGCTGTTCTGGTGTTCTGCCATCATCACACCTCTGCTGGTCCTCTACTGGTGCTGTCTGTTGTGTGTCCCCCTCCTGTGTGCTGTCAGGGCTTTGCGGCATACCTGGGGGGGACATAATTTAGTACACATGCATATACATTCTCTGCAGTGCACCACCCTGTGTCTGTCACACTACATACCTGCATCACCTGACCACTGCGGCCCTCCACCACTTATACCAGAAGGTCCCTCAACAGCACTGTTACTATCTTCCCTTGTGTGTGGGAAGGGAAACAAGTGCTTAGGGCCCATGTCAGTGATAATGTGTGGTGTGGCCACCCTGTGCACATGCTCATTGTGCCCACCTGGCATGCTATCAAGTCTGTCAGGCTCCCCGTCTGTGGTGGAATTGCTGATTGTGACTGACATAATTTGTTCCATGAGTATGAGGGGGGGTCTGGTGGTGATGGGCCTCCCCCAGTGGTGCCCTGTGACTGTTGTGATCAGATCATCCTCTTCTTAACCTGGGACTGGAGGTCACACCACTTGTGCTTAATGGCAGCCAATGTACATACCCTCTTACTGCCTCCATCAACCATGCCACGTCCCCCAGCCCCACTTGCCTGTGATGTGGTCTCTGCCAGTCCACTGTCTTCGTTCCTGGCACCTGATCTTGTGTCCTCCATTGACATGTTTCTGCATCTGTCCACCACGTAGCAGAGTAGCACAGTGTTTCCACATCTCCACATATGGTGGGGTCAAAGGACATTCTGGGTGTCTTGTGCTGTCCCGATCCCACCCTTGTGTGTTGCTGTGCACCTTGGCATACTCCACCCATCCTCCTGGGGGTGTTCCTGGCTTGTTCATGCATGCCACGTATTTTGTGTGTGTTGCACAGTGCACAGTGCACACCTGCTTTTATTTCACTTTTGCACATAGCAGTGGTCTTTTTATGAATAGTGAACATTAGGAGAAACTTGAGTGAGCATTTGTTTCACACCCCATCCCATTTTTTTTCTAATTCAGTTGTCATGAATCCTAAATTGGATTCTGTGGGGACCCTTAAACCAATAGGGATTCTTTTTTTCTTGTAATACTCATTGAGTGTGATGCTATGCCACTCTAATCATAATTCTCTTTGTTTTAGTGTTTTGTATTTGCCTATTAAGTTCTTAGTATTAAGATCACCACTGAGTTTCTCTTTACTAATGAATCTCTGCAATATCATATTCTCTTCTGTTTCAGATAGAGTTCTAGGTACTGATTTCTTATCAGTAATCCCTTTAAGGGATTCAGATACCTCCATTGATAATATTATTTGACAAAACAATCAATAGTATTTCCAGGGAAAGTACTGGTAGATAGCCAGAGCAGGAAAGTCATAGCTTGTAAAAAGTTATATTATTGTTATTTCTGAGCCAAGCCGAAAAGTCGTTGTCAGTTAATATTTGTTATTGAGCCATAGATGAAAAAGTCAAAGCTCTTATTTATTAGATTTTAAGTTTTTTATGCTTTTTCCCATTATGTGTCTAAAGGAGTGATTGTCCTAAGTTTATCCCTCCATTGTCCTGATCTGGTCTGACCTTAGTTCTGATTTTAACAGATGTGTTGTCCCTTCCTCCTTGGTAATGATGAAAATGGTGTTTGTATTCAAAATAGTACCATTCAGTCGACAAAACTGTGGGGCCTCCTAGCTGTGCTCACCGAGGAGTGTGACCCATGTAAATCTTCAAGGAAACCATAGGATAGCAGTGTGGTCCACTCAGTACCTATAAGATAAATCAAAACTCTTGGAGGGATCATGCTCCAATAAACCTCTATCTATATAAACTATCGTCAGAATTAGAGAAAGGCAGATCCACTCACTGGAAAGAGTTTTAGTGATTTTTATTACCACATTAAAGACATTTATTAACATTTTGCAGTGTAATCACTGCTTCTTCAGGATCTGAAACTTAATTAATATTTACATGGTTTTTAACATAGTTCATACAATATTTCACTTGTTTTGACCAAAGGTTGAAGTTTAGACAAATGTTGAACAACTTATTTATACTTAACTTAATAAATTAAATTTTACAATTTCCAATGTAACCAGCTAGGGATTTTTATTATAATAAAATGCAATCCATGGAAATAATGATGTCATTCTGCTTAACATATATTAGGTTCTTTCTCTTTTATTTATTATTTTAACATTCTTATCTTTTATTCATTTTTATTTATTGAAATGTTTTACCAGGAGTGGCATACTGAACAACAAGATGCTCATCTCACAGTGTGACGGGGGTTACAGAGGAAAAGGAGTGTACATGATACATAGCAGTTGAGTTGTACTTTGAAGTCATGAAATAAGAGTGTCATTGCATGCTTTGTTACATGAATAAGAGTGGCATTACATACTTAGATTACATGAATAAGGGAGGCATTACATACTTTGTTTACATGAATGAGAGTGACATTACTTATTTTGTTTACATACCTACATACATACATGCATGCCTACATTTCTAGCATTAAACTGAATTATTGTTACACAGTGCTGACTGTTTAGAACTAGAAGTCAAGAAGCTTTAGGACAGGGAGTGGGGACTAGGTCTGGTAAGGCTACACAATACATAGACAACTATACTGACTAAGGGAACACGTTTGACAGGGAGATAAGCAGAAGTGCAGAATGGGGCACATGCATGGGTTAGTGAAACAAATATAAGCTAGCCTTTGTGGTCGAAATGACAAGTCGCTGGTCAGGCCATGTAATGTAAAGTGGAAAATGATAAGGATGGTAGAAGCAGGAAGGGGAGAGGGGGAGAAGGTCAGGGGCATGTGCAGTTTTCAAAGTAGAAGTTAGTGAGGGCAGAGGATAGAGAATGCTTGGAGAAGGAATGGCAGATTTGGGCCAGCAGGTCATTCCAGAGCTTAAGGAGATGGTAAGAGAAGGCTGATTGGCCTGCAGAAGTCCGTCTGTGAGTGATTACCAATAACCTGGAGTCAGTAGACCTGAGGGCATGAGAAGGGGTTGGTGGAGAGGATAAAGAGGTGACGAGATAGGGCAGAAGGGAACTGAGCCAGAAGTTAGAACAAAATTTAGCACTGTGAAGTAGTCGCTGGTTGCTCAGGGATGGTAGGGCCAGCGAATGGTAAAGCTCACAGTGGTGGGTATGAGGAGGGGCATCGAGGACAAAATGGCAGAAAGCATTGAAGAGGGATCCAGTCTGGATAGGGTGGACTTGGGGGCGGAGATGCAGACTATATTGCAGTAGTCAAAGGAAGCTAGTATCATTTTTAGAACGATTTCACGTCTTACTGGTAACAGGAGAAAGCTGTGATTTCTATAGAAAGCACCAAGCTTAGGGCACATTTTTTTCAGGATAGCATCCATGTGGGTGGAGAAGGAAAGGTGACAGTCAAGCCAGACCCCTAGGTACCTAAAGGAGTACATGTCTTCTAGGTCTGTACCATCAAGGGTATGGAAGATCAATGGAGAGGTAAGTCTGGATAGTCTCTGTCTAGTGCCAAAAGTCAAGATGACTGTCTTCTTGGCATTGATGGAGAGTTGGTGGGAGTTAAACCAGTGCTGTACCTTGTTGAAATCAGTCTGGAGCTGGAGGCGACTTCTTCTTGGGTCTGGCCAGAGGTAAAGAGGACTGTGTCATCTGCATACATATCTATTGAGGTAGTAGAGCAAGGTTTTGGCAGATCATTTAGTAGGATGGAAAAGAGAATAGAGCTGAGCACTGAGCCCTGGGGAACACAAGTGGTAAGAGGGTGAAGAGGAGTCAGCTATTTTTACAGACTGGGTTCAGTCATGCAGGTAGGCTCTGAAACAGTTAGTGGCTGTCACGGACAACCCAGCACCAGTTAGGCAAGATAATAACAGGGGGTGGGATACCATGTCGAAAGCTTTGGCTAAGTTGATGAAGTTTGCTGATCTAATTAGACCTTTGTCCATCCCCGAGGAGATGGAATCAGTGAGTCTTAGAAGGCAAATTAAGTAAGGAGGTGGTGGAGTGGTTTTTCCTAAATCCGGACTGGAAAGATGTGAAGAAGTTGGATTCAGAGAGAAAGTGGGAGAGTTGTGAGAGCATGAGGTGTTCCTGGAGTTTAGCGAGGGTGAGGAGGAGGAAGATGGGGCGGTAGCTGGCAGTGGTAGTGGGGTCTCCTCCTTTTGGTAGTGGTGGGAGTGTGGCATGCTTCCACTCCCTGAGATTAGATTCAGTGGTGAATGAGAGATTTAGCAGTGTGGCAAGGGGAGCAGCTATGGCAGGGGCAGATAGGAAGAGGAGTTTGATGTCTAGACCATCAGGCGATTTTTCCTTAGTGGGGTTCAGGGTGAGAAGGGCATCTAAAGTTTCCATGGGAGAGATGTGCCTGAAGGAGAAGGAGTTCAGGCTGGGCAGTGTAGGGGTTTCTGCCTGGTGATTAGGTAGAGTTTCTGCTGGAAGTGAGGCCAGGAGGGTCATTGCACATGTGGTGAAGTAGAAGTTGAACTCCGAGGCAACTGACAGGAAGTCAGAGAGGAGAGTCCCTTGTGAGGGGTGGGGCGGGATTTGTTGTTGGAGGAGAAAAAAGGGAGTTGATGACTTTCCAAAATTTAGATGGCCTACCAAGATTGGCATTTAGAGTGTTGTTAAAATATTCGGCCTTGGCTAATCGGGTGGCCTTGGTGCATTTGTTTCAGAGCATGCGGTAGGTGATGTTGTCACCTGGGAGGAGCGTAGTTTTGTAATTTCGCCATGCCTTGTCAAGGCTTTTTGGCATGCTATTAGCTCAGGGGAAATCCAGAGAAGGTGAGTCCCTCAGACCCTGATGCGGTGCAGGGTGGCATGTTTATCCCCGGCACTAAGGAATGCGTTCTGTAAGTGTGTATGGGCAGCATCCATGTTAGTACTTCTAAGGTTGAGGTCCCAGTTAGAGTGAGCTTGTTCTTCCATGATGGGGGAGAGGTTTAGAGTTTTATGTGACTGTTGGAGTAGAAATTTGGGAGGGGATTTAATCTGATGGATTTTGCGGATGAGGTAGGTGATATAATGGTCGCTTATGGAATCTGGAAGTAGGCCAGAGTTAATGACCCAGTGTGGATGAGAGGTGAAAGCCCAGTCAAGTAAGGAGTGATTGCCAGTCTTTGGGTTACAGCATGTCAGTTCTGAGATGGTTTGGGTAAGATTAAGAGCAGTTATCTCAGAAAGAGCTTTGTTAAAAGTGGGGGTTGGCCAGTTGTGATTTAAGTCCCCCATAATATAAAGTTCACCCAACTGGGCTAAGGACGCTAGGTGGTTTAGGAGGCCAGTGACTGTTGCGGTCGGGGTGCCGGGGCAGCAATAAATACCAGTCACAAAGATAGGGAGTGAGAAAGGAGGGGGACAGTTTGAGCATAAGCAGTTCATAGGCTTTGGACTCTGATTTAGTGAGAGTGACAGAAAAATGTAAGTCTGAACTGGTGTAGATAGCCACTTCTCCGCCTGGGGTGGGTCGGTCTTGCTGAGTGATTTTAAAACCTGGGATGGCGATGGCTGGGTCCTGAAAGTTTGGGTTTAGCCAGGTCTCAGATACAATGATAATGTTGGGGGCATGGTGTGTGGCTAGTATGTGGAGCAGATTGAGCTTGGGGGCTAGGCTTTGAATGTTTAGGTGGAGTAAACATAGTCCCCGGGGGAGGGAAGCAGCCTGAGTATCAGTGGTGGCCTTGGCAGGGGGGTTAGTTGTTGGGTTAGGAGGATAGGGGGCTGGTGCTGAGCAGGGGTTTGGGTGTATGTCCCTCGCTGCAAGAAGCAGTAAGGCAAGGGTTAAGTGTCGACGAAGAATGTCAAGACGCCATGATTTGGGCGAGTGCCGTTATCTCAAAGTAAAATAGAAATAATAAGAATGGTGTCCACCTTTTATAATGTGGTCATATGGAACTTAATCTGGGTCTAATTTGTCTCCATACAATAACACTGTAGAAAACATGAGTTATTTCATACTGTAGTTTTTAAGGTAATTATTACAGTATTTATACGAACTTAAAATTAATATATGTGATTTTCTAATTATCTTCATGTTACTTTCACTTTGTATATTTTTTTTAATTTTTCTATTTTTTTTTTCTTTTGGTTTTAAGGAGAAGCAGCTTGCTTCTTCCTATGCAATTCCTAAGTGAAGAGAAAGTTTTCTTTAAAATAAGTAACACAGTTACTGAGCAAGTGGAATTAGCAGTTTGCTCATATATAAAATGTTTTCATATGCAGCTTCTATTGCCTGTCATTCTTTTTGATTTACTTTTTTTCTTTACAATCTTAAACCATCTTATTTCTAAACATCAACTTAAACAGTATATTATACCATCATTAAGTAAAGTGCGTTCTGTTAAACAATGTTATATCATTATGCAGTTTCTAAATGTTATTTTGGTTTGGCAAGGGTATGCAAACTGAATCTTTAGCCTTGCTCCTAGTGCTTTAATTTCTCTATTGATAAAAATGTTTTCTACAGGTTCACATGCCTAAATACATTTCACTCTCCTATGCATGTTTGCAAACAGTTTCAATTTCTGAGTAATGCAATACATTTCTTGCAGTAGACATTTCTTAAAGTCCAGCAGAGCTAATCTTTATATCTAGTCTTAGTTAGAAGCACACTGCGCTTTCTTAATCTGTTCATAATGTTTGACTTTTTATTTTTCTGGTGATGACCATTGTGCTCCACACCCTTCTTTTTAAAGTCTCTGGGTTGCTATGATGATGTTAATATGTCACAGATCTACTGTGCATGCATTAGGAGAGTGTTTTTGTTTATTTCTGGTAAAGTTTTTTACTCAGTTTCAAGGAAAATTTCATGGGTATTTCTTGTATTATGTGCATTGGGATTAAAAGTGCACTTTTTTTTCCTTTCATATTCTTTTGTATTTTCTATAATTCTGTCAACATTTCAATTTCAGTGTAAAGATATGTCTTTGCCTCCACACTTATACATTAGGCAATGTGCACTCTTGTATCCAATATTCTAATATTAATATTTTATTCTAGTAAGATGTAAATCAAGCATTAAATCAGGAGACTGAATCAGGACTACGGAGCTATCACAGGAAGTGTAGCACCACATACCAACCCACCAAGTCCAAGAGGCTACTATGGTGGCCACTGACATGTAATCACCAGAATGGTGTGTTTCGGTGGTCAGTCTTTACCACATGCTTTATAGAACAAGGCCTGGTTGGGGAACCAAGCTTCACACATTAAAATAGCTTCAATCTACAAATTCAGGCTATACTATCTCTTCATTTATTCCATAACATTTATCCAATCTATCAAAATGGTCAATCCAAAATGCCTTTCTTTTTAAGAAGATATTCTGTAGGTCACCTCTTCTTGGTGGAATATCAACTTTTTCTAGACCTATGAATCTGAGAGAGGAGACATTATGTCTATTCTCTGTAAAGTGCAATGTTACTACAGAATCAAGGTCTTCCCTTCTGATATCACTGCAAACTTAATTTAATATACATTTTAAATTCCTAGATGTCAGTCCTATGTAGTGAAGGTCGCAAGGGCATTTTAACAGGTAGATCACTTGTTCTGTCTGACAGGTTATAAACTGTTTTATTTAAAGATGTTCATCTCTGCATGGGTTGTAGATAGTTTTTGGTTTTCTTGTCTTACAATTATGATACCTTCCACATGGATAATTGCAGTTATTTTTGTTCTACCATTGGAAATCTCATATTTTCATTCAGGATTTTGATACATAGCTTGGCATAATCTATTCCCAAATTATTTTGTTTTTTCAGCAGTGACCAATGGTTTTCCACTGAATATCTTTTACCCTAATATATTTGATTTTAATATATCCCAAGGTCTGTAGATAAATGATCATATTGTATTAAAATTGTCTGAGTACTCAGTAGAAACTGTTATCTTGTCTATAGCTGTTTCTGGTTTTTGGACATTTACTAATAAATCATTACTTATTTTATTGTCACTCCTTTGTCTGGTATCATTAAGTACTGTCTCTTTATAGTCCCTGTCTGTGAAGCATTCCTCAAGCTCATCTGCAGCAGCCTGGTAGTCCTTGTCTGCTGTGCAATTTCTTTTAACCCTAACAAGTTGGCCATAAGGTATATTTTCTATGACCAATGGCTTGTGAATGTTTTTAGCATGTAATACTGCATTCCTATCAGCAGATTTCCAGTATACACTTGTTACCAGGATCATGTTAATTTTGGTGATTTTTAGGTCTAAAAAGTTAACTGATTTTGTATCATATATCATAACAAATTTCAAGTAATCTCTCTTATTATTTAGATAATTCAAAAGAAAATTCATGTTCAATTGCTGTGCCCTGCCACAAACAGAGGTAGTCAGCAATATGTCATTTCCAGCATATGACATTCTCTTTAAGTGCATTTGCCTCACTGTTTATGTATTTGGCTTCAAATTCATCCATATAGATGTTAGCATAGCTAGGGGCCATGGAAGATCCCATTGCTGTGCCTTTACATTGCAAGCAATGTTGATTATCAAATCTAAAATAGTTTGTGTTAAGATAAGTTTTGCAAGGTTTAGTATACAATTATTTGGTTGATTAATGTTGGTGTGTCTTTCTTTTAGTTTCTCTTTTAGTGCAGCTAAATTTTCTGTATGTGGAATGCTGGTATAAAGGTCCTTGACATCCAGTGTTACAAGTATACATGGTTCTGTTAGGATCTTATCACTGTTAATGTTATCTAGCAGTTGTATAGTATCTTTTGTGGATCTTAGGGAGGGCCCCTGGTGTTCTGCGGCAGAATTTTCTGATTTCTGGTACAGGGCTCCTTGACTTCTGCGGCATCATTTTCTGATTTCTGCGGCATGATTTATTCATTTCTCTGGCAGAATGCAGTCCTGTCATTGGCTAAATATGATGTGATGTCATCGATGACATCATATGCTGAGCATAGAGGAGGGGCTTCAGGATAAACGAGGCAGGAAAGAAAGCCTGACACTATGGAAAAACAGTATATTTATATGAAAATTCACCAAAAACAATGAATTCTGCGGCACTATTTATATTCTGCGGCATGATGCAAATTCTGTGGCAAATTCTGCAACTGCAGAATCGCAGAATTCCAGGGGCCTTGATCTTAGGTAACACATAGAACCCTGGCATTATGGAGTGTTGTCTTAGCAGTGCTCTCTGTTCCCATTCTGTCAGGTATCTTTGTTCCACTCCTGTCTCCAAGATTTCCTTTACTAGAAGTTTTACTTGCTCAGTTGGGTTTGCTTCACATTTCTGATAGTAGTCCTTTGTTCTAAGATGTCTAAGACATTCATCTTTAATTGTTTCTCTATCCATGATCACAATTCCTCCCTCTTTGTCTGCTTTCTTTATTATTGTTGAGTCATTCTTTTCTAAACTCCTCAATGCTCCAAATTCCTGTGCTGTAAGGTGAAATGACTTCTGTCTGCTCTATTGTTTTCTAATCTTTTAATATCTTTAGCTACCATTTCCTTATAGGTAGTGATGTTTGCTGGTATTGCTGGTATATGACCTGGGGGTAGGAATTTTGATTTATAATCTATGTTTAAGGATAGTGCCCTTCTTTCAGTTTTTCAAATGAGTCTGTCATATCTTGTCTGGTGGAGAAAAATGTCTGAGTCGCATTTTTTTATAAAATTTGTGTAGGTCATACCTCTCAACTGTCCCTGATTTTCAGGGATGTCCCTGATTTTACCTCAAAATTTTACTCTGTCCCTACTAAAAATTGTGTTTCCGTGACCAAACAGCAGTGGTTGTAAGCATAAAATAATGTCAAACATTAAAGTTACAGATTTGTTTTTCCTTGGAAAATGCATTTTGCACTAAGCCCCTTATTCTACCAGGTTCCTGAGTAGATATCACAAATTTTGAAGATGTGTCCCTGATTTTGGTCCTTTGTCCCTGATTTTTTTAAGCCTTGTCCCTGATTTAAGAGGCAGGAGGTTGAGAGGTATGGTGTAGGTCCATCTTTAAATGCATCAAATTTAGTCTTTCATGGGGGCTGATAGTTAATCCTAGATTAAAGACCTTCATCTCTGTCTCATTTAGATACCTCTTTGATGATTTAAATACTGTGGGCCAGATTCTAGAAGGGTGGCACAAGTCACCGTCAAAAGCAACTTGCACCTCATAGCTGCAACAATGACCCCTCGCCCCATTCTAAGAGGAAGGGTCTCAGCAGTAAAGTCCTGTGACTTGCAACATGTGGCCAGGTATGCCAAACAGGCGGCTTACCTGGCGGCATGCAACCCAACAGACACTATCGCAAGGCACCCCCGCCCAGCAAGCCGCAATAGCCGCCCTGCAGGGCTGCCCACACCCTTGCCCCCATGCCTCCAGTAAGTGCCCAGCAGGTCTGGCCAACTGGCTCCTGAACTTACATAGAAATGCCCCACAGGGCAGGTCACACCAACTGGCCCCCGAACTGACATAGAAATGCCCCACAGGGCTGGCCACACCAACTGACCTCTGAACTCACATAGAAATGCCCTACAGAGTGGCACTATCATCCCCCCACCCATGCCCCAACACCCAAGTCACTGGTCGCAAATGCAGCAAATGTCCTGCCCTGGTAATCTAGTGGCCCCCATGCTACCATATACAGCCCACTCAGTACCCTCCTCGTTCCGGTGCTTGACAGCCCACCCTTCATGGTTAGTTGTTGACTGAGTTCAGTATGAGCGGTGTATTGTCAAAATGCACTCAGCAATCACCCTCGAGTGCATCTTTCAGTGTCCTTTATTTCACTGAACTTAGTCGGCAGCTGGCCATGGTGCTGAGAGGTGGGCTGTGCCAGTCACTGGCTGGGGATGGGTGGGGGTGCTGGGTGGCTGGCACAGTTGCGGAGAGCCATCTAGACTACCAGGGCAAAACATTTGCCACTTTGCTGCTGATGACTTGGGGGTCCTGACACAGGTGGGGGAATGACAGTGCTGCCCTACGGGGCATTTCTATGTTGGTTCAGGGGCCAATTGGTGTGACCAGCCCTGTGGGGCGCTTACTATATGGGGGTGTGTACAGTAGGGGGATGGGGTGGGATCATTGCCCCAAGCCTTGACTGTTTGTGCGGTGTCCTTTGGGGCAACAACGGGGGTGGTCTGGGCATGGGGGGGCACATGGACCGGGTTCCACAGAACCCTCGGAGGATGTATGTAAGTTACACCAGCTAAATGCAGGTGTAACTTCTCCTCTGGGGGTTCTTGTAGAATCCTGACATTAGGGTCTTAGTTACTGCCCTTCTGGAATAAGGCACAACAGCTGCCGTAAACCCCCTAGTGCCATGTCGCAGGGGGTTTATGGCGCAACGCAACTCTTTCGTAACTGCTGTTCAGCACAAGCAGCCACCAGCAACATGTTGTAGGTCACTTTGTAGAACAGCGCAAGTTGCAACTGCTGGCGTAATTTGCTACTTGTGCCATTCTACTTGGTGCAAGTGCTGTTATGCCAGGCATAACCTTTCTAGAATCGGGGCCTATGTTCGGCCCTTTTTCTGGCTTCTCAGTGACACCCGTCTCTGATTGTTTCTGGTTCTGTTTCTCTTCTTGGTTCTTGTACATGTACTGTGTCTGGTTGTATGTCTCTTCTTTTGGGTTGTTCTCTGGGGCTTTTCATGTACCCTCATCTCTGTTCTCTGCCCCTCCATTGCCTTCTGTTTCACCTACCTCGCCTCTGAATTGTCCCCTGCCAAAAAAAGATTTATATCCTTGTTGCTGTCTAGTACTATCAGTGCTGCTGTCTGAGCTGTACAGAGCTGAGCTTTACTGATTACCACTAAAAAGTGCAATGCAGTTTGCACATTTGTGGTGATGTGACTTTGAGATGACTCAGTGTAAAATAAGCTGTTTTTCTAATGTCTTGCAATCCTTTGACAAAAATCCAGGGGCGAGAAACACGTCAGTAGATGCAGAAACTTTGATTGCGGACTGGAACTGGTAGGGTAAGGAGCTGTTGGTTTGCTTGAGCGTACTGTGATTTTGGTTGAAAACTATATCACTGCACTATAAATAAAAGAAGCACCTTTGGATTCAAGCAGGTTTGTTGAAATATTTTTTTATGCTCCATATGCACCATGGCAAGTGAGAAGCAAAAGTGCTTTCACTTAACTATATATGCACTGTTAGCAGGTGCTGGCATTTTTCTGTTTTGCTGCAATTCTTGTCATTGCTTGGCACTGCACTCCCAGATGCTTCTCCATGAACTGTTTTTGCATTACTTATATTTGGGAGATAGCACGGGTCTTTGCACAAAGAAACTGACAACAGTTAGGACAGTTAGTATTTAAACTCCAGAATTATAAGCCACAGGTTGTAATTTACTTCCTGTGTGTGTGTGTGTGTGTGTGTGTGTGTGTGTGTGTGTGTGTGTCTGTGTGTGTCTGTGTGTGTGGCTGTTCTAACCAATGGCGTGTGGCACTGCAGGAGGCTCTTCTGACCCACATGACACAATGAATCAAGATTCCCCCTCCCCAACTGATATTGTTTTACAAAATACAGCACCAGACACTAGTAACTTCACTGAGCTACTTAATAAGGAAATTAACACTCATCTTGGAACACTGATAATTAAACATGACATTAACCAGTTTGAAAAGATGGTGTTCCATCTCAAAAGGCTGCACTGGGAAAGAATATCACTGACAGCATATCTAGTGGTGGATAGGATCTCGTGGAGTTTGTACATAGTGAAAAATCCTACCTTTGGGCAGCAAAGAGAAGGTTTTCTAAATAAACAGAGAAAAATAAGTCATGCTGCAAGCAGAGAGTATATTGAGCTAATTTTAAAAGAAAAAAAGAGATTAAAAAAGAAACAAAAGAAGAAATAAAAAAATGGGAGTAGGATCTAAAAGACTTTAGGTCACCACCTTGGGATGAGGTAAAAACCGGATCTGAAACCACACCCCAAACTCCGCCTCTGGCTCCACTCCTTTTTTATGATTGGTGAGCATATCACTCCTCCTCCAAAGCCATTTGTAATGTTGGAATAGACATTACTAGTGATAGGAAATGATTTTTATACTGTTATTCATTTGATTTATTTTATTCAGTTATTTATTTTTATTCTTTGGCAGCCAGGTTACCACCCATAGGTCTCATAGCCCATTTTACAGGAGTGACCCAGGAGCACAGGAAGGTTAAGTGACTTGCTCAGGGTCACACAGTATTTAAGTGGAGGTTGTGGGAATCAAACTCAGGTCTTCTGGATATGCCAAGCTCAGCCACAGCTTATTGCTCAGCCCTCTGTTAAACACTCTCCCATTTTCCTTTCTATGTCAGTCATGTATTCTGATTCTTTGACCAATGTTTGATAACTTAATTATCAGTGCTTGTGGTACCCTTAAAACTGCACTGTGCTCCCCTTTACGTCAGCATCTACTGCTGTTTCTTTTCATATTTCTAAGACATTCCACAATTTCAGATACACCATTCCATGTTGTTTATCTGAATGATATGTCAAAGTGTAACTAATATCATGGAATGTTCAGGTAATACAAAACATTAGAGCAAATGTAGTGATAAAAGCAATAAAAGTTAGATTATTAATTTAACAAAAATGGGTCTAAAACTTAGCATAATATAGAACAAACAGAAAGAAACACATGAGAGCATGTAAAGGTATAAAAGCTGTTTCCTGCCATAACAGTAAAAGACCATACTTAAAATTCAGAGTGGAAAAGACTAGGTTAATTTACTGCTAATGATCTTAATGGCCATACTTTACACCTCTCAGACAGTCTGGTTTTACAAACAAAGGCAGGTCTGAATGACTGTGACAGCAGAACTTCTTTGTAACCTGGACATGTAATGCAGCTAAAACAGTGAATGATTTGATACATCAGTTTTAAGAAGAAGAAGAAGAATCAGTATTTATATAGCACTTTTTATACATCCAAAGCACTTTACAAGCAATGCTAGATTGGTAGTGAAGTGATTGAATGTGTGGTGGTGGCCATAGTGCACATCATCACCCACACACAGCCTGGATAATTGCATGAACCAGTTTATGGGAAGGGGAATGTTGGCCAGGACACCGGGAATGTTCCCTACTCTTTGTGAAGAGTGCCCTGGGTTCTTTCACTTCCACCTGGACACCCACCAGTACAAAACCAGGATGGGTAGAAGGGACCTTGGTTTAACGTCTCATCTGAAGGACGGCACACCCCAGCAGTACAGCACCCCCCAATACTGCACTCAGATGCCAGTAATTTATAGGTGCAAGTCTAATCCCAGTGTGGGACGAGAATCCATGACCTTCTGGTCCAGAGGCGTATGTGCTACCAACTGAGCCATGCTGACACCAAGAGCAAGAGTATATGAGCACTCAAAATGGCCCAAAAACTGGACTGCATGTAACAGAAACTGGATGACCGGACAAGGACCCTTAAAACCAGATAATCCGGTCAAAAGCCAGATAGGTGGCAACCCTAAAAAGACTTTTCTGGCCATCCTTTATTTGAAGTGTCCAGAGATAATTTTAAAATGAATCTCATTAAGTATGACAAAGAAATACAAGAAATGAAACAAGCAAAGTTTGAGATAGACTACAATGACTACAAGTTTGATAGGGTTTTCAACTGAATGGCAGCTGGAAAGAGAAACACAGAGGCCTCTGCAGGTTTAAAATCTAAGTCAAAAAGTCAAAAACAGTTCCTCCATACTCAGAGCGTGCATGGGCAGAATCCCAATATGTATCATGGGGGGAGGGGGGGAGATCTAGGACACTGCAGTGGACTTCAGGGGGCAGACTTCGTGGGCATGGGAAATATTCTCAAGGATCACTTGAAGGGGATTACATCAATGACAAATGTGAAAAGGAGATGGGAGGTCATAAAATGGGGACTTCATGAGGCAGTCAGGACCTGCGCTAAGGTGAAATGTAAGGGAGCAAGGTCACATAAACCATGCTGGTGGTCCAGTGAGGTTCAGGTAGCGGTCAGAGAAAAGAAGGCGGCCTACAAAAAATATAAAACAACAAGAGGGGATAGGGATAAGGAAATGTACCATCTTGCATCTAGAAAAGTCACCCAGATGATGAGGGGGGCAAAGTCCAGTAAGGAGAAGTGACTGGCACAGGGGAAACATGGAGGGGAAAAGGGATTCTTCTGGTACATTGGGGAGCAGAGAAAAACTAAGGGCCATCTCAGCAGATTGAGATCAGAAGGAGGGTGGGTGGAAGAGACGAGGGACCAGGCAGAGGTATTTAATGAGTTCTTTGCCTCTGTGTTCACTAGAGAGGGGATGGGATATCTACAAAGCAAGGCATGATGGGGATAGAAGCGGCAGTGAGTGGGATTAGGGAAGCAACAGAAATGGAGCAAGAGGGAAGGAGAGGTACCCCAGGAGTGTCACATCAGGATAAGGATAAAAAAGGCCAGTAAGGTGGAGGGAACGGATGATGGTATCTCCACCAAAAGGGTGTGGTTAGCCCTCAAGGCCCTAAAGAAAGACAAATCTCCTGGGCCAGATGGCATTCATCCGAGAGTACTATGGGAATTGGCGGACATACTGGCTGCACCCCTGGTGGAGCTCTTCAACAGGTCACTTGAGACAGGGAGGGTACCTAGGGATTGGTGAGAGGCACATGTGGTGCCAATCCATAAAGGGGGGTCGAGGAAAGTACTAGGTAACTATAGACCCATCAGTTTGACCTCAGTGTTGAGAAAATTAAAGGAGAGTATACTAAAGGAACAATTGGGGGTGTACTTGGAGGAGGTGGGAGGTCTGGATAGTCGGCATCATGGGTTTGTGCCAGGTAGATCATGTCAAACCAATCTTGTGGAGTTCTACAAATGGGTAACATCAGAACTGGACAGGGGAAAGCCTGTGGATGTATTGTTCTTGGACTTGAGCAAGGCGTTCCACTCTGTCCCCCACAATGGTCTGGTGGAGAAACTGATGGGGTTGGGAGTAGGCCCTTTGATGGTCAGATGGATTGAAAACTGGCTAGCTGGATGCACCCAGAGAGTAGTGGTCTGTGGGGAGCTCTTGAACCCTAGAGAGGTTGGTAGTGGGGTACCGCAGGGCTCGGTCCTGGGTCCGATCCTGTTTAATGCATACATATTGGACATCAGGGAGGGTATAGGGTGTGAAATGAGTCTCTTCACTGATGACTCCAAGATGGGAGCAGTAGTTGAGGGAGAAGAGGGGAGGTTGGCCCTGCAAGGGGACCTGGACACCCTGGAAAGCTGGGCTCACACATGGAAATTAAATTTCAATATCACCAAGTGCAAGGTGTTACTTCTTGGGCAGGGAAACCCTAAACACAGGTACACCCTGGGAGGGGAGGCACTGGAGGCCTCAATAGGGGAAAAAGGCCTAGGGGTCATGGTGGATGCATGTATGAATAACTCTGAGTAGTGCAAGAGAGTGGCTAGAAAGGCAAACAGGATGTTGGGATGCATCGTAAGGGGGATCACCTCTAGGAGCAAGGAAGTGATTCTGCCACTGTACAATGGACTGGTTAGACCACACCTTGAGTACTGTGTACAGTACTAGAGACCACACTTGAAGAGGGACATACAGCTCCAAGAGAGGGTACAGAGGAGGGCAACTAAGTTGATATGAGGGTTAGGGGATTTTATGTATGAGGACAGACTTGAGGAGCTCTGCCTGTTTTAATTGGAGGAGAGGAGAGAGGCGGGGGACATGATTGAGGTATTCAAGTACCTCAAGGGAATAAATAGGGTAAACATGGAGGGGATCTTTAGACTAAAGCAGGGAGGTATCACCAGAGGGCATGGTTTGAAGTTGGAAGGTGGAAGGGTGAGGGGGGAAAGAGGAGGAGGTTTTTCACTGAGAGGGTGGTGAACCCTTGGAATGCACTGCCTGGTGAGCTGGTTCAGAGATCCACAGTGGAGGGCTTCAAGAGAGAGTGGGACAGACACAGAAAGTGGATGTATCAGATGATGGCCTGTCCCAGGGGGGTGGGGATGGATGATAGGGGTTTCTGGAACACAAGGGGGGGGAGGGCCTCAGCACCCAACTAGGGATCTGAGGTTCAAGCAGACTCGATAGACTGTAAGGCCTAATCTGCTGGCAAATAGTATGTTAGTATGTTGTCCAGTCCACAAATGTCAGCACTGCTCGAGAACTTCAAATTTCAGACTTTTAATGAATAAAATAACGCAAGGACATCCACAGACATGAATACAGCAACCAACACCCTGGACTGTTTTTGCTCTACATGAGCATCATCAGAAGGTAGATACAACATATGTGCAAAAATATTTAAATGATGGAATATTTAAAGGGACAGTGTAACTAGTATTAATGTACAGACTTTCCAAATAAATACATTCAAATACTTTCATATAAATACATGATATGTGTATATATATATATATATATATATATAGAGAGAGAGAGAGAGAGAGAGAGAGAGAGAGAGGGATAAAATGTCTGTGCTTATTCAAGTGAAAAGGTCTTAACTATAATGACCAATGTTGAATATTCCATTATAAAATACATGTTAAAATCTGTCAATCTCTACTTTCTACATATACCAGATGCATCTTTTTGCTACATTAGTTTGCAAAATAGCATGGACCTATTGCTTAATTACTAGTAATTCTATCCATCTACAATTATAGTCAATCAAGTTTTACCTCATTGTTGTTATATCTAGTTATAATTAAGCATCCCATTCCTGCAATGAGTTCTGTCTGTACTTCAAATCCAAAGGGTAGGAGGTACCATTGGTATTTTAGACTCCTAAAACCCTAAAAAAAACCAGACTGCTATAGTTATTGCCACAGAATGTGTTAAGACATCTAACATTCAAAAAAAGACTCTAAACATGCAAGCAACTAAAGAATATTTTTCTCATTCACATAATTACACCGATTAGAGTATATGTATATTGTGTAATATAAAAAGAGAAACTTGCAAGGCACTACTAGAGTAAAAAAGTTATTTTCTGCATTTTATACATGGCAACAATTAAATCCTATCATTGAGGCTAGGGTGTACCATAGCCCCCAAGGTGAAAATCCAATATGACTCACGGTACAGTAACAGGTAATCTATGTTGCCTCCCCAGGACACAGTTTGACTTGTTCAATGGCACAAACTTTGAACTTGTGTATGCTTTGGATGCTTTTCTTTATGTGGATGGCTAATGCATTCTTGTATTGTTGTTGTCCCCTCCTGTGTGATGGCTTGAAGGTGTTCCCCTATTCTTATTTTGAAGGGTCTGGTCATTTTCCTTACGTAAAAGGTACAACATACGCAGGTAGTCAGATACACAACATTGTCCGTAGAGCATGTGCAAAATGTCTCTATTTTGTACATCTGTGTACTGTTGCAAATAGTGAAAGTGTTAGTTCTCATAATGTGTTCACAAAACATGCAATTCTCATGGGGGAAGTTCCCTTTCGGCAAAAATGGCAACCAGGTCTGTTCTGTATGAGATGTGCTTATTGTTTCTGTTTGGTAACTATATACCAAATGACCCCGCATGTTTCTGCCCCTTCTGTATACCATACATGGCTTGGCCCTGATGTGTTCCTGCAAAAGTGATTCATTTTCAATGATATTCCAATTGAAGTTAAGAATTTTTGGTATAGAACATGAGTGTCTTGTCCAATTTGTGATAAAATGCATTCTTGCTTCAGATTTCCTGTTTGGGGTATCTTGTAGCAAACTATCTCTTGGGATAGAAAGTGCATGTTGATATGCTTCCTGAACCAAATGGTTACTGTGCCCCCTATTTACAAATCTCTCACACAGGTCTGCACCTTGTATCATATAATCTGAATCCTGAGTACATTTCCTATGTACTCTCAAGATCTGGGCTTTGGATATATTCCTTATTATATGTCTGGGGTGGCAGCTGGAGGAATGTAAAAGGGAGTTGTGATCTGTCTCTTTATGGAAAAGTGTAGTTTCTGGGCTCCCCCCTGTGAGTCTCATAATCTGTAAATATAAAAATGAGACAGTCATAAAATCACTTTGTACTGAGAATTTTAGGTTTGGATCAGATCCCTACAAATATTCTACAAATTCCCTCAGTTCATCCAGTGTGCCCCCCTCCAGACCAGACATATGTCATCAATAAAGTGACACCAGCTATTGTAAAAAGGATTGATCTGGACATCATAAATGGTTGTTTTTTCCCACTTGCCCAGGTATAGACTGGTGTAGTTTGGGACAAATGTAGCACCCATAGCCATCCTCTTAAGCTGCAGAAAATGTTTACCCTGAAACAAGAAGCTGTTCTTCTTTAAAAACATGTTCTGTATAAGAAATCAAAAAATCATTTTCAAAATATCAATGCTATCACCTAGATCTAGCCAGTATTTCAATGCTTCCAACCCCCCCCCCCCATGTGGGATATTTGTATACAGGGCAGTAATGTCAATGGAGACATAGGTACCAGTTCTTTTCAGCTGGCATATTTCCCAGGATGCCAAGCATTTATGTGGCATCCCCAATATATGCCGGTAGTAGTGGTATATACCCTTTGATGTGACGATCTACATATTTTGATAAGGGTTCTATCAGGGAATCAATCCCTGCCATAATTGGACATCCTGGGGTATTATGCAGATCCTTATGTACTTTTGGGAACACACTATACTAGTGGTAAAGAATCCAATGTTTTTTTTAGGAGAAGAGGACCCAGCATAATACAATCCACCTCCACCACCAGACAAACTATATACCCCACCCCAGTCCCCCATATAACCATGACAGAGCCAAAGAATCTGATTCAACCAAGGCCAAAGAGGAGGACATGGGGGAACAGGAAGGGGGGGATAAACAGAGGCAGAGGGAGAGGCAGAGGAAGAGGCAGATACTGGAGATGACAACAAAGGGGCAACAATCCATAGACAACATAATTAACATTTCAGAGTATCAGCTTTGTGATCTTGAACTACAAGTGCTTAATAAGGGCCTATTTTTCACTCATACACAAAGGTTTAACCTATTTGGAACTATTATAGACTGCCACAAGTTTGTGCACAATATGAACTTGAAATCTTTTTTTACAAGAAGAAACATGGACAATGATAGCGCAGTGGCAGATGGGGTAAGTGTACCTACAGACAGTATTGGAACACAGACTAATGGCATGACCTTGGAAAATAAAATAGATAAATTTAAAGTAAAGTCCACCTTTTGCCCCCCACTAACTGCACCTTTACAGACATCCCTTAAAAGCTGTGAAATAGATCTCCAGAAACTGAATGAGAATGTAAATAAAATTGTTGTCATTATAATTTGACCAAAAAAGAAAAGAAGTTATGGAGAACTTAGTGTCTAGCAAACTCATAACTATCAAACCAGCAGATAATGGGTGTTCTATAGTGGTTATGTAGACTGTGAAGTATGATGCAGACATGAGACGCCATCTAGAAAATACTGCATTTTATAAAAAATTGCAGGAGGATCCAACCCATATTTTTAAAAGAGAGATAGATGAATATTTATTAAAGCAGGTATGGATGATTGGCTGACTCACCAAACAATAGAATATCTCACAGTTAGTGACCCTGCTAGGGCCTGCTTTTATTGTTTGCCCATGGTACACAAATGTCTCATTAACCCTCGTGGCTGCCCTATAGAGTTGGGCATTTGTTGATGCCCATATTGCAGAGTGTGTCCACAAAGTTCCATCCTACATCAAAACACAGGAAATATTTAAGAGGTATTAGAGGATCTTGCCACTGAAGAGCAATGCATTTTGGTGACACAGGATGTGGATTCTCTATACTCCAATATCCCTCGCAAAGATGATCTGGAAGCAATGGCATATTTCTTAGAAAAACAAGATGTTAAAGAACCCCCACCCATGTACTTACACAGCTGGCTGAGTTTATTTTAAAATGCAACACTTTTTTATTAGGACTTGCAAAACAAGGGAACTGCAATGGGGGCCAGTTTGACCCCTAATTTTGCCAACTTGTATTTAGGGGAAATGGGAAGGAGATTGGTCAGAGATCTAGAAGGGAGGCGCTTTATTGATGATACCCTTATGGTTTGAAGTGGTACAGAAAATGAATTATTTGTCTTCATCAAATACCTTGAAAACAGTGCCCAAAACCTGAGATTTTCCTATCTTTCAGCTATAAAGAGATTAACTTCCTTGATATCCTTATGTATAAGGATGGGGAGGCAGGGGTGAAGATGTATCGTTACTGTAAACCAACGGACAGAAACACATTGCTACGAGGGATCGCTAGAAATTCCCAGGGTTCATTTAAAAACATCGGGGGCCCGATCTTTTGCTTTTGTAGCCCTGACCCTGTGGAATTCTTTACCTTGTTGAATAAGAGATTGCCTGACCATCCAGAGTTTCAAGACAGCACATAAAACTTATTTATTTGACCAGGCTTATCCAGATTAATCTTTAATCTGTATATTGTGTATAGTATATATAGATTTTATTGAAGTTAATGTTTATGATATTCCACAGTTTTATGAGTTAAATATTTGATTGTAATATGTGTTTTAAATTATTATTCTGTTTGTTTTATGTACAGTTCCTGGGTTCCAGAAAAGTGCTTTATAAATAAAGATTTCATTCATTTCATTCATACATGCCAGTGGCAGTCACCACTACCACACTAAGGAAAGTATATCTAAGGGGCAGTTTATCAAAATAAAGAGGAATTGTAGTGATGTAGAAAAATACAAAGTAAGAGCTACAGAATTAAAAGAAAGACTGTTGGCAATGGGTTACTCAGAATAAATCATTAGAAAGCTAGAGCTGATGTAGATAACATACAATGCAATGCATTACTGCAGAAAAGAAATACAAAAAATGAGATCAGGGACCCCAGGGTTAATTTCATTACAACATACAGTGCACAGTAAAACCAAATAAGCAATGTGATCAAAAAACACTGGCACATGGTCATTTTGGACCCAGGCCTGGAAGATTTGGAAAACATAGAATTGAGAATGGCATACAGAAGGGGCAGGAATTTGAGAGATATTTTCATACATTCAGTATAACCACGGGAAGACAGACCAAGAAAGTAACTTCCTGCTAGAACAATTGGTTTCCACAAATGTGGCAACTGCAAGTACTGCCTCTTTATGACAAATACAAAAAAACTTTAAGAATCCAAATACAGGTAGAAACATAGATGTCAGAGGGTTCATGACATGTACATCAAAAGGTGTGATTTATATGGCTAATTGTTCTTATGGTTGTTACTACAGTATATTGGTAAAACAAAGAGACAGTTGAAACAAAGACTAGGAGAGCACATAAGGGCAATAGCAAAATGGGGATCTCACATATATCTTAGCATTTCACATGTCAAGAGTAAAAAATAAAAAAGAACATGTTATTTATTTTACTGGTATAGAAAAACATAGTAAGAGCCCGAGACTGGGTCTGAATGATAACATAGAAAATGGTCCTTTTCTGAGAAAATAAAAATGGGACCAGATGGCTACTGAGTAAAAATCTTTAGAATGCTACCAGCCCCATTATCTTTCAGAACCAAAAGTATATAGTTATGATTGCACATAAGTTTGCATATCATGGGGTAGGCTATTTGTTTTTCCCTTTCTAGTGTAATGTTCTAAGTTGATTATCAGGTAATTTAGTGTCTTTTTATATTTAGGATCTATACTGTGTATTATATTTATGAGTGTTTTTTATGTTCGTTTTCAGATATTCCATGTTGGGGTGCTGTAGTGGCGAATACCAAAACAAACAGAAGTTCAGCTTTTTACAACCATCCAGCACTGTTTTTTTTTTTTTTTGCAGTCATATTCCTGACTTGTGCACATTTGGCGATGGCTTTCAAGATGCACCAGGTTTAATCATGACATTACAAAAATGTAAAGTAAAACTTATATTTGTGGTGAATAGTTATTAGATACCCTGTTGTCTAAACATACACCAAAAGTTTTTAACTTAGCATTGTTTTTAAATTACACTGCATGTTTTGCTCATATGGGGTGATGTTACTTTAAGATGGCTCAGTATAAAATAAACTGTTTTTCTAATGTCTTGTTATTCTTTGACAAAGCACCAGGGGGCTTGAAACAAATTAGGAGACACAGACACTGTGATTGTGGACTGGAGCTTGAGGTTGAAGGAGCTGTTGTTTTGCTTGGGCGTACTGTGATTTTGGCTGAAAACTGCACAACTGCACTTTAAATGAAAGAAGAACATTTGGATTCAAGCAGGTCTGTTGAAATATTAATATATATATATATATATATATATATATATATATAAAATGTAGGTGCACTGTGGCAAGTGAGAAGCAAAAGTGCCTACACTTAACTATATATGCACTGTTGGCAGGTGCTAGCATTTTTCTGTTTTGCTGCAATTCTTGTTGTTATTGGCACTGCACTTCCAGATGCTTTTCCACAAACTGTTTCCTCAAGATCAGTATTGAAGAAGCAGAGAGACAGCTGGAAAAAGAAATAACTGTATATATATATATATTAGAGAAAGAGAAAAAGTGAGTGAACAGGCAATGAGTGTATGGTGGCTCACCATACCAATGGGTGTGTCTACCTGCAGGTAGCTAAAATGAAATACAGAAGAAAATTGTACAAGCAAGGAAAGGGAGAGATCAGAAGGTACTGTCACTACCACAGGCTGCCTGTGCTTGCATGACAGGGCTTCCAAAAAATACAAACGTACCTGAGAAAATACTGGTAGCAAATTAAAGAAGCAAATTAAGATAAAGACTGAGTGACAGAGCAAGAGAGAGATACAGTAAAGACAATAGTGACAGTGCATGAACTGTGCTGGTTACCTGTACTGTACCTGCTAGCAGTATGCAAAAAAGAATGTACAACAAGTTAATGAGAGATAGATGAAGGAGAGAAGAAAAGATCAGATTGTGCTGTGTGGGCTGCCTGTACCTGCTGCTGCCTGCATGTCGCATAGTTGTCTTCACCTGATGTATGCCTTGGCTTGTTTGTCTTCCTTCCATGTTGGCAGTTTTACTTTTTTTATATATAAATTGTTATTTATAGTTTTCTCATTGCCCCACTATGTTGAAAATTGCAGTGTTTGCCCCTTTTATGCATTTTAACATATTTATTACAATCTTTATAAATAGAGAAAACTAATCATAACCCCATTGTGTTCTGGTTCTTATTTCATAAGGGTCAAAGCATTACCTAGTTCTCCCAACCCTAGCTGAGAGGGGGTCAGGTTGGCAGATGGGCTTGCTGGGGGTTGGAAGTAATCTACGGACAGTTTTCCTCTTTTTAGACACTTAACAAAGCAACATTGAGGAATGTTTTTCTTTGCTGTGGGTGGTAACAGGTTTTCACTGATTGAATGGAACTATATTTAGGCTAATGAAAGTTAGAGACAGAGCTTGGACAACAAATTCAAAGGGCAAATAACCTCACAATTTTGATATATAGACATAAACTAAATCTACATAAAAAAAACCTAAAATTGCAAAAGCAAATTTCTTCATAAATCAACAATCTGAACATTTATCTGATTCTATTGTTAGGGATCAGTTAATTTTTTTAACCCCTTCTGCTGGCATCAGTACCTATATGATTAAAGGGACGTAGACTTTTACTTGTCTAGATGACATTGGCAACAAATTCAATACTATGTTTACTTGTCGAGGTGACATTGCCAACAGATTGAGTACTATGTTCACTAACTTGTATGGATTTGGGGTTGGTCTTTTTGGTATTACACCTGAACTCCCCAAAGATTATAACCTGACTTGTCCCTTTTTTACATCAGCTCTAAAAATGAGCTACAGGATTCAGATAGAAGAACACTTCCTGTGGAGTTTTCAAATGATCCTTCCACTACTTTGCAGCCCTTCAATTTAACCCTTGCTGTGCTGCTGACTAAACATCTGTGCAGAGCTCAGTCAAATAGATTAATTCTAGTTCTTTTGGCAGCCTTGTAGTTCTTCAGTGACTACGAGAAACACTTTTTATTTTCAATCCAACTTGGTAAGCAGCATTTATAGAGCTACTGTAAGACAGATGACAGCACCTAATTGCACTGCAGAACAGTCTCAAATTACATGCTTGGTCATCTCTCTCAGTGTGTGTGTGTGTGTGTGTGTGTGTGTAGCAATGATTTACAGTACTTCTGAAACATAACAAAAGAGTACTTCAGAAAAGCTACTTAACACCAGTATGCTTTTAGCTGAGAAGCCCTTGAAGGGCAAAGTTTATCACAAATTATCAACAAGTAGAGAGCTCTTCACACATACATTTTAAACTGTCTCAGTAAGTTTCAAAAAAGCATTTTACTGACAGAAAAACCTTGGGATAGTATTCTCCCTATTACATGTAAGATGAGCTTACAGCTGTTATTGCAAGTGTCGTAGTGTTTTAAAGAGCACAGTCAATGAAAGACAAAGTGCTAAAATGAGGTATAATTGCAAGATGAAATTAAAATAAAATGATACATATATCTATATATGTGTGTGTGTGTCTGTGGGTGTATGATATATATATATATATATATATATTATGGTAGCACGGTAGTGCTACCATAGTTAGGGTTGAGGAGCCATTTCTATGTTAAACCCCAAAATTTTGCACCTCAATAACTTTGCAACCATTCAAGGATTTGCCTGAAATTTGGAATTTATGATCAAGAACCATAGGCCTTGGGATCTGCCAAGTTTTGTACTGGTCAGATATACAGCTGTGGAGTTATTAAGTGTGATCTGTCTTGCGCGTTTACATTTTCTGGAATTCTATGGTCAGCACTTACAGGTCGCATGGTTATGTGACCAGTCCAAAATCTTCAGGGAACATGCAGCCGGGTCCCTGATGTGCCTTTCAAGATTTCATGAAAATATTAAACGGTTCAAAAGTTATTCAAAAAACAGTTTCCCATTATAAGTCAATGGGAAAAGTTAACAAAAAGTTCAACACTTTCCCAAATGCATTTTTACTTTCGCAAATGGGCCTGTTACTTTCGCAAATCGGCCATTTTGTTTTCAGTTGGTGATCAGAAAAATGCTTGGCATTTAAATTTGGGACCCTCCAGCAACCTAATTCTTTTTGTATTCACCTAGTCGGACCCTGAGGATGCTTGCCATGTCTTTATTTTGTGGTAAAACACCCCAGAAATATGTTTTTCAAATTTCTGGAAAAAGTACTTCGCAAATTACTTTGGTATCTCCAGAAAGTGTCATAAATTTTTAAGCTTTTGTAAATTAAACCAGTAATTTTTCTAGTCTGTGGGAAAATGACAGCAATTCTTTGGAACTGCACTGCAAAATAACCGTTGGGAGTTTTGGGCTGAAATTTGGAGGGAACGCAGCCGACATCTCACAGATGTGCCTTTCAGTGTTGTATTGAAAAAATATTACATGGCGGCAAAGTTATGGCACTCCAAAGTTGACAGTGTTTCCCATAGGATAACATTACGGCGCCGATGCATTACAGGAATCCTTTGGCACCCTGCTGCAAAATAACGGTTTGGTCTTTTTTCCTGAAATTTGGAGGGAAGACAGCCAACAGTACACAGATGTGCCTTTCAGTAGTTTGGTGAAAAATATTACACGGCGGCAAAGTTACGGCACTCCAAAATTGAAGTGTTTCCCATAGGATAACATTACGGCGCCCGACACTTAACAGAAATCATTTGGAGCCCTGCTGCAAAATAACGGTTTAGTCTTTTTTCCTGAAATTTGGAGGGAAGACAGCCAACAGCCCACAGGTGTGCCTTTCAGTAGTTTGGTGAAAAAACATTACAGGTAGACAAAGTTATGGCACTCCAAACTTTTCTTTTTTTCCCCCATAGGATAACATTACGGCGTTCGACGCGCCTTTCAGGGCCCGTATCTCGGAAACGGTGCAAGATACGGACTTTTCGTCGGAAAATTTCTTAGCCCCCCAATGGGGCTAACATCTAAATTAGCCAGGGCAGTTGTAAATAATATGACTTTTAAATTTTTTTTCTACGTCGTACGGTTCCTGAGATATAATGTATTTAGTATTCCAAGATCTCATTTTCTGCGCTGATACTCATTATTTTGCATACATTATTTGTACTCACTGTCTTTCTCAATGCAGGTTTTGGGGAAAACCAGCTTGTGCGCTTACATTACTGTTACTGTTGCCCTTTCCGCTTGCAGATCCGTACCCTTTTCACTTACCGTTGGCGTCGCGCCACCATGTGCGTATCCTTTGCTTACTTTGCGCTTGCTTTCTGTTATTTTTGCCATTTCTGTCTACAGTACTGTTTATCTTACTGTTTCACTTTACATCACCATGCCCATTGACATGTCTGTTTGCAGGCACCATGTTACTATGTGACAACACATCATCGTGGCAGACCATTCCCGTCCGCCACCATGTGCATTACCCTTTCTGTTCTCATTCGTGCTTGTGTTACCATGTGCACCCACTGTTAGCATTTCTGTTTGCGCTGTTGTCCTGCTAGTATGCGTGCCCCACGCCCCGCCCGCTGCATTACATCTACTATTTCTCGTTATCATTCTCAAAGAAGAAATTAGAGCAAAAACTCCATTTAATGCATTAGTTAGGATTGTTCCACAGCGACAAAGTGAGAAATTAGCTGTTGGGGTTGAAAACCCCTTGGACCCCGCCCACCCCCAACCGGCATTGGGGTGCATTGGGATCATGGGTCCTAACTCTCACCCCATTCTCCTATACTTCTGCTGCTTTACACATGTCATGGGGTGAGAGTTAGGGCTGATTTATCCTAATGCGCACTCCCATGCGCGTTGGGGGTGGGGGGTCCAAGGGGGTTTTCAACCCTAACAGCGAATTTCCTCACTTTTGTCGCTGTGGAACAATCCTAACTAATGCATTAAATGGAGTTTTTGCCTCTAATATATATATATATACACACATATGCATATATGTAAGTAATAAGCCATGACAGAAAGTGCAATAAAGGATTTTAATGCATGCTCCAGGGGCATGCTATGGCACAAGGCCAATGGTCATGTGTCCTTACGCCCCTGGAACATGCATTAAAATCCTTTAATGTACACCTTGGAGTGGCTTATCACACTTATAAAATGGGCCACTATTATAAAAGAATTAGTTTGGTTTACTCTTATAGGGATTAAAACTTATTTACTACTTTCAAATGAGTGTACAATACATTATCTCTACAACATCTAAAATATGAAAATAAAGTAGCCCCTATTAATAAATAAAATAGCATATCTCAGCAATAAGTTAACTAGTAGAGCTATTTGCAGTAAAAGTATTTATTAGTAGAGTTGGTTGAAAATAAATATTTTCTCTGTAACATAAATTATCATATACATGCACTGTAGCATCTGTAAATTTGTAAAACATAAGTAGTGTTTAAAACTTAATTTTCATTACACTGTAGTTATATACTTTCATTGAAGACAACCTTCTCTGTTTTTGTTTTTTATTTATGTGCTGTGGTCTAGTACATAAAAGGAAAACTACTATAGGATTGAGGTGAAAGATTAGTAAGAAAAAGATCTTTAAACATGTCAAGTTGCCTTTTTTTGTGGTGGTGGTGGGGGTAGACTTAACCTGAAAACACCTATATATGATTAAAATGTACATACTTTTATAAACATCAGCAATATAGTTGTGCAGTTTGGATCTGCCTCTGCCTATGTAACTGTGTCTTCCCACCTTTTTTTTTTGTTTATAAAGTATTACTATATTGACTACTTTCTTCATCCTGTCCCCCGATTCAAGACATGGAATATTTATCATGGAATGTTTACCATGGTATACAGGGATTCAAAATTCTGCTCAGGTCCACTGGTAGAATATTACTCTCCTAAGATACTGTACACACAGACAACAAAGGCCTGTTTTAGAGCCAGAGACTCAATTATCTCACTGTCAGGACAAGTAGAAGAGATTTCCCTGATGAGCAGGTAAATATTGAAGGGGGATTTTTCACTGTCAGTAAAGAAACAGTTGTAATGAAAACTATAAACAATACTTAATGTTTCTAATTTGCTTATGTGTGTAAGGAGAATGTGTTGACCAGGTAAACAACATTTGATTAATTTGTTTTATTTTTTATTTGAGGTAGTTTTATTTTTAGGGCCCAGTTGAAGGTTTTTACAGTGTAAAGGTAGTAGCCATGTTTGTGATGAAGATCAGTTCTGGTTGCAAGGGGACTGATAGAAGATAGTTCTGGTTGTGGGAGGACTTATTTGCTCATTGCGTGATGTGGTTTAGGACCAGGATGACTGTGTGTATATAGAGATTTAATGTTCAGTCAGCTGATGTCTCTTGTCCAATGAGATTTCTAGATTTTTTCCTACCATTTTATAAGCAAGCAATGACACACGACGAGGTGTTGTTTATCACCTGAAAAGAGCATGCCCATGGGTGTACTAAGGCATGAGGTGCTTGCACCGAGTGCCTTATGCCACTGGGCATGCTCTTATCAGGTGATAAACCACACCTCAGAGTGTGTTACTGCTCTTTTAAAATGGGAACCCTATATGAAAAAAAAGGAGGAAAGATGTTCTTATACAAATTATAGGAAAAATAGTCCCCTATTACTGAATTGTGCTGTATTTCAGGCTGGCTAGCTGACCAGTAGAGGGCTCTCCTCCATTCAAAACACATAGTGCTGAGGTTAGTATCTCCCCTGTCCCCGCACCCCACAGACACATGCAGAATATATATATATTTTAAAGAAATTGATACAAAACTGAACAATTTCTGATGGTCAGCAGATGTAGGCTCCTCTCCCCCCCCACACTCACAAACAGTTTCTGTTTCGTGACCCCAAACACAGTATGTCCCACTGGTACACATTTTTTATCACATACTGTGTCTCTGTGAGGAATGCTGAGCGGCTGTTGACTTGAGAGCTAGTGTCCCGTTTACTAGCGTGTTCCTTGCCAGCTGCCATACTTCCCGATTTCAGAATCGCGTTTTTTCACAATGCGGACACTCGCTCAGTCATATCGGGAAAGTAACATTTTCTTTTTGTATTTATGCATGTTTGAAAGAGAAAAGAGATGGCGGAGTAGCTTATCTATGAATTGAATTTCCGAGGCATCCTGTCTGCAAGCGTATAACTCGGCTTCAATGCGATTGCCCTTTTTTTTCATCTGAGCAGCAGAGGTTAGTAGTTTGGGGAGAATCTTTTGCATTGAGCTGATTTTAAATGAGGTAATGCACTGCAGCTGCTTGGGGCAGGGAGAGCAATGGGAACAAGACACTTGGTTGAATTTAATTGTTTTTTGGCTTAGATAGGCACAGAGAGGCTATGTGTTGTATGTGCAGCTGTCAGCGCGGACTGCTGATTTCCCGCTGCCGCTTCCTGAGCTGTGCCAGGCTATGTTTTTGTTTCTGCTTGGCACAGCTTAGTGATTTATTGTTGTAAATTGGCAGAGTGGCAGACGTTAGTTCCAGTTGGCAAAATTATTATGCATTAAGGACATGGCTGAGAAGCTCAAACAACCAATCAGGATGCTTGATTTGTTTACCCCATTTATATATATATATATATATATATATATATATATATATATATACACACACACATATACAGTGTATATATATATATATATATATATATACACACACACACACACATACACATACACATTCATGCACAAACAAATATACACATACATACACATGTGGCATACAGAGGGTTTAAAGTGAAGTTTACTCAAAGTGAGCAAATGTTTCATACAAAATATAATACAGAACTTAGCTTGAGACATTTTCTCAGCTATTCTCTCAACCAGTTATTGCACTACATAAACTTTAAAGCCTTCAGTGTTGTAACAGCATTTAATAGATGATAATATCAATTGTAAGTATAAGTGCTGAATAAAAAAAACGAAACAAAACTTCTTGTCAAGGACCCTCAAGAAAATGAGATCATGAGCCTGATGCATACAGATTTCAAAACAGTGTCAATGTATCACAAACCTGTACAGAACCAGTCTAAGGAATCTAAATAAAAACTCATAGGAATAAAATCCCACAGCCCCCCTTTCCCTGGAAAAGGTAAGTAGTAGGAATGAGATATATGAATATGAGTCCTAATACATCATCATTCACACAAATCTTTGCAATATTTACTGAAAAGAATTAAAGAGTTGATTTATATTAACCTTTTCAGGACCTATGTAATTAGTGGTTTTGGAACTCTCATGGTTTTGTACTTGTATGAAGGTTAAATAAATGCTAGGCGGCTAATGTTTTAGGCATTTTCCGAGGTTGCAAGGGGCATCCTAGGGAATTACAAAGAATTGTAGCAGTGTCAACTGCAGTGCTCCCAGATTGAACAAAGCATTTCCCTGTAAGGCAGCCTCCTTTTCCCTGTATTTTCCATGTAAAACTGCTGGAATCTCTCAAGCATTGCTCCCAATGTTCTTATATCTCCAGAACCACTTGATGGTATTGTAGCATTATTGCAATATACTGGCATGGCCGGGTAGCCTGGCTGTGATGCAGTATGTCATATTCAGTGTGGTCATACTTTTATCCATTTTGGCAATGTACTGACACAGGATAGCATTGATGAGATGCAGGCTCCTATTTTCAGAGAGGTCCTAATTTTATCCATTTCTACAATGTACTGATGCAGGTTATCCTAGCCAAGATGCAGTATCTCATTTTCAGCGGGGTCTTACTTTTACCCATGTTTAAGTTCCAACAGAACTGCAGAGCAATTTCAAATCACATCCTTGGCCATCTCTCCCAATGTATGTATGTGTGTAGCAATTTTGTACAGTATTTTCTCTGAAAAGTTGATTTATGTTAACCCTTTCAGGGACATATCTAATTAATGGCATTGGAACTCCTATGGTTTTATATTTGTAGGAAGGGTAATTGCTAGGCAGCTAATGTTTTAGCGGGTTTCAGAGGTTACAAGGGGCATCATAGGAGATTACAAATAAATCATAGGTATGTTAACTGCAGTGTTCCCAGACTGAACAAAGCATTTCCCTGTAGGGCAACCTCACTTTCCCTGTTTTTTTCCATGTAAAACTGTGACAAAACTCCAGTATATTTTCCTGTATGCTCAAATCAATACATGCATGCAACTAACTTCATTATGGATGTCAGTAAAATTGCTATTACAAACATTAAAGCTGTGTTATGTGCTTGTTAGCCCTGTTACAATGTACTGACATAAGACAGCCTGACAGAGATGCAGTATGTCATATGCAGTGGGCTCATACTTTTATCCATTCTGGCATAGTACTGACACAGGTCAGGTTTGTTGAGATACAGTATCTCATCTTCAGGGGGTCCTAATATTACCCATTATTACAATGTACTGATACAGCTTAGCCTGGCTGAGATGCAGTATCTCATTTTCAGTGGGGTCTTACTTTTACCCATGTTTACATCTGCATGCAATGTACTGACACAGGACAGATTTGCTGAGATACTAATGGCTGCTGTGTGAAACATGGCGGTGCTGACTTAAACTATGCATATGCAAGTATCACCCACATGTAGTCAGGTCAGTGCTGCCATGATATGGCTGACTCAGGAGCAAACTGCACATGTGCTGGTATCAATTGTGCAGTTCTGTAATCACAGCAGTATCAGTTACATCTGACTCTGGTGTGGCAAGAGCACGGCATATTCTTTTCAACACTCTCTCTGCTCCTTAAAGCTCTCCACAGCTGTATTGGCTCAATGCTGGCAAAGGCTAATGGATGGATAACACTGGGGACCACTCAACTGTCTTCATGTCCACTAGCTCTATTGGCAGGTAATTTTTGAAGGCCACCACCTTCTAGAACATAATATGCTTCCTAATGTTACCTCTAAACTTGCCATCTGTTCCCTTCAGAGCATGTCCCTGTGTCCTGCTGGAGAACATATCCATATGTTCAGCCCTGTCAATATTCCTGAGATTGGGAAGACTGTGCTCATGTCCCATCTCAGTCTGCTGTTCCACAGAGACAAGCAAAAGGATGAGGAGCACCCACAAATGAAGAAAACACTAGGACCACAACAATATTATTCAAAGTCCTATATTTGATTAAAGTGCATAGTGCACCCACACATAGCAAGCATAAAAAACATGATGGCTGAGACTTTCTGCAACTATCATTTCTCCTGACTCCTGCCAGGTGTCATCAGAGTTATTCACCCTGATGATGCCTAGCAGGAGCTGGAAGAAGCATTATTACTTTCAGAGTGACTCAGTAATCATTTTTTTATGCTCACTATGTGTGGGTGCACTATGCACTTTACCTAAATGAAGAACTCTGAATAGCTTTGTGATCCTAGTGCTTCCTGCATATGTGGGTACTCCTCATCCTTTTGCTTGTTTCAGTTTTTTCACTGCTGAGCACCATATTACTTATTCTCCTACTCCAGATCCATTTTTGCTTTGTTCCACATGGAGAGGACAGTAATAACTACTAGTAAACATAAATGTTGATATTATCTGTTAGACCCTTCCAGGTATTCCTGTTTTGAAAATGCAGCTTCCCCTTAACAAAGGAATCCAAACAGAAAGCCCACCAGCAAATGTATTTTTGTTTTTAATACTGAACACATTCTCTTTACTGCTGCAGTAAATGTAAACACTGGAGGAACTATGAAGAAACTGATAGAGGAAAGCTTACAAAAGGTGTCAGTTGGCATTTTCTTCTATGGGACTGCATAAATACACAGAACTAAAAAATGCTACATGAATTCACTGCCACTAAGTAAGTGGCAGATGGTGATGGTGTGGATTTATCAACACAAAAGGGGGGCTTGGTTTGCACTCAGGCAGGAGTGAGAAGAACAGTTTTCCTATGTGGGACAGTGACCCACAGGGTGTAAAAAGTTGAGGTTATTGAAAATATGGTGGATCATAATGATCTGCATAGCCCATTTTCTTAATGCAGCAATTTTGTCATCAAAGAAGAAAAAACGAGGGTTGGAATTGACAACTATCTGCCATTTTTCACAATTCCCCACTCAAAAAAGAATACCGACACCAACTTGCTGCATTATAAGACTGCATCAAAGAATTTAGCATCTATGCCAAGCTCCTTGCTGCATTCTTTCAGCAGGGTCTTTATAGATCAGAGTATCACAATACATTTTCTTTACCTTATCCTCACTTTTATCTGAATGCACCCTGACCCACTTTGTGCCCTGATATCATGATATTTCAGGCTTGATTAAGTCAAGCTGTTTCCAAAGTTCCTCTCCATGGACTAAGTTACATTTTTTCAATGCCAAAAAAAGACTAGCAATGCATCCCATGGCTTTGAATAAGTGTAATATGGGGTGGTATTATACTTTCCACATTCTTGTATTCTATGATTCTAGTATGTTTACCTATTAATTTATGAGGCTATGTTGAATTTTGCAAAGGCAGGTTCATAGCTTTTGTAATATTCAATATTTTTACAACATTTCAACATAGCCATTTTGAAACAGCAACTCATGAAGGTGACAGCTGTCATTTTACAACTCCTGCCCAATATGTGTGTTTGCATCCCAAAATCTAATTTTGCAGTCCCTGTACAACATTACCTTTATGCCAGGAGTTAAACATTTTCTCTGCTTTCTTTATGAGGCAGATTCATCACAAGGCTGTGTAGAAATATTTCAAAAAATAATTTTCAATATTTTAAACCCAGATTCCTCTCCTGCAGCCCTATTTGCTCTAGCCAGAGTTTGTTTATCTAAGGTCTTTGAGCAAATGAAAAATCCTTAAATTCTTAAAAAAAAACCTGAAACCTGATAAATCTAGTGGTTGCGATGGTTTATTTCCCAAGCTGCTGGTACTTGCTGCATCTGAAATTGCATATCCAGGTAGTATTATATTTAATATATCTATTTCTTTTGGACAGGTGTCAAAACTGTGCAAACAATCACATGTAATTCTAATACATAAATCAATTTCTTTGTCATATTTTTGTAATTATTGTCCTGTTTCCATGCTGTCGGGACTATCCAAAACTCAAGAAAAAATAGTCTTTGATCAATTCAGTGATTACATAACAAAGTTCATCCCTATTTACAACAATCAACAAGGTTTCAGAAGGTACCTGGGACTTATAGTGCCTTGGTAAGATTCATGGATGTGGCCCCTAGGGCAATAGAGTTTGGTTGCCTTACTGGTGCTATGTTCTTTGACCTAAACAAGGCCTTTAACTTGGTTGATCATTCTCATCTGTTAAAATGCCTTGAGTCTTTGAGGGTGGGCACTTACACTTTAATGTGGTTTGCTAACTGCCTATATGATAGGCATCAAAGGCTTAAGTTTAGTTCTTCTGTTTCATCTTGCAGGGCTGTCCAACATGGTGTCCCTCAAGGTTCCATATGTGGCCCTGTATTATTTTTATTGTTTATTGATCCTATAGCAAGTGTCACCCATGTTTGTGAGCTTCTCCTTTACATGGATGATGCTCTGCTAGTCTATCATAGTTCTTCTAAAGGTGAGGTTAATTCTACTGTAACGGTTGAATTTGGTGCAACATAGAAATGTTTGATGCAAAATTAATTAAGCTGAAAACAGAGGTTATGTTATGTGGAACTGCCTCTAAAGTAAAAAAAAAATATGGAGAGAATCTGAAGATTCTTACTTGGGCAGCTCTTCCCTGGACTGCATAGATTCTTTCAAATATATTGGGGTTACTTTGTATCCTGTGTTGAATTATTGTCTTCATATGAACAATGTTGCTTCTAAAATGCATTCAAAACTCATCACTCTTTTTAGAATACAATTTTTTTTATGGAATGAAACTTGCCTTGTTACTGTGCATCAAAATTACCTTTGTTGAACTATGCTTCATTTGTAATTGACTCTGCACCCTCAAATGTCTTAGCTAGAAAAGAAATTTGGCAAGTTTGCCTTGAAGGGACACTGTCAATCGCCTTAAGCCTCAAAGTGTTCCTAGTGTAAAAAATGCATTTTATGATTACCAGCATTATGTAAAGGTTGCTATATAGTTAGTAGTTTGATTCTGACTCTTTTTTCTTTTAAAAAGTGAAAAACAGACTGCCCAACATATTGGTGTTACCTCACAAAAACAGGTTTGTTTACATTCCTTGATCAACTCCAACTACATATTGCCTGAGCTTGGGAAAACCCCCAACACAGTCTTGCCACTCAAAATGTAGTGGGAGTTTAGGAGACTATAGTATCATGAGTGACTGTACTGTAGACAGTGACAAGTGTTGTGGTGTGCTTTGGGGTCTCTGGGCATTATATCTACCCCATTCCATGAGGAAATATTCTGAAGTGGGTGCAGCATAGGAGAATGGGGTGAACTTTGTGGCCAAACACTGTAAGGCACACCATGTGTGTCACTGGCTGCAGAGTGGCAGTGGGGTGGAATAGGAAGCATTGTAGCCGATGATCACAAGTCACACCCCTGATGCCTATCAGACTGCACAGGGTTGGGTGTTACAGTTGGAAACCCTTACACCACAGGCATGTGTTGGTATTTTCACTCCAAATTTTCAACATGGGCTTTTTGTGACCCCATGTCATGAAGAGTGTCACTATCAGTTTGTTAGGTGAAAGGTGGTTTTGCACAGCGGCTATGCCATTTGGCAACACAGTCTGAAAACACATTTTGGGTAGTATGTAAAAAATGATAACTGTATTGTTCATGAGGAGGTGTAAAAAAATGGCAGCTTTGAAATCTGGAGCTAAAATATGGGAAATTAGCGAAGTCATGAGCATGCATAGAAACTGTGCAACACACGTCCGTAACCCAATTATTTTTGGGATTTTTTTAACCACATTTTCTACATAGGCATTTTGGGACCTCCCCTCATGAACAGTGGCACTGTGATTTTGTTAATTTGTCCCAAAAGTTGATTTCCCACAGCGACCACGTCATTGTGCGCCACAGGTGCAAAAGCACATTTTGGGCAGGATGTGAAAAATGACAGCTATACTGTTCATAAGGAGGTGTGAAAAAATGGCAGTGTTGAAAATGTGGCATGAAAATATTGCAAATCTGCAAAGTTACAAGAGTGCGTGGGAACTTCACAATGCACACTTGTAACACAGTCATTTTATAGACTTGCATCACCAAATTTTTAACATAGGCATTTTAGGACCTCTGCTCATGAATAGTGGCACTGTTATGTCCTCAAACTGTCCCAAAACCTGATTTTGCACAGCGACCATGCTATCCTCGCCGGACGTGTGAAAACACATTTTGGCCAGGATATGTAAAATGACAACTGTACTGCTCATAAGGGGGTGTAGAAAAATGTCAATGTTGAAAATCTGGAGTGAAAATATTACAAATTGATGAAGTTATGAGCATGTGTGGAAACTGCACAATGCACACTCATAAAACAGTAATTTTTTGGATTTTTTCCACCAAATTTGCAACATAGGCTTTTTGAGATCCCCCCTCATAAACAGTGGCACTGTCATTTCATTAATCAGTCCCAAAAGGTGATTCCACACAGTGACTACGAAATCACCTTTTGGGACAGAACAATGCCATGACAATGACAGAATTCAGGAGGAGGGGTCCCAAAAACCCCATGTTGAAAATTTGGTGTCAGAAGTCCCAAAAATGCCTGATAGATGCACCAAAGTTGAAACAACCCTATTTATGCCATTATTCAGCTTGCCAGCATTCCTTCAGTTTGCGGTCGGCTTTAAAGAGTGCAGACGTGTTCCCAGTCAACCGAAGATCATCATGCTGGGCTCTGGAGGTAAGTATGAGGTGAGTGGGGTGTGGGGAGGTAGGGTGCACAGTGGGTGGGCGCAGGTTGTGGGAGGGCGCAGGAGACTGCAAGGGGCCATTTTCTTGTTCACAGGGTGAAAAAAAGGGAACATTGCAGGATGGTTATTCAATTGCAGGGACATTTGGCATGCTGGGGTGGGCTCCCAGCGTGTCACAGGATTTTTTGTTGTGGGGGGGCTGTAGGCAACAGGGGATTGGACACTCCCATTGGCACATAATGAAAGGGGGGCAAGAGCCGAGGGTGATTGGGCACCCCCCTTGGCACACAGCAGATATTGGGGGGAGACATTATGCCGACAGGGAGTGGGCTCCCCTGTTGGCAAAATAAACAGGGAAGGGGGAACTTAAACCGATGGGGATTGGGACTCTGTCAGCAAAGAAAGACAGTTGGGGGGAACACATGATGCCGACAGGGATTGGGCCACCGTTGGCAAAGAAAGACAGTTGGGGGGAGTACATGATGCCGAGGGGGGATTGGGCACCCCCTCGTCATGCACTGGGGGGTCATGATGCTGATGTGGGTGGGGTCCCCATTAACAAATGAAGTTGGAGAGGCATGCTTTGTGCGGCAGCAGTTAGTGCCGCCATGTTTACGTGGGAAGCATGTTATTGTGCCGCTGCAATGAGAAGCTTGCTTCTCATTGCAGCAGACCTTTTCTTAGATCTGCTGGCCACATTCCAAATTGCTGGTGTGGCACCTGCATGCTGACTGATTGGGGAATGAGGGACTCACCTACTGATGCGTGCTCTGCATTCACCCAACAGTTACTGTGCCTCCAAATCTGCTACTACCACAATATGCTGGCTGTGCAAGCTCAAGCGAATATAAAAATGAATAAAATAAAATGAAAGGGTCTGACACTGGGAAGTGGGCATATCATTGCAGAGGGGTGTTTGGCTCATATGGTGGTAGCTGATTTTTAACTAGCACCGGGGGTTAGGCACTCCAGTATCTCAAACTATGTGAGGGGTGTTAGCCAGCAATGGGTGTTGGGCACCCCAGTGTCAGAGTGTGTGTATGTGTGTGTATCACTCTGTGGGGTGGATCTCTCATGCTGTTTGCTTCCTCAAATAAACAGAGTTTATGATTTTTGGACTAGGGAAGTATGGTAAGTGCACTTATTTTGTTTGCCTGACTTTGATTGCCTTCAGTGTTGCACTATCAGTGGAGAGAGCAGCTTTTTACTTACTCTGTCAAAACTGAATGTGAAGCTAGTATTGTTTATGTGACATCCCAGTACTGGATTGCTATTTTCTTTTCTGTGCATCTTTGAATGAAAAAAGCCTTTTAGAAAACAGAAAGTTGCTGTTACTGTTCAATGTCAGTGGCACAGCTGTAAATCTGTATGATTGTGAATTCATGCCTTGCACAAGGAACTTGGTCTGATACCCAACACTGAACTAGTGGGATGCTGCCTGTGCATGATGCTGTCCTTTGGATAAGATGTTAAGCCAAGGTCTCTTCTGTCCATCTCTATTGGCTGTCCAGGTGGAAGTTAAAGCTCCATGGTATGTTTCAAATGAGTAGAGGAGTTATTTGTGGCATTCTGTGCAACATGCCCTCTCTCAGTAACACAGGTTCTATTGCAATACAGCCATCTGTGTTTGGTAACAGCATACCTAATGGCTGCTGTATGTAACCCATTTATTCATGTATCCCCTGCTTTACCAGTATTTTACATATTGCTTTGTCGAGTACTTTAGGATACCATATGCACAAAAGGCTCTATATGAAATAAAATCCTGTCCTAAATGGGTACTCAATTACATTTGTTGATTGAAAATGTCTCCCTGGAAGTTTGTGTCTCTCAAAGCAAATAACGTTACTTAACTATTAAGATTTTTTCACACCAGGGTAGCCTCATTTAGGTTAGACACTTATTTTTCAGGAGAATCCTGGGGGACAGGTACAGAAGGCAAAGATGGTACACAAAAGTTACAATTGTAAGGGCTATAAATATAGCTAAAGGCATTAAGTTACAAAAATTACCAAACAGCAGTTCCATATTTACATATTATTATTATTATTATTGTAATTCTTTGGTAATAGGTAAGGACCACTAGGTACACAATGCCTGTTTTTAGGGGCAACCCAGGAGCACTGGGGAGGTTAAGTGACTTATTTTTGCTCACACAGTATGCAAGTGGAGGTTGTAAAAATCAAACCCAGGTCTGCTGTATGTACCAAGCTTATTTGCCACTCATTACGCTAACCTCTAGGCTATACAGCTAGCTGTAACATAAGTACAAACATGATAGTAGTAGGTACAGTCATGGGATATTCAGAAGCAGTTTTCTGTGGCTGGGGATGGAAAAATAGATGGCATAGTTAAGACTAGCATGAACAAAGTGGTATCAGTCTGGAGAAGTAGGAGGTATATGAGTTAACAGTCAGAAGGGTTTCATAACTGTTGGAAGAATACCTTCTTGATGGGCTGGAGATTGCTGAGGTGTTAGGTGGCCAGGGCAGCAGTAGTGAGGGCCTCTAATTCAAATTATTTGTGTGCTCAAGGTTGGTGTATGATATTTCTGGACTGGGGATGCAATTAATAGTTTTGGATTGGTCTAACAAGGAGACTGTTTAAGTATTTGGGATAGAGACCCTTAACACATTTGTATATGACAGTGGCCCATATGAGCTCCCTTCTTTTATTTGGGGGAGAAGTCAAGTGAAGAGGTCACTGAGAAACAAAGAGAAAAGTATGGGTCTCAAAATAGAACTTCACAGTATGCCAACGTGATGTCAAGGGTAGGGTATTGGATATGGCATTAAAAATCTCAGCTGACTGGTGTCAACCCATAAGGTAGGATCAGAACCAGACCACCATGGGGTTAGACAGTCACAAAGCACTCATGTTCTCCAGGGAGCTATGGCGGGCCCGATTCCAAGTATCTGTTCACTCCTGTGGAATTCTGTATTCCAATGCTTCACTGGGCTGCTTGGTTTCTGGCTTCACTCCAGAATAAAGTGACAGAAAGCCCAAATTGCCGAATACAATTCAAATTTATTGTGAAAAATAAAAAAAGTATATAAAAGCAAGAAGTGGTTGAGAGAAATGACCCAAACTTTGGCCCCACTTTCTCTCTCTCCAGCACTTCAGGTCACAAGAACCTTCCTCAATATGAATTTTATGCAGCAGTTTGGGCTTTTTGAACCTTTATTCTGGAGTGAAGTAAGGAACCAAGCATCCCAGTGAAGCATTGCAATACAGTATTCCACAGGAGTGTGCAGGTACAGTACTTAGAGTCATGTTTAACAGTTGTGGTGGGCTCCCTATCTCTGTACACTCTTTCAGAAGTGATTTTGCAGCTCAGTCTGTTGGTATGGTGGGCCATAATACCAAAGACCTTTGCTTGGTCAATATTGTACTGCCAGCAACATGGCCCAGGTCTATTCACTTCAGAATAGCATCAGTAACCACAAGGAGGAAGAAAACAATAGACTGGGTCTTCCAAATGCCAGAGTGGAAGGATGAGAGGAGAGAGAATGAGTACAGCATGGCAGATAGCTGGGAAAGATCAAGCTTCTCCTAGTGTTCAGCCAGAGTAGGTTCTGTAGAATGGAGCTAGGCTGGTAGTTACAGAAGACAAGGAGTCATCCAGCTTGGTTAGGAAAAGGGGGGAGCTGAGTGGGAGGAGATAGTAGATTTGTGGTAGAGAAAAAGGCAAGGAAGAGGAGAAATAAAATCAGAGGTAACAACAGAGCAATGGAATGAGCTAGATGGAAGCATGTTTGGGACCCTTGATGGCAGCCTTACAGGCTCACAAAAAGGAGAACAGGTCCTAAGAAATTAAAGACAAAATTATCCAGTGGTAAAGGACCTCTAAACCAGTAGGTAGTGGTACATCAGATGCAGCTGATAATGGCAAAGCAATCTGTGTGAAAGTGAAACTAAAATACAGTGAATAGCCTGAATGAATCACTATTACTGTCCCTTCCAATCATAGACTGGGTGTCAGGAGGGAGTAGGCCAACAATTAAATATTGCAGTTTGGGGGAATTGAGGAAGGAGGTTAAGCTAGGGAGGTGAATTCATTTTCAAGACAGTGATGGCTCTTGGCATTCTGACAGCGCACAGCATTTTTTAATGAATATGGGAGGGTGGTGGAGGTTGGGGAAAAACAGGGGTTGTAGGATGAGGTTAAGGTAATTGCCCAGGCTAACAGGGGAGGTATGGGGGATTCATTATTTATTATTATTATTATTTTCTTTTTTTTGCATTTTATAATAAAATTTATATATTTTTTCCTGAATACCTACATATTGGGAAAATATTCCAAACTGGATTTGAATACCTAATACCCTGTTATTTGTGGCCCATGGGAATTATGATTCAATAATTTCATGCACCTACTGTAAGTAGTCTTGTCTTTCGGATGAGAAGTTAAACCGAGGTCCCATCTGCCTGGATTGGTGGTAGTTCAGGTGGATGGTAAAAATCCCATGGCACTTATTGAAAAGAGTAGGGGAATTTCCCCGGTGTCCTGGCCAAATTTCCCTCATTCACTAAAAATACCACCAACAGCTTAATCTGGTTCAAGGTCAGTTGGCATTCATCTGTATCCACCACCCCCGGGTCGTGCCTGAAAATAGGCAGGATTTGTCTAGTGCACTTACCCGGTCAACAAAAACTAAAATAAAATAAAAAATAAATAAAGTACTACTTAAATTTGACAGTAACAGAGTTCATTGAAGATGTAGTTGGTGGACAGTGATGGTTTCTAACATCAAAACTGCAGAACATTGTCAGAAGAAAAATTAAATATTGATTAGATAACAGATATATTATTGGATTTGGATAGTAACTTGAACTTGGTAGTGTACATTGATGTTTTTAGAACAATGTATACTAGAGGACTTCTGGTGATGTCACTTGACTCACGACTGATTGAACAGAGAGCTCCAGCCCTCTACCAGTACAACTTGACTCAGACATATCAAAAATGCAGCAGATCAATATCAAATATACTTCAAAGAGGCCCAACAAGATCATGATGAAGCCAGGAAGAAACAAATCTGGATTTTACTACCCGTGGATGCTGATGGAGTAATGGCAGACCTCTCTGACTTTGCCATCTCAATGATCTCTATTATGGTCCAAGCTTCTACTACAAAGGTACCGAAAAGCAGTAAAAAACAAAAAGGACAAAAATTGGATATAATCCTTTCTGAGATCCATGCATTCTGGTCTGAATTTTCAATGTTCAAAGACTCACTTGCCAGCATGAGATTGGACATGGACTCACTGGAAAACTGAGTTAAAGAAACCAAACCGAAAGGAGAAACCAACAATGACCATGTAGAAATCCTACAGTCCTCTCTTTTACAACTGGTGGAGACACAACAAGAAATCATGGAACAGCAGAAAGATGCTGAAAATTGGGCCTGCAGGAACAATATCTAGCTCTGCAGACTCCTCAAAGACTCAGAGGGAACAAATATGCTTGAATTTATTGAGACCTGCCTACATACTGTATAACACCCACTCTCTGAAAAAGTTTAAATTGGAAAGAAAATGAGTGCATATGGCTCTGGGACCAAAGCCATGGGCCGCAGCAGCCTGTCCATGATCTAGCTTAATAAAATTCCTTGATTACTGGGTAAACTAATACATTTTATAAAAGGCTTGGACACAGAAAAAAGTATTGTATGGCACAAAACAGGTTTACTTCGATAATGATGTTATGCCCTTCACAATGCACCATAGGAGGGAATATGTTCCATTCTTCCCCACCCTGAGACAAAATAAATTAAAATTTATGACACTGTACCCAGCAAAGTTAATGGTACAGTTCCCAGAGGGACAAAAAACATACTCAACTACAGTGGAGGTGACCAGGGACCTGGCAGATAAGTGAATTACTACAGTAAATTGTAAACCCTTACTGCAGTGCCCACAGCCTGTCCAACTTAATAACATTCCTTAATTATTAAGTAAAATAATGCATTCTACAAAAGGCCTGGACAGAGAAAAAATATCCTATGGCACAAAACAAGTTTAATTTGATAATGATGTTACACCCTTGACAATGCACCATAGGAGGGAATATATTCCACTCATCCCCATCCTAGACAAAATAAATTAAACTTTAGGACACCGTACCTGGCAAAGATAATGGTACAGTTCCCAGAGGGACAAAAAAATACTTAACTGCAGTGGAGGTAATCAGGGACCTGGCAGACAAGTGCATTACTATAGTAAATTGTAAACCCTTACCACAGGACACACAAGCCAGATGAATGACTTTGCAGACTAAGCCAAATGCAAAGAAAATCAAACAACATACACAGGAAACCATGAACCAAATTGTGGCTTTTTAAAGCACTTAAACCTAGAAGAGTCCAGGACTTATCTTGGAATTGAGTGAGTACCATTGGGGAAATGGGTAGATTGAGAGCAGACCATGGGAGGGGAAGGAGACCATGTTGCTCCTAGCCTGGCATAAATGCTCATCAATCTGAACCATGGGGCCCCTTTACTGCTCAACAGAAATGAGCTGCAAACATACTAAAGAGAATCTTGAAATCTTCCCCTAGCAGAGTACTGAACAACTCATAGAAAGTTACAAGTCATCTCTTTGCAGGGGAGGGTCCTGCAGCATGGATAGCCTTTAAAAGTCTAGGTTTTGTCACATGTCCTTTTCTCATCTGTTCTCTACCAGCACAACTGGAGTGTGGAGAAATTAACAGCCACAAATTATAGCTTAAACACTATATCAAATAGCCAGAAATGATACAAACTACCTTTCTGTGGACAAATTCTCTGCCAAGCAGTAAAGGAAATATTAGTTCCCATTAATGATGCACATAAACAATAGATATTACATAGCAAATACATGCACGATGGAGGTAGCACTTAAGTAAAACAACCCCACCAACCCAATCCCTCACAGGAGGGTTTTGTCAGTCTGGAGGCTGATGTGGCACCCCACTCCCATACGTGCCTTCTCCCTCTTATCATAAGGTACTGCACATTTTTATAGCAAGAACATTTTGATAAAACTTGAGATACAAATGAAGTCCTTGTAGAAATCTTTTATACAAAATGGGACATAGACAATCACCTAAATTTACAGTAGGATTTCAATAAACAATTTGTAAGACAGGAACAATCACAGACCATGGTAAATTAACTTTGCAGGGATTCAATGCCTCGAGTGGACTACACCACATAACTAGCAGAAGCAAGCCTGAACTGTTATAACTTGCCTGGCTACGGCATGGATTGTACCTTGGACTTGAAGCAGTGAGAGTTTTAGGATGCCCTCTGTTATAGTTCATCAGGTACTGGTCCAAAAATGTAAAAAAATATGAGATCAGGTGCTTTGAAAGAATGGCAACCTAATCACTACACTAAGGTCTGATAGATGACATACTTACTTACAATAAATTGAAGCAATGGTGTTTGTTATCAACCATACGGTTTTTTGCCTTTTTTCATTTGAGAGTCCCACCCACATACCATGTCTATAAGGGAAAAATGTAATAATTGGCACAGTGATATGCTATTTACTATTAGAAACATGTGACATCACTCAGATGCTTCTGCAGTGTGATCCTGACCTGAATAAGCAGTGGTAATGGGCAACCTCAGTAGAAGACATTTGTGGAAAATTGTAAATGGCAGCCATCTTTACTGACATGTGTCACTAATTTAAACAGTAGTGATAGGAGATTTTCTGCCAAGGTGTGAGAAAGCTAGAAATGCATTGAGTGTGAAACTTAGGAAGTTGGAGGTGCCTTGTTGCCAGAAAAATATATAAGGAAATTATATGCTGGCTGTCAAACACTGCTGATTTCATATGCGCCTCCATCTTTGGGACTATTTCCCTTTCATTTTTCTGGTTCATGTTAAAATAACTTGTAAGTCACAAGACGGTTGAGTGTTGGGACTACAAGGCAGGCATGCCAGGATTGTGTGATGACTGTCTTTTCATGCCACCTATTCCCTAGCCCCATTTTGGTTTATGATATGTTACTGGTTTGCCTACCCTATATTAGTCAAGGCCAGTTGGCCGGTGCAGAAGCTCAGTTCAACAAAGGTTTTGGCTTACTTCTGAGGCAGCAAATTAGGTTGCAGCCACAAGGGCTGATATTACAATCCCCCCTAACCTGGAAGTCCCTGTAACTTATCCATACCTTTGCAGGGATAAGGAAGATGGAGGTTTATCGCCCCCTCCACTGTGGTTTCCTTATTTTCAGCCTGGTTGGCCAAATCACCATGCGCCCTTTAAAAGGCTCCCCCAGTTAGTATTATTAATGTTACTGTTTAAATTAACTGTTAGGTTAAGTGTTGTAGGTCATCTAGGCCCTAGTTTATACCACCCTAAGAAACCAAGTGGTAATCACACTTCTATTCACCGGATTTTAATTAAGGTTATGACACAGGGATTGATATCAAGAATTCTAAGATTAGACAGTATTGTGCAAACTCTTGCTGAAAGGAAAGACAGAAATGGTAGCCCTAATATGACACAATCCAATAGAGGAAGGGCACCCCAACTGGAATTCCATAAATGGCATCAAACCTTAAAATTATTTCCAACAATGTGAATAGATTGTCCTGCCAGGTAAGATGATATAAGAGCATTAGAGCATTGAAAAACTACACGCTGACCTCCTATTATTGCAGAAAATGCATCTAAGCAGCACAGAACACCCAATATTACTTAAATTTGGATATGAACACATAATTGGATTGACTTATGAAAATGGCAGATGAAGAGGAGTAACTATCTTGATCCCTAAACATTCCCCATTCCATATAGACTCCATATGCAAAGAACAGGAAGGGAGACTGGCAATGACAATGGTGACACTGCATGACCAACCTCTTATGGTTTATAGCCTCTATTCCCACCTTCCCCCCAGTAATGATGCCGCCTCAATGCAACAAAAAATAGATTCCATTTTCACACACCACCTGGGGATATTGCTCACTGAAGATGACAATAGCTGCCAACTGAATCCATCCCTAGATTCTGCCAACCCACAACCCATATTGCCCACAGCAGAAAAACAAAACATTCAATGATTATTTAAAGATATGGGCCTTCTATGTGGTATGGCACCACCTACATTCCATGACCAGACAATTCACTTTCTATTCACATCCACACAAATATTATTCAAGACTAGATTATTTCTGCATTAGTGGAGAGCACCAGCAGTGGGAAACTAGGATAGATATAGATACTATATATCTTGAAGACCATGCTCCCATAACCTTATACCTAGCAATTCTAGTATAGAAAGCACATTGTGGTCAGAGCCGATATGGCTGCAGCTGAGGAATTTGGGATAAAAATACTGAACATTAGCAAAGTTTTGAGCCTGAATTTGCAAAATGTAATGTAGAATCATAATATATATATATATAGATACATATATATATATATATATATATATATATGTGTGTATGTAATGTGTGTAATGTAATGTAAAATGTGTGTAAATATATATATATATATATATATATTTACACACATTTTCCATATAGCCATATTATGAACCTGCCTCATAAAAAAGGCCAGAGAAAATTCTCATCTCCTGGCATAAAGGTGATTTCATGCAGGGACTGCAAAATCACCTTTTTGGATGCAAAAACACATTTTGGGCAGGAACTGAAACATGACAGCTGTTACATTCATGAGGTGCTGTAAATAACTGGCTATGTTGAAAATTTGGGGTAAAAATATTGAATATTACCAAACTTACTGTACGAGCCTGCATTTGTAAAATTCAACATAGCCTCATTTTTTTTATATATTTTTACACCAACTTTTTAACATAGCCTTCTTATGACTCCACCTCATAAAAAAGGGCAGTGACCATTTTCAACTCCTGTCTGAAAGGTGATTTCATTCAGAGACAGCAAAATCACCTTTTAGGATGTAAAAAACACATTTTGGCAAGGATCTGAAAAATGAGAGCTATCACATTCATGAGGTGCTGTAAAGGTATGGCTATGTTTTGAATTCGGGGTTAAATATTGAAAATTACTAAAGTTACGAGCCTACATTTGCAAATTCAATATAGGCTCATAACTTTTTTTTTTATTACTATTTTGACACCAAATTTTCAACATAGCCTTCTTTTGATCCTACCTCATGAACAAGAGCAGAGAAAATGTTCAACTCCCACCCAAAAGGTGACTTTGTGCAGGTACAGCAAAATTCCGTTTCAGTACACATTTGTCTAATGTCTGTGCATTGTTCATGAGGTGGGGTTCCAAAACAGGCAGGTTGAAAATCTGGGCCAAAAATATGCAAACATGTCCAAGTTATGCTGCTAAGTTCAAAACTCCATTGAAATACATTGAACTGCATACCTGTTTCTTCAGTTCATGGTCCAGTTTTGAAGAGTGAAGACATGTTTGCAGTCCAGAGAGGATTATGGCATTGGTACCCTGATGGGTAAGTAAGTGCTTGGAGGAGGTGTGAGGTGGAGGATGCTGTGTGGGTGGGTCTGGTGGGGGGGACAGTAATAGCCGCAAAAGACGCTGATTAACATTTTTGGTTTTACAGGGTTAAATACAGACAGAGGATTCCTGATCATGTCACAGGGGGATTGGGCACCCCCAGTGTCACTGTTATGTTTCTGGGGGGATGGATGCTATGAGGGAGGGTTGTGTGGGCAGGAGGAAAAATATATATAAAAAAAAACAGTCTCATCTGTGGTCTTGCTCACTAAGGTCACTGCAGAACACAACACAGTCTGCCATGTCCAAGATGGCTGCTGAACTCTGTTGCACATGTGAAAGTCATCGTGCCTGCGCAATACAGTTTGGTGGCTTCTTGGAGACAGTGGACTGTGCCATGTTCCATCATGACTTCCAACTGAAGAAACATAGTGTTGTGCGACTGCTAATGGAGAGAACGGAGTGCTTTGTGGATGAGGAGGTGACTTTGAGGCAACTCTACACTGTTGCTTGGTCAGAAAAGTCTCCTTTTTAAATTGCAGGAGATCTGCAGGGCTCTGCCTATAGCAGCCCTAAAAATGCACACACTGGTGATTCAACCCTTCATTACTAAGAGACTCAGAATTTGTAGCACTTCCACAGGATATAATTTCTAGAATTATCAGAGACTACAACTCAGAACATGTTACCCCACAGGTGTTATGGGACACAATAAAAACTGTACTAGGCAGATAAATTATTGTGTTTGAATTGCAAGAAAAGAAATATTGATGAAATGATTGGTCCTCCTTTAAGAGAAGTTAACATTTCTACATCTCACACACATGCAGGGCGATACATCATTATTGCCACTCGTTAAGCAAATCTAAGCTCAATCCAAGATATCCATACATACAGTACAAGGTGGAACAAACACTACAGTGGGTATGGCAAACTTAATATGAAAGGGGTTCACAGGCACCAAAACTGTTATCCTACTGGCTTTAGAAACAAAGTATTTGGGCAACCATCACAAAACTAGCATACCCTCAAATGGGTAAAATTCACTCATAAGACATCAGACATTCTTAGAATTTTATTAGAATATTATACCTCCCTATACACAGCAGAGGATGCCCCTTCTCCAGAACTATTCAATCCTTTATGCAGGAGCTGCACCTCCCCACGCTAAAGGAGACACATAAATGGTCTTCTGCAACCAATTTCTGCCCCGTAAGTACTTTATGCCATCAAAAATACTGAAAACAGAAGAAGCCTGGGACCAGATGGTTATAGACAAGACTTCAACAAAGCTGCACTAGAACTCTTGTAAAACCCACTCCAAAGGGCACTATGGGAAAGTCATAAAATAGCTACCTGTCCCACAGCATGGCAATATGCTACCATTTCAGCAAAATCAAAAACTCCAGAATCAGAAGTACAATGTAACTCTATACACCAATTTCAATATTAAACATGGACTATTAGTCATCTGAGGGTTGAGGTACTGTACGCCACACCTCATGCCATGCTGGTGACCCTGGTTCAGGAGCAAGCTTGTGTCACCAGGGGTTGAAGGGGGAGAGGGCTGAGAGATAATTGTAGTGGCTGCTGGGCTGCTCTAATTTCCCAGATTGGGGATGTGAGTTTCTTCACTCTCAGTTGACACCGAGTAGAGGCTGGGTGACACAGCAGAGATACGGAGGACTGACATTATGTCAGGAGGGTAGAGGGAGCAGTGGTTCCGGGAGTGCATGCAAGCCTCCATGCAAATGCGCCCCCCCCCCAGGCATGCCACAGTTCAGTCAGGATGGGAGAAAACAGAAAAAATATGTATGTCTCCCCAGTGCTGAGTGTGATGGCACCTGATGCTCTCAGACACTGCTCCTTGTGGATCCCACCTGGTCAAGATGATGGGAGGAGAGGCTGACAGGGTTGAGAGTGAAGGGAACCCAATGGCAGGAGTAGGTGGCAATGGGGAGCAAAAAGATATATAAGAAAACAAAACTACTGGACTATAAATTATTTATTAGCATAATAGCCCACTGTGTAGATAACATTTTACCAAGAACTAATACATCCAGATTGATCAGGTTTTATCCAAAATATAAACACAACTGATAGTATCAAAAGAACCCTATTATTATTTGACAATGCCTCCACAAATAAAAATCCCTTAATAATTCCTAGAAAGCCTCCAATAGGATTTATTGGGCTTTCTTACAACATACCCTACAACAATGGGCCTTCCTTGTAGAATTTCTCAGCCTTATACAAGGTATACGTACTACTCCTCAGTCTACCAGGAAGGTAAATGACTCACATTTATCTAGATTTATTCTTTCAAGGAGCACCCATCAATGCTGCTGTTATCTCCCTATTTGTTCACATTATATGCTGAGCCCTTAGCTCAGCACCTCAGACAAAAAAAGGAAATCCACAGCTATACGAGCACAGAAAATTCCCATAAAGTTACATACTATGCAAATGATCTCTTTCTTTATATCACTGACCCAGAAACATCGCTTCAAGCCATCACCCACAACCCACAAAAAATAGAAAACTTGGCTGTTTATAAAATTTAGAATTCAAAAACCTACAGTAAGTGCTGCAAATAAATTTCCACCCTTCAGACTTACTTATAAAGGTGCACACTTATCATTGGCATAGTCTCTTCTTTAAATATTTGGAAGTCCCTCTACCAGTGGATATGTCTATAGTATATACGAACTTGCTCCATGGACTACATGAGTCAGTCAGAGAAAAGAAGGGTGGAAAGATGAGAGCCATGCCATTGCGTCTGCATGACAATGCCCCAGCACACACTGCAAGAGTTGCAAAGGTCACTGTCAGGGATTGCCACTTTGAAGAACTCCTGTATCCTGCCTATCCTCTAGACCTGGCATCCAGTGACTTTCACCTGTTTCCAAAATTGAAGGAGCATTTGTGTGAAAAGTGTTTTGAGGTTGACAATGAGCTGAAGGAGGCTGTATGGGGGTACCTGACTGGACTGAAAGTAAGTTATTTCTGGAAGGAATCACAAATCTTCAGGAACAATATGAAAAGTGCATTGTGAAAGAGGCAGACTATGTTGAGAAATAATGTAGTACTTCTTTGTATCTGTTATTGATATATATGTTAGGCTCAGAACTTTTATACTATATATATATATATATATATACACACACATATATATATATATATATATATATATATAGATAAGACAAAGAACCTCTGTCATAAACACTGAGGCAAGGGTTATCCCAAAGGGCATTTGGCTGGGAAGCCAAGTTTCAAGAAAATACAAAATCACACATGCCCACACAATGCAAAGCATCATGGACAGCTTATGCAAATCACCACAGAATGTTATGCTGGTTCAACTTTAAGCAGAATTGCATGGTGCCAAAAGGCCTCTCACGCAATTTGCAAAGGGTGCTAACAGATGACATGACACATGTTTCGTCCTACCAGGACTCATCAGTATGCCTCATCTGTTTGACACCCCAGTGGAATGAACCAGCTACCCTAAGACAGTCTGTCTAGGTTATATTGTGATGAACCCATCCATGAATCAGTATGCCAGACAGACTGTCTTAGGGTAGCTGGTTCATTCCACTGGGGTGTCAAACAGACGAGGCATACTGATGAATCCTGGCAGGACGAAACACGTGTCTATGTCATCTGTTAGCACCTTTTGCAAACTGTGTGAGATACCTTTCGGCACCATGCAATTCTGCTTAAAGTTGAACCAGCATAAAACATTCTGTGGTGATTTGCATATGCAGTCCGTGATGCTTTGCATTGTGTGGGCATGTGTGATTTTGTATTTTCTTGAAACTTGGCTTGCCAGCCAAATGCCCTTTGGGGTAACCCTTGCCTCAGTGTTTGCACACAGAGGTCTTTGTCTTTTAAATAGTTTTTTATTTTAATGGGTTCACCACAATATAACCCAGACAGACTGTCTTAGGGTAGCTGGTTCATTCCACTGGGGTGTCAAACAGACGAGGCATACTGATGAGTCCTGGTAGGACGAAACATGTGTCTATGTCATCTGTTAGCACCCTTTGCAAACTGTATGAGAGGCCTTTCGGCACCATGCAATTCTGCTTAAAGTTGAACCAGCATAACATTCTGTGGTGATTTCCATATGCATACCATGATGCATTGCATTGTGTGGGCATGTGTGATTTTGTATTTTTTTCAAACTTGGCTTCCCAGCCAAATTCCCTTTGGGGTAACCTTTCCCTCAGTGTTTGTGCACAGAGGTTCTTTGTCTTTTAAATAGTTTTTTATTTTAATGGGTTCACCACAATATAACCCAGACAGACTGTCTTAGAGTAGCTGGTTCATTCCACTGGGGTATCAAACAGACAAGGCATACTGATGAATCCTGGTAGGATGAAACACGTGTCTATGTTATCTGTTAGCACCCTTTGCAAACTGTGTGAGAGGCCTTTCGGCACCATGCAATTCTGCTTAAAGTTGAACCAGCATAACATTCTGTGGTGATTTGCATATGCAGTCCATGATGCTTTGCATTGTGTGGTATATATATATATATATATATATATATATATATAGTCATTGGAAAAAACTTCATTAATGCATCAGTTAGGGTTGAAGAGGCAAAAGAAGGGAAATGAGGTATTAGGGTTGAGACCCTAACACCACCCCATCTCCACCCTCCACAGACAAACAGGTGATAGGGTGTTCCTTGGGGTTGTTGGCCCTAGCGTTTACCAGTTCCATGTGTAAGAAAGCTGACATGGTACAGTATAGGAGAATAGGTGAAAATTAGACTTGATGACCCCAAGGCTCACCCTGTCACCAGATGATGTTCTGTGGAGGGTGGGGGTTGGGTGGCATGGTTGGGTGGGGGTGTTAGGGTCTCAACCCTAATCACTTATTTGCCTACTCTTGCCATGTCAACCCTAAGTGATGCATTAATGAAGATTTTTGCAATAAATGTCCTTACTTTTTGAGAAAGTGTCATCTTACCTGTATATGTTTTGGGGAGTACAGGGCCCCGAGGACCCTGTGCTCCCATGGTATCAGTTTTTTGTAATGAACTGTCATCTCCATGTGGGAGTGCAGAAAACTTGAGGCTCTGCACTCCCAGTATTGCATAATGGATGGCTATGCAGTCCCATTACTGCATAATGTTTTCCATATGTGGGAGTGCAGGTCACCCACCTACCTATAGTTGTAGAGATGCAGCACAGGTCTAGACACATTCCAATTGACACTTGTGCTGCAAATAGTGTAATATCTCAGTAACCATAGCAGCCTTGAAAAAAATCCCACTCCAGTTGTAATCATGGACTGGTAACCTGCGCACATGCTTAGTATACTAAGCTGCACTTTGCAAAAAATTTGTATCTCGAACGTTTTTGAGATATAGGCACCGAAAGGTGCTGCATTTGCCACAGTGTAATCCTATAGGAAATTTCTCAATTTCAGAATGGCATAACTATGGAACCAATGAAAATTTTTATTCCAAACCAGCATAAGTCACATCTGTTGGACAATCCCTTTGTGCCCTGCAAATTTCAAGCCAAATGTCCTAACTGTTTCTTTGCTGTGAAATGGCAAAGAAACAGCAACCTTTAAAAACCCTACCATCACCATATGAACATGGATTTTGACACCTCATGAACAGGGATTCTTTTTTATAATCCCTGTTCATGATCTGTCAAAATCCCTGTTCACGAGCTGTATCCCTGTTTGCAAGATCGGGCCATCTGGTCATCACCATATGAACAGAGATTTTGACAGCTCAGAAATGAGTCATGAACAGGGATTTTCAATTTTAAAATGGCCATTTTTTGACTAAATTTAACAGAACCAGAGCCATGGGTTTGCAGAGGGTGTCACCCTGAACAAAACCCATTATTCAATCTCTACAGAAGATATCCCTTGGGCAAGTTACAAGGTTTTGTTCTTGAGAAAAATTTAAAACAAGATGGCGGCTCATGAACAGGGCCGTTGATCACACAAACAGGGATTTTATTAATCCCCATTTGTGAGCTGTCAAAATCCCTGTTCGTGACCCAAATCCTTGTGTGAAGTTGTGCAGCTATACAAAAGACTGAACTGAGCATGCTCAGAACTCAAAATGTAAACATTGAATAACTTTGGAATGGATTAATAATTTTCCACCATACCAATTACGGCTTGTTCTTTGGGGAAAGCTCTTTCTACCCTAAGAATTTCAGGCCAAAATTCTAAACAGTGTGGCTGCTGTGCAATGAGGAAAGGTCAGCAAAAATGGGCGAAAAAAGTGACATTTACAATTGTTCCACTATGTGCTGCACAAAATCTGCAAATCAAATCAAAAAGAAACTGTTGCTTCAAGTGATCTACCCCCAGGAAGGCACATGCCAAATTTCATGCAAATCCATTGAACGGTTGCAAAGTTATTAAAGTGCAAAATTTGGAGTGCAACTTTAAACTGCCTACTCAACCCTAATTATAGTGATGCAGATATATATACATATACACACACACACACACACACACAAAACACACACATATGTGCACATATATATATATATATATATATATATATATATATATATATATATACGCTTCCACAGTACTGGAGAGACTTATATCATGTGTACTTTGACACCCTGTAGCTTTTAAAAAAGTAAGAAATAGTTTTCCTTTCATGTCTCTTCTGTAGCTGTATGATTAAATATATAGTATACATATCATCATCATTTTTGATCTGTACATATTTTTTTTGTGGCCCTTCAAGTGCCTTTTGATCCTTCTAAACAGGGCTTTATTTTGTGACATGAAAGTTAGTGTAGCAAAGAGATTGAAATAATGCAGCTACACTAAGCATTCCATCAGCAACTGTAGTGCCTTTGGCTATTAAAGACTATCAATATGCCTTCTGACAAATTGGCTTCATTTTGAATAAATTTCATTTTTTATTATTAGCATTTATATTGCCCCCTTATGTTCCCTACATGTGGTGTCCCCTTTTGCACTGTTTATATACAGTGCTTTCTCCTGTTTGTATAGCGCTAAAAGTCTGATGCAGCCCCCTGTGATGATATTGTAACGTGTAGCCTTTATTTGTCACCCCAATGTTTATTCCTACCAATCTTTGTTAGAACACATTTTAGGTTAGTTTTACACTGCCTTTGTTGTGTCCAAAATTTATGAAATTCGGTGCAGTTCTGCCACCAGTCTCAAAACTGGAGAAATGGAATCAAATTGATTACCCTATTTAGTCATGATCAGAGGGTATAAATATGTGGGGCTCGTGGTTCAAAGCCCCTTTCTTTAACATATGTCCCACTACAAGCTTGTGTCTTCTCTTGATCTTGCATGGTAGCGAACATGATCTGACTCTGCCAAAATCCAGAAGGTCAGCATTGGATTGCCCGACTGAGAGTCAGCTATTTGCAAGATCATCCAACATCTGGATTTGTTTCTATAAAGTAAGGTACTGAATGGTGATGCTAGCAGGGCATAAAGGCAATAGAAGATGACAACATAAATTTGTAAACCATTTGATTTTCTTTAAATTTAACAAATGGGGTATATTTTGTATAGTACTGTATGCTAGGAGCCTGTTGGAAATAAAGCCACGTACAATTTAAAAGTGGCAGCCTGCATTTTTGAGGAGCATCCAGCACCGTGAATTTTTTCAATAAATAACTGAAACTAACTGGTGCTTGCAGGGTTATAATGTAGGCACTACTGGAGCATAACATGTGGGCACTACTGGAGGATAAAATAAATGTGTAAATACTTTTTTTTAAACAAATGGGATCTACTGTACAAAGTCACATAAAGCTACATCCAGTATAACAGTGGCAGCCTGGATTTCTAAGAGGTGTGTTTTTAAATATATGATGTGAAGCAAATAATTTAAACTCCTAAATCTTACATTTTTTTTATAAAACATATGTGGTCTACAGCATTGCAGTGGCAAATACTCTGTGGCAAATAAAGCCCAAGTCAAGATTTTATTTCTTTTTTTTACTTAGAGAAAAAAATGAACAGAGTTGTGGGAGAGATGTTGCTGGGAAAAGGGCAGTAAGATAAGCAAATGGGAAAGCAGCTGTTTATTTAAAGGGGTCATTTTTAAACTAAAATATGGCTTGAAAACAGTGGAAATGGAGGGGGGGATGAGCTGCAACGTTCTTTGCTGAACAGTATAGTATGTTTAAGAATGTTAAAAATGAAGAACCTGCAGTATGTTTGCCCATGTTGGTGTGATTTGTGGGGGCATGATTTTTAAAAAGGGATCTTATACAATTAAAGGGAGAGTGGTGAGAAAAGCATTTGGAAAATAATTTTAAAAGGGAGCTAACACAACTGGGGGGTTCTCTGGAGTCTGGCTATAGTAGAGAAATTATGTAGCAGATAAGTAAAATATAAAGAATACTTTTTTATATATATTTCTAATCATTTTCTGTGTGAAAGAGGCAGAATAAAGTTCTGGAGCTCATGAGTAATTCTTTGGTGCACCATGTGTTCCCACATGTAAGGCCCTGCATGGCCTTTTCTGGTCAAAAGAGATGTAAAATAGGGTTTTGTAACAGGGACCAGCTCTGGCCTGTAACTGGCCTGTGGTTACCTTTGATGATAGTGTTTTTTTTTCACATTTTTGGCCTTTTTGTAACATTTGGGTTGTTGGTTGTTTCAGTCGATGTTCAATACAGGGGAAACTAAAATGGCTGCTTCCTTTGTATTGAACATAAGCTTGGGCCATCTCACAGCTTTAAATGCTTAATTTACATCTATTTTCTCCAGATGCCTGCAGAGGTTTTACAAGTTTGTCTGTATGCACCTTTTTCTTGCAAAGTGTGATTTTTTTAATGCATTTCAGAGCAAATTTATATGCTTTTGAGTAATTGTTAGGTGTACCATGTGCTTAATTTACATCTCTTTTCCCCAGATGCCTGCAGAGCTCTTATATGTTCCTCTGTAAGCACCTTCATATTTTGAAAGTTTTATTCTTTTTCTTAATTTCAGAACAAAGTATGATGCTTCTCAGTAATGTGTTGTGTACCATATGCTGCACATAAGGTCCAGCATAGCCTTCTGTTGGGAACAGAGATTTTAAAATAATTGTTTGAAACATAGAAACATAGACTTTGACGGCAGATAAGGACCGCTTGGCCCATCTAGTCTGCTCATTTCCCTACCTACAGGATAGGCCACAGATCCTAGTTAACCAATAGCCTATTTCTTCCTGGTCTGAAACTATCTTTTTTTGTGTGCATGAAAGTGTGCCAGACCATCAAGAAATGGATCACTGTCACCAACACCACCAAAGCACATTCTCATGTATAATTTGAAGAGCCATCCAAACTCATCCAACCTTTGAATCAAATTCCATTTATTTATTCTTTGGTAACTGGGTAAGGCCCACTAGGCACAAGTGCCTGTTTTTAGGTGTGACCTGGGAGCATTTGGAAGGTTAAGTGACTTGCTCAGAGTCACAAAGCAATGCAAGTTAAGGCTATAGTAATAAAACACAGATCTGCTGGATATACCAAGCTCATTCACAGCTCGTTATTCTAAACTCTATGCTATATTTCCAGCCCCATTCAGACTGAAAGTATGTCTTGACAGAACCTTACCGTGCTATTCAAAAGCATGCTTTGCAGTTAATGGTCCATTTAGCGAAATGGTACAAATCGCACCTTTTAGGCTCAGGCAGAAAAAATGCTTCCGATTGTCTGCCCAATACAGATTAAGTACTTAAAGCAGCAATACTTAACAATAATTTAAATAACTTGTTGGGCAGTTAAGAGAGACTAAAACATCAAGATATATGAATTTCTTTATTTCACTCCCAACACAAGAAAAAATATTTTTTATGTTCTTAAAAGTTGATGGTCTTTTATCATATCAACAGTCATGGATGTAAGCAAATCAAGGTGGTGTGCTGCTAGTCCTCAGAAACATGTGCAGGCAACACTGTGAAATATTTGCATTATAAATACAATGAGTGCTGTTAGTGTGTGCTCTCTGGAGAGAAGATTTTTGAAAGTTACTGGTGGCTGCCAGCCTGCCACCTTTACTATAGCTCTATGGAAATGACAAATGCTGTAATTAAACATGGTCTTAAAAATAGCTGATTGAATTTAAAATATCCCTGTGAAGAATTTAAGATTATCACGAATATATTACTACTAAAAAATGCCATTTGTTGCTGGATAACTAGTATTGTTGCTTTAAGTGTGCTTATGCATAGCCAAATAATTTTCAAACCAAATAGTAGGTTTAATGGTTGGTGTGAAGACAGAAGGTACCACTTTGTGGGACAGGAGAAAGCAAAGGTGGAAGGGAAATGTGAAATTTCTTAAGCAGGAAAGGCACACTAAACCAGATCTTATTTCCAGGTGCAACCTGGGAGCACACGGACATTACGTGACTTGCTCAGGGTCACACAGAATGGCAACATGGGCTGATGGGATTCAAACCAAGGTCTACAGGTTTAAAAACATAGAAACTGATCACAGATAATGACCTCCAGCCCCATTCCATCTGTCTGTATACCCTACATTTAATTAGCTGCCATTGACCCTATTGGTCTACAGCTGCTGCCTCTCCTTCCTCCCCCTTGGGTTCCTTCATGTCTGTCCCATGCCTGTTTATATCCCCCACTGTGTTTTCCCCCAGCACCTCCTGGGGCAGGTCATTCTAAGCATCCACCACCCTTTCCATGAAAAAGTACTTCCTCATGTTGTCTCTCAATCTACCCCTTTTCCAGTCTCATGTCATGCCCTCTTGTTTTTTTGAGCTGCTTCTATTCTGGAAGATGCTGCTATCCTGTCCCTTATTATTTCTCTTGAGGTATTTGAAGGTCTCTGTCATAGCCCCCCCCCTCCTCTAGGGTGTACATATTGAGTTCCTGTAGTCTCTCCTCATATCACATGTGGTGCAGGCCCCGTACCATTTTTGTTGCCCATCTCTGGACTGTCTCCACCCTGTCTATATCCTTTCTGAGTTGAGGCCTCCAGAACTGGATGCAGTACACCAGATGAGGTCTCATCAGTGACCTGTATAGTGTCATTATGCCTTCCTTTTTTCTGTTGGTGATACCTTTCTCTATGCACCCCATAATCCCACTGTCTCTTGCCACTGCCTTGGCACATTGATTGGCCACCTTTAGGTCATCAGATATGATGACCCCAGATCTTGTTCCTGTTTTGTGTCTGCTAATATCTACCCCTTCATCATGTAGTCCGTTCCAGGGACCCTGCACCCCAAGTGCATATGAACATACAAAATCTTCCAGCAGATAAAAGCCTGATGGTCTATCAAGTCTGCTCAAATGTGCAGCTAGCACCCTTATTCTGCAACTGCCCCTCCCTCCACCCTCCATCTCCTTTGACCTTTCCTCTTGCCCAGTCCCAGCCCCTTTTAAAGCAGCCCATTGTTGCACTGGATACCACTTCTGCTATTAACGCATTCCACCCAACTACCCCCAACTCTGCAAAAAATGTCTCCTCATCTCTCTCCTGAACCTTCCTCTCTCCAGTCTCATATCATGGCCCAGGTGTCTCTCTCATCCCTTACTTTGAACAGACCCTCGATACCTGTCTTGTTTATTCCTTTCATGTACTTGAAGGTTGCAGTTGTATCCCCATCCCTCCTCTCTTCCATCAAGAACATGTTCCACTCCCTCAGCCTACTCTCCTATAGTAAGTCCCACAGCCCCTGGATCATCTTTGTCACCCTGCACTGTACCACCTCCAGTAGCTTAATTTCCCTCTTCATATACTGGTGCCAGTACTGCATGCAGTATCCCATGTGCAGTCTAAATAGTGATCTATACAGTGGCAGAATCACATCTCCCCTCCTTGTGGATATATCCCTTACAATTCAACCCAGTATTTTGTTCACCTTTGCAGCTGCCTTCCTACACTGTGCAGAGCTGTCCATTGATCCCATATCATGCACCCCCAGGTCCTTCTCCTCTGTCTTGGCTAGCTGCACTCCACCTGAGCTGATAACTCCTCCTAGAATCTTTTGCCCCAAAATGCAGCACCCTGCACTTTTTGGCATTGAACCCCAGTTGACAGATGTCTGGCCAGGTTTTCAGCCTTACACATCATCCTGCAACCCCTGCCATCCCCCTAGGTCTTCCACCACTGCTTCCATTTTGGTGTTTTTAGAAAACAGGCTGATCTTGCTCTTGATGCCCAATGATATATCTGCAATGAATACCCCAAACAACACAGGTCCCATAACCAAGCCCTGCATAACTCCACTCATCACTGCCCTTGGGAATGAGAGCTCCCCACCCACAACCAACCTCTGTTGCCTTACCTGAAGCCAGTTCTCTACCAATGTCATCAGCCTTGCACCACTCCATGCTTTCTAACTTACTCCCAGCCTCCAATGAGGCACTGAGTCAAATGCCCTACTGAAGTCCAGGTACAGGACATCCACTGCATGGTCCCCATCCAATTGTCTAGTTACCCAGTCATAGTACTCTACCAGGTTGGTTTTGCAGGATCTACCACTTATGAAGCCATGCTGTCTGCTGTCCTGAGACCCTTTGACCTCCAGAAGGGACACCAGCTTCTCCTTCAGGATAGTCTCCATCAGTTTGCCCATGATGGATGTGAAGCTCACAAGTCTGTAGTTTCCCACTTCATCCTTGGGACCACTTTTGTGGAGGAGCACCACATGAGCCATCCTCCAGTCCTGAGGTACACACTCTGAGTGTAGTGATGCATTGAATTGGTCAGCCAAAGGTCCCACCAGGACCTCTGACAGCTCCTTCAGTACCCTGGGGTGGATGCCATCTAGCCTTGGTGCCTTGTCCACCCTCAGTGCCCTCAAACCCTCCAGAACCCTGCCCTCCATTATTTCCCCATCTGTCACCCCCTCCCTTTCCATCCTTTGCACCAGGTTATACAGTGGTAATCATACAAAAGTTGTTCAGTACTGAGGTATACCTGGGTATACTGAGGCAGAATCACATTACAGTCAATGCAAATTAGCCTCAGTATACATAGGTATACCTCAGTACTGAGCAACTTGTATATGACTACCACTGTACATGTTGAGGTCCTTCAGCTTCTTCTTATATGTCAAATGGCTGAGTCCATACACCATTTTTGTTGCCCTCCTCTGGACCCTCTCTGCTCTCTCCACATCCCTCCTGAGGTACAGTTTCCTGAGCTGGACACCACTATTGAGGATACCTGCCTCCTCCTGATCCCCCTCCATCATCTCCCTAACCTTATCCCACAGCCAAACAATCATACCCTTTGTCATCCTACATTTACTCACATACCAGTAGAAGGTTTTATCCAATCAGGCTATAGTGTCTGCTGTCCTTGCATTTGCACTCCTGACCTAAATTCCAGCCTCCTTTTGCCATTCCTTGTAAGCTTCTCTGTGTTCCTTCCTCTGCATCTTTTTTTATCTCCTGAACATTTCTCTCGTCACCCTTACCTTTATTGCAACTACCCTAGTGAACCATCAACGTTTCCTCTTTTTTTCTGTTTTTACTGACCTGGCTGATGCAGAGTTTAGTGGCATCTACTATAGCCCTCTTTATTTTACCACATTTTTCTCTCATTCCCTTCAAATCTCCCACCCCCCACAAGAGTTTTCTTGAGTCAGTCTCCCACACTCTTAAAGTTCATTTGTCTGAAATCTAGGACTTTTACCCTAGACTGTTTCCTTTCTGGTGCTGTCCTTAGCATGAACAATATTGTATTATCGTCTCTTGTGCCTAGTTAGAGATCACACCATGCAGACCATGATCCCTGATATGGTGCTTACCAACTCAGACATGGTTGGTGCTGTTCATGTAGAGGGACCGCTGGGGAACAGTCACCATAACACAGTTTTGTGAGAATGACCACTTCATCCCCATTCCTTAGCTATCCAGTCTGCAGGTAGCCAGATTTATTACCACCATTGTGTAGTCTAATACCACCTGGAACTGCCCTGGTCAGAATGATTAGCTGTTTTTTTTGTGGTGATTGAGTGGAACTGGTTAAACAGGCCCTCTACTTTGGCAATTATCTCTTGTGTCTCTGATAGTGTCTAGTGGTCACATAAAGGTCTGGATAAATAGGATAGCTTGTCTGGTACTATTTGTCATTGTTGATATAGGATGTGTTTAATGGATAGATCCATTATTTTTTGCCACCAGTATCATCCAACTTTTCCAGTACAGAGCTGCACGGAACATACCACCATACAGGATGCATACTAGACTGCATCTGGAAGCCTGTGTTCAGTTGGAAAGCAAACATCTGGAAAAAGATGGAGACCTGGAACTGCCCAGGTCATTGTGTTAAGCTTTTTTACTGCTGGTGGAGTTGAACTGATTAAGCAGGCCCTCTACTTTGGCAATTGCTCTTGTGTCTCTGATAGTGTCTAGTGGTCACATAAAGGTCTGGATAAATAGGATAGCTTGTCTGGTACTATTTGTCATTGTTGATAGAGGATGTTGTGTTTAATGGATGGATACATTTTTTTGCCACCAGTATCATCCAACTTTTCCAGTACAGAGCTGCATGGAACATACCACCATACAGGATGCTTACTAGACTACATCTGGAAGCCTGTGTTCAGTTGTAAAGCAAACATCTAGAAAAAGATGGAGACCTAGAACTGCCCAGGCCATTGTGTTAAGCTGTTTTCCTGCTGGCAGAGGTGGACTGGTTATGCAGGCCCTCTACTTTGGCAGTTTCTCTTGCATCACCTGATACTGTCTTATCATCACAGAAAGGTCTATGGATTAATAGAACTGCTTGTCTGGTGCCATGTTGCACTGTAGGAAGTGTACGTCATGCGGACTTGCAGGACCAGGGTACTTTTCCCCATTGTCATCCAACTTTTAAGCTAGTGAGAGTCCAACTAGAGTACCATGCACAGTTTTGAAGCCCATATATGAAAAAATACAAGACCCACTGAAATCTTTATGGAGGTTGGAAACACAAAGTAAATATTTAAATTCACGATGAGTATTAGATTGGGAAAATTATAATTTTTTTACAGTAGTAGTCTGGAATCTAGATCAAGTCAGGGACTTAGCCAACTAGATGGGCCTGGTGTCTTGTTATTTCCATCACATGTTCTATCTAGTGCTCCCTTGATTATGTCAACATACTTGTCATGTGGGAGAACTCTATTTCCAAAAAAAAGTACAAACTTTAAAGCTGTCTCCGAGATCTTGTATTTCTGTAATTTTTAGATGGAATTCCTGAGAAACAACCTGAGACAGCATCAACCATGACATGATGTTGTTGCATCCACATTTTGCTGTGGTGGTGGTGAGACTGCTTGTCTAGATTCAGTGAATACAACAGGTGGTCAAAAGGCATAACCAAGAACCCAAAAAGAGTACATGAGAGAGTACCATGCAAGAATGAAAAAATATTCTGAAAAATACAAAGCTCATTGTCAGAAAGAAGTGGAGAAGGTGAGACAGTATACAATGTTAATGCCTGAAAAGAGAAGAGTACAGTGCAGGGGAAAAGCTAGGTTTCGGATGCAAAGGTATAGACAAAATATTAAGTCAAGTCAAGTAGCTTATGTCATATAAAAGAAGAAATGTACAAGAGTGAAAGCAAAGATGATGAGAGCATTATGGCTGGAAAATAAAAAGAAGCAGACAGTAAAAATGACAGCATAAAAAAGAAGGTGGATTAATGAATGCAGACAGTTTCTGTATGCTCAGAAGAAAGGTGCCAGACTGCAAACTATCACTGTAGAATCAAATGCACACAACTTGGATGCAGCTGAAATGCAATATAACAGCGTGGCCTCAGATGCTTCACCTTTGGCTAACCTACAAATAGATAGTCCACAGTCAAGCATACCACAGACTCCTTTTAACAGTGATGCTGCCAAAAGGAAAAAAACATCTCATGACATGATCACTAAAAGCAATGCTGAAAAGTCCAAATAAATTTGTTGAAGTTTTCTCTGCAATGCTACTAAATTCAACACCAAGAAAATGCAAAGCTATTGAAGTGAAATCTATATTAACAGCATCGAAAATGAAAAAGGTTGGATTTTCTTGAGAAAACAAGCTTGAAAGACACATTGGAAACAATTAAACACTCAAGACAAAAAGATTATATTCAAATCTGTCAACTGCTGCACTAGTCACTGTTGGTGAAGAAAAAGTTCAGAAAATTAGACTTACACAGAGAACTGGGATTTAGCTGGAAATTTCTGTGTGTGTACTCAGTATATACAGAGGAGTACATCGAGCGGCATAAGAAAAGAAATTATGCTTTGCCAGAGTTAACAATTCAGGATATACAGAACTTTTACCAGAATGGGGATATCTCTTGAGAACTACCCATTGTGAAAATAATTGGGGAAAAAATACCTTTTACAGAAGAAGGCATTGGAATCATTGGTCAAAACTACATGTGAACAGTTCAAGGAAGAAAACCCAGATGTACAAATTAGTTATAGTAAATTTGTAAAACTTCACCCTAAAATGTCTGTGTCATGTCCAGATATAAGCTTTTGCAGTGCCTATGTGAGTACTGCCTGAACATAGACCTTAAACTGAACAGCATTGCTTTGCAATTGCACAGTTAAAAATACCAGACAGTGCATTAAAGCACAAATATGAGGCTTCGACAATACACTGTGCTGTCAAGCTGGTGAATTTCACAATAAAAGATGCATCGACAGGGAATGCTTGCAGTGTGGCATCAAAGGCATAGAGATAAAACTGATGTCACTTTTAAACAAACACGTGACTTCTCCAGACTGACTTCTGGAGAAAATGGCACAATGAGGCTGTCACCAGAAGAAAGGAGGGGAAAGTGACACATTCAAAGCAAATGACAATGCGAAACAAGATTGCAGTCATCAGAGACCTAATAAAAAAACTTCAAAAAGAGCTAGAGCCATATGCTAATCACTTAGCAAATGCAACGTGGCAGTCACAACAATTTGATGCTGCTAGAAAAAAATGTACCAAATGACTGGGTTGTGTTCTGTCTGGACTTTGGAGAAGACTATAATTGCCACTTCCAAGATGAAGCTCAGAGTGCACAATGGGCATACAACCAAGCAAAATCTCACCCAGTTGTGGCCTATTGTAGATGCCCTAAACCAAACTGTGGCATAAACATGCATAGTGCAGTTATTTTTAATTACTGATGACTGAAAGCAAGAACTCCATGTTGCTCACCACTTCACAAATATGGCGACCAAATATTTAAAGGAACAGGGGGTTACCATGGTGAAAACATTCATTTTTCTGATGGGGCATCAACACAGTACAAAAGCAAGGGCATCTTTGCTGATGCATCACATGGTGAGGTGGATTGAGGTGCCTCCATTGAAAAACACTTCTTTGGCAGTTGGCATGGCAAAGGACAGTGTGATGGAAAGGGTGGGCATTTTGAAAAAGAGTTCATTACTAGCTGTAAAATCGTGAAATGCCATCATAGACAGGGCCTTTCAATTATACCAATATGGCAAAAAATACCTGACATTCCCAGAACTGAGGAGGATAATGTGCATGTGACATGCAGTTTCTTTTTCATCAAGGAGGGCAAAATAAACCGGCGAAGACTTAATAGAACAAATGTGAAAGCATTGCCAAACACACAATTGGTACACTGTGAGAAAGGAAAAGATCCACATATCATATCTGTTGAAGAGAGAAGCTGCTTCTGCAACCATGTGTTACAAATGAAGGACAGTGCCTCAATGTATTATTCACAGGTGAGTGGAGAAGCTTTTCTTTGAAATATGGGACAGAGGTGACTCCACCACCTTTGCCACAGTCTCCGACACCACCAACAGCAGCACTACAGTTAAGGTTGCCATCACCAACAACATGGTCTCCAGCTCCACCACCACCACCATCAATGCATGAATGGTCTCTTTCTCCACCACCACCAGCAACAATGCAGGAAATGTCTCCTTTTCCATCATCAGCATCACCGCAGGAATGGCCTCCTTCTTCACCACAAGAAGATTCACTGCAAGAAAGGTCTTCTTCTGCACCACCATCTGCATCACCACATGAAAGGTCTCCATCACCACCAGCATCATCACCACAGGTGATGTCTCCATCTCTACCATCACCACCAGTGCTATAGGCAAGGTCTCCATCTCAGCCACCATCACTACCACCAGCAAGAACTCCACCATCAAAGGACACATCATCCTCAGTATAAGTACCCGTGTAATTTATATTTTGTTACTGGCACCTACTGACTTCGTCACCTTATTCATACAGTTTCTGGTGTGCAGGCTAGCACGTAATGATAAAGTAATATTGTGAATTACTGGAGGAGTTGGGTGTTTTTATGTGTTCATGCATGCATTCATGCGTGTGCTACTGCATGTACACAATGAGAATAAAACCTCCCTTATGCCAAATACCTGAACATATCACCCATATCCACTACTGTGGCAGTTAATTTGGGACTAACTTGCAGGCCATTGGATTGTCCTAATGTAGTGTCTTGCAATTGGATGAATTCTAGTTCTTTAGTTTACTGAATAGGAATATGCCATTCCCCATTATTTGCATCCCCAACAGATTTCGGGTGTCTTGACAATCAAAATGCTCAAGTGGATCATTTATTCATTTTATACTTTTTGCAGTGCTCTCCAGGAAGGTGATTTTGTGGGTGCTCTGTTCCAGACTGGGAGAAAGACTATAGCCTACATATAACTGGCAGAGGTTGTTACATCCATGGATGAATAAGAAACTGTAAAATATCTGGTTAAAAACAAAAACTTTATTTACCAGTGTCCGGATGAAGACATGGCTGAATACTCTACCCAGCCTATCACGGACCTTGTTTCCAAATTTACTAAACCTTCACAGACAAAGTATGATAAAGAGTTGCACTTAAATCTAGATGGATTTGACAAAATAAGAAGTGCCTTTGCAGGCCTTCAAGTACATTTTTTAAATGATTTTCCCAAAATGCTTAGCTATGCCTTGTGCCTAAAACCTGGCAGTCATTTTATCACTGCAATATTCTCATGGTTATAGGTTATTCATTTACTACATTGGATTCCATCACTCATTTTCTGGGTTTGGGACCAGCTGATATGAGAATGACTGAGACATACCAGGCCTGATAAAATACCTTGTACATAGTGTAATCAAGTGTAAATAGTTCTTTGTAAGTAGCTTAAATGTGTGTGTGTGTCAGTATGACATTGTTTTATGAACAAGTACTTGTTAGCCGTAAAGTGTATGGTGAGACAGTACCACTCTGATATTGTGGTGTCCCTGTAACACACGTTAACTTTGAAAAAAAACTTTACAAATAAAATGTATTTTTTTAATCAGGAGATGCAGAGTTGGCTGGCTTAAATAATAAGGTGTAGAAAGCTGCACGGCATAGTTGTTCAGTGCTATCAGAAATATTCAGGTTACAGCTAAACTGTTACATTACACAGTTTAACATACAATGGTGTCCTAAGATTGATGGTTGTGTAAGACCACTCACATAATGAATAACAAACAAACAATGAAAGATTCATGCTGCAGCTCATAAATAGAAGCAGAAGTCATAGTATTATAAAAAAAAAATATTTTATTTATATAACCAGAAAGTAAACAAGTAGGATACCATGTTACCCATGTTAGATTTTTCATATTCAAACTTTCAATACATTTTTCCTTAACTTATATTTCATGAACTATCTTTATATTAGGGATAGCAACAGTGACATATGTATGCATCATAACAGAGACATAGTCATGAGAACAAACAGACTTTATTTTTTGCCTAGATAGTCACAATAGGTTTCTCGAGTTGCAAGTTTCTGTGTGTGTGTATATGTATATATATATATATATATATACAGTATACATATATATATATATATATAGTGAAAATGTCATTATTGCATTAGTTAGGGTTGAAGCAACAAAAATAGGAAAATGTGGCATTAGGGTTTCTTACCTAATGCCCCACCCCCACCATGCAGGCGGCAACAGGTGTGGGGTGTGCCTTACGGTTGTCAGCTGTAACACTCACCCCATTCCATGAGTAAATAAGCTGAGATGGTAATAGTGTATGAGAATGAGGTGAGTGCTAGGGTTGACAACCCCAAGGCACATCCCATGCATGCCCGTTGCTGCCTGCAGTGTGGGGGGTCATGTCTGTTGCTGCCTGTAGGGTGGGGGTGAGTTGTGTGGGTTGGAAACCCTAATGACACATTTCCCTACCTTTGTCACTTCAACCCTAACTAGGGCATTAACAAAGTTTTGTTTCAAAGAATTTCCTTAGTTTTTGAAATAGTATAATTGTATCCTCATTGATGTGTGGAAGCACAGGGCCCTCCGGGACCTATGCTCCCATTACTCCTTAGTTGCATACATACATGTTGCTGTAGGGCATTGTGCTTGCATTTGTATTAAAACAGTAATGAAACTGTTAGCATAGCCTTCTTATTACCCCACCTCATGAACCCAGTCATGAACATTTTGAAATCTCTGCCAAAACACAATTCCATGCCACTGCAATGCCATTGCATGCCACAGGTACAAAAACACAGTTTGGATGGCGGTTTTAAAAAAAGACAGCTGTCATGTTGACAAGATGATGTAAAAAGATGGTTATTTTGGAAATTTCTAGTTAGAATATTTAAAATTGCCAGAAGTTACGAAGGAGCTTAGCAAAATTTCAATGTATGTGCATAGCATTGCTATATTAATATATTTTGACTCCAACATTTCAACATAGCCTTCTTATGACTCCACCTGATGAACAAGGGTGGTGGAAATGTTACAATTTCACCCAAGACATGAATTTGCTAAGCAACTGTGAAATTGCCTTTCCATCCAGATATGTGTAATTCCACTGACATTGTTCATGAGCTGGTGTCACAAAAAGGTCACTTAGAGAATTTGAGCTCAAAATACGCAAACATGGCAAAGTTACGCCACACAGTTGAAAACCCCATTGAAATACATTGAACTGCATTCACCATAGTTTCTTACATTGCAGTCGGCAGTTGAGCAGCAAGACATGTTTTCTATCGAAGAGTGGATCTTCACATTGGGCTATGTTCAGGTGAGTGATATATCTAGGTTTCTGGCTGGACTGTGAACTTTTCTTTGTTACGCATATTGAGAAAACAGCTAAAAAACTACACCAAGAGTTGGACTCTTTTACTGCATCCAGTACCTACTTTCTTATGAAGCCAAAGTAAGATTGGTTCAGACAGCCTTCCTCTACCTAATTGACTATGTGGATTTCCTCTATACTCAATGCCCTAAAACAGTCCTCTGTACTCTAGACACACTCTATCAGAGAGCCTTGAGATTTTTCTTAAATGCTCCTTTCAACACTCACCACTGTTCTCTTTAACTACAGATTAATTGACCCTTTCTCAATATCTGGAGGTGGCGCAATGCGTTCTTCTGGGTGTAAAGAGCCATCACTCTGAAGCTTCCCCTTACATCTGCAACATGTTTAAATGCTCCCCTTGCAGGTATTCCCTCAGAAAATGTTTCTATATTACATTCAATAGCCCCAAGATAAGTACCCAATTTGGTTCCACATCCATGGATATGCACTACCCACTCTGTGGAATACCCTACAAAAAACATTTAAACATACACATACCATTGGGATGTGTACCTTTATGAACCTGCTTAAATTTGCTTTGCAGACAAAGGACAAGTGCTTTTGCTTTGCAAAATAGTGGGCCCATTTCTAAAAAGGCTCTACTGCACTTATTGCTACCATGGTGGTATGTGTTCCACACTCTGCCTATTCTTTTTTTCTTTTCTGGTGGAGGGATTCCATAGGTTATTTCTATTAACCTAACCTGCTTCTTATCCAAATCCTAAATACCTTGTACTTACTTACTTACTATTCTCTGCACCTTCATTATCCTAATTTTGCTTAACCCTACATTCTCCCACCATTTCATACCCCCCGTGCCCTACCTATCTCTAGCTCTCTCTCATTGCCCCTTCCCCATACCCTTACACCTTATTCCAGCAACTCGTCCTGTTCTCCCATTCTTTTTAGTGTTAGTTTTCTCTCTGTATTTATATTAAGTTTTATCTGCACATTATCTGTCTCATATCCCTTGTACTGTTAGCATTGTTGTTTGTGTCTGCCACCTTGATTTTTATGTATTGAACCTAAGAAAGCTGTACCCACAAATTACTTGTTCTGCATGACTGATACTGTTATTACTGTTTTTGCATTAGCCATTGTGATTTATAATTCTATGAACCCCATGTATGCTAGTCCTTCCGGGACCACTTAACAAATGAGCTGTCTTAATGGTGTTATTCTACTAAAAATAAAATTGAATTTCATTGAGTGAGGTGGTGTGGGGGTATGGGGGTTGGTGGATGCTCAGGGGGAGGTCAGGGTTGGAAGGTCAGATCAAAGAGGGATAATTTTCTTTTTTTTTTACAGGTAAAAAAAAGATACTGAAGGACCATTTTCTTTAATGCAGGTAGCTTGTATCAGAGGGTGGGGAAGTGCTACTAGACACCAGAGAAACCATAAATTTAAATGAGGATGGCGATTAGATGGTGGGGGTGCCACTAGACTCCAGGGAAAATAACATTACAGAGACAATGATGGGAGGGTGAAGGTTGCCACTAGACACCAGGAAAAGGAAAAAATAATTATGGGGTGGTGACTGGATGGTGGGGGGGGGGTGCCAATAGACAGCAGGGAAGTAATACATAATTACAGGGACCACCACCAGAGGGTTTGGGTGCCACTGGATGCCAGGGAAAATATTAAATCTAAAATTATATAAAAAGATTTATGGGGAAGGCAATCAGAGGGTGGGGGCTCCACTAGACACCAGGAAACAGACTTACAATTAGGGTAACAGGGCTTGGAGGGGAAAAATGCTGTTATTAGGGGTACAGCCATTGGTGGGTGGGGGTACCACTAGACACCAGGGAAAATATTCTGCCAAATAAAAAATAATTTTATTTCATCACTCATGATACAAAAAAGATAATGGTAAAAAAACAAGATTTTGAGGGAATTTCTTGAACACATAAGTGCAGAAATCCAGGTGGGGGGGCCCCAATAAGCAAACTACGTGCATTGGTCTCTCTCAGAAATGTCATTTTTGTGGGGTTTCAAATTTGTATTGTATGGGAAAACAACCAACTAGATGGCAGCAAACAAAACAATCATGTTCCCCTCACAAAAGAAGGTGATGTCAATATGAAACAAGAATTCTTATTTTATTTCATACAGCTATTTTAAGTTCTTACTGAGCATGCTCAGAAATCATTTTTAAAAATTTCAGAATTAAATAACTTTGGAACAGAGTAATATATTTTCACAAACAAGCGAAAGGCATATCTGTGGCTCAGCTCCCTTCTACGCTAAAAATTTAAAAGCAAAATTCCATACTTTCTGTGTGGTAGTCGAATTCAAAGAAATCCCATTCAAACCTATCAGAAAAACTATGAAAAATCCACTTTTGTCACTATCCAGATCTAAGAAACTGCACATCCAACTGGAATGAAACTTGACACATCCAGAGATCTACCACATGAGACCTCACAAGCAACATTTTTCATGAAAATCCATTCAATGGTTGCAAAGATATTAAAGTGCAAAATTTGGGGTTTAACATAGAAAACCCAGTTCAACCCTAACTATTGTGGTGCTACTGCACCACTAAATATATATATTTTAGGGTTGAGGCATAAAAAGTAGGGAAATGTGATCAAGGGTTGCAAGCATAAGACCCTGCCCCCACCCTTGGCTTCCAGCTTGAACACCCCACCCTCACCTTCAGCTTCCAACCCTAAGGCCCACTTCTACCCTGCATGCAGGAACAGGTGTGAGGGGTGTACCATGGGGTTATGAACCCTAATGCTCACCCAATTGTTTTATTCTGTACCCATGTCAGGTTATTAACTGTTGAAATGGGGTGAGCATTGAAGACAAATACCTTGATTTTAATTGGATATGTAATGAATCAGATAGACCCTTTATGGGTATATAAGAGTATTGTCTGTTTGGTTGCACTAGCTCTGAAGAAGCCCTGAGTGTTGGGTGAAACATAAGCACAGAGACAGTGCTGCATGCACTGTTTGATTGTCTTGGTGCCCTGGATGTGAATAAACTGCATTCACTTTAAGTAGCAGTTTGGAGATTTTATTTTCTACTGGGTGAGTGGTGTGTGCTCCTATTCTGCCTTATATACTTTTGACACTATATCAGTATCCTTATTTTACATTAGGAGCACAGGGTCCCTTGGACCCTATGCTACCATTTCTCCATTGAGACAGTATAGCATTATCCTTATGTTACAGTGGGAGCACAAAGCTATTTGGACCCTGCACTCCCATTTGTGCAAATTACATAACTTGTAAAAGATACTGTTGTATTTTGTGCAAATTATGCAATTTGCACAAAATGCAACAGCATCTTGAGAAAGTTATGTAACTTGTGCAAATTACAACTTTTGTGCTTGACAGTATCTTGCACAAGTTAGGTATTGTAACTTGCACAAATTACAACTTTCCTACCTGACATATACATTTTCCCATACGAAATAATGGGAAATTAAAAGTTTAATAACTTTTGAAAGGATTAAAATTTTTCACCAAACCTTCAAAATGTAAATCTGTGAGGCAAAGGCTTTCTACCTGAAAATTTCATACCACTACCTAAAGCCGTTTCTGTGATACAGGTGGAAAAAGAAATGTAAAAAACTGGTAAGTTTATGATTTGATGCTGTGTATCTCAAATATCACAGAACCGATTTGCATGAAATTTGGCAAGTCAGGAGACCTTCCCATAGAAATTATTCCTGCCAATGTTTGTGCAAATATGTGAAATGGTTCCAAAGTTATTTAGGTTCACAAATTCAAGTTTAACATGTATTTTGTGCAAATTACATAACTTGCGCAAGATAATGTTGTATTTTGTGCAAATTTATGTAATTTGCACAAAATACAACAGTATCTCATGTAAGTTAAGTAACTTGTGCAAAATACAACTTTTACTCCTGACAGTATCTTATGCAAGTTACGTAATTTGCACAAATTACAAGTTTTGTGCCGAACATATATATTTTCCTTTAGGAAATAATGGGAAATTAAAAGTTAAATAATTTTTGAATAGATTAATATTTTTGCACCAAACCTTCAAAAGACACATATGTGAGGCAGAGGCATTCTACCCTGAAAAATTCATATAACTACCTAAAGCTCTTTCTGAGATACCGGTGGACAAAGAAATGTAAAAAAAACTGGTAAATATAGGATTATGTGATGCTCTGTATCTCATACACCACAACTCCAATTCACACAAACTGTGGCATATTAGGAGACCTAACCCCAGATATTATGATTGCTAAATGTCATGCAAATCCATCAAAGGGTTTCAAAGTTATTAAGGTGCAAGTGTGCAAAAAGTACTTTCACTTTCATTGCACAGTACATATACATTTTCCTTTAGGAAATAATAAGAAATTAAAAATGTAATAACTTTGGAACAGATTAATGTAGTTTCACCAAACCTTCAAAAGGCACAACTGTGACCCAAATGCTTCCTACTCTGAAAATGTCAGATCACAACATAAAGGCATTTCTGAAATACAAGTGGACAAAGAAATGTGAAACAACTGGTAAATTTAGGATTTGTGACAGTTTCCATCTCACAAACCACACAATGTATTTACAAACAATTCTGCTGGTCAATGGACCTACCCCTGTAGAGTATGCGCATCAAATTTCATGCAAATCCATTGAGTGGTTTCAAAGTTATTAAGGTTCACAATTTTGAGATTAACACAGAAGATTGCACTCAACAGGGGTAGTGCCTAGGGATTGAAGAGAGGTGCATGTGGTGCCAATCCACAAAGGGGGGTCAAGGGACGTGATGAGTAAATATAGGCCTGTCAGCCTGATGTCAGTGGTGGGCAAAATAATGGAGATTATACTAAAGGAATGATTGGGGGAGTTCTTGAAGGAGGCAGGTTGTCAGGACAGTCACCAACATGGGTTTGTGCCCAGCAGATCATGTCAAACTAGCATTGTGGAGCTCTATGAATGGGTAACATTGGAACTGGACAGGGGAAAGCCTGTGGATGTACTATTCTTGGACATCAGCAAGGCGTTTGGCTCGGTCCCGCATGAAGGCCTACTGGAGAAACTGAGTGGATGGAAGTAGGCCCCTTGATGATCAGATGGGTAGGAAACTGGTTGGCTGAGTGCACCCAGAGAGTAGTGGTCAATATGGAGATCTCAACACCTAGGGGGTCAATAGTGGGGTATCACAAGGCTCAGTCCTGGGGCCAATCTTGTTTAACGCATACACCTCTGATATCAGGGAGGGTATAGGATGTGAAATGAGTTTCTTTGCTGATGACTCCAAGCTAGGGGCAGAGGTCGAGGGAGGAGGAGGGAGGTGGCTCTGCAAGAGGACCTGGAGACCCTGGAAAGGTGGGCTCGCACCTGGAAATTAAATATTAACCCCTGCAAGTGCTAGGTGTTACATCTGGGAAGGGGAAACCCCAAACATGAGTACGCCCTGGGAATTGAGGAGTTGGTGGTCACGGCAGGGGAAAAAGACCTAGGGGTGCTGGTGGATGCAAGTATGAATAACGCTGAGCAGTGCTGGAAGGCAGCAGTTAAGGCAAGTAGGATGTTGGGCTGCATCGCAAGAGGGTTCACCTCAAGGTGTAGGGAAGTGATTCTGCCATTGTACAATGGCCTGGTTAGACCACATCTTGAGCATTGCGTGCAGTTCTGGCTGCCGCACCTAAGGAGGGAGATACAGCTCCTGGAAAGGGTATGAAGGAGGGCAACCAAGATGATACAGGGACTGGGGGATTTGACATATGAGGAGAGACTGGATGAGCAGAGGGACCAAAGGGATATGACTGAGGTTTTCAAGTATCTCAGGGGAATAAATAGGGTAGACTGGGAGGGAATCTTTAGATTAAAGGATGGGGGGGTATCACCAGAGGGTATGGATTGAAGTTGGAAGGAGGGAAGAAGAATGATGGGGAAAAAAGGAGGTACTTCACTGAGAGGGTGGTGGAACCCTGGAATGAGCTGCCTGGGGAGCTGGTGCTGGGCTTTACGGTGGAGGGTTTAAAGAGAGGGTGGGACAGGTACAAAATGAGGAAGAAGCAGGGGGGTCAGGATGGTAAACAGGAGAAACAGAAAGGTGATGATGGGGGAAGGCTTCAGTACCCAAATGGGATCCTGAGGCATGAGCAGACCTGACAGACTGTAAGGCATATTCTCCTGGCAAATAGTATGTTAGTATACTGGCACTACTGTGCCAGTAATATCTCTCTATCTATCTATATCTCTCTATCTATCTATCTATCTATCTATCTATCTATCTATATATCTGTCTGTCTCTCTATCTATCTGTCTATCTCTCAGATATATATATATATATATATATATATATATATATATATATACATACATATACACACACACACACAACAAGGGGTGAGTGGTAGTAAAGGTGAAATAAAACAGTGTATCATCCACTGCAGTGTGATATTTTTACCCTCTGCTCTACTGTGATGATATCAACCATTTACACACACAGGTCACAAAAGGTCATCACTCTAGGCAGCTTTCCCCTCAGCATGCAAGAAACGCCTGTGCTGTTACCTTAGACACAAATGCAGAACTACTTCAGGGGTCTCACTGCTACCTACAGCTAACTCAGTGAGCATTACAAAACACACCTATCCCCCCCAACTTCCAGCTCATTACTGTGATACTGTCAGCTTGACTACAGCCAAAATTCTAAGCAGCACAGCTTCACAGAACAGTCTAAACTACTGCCTGCAGCTAACTCAACTACCACTGAAACACACTCTCACTTGTTCCTCAAACTCTGATTCTCACCCATTACAATTGCTGTGATGCTTTCATCTAGACTGCAGCCAGAAACCTAAAGAGCAACAATTTCACAGAACATTCTGCACTCTGCCTGCAGCTAACTTAATTACCACTGAAAACAGTATTAGCAGTTCTGACACTCTGCCTCTCAGCTCATTACAATTACTGTGATGCTCTCATAGTCACTGCAGCCAGACTTCTAAACAATACAGCCTCACAAAAGTATGTTTCTCACTCCTACCTAAAACTAACTCATTTAGCATTGCAAAACACACTCATGTGTCTCCCAGAGTTTATAACACTGCCAACCCATTCAGAAAAGCTCTACACACAGAATAGGCAACACACAAAACGAGAACCAGAGACACAAGACAGCATAACAAACTTTTTAAAACTCTGGCCCTATTGTATATACTCGAATACATGATGGGCAGATCATGTCCTTTATAGCAAATACTGTCACTCCTGCATCGCAGATACTTGATGTCTCACAGTGCCGAGAAGGCGCTGGCGACATAAGCTCCTCTGCAGGAGTGACAAAATTTCATATCACACTCATGCCCATCATGTATCCCCTATATATACAATAGGGCCAAGAGTTTTAAAAGTTTTGTTATGCTGTCTATATATATATGTGTGTGTATATATATACTGTATATAGATACATATTTTATTTAGTTTTTGATAACTGGGTAAGTGCACTAGACACAAAAGTGACTATTTTCAGGCAAAACCCAGGAGCTTACGACATCAACAGGAAAAAACAGTGATGATACAGTACAATATAGAAATACAACATATTAGGGATACAATTAAAATGGATAACAATTTGAGCAATATGAGGTGACTGGAGAAATATTCCGATGTACTTCATATCAGAAGTGAAAGTAAGTGCATATTATAGTGTAGCTTTTAATGATATAGTAAAAATTAATAACAGTTTGAGCAATTGGTATAACCAGGAGACAATACAGAAATTTCACATATTAAAGTACAACAAAAGTAAGTGCACTTGTAACAGTTGATTATCAATCTATGCATCAACTCTATTCTACAAAACTGGCTATAACATAAATAATATGACAGCAAAGAGGAAGCAAGTAGGTAGGAAGGATTGCTGTAGTAAGACCTCATGGGGAGAAAGTAGGAGGGGAAGAGATGTGAAAGAGGTGGGGTAGGAAATGGTTTGCAAGACAAGTAGAAACCATGAGGTATAAGTACTGGGGAAGGACACCGAGACAGTAATAGTTTAGGGAGTCAGGAATAGATTGTGGTTTAAAACAATTCCACTGTGTACTCTGAATAAGCAGAAAGTGATGCCTCTTTTTAAACGAGGCATGGCTAGGTGACTGGCGTATTTCAAGGGGCAGTGAGTTCCAGTAACTGGGGGCCATGCAGAAAAAACCTGTTTTCCCTTTGAAAGTGTTACTTCTGGGAATGTGGAATAAGGAAAGATCAGCAGAATGGAAACCATAGGAGGTGGTCTGTGGAGTGAGTGCTGTGGCGAGAGAGCTAGGACCTCAGGATTCTGTCCAGAAGGGCCCCAAGAGCAACAAACTGGTGGACCATAGGAGAGGGCCAATTAAGGTCTGCATAGAGCAGGCAGTGATGTTTTAGCTTATTGGATGCAGAGACATAACAACATATATTATTACAGGTTATGTCCCATTTGTGTAGTGAGGTTTTAGATGCATTACCGTAGACTGAAGTTCTATATGCAAGGGATGGGAGAAGAATTCCTCTGGCAATGACCAACCTCAAGGAAGTGGTGAGAACATGGTTAGTTCTGTAAGCTACCCATAGCTTAGTATTGAATGCCTTACACACAATAGTAATATGAATCTCAAATTAAGGGATCCATTGAGAAGAACCACAAGGTATTTAAATGAGTTTACAAATTCAGAAGGGGTACCATTCACACTTACTATTTTGAAGAGATCATGACTATTTTTCAGTTTGGCAGGTGAGCCAAAAAGCATAGCCAGAGTCTTGCTAATGTTGAAAACCAGCCTATGGCTAGTGATCCAGGACTGTACATTTAGGCAGTCCCCCGATAGATTGTGGTTGAGAGTAAGCAAGTTATCCGAGCTGGAATAGAGAACGAGGTTGTCAGCATATAGCAGCGATATATATATATATGTGTATATATATATATATATATATATAAATATAAATCTTATACTGGCGTGGTAGTGCCAGTATAGTTAGGGTTCCTGCGAGCATGTAATATTAAAGGTCAATTTTTACAGAGTAACAACCTTAGCCATGTTGAACAAATTTGCTTGAAATTTAGCATGTGTCATTGGAAGGGGAAAAGTCTATTGATGTTCCAAATTTGGTTTGCATCCCTTGTGTAGTTTGTGAGATACAGAGTGTTCAAAAATAAAATATTTTTATGATTTTAGCTGTTTTTTTTTTTGTCAACCTGTATCTCACAATCAACTGCAGCTACAGACATGAAACTTTCTGGGTAGAACAGTTTGGCCTCACAGATGTGCCTTTTGAAGGTTTGGAGAAAAAAATATTAATTTGTTCAAAAGTTATTAAATTTTATTTTATCCATTATTTCCAATGGGAACCCATTCCCAGTGTCCCCAAATCTGTTTTGTACCCCTAAAACAAAGAAAACAGTCCCCCGATGTAATTAACTTAGATGCAGAATTCTGTATCCTGCCATTTTTGATGCAGAATCCTTGCACTGAAGTGTTCATTTTCACCTGCTGGGGTGCCCAATCCTTGAGTCGGTGACCAATTCTCCTCACATTGTGGCACTGGGGAGACCACCCCCAGTGTACCAAAATAATAGCATTTATAGTTTTTCCAACACCAGGATGCTGACTCCCAGTTTTGGTTGTCTTCCCAAGCCCACTTCAATTGCAGATGGGGGTGTCCAATCCCCCTGTCAGCATAATGTATCCTCCTCAACTCATGTGGCACACTGGAAGACCACCCTGGAGTGACCACATTCGGTTTTCTGTTCCTGTAAATAAAGAAAATCATCCCAATGTTTGTTTTTTTTACACCTCTAATAAAGAAAATGGTCTCTCATCATCTCCCCAGTCCCCCTTCCCATCCTCACCTCCCACTGAGCAGCCACCTCCCTGCACTCCTCCTTACCCATACTTAGTGCTAGAAGTTGGGAGAGGCGATCTTCTCTGGACCGGGACACGTCTGCACTCTTCAAAGCCCAATTGCAAACTGAGGAATCAAGGTAGGCTCGTATCATGGCACTAAATGGGCTCTTCAACTTAGGTTGATATTTCAGCCATTATTAATACTTTTTACCCCATATTTTCAACATGGGGTTCTTGGGACACCACCTTATGAACACTATCACTGTCATTTCATTATTCGGTCCCGAAGGGTGATTTTGTGGTCACTATGCAGAATCATCTTTCTGGACTGATCAATGAAATGACAGTGCCAATGTTCATGAGGGGAGTTTTCAAAGAGCCAATGCTGAAAATTTGGTGCACAAATTCCCAAAAATGACTGTTACGGCTGTGCGTTGAGCAATTTCTATGCATATTCATAACATCGCCATTTTTAAATATTTTCACCCCAGATTTCAACATTGAGATTTTTTCATACCTCCTCATGAACAGTGCAGCTGTCATTTGTCACAACCTGCCCACAATGTATTTTAACAGCTGTGGCTCAGAATTGTGCAGTCACTGTGTGAAATCAACTTTGGGGATGTACAAACAAAATCACATCACAGTGCCACTGTTCATTAGGTGGGATCACAAAAAGGACAAGTTAAAAATTTGGTGCACAAATACAAAAACAAATATCACAAAACTGGGATACTATTATACTATGTCAAAAAGTAAGGAAATTAATTAAGAAATATTTTGTTTAAAACAACATTAGGGTTCATCACATAGCTCTTCAACCAAAGTGATACAGGTCAGGAAACTGGATGTTAGGATTTACAGTTTTGATACCCCTCAACCACCAAACCCTACCATTAGTACTGCACCTCCCACCCTCCACACACGAACACACATTGTGGGCCAGAACGCTCACCCCATTCCATCTAAAAGGAACCTGTCATGGTACAGTATAGAAAAATGGAGTGAGAGTTAGGTCCCATGATCCTAAAGCACTCCCCAATGCCTGTTGGTGCGTGGAGGGTGGGGGTAGTGTTGCAATAATAGGGTTGTGTGGGGGTGGGATATATATATATATATATATTCATTCATTGCAAAAAATGTTGTTAATGCATCAGTTTGGGTTAAAGCAACAAAAGTAGAGAAATGTGGCATTAGGGTTTCCAACCATCACACACCCCCCACACACCCTGCACAGACCAAGAGGCATCAGGGGGTGGTATTGGGGTTTTCAGCCCTAATGATCACCCCATTTCATTAGAAAATAAGCTGGATAGGTAGAACACAGGATAATGAGGTGAATGTTAGGGCTGACAAATGCAATGCCTCCCCCCAGCAGCTTTTGGTCTCTGAAGGGTGGGGGTGGGGTGTTAGAGTTGTAAACCCTAATTCCACATTTTCTTACTTTTGTCACTTTAACCCTAACTGTTGCATTAATGAAGTTGTTTGCAATTTATTTCCTTACTTTCTGAGATAGTATAATAATATTCTTATTTTACTTCTAACCCTGCACTCCCATCCCTCCGTAAATGCATATATATAAATATATATATATATATATAGAGAGAGAGAGAGAGAGAGTGAGAGAGAGAGAGAGATACATATACACACACATATCTATAGAGGGATGGGAGTGCAGGGTCAGAAGTAAAATAAGGATAATATGTGTATATATATCTATAGATATAGATATATATATATAAAAATAGATAACTCACTCTAGCGTGTGTGGTCGCGCATGACTTGGTGAGTGTTCTGACGCACAATGCTGCAGGCCGAGAGTATTCAACCACCCAATGCATTCATATATCAGAGTGCAACTGCATGCCCTTGAGTGGGTTTTCTATCTTATAAAATGTCTAGAAATGTGTTTTGTTGTTGTTTGGGGGGTCTGCAAAAAGTAGTCATTGTCCATCTGAAAGTATACTTTTATCTAAGTGATTTGGTTGACCATGGTAGTGTTTTTGTGACATAAAAATTGTTTTATTAAGGTTATCTGGTTGATCCTGCCATGTTAACAATCTTTCAGACTGGCACACAAGTGGGGCACACTCACTCACCTGACACACAAAGCATGCCAGAACCAGAGCCCATTAAATCTGTATAGTTGTCCCACCCGTACAATAATTATCTGGTTGATGCAACCATCATGTCCATGCACAAATACTGATAACAAAATAACTTATCTGGTTGATCCTGCCATCTTGTAATCACGTTCACTGTCTGCTATTAGTGTAACTTGCAGTGTTCTCTGTGCTAAAGAATATGCTGAGAGAGTCTTGGTACAAGAAACGTAGTGAAAATCATAGACGTTAGGTTCATTCACAGTTTAATGCTTTTTTTGGTACAAGAAGTCACCGAGTGAAGAGCGAGGAAAGCAAGTGAGCCACCAGCTTCAGAACTGTAGACAGAACAGTGAGCGAGTGTTGCCATGGTAACACTCGCTCACGCTTCTATCTACACTTCTGAAGCCGGTGGCTCACTCGCTTTCCTCACTCTTCACTCGGCAGCTTCTTGTACAAAAATAAAAGCATAAAACTGAGACTGAACCTAACATTTTCCATGATTTGCAATACAATATTTCTTGTCCCAAGATTCTCACAGTATATTATTTAGCACAGTGAACATCACTCGCATTCGGTCATGCTACAGTAAAAGTGGACAGTGAAAGTGATTACAACATGGCAGGATCAACCAGATAAAAAATAACATCAGTTTTCTACCATGATTTTCAAGACAACGTTTCTTGACAGCATATTCTTTAGTACAGTGAACACTGCTTGGTCATGCTACACTAATAGCGGAAAGTGAAAGTCTGTACAGCATGTCAGGATCAACCAGCTAAGTTTTTTTATCAATTTTTATGTATGAACATGATGGTAGGATCAACCTGGTAATTCTTTTTAGGGTGGGACAGCTAAACAGATTTGATGGGTTCTGGCTCTGGCAGGCTCTGTGTGTCCCAGGTGTGTCAGTGTGCCCCACATGAGCACCAGTCTGTGCCAGGTGTGGAGTGATATCACTGGTAGTGAAAAGGCAATGAGAGCTGGAAAGTAGTGCAGATGTGCGGTCATACTAGAAGGTGTGTGGTCATTGCGGAATAATGCATGGTCATGTGACATGTTTCATCCACTAAAGACACTGATTTTTTTTACCCATTTTATATATTTATATATATATATATATATATATATATATATATATAATATTATAGCCTATAGTTAGGATTGAGTAAGCACTTTAATATTAAAACTCAAATTTTGCACCTTAATAACTTTGCCACTGTATAATGGGTTTGCCTGAAATTTTGCATGCCGGTCTGGTACCATAGATCTCTAGATCTAGCAAGTTGCATTATGGTTAGATGTATGATTGCAGAGCTACAGAATGCCAAAAAAATAAAAAAAAATTGAGTTTTTGTGCGTTTCTTTGCTCATGTTCACAGCCCGCACAGTTTGTCCATTTGTTCCTAAATCTTCTGGGAAGATGCAGTCTGGTCACCAATGTGCCTTTCGAAAATTTGGTGTAAAAATATTAAACCATTCAAAAGTTATTCAAAAAACAAATTTCCCATTATAGTCAATGGAGAAAAATATATGTGCATCACAAAAGTTTTGCAGTTGCAATTTTTACTTTCACAAATGGCCCTTTTACTTTCATGATTCAGCCATCTTGTTTTCAGTTAGTGAGAGAGACTAATGCCTATATTTTTAGAACTGGGACCCTCTAGGTAAACACTGACTGCTGGGTTTACCTAGTGGGGTCCTGAGGATGCTAGCCCTATCTTTTTGGGGTATTAAACCCCCCAGAAATACCTTTTTCAACTTCGGGGAAAAAATAATTTCACAAAATACTTTTGCAAATGTGAATGTTTTGTGCTTTTTTTTTGTGAAACTTTCGTGATTTGCGAAAGTATTTTTAAAAATAACTGCAAATCTTTGCCATCTTCCTGCAACAAAATGGTTGGGTCTTTTGGGCTGAAATTTGCAGGGTGGCAAGCCCTGGTCCCACAGATGTGTCTTTTGGTGGTGCAAACACATTCAAGGGGCCCAAAGTTACAGTGTTCCGAAGTTGAGACTTTTCCCATAGGATAACATCCATCACACCTTTTGGTGCCCATATCTCGAAAATGAAGTGAGATACAGAGTTTTCACTACTGCCAGTTTGGTTCACCTTTAAGTGAACTAATCTCCTGAAATAAGTTTGGAAATAGTAGATGACACCTGCAGTGGAATTGTTTTCCTACTTGCTATGGTTAAAGAAACCTTGGCAAAAACATATTCCAAGGGTTTGAAGGGTGCCTTCTCAGTGCATTTGGTGCCCATATCTCAGAAAAGATGCCAGATACAGATTCTGTTGAGGTTATACTGTGTGAAGTACTCACTATCATGATTACACCAGCACTCGATTTTTTTTCCTAGCTGCTACAGTTGCTGAGATATTAGCAAATTACTGTAACAAGACTTCCTTGCCCTATAGGGCTGCTGTATGACTCTGTAATTATGGATAAGTGGGAGAGCAGGGCCAAGAGGGCCCACGCTCCCACATACACATGCCGTTATGCAAATAAATGGAAAATGTAAAGGGAGTGCAGGGCCCAAAGGACCCGTGCTCCTACTAGTAACACATACCACTTACATTACACTTTCCCAAAAAGAAGGGAAATTCATTGCAAAAAAACTCCAATAATGCATCAGTTAGGGTTGTTTCCACAGTAATAAAAGTGTGGAAATTCATTGTTAGGGTCCCCGATGCCAGTTGGGGGTTAGGCTGGGGGCCAAGGGGGGGCTTTCAACCCAAACACCGAATTTCCTCAATTTTGTCACTATGGAACAACCCTAACTGATGCATTAAACTGAGTTTTTTGCCTATAAATTTCCCTACTTTTTGAGAATGAGGATGATAAATAGTGAATGTAATGCGGTGGCAGGGCTCCACACTCCCACCACGTGATGTCTTGTAACATAGTAACAGGAACAGCAATGCAAACGCAAGCGCCAACAGTTACAGAGATGGTAACGCAAACATAACTGCTAAAGCAAATGTTAATAGAAATGCAAGCACAAAGTGACTGTAAAGTGAACAGTGATGCAAATGGAGAGGCAAGCATGTACAAAAACACAAGTGGTAATGTACACAGTGACGGCACTGATATTTGAAATGCAAATATTAAGTGTTACAGCAAAAAGAATGGCAAAAGGAAAAGGAATGGAAACAGGAGTGCAAGCGAGTACGTAAACACAAACTGTAACATGCACAGGCATGGTACCACAATTGTAAATGCAAATGGTAAAGGTAACATGAAGAATAATGCCAAAGGAAATCAGAAATGGGAACAAAAGTGCATATGGAAATGCAAACCGTAATGACCACGAGCACAGTACCACAATAGGAAATGCAAATGGTAAAGTTAACATAAAGAATAACACCAAAAGATATGGAAACAGCAATGGAATTGCATATGGAAATGCAAACCATAATGCGCATTGTCACGGAACTGCAATTGTAAATGCAAATGGTAACAGCAACAGCAACAATAATACCAAAGGAAAGAGAAATGGAAGCACAAATGCAAGCGAGTACAGAAACACAAACCGTTACAGGCGCAGTCATGGTACCACAATTGTAAACACAAATGGCAATAGTAGCAGCAACAATAACACTAAAGGAAACAGAAATGCAAGCACGTACGGAAAAGCAAAGCGTAATGCATGGGCATGGTACCGCAATTGCAAATGCAACTGGTAATGGTAACAGCAACAATAACGCCAAATGACACAGAAACACAAATGCAAGTGCAAGCAAAAACGTAAACTGTAGCACACAGGGTGGCATAGACACGAACGGTGCCACGAACGGTAACGGAAACGCAACTGGAAATGCTAAGTGGCACAGTAACGATAGGACACACCCTTCTTTTCCCCCAAAACTGCATTGAGAAACACAGTGAAAACAAAGAATGTATACATAACAATGAGCCTCGGAGGAGAAAATAAGGACTTGAAATACTAAATTGCTTACATCTCAGGAACCATGGGACACAGAAAAAAAATTTAAATTTCATATGAATTATGACTTTCATGGCTAGGTTTGCACTTAGCCCCAATGTGGGGGGGCTAAGCATTTTTGTGAGGAAAAGTCCATATCTCACACCGTTTCCGAGATACGGGCCCCGAAAAGCATGACGGATGCCATAATGTCATCCAATGGGAAAAAGCATCAACTTTGGAGTGCCGTCACTGTTCCGCCCTGTAATATTTTTTCAACAAACCACCAAAAGCCACATCTGTGGGATGTTGGCTTTCTTCACCCCAAATTTCAGCCCAAAAGAACAAAGTAGTATTTTGCAGTAGTGTGGCAAAGAATTCATGTAATGTGGCGGACTCCGTAATATTATCCTATAGGAAAAAGTGTCAACTTTGGAGTGCCATAACTTTGCAATCCTCCAACATTTTTTCACCAAACCACCAAAAGGCACATCTCTGTCATGTTGGCTGTCTTCCCTTCAAATTTCAGCCCAATAGACCTAACTGTTCTTTTGCAGTATGGTGGCAAGGAAGTGCTGTCATTGTGGACATAGTCTGAAAAGTACTTTCGTGAGTGCGACACTAGTTTTGTGACACAACTTTTTCCAAAACTTGAAAAACATATTTCTAGGGTGTTTAACCTCAAAATAGAGACACACCTAGTATCCTCAGTGTCTGACTAGGTAAACACAAAAAGAATTGTGTTGTTAGAGGGTCCCAAATTTAAATGCCAAACATTTTTCTGAACACCAACTGAAAACAAAATGGTGGATTTGTGAAAGTAGAAGGGCCATTTATAAAAGTAAAAACTGCATTTGCGACACTTTCAAACTTTTTGTTAACTTTTCCTATTGACTTATAATGGGAACTTGTTTTTTTGAATAACTTTTGAACCATTTAACATTTTTTCACAAAATCTTTGAAAGACACATCGGGGACCCTGGCAGCATGTTCCCTGAAGTATTTGGACCAGTCACACAAACTGTGTGACCTGTAGGTGCAAGCAAAGAATTCACCATAAAGCGTAAATGCACGCACAGATCACGCATAACAACTCTGCAGCAGTATATCCAACTGATATGAAAGTTGGCATATCCCAAAATGCATGGATCTTGATCATGCTTTCTAAATTTCAGGCAAATCCATTGAATGGTGGCAAAGTTATTAAGGTAAAGTTTGACCCTTTAACCTTAAAAGGCCTACTCATCCCTAACTTTGGTAGCACTACCATGCTACCATAATATATATATATATATATATATATATATATATATATATATATATATATATATGTGTGTGTGTGTGTGTGTGTAGTAGAGGGCTTTCTGAGCCATGCACTTCCATTTATAGTACAACATTGACCAAATTGCCAGCATAGCCTTCTTATTACACCACCTCATATACCCACTACAGGAAAGTTTTGAGTCCCCATCAAAACATAATTCTGTACAACTGCAACTTCGTTTCACACCATAGGTGTGAAAACACATTTTGTCCAGGATTTGAAAAATGACAGCTGTGACATACATGAGGTGGGCTAATAAGAAGGCCATGTTACAAATCCAGGGCACAAATATGTAACATTTCTGATGTTACGAGTGGGCATAGTGGAATTGCAACAAATGGTCATAGCTTTTGAATTTTTTTCATCTTTTGACCCCAGATATTCAACACAGACTTCTTATGACCCAACATTATAAACCTCATAGGTAAAAATGTTCAAATCCATGCCAAAACACCATTCTACACCACAGGTTTGAAAACACATTTTGGACAGGATGTGAAAAATGACAGCTGTACTTTTCATGAGGTGGTATTAAAAAATGGTTATGTTGAAAATTTGGAGTCAGAATATTGAGAAATACTAAAGTTATGCACATGCATAGAAAAATTAAAATGAATGTATGTAACCCAGCCATGACTAGGAATTTTTTACCAGATTTTCAACATGGCATATTTGGGACCCCTCATCGTGAACACTGCCAGTGAAATTTCATTATTCGGTCCCTAAAGGTGATTTCATACAGTGACTGTGAAATCACCTTCTGGGCTCATTTAAGGAAATGACAGTTGCATTGTTCATGAGGTGGGGTCCCAAAAAGGCCATGTTGAAAATTTGGTGAAAAAATTCAAAAAAATGGCAAGGTTCTGAACCTAAGTTCAAAATGCCATTTAAATACATTAAATGGCACTTAGCTTGATTCCTCAGTTCATGGTTTGGCTTTGAAGAGTGCAGATGTGTCCAGGTCCACAGAAGATGACAGCCTAGGATCTCCAGTGTTAAGTATATGGTATGGATGGGTGGGGGGTGGGTGCTCAGTGGGAGGGTCAGGATGGTGGAGGGATGGTGGGGATGACGAGGGACCATTTTTTAATTTTTTCAGTTTTTTTTAAACATTGGGGGAATGATTTTTGGGACACTGGGAGTAGGCTTCCCAGTGTCCCATAAACTAAGGGATGGTGATCAGAGGGTGGGTTGCCACTAGACACCAGGGAAACTAATGAACAGATCTGGTATCAGTTGTGGACAAGCTTTACACATTCTCATACTTGCAGAGTTTGTACAAAGGATTCCTCCTCCTCAGCTGAGTGTTATTTGAAGACCTGGCACTTTTTCCCCACAAATGTTAATGCAAGGGCAAGTCCTGAAATGGCCACGGGCATGCTGCCACCATTGAGAAATTAGGAAGTCTGCTTCTTAATTTTCAGCAAGTGGGCACCCAGACAGACATCAGCTAATATTTACTGTTGGGTTTACCAGGAGATGTCAAAGTCCATTAGAGCACTGGGTCCAGATCGTGGCTCATTCAATCACATGTTCGAACATTTGCAGAGACTCTGCAGTTGTTTCCTTTGCAGTGGTTGGCCATTCCTCAAAAGATAGGCACCAATGTTAGTGTAGATGTTTGAGAGTAAGGGGAAATGGACACCATCACATTTTCAGACCAAAAGGGTGAAAAGCCAGTTCTTTCAGCTGTCAAATTATGCATTTACTGTACATCCTATGTATTTAAGTGTTCCTTTGTTTTTTTGTTTTCACTTTTCCTGAGTTGTGTGTTCTCACAATTGAAAAAGAAATAATTAAATTATGGAGCACTCTTGTGGGCATCAAATGCTCACAAAAAAAATTGTATTAGACAGCAAGCCAGGAAAAATAATCTCATGTAATGGAGACCATGATGGGAGGGGGGTGCCACTAGACACTAGGGAAAGACAATATTTATTGAGAAAACATGGAAGGGTGGGGGTGCCACTTGACACCCGGGAAATTATGGAGGCATCGAAATTATAGGGTGGGGGTGCCACTAGACAACAGGGAAAAACATTACAGTATGAGGGACAGCAATACAAAAAGCAGGCAAGGATCCTCGAGTCATGAAAAAGGATCCTTTTTTGTGACTTGTGATACAAAAAAGGATTGTTTTTTTCATATCACACGATCACGAATAATGATTAATAACAGTAACTAAAACACATTTCAAGGGCAGCTCTCTAACACTGAAGTGCAGATTGCACCTGATGGGGTTCCAATCAGCCAGCTAGATGAGGTTGTCTCTCTCCAGGATGTCATTTTTGTGGCTTTTGAATTTTTTTTTTTAAACAAAAATTAAGATGGCGGCTCATGAAAAAGGAATTTTTTTCTCACAAAAAAGGATTTTGTTCTCATGAAAAAGAAAACACTGTCGTGAGACTAAATCCTTTTTTCATGAAATCAAATCCTCTGTCAAAATTTTTACCTCTATCCTGAAAAAATGATCTTCCCATAGGATATAATGAAACTTAAAAACTTAATAACTTTGCAAAAGTGTAATATTTTTGCCCCAAACTAACAGTGTTAGTTATGTTACCCAAGTTCTTTCTACCAAAAAAAATTAAAAACAAAATTCCATACCATCTGGGTGCAAGGTGATAAGGAAAAAACTGCAAAAGCTGGTGGCTTTTTACTTTTTTCCACTACCCAGATCTCAGAATCTGCACATCCAACTGGAACAAAACTTGCCACATCAACAGATGTGCCTCACAGGACAAGGTATACAAAATTGTATATAAATCCATTGATCGGTTGCAAAGTTATTAAAGTGGAAAATTTGAGGTTTAACATTAAACAGGCTACTCAACCCTAACTATAGGGGAGCAACTGTGCCTTTATATATATATACACACACACACGCACATATATATATATATATATATATATATATATATATATATATAAATATATATATCTATATATATCTATACATACATATATATATACACACATATAAATTTTCACCATTATTGAAGGAATAAATACTGACCTAAAACATTGGATCTGCTACCCCTAACACTACCAAATAGAGTACAGACTATACAAATGAACATTCTCCCCAGATACCTATATATTTTCCAAACAATACTAATATTGCCACCAAACTAATAATTCCACACCTGGAATAAAATGTTTTCTAGATATGTATGTCATGGAGATAAGCCTAGAATAGCATGTGTGAAACTATTATTACCAAAAACTAAAGGTGGCCTAACACTTGCCAACCTCTTACAGTATGCCACAACATATAGTCCACTGACTCCACCCCCCACTCCACAGTGGGTAAGTATAGAGAAAACAATTGCCTCACAACCCTTTTAGATAAAACTCCTTTTTTAACCTGATAACACTAAATGCTTATCCTGAGCCTTTACTAACTCTTCAACTCCTTCAAAACTGATGTGCTTTTCTAGCTCTTAAAGCAAACACAGTAGGGACCAAAAGTATTCCAGTATGAGACATATCCTTCCCCACAGCACACTGTGACCATACATTTAAATCCTGGATGAAATTAGGCTTAATACATGCTTACTAATTCTACCTAAACGGTACATTAAAATCAGTTGACAAACTGAAAGAAGAATTTCAGCTCAGTAAAAGTGACAGTTATACAGTAGAGTCCTTCAAATCAGAGCCTACTTAGAAAAAAACTTTGGAATACAGGAAGATGAATAACAAACTCCATAAGTATCTGTGGGGATCACCTGCTAACAGTTTGAGTAAACCATTATCAATGCGAAATTTGCCTTTTATAGCAACTTCAAATCTTAAACATTGATTACGGATTTCGCTTTAAGTATAATGAAAGTGATATGAGTGCTACACAAATTTCTATAGAGAATCAGTTTTCATTAATTCTTCACACTGGTTTGTACATATTCATATACTTGGAGTCAGAAGTTTCTTAAATGTTGCTGTTTACTGTAATAAGATACATAGTATAGATTGATTATGAGCTCAAAAGTTAGATTTCTTCCATCCAGTAATACGTGCACTCACTCATAACAGCATCCATAGCCTGTTACGTTCCACAATTTAGAGAGGAGCAGTTTCCTACTAGTGCAAAATATCAGACAATTGGGCAGCTTCAATACGAACTACAGTCTCAAATAATGGCCTCACAGACTACTGATTCTTACTGTAATCAATGTTTAAGATTCAAAGTTGCTATATACAGTAAGGTGAATTTTACATTGATAATGGTTTACTTGAACTGTTAGCAGATGATCCCCACGTATACTTATGGAGTTTCTCTGTCCTCAGCTTAATATTTTACCTTTTAAGCACTGGGTATTTTGCAGTCATGACTGCTATACTGTTGCACTCGTTATTTTGCACTAGCACTTGCACTTTATACTATATTTGCTTGGAAAAATATCCAGGTATGAACTGAAAGATGTAGATGAGTTGCTGCATTAACATAGAAACATAGACTCTGACTGCAGATAAGGACCACTTGGCCCACCCAGTCTGCCCATTTCCCTACCTACTGGATAAGCTGTAGATTCTAGTTAACCAACAGCCTACTTCCTTCCACCCCCCACAACAATTGCCTTGTGTCTGTCCCATGCATGTTTGAATTCCCCCACTGTTTTAGCCCTAACAACCTCCCCAGGAAGGCAGTTCCACACATCCACCACTCTCTCTGTGAAAAAAAAAATTCCTCACATTACCCCCAAGCCATCCCCCCTCTATCTTTAAATTGTGTCCCCTTGTTCTTACACATCTCTTTTTCTGAAAGATGCTACCATCCTGGACTTTGTTGATTCCCTTGAGGTACTTGAACATTTCTATCATGTCCCCCCTTCCCTCCTTTCATCAAGGGTATACATATTAAGCTCTCTCAGTCTCTCTTCATATGATTTCTGATGCAGACCTTGCACCATTTTAGTTGTCCCCTTCTGGACTGCTTCCATCCTGTCTATGTCCTTGCATAGATGAGGTCTCCAAAACTGCATACAGCACTCCAGAAACTAAATTGATGAATAAAAACTAAGCAAAAGAAAGGTGTTTGTGTGTTCAAACTTGGTACTGGTGTTCTAATCAAGGTGAAGTGAAGTGGGAGGTACCCGTTTATCTGTTAGTAACCAAAAAGACTCTTACCAGGCTATGGCTGCAATCACCCCCCCCCCCCATCTCTCAATGGAAAGACATTACTTTAGACATTTATAAATTAGAAAAAAAGGAGACACCAAAATTACAAAATAACCTTCTGACCTTACAAAACATGTAGAATACGTGGCTCTTGTATATTATGAATTTTAGACATGAAGTGGTACCATAGCTCAGAAAGAATGTATTACAAGCTGATAGGTAAGAGACCTCAGAGACAGGGCTAGACAGTACAACATAATCATAACAAATCACATTAAACCCAAAATATTAATCCCCACTAATAGTCAACATCCTTGTCTCTGCAATAATTAGCTGAAATTCAACAATGCCATCTGCATGTATAACTATGCATCTTTCTGTGACTAAAGGACAGACATATCTATAATATGTAAATGAGATGTACCACTCAAATATGTTAATACAATTCAAGTTAAAAAAAAGGAACTATGTATACTAGGGAAGCATCTATATTAAAGAAACATGTTTGTATAGGTCCCCACAATGAGTAAAGGCATCAGGCCAAGTCACATTGATTATTGGGCATGTTACAGTAGGCTTTAAGTCCTATGTTTCACCTGTGCTACTGCTGAAGGAAAGGCTATACGATTTCATTGATTTATTTTGTCAGATATTTAAAAATTTTATATATAAATGGTTTAGAATTCTAGTTAACTCATTATGCTAAGGGGTTCACAAAAGGATATGTTCTCAATTCATTTTTAGTAGGAGATATTTGTGTTAAAGTTGTATTCTAATGCTATCACCCATCAACTATGAAAGGTTTAAGGGAAAGGATTTTTTTTTTGTGTGTAGCAACTTTTACTATTACAAAATGTTATTACTAATTGCAAAATGTAATGCATCAAGCAAGAGTTGCACTGAAGTAAGACAAGCATTGGGAGGGTCCATAACTTCAGAAATAGCCATAATGTAGCCACTGGACATCAAACCTGTCTTGGTTGTTAATTACTTGGCAAACATCAAACCAGGTAAATCCCTTAAATCCCTAGGGGAGGTCAAAATACACTCCAGGATCATAGTGAAAGTAATGGAAAAATTGACAGTGATAATTACAATAATTTTGCAGGTGTCTGTCTGGACAGGTGAGGTGCCAGGGGATTGGAAAGTTGCCACTTTGGTCATCATCATCAAGAAGGTGGCATGGTTGGACCAAGGCAACTACCAGCTGGTCAGCCAGAGATCAGTGCTAGGCAAGCTTCTGGAGGCCATTACCAAGGACAGGTAAATGGAGGACTTGACTTGAGGCCAAGGTTTTTGCCTGTTCCTAGGGTGGCTCTATTAGGGGATGATCATGCTGGACCAACTTGACCACCTTCTTTGAGGTGTTAAACAGGGATGTGGAAAGGGACAAGGCATTGAATATATTTTAGATGAATTTTAGCAAGGCCTTTGAAATTGTGGTGCGTAACAAGCTTCTAGGCATTGTACAAAAGTGCAGTATAAATGAGACATACACAGAAGGTGAATTAATAAAGGTTACTGACTTCGGGACAGGAAGCAGAGAGTGGTGATTGACTGGAACTACCCTAAGTAAAGATGTGTACTCAGCATCATCACAGCGAACATAGAAACATAGAATTTGATGGCAGATAAGGACCACTTGGCCCACTTAGTCTGCCCATTTCCCCTACCTAATGGATAAGCTGCAGATCCTAGTTAAGCAACAACCAACTTCCTCCTTCCCCCACTAGAACTGCCTTTTATCTGTTACATGCATTCCTGAATTCCCCCACTGTTTTTGACTCCACTATCTCCTCAGGAAGGCTGTTCCATGTATCTACAACCTTCTCCATGAAAAAATACTTCCTCACATTACCTCTGAGCCATCCCCATCTATCTTCAAATTGTGCCCCCTTGTTCTTATACATCTCTTTTTCTGAAAGATGCTACCCTCTTGGACTTTGTTGATTCCCTTGAGGCACTTGAAAGTTTCTAACTTATCCCCCCTCTCCCTCCTCTCCTTGAGGGTATACATATTAAGCTCCTTTAATCTCTCTTCATAGGTCTTCTGGTGCAGACCCTGTACCATTTTAGTTGCCCTCCTCTGGACAGCCTCCATTCTGTATATGTCCTTGTGGAGATGGGGTCTCCCGAGCTGCACTCAGTACTCATCCTCAATGATCAATGCTGGGGTTACTGCTCTTATTCATCAAATATCTGAAAGCATGGGCCTCCTCTCCATGTGGCTGCTTAGGTTCACAGATTAAACTAATTTAGCCAGAATGGTAATATAAAAACATAGAAATTGTCTGCAGATACGGACCACCAGGCCCATCCAGTCTGCCCATATGCCCTAAAAATGTATGTGGCCTCTGACCCTTTCTGGTCAGTGTTTTTTCATCACTCACTCCCACTCAAGGTCCCATTGTGCCCATCCCAAGCATGTTTAAACTCCTCACTGAGCTTGCACCCACCACCTCCTGTGGTAGACAATTCCATTCATTCAACACCCTCTCTGTGAAGAAATATGTTCTCACATTTCCTCTTAATCTACTCCCCTTCCACTTCATATCATGCCCCCTCCTTCTAGTACTCATTTTATATTGGAAGAGGTCTCCCCCCTGCACCTCATTTATGCTCTTGAGGTACTTAAAGGTTTCTATCATGTTCCCCCACTCCCTCCTTTCCTCCAGTGAGTACACATTGCAGTCCCTTAGTCTCTCCACATATGTTTCGTGGTGAAGTCATGTACCATCTTGGTCATCCTTCTCTGGACTACCTCCTCCCTGTCTATGTCATTGCATAGGTGCGGCCTCCAGAATTGCACACAGTACTCTAGGTGAGGCCTTACTAGTGTTTTGTACAGTGGCAGAACCCCCTCAGCATGGGGACAAAATTCAGGAGGACCTTAGCAAGCTGAGAAATTGTTCAAAGTCCTGGAGCCTCAGAATCAATGTAGCCAAGTGCAAGGTATGCCATCTGGGGAGGAAAACCATTGGTTGGATATACACATTTTGGGGAGATCCTCTTGCAGTCAAGGAGGAAAAGGACATGTGGTCATAATAGAAGAGGCTGAAGCAGAAGTAGTGTACTGCTGCCATCAGTAGATACAGCATAATACTGATGTCTATCAAAAGGGGGTGACCAGCAGAACAGTGAAGTAATTCAGACACTTCTCAAGATCCTGGTCAGGCCCCACCTGGAAACATAGAGGCATAGAATCTGTTGGCAGAAAAGGACAGCTTGGCCCATCCAGTCTGCCCAGATGGTCACTGCCTAGTCTGTCTCTGCAGACCCTAACTAGTCTTTGGCAACCCTTCCTCCTTCCTGCCTGTCTACAGATATTCTCTTATGTCTAGCACATGAATTCTTGAATGCCCCTACTGTTTGTACCTCAACCACTTCTGCTGATCTGTTACAGGCATTCACCACTCTTTCAGTGACATAGTACTTCCTCACATCCCTCTTAATCTCCCTCACTTTCCAGCTTCATTACATTTCCTTTGGGTCTGGTGCCCTTTCTCATTTGAAAGGGACTTCCCTCCTGCACCCTGTTCACCCCGTGAGGTACTTGTAGGTCTCTATCATGTCCCCTCTCTTCCCTTCCAGGGTGTATATGTTGAGATGCCTCAGTCTGTCTTTGTAAAGCTTGTGATTCAACTCCTGCATCATTTTAGTTGCCCTCCTTTGGACTGCCTCTACCCAACTATGTACTTTCTGAGGTGTGGCCTGCAGAATGTGGCACAATACTCCAGATGGAGTCTCACAATTAGCAATACAGTGGCAACACCACCTCCCTCCTGCTGCTGGAGATGGTTTACCGATAGATCTTAGACATCCCCTACCATGACAGCTACTATGTTGACTGTCAGCATTGTAGCCACGGGATGTCAGTACACACAACTGGGGGCCTGCTGTGCCCCCCGAAACCCCCTTTGAGGGGGGCTCCACCCCCCACCCCCCCAGTCTCTAGGATTCTAACCTGAGTTGGAGTTGGACTTGGGGGGCAAATTCCCAGCAAGGCAGTCCCAATCGCTGCATGGACCACCACAGTAATGGGTGGATTTTGCCCAATTTCTGGCGCTGTTGTGGTCTTCATGGTTGGGGAGTCACTGCGGTAACTGTATACAGCCGAAGATACCTCTCCATATGCATCCCAGCATTTCACTGACCCTTCCTACTGCTTTTTCACACTGCCCTGCCACTTTGAGGTCATCAGCTATGACAACCCTAGGTCACTTTCCTGCTTAGTGATTGTCAATACTTCCTCCTCTTCCTCTCAGTCCTGGATTCCTATGTCCTAGGTGCATGATTTGCACTTTTTGGCATTGAACTCCACCTGCCATTCTTTTAACCATTCCTTGAGTTTCCCATGGTCCCTACACAGTCTCTCCACCCTCTCCTGAGCATCTATGCTATTACATATTTTAAAGTCACCTGCAAATGGCATACTTTCCCTTATAATCTTCTGCAACTTCACTTATGAAGACATTGAAGTTAAATGGTCCCGGTACTGAGCCCTGTGTCAACCCACTAGTCACTCTCCTCTCATTAGAGTGAGTGTCCTTTACCACCACTCTCTGTCACCTATCCATTAAACACTTCCTTACCCAGTTCACCACTTTGGATCCCACCCCTTGACTACCCAATTTCTTAATCAGTCTCGTGAGTGGCACAGTGCCCAAGACCTTGCTCAAGTCCAGATAGGCTGCATCCACTACCTTCCCCTGATCAATTTCCCTGGTCACTCAGTTGAAGAAATAATCAGATTTGTCTTGCATGATCTCCCCCCCCCCAATGAATCCATGCTGCTTTTGGTGTTAAAGCAACTGGGTTCAAGATACTCTATCATCAACCATTCCTTTAACAGGGATTCCATTTATTTCCCACCACTGATGTGAGACTGACTGGCTTATAGTTGATAACCATCCTCCCTGCTGCTGCTGTCTTCCAGTCCTATGGAGCCATACCTGTTGCCAGTGAGCTGTTGAATAAGAGAATCAGTGGAGTAGCTAGCACATGCCTGAGTTTCTTTAGTACACTTGGGTGTATCCCATCTGGTCCCATAGCCTTGTCCACTTACAGAGCTGCAAATCCCTTCAGGACTCTTTCCTCTGAAAATGAACTTCAGTTCACCTTCTCCTACCCCTCTCTTTTTCCTGCTGCTCCATAGTGGTCTGTCCCTTTCAATCCACTGTGAAGAATGAGCAAAAGTATCTGTCCAGGATGTATGCTTTTTCTTGATTCTCTTCTGCGCAGTCTCCCCCTGCTGCTTTCCTTATCTGAAGAAAGTCTTATTTAATTTAGCTACTCCTTTGGCTATCCTTTCCTCTGTCTGCATCTTTGATCCCCTCACCACATTTCCTGCTTCTCTTTTTTTTCTTGGTATGCCTCCCAGTTTTCCTCCCTCTGCGTTTCCTTAATCCTCCGAATGCTACCTTTTCTTACCTCGCTACCTTGGTCACGTTCCTTGAGAACTATAACAGTCTCTCGTTCCTTATACTTTTGCTCACTTTCTTCATGCAGGGATTCATTGCCTTAAATATGCCCTCCCTTATTTTCCCCACTGTGTCTCTACCCCTCCCTGACAATCCCGCCCTATAAGGCATTTTCTGAAGCAGTCTCACATTTCTTTAAAATTCACCCTCCTAAAATCCAGGACCCTTAGCCTCATGCGGTTTGCCTCTGTCTTAAACCATACTGTATGGCGATTATTGGTAACTGGGGGACTGCCCACCGTGACATCTACAATGCCGTCCCAGTTTGTAAGCATGAGGTCCAGCACTGCCCTGTCCCTAGTGTGTCCCATGACTAGCAGACTGAGAAAACCTCCTTTTTGGGAGTCAAGACTGGCCTAGCCTCTTGCCAAATCTGTAGCTGGAAGGCTGCAGTGCACATCTGGCAGTTTGAAATCCCTAACATGAAGCATTACCCCCTTATTTGCCATCCTGAGGATGTCTTCCCCAAGTGCCTTATGGAAAACTGCATGCAATTGTGGTTGTCTTTGTACAAAATTGGCAGTCAGGAGGATGCCAAACAGGGCCAGCAAATGATTAGTACTATGGGAGACAAAACTGTGAGAAGAAGCTGGATGCCCTAAGCATATTAACCCTAGAAAAAAAAGGAGATGAGAGGGGGCATGATTTCAGTCTTTTGAATGCTTAAGGGTATCAACAAGACTGAAACATCAGATTTTTGGTATTGCTGCCTTGGTAAATGTATGTTTGTGGGCAATGTTAGGAGGCCCTTTTTCTCCTGTAAATTATAGACCTATGGAACAACCTACCAGCAGAGATAAAAGGCATAAAGACAATATAGTCCTTTAAGGTTAGCCTTTAAAAATATCTGCAACTAAGAGAGTCATCAGGTACAGCAACAAAAGGGGGTTTCTTCTGAGGCAGCAAGGCATGCTGAACCAGCAATTATCTGAAAGTAGGAGACCAAAGAAATTTGCATTCACTATTATTATCCACTGTGAGGATGGCTGGCAAGATTTGGATAACAAGATCATTTTCAGACACACTAGGAAGTTAAGCAAAAGCTGATGCAAAAGAGAATGTGACAAGTGGCTGGCAGTATAGCCTTAAGGTTGAGGCTGGCAGTATTGCCTAGAGGTTAGAGTAACAAGCTGAGAATCAGCTGGGTACATCCAGCAGACGTGTTTGATTCCCACATCCTCCAATTACACACTGTGTGACTCTGAGCAAGTTGCTTAATCTCCCCAGTGCTCCTGAGATGCCCCTGAAAATAGGCATCGTAACCAGTGGGTCTTACCTAGTTACCAAAGAATAAAAAATAATAGTGCTACAAAAAATGTTGCTAATGCACAGTGGTTCTAACACAGACATGTACACTATCTAATGTTTCACAACACTAGTGCATTTCTTCAGAACTTCCAAGCCCTATAATTTGCTATCTGTTTGCAGTGCATACTTATTTCATCACTACTTTTTTATGCAATCGAATAGACAGACTGCACACCCAGCACACAGTCACAAGGGGTCCTCTATCTTGCAAGGGGGCTGTCCAGAATTTGTATTCAGTTTTATGAAACCATGAGGCAGCTGCAAAAATTGGGAGCATTAAACAACCTTTACCTTTTTTCATCACAAACTCACTGTCAACACAAAGTTGGCCAGACAAGCAGTAAGGGTTTATTTGAACAAAGATGCTTGCAGAAGACATTACATGGTGCTGTCACAGGTGACTCTCTCCTGTGCAGCTGTTACATTGCCATTCCATTTGCTAAATAGGGTTTTTCAAGCCTCATACTCCACTTGATACACTTAAAGGCATGATGGTAAATCATGTCAGTCCTCATCATATCATTTACTTGTGTTCTGACCTCAGTTACAGGCTTCCCCATTTATTTTTTTTTTTTCAAAAGTTTCATAAGGAAAGACATATCAAGCTGCTAACATCACTTTTTCAGATGTGTCCTGGGAGAGAGGGGAAAGGGAGAATGCTAAACAATTAAACTACTGAAATGCAAAAAAGTAGAAGTCATATACAGTGATGCAGTACTCCAAAGAAGCATGATCATAAATATTAGACAAGCTTAGTAGGATCTCCCTGGACAACAGGTACAGGCTCAGTCAACAGCACACAATGCACATATGTGGTGCCCAAACAAGAGAGACTCAAAGGTTTTGGTAGAGGATTTCTATTTGACTCCCAATTGCTAGCTGTACATCTACCAAAGAACAGCCCTCCATCCATCTGGGATCAAATCAACATATGAACATACAAAAACACCAGCAGAACAGTCCTCACAGTCTATCGAGGCTGCTTGATTGCACAGCTTGCCTCTCAGCTTGCAGCTGCACCACCCACCCCTTCCCTATTCTTAATTACCCCCCCACTCTGTTCCATCCCTTCTTGAAACCATCTACCATGCTATAGGCTGCTACCCCCTCAGGCAGGGTATTCCACTTTTCCACCACCCTCTCTGTGAAATAATGTCTCCTGACTTCCCTCCTGAATCTGCCCCTCTACTCTCAGTTGATGCCCCTCGTGACTCTCCCCTTCTCACCTGGAAAATCCCTTCTGTCCTAGTCTTGTTAATCCCCATTAAGTATTTAATGGTTTCTATCATGTTCCCCCATCCCTCCTCTCCTCCAAAGAATACATGTTCAGCTTACCCAGCCTCTCCTCATAGGAGTATCCCTCTAATCCCTGGATCATCTTTGTTGCCCTCCTCTGTACACCCTCCAACAGTTTCATGTCCTTCTTCAGGAATGGGTACCAGTATTGTACACAATATTCCAGGTGCGGCCTGACCAGTGATCTGTACAGGGGCAGGATCACCTCCCTCTTTCTGGAGGAGATTCCCCTCCCTATGTACTCAAGCATCCAGTTTGCTTTTGCTGCTGCCTTTCTGCACTGTGCTGAGTTGTTCATACTCCCTGTTATCAGCACCCCTAGATTCTTATCTTCCTCGGTGCATTCCAGCTGTACCCCCCAAGCTGGTAGCTCTTCCCCTGGTTATTAACCCTGAAGTGCAGTACCTTGCACTTTTTGGCATTAAACCCCAACTACCATACATCTGACCACTCCTGTAGCTTGGTCTGGTCCTCCTGCAGCCCACTCCACCCTTCAAAGTTATCCACCACTGCTCCCATCTTTGTGTCATCTGCAAAGAGACTGATCTTACTCCAGACCCCATAGGAGATATCTGCTATGAATATCTTGAACAACACCGGTCACAATACAGATCCCTGTGGCACCCCACTCATCACATCCTTTGGAGATGAGATTTCCCCACCCACCACCACCCTTTGCTGCCTTCCCTTCAGCCAATTGGTGATCCAATTAACCATCTATGTTCCCATCCCTATATATTTCATCCCCCCATCTCCAATGCAGCACAGAATCAAGGGCCTTGCTGAAGTCTAAATACAGGACATCCACCGCATGGTCTTTATCCAGTTCCCTTGTTACCCAGTCATAGTACTCAATCAGGTTTGCCTGGCAGTACCTACCTGAGACAAACCTGTGTTGCCAACTGTCCTGGAGTCCATTATTCTTCAAGAAGGTCATCAGCCATTCCTTTAGAATCATCTCTATGAGTTTTCCCACAATTGATGTGAGGCTCACTGGCCTGTAGTTGCCAGGTTCATCCTTAGGACCACTTTTGTGAATGTACACCACATGGGCCATCCTCCAGTCCTGTGGTACTCACCCTGTGTCAAAGGAGGTATTGAACAGGTCAGCCAGTGGTCCTGCTAGAATCTCTGCTAGTTCCTTGAGTAGCCTAGTGTGAATACCGTCTGGACCCGGTGCCTTATTCCCCCTCAGTGCCCTTAATCCTTTCAGCACCCTATCCTCTGTAATCCATATATCAGTCACCCCTGCCCACTCCTCATCTACCAGTAGGTGTCTGCCCACCTCTCTCCTGCGTGAACACTGAGCAGAAGTAAACATTAAGTGCCTCTGCCTGGTACACGCCCTTCTCCGCCCAGCACCCATACTTCCTAATCCTCATGATCTGATCCTTGTTTTTCCATTTTTATGTTTTCTTGCATGCATGTGCAAGAAACATAGTGCCATCATCAGAGATTTCGGAGGTGTGTCACCTCCTCCTCCAATTCAGGCAGCGAGCTGGCGGTAGCGCCCTGAGCCAATGCATTTTGAGCTGTCTATGACACACCCAAATGCAGTGGCATACAGTTGAAAGGGGAGCTATGCTGAGTGAGTAGCATAAGTTGCTCACGCCGCAGCCTCCCCCTGCCGCAGGCGTGCGCCCCCACACGCAGCGTATAGCCAACGCCTTCCCCTTCCCAGTACTTGGTGCCACGCTGGGAGCCCCAGCGTGGCAACCATCCCCAGAGGTTTTTTTATGCCGACGGGGTGCCCAACTCTGTTGGCTGAACGCCCCTCCCAAAGTCCTTGTGCCACGCTGGGAGCCCACCCCAGCTTGGCAACCGCCCCCAGAGGGTTTTTGCTGACGGGGTGCCTAACTCTGTTGGCTGAACGCCCTGTAAGTCAAGCAGCCACGCTTGGGAGCCCACCCCAGTGTGGCAAGCGGGTCCCGCTGACGCCTTTTTGTTTTTACCCTGTAAAACAAAAACTGTCCCACGGCGCTTTCTCCGAACCCCCTCCCACAACTCCGCACCAACCCACTGCGCACCCAGCCTCCCCACACCCCCATCCCATACTTACCCGACTCCGGCGCGATGATCTTCGGTGGACGGGAACACGCCTGCACTCTTCAAAGCCGACCGCGAACTGAGGAAATGCCGTAAGCTGTATAATGGGCTAGATAGAGGGTTCAACTTTATTGCATTTCTCAGGCATTTTGGGATTGTTGCACTAAATTTTCAACATGGAGTTTGGGACCCCCTTCATGAATTATAAACACTGTCATGGCGTTATTCTGGCTCAAGAGTGATTTTGGCGCAGTGACCGCGAGTGACTGTGAAATCACCCTTCAGGACTGAATACCACCATGACAATGACATTCATTCATGAGAAAGGGGCCCAAACCCCCATGTTGAAAATTTGGTGCCAAAATTCCAATAATGACTGTTTTGACGAGCGCAAGGTGCAGTTCCTCACGAGGCTCGTAGTTCGCAAATTTCAATATTTTCACTCCAGATTTTCAACATTGCCATTTCACCACACCGCTTATGAGTAGTATAGCTGTCATTTTTCACATCTCACCCAAAATGTGTTTCGCCCTTATAGAGCAGAATGGGCGCGGTCGGTGTGCGAAATCAATGTACGGGACAAATTAAGAAAGTCACAGTGACACTGTTCATGAGCAGAGGTCTTGAAATGGCTATGTTGAAAATTTGGTGAAAAATTCCTAAAAATGACTGTTTTATTTGAGCGCATGCTATGCAGTTCATACGCACGCCATAGGTTTGCGAATTTTCAATATTTCCACTCCAGATTTTCAACATTGCCATTTTTCCACACCTTCTTATGAGTAGTACAGCTGTCATTTTTCACATCTCACCTAAAACATGTTTCCTACTTCATGTAGCGCATACAATGGCACAGTCGTGTGAACTCAGTGTATGGGACATTAAAGGAAATCACAGTGTCACTGTTCATGAGCAGAGATCTTAAAATGGCAATGTTGAAAATTTGGTGACAGAATTCCTAAAAATGACTGTTTTACTAGTGTGCTTTTCACAGTTCCCACGCACGCTCGTAGGTTTGCGAATTTTCAATATTTCCACTCCAGATTTCCAACATTGCCATTCTTCCACACCTTATGAGCAGTACGGCTGTCATTTTTCACATCCTGCCCAAAACGTGTTTCTGCCCATGTAGCGTACAATGGCGCAGTCGGTGTGCAAGCTCAATGTATGGGACACATTAACAAAACCACAGTGACACTGTTCATGAGCAGAGGTCTTAAAATGGCTATGTTGAAAACTTGGTGGAAAAATGCCTAGAAATGACTTTTATGAGCGTGCGTTGTACAGTTCCTATGCATGCTCGTAAGTTTGCAAATTTAATATTTTTATTTAGATTTTCAACATGTCCATTTTATTAAACTTCCTTATGAACAGTACAGCTGCAATTTTTCATATGTCACCCAAATGTGTTATCGCGACATGTAGCGACAATGGTGCTGTTGGTGTGCGAAAGCAATGTTTAGGACAGATTAAGAAAATCACAGTTACACTGTTCATGAGCAGAGGTCTTAAAATGGCTATGTTGAAAATTTGGTGACAAAAGTCCATAAATGACTGTGTTACGAGTGAGCATTGTGCAGTTTCCATGCATCCTCGTTAGTTCATGACTTTGTAATATTTTCAGTCCAGATTTTCACTAGTGGCATTTTTCAACACTTCCTTATGAACAGTACAGCTGCCATTTTTCACAACATGGCCGAAGTGTGTTTTCACACTTTCAGTGCAGAGATGCGTGGTCGCTGTCGGAAATCATTGTTCGGCACAGATAAAGAAAATCACTGTGACACTGTTCCTGATCGGAGGCACCAAAATGCCTGAGTTGGCAATCTGCTATAAAATATCCCCAACCTACTTATATAACGGGTGTGCGTTGCACAGTTTCTATGTACGCTCGTGACTTCACCATTTTTTTAAATATTTTTACTACACATTTGCAACATAGCCATTTTTACACCTCCCCATGAAAGAGTACAGCTGTCATTTTTTACAGCCTGTTCGAAATATTTTTCACCTGTGGTGGTAAATCCCGTAGTCACTGTGCATAAGCAGCTTTCGGCTACCAAACTGGTATTCCCCCTGTTCATGAGGTGGGGTCACAAAACAAACATGTTGAAAATTTGGAGTTAAAATACCAACGAATGCCTGAGGTATTAGGCTTTTCAACCAAATCACCCAACCCTATAGAGAATGACAGGAATCAGGGGTGTGACTTGGGATTCTTGCCTGTGATGCTCATACCATTCCACACCCTGCAGTCACTGAGAGGCATTGAGGTATGCCTTGGACTCTTCAGCCCCAAACTTCACCCCATTCTCCTATATTGCACCCATCTCACCATATTTAATAATGAAATGGGGTGTGCATAAGGGCCAAAGACCCCAAGGAACACGTGACACTTGTCAGTCTCTGCAGAGTGGGGTGTGGTGAAATGGCGTGGCTGTTATGCCTGACGACCCAAATGCACACCCCAATGCCTGTCACTCTCTGCAGAGTGGTGGTGGGGTTGGCTTCAGTTCAATACTTCACTGCCATTCCTATTTTGCAGCTCTGTAACTTCTACACTACCACTGCCAATGCCAGTAAGCAAACATTCGGCATTGATAAATGCTTGTTCATTGATGTATCTGAAGAAATCCTTTTCTCCATTCTAAATGCCTTGTGCCAGTCTCAGTTCTCTGGAAGCCTTGACTGCTCTGACCAACCTGGTGACATCCCTGGACTTTTTCACATAATCTCATCAGTGGGTGACAATTAAGGGTTCATCCTTAGCAACTGTAGAGGTTACAGGCGGTGTACAACAGAGATTGGTTCTAGGGCTTGTATTATCTAATATCTTAATATCGACCATGCAAACTTCCAATGGGGTCTGGATAAACAAGTAAGCAGAAGATAGCAAGATAGGCTGTATTACCAATGATGTACAATCAATAAAAGAACTGCAAGCCAGCCCAGTGGCACTAAGGGTTAAGGAACTAGATGCCTCACCTCGCGCCACGCTGTCGACCTGGGTTCAGGAATAAGCCTGGGAAGTCAGGGGTCGGCAGGGGTGGGTAGGGATGAAGCATCTGTGAGACAGATCTCCCTGCCCGGGGGGAAGGGGGATGTAGGGATAGCGTCGCTCCTGAGTGACCCCTGGCGATGGCCGGGGTAGCCAGGAATTTCGCGATGCAGCCAGAATGGCAATGGGGGCAGAGCTCGGCGGACGCTGCTTCGTCATTGCATGACCGAGCTCTGCAGGGGCGGGACAGAACAAGTGAAAATCCCTGGAGCACCTGATAGACAGAGACAGGTCCAGTGATTGGGCCCCACGTCCAATGCTGGGCCTCCCAGCTCCACAGAGCCACTCCCTCCACTCTTTGGTCACCCCACTAAATTGTAGATAGAATGCCAGAGGAGTTGGTGGTTCTGCCCCATGAGGACTCAGAGCTGGAGGGTTTGGCGTCCAGGTGGTGTGGTAGGGGAGTTGGAGTCTGGGGGCTTCAGGCAGATGGGAAACAGACTGAACCGAGTGTCCTGCCAGAGAGAGTTCAGGTCTCCAGTGTAGGAGGAATAAAGAAAGTTAAAAAAATAAAATAAAATAAAGGAACTGCAAAACAATTTAGATCAGTTGCTTATGTGGGCTGAACAGCATAAAATGACATTTAATATCAGTAAATGTAAGGTTATGCATTTCAGTACAAAGAACAAATTCGCCCATTATACCCTAAATAATACTTTATTACAAACATTGGAAACTGAAATTGACTTAGGCATTACTGCCTCTCCCTATAAGCTGTAACACTGGGTACCTTCGTTTCCCTCAGAATTCTTATCTCTCTGCTTCCATTGTCTACTTTTCTATCTTTTATTCTGTGATCTTTTTTCCTCTCAACATTCTCTGTCTCTTTTTCATTTCTGAAGGCCTTCTGGGGACTGTTGTGTGCAGACTCAGTGTACCACTTCCAAAACTGGAGCCTTGTCACCACACACAGTTCCCACAGGCTAGCCACAACCCAGTACACCCAGTGTAGCAACCTGGGGCTCTCATGACCATCAGTACACAACACTTAAACAGTACCCTCATATTTCATTTATATGTGGAAACCAAATGCTTGAATGAGGGAATAGCATTTACCTATGGTGATACAGAGTCCCACCTAGAAATATAGAAACATAGAAACATAGAAGTTGTCAGGAAATAAGGACCTCATAGCCTACCTAGTCCACCCAGTTTTCCCTGCCTACTGTGCCACCACAGACCCTACTCAATCTCTGATCATCTGTTCCCCTTGCCTTACTAGCAAGGTCACCTTGTATCTGTCCCATCATGCTTGAATCCCATCACCATTTTGGCACACACTACCTCTTGTGGAAGGCTGTGTCAGGTGTCCACCATCCTCTCCATGAAGAAATATTTCCTCACATGTCCTCTGAGCCTCTCCCCCTCCAACTTCATAGCATGACCCCTTGTCCTTTAGCTTCTTTTTCTATGCAAAATGCTACCTTCCTGTATCTTATTAATACCTGTTAAGTATTTGAATATTTCTATCACATCCCCCCTTACCCTCCTTTCCTCCAGAGAGTACATATTCAGTTCCTTGAGTCTCTCCTCATAGGGAGTTTTTATACAGGACTGCATAATTTTGGTAGCCCTCTTTTGTACCGCCTCCACCTTATCAATGTCCTTCTCAAAGTGGGGCCTCCAGAACTGGACACAGTACTCGAGGTAGGGTCTTACCAGTGATCTGTGCAGGAGTAATATTACCTCCTTCTTCTTACTGGTAATACCCCTCCTTATGCACCTGAGCATTCTACTAGCTTTCCCCACTGCCTTTTCACACTGCTTGACTACCTTCAGGTCATCAGAAATGGTTACCCCCAGGCCCTTTTCCTGTTTGGTGGTTGCCAGTACTTCCCCTCCCAATTGGTATGTAACCCCCAGGTTTCTGTACCCCAAGAGCATGATTTTGCACTTTTTTTGCATTGAAACCCAGCTGCCAAACCCCTGACCATTCTTCCAACTTTTTCAAATTTTTTACTTTTTTTTTTATTTTAGTCTTTGGTAGTTGGGTGAGGCCCACAAGGCACAAGTGCCTGTTTTCAGGGGTGACCTGGGAGCACTGGGTGGTTAAGTGACTTGCTCAGAGTCACACCGTATGCAAATGGAGGTTGTGAGAATCAAATTCAGCTCTGGTCTGCTGGATGTATCAAACTCATTCACACCTCGTTCCTCTAACCTCTAAGGTATACTGCCAGCCCTCATCCCTCATTTTTTCCACATAGAAACATAGACTTTGATGGCAGATAAGGACCGCTTGGCTCACCTAGTCTGTCCATTTTCCTACCTACCAACTGGATATGCTGCAGATTCTAGTTAACCAACAGCCTGTTTCTTCCTACCCCCCACAAAAACTGCCTTATGTCTGTCCCATGCATTCTTGAATTCCTCCACTGTTTTTGACCTCATAACCTCCTCAGAAAGGTCATTCCATGCGTCCACCACCCATCCTGTGAAAAAAATACTTCCTCATATTGCCCCAAGCCATCCCCCCTCTATCTTCAAATTGTGTCCTCTTGTTCTTGCACATCTCTTTTTCTGAAAGATGCTACCCTCTTGGATTTTGTTGATTCCCTTGGGGTACTTAAAAGTTTCTATCAAGTCCCTCCTTTCCTCAGAGCTATACATAATAAGCTCCATTAGTCTCTCTTCATATGGCTTCTGTTCCAGACCCTGCACTATTTTAGTTGCCCTCCTCTGGACTTCTTCCATCCTGTCTATGTCCATGCAGAGATGGGATCTCCATAACTGCATGCAAAACTCCAGATGGGGTCTCACCAACTGTCTGTACAGAGGGATAACAACTTCCTGTTTTCTACTGGTGATGCCTCTCCCTATACATCCCAGTATCCCTCCAGGCATCCCTACTGCCTTCTCACATTGCTTGCTATCCTTTAGGTCATTTGATATGACATCCTCCGGGTCCTCCCTCCCCCCAGTGTGTCTACTCTTTTGCCAATTTTTTGTGTCATCAACAAACAAGCATACTTTCCTTTCTAGCCCTTTCTGCAATATTGCTAATAAAGACATTGAAAAGGAACAGGCCTAATACTGAATCCTGAGGCCCCCCGCTGGTCACCTTGCTTTCTCTAGAGTGTACACTTTTTATCACCAACCGCTGACTCCTGTAGCTTAACCAACTTTTTACCCAGTTTATAACTTTTTGACCTACTCCCAGACAGGCCAGTTTATCTATGTGTAATGCTGTTGAAGGCCTTACTGAAATCCAGGTAGGCCACATCTACCGCTCCTCCCTGATCCATTACCCTGGTCACTTAGTCAAATAATTCAATCAGGTTTGTCTGGCAAGAGCTCCCCCCTGTGAAACCATGTTGCCATGGATTCTTTAATCTACTAGTTACAAGGTATTTCACTATCCTTTCCTTCAGTAGTGTTTCCATTACTTTGCCCACTAAAGAAGTCAGGCTGAGAGGTCTGTAATTTCCTACCTCCTCCCTGTTCCCACTTTTGTGAAGTGGGATCACATTTACCCTCCTCCAGTCCCTCGGAATCTCCCTTTTTTCTAATAATAAGTTGAACAGAGTTGTCAGAGGGGCAGTCAGCACCTCTTTGAGCTCCCTCAGTATACTGTGATGCACCCCATTGGGGTCCCATTGCCTTGTCTACTTTAAATTGTGCTAGTACCTTGAAGACTTTCTCCTCTGTAAAATGACTGGTGTCTTTCTCCCTATCATTTATGCCCTTGTCCCTTATCTTTTGCCTGTCACCTACCCATTCTTAGTAATATAACAAATTAGTATTTGATTGCAGTTAAGGACCATTAGACCCACCCAGTCTGCCCGTATTCCCTGCCTGCATTAGTGGTCACTGACCCTACTTGGTCATTGGCTTTAGCCTTTCCTACCCACCTCTAGGGTTCGCTTGTGCCTATCCCTTGCATGTTTGAATCCTGCCACTTTGCTAGCTTCCACTACTTCCTGGGGTAGGCTATTCCATGCATCTACCACTCTTTCTATGAAGAAAAACATTCTCACATTACCCTTTATCCTGCCGCCCTCCAATCTCATATCATGTCCCCTTGTCCTTGTACACCCTTTATATTGAAATATGTCACCCACTTGCTCATTGTTTATGCCCTTAAGATACTTGAAGGTTTCTATTATATCTCCAAGTTCCCACCTCTCTTCCAGTGTACACATATTGAGGTATTTTAATCTCTCCTCGTATGTCTCCTGGAGCAAGATCTGCACCATCTTTGTTGCCCTTCTCTGAACCACCTCCACCCTGTCTATGTCCTTAGGAAAATGCGGCCTTCACAGCTGTACGTCGGACTCCAGATGAGATGTTTTCTGTAAATACTGAACAAAAGTATTTCTTCAATATGTCTGCCTTCTTTTCATCATCATCCTCCTTGCAATCCCCTTCTTCCCCTTTTATCCTTACTATTCCCCCACTGATGTTCCTCTTCTTGCTTATTTATCTAAAGAATGTTGTATCCCCTTCATTTACTGATTGGGCAATATTCTCCTCTGTTTGTGCCTTTGCACATCTGCCTACCCTGCCTCCTTTTGTTTTTCATGGTAGTTTTCCCTATCCTCCTCCTTCTGTGTCTTTTTGTACTTTCTAAATGCTAGCATCACAAACAAATACAAAAAAAAAGAACTAGAGGAATAGTCAAAGGTTTGGCAGCTGGGCTTTAATGCAAAAAATGCAAAGTAATGCATCTGGGCCACAAGAACTGGGGGGAAACATACCAAATGAGGGTGAGAAGTATTAATGGTCACAAAGCAGGAAAGGGTCCTGGGGTAATCATTTCTGATGACCTGAAGTTAGCGAAACAGTGCAGCAAGGTGGTGGGGAAGGCAGGCGGGATGCTGGTATGCATAGGTAGGGGAATTACCAGCAGGAAGAGGGTAGTGATAATACATCAGTATAGATCTCTGGTGAGACCACACCTCAAGTACTATGTACAATATTGGAGGCCCCATCTCTGCAGGAACATAGATAGGGTGGAGGCAGTGCAAAGGAGGGTAACAAAAATGGTACATGGTATGCATCAAAAGCCCTATGGGAAAAGTCAAAGGAATTAAATATGTTCTTCCTAGAGGAAAGGAGGGAAAGGGAGGATATATTAGAAACATTCAAATACTTCACAGGTAAAACCAAGGTACAAGAAGAAAGCATATTTCAAGGAAAAAAGATGCTCGAGGATAAGGGGTCATGCCATGAAGATAGAAGGGGGAGACTAAGAGGTAATTGGAGAAAGTTCTTCTTCACAGAGAGAGTGGTAGATGCGTGGAGCAGCCTCCCAGTGGAGGTGGTGGGGGCTAAAATGGCTTTAGGCTTCAAGAATGCATGGGATAGGCACAGAAGAATATTAGAAGTAAAGAGGGGGGAAGCCTGGACATTAAGTAAGGTCGCCGGTGCCAATATAGGTAGGGAAAATATGTGCAGACTAGGTGGTCCAAGAGGTCCTTATCTCCTAACAGCATCTATGTTTCTAGTTTTTTTTATTATACTTTTTAAGATTGTAACCTTTGACCACCTCTGCCCTGGCCTCTGTGGGGACCAGAACAAGACAGACTGCCTGTGTCACTCCCAGACCTGAGCTGATGCCACCATTCCAGGCCGAGCAGGCAACACTTGACCCCAGTTCTGCTACAGCTGGTGCCACCACCATCCCCCAGCCATAGACTGGAGCCACTGCTCTTTGCTGCTGACTCTAGACTGTAAACCTACAGACTGAACTAGAAACTTCCTCACTAGCTCCTACAGCTTCTCAAATCTCCTCCCTCATATCCTGGATGCTACTAAACTGTACTGCAGTGGAGTCTATCTTCAGATACTATCTCTTAACACTTTACTCAATGGAACACTAACTAACCCAAGAAACACTTTTAGTGTCCCACCATGGTAGCCACCATTTGTGGTGGGTGGGTTCTACACAGAAATGCAGCAAAACTAAATTTTGCTGCCGAAACTGTGGCAGAATCAGCAATTTCGCCATGCAAAATGTTTCATGAAACTGCCGTGAAATTTCACAGTTTTGCTTGCAATTTTGCCAGCTCACCAGTCCACCACCAATGGAGAAATTTAGCCCACAGGAGGTGAAATTTTATTTACAGGTGGCAAAATTCCACCAGCAGTGGTGAAATTTCACCCACCATGACTAAATGTCACCCGCAGGTGACATTTTGCCAGCTTGGGGTAGAAATTTCACTTACAACTGCAGGCTAAATTTTGCATTTCGTCCAGTGAAATATTTCATGAAATGCGTTAATTACGCAAAATATTTCAGTGGGCGAAATATTCCAATTTCGCACAACACTAGTTCTACATTACTACTGCATGTTACTACTATATTAGTCAAAAAAGCTACACAGCATCACAAAAGTACATTTTTTTGAATCCTGTTGTCCATGTCCATGTGCTTTTTTTCTTCTGTGCTGGTACACCTGGCTTCAGGCACAGAAAGGACACGGATGTTATACTGGGGAGGACCTCTGACATAGCACCTCTGTGCCCTCTGCCAAACCCATCTACAGCATTCAATGTCCTAACTAGATGCTCATACTCACAATATTCCATATCAGGGGGCCACATAGATAAGACTTTTTCTAAGAGGTGATATGTAGGAGTATTTGAATCCTTGTTCCTCAATAAAATAACTTCCCCCTTTGGTGAATGTACTGTTTTTTTGTTTTTCTCAGTCGAACAATGAGTTGTCCACATAAACACATCCACAAGTCATGGGCCATATACACAACCTCTTCTGTCTTACAACTGATAAAACCTTTGATAGATATAGATCACCCTGTTCTTAACAATGTGTATTGGAGTGAAATATTGGTGTACATATGGAAATGTTTTAATCATGCAAAAGTAAATAAAAAAAACACTTCTGACTCAGAATCATAATTGTTTTCTCCATTGGCAAGGTGACCCTTGCCACTTCCTCACACATTTGTAATATGTGTTGCAGAGGTGTAGTCCTGGGGGGGGGTCTCAAGGGAGCACCTTCCCCTTGCTTTGTTTTGAGAGGAGGCGTGGAACCCACACATCTCATACCCATATACACTTACTGTAATTACTTTGTACCAGCTAGTCCTACTCAGGCAAAGAAAGGCTGCAGCCCATCAACTCTCTGACTATTTTCTGACAGTTAACCCAAAAACACTTAATAGTTCCCTTTGAAGTCCAAACCATCCATTGCTTAACCTGATATAAAAGGGCTACAGCATGCAATTAGTTAACTGGCATGTCCTAATTAACTGTATCCCTTGCCCTCATCCTACCTGTGCTGTCTGACATTCAGGCATGGTTTCCCCCTACCCCCACCCAGTCTGCTCCTGAGCTGTCAAATCATTATCAGGAAAAGAGAGAGTTACGGCACACACGGGCCCCTTTTCTACATATTAAATCCAACAGTATTGAAGCAGGCTATAGAATTCTGCAGATCCAAGAAGACTGCATATCTTCACCTCAGCATGTCTTGATGTTTAATTTTGTTGTGGCTTGATTTTAAAGAAAGTTTTTCTAACTGGTGTAGTGCTTAGATTCATGAGAAAACTGACATGCTTTGTTTGTTTCATGTGGAATTTGTTGTTGTGTTATGTACCTTAAAAAACACTGAGCATTGTTATTACAGAAACTGTATTTTGGAATATGATAATGTGTAGTAACATGGGATTGAAAAATATAAGCCCTAAGCTATCTGACTTGTCTGGAGAAGGGTGGGCTGTACTTTTGGAAGTAGTTTTGAATGACTAGCCATGTTTGAAAAGGGCAACATATTAAAGCCTTATTTCACTACTGATCCAGAAAAAGAAGTGTTGATTTACTACTGAGTCTTGATTCAACAAAGAAAGTACCATGTTAGTGGTTCTGTTGGTTTGCTTGTCTCTAGGGCTGGAAGATAGGAAGGTCATGGGTTCTAGTCCCATACCAGGAACTAAGGTTACTACCCAGTACTGACACTGTAGTGCACTATTAGGGGCATTACACTGTTGAGAAACAAACATTGGCTTGGTGTACCTTTCTTGCAACCCATATGTAAATTAATAATGTGCAATATTTTGTTCCTAGTAATGTGCAATATTTTATATAAACAAAGTTTTCTAAGATGCCTTTCCTTGCTCTGACTTTGTCAGGTGTTAACGAGCCAGTACTGATAATTGTGTGTATATTGGGGCATATCATGGGTCTCCCTAAATTTAGGGTCTCAGAGCCATCAATTCACTGGAGGGCCCCCAAACTGTAAAACAAGTCCTGCTTGGGGTGGGGGGAATGGGATTATTGGACCTCCTGGTCAGTTGGTGGGAAAGTGGTGGAGTGATAGGCCTACGGGGGCGGGGGGCTTAAAGCTCGAGGAGCTGGTCTGGCATGGGAATATGGCCTGTTGGTGTGGCTTGTGGAGAAAGTAGAGTGATGGGCCTCCTGGTCTGTCTGGTGGAGAGGGTTTGAAGCGAAGGGCATAATGGTGTGGCTGGGGATTTGTGTTGTGTTGTGGGGGGCACTGTGGAAGTAATGGTGCCTGTTAGCAGCTGGTCTTGCTTTGGGGTCCAACCTGAGTGTGACTTGTGGGGGGGGGGCTCAAATCGATGGACCTCCTAGTTGGTTGGAGGAAGGTGAAGTGTAGGGCCTATTGGGGGGGCTTGAAGCAAATGTAACTGGTCCAGCTTGGGAATCTAGCCTCAGTGTGACTTGTGGGAGAAGTGGAGCAATGTGCCTCCTGGTCTATCTTGGAGGGGTGGGTTTGGAGTGAAGGGCTTACTGGTGTGGCTGGGGTTTGTGTTGGGTATTGTTGAAGTAATGATGCCCGGTGGTGTTGTGTGTGTGGGGGGGCTTGGAGCTTAAGGCTTGCTGGTCTGGTTTTGGGATCTGGCCTGTTAGTGTGGTTGGGGGGGGGGATTAGATGGATGGACCTCCTGGTTGTTTGAGGGGTGGAGTAAAGGGCCTACTGGTGTGGCTGGGGGGGTACTTGGAGTGAAAAGACTACTGGTGAGGTTTGGGGGTTATTTTGGAGTGAATGGTCTGTTGGTCTGTCTTGAGGAGCAACCAAGTCATGGCAACCTGTTCTTCACTCCAAACCTCCCATCAATTATGGCACATCACTTCAAAAGCTGGACGGGGGATAGCATTTGTGTGTGGGAGTAGGGATTGAGATTTAAAAATTATGTTTAGGGATGTTAAAATGCATGTGGACCTTGTGTGGTCGTGAGTGTGGAGATTAACAATTCAGATGAAAATGGAGCTTTTTTGGGGTAGGAGGACACAGTCTCACACTCACTTTTCCTGTCCAAGCTCTCTCTTACAGGGCTCTCTAGCTAGCCCACAAGCTGGTTCCACTCTTACCTGGTAGGCAGGTCCCAATCTGTCAGAATTGGTAACTCCATCTCTGCCTCCCTCCCAGTTACCACTGGTGTACCCCAGGACTTGGTCCTTGGCCTGCTTTTGTTCTCCATTTTCCTTAACAACCTGCCCTCACACATCCATTCACATGTATGCAGATGACACGGTGCCATATACATCCGGACCCTCACCTGCTGAAGTGGAGACCAGGCTTCAACAGGATGATGTTCAGCTCTGGTTTCACTCAAATCAGATTTTTCTCAATGCCAAGAAAACTTACCTTCGGCACAAGGTAAAGGCTTTCTTGGCTTCCCCCTACCCCCACCTTCTACACCCTGGATGGAACTCCACTGGAGGCCTGCACCTCCTTTAGATACCTCGGGGTCTGGCTTGACTAGCACCTTGGCTTTTCTGCACATTTTGATGCCATCCACAAAAAGCTGCACCCCAAGTTGAGTGCCCTATACCGCAACCATGGATGCATCCCACTGCCAGCCCACCGTGCAATTGTGCAGAAAATGATCCTCCCTATTTTAGACTATGGTGATGTAGTCTTCAGTGCTGCTCCCAAGTCCACCCGAGCCAGAATGGACCCTCTCTTCGACTCCTTCTGTTGCTTCACCCTTGACTGTCCTCCAACCACTCACCACTGCAACCTCTATGGGACCCTTGACCTCCCCTCGCTCCATGATCAGAGACAATCCCACTGTGCTAGACTAATGGCTAAGTTCTGGACCCAGTCTTTTCCACCATTCTTCTCCTCAGTTCTAACAGCAGTGCCCCTTCCAGCATACCCACTCAGATACTTCGACTCATGCTTCTTGGCTGTCCTGCACATGACCACCATGGCAAGCCAGGCAGCCTTTAATTATCGCATGCCTAAACTATGGAACTCCCTCCCCGGGGATGTTCGGCATGCCCTGCCCCACTCAGCACCTCAGCTCCCTCCTCAAAGCTCATTTCACCCCTACATGTGTGTGTGTGTTTAAGATCTGTTTTATGCACTAAGCCTAGTGTCTCCTTGTGTTAGTAATATATGCACAGTATTGTACTTATAAATGTTTTAGTGCCTCTCACAACTACCTACCACTGTAAGTGTATGCCTAGCCTAGCAGTTGATGGGTTGTTCATTTTGCCCCGTAGCAATATGCCTTAATACCTACCACTATATTGTTGTGTTCTTGTCCTAATAGTTATGTACATGCTCTCTATTCAATGTAATTTTTCTTTGTAATTATGTATTCTCCTCTGCCCTCCACCCCCCAGGATGTATCTGGAATCGAGCAGTACTCTGCTCAGTATACCTTCCTGGTAAAACTTTTAAATAAATAAATAAATAGTCTTGGAAGTGTTTTTGATTGAAGACTACACTGCATTGTGTGTTCCAGACAAGGTGAGACAAATCAGGTAGCCAATGGCCACCAAAGAAAATTGGTTTGGCTACCAGATTGCAAAAGTTTCCAGCAAATGGGCTACCTGCCCATGGAAGTGATTTTTGATTTTTTTTTAAACGATGGGCATTAAAAAATATTGATCTGGCTACCAGTTTTTAAAAGCTTGGGGCCAAGCTGACCAGCAGCTCACAAACTGATTTGTAACATGGCAAAAAAGAGAAGTGTGAAATAAGGGACTGTCATTGGACAAAACGCACCACATGATCAAAGTTATAGTGGGGATTAATCACTGGTAATGCCCTCTCCAACTATTAATCATGGGATCACCGGGTCAAGCTGTAGCACCAGTAGCTATCACAGCAGAAAACTCTGTATATCCCACAATGCAGCACACCACAGAAAACACATCGTGGCAAAGATGCAGGATCTGACCGCGACGATGCAAAACCAAACAGTACCAGTGAACAGAAGTGAAAAAACAGAATGGAAACAACAATAACACAAGTATTGTCATATTACTAGCATGTAAATGCCCTCTGGAGTCAGCTTCAAGTGGGGAATTAATGCATGGTTGGGTGGTTGTAGGCAGTCAGCCCCCCCAACCATGTATTAATTCCCCAGTAGAAGTCTCCTTTATTGGGCATTAATGCTTACATGTTCCACTCTTGTTCCATACTAAGGGTACAGCTTCCTGAGGTGGTTATGGGGAAGGGGGATTAGAACATAGAAACTGATGGTCAGGCTTGGGCTGTCCCTGACATGTGCCGCAAATGATGAAGGCTTATTAGAGTTGAAGAACTGGGGCTACGGTTGGAGCTCAGGGTGAGCAGACTGCTGTAATTGCTACTGTTAGCATTTATTCTACACTGAGGAGCAGCAAATACTCTGTGAGTCAGTAAAATAAAATTGCCTCACTTGTCCTACAGTCTGTGTAGTTTTTGGTGAATATGCTATCACTGGACATTTTGTGATCTGGCTTGAGGAATGCCCAAGCCTAACCAACAGACTCAGTGCTCCAAACCCTCCTCCTCCTCTAGCTCTTAGCTTCAAAAGCCAGACCATCTTGTTCTGCATCTAACTCATTAAGATTGCTAACAAGGTGATATGTTGTCCAAAGATTGTATGAAACATGTGCTTTCAATAGTTTGTAGTGCAACACTTTTTTTTTAATTTTTTTGTTTGCATCCTGTTTATTATCCTTGTCTCAGTTTGTATTTGGAAACTGGTTTGCTCTCACCTCACTCCACCCCCCCAACCCTTTAAGTCAGCAGCCAGAAGAGCTGACTTAGGACTGCACACCTGCTAGAGTGGTTTGGTGGGGTAGGGGGTAGAGAGATGGGCTTCTTGGTCTGACTTGGGGGGGTTGTTGAAGCACAGGGCCTGCTTGTGTAGCTTGGGGGGGATTTAGAGTGAAGGGCCTGTGGTCTAGCTCAGGGAGTACATGCTCTATTTTCTCTCCAGATTTTCTCCTCTGACAAACCTAATTATTGGGAGTTTGCATGTAATGTAGTGTAGTGCAGTGTAGTGTGGTGTAGTGTAGTGTCTGGCCAGAGTTTTATACATTTATATAAACTTTCTTTTCTTGCTGGACTTAAAAAGGTAGTGGCTGTCCTTGATGCAAGTTTAGCATTGGAGGGGAGGTGTTTAATTGATATGGTGCCAGGTGACTCCCTCAAGATATAACATTTGGAAGGCCTCAGTATTTGGGACAGGCTCAGAAAGGGTGCTACAGTAAATAAAAAATCAATCTGTCCATCTCTGGGACAGGCTCAGAAAGGGTGCTTCACTAAATTAAAAAGCAATATGTCCTTCTGCCTCTCCCCCTGGCTACTGGTGGTTTGCTGTGTTGTGGGGTCACTTGAGAGTGGCAGAGGTGGCATTGCACCAGAGAGAGGGTAAGAGACACAACTGGAGCTAAAGTGGAAAACCAAACTGCAAGTAACTATTATTTTTTTCCTTCTTGGATCCTCACCCTTTCAGATCTCACTCCACAACATTCATGGCATGAGCCCAACCCCAGTCTGGGATTAGAACCCACAACCATCTGGCCTGGGGGGTGCTACCAACTGAGACACACTGACACCTGCTAGTCAATAGCCACAGTTTTACATGAGAAAAAAGATGCAGCGACAGAAAAAAATTCATAAATGGTGACAGCCTATCTCATCTCCAAAATGGTCTGGTCCCTTTTTTAGCAGCATGTATAAATCCTATGTGCAATAAAGTTGCCAATGTGAACATTTTGTAGCTGAATTTTCTGGATTAGAGGTGTATGCGGTTTCTGCTCCTTGATATTGATCAAGAAGTTGTTTTAGTTTTGACTATTTTTTTAAAGAAACTAAAAACTTATTTTGATAGTGATATTGGTTGTTTGTAACAAGTCAATGAAAGCTTTAAAAGCAGCCAAATAGTGTCAAAATGACCCTCAAAATACACCAGAATGCATCTAAAACCTGATAGCTTCTGGAGGCCACCAACCTAGTGGTTGAGGGTGTAATTTATGGCCCAAAACTCCTCACTACTAAATTTAACAGTACACCACTGATGTGTTGGGATCTCACGGAAAAAGATGCAGCCCATGTTGTGCATGGTAAAATGGGGCACATAATTACAATTTTCACTAAACAATCAATAGATATAGTCCATTACGACTGAGAGTTGAGCCCTAAGTGTGGACAGGCAGCCAGAGCAGCTGAGGTCGAAGGGGCAATGATCCTGTTTTCATGTCAATGTACATAGTTATTATGGATCCTGGGAAGTCAATCCCCAGAAAATATATGAAAAATAAATTGAATTATGGGTACTAATTTGATATGTGTGAGTGTGTGTGTGTGTGTGTGTGTGTGTGTGTGTGTGTAATGCTTGCTTTGGTGTTGTTATGAGTTCTTTAAAAGCTCCAGGTAGATTTAAATGAAGTAATAATTCCCCAAAACAAGTGAATTACCAAACTGCAACTTGATATACAATGGCAAAAGCATTCCACAAGTAAAATCAAAAGTCTTGTTACAGGACAACAGTCGAGGTAAAGAAGCAGGATGTTTTGGAGCTCAGTTTACCATAGCAAACTGCAACAAAAAAATACAGTTCACATACTGGGACCCTATCTACTACACACACCAAAGTTACCTCTCAAATGTAGTGCAGATACTGTAACTTAAAGATACATAAGTAAGTAATAAGCCACGACAAAGGTGGCATCTAATTGGGAAATAATGCATGGTTGGGACCATTGTGGCACAAGACCGAAGGCTGAGTGCCTACAACGGCCAACCATGCATTAATTCCCCATAGATGTCACCTTCAGAGTGGCTTAATGTGCTTGTAACATGGTGTGTATAAGTATGAGTGTCAGAAATCATTCTGTCAGTTCTTAATGAATGATTCACTGACAGTATTTCAGGTACAATCAAATGTTTCCTGCACTTTTGGAATATACACCCAATACTTTGTCAGATACAGATGTGTCCGTTTACAACTGTAGGAAACAGCAACAAAAATGTTTCATTAAACCAAAATTATAATTTGTATACTGTTTCACATGGCTATTCTTCTTATATCCTGGTTAGGTCTCCGGTTTGCGACTTTTCTTCTTTTGGCATCTAACTGTGCACATCATTTGCATATCAGGTTACCCTCGCTTCATTTGTTACGTGACAAAGATTGGTAAAATTAATATTGCTGATTTTTGCAACTTGCTTTTTGGCACCTCTTTCTATCAGTTCTGAGAGTTTTTTTGCCTGCTGGCTCGCATTTCGTGATACACAGTAATTGAAGTGCAGTTTCCTGCACCGTAAAAGATTTGAAATCATTCAGATTTACAATTTGCTGCTGTCGGGTGGCGAGCAACTCTTTGTGGTCTGGGGGCACATTTCCTTCTGCTCTACAAGCTTGTGCAGATATCTTACACTTAGCGACTACTGTGACCATTTGGGTGGTGGGTGGGTGGGTGGGACGCACAAGAGATCTCCTATGTTCTGGGTGTGTGCTTTGGAAACACTGCTGTTTTGTGCTCCGTAGCTCATTTTAATACTTCACTAGCAACACAGCATTATTAGTGGAATAATGCCGTGTTGCTCTAGTGCCACCTGATGCAGTTGAACCAATTATATTGCTTGTTTGCACTACTATTAGTTTTGCCATGTTACAATTACTTAGTAATTACTTCATTCAGTTTCTTTTGCAGATCTATTCATTCAGAGCAGTGTGCCTTCTTATGATCTAAGGAAATAACTCTTTCAAATTAAATTGTAAACTAAAACCACCCATGATTAACATATATGCACGTATCTCTTTTGTTTTTGAGTAGTCAAATGGATCATACGATATGTGTTACAGAGATACAAGTTAGTAGTCTGGCAATCTACAAAAATAGCATTAAATTTCTGCATGTATAACAGTTATATTTGTGAAAAGAAGTAATGAGACTAAGCTGGGATTTAAGCCCAGCTCCCTTGAAGTCCATCCATTAATTTTATTAGCTTTACTACAAGGCTGATGGCTAGCTTGATGTTCCTGGGATCACATTTCTCTTTCGTTTGAACTGCATCACCCTCACTTTGCTGCAAAACGTATTTTAAGTGAAACCCTATAGTAGATAACATCAAATCAAAATATTGGTTATTCAAGGTCCTTATGTCACATCTGCTTACAACACAATGTTCCAATATTTATTCCCAGATAAATAACACATATCCTAGGACATAATTATTTTATAATAACTTGGTACTCAAAAGAGTGTACTGTAAGCAGCACATATGTAGGACATTGTTTTCATTGACACTGACATGTCGTTTGCCATAGGCCATTGCAGTTCAAAATGTAATAACAATGGTCAGTAGATAAACTGAACATGAAATGCTTCTGTAATATAAAGAAAATGTGTCCCAGTTACTAGTCATTAAATAACCAATTTAGAAATAATGAAAAATTTAGAGCATTGCACAGCCATGGATCACACTGTAGCAATGTCGTAAAGCAATCCAGCTGTGCACCATACAGTCACACCAAAGAAATGAACAGAGTGAAAAATGTGCTGTGGTATTTGTATGCTATTAGTATGTATCTGTGGAGCATATTGAAAGCACTGACTTGGAAATGGATGATGGAACTGTATACTAAGACACAACTATTACAATGACGTTCACAGTCTGTAGACCTTGACTTTTAAATATATAGTATAAAGAATAAATAATGGGTCAGATCATTTTCTTATCATCTTTATATTAGAGGTTATCTGATTCCAGAATTCTGAATCAAGGACTTTTTTTTTTATTGAAAATATAATCCATAGACATGAGCTCATTTTCATTAGCATTGCCTGACTCTTTAAAGAACTACTGATGCCTTAGTGAACATTTTAAAACACATGATACTTAGGTACAATTCAGCTTGCATTCCATATATATTTTACATATTTCTCTTTCTCATTATTTATTGCTGAATACATTTGTATGAATACTTGACAGTTATCCCTTAGAGTTTGTCTGCCTCTGTAGCTTACTCCCTACTTCAAGTCATAACCCTGTGCTTTGACATCATAATCTGTTGCCGTGGGAGTAACTGTGACGTCACAAGCAGTGCAATATGACCTCAGGTAGGGAAAAGGTAACAGGAATAGATGAACTCTTCAGGGCAAAGATCCTGATTTCATGAAATTACCTCAGTAACAAATTATGAGGAGGAGGAATACACAATTAATGTGAAATACAAGTTGAACTGTGTCTAATTATTGAGTTTTGTTAAAGTTCTCCTGAAGGTGTCAGCTGCTCTTTAATAAATGGTTCTAATAATTAGTCTTTTAATTTAATACTGATACTGCAGCAGGATGTGTTTGTACCAGTGAATGTCTATAGGACTAAAATGAATGTTCCATCTCTCTATTTACAGAAGAATTAAGGGAAATTAAACAAGAAAATAGTAATTTTTTTGCAGTTAAAATGTTTTATTGAAATATAGAGACATACAAACATTAATTAACAATCAGCAATCCATTTAAACTTACAGTAGGTCAAAATCACAGTGCAGCATACATTTAATATCAGAATATACTGAGCTGAGTTGCATACATGACTACATTTAATGGTACATATGGGAGTCTGTGGAGTGGTTTCCTGGTGGGGGTGGGAGGGGGCCTCTACCAATTATTTTCTAGTTGATTGTGGGTGGGGGTGGGGAGATGGAGGGTTCTTTTGGTGCTTACCAGAGAGGATTGGGACTGGTCTGCCCTGTTGGCAGCTGAAACCCATCGGGGAGGAGTTATGCATGTCCTTACTCTGAGGGATCCCTAGGATGGTCAGTATTCTATGTCCATATTGCATAAAGGGGGACCATCTGACTGAAAATACATGCTGGGTACTACTAGCTATATGTGTCATCCTGCAGTAGTTTGCTAGTTTCTCCGTGGCTAAGAACCATTCATAGGGTGTTGGGATCTCTTTAATGCACCACTCTACTGAGGCCTGCATCAACCAGAGTTTCTGCTGATCCATAATCAAGTAGCCAGCTGGGAGGATACCCAGGATCCGGAAAGCTGGAGTGCTTGGGACCTCATACCTTAGTATTCAGAAGCACTGGGTAATTACATAATTCCAGAAGGGACAAATGGGGCCACAATGCCATAGTATATAAAGTAACTCTGCTCTTTTAACATCACACCTCCAACATACATCTTCGTGTAATAAACCCATTTTTTTGAGCTGTACTGGTATGCGGTACCAAACATTTTGTATCTTATTCTGAATTAAAAAGCTCAGAGGATCCCCACAGGCCTTTTTGATTGAGATCCAACAGCTGTGCCAATCCTTATCTGATATGGGGAGCCCTAACAACTGTTGCCACATTTTTTGAGCTGGCAGAGAAGGGTCTGGCAGCTTATCTCTCATATATTTATAGATCAGTCCAGCTAGACCCTTTGGTGCTCTTAGCCATCTATCTATGCAGAGTTTCTTTATATAACTTTCCCAGGAGCTTGGCACCTAACACATGAACACCCTCTGTTTTCTCAGCCACTGTAAAGGTGTCTCAACTGCAAGTATCTCCGGAAGCCCCTCTTCTCCACCTTGTATCTCTCCTGTATGGAAGTGAAGCTATCCAGTGTACACCCATCTGCCATTATGATGTCTTTCAATCTATAAATCTGCCTCACCCTTCAGTCCTTCCATAGAAAAGGTTTATAGTCTTTTGTCCAGCATGGGTTGTTCCAGAGATTAAGATATTCCCCCAGGTTTAAGCAGGCTTCGGTGATAACCCCTAATTGTTGCCAAGCCTTGTGAGCTGCCTTTACTGTGAGCCAGTGTCTGAATTGGGGTAGAAGTGGTTTATCTATGAATCCTGTGAAATCATTGCCCTGTAGGGCATTCCTCTCAATTTCTTCCCAGGCTGGCTTGTTACGGCCTTTTTCCAGAAATAGCTTTCAGGTTCTTACCACAGAGAAGACATACATGTAGTGTGGAAAATGTGGGAGGCATCAACCCCCTCTATTCCATGGGGCTCTAAGTTTAGCTCTGCTCTACCTAAGGACTTTGTTCTCCCACAGAAACTGCCCACCAGAGTATCCAGTTTTTGGAACCATTTTTTTGGAAATTCTATTGACAGGTGGGATAGCACATAAAAAACCCTGGGGGCAATCATCATTTTGATTGCTGCGACCTTTCCTGGCAATGGTAGGTTCAATTGCATCCATCTCTGAGCCTCTGCCTTCAAGCCATTGATAAGTGGGGATAGGTTATCTTCTACCATGGACTGCAAGTTAGAGATGACCCTAATTCCTAAATATTTAAGACCACCTTTTGCCCATGCCAAACTCACCTTTGATATTGCCTCTGGGCTTAACTGTACATTATGGGGTAGGAGTTCTGTTTTATTCCTGTTAATTCAAAGGCCAGAGATGTCTGCAAATGACTGCAGCAAGTCTACAATATTCAGGGCACTTGCCTGGAAATCATTTGCCACTGTGAGGCAGTCATCTGTGTACAGCATTGCATGGTAGGTGTTATCTCCTATGCTTATGCCCTCTATACCTGTGTGTTCACACACAGCACTTGCTAGGGCATCTATGGCTAACACAAACAACATTGGTGATAGTGGGCAACTCTGTCTTCTGCCCCTGTGGAGTTGGAATGGTTAAGAGAGGATGTTATTAGTCAGTATTCTGACAGTGGGCAATTTGTATAATGTTTTGATCCACCCCCTAAAGGTACTGCCGAAATTGCAGTGTGTGAGTATCACAAGAAGGAAGTCTCACTACAATGAATCAAAAGCCTTCTTGAAATCAACCAATATGGCCGCAGCAGGAGTGGGAAGAAGTTCTGCTCTTTGTAAGAGGAATACCAGGGTTCTTAGGTAGTCTGCACTGGCTTGGCCCTTGACAAAGCCCACCTGTGATGGGTGGATCAGGAAGGGGAGGACCTTTTCTAAATGAGCTGCCAGAACTTTTGTGAGTATTTTAGTATCGGCATTAATTAAAGAAATAGGTCTGTAGCTCGCTGGGAGGGTAGGGCCCTTCCCGTCCTTCGGGAGGACTGTTATAATCACCTCTCTTAGGGTGCTAGGTAGTTCCTCTTTACGCAATGCCTCCTAGAGCATATCCCTAATTGGTAGGGCTACTTCCTCTTGTATGGTTCTGTAGACGTCTGCTGAGTAGCCATCTCCCCCAGGGGCCTTATGGGGGGCCATACTGTTTATGGCATGCCTGGTTTCCTCTTCTCCCACTGGTGCCTCCATCTCTTCACTTTGGGTCTTTGTAAGATTGGGAAGCTTAAGGCCTGTCATGAAGGTATCAAATTTATGCTTGTCCCATGCTACTTGTGCACTGTATGGGGATTCATAGAACTCGAACATGATTTTATTTATCAGTTCAGACTAATGTTGCTTTTCCCCCCACTGTTTTGTAGCTGGGCGATATGCCTGTCATCTTGTTGTTTTTTAGCCTATAAGCTAACAGCTTACCCACATTTTCCCCTCTTGCAGCAGTATTTATGCTGCAGTGGTAAGACCTGAAGCTTGGCTTTTCTTGTGGCCAGGGTGCTCATTTTTATTCTTAGGGCTATGAGGTCATATATTAATTATGGGTCCTTATGCCTGCTTGGATCATCTTTGTACATTTTTTCTTTTTCCCACAATTTAGTATCCAGCTCCACTGCCTCTCTTTCCCTTTGTTTCCTATTGTGGGAAGCACAAGTAATTATCCAGCCCCTCATCATGGCCTTAAATGCTTCCCAAATGGCTGCTGCTGATGCAGTCCCCAGTGGGTTATCTGAAAAGCAAATCTGCACCGCTGACTTTAGCCATTCCTTAAAGTCTGTCTCCTGCATGAGCAGAGGGTCTAATTTCCAGCTGACTGACCTGGGGCTGAGGGGCTTCAGCATAAGGGATAGAGTCAGTGGGGTGTTGTCTGACATATATAGGGGGGCTATTGTGACATCTAACACACGACGTGTGATGTTAGGGGATGTAAACCAGTAGTCAAGCCTATTGGCTACCTGTCTGGCATCTGAAAAGTACATATTGTCCTTCCCTTCTGAGTGGGCTACCCTACAGATGTCTTGGAGTTTGTGTTAGGTAAGCAATTCCTTCACAGCCCTGATGGACCAGGTGTGTGGTTCGGGCCTGGTGTTGGACCTATCTAAAAGAATGTCCATCGGTAAGTTGCAGTAAACCCCTACCAGCATCTTGGTTTCCCCCACGGTCATGTTTACTGGTTCTTGTGAAAGTTTGTGGAAGAGATCAGGTGAATCTTCATTGGGGGCATAAATATTTGCCAGCAGTATCTCACCCTTAGATGTGTCTACCTTTGCCAGAACACATCTCACCTCCTTATCCGTTCTCTGCTCCAGCAGTTTCCATTTTAGGTTTTTATGATGCAGTATAAAGACACCCCTTTTTTGGCCTTACTGACTGTACTATGAACCTCCCAATCCACCCACTCTCTAATTAGTTAGTTTCTTGGCTTCCACATGGTTCAATTTAGTTTCTGGCAAAAAGGCAATTTGGAATTTTAAACTTTTTAACCTGGAAAGGATTTTCTTTCTCTTTATAGGTGAGTTCAGACCCCTCACATTTCAGGAGGAGGCCATTAATATATCAGTGCCTGCCATTAGCTAGTCCTAAAGCTTTGCCCTGTTCTGTATGCCAAGCCCAATGCAGGTTGTGCCTTTTTGCAGGAAAATGTATATTTGGTTCCCCCCTTGAATTCCCTCAGTCCCCCCCCCTTTGTTCCCCAGCAACCACCCCTTGAGTTCCCATATTCAGTAGCAATACTATAGTCTGGTAATTGTATCTCCATCATACCTCTCAACCTCCTGCCTCATAAATCAGGGACACGGCTTAAAAAAATCAGGGACAAAGGACTAAAATCAGGGACACATCTTCAAAATTGGTGATATCCACTCAGGAAGCTGGTAGAATAAGGGCCTTGGTGTAAAATACATTTTCTAAGGAAGAACAAGCCTGTAACTTTAATTTTTGACATTATTTTGTAGTTACAACCCTCACTGTTTGGTGACGAAAACACCATTTTTAGGAGTGACAGAGTAAAATTTTGAGGCAAAATCAGGGACATCCCTGAAAATCAGGGACAGTTGAGAGGTATGATCTCCATAGCTCTTTTTCTCTCTTGCATATAACTGGCTGTTATCCCCACCAGTAGGGTTCTATTCCTTTGGCTATTCTGAGATAGTAGGTTAGTCCCTTGGACTGGGCCTTCTATCACTTGGGTTGAATAAATGTATGTTTCTCTACTGTTAACAGTGTTTCCTTTAACCACGGCTGAATTGTTTCCTTCCTCCTTAACTTTACTTCTGCCTAAGGAGCCTCCCCATGGCAACATGGCCACAAATTGCTTCGTTAGCCCATGAACTGGAGAGCCCCTCCTGTGTGAGGATCTTGGCATCTCACTTCTCACAATCGAGTGCTTATCTCCTGAACTGGGAATCTGTTTCTATATAACGACCTAACTTTGAGACCTAGTGTCCCGTTTTAAGAAGCTACAACAGATAACATGAATAAATAAGTATGCAAGTAATTTCCCAATGTGTTGTCTTTTTTTTTTTTTATTTGTTAACCAGGATTGAGAAAATAACTCCCCTCCAGTGGCAGGCACTATTTACCTGCCGTGTTGCAACCTGTCCCTCATTTACCCTGGTCTGAGTCAGGGTGCGCAGCAGCCAAGATCCTTCAGCCAGCAGGATGAAGGTGATGGGGTGGGGGTTGGAGGAGTCTGTTTTGCTATGTACACAGAGCTGCAATACTTGTGCAAAGTGGGTAATGTACCCTAAATCCCAACCTTGTTCAACTGCACACTGGGTTATCTCCAGATGTGCGACCAGCATAGTGGTCTATGCACTGTGGCCAGTTTCACCATTCTCAAATCATACCCACTCTCTGACTACTGGTTGTATTCCCACTCCCCGGCCCCAGGCTTGGGTGCTGCGCCTTGTATCATTACCCCTGTTTATTCCCCATGCAAGAGGTCTAGGCTGCTGCTACCTGCAAGGAGAAGAAAATTAATCTGGATGGGAAAAGGGACAGGTAGCAGGGGATCTTCATGGTATGCATTCCAGTCTGAGCTGAGATTCCCTGCTCATCAGGACATTGTACTCAGGCTGAGCTGCCCTCATTTTGGCAGAGGCAGTCATTTATATTGCTTTAGGTTGCCCATCATTATCGAGGCACCTGGCCCCACAGCCATCAGCACATCTGCAGTTTTATATGCCGCACTGGACACCTACTGGGGTGGACCAGAGTCTTGGGGCTCGCATTGCGAGTATTCCAGTCCAAAGTGTTGTGTGCAACATCTGTTAGACTATAAAGGGACATGATGGGGCACCAACATTGTTCAAACCAAAAATTCTCTCTTTCACTGCCCATGCTTAAGTGTAGGGGACCCTTTGCTATGCAGCACAATAATCGGCTGTAAAGTATAAGAAAAGATCTTAACAATGCGGAGACTGCTGCACTTTCCACTGCCTATGCAGCTGCATATCAAAACAAGGGTGCGGCTGCCTCGCAGAGATGGGGTGAGCTGCAGCAGAAAACAACAAAACCATAAGCTCTTAGTGGCAATCAAGTTTTAGTCTATTAATGTAGTGCCCTGTAGTGCTCAGTCACTTACCCATAGTTTATATTCTTCTCCCCAAGATGTGTGGCTGGCTGCTCACTCATTGTGCCTTGGAACTTACAGTGGATCAAGCAGACTCTGCCAGCTCCACAACAAGACCCCAGAGTTCTACTACCACTAACCTGCGCCTCTCCCATTTTAAATTGTCCAGTGACCCTGAAATAAACTTTTGATGGAAAAACAAATGACTCCTTTCTACATGACAGTAAAGATATGCATCAGGGCAGTGCTTGGGCCATTAGCTGATTTTTTCTGCTGCTTCTCCCACACATTCAGCCACTCCTGGCATGGGGGCCTACTCTTCTAGCAAGTCCTGGTCATTCATTATTTCTTGTGGTGGATATGTGCTGTACCTCCAGATAGGTCGATGGCTGTTAGCATAAGCTCTCACGGCAGTTTGTATAGATTAGTTATTTTCACTGGGGTGTCTGCTGGGGAGTTTGTGCTGGCATCTGACAAATTATGCAGTCTCTGGTGACTCCTAGATCTATTCCTTCTCAGCATTGGCTTTTTGCTCTGAGTGTTCCTGCTGTGTTTTTTTTTTTTTGATCTGCCCCTCTGTACCTTTTGCCACACTTCGTTTTGCTCCTTCTCCTGTGGCAGTCTACCTTGTGCCTACACTGTGAGTGCTAGAGTGTCCTTCATGCTCTGCCACGCGGTACCTCATGGTGATTTTGGGGGCTGACATGACACCCTCTCCACTCTTTGAATGTTCCGTAGAAATTGTTTCACCTCACCAGGCATGTTGAACAAAAGGTATTCCCCATTGTACTGTACCCACAGCATCACTGGGTATCTCAGAGATGCAGAAATGTTCATCCTGTATAACTGCTGTTTCACCCCCACATATGCTCTTCTTCGCTTGTCAAGATCAGGGGAATAGTCCCGAAATAACTGAACCAAGCAGCCCTGCCATTCCACCTCCTTATCGCTTCTTAATTGGGTACCTCAGGAAATGACAATGTATGGGGCATGGGTGTTCACCCAGTCTGGGTTTGGGGGCCAGTGTGCAATGAGCTCGTTAAGCTCAGGGGCTGCTCATTGTTAAGTCTCTGCATCCCAAGCAGAGCATTGTCTAGGAAGGATATCATGTCCCTTCCCTCCATTCCTTCAGGGATACCAATAATTCTGATGTTCTTTCTTCTGGCCTTATTTTCCATATTGTCCACTTTTGTTAACAAGTACTGGATTTGACCTACCAGGTCATAATGTCACACGCTTAATAACGTGCAACATTATGACTAACCCGGTACAGCGTAGGATGCTAGCGCTACTGGTGCAATGCTGCATATGCTGCTGTATGCAGTATTGCACCAGTAGCGCTTTCCCAGGCAGAGGATAAGACCTCTGCTGGGAGCAGGTTCTGTCGAGCAGCTGCCATGGCTCACAGGACTGAGCAACAGCAGTAGGAACCCAGGTGCTGCATCTGGGACTGGGTTTAACTCCCAGTCCCAGAAACTTTTATTTTTTTTTTTACTTGTGCACTCCCCGAGTTGAACCCCCCCCCCCCAGAGTTGAGAATCTTTAATGGGGAGGTACGGGGTGTGTGGGTGCGGAGCCCCCCGCAGAAAAAAAACTAATGGCTCATGTCAGAAATCACACTGTATTGGCAGCATGATTTTGACTTGAGGCATAATGTCTTGCAACATTATGAATCCGTGCCTGGATCTGGCCATGATGTACTCTGATATACCCCTTGTGTTTGGACAATTGATTGGAATGCTGTTTCACCATTCATTCAGTACCCTCTGCTTTGATCGCAAGCCCTTTCAAGTCATCATTTATTTTATCAGTAGTAATTATTAGTTCTGCAGTGTCTTGCAGAACTTTGCTGGGCATCGCAGTCATTTTTGCAATGTCCTGCACCATGTGGGATGGGGATCTGCACTCAGCCATGCTGCATTCCTCCTGCCTTGGTATTGGTGCACACTGGGACCCCTCTAAGTTGTATGTTTGTACTGCCAAGGTGGCACTATTGTGCTAGCCTGTAGAGTGAGAACCACATGAGGATGCCAGGCAAACTGTACTCGATGATGCTTCATAATGCCCCGTCCAATTCTGGAGAGGAATGTCTCTTTTTAAAGCACTGAAATTCCGGTTACTGAATATTTCATTTGGAAATGCCTGCTGCAGTCATATCGATCAGCTGGTTGTATAGGGGATTTTCTAGGTATCCTCCGCAGAAATTAGCTTGCCACCAAGTTAGATGCCGGGTTCTGCCCCATAAAATAGTAACTGTGACATAATTTGGAGAAAAAGTAAACTACAGATCCAGAAAGAATTGTTTAAGGGAAACCAAGTGTAATTATGCAATAATGCATGACAGGGTGTGGGTTGTGCTAGGATAACCTCACGCCTGGGGTGGTTGGGTACAAGACCGCAGGCTGAGTGTGACCAATGCCCCAGGTGTGAGGTTATCCCAGCACAACTCACACCCTGGAGTGCAATATTGCTATTATGCAATGGCTCGTTTATAACTATAAAAAAAAATATATCTATTTTTTTTTACTTGATTTTCAGGTCATTTATCAATGTGGAAGGATATATATGGAACAAATAGTCCAGTTTTGGCCAGTAGCTGGTGCTGCTGGTATACGAATTGACCCTGTCTGCATTTGACTGCCCTTCAGACACAGTTTTCGTTGGTGTTGTAGTCTGTTTCTTCCTGCAAAGAATTTTTGCTGTTTTTTTTTTTTTTGGGTGGTAGTTTGTAGTCTACGCTTGCCACAGAGTTCAATTTAGCAGGCCACACTGCCTGTTGTTTATTGGGTGACCACACATCAGGAACAACTGACAGACGTAAATGAGACTTCTGGGGTTCTGAGATGGGCCAAGTGTCCGGTAGCTTCTTAGGGGGAAATGTTGTGTTTTTATGCCACGTAGTAGTTGGTCATGATCTGGAATACTTAAGGAAATATTTATTTTTTATTTTACAAAGGAGACACTGCATGTGGTTCTCAGGGGAATGGCTGAACGGCATGGCGCTAGCGCGTGGTATACTGATGCATGGAACCAAGGAGTAAATTTCTTGTCCTGGGTCAGGTGACTGTTGCAAGGTGAATGTACACATGATTAATAGACAGAAGCACTAACAGTGTGCCAAGCTGCTCATAGTGGCAGTTTAAAAAAAAAATACTTCGTGGATTTTGGGGAATGTACTGTGTGTGAGCTTTTGGTTTCATTTAGGCTGATTTTCACTTGGGTACACTGCAAGGCAGGTGACAAGCGGAATCATGGAAGGGGGCTGCTCAGCAGGGTACGTGAAGCATGTTGAGTGCAATGATTATAGGAATGGCTGAAGCGGTCATCTGTGGACTGAGACTAGAGCTGTGATGTTGTACTGGGATAACATCATGGTTCCAGTCCCAGACTGACCAATCAGAGGTTAGGATTTTTCATTGCCATTCTATAATATAATTTAACAACTGCATGTGTTCAGCAAAGTCCTTTTATTACTCTAATTTTAATTCTGCAAAATGCTGCCAACTCAAGGTTTCTGTTTGCTGGAAAAGGCAAGAGCCTCAGAGTAAATGCTCTGAGGCAAGGGTTACCCAGGAAGGGCATTTGACCATACAGCTGCATTTCAAAGAAAACACAATTGCACATACCCTAATAATGAAAAGCATCATGGGAAGCCCATACAAATCCTCATAAAGGAATTTGAACCTTCTCAACTTTAAAAAGGGAGTCTGGCCAACATTTCTATCATCAGTATATTCAGAATTTGGATCAGCATATCCCCAGTCAGCCTCATACTAAAAATAAGATATCTAAGTTACTTTGATTAAAAGTTACAAGTCATTTTGTAACCCTAAATTTGCTGCCTGTTCAAAAAAGCCAGTTTCAATAAAGAGCTACGGATGATGTCACAACCAAAACTCACAGCCTAGTATTTCTTGCAAAATACCTTACAAGACTTATTTCTCCAACATTACATAAAACTGCAGTTGTATTTAACATCTGGAAAAGGAAAGCTGACAATGTGTGTGTCAGCATGCATTTCCATAATGTGCAGATGCAAGGTACAGTACTTAAGAATGTGATGGGGGGGTGGAATACAAAGGTAAACATGGCTTTTGAATAACAATAATATATGCAATTTTTATAATAGTGCAGGGATGAGATTTCAAAATGTCACCAGACTGCAATTGTGGAATGGAGCAATGACACAATCTCAGAAAGTAGGTGGGACACACAATTTTGGAAAGTGGCAGGAAGGCGAAAATTCTTTTTTTTTTATCACAACATTATTTTACCACCACCATGGACCTGGCAGAGGCTATGACCCCCTCCCGAGGGGTACATCCTCCAGCCCATTGGGGCAATCATGGGTCCTGCCGGGTTCTGGTATTTTCCTCTGTTTCTTTTCTCCCCCATGCCCGCACCCATGCAATGGGTACAGCAGCTGTCTCCACCTGTGTGGAAGCAGCCAAGCACCCTGGGCATGGACCAAACCCCTTCCTGCTGTGCTTTTGTGAGCAGCACAAACCCCCTCCCTGAGGAAGGAGAGCAGTCCTCTGGACGTTCAGTCCTTACCTCCCCTGGCTGACCCCTGAATGGCCCAAGTCAGTTCCCGAACCCGGGTCACTGGTGTGGAGCGAGGTGTGGCATCCAGCACCTTATCTCTCAGTGCCACTGGGCTGGCTTAGGAATGCTAAAATTCTTAATGTGGTAGTGCCATATGTTTTAGAATGTGGCAGAGATACACAATTTTGAAATGCGTGAGACACATAGCTGTGAAAGGTGGTAAGATATGTAATTTTGTGATGTCTCTTGGATGGATTAATTTGGCATGTACTGTAGTGATGCAAAATTTCAAAACATAGGTGGTATGCTTGATTTCAAATTGTGGTGGCAACAATCAATTTCAGAATGTGGCGTGAACACGAAATCTCAGAAAGCAGCAGTGACACAGTTTAAGAATTTGGTAGCTACATGGAATTTCAGAATGAGCCAGGGATGCATAATTTTAGAATGTAACTTAAGCATGTGATTTTTGAATGTGGCAGTGACACTCATCTTCAGAATGTGGTGGGGATGTGCAGTTTTGGAATATGGTGGGAATGCATGTTTTCAGAATGTGACAATGACAGGCAATACTGGAGCATGGAAGTCTACACACAATTTCAGAATGTGGCTGGCAGGTACAATTTTAGAATGTAGAAGAGACATGCAGTTTTGGAATGTGGCAGTGATGCTCTATTTTGGAATGTGATGGTGACATAAATTTCAGAATGTGATGATGATGCACAATTTTGGAATGTGGTGGTAAACAAATTAAGAATGTGGTAATGATACACAATTTCAAAATGTGGCAGTAACATGCAGTTTCAAAATGTGACTGATGCAAAGTTTTGTAATGTGGCTGATGCACCATTTCGGCATGTGGCGATGACACACAATTTGAGAATTTGGTGGTGATGCTGACATACACTTTTGGGAAGTGGAGACGATGCGCAGTTTCAGAATGTGGTGGTGACGCACAGTTTCGGGATGAGGTGGTGATGCACAAACATGCAGTTTTAGAATGTGTTGGTGCCATGCAACTTTGGAATGTGTCAGTGCTGCGCAACCTCGGAATGTGTCTGTGTTGCACAACTTCGGAATGTGGTGGTGATGCAAAACTTTGGAATGTGGTGATGATGTGCGACTTTGAAAGGTGGCAGTGATGCACAACTCTGGAAGGCAGTGGTGATGCACGACTCCAGAATGCGACAGTGCCGTGTGACTCCAGAATGTGGCAGTGATGCATGAGTCCAGAATGTGGCAGTGACACATGACTCTAGAATGTGGTGGTGATGCACTCTGGAATGCAGCGGTGCTGCACGACTCTGGAATGCAGTGGTGCTGCATGACTCCAGAATGTAGCAGTGACACACGACTCCAGAATGTGGCAGTGACGCATGACTCTGGAATACGGCAGTGCTGCATGACTCCGGAATGTGGTGTTGATGCATGACTCTGAAATGTGGAGGTGCCACACTCTGGAATGCAGTGGTGATGCACAACTTTGGAATGCAGTGGAGAGGCATGACTCTGGACTGTGGCAGTGCTGCATGACTTCAGAATGGGCAATGCTGCACTCCAGAATGTGGCAGTGATGCACGACTCCAGAATGTGGTGGTGATGCATGACTCCAGAGTGCAGTGGTGACACACAACTCTGGTCAAGGTGGCAGTGACGCACAACTCCACAATGTGGCGGTGACACACAACTCTGGAATGTGGCAGTGATGCATAACTCTGGAATGCAGCAGTGATGCATATTCCAGAATGCGGCGGTGCCACATGACTTCAGAATGAGGTAGTGCTGCACTCCAGAATGTGGCTGTGATGCACAACTCCAGAATGTGGAGGTGACACATGACTCTGGAATGTGGCAGTGAGGCATGACTCTGGAAGTTGGCGGTGATGCATGACTCTGGAATGCAGCGGTAATGCATGACTTCATAATGTGGCAGTGATGCATGACTTTGGAATGTGGCAGTGAAGCACAACTTTGAAATGTGGTGGTGATGCACGACTTTGGAATGTGGCAGTAGCACATAGTTTCCGAATCTGGCAGTGACGCACAATTTCATAATGTGGCATTGATGCACAGTTTTGGAATGCAGTGGTGATGTTCAGTTTCAGAATATGGTGGTGCCATTCAGTTTCAGAATGTGGCAGTGATGCACAATTTTGGAATGTGGCGGTGATGCACAGTTTTGGTATGTGGTGGTGATGCACAGTTTCAGAGTGTGGCAATGACACAGTTTTGGAATGTGATGGTGACAGTTTCATAATATGGCATTGAAAGACAACTTTGGAACATGGTGTGGATGTCCAATTTTGGAATGTGGTGAGGATGCACTATTTTGGAATATGGCTGGGATGCACAATGTTGGATTATGGTGGGGATGTGATGCACAATTTTAAAATGTGGTGGAAACATACAATTTCAGAATGTGGCAAGAACAAGAAGTTTCAAAATAAAATGGTGTGTCTTGCCATATTCTGATAGTGTACATCCTTACTTATATTCCAGAATTGCCAGTCCCCACCAAATTCTTTGATGTGTGTCCCTGTCACATTCTGAGATTGAGTGTCCCACCACACTGTGAGATGGCACATCCCTGACACGTGCCGAGATTACATGCCCCCCCAACATTCAGGGCTCTCGGTAGGATTTTTTTCTTTGGGGGTCTGGGATTGGCTCTAAGGAAAAGGGGGGGTCCACAGCCCAAAAGTTGGAGTCCCAAGAAAATTTCCAGGGGTCCGCATGCAAATAGATGGGAGCAGCGCCCATTCGCCAGAACTGCTTGTACTGTAATATTCTGTAGACCGTGTGGAGTGTACTCCATTAGTTTCTATTGGGGCATTTTACAATACTTTCTTTTTATGTTTCAGAGGGTGAATTAACAAATTATGGCCACTGCTTAACTATGGAAGCAAAAAAGTACATCCTAAAAGTGCTAGGTAATTCCAGAACTAGCTCTGATCAACTTGACCTAAAACTAGTTAGGCTCACTCTGGACATAAGTCTTAAACCCCTCACCAAAATCTTAAATTTCCCATTGGTATCAGGCGTACTCCCACAGATCTGGAAGGTTGCAGTTCTTACCCCTGTTTACAAAAGTGGTGACAGGGCCAACTCTAGAAATTACCACCCAACATCTATCCTTCAACCTCTCTCCAAGGCCCTGAAGTGAATCAAAAGTGAACAACTGATGGAATATCTAGACAAGTATCATTTACAATGTCCAAAACAACATGGATTTCGAAAACAACACAGTACCACAACCCCTGTAGTCGAGTTTACCAGCTTTATCCATAATGCGCTAGACAGAGGGCTCTTGGTGGGGTCAACATATATTGATCTTACTAAGGCCTTCGACACCGTCAATCACAATCTGCTCCTGGATCAGCTCTCCAATACCAGCCTCTCCCCTGCAACAGTAACGCGGTTTAGAAGCTACCTCTCTAGGAGGGCCCAAAAAGTGAAAATCCAGGACACCTTCTCTGACAGCCTTAGTGTTAACACAGGCATTCCTCAAGGTTCTATCCTTGGCCCTCTACTGTTCAGCCTGTTCTTAAACAACCTCCCTCAATTGGTAAACGACCAGCTACTACTGTATGCAGATGATGCGGTCCTATATTCATGTAATTCTGACCCCTACATACTGGAAAAGCAAATGCAGGCTAATTTCACTGTGGCTGAACACTGGTTCCTTCAATCAAAGCTGCTCCTCAATTATAAAAAAACTGAGACTATGTTATTTGCATAATCACATGACAAACACTGCACTCACCAACTTCACATTCATAACAATCAGAACACTTCCCTGGAGATGGTTCAACTATTTAAATACTTAGGATTGACACTAGACCGCACCCTCTTGTTTGACCAACACATAGACGCAGTTGCAAAGTTGTCAAATGCAAAACTAGGATTACTGAGCAGACACCGAAAAGGCCTGACTTCTGAGGCACTCAGAACTGTTGTAAATTTATTTATTTATTTATTTGTACATCGATTTACAACCTTTGAGCCAGAGGCTCATTTCCAAAGGTACCTCATCACACTGAGGACAAATACATAACAGACTTTTGGTTACATCAAACGGGTTACATAGTTAGCAGGCATATGTGATTACAGCATTTAAACAGATAAGCCAGTTGAGTTACAGTGGCACATTCTTGCACGATGGTACAAGCAAGCAGCAGGATAATAGCAGTTCAAACAGCAATGGGTGAGGATTAAAAGAGGTGAGGTGTGGATGCCAACCGGTGGGCATTGTCAGGGCACAGAGAGCTATGCCTCAATCATAGACAGGTGCAGCTATGCATATTAAATAGTTGGCTTCGAAGTGCAGTTTTGAATTTGGAGATTGTGGGGGCATCAGAGATGGGGACAGGGAGTGAGTTATACCAGGATGGCACTCTATAACAGAAGGACCTCTGTCCATGGGAGGTCCTGGATCTTGGGACCAGAAAAGTGGCCTTGCAGGAGGTCCGTGTACAGACCAAAGGTTGGGCTTGGTGGAGGGATGCTGTCAGCCCGGGTGGGGATAGCCCGAGAAGAGTTTTTTTTGTTATCAGGCAGGTTTGGTATCGTAGACGTTCATCTAGATTCAGCAGTATCGCCATGTCATAGAGCTGGCATGAATACATGAGCCTAGGGGCCCCAATAATTAGCCTGTATGCCTTATTTAGGATGAGGCGAATTTTATAGAGGGCGGTCATGTCAGCAGCACCGTATACTGGTAGGCCATAGCCAACAAGGGATAATATAAAGGATGTAACTGCTAGATGGAGGGCAGTTGGGGGGAGACAGTTTTTATGGTGGTATAAGATACCTAGCCGCACATTAGTGGCTGAAGCAAGTGCATCAGTGTAGGTGTGGTAGGTGAGGGCTGAGTCAAAGGAGACCCCAAGGTACTTGTAGGAGTGGACTTGCTCTAGTGGTTGTTTGGAGCAGGGGAAGATATGGAGTGGGAAGTTGCTGGCTTTGTTTTTGGGGTGGGCAAAGAGCATTGTTTTTGTTTTTTTGAGATTAATGACCAGTCTGTGCTCTTTAAACCAGGTTTTGGCATCATTATAGGATAGTTGTAGGGAGTCCTGGAGGGAGATAGGGTTATGGTGGGTGGCAAAGATGACGGCGTCATCTGCATACAGCAGAATTTTTCCAGTGCATGCACTGGGCAGAATGTTAAGGTAGAGTGAGAAGAGTAGGGGTCCCAGGATGAAGCCTTGAGGAACCCCTGACCGGATGGGACTAGTTTTGGAAAGTGTCCCATTAATTCTGACACATTGGGAGTGGGCAGATAGGTAGCTGGTGCACCAGGTGAGAAGCCCAGTAGAAAAGCCAGTGTGGCAGAGGGCATTCTGCAGAAGGGGGTGGGAGACAGTGTCAAAAGCCTTTGAGAGGTTGATGAAACTGCCCTGGCTAGGGAGCCAGAGTCCAGGGAGGAGTGTAGAAAAGCTGAAAATTCAACTAGTGCAGTGCTGGTACTGTGCCCTGTGCAGAAACCGTGCTGTTCAGGGCAGAGGATGTATGTTTGGTCAGGTATTCAGTGATTTGTGTGGCAACCAGTTTTTCTAGGGATTTGGAGAGGGGTGGGAGGATGGAGATAGGTCTGTAGTTCCCGGCAGAGGACCTGTCACCACCTTTGTGAATGGGAATAACAATGGCGGGTTTCCACGCAGTTGGGAATTGCCACAGGCAGAGGGATTTGTTGAGAAGGCTGGTAAGTGGGACAAGGACCTGATCCAGTACCAGACGGAGAATGCTGGGGTCCAGGGAGTTGTCTCCGGGGCTATTGCTCTTTAATGCTCTGACCAGGTAGGGTCTGGCTTCCTGGGCAGTTACCCTACGTAGGTAGAAGCTAGGGCATTGGAGGACTGGGGCAGGTAGGGAGGGTGGTGGGTCAAAGAAATTACTGTGGAGGACAGAGCTAAGGTCCGTAAAGGATGTGTTAAGGTAGTTTGCAATGTTAGCTGGGTCTGTAACAGTAGTGCCATCAATGGTGATCTGGGATGGGGGAAGGGAGCATGCGCTCCCATTTAATTGTTTGACATTATCCCAGAAAGTACGGGCACACCCCCAGGAGGAGGTGAGAGTGGCCTGGTAGTGGTGGTCTTGGCTTTTCAGATGGCCCAAGTGCACTTATTCAACACAGCATTGTAGGCCTGTCTGTCTGCCATCTGGCCTGTTTCTGTGACAAGGTGCCATAGGTTATCCCTAAACCTGAGCAATTGTAATAGGGCAGGAGTAACCCAGGGCATGTTATGTTTTTTGGTTTGGGCAGCCGTGAAGGGTGCGAAGAGGTCGCAGGCTTTGTTAAAGGTTTGGGAGAAGAAGGCAAGGGCAGTATCTATGTCAGGAGAGTGGTGAATGGGGGACCAGTTTATCTGGGCAAGAAATTGCTTGAGGTTTTTCAGCCCACCTGGTCTGAAATGCCGGCGGAGTGTGGACTGGGCTGTGGGTCGGGGCGAGGGGGTCACCCAGCAGAATAGGATAGGGGAATGGTCACTGAGTGAGTCAGGGAGGACCTGGATATCCAGGATTTTTTGGGGGCAGTTGGTGATGATAACATCTAGGAGGGTGCTGGTACTTCTCTTTGGGTTTACTCTTGTGGGTTGGGAAATGAGTTGTGTAAGATCAATGGCCACGAAGGAGTCCCGGGTGGTGGAGGAGGCAGCGCTGAGCCAGTTCACGTTCAGGTCCCCCACAAGTACTTGTTCTGCCTTGTGAGGGAGTGGCAAAATAATCAGTTAAAGATAATAGTGCGGGTTTTGGTTCTTTGGGGAATGTAGGCAGTGGTGAGATAAAGGGGCCCGGAGGTCGAAGAGTTAAGGGTAAGGGCCTGTGCCCCACTTGCAAGAGCCAGAGCAGGGAGTGCTTGACCAGTGAGTGTATCCCTGGTATAGATTGTACACCCACCCCCACACTTACCTACACGATCCTCCCGGTATAGGGTGTGGCCAGGGAAGGAGACAAAGGAGTCAGAGGTGGACTTTGATAGCCAGGTTTCCACCAGTGCAATGACATCTGGTTTGTGCAGCATGACCCAGCATTGGAGGGTATCATATTTTTTCAATATGCTGCATATATTCATGGAGGCAATGCTCATACCGGGGGACCCACCAGGGGGGCTGGTCTGGGTTGGGCCTGGGTTAGGATGTATATTGCCTGTTAAGAGTAGAAGGAGGACCACGGCTCTGGCCAGGGAGCAGTGATGTGCAGGCATCCAATGGGTATGTGGGGATGGGGAGGGGACCTTCAGGGAACAGGGGATGGGTAGGGTTTGCCAGGTTGGAAGGGTGAGAATGATTAGCTGCCAAAGTGAGCCTGGGTAGGTGGTGGGGAGGTACCCAGGGGGATGGGTGTTATGGGCCAGTGCACTTGGTCAGTGTAGGGTGGGATCATACTATGTCAGAGAGAATTGCTGGTGCTGGTACCAGTGAGTCAGGGGAGATAACTGGCTGGTGGGATGAGGGTACTTGAAAGTAGATGAGGAGGAGGCATTTTAGGAGGATGTGGACTAACATAGCTCTTGTGGTAGCAGTAGGGCAGAAAGGTAGAAATATTAAGGTTGTCTTCCAGAAAGCGCGGATACCACTTAGGTTTAGTAGTAGTGACATGGACTCTGGTGGACAGGGTACAAGGTTCGAGTCTCTGCCAGGTCAGCTAGAAAAGGGACCTGGGTGAGAGCAGTGATCCACGTTCTAAGGATGTGATGCAGGCTGGGTTGGGGCAGAAAAAAGGGTGAGAAATAGTGACTCCTAGTGGTCACTGGGTGTAGGTTTGGTGGTGCGGCTAGGAGTCAGGATTTATGGCTAGCTTTGGGGCTGGGTGCTGGGAGAGGTGTGGGCAGAGGTAGGTATGAGTTGCAGAGGAGAGAAGTGGCACAGGAGGTTAGAAGGGTTCCAGGAAGTCGAGGGGAAGGAAGACAGGTAGTGGAGCCTGAGGTGGGAGTGCGTAGGTCCCTCTAGTGGCTGGCAGGTATAACCTGCAAATGGAAAAGTGGGGACTTAGTAAAACAAAGGAGAGGAAGTGAGGTCATAGGGCAGCGCCTATATAGGTAGTGCCGACCCAGGGTGGGTGGGGCAGTCGACATGCGCAGCGCGTAGACGGGCTAACCCCCCTCACAAGAGTGCAGCTTTAGAGGTACCGTAATTACCTCTTGTCGGCACTCACGGAGAATGCGCTCCTGGAGGGAGCTCTAGTGGACTGCAGGGCAGGCTGCTGCTGAAATAGCTCAGTCCTCTCATTGACAGACTATGGTCTAGCAGCATATGGGGCTGCTTCCCAAACTTCTTTGAAACATATCAAAACAACACTAAACAAAGCATGTCATTTAGTCCTAGGTGTACCCCATCTCACTCGCACCTGCTAGTTGTACACTCAAACAAAATGGCTCAACCTTGACAGTCACTTCCAGTATCAAGTATGCATGCTCACCAAGAAGTCTATGCTAGGACTTACCACCCCAGTAATTCCATCAGGTGCACTAGGGGTATAAACAACTCAGCCCTCTGCATCCCTTTCCACAGAACCAAACAAGGCCAATGGTCCTATGAATACCGGACACCACTTTGGCTTACTGCGCTTGACCTAGGCATCACAAAAGAGGACAAAATAGGCCCCTTTAAAGATAAACTCTGAGTGGCCCTCGCCACAAACAGGAACTGTGACTGTGAGACCTGAACTCCCCCACACCCTTCCCTCCTCTTTCCTGCTACCCTCATTCTAACCTGCACCCTTGCATTCTCCTCTCTTCTTGCTAACTAACACTCCCCTAGTAGGCTCCAGGTCCCAGCCACAGCACTTCCCCAATGAGTCTAACCCTCCTTTATGACTACACTCTTTAGCGCTTAAGACAAAAGAACTGCTGCCCATCAAGTTCTCACCTCCTTGCATTTAGTATTAGTTAACTATTTTACAGACTATATCATCCTCTGTTCCCCACCTGATTCGTTCTCTATCCTGTAGATTCTCAAGTTTTTCACTTAACAACCTACCTAGCCTGCTTTAATTTATGTGTTTGTATATTTTTACTTATGTAATCCCTGTTATTGTAATCATGTAACCTCTGTAACCTAATGCATTCATGTCATTCTAGGCATGGAACCTCCTTGTATTTGCTTATGTACTTGTAACTATTGTAAATTATGTTATGCCCATGTATTACTATGACATGGAACCTCTGTAAAAGAGCCTTTATGAATTGGAGTCCATGATACATAACATTGAGTGCACATGATACATTACATTGATTGCACATTTGGGTCTTGGAGTGAGGGTGAGTTAGCATACAGTGCTTACATACAGGATTTCGGAGTGTCAGATACATACAGGGAAAGAGTGGCATATGTTTCACAGTGCTGTCGGCTAGTACTTGTTGCCTAGGGAGTGACTGATAACAGGGTAGGTGGGTTTGGAATGGGATTACAATATGCAACCATAGATGACAGTCATAGACTATGGGAGATCGATTGACTGGGAGCTGAGCAGAAGTGCAGTAATGGGCAAGTTCAAAGGTTGGTAGGTATTTCATGCCGGTATGAGAGGTAGATTGCTAGAGCCACTGGTCAGGCTGCATAAGAAGATGGGGAGACGATAAAGGGGTAGTGGCAGGAGGAGGAGGGGGAGGGGGCAAGAACAGTTTGTAGCATAGTTGTTTATGAGGGCAGAGGATATAGAATGCCTAGAAGAGAGTGGCAGTTCAGGCTGGCGGTCGTTCCACATCTTAGGGAGATACTAGGAGAAGGCCGATTGGCCTGCAGTGGTCCGCCGGTGAGGGATTACCAATAGCAGGGAGTCAGTAGACCTAAGGGCATGAGATGGGGTTGGATGGGAGGAAAGGGAAGAGGTGAGGTAGGGAGAAAGGGAACTAAGCCAGAAGTTGGAAGCAAATTTAATACTGCGAAGTAGCCGCCAGTTGCTCAGGGATGGGAGGGCCAGTGAGTGGTAAAGCTCACAGTGGTGGGTAAGATGGGGGGTATCTAGAGCAAAATGGCAGAAAGCATTGAACAGGGGGTCCAGTCTGGATAGGGTGGACTTTGGAACCAAGCTGTAGACTATGTCGCAGTAGTCAAAGGAATGTAGTATCATTTTCTGAACAATTTCACGTCTCACCAGTAGCAGGAGACAACTGCGATTTCTATAAAGACTGCCAAGCTTAAGACGTAGTTTTTTCTGGATAGCTTACACATGGGCAGAGAATGACATGTGATGGTCAAGCCAGACTCCTAGGTACCTAAAAGAAAGGCACCTCCTCTAGGATTATTCCATCGAGGGTGTGGAAAATCAGTTCTAAGGTGAGTCTGGATAGTCTCTGCCTTGAGCCAAAAGTCATGGAGACTGTCTTCTTGGCATTGAGGGAGAGTGGATGGGAGTTAAACCAGAGCTGTACCTTGTTGAAATCTGCCTGAAGAGTGGAAGTGATTTCTTCTTGGGTCTGGCCGGAGGTAAAGAGGACAGGGGCATCAGCATACATATGTATAGAGGTAGTAGAGCAGGTTTTTGGCAGGCTATTTAGCAGGATGGAAAAGAGAAGGGGTCCGAGAACTGAGCCCTGAGGAATGCCAGTGACAATAGGGAGTGGGGGTGAGGTGGAATCAGCTATTTTTACAGACTGAGTTCTATCTTGCAGGTAGGCTCTGAACCAGTCAGTGGCCAACGCAGATAGGCAAGCTAGTAATAGAGGGTGGGATACTGTGTTGAAAGCTTTAGCTAAGTTGACAAAGATGGCTGATGTAATTTGGCCTTTGTTCATCCCTGAAAGGATGAAATCTGTGAGTCTTAGTAGGGAGGTGGCGGTAGAGTGTTTTTTCTAAATCCAGACTGGAAAGGTGTGAAGAAGTTAGATTTGGAGAGGAAGAGACAGAGTTGTGAGAGTATGAGGTGCTCCTGTAGCTTTGTGAGGGTGGGGAGCAGGGAGATGGGTCAGAAATTTGCTGCAGTGGTGGGGTCACCGCCTTTTGGTAGTGGTATAACTGTGGCATGCTTCCACTCCTTGGGAATTGATTCAGAGGCAAATGAGAGGTTTAGGAGGGTGGTGAGGGGAGATGCAGTGGCGTGGGCAGATAAGAAGAGGAGTTTGGTGTCTAACCTGTCAGGTGATTTACCCTTTTAAGGGTTCAGGGTAAGTAAGGCATCTAAGGTTTCTGCGGGAGCAATGTGTTTGAATGTGAAGAAGTTCGGGCTGGGCAGTCTAAGGGTTTCAGTTAGTCGAGAGGGTGAGGTGATTTTTGGAAGAGGCAAGGAGGGTTGTAGCACAAGTGGTGAAGTAGGTGTTGAATTCAGAGGTGACCGAGAGGGGATCTGTGAGGAGAGTCCCTTGAGTGGGTAGATGAGGGGTGGGATTTGTAGATGGAGGGGAGAAAAGGGAGTTGAAAACTTTCCAGAATTTAGATGGCCTACTGAGATTGGCGTTTAGGGTGTTGTTAAAATATTTGGCCTTGGCTAAATGGGTGGCCTTGGTGCACTTGTTTTGGAGCATGCGGTAGGAGATGCTGTCATATGGGAGGAGTGTAGATTTGTACATTCGCCGCGCCTTGTCTCGGGCATTTTGGCACACAATTAGCTCGACGGCGATCCAGGGGAGGTGAGACCTACAGACCCTAACGCAACACAGGGGGGCATGTTTGTCCCAGACGCTGAGGAAGGTATTTTGGAAATGTGTAAGGGCTTCATCCATGTTTTTACTACTAAGGAGAAATTCCCAATTAGAGTGAGCTAGGTCTTCCAAGAGAGGGGTGAGGTTTTGTGATTTGTATGATCTTTGTAGTAGAATTTTTGGGGGGTTTAGTCCGATGGATTTTGCGGACTAGGTAGGCGATGTGATGGTCGCTCATAGAGTCTGGAAGTAGGCTGGAGTTGATGAGCCAGTGGGGGTGAGAGGTGAGAGCCCAGTCAAGTAGGGAGTGATTGCCCATCCTGGGGTTTGAGCGAGTCAGTTCGGAGATGGTTTGGGTTAGATTGAGGGCTGTAATCTCGGAACAAGCTTTGTTGAAAGCGGGGGATGGCCAGTTGAGATTTAGGTCTCCCATGATGTAAAGTTCACCTGAAGGGGCTAGGGAGGCTAGGTGGGTTGGGAGGTCAGTGACTGTTGTGGCTGGGGTGCTAGGGCAGCAGTAGATACCAGCCACATAGATAGGGAGAGAGAAGGGCAGGGACAGTTTTAGCATGAGCAGTTCATAAGCTTTGGGGTCTAATTTAGAGAGCATGATAGAAAAGTGCAGGTCTGAGTTAATATAGATAGCCACTCCTCCTCCACCGGTGGGTCAGTCTTGCTGAGTGATATTAAAACCCAGGATGGCAATGGCCGGGTCTAGAAGGTTAGGGTTTAGCCAGGTCTCTGACAGGATGATAATATCGGGGGCATGTTGCACGGCTAGGACCTGGAGAAGATCAAGCTTGGGGGCTAGGCTACAAATGTTGAGGTGAAGTAATCATAGTCCCCAGGGGAGGGAGCTGGTCGAGTTTATAGTGGTAACCTTGAGAGGGGGATGAGACATTGAAATTGAAAGCACCGAGCTGGGGTTTGGGTGTATGTCCCCCGCAGCAAGGAGCAGTAAGACAATGGTAAAGTGGTGAGAAAACATGTAAAAACATCTTGATTTGGGCGAGTGCCTCTTAGGAGATGAATTGGGGCAGCCAGCATTGGAAACGCAGGAGTTAATTTGGTGGATAGTCAACAAAAAGCAGGCATAGGTGAAGAGCAAGAGGGGGGGCTCTTATCGGATAGAAGGTCCAGGTAGTGGCTGGGAGGGATGAAGTGGCAGTGTGGGGGACGTGGGTAGGATGAGTTAGTTCAGCAGTTAGAGGGGGAGGAGTAGGGTAGCAAGTCAGTGGAGGAATTAAAGGGGGTATGTAGAATAGGAAGGAGGAGATAAGGAGTAGGTTCCTTGCTCTCTGTACCATAGCTGATAAAGCACAGGAGGCACAGAATAATGACAGTGGTTCATCAGAGGGAAAAAGGGTGGCTGTATAGCAGCTGACAGGAGGGCGATAGTCAGGAAGAAGAAGCTATGTACCAATAGTTGTAGAGTAAGTATTAGGGGTGGGGCAAGTAGTGTATTTAATAGGTGGCCTGGGAGCTGGTGTGGAGGAGGGACAAAAAACAGGCTGACTCTACTCTTATTTATGCCTCAGTTAGCGACCACTAGAGCAATCCAGTTGTAGGGGTCCAAAAAGACGTACAGCAGCTTGGTTTTCCCGGTCTAAGGAGATGCACCAATCGGGAGCTTAGGGCTATCCGCCGGCCCAATCAGGAGTCACCAAGTCAGCTGGCAAACCAATAAGGAAGCCGCTGAAAGCTGGGCATCTCTGGGAGTTCTGGTGGCAGTACCTGGGAGGTTGGGCTGGGTAAGAGAACCAGGAGGGTGGCTTGAAGTGGTCCGAGGGCTCGGCGGCAGTAACTGAAGATTCTGCCAGTGTCCTGAGGTGCCGATCCGGGTGTGGTAGCGATTTGCGAGGAAGAGAGGAAAAACAGTGTTAGATAAAAGGTCAGATTAAGTTTGGTATGAAAGAATAGGCGGGGGGCAAACAGGAGCTTGAGTAGGGGTGGGGGTGCGATTCCTGGACAAAGGAAAAAATTAGCAATTTGAGGTAGGAGAGGGGGAGGTTTAGAGAGACAGAGGAAGGAGGTTTAAGAGTAGTTAGAGAAAATAATAGCCAGGTGGGGGGGGAGGCTGTCTGCTGAGAGATTAGTTTAGTGCAGTAGTTAGGGGAAGTAAGGGAAATAAAAAATAAATAAATAAACAAGGGCATTGTTAGTTGAGTGGTGACTGTCATTTGTTTGCTATCAACCTCTGAAACAAAAAAAATGCAGCTTAAAATGCCCAAATAGAAACAAATGGCACATGCCACCCGTGCTCTACAGAATATTACAGTACAAGCAGTACTGGCATGGGGGTGCGGCTCTTTAAAATGACTCCCGAGGCTTGGCGGCTGAGAGTCTCAGGGACTTTTGAAAAAAAATCTCTAGTGTCCCAACTCACAGAATGTGTGTAAAAGACATGATTACCCGCGTCCCCGAGAGCTCTTACATTCTAAAATTGTGCAGCACTTTGACAGACTATACCTTGGTTCAGCACTGCATTCCAAAACCACCTCCTGATGCATTCTAAAGTACAGTAACATGCATCTGAACATTCTGGAAACATTAACACTACAGGCAAACCTGCCCTGTGTCAGTTTTTGCTTTTTTATTTATTTATTTATTTAGCTTTTGTTAACCGGGTAGGTACACTAGACAAGTTATATGCCTATTTTCAGGAACGACCCGGGAGAGTACAACAGGTAATACAGATACATCAGAACATAACAGCAAGTAAAGCAAGTACACAGAGTAACAAAATTCATTGAGTCACAAAACGGTAAGGCATAGAGTGAACTGCTATGACAGAGATTGATCAAGTACATATAATCAACAATATATAGTCTAAAACATACAAAGCACAGTCTGATGCCTAGGAGAGGAATTGGATCAGGAGAAACGACCAAAAGATCATTGGCAGGTCCTCAGACCAGTTGGGCTCCAAGTACAATTAGGCTAAGGAGGCTTGGGACATTCGCACGCTGAGGCCAGCTTCAGATGCCCCCACAGGGACTTCCGGAAGCACTGATGGGAGAAGGCAGAACGAACATGGTCAGGAAAGGAGTTCCAGAGCCTAGGAGCACATACAGCAAAGTTCCTGTCCCCCATAAGGGTTTGGGTGAGGGGTACTTTTAGCATCCCAGGACCCTGGGACCTGAGTGGGTAGGAGGAGGGGTCAGGAGGTGCGAGAAGCTGTGCCAGCCCCGGGGGGGAGGGGTGCCGGTTCTTTAAATGAATACTACAGCGACAGTTTTGATAATTTTGAAGAAATAGATCCTGTAAGGTTGCTGATAGGGAGGACTAGTCTAAATTCTGGTTGTGACATCATCAGTGGCTTTTCACTGAAACTGGCCTGTTTGAACAGGGAGTGAAATCAGTGTTACAAAATAGCTCATAACTTAAAAATGAAGTAACGTAGAAACCTAATTTTTGGTATGAGATTTATTGGGAGTAGGCTGATTCTAATTCTGCAGTGTAGTACTTTTGACCAGACTACTTCTTTAAACAGAATTGTATGGTGTCAAAAGGACTCACAATGCAACCAGAAAAGGCTGAGAAATGCAGACAAATACACATGTTTTGTCCTTGTTAGGACTCATCAATATTCCACATCTATAACTCAACCAAGAGGGAGAGAGCCAGCCTTAGGAGGGTCTTACACGTATGGGTCACTGGGGAGCCATAGTAGAGAAGAACTACAAAAGTCAAGAACTCCAGAGCAAATACCCTGAGGCAAGGGTTACCATGCCTTGCATTACTGGGGTATGTGCAATTCTGTTTCTGTCTGTAAGGTTGATTTCTCCTGATTTTTCTAGTGAGATTATTCAAGCACCAACAGAAAAATGTGGGAAGAAATTGCACCCATTTTTCACAGATAAGACTGAGGCAATTTTAAGTGAGTTTTGCCTACTTCTTGATTTGATCATTGTGAGAGTGACTATAGTTCTTCTTCTCCAAAATTTACACTTTCACAAGTTTCTGTCTACAGTATAAGCTGTGTTGGCATACTGTACCTTAAAAACAATATGCTCATCAGATCCTTTACGTGACAGATTATTCTTTACTGGACTACTGATTTTAGCTCAGTATATTACGCAACTAGGTTCACTACTCACTTCTTAATGGTGTAGTTCATTAGGACAAAAAAATCTTCACTGTCAAACCAATTTTAAAGAAAATCTAATCTGGAGAACTCATGTAACCTATCAAACTTTCAACTAGTATGTACTGTAATCTTTGTCTTCTAGCTAAACTCGTGTAAGAGCTGGTAGCTAAGCAGCTAACTGAGTATCTTCAGTCTAACAAACTGAGTACTATCAAGATTAAGGTTATACCATAGTCCTGAAACCGCTTTGGCAATTGTAACAAATGATAGTCTGGTAGATAGAATTTTGGATCCTGCATTGTTTTGGCCCTATTGGACCTCTCAGCAGTTTTAGGCACTACTAATCACAGTCCTGTTAAACTACTATAGTAAAGAATGTGTTTACTCTTAGAGAGAACAGTCACTAGTATCTTTCGACAATTACCATACCAAAAACATTCTACATGCTGCCTAAAATACATAAACCTGACAATCCAGGGAGACCCATAGTCTCTGGGAATGGTACCCTGACTGAGGGTATTTCAGGGTTAATAGAAACCATTTTTAATGGTTATGGAAAGAGAGAATTACATCCAGGACACTACACACTTCCAGCGTAAACTTTCTGATTATAAGGACTTACCAAGCGATACCATTTTAGCCATGATGGATGTAACATCACTCTATACTAATATTCCATACACGGATGGCATTTCAGCCTTCCGTAAATACATACAGGAGAAAGGACTGGACCAAAACATCAACCCTGAAGTGGTGGGGAAACTTACATAATTCATTCTGACACATAATAACTTCAGCTTCAATTGTAAACATTATGTTCAAACTATGGGAACAGCAATGGGAACCAAGATGGCTCCACAGTATGCTAATCTTTTTATGGAAAATTTGGAGGAGGATTTTTTTAAGGCACTGTACACACAAACCACTTGCTTATTTCCATTACATTGATGATTTATTTATAAATAGGATGGAGGGTACTGACACACTTAAGGATTTTCATCAGGAACTTAATAACTTCCACCCAACCATAATGTTTTCCGAGGAATATTCTACCACAACTGTTAATTTTCTGGACACCACTGTCATCATCAAGGATGGAACCTTACATACATGCATTAACTGGAAGCCAACAGACAGACAGATACTTACACAGGAACAGTAATCACCCGAGCCACACTAAGAAATCTGTCATGTACAGTCAATCGCTTTGGTGTCAGCATATCTGTTCAAATGAGGAAGACAGAGATACACATTTGGCTATGTTGAAAAATACCTTTATTGAGCAGGGACACTCTTCCAGAGAAATTGACAGGACAATAGAATGTGCAACACATGTATCAAGGCAACAACTACTTCATTATAAGGAAAGGACAGCTACCAAAAGAATACCCTTAGTAGTCACATATCATCCTGACCTTTAACTTCTGTGCAAGACTATTAAGAACCTCCACCCAATATTTAGTGAGGATGAGATTCTGAATTGTATTTTTTAAGGAACTACCACTACTATCTTTTAAACAACTACCAAACTTGGCCAAACTAATTATGATGAGTAAACTTTTACCAGTACAGAATGTCATTACACTTAGAGGTACACAAGCCTGCAACAAACTCAGATGTAAGACTTGTGAGCTCATTACCACTTCAGACTGTGTGGTTACATCACAAAACAGACAAGTCAGGGTACAGGGAAATTATATATGTGCATCACGGCATGTTGTTTATTTCATTCAATGCAAGAGATATCCACAAAGAGGTTATGTTGGAGACACAGGCCAACTAATCTACACTAGAATGAACTTGAACAGACATAATATTAATCTCAAGATGACTGAAAAATGAGTAGAGCAACACTTCTATTGGCCAGACCACTCAACCTCAGATATGTCAGTGTAACCCCCTTGTTCAGAGGGGTTACTAGAATCTCACTTAGAATCAGTGGCAGGCAGGAAGAAGCAGCTTGTGAGATGCCAGTTAAATGGGTTTTCACACTTGCACACTCTGTTTTCAGTTTCTGCTGAGCTGGAGTGATGATGTCACCTTAGAATTCTCGCAGCAGCATAAGCCACAATGGAATGCTAGCTGCCAGGGTTAGCAGTAGAAGGTTAGAGATTCAAGTAAGTTTTGAGAGAGAATCAGGAGAGTGAAAAGTGCTGCAGTGTGCAGCTCCTCAGACCTAGCTCTGAGAGACAGCTACCTCAGTAGAAGGGGTTGTGCGTTCTCACCCTAGAGAAGAACACAGCAGACCTATAGAAGGAAGTGGTAGAGACCATTCCTAGAAGTTGTTCCAGTGCCCCATTCCTGCAGGGATGGGGGGAATTTCAGAAATTCAGGGGCAATCCCCTGGTCCAGCCTGGAAGAGTAAAGCTGCCTGAGAGTCATTTTGTTCTGTGAGTACCTGAGACACCTGCATTCTGTGGTGATTTTTTGTCTGACAAAGGGACTCTGTTCACCAAGACTGTGTGTTAAGTAAAAGTGTCTACCTACTGTGGGGTCAAGGAGAGACTTGCCAAGTACAGAACTTTTAGACTCTGTATGATTTAAATGCATCTGCAACAGTGGGGGTCTAGGGTAAAGACATAGCCACATATAGAACTTTTAAAGTCAGAACACATCTGTAGTGTCAGAAAGTAGAATGTTAATTGTGAAAAACATTTCAAGAGAGCATCTACAAGAGTGTTTCAAAGAAAGGTGTTGTAACTAAATGAATGGCCGAGTATAGATTTGGAAGTAAGAGGTGGGGAGACCCCCCCATCTGGAGTAACCAGGTTTACCTCTCTGTGTTCAGTTTGTGCACCTATGTTTTCTCTTGGCGCATTTTGCCAATACCTGAGGAAAGCACCCAGATGTGGGATATTGGATTTTCCCTGAGAGCCAGAATGTACTTGTGGGTGGTTTAGGGAGCCACCATCAACCATCCTGCAATATGGAAAAGTGTCCTAGTACTGGCCCGGGTGCCAAGTCAAGGAAAAGAAAAGAAGTGTACCAGTTTGGGCTGTGTGTGACTAGATTTGTTCAGAACCTGAGGGTTCATTGTAAGGAATTGTGCTCTGTACCTCAGTAATCTGCATTTTACCAGTGAGAGTAGCCCTGTTGGGGTCCATCTTTGCTTTGTTATTCTCTGTGTTATGTGAATAAAAGCCACACTCTAGAATCTCATCCTGGCTTGGACATTACAGTTATTGCTTCCAGTGTTCGGATTTACTTGGGTGCCACTGATCAGAAGTACAAACCTAGCATAATGCTGAGCAAATGTTTTCTCCCAGGGACCCAGGTTGATGGACATGTTAATGGTTCCCCCAAGAGTGAGCCTGGTAATTGCCACAGTTGGTTTGTCTGTCTGAGGATGTCAGGCTATGAAGTAGAAGTAATAAGTCTACAGAGTCTGTGAGTATTTGTAGGGACTATCCCCACCCCTCTTGGAGGTGCCTAGATAAGAGATGAGCAGCCCTGCTGGTAGAGATAAAGGGGGGCCAGTGGGGGGAGGTTAAAAATGGAGGCACTGCTGGGATTTGTTTGGAATTTGGGAGAAAACAAGAAATGTTTGCTCAGGTTGTGGTTAGTGTTTTGTCTGTCTGGCAGTTGGTAGCCCAAAAATCGGAAGTTTTGTGCATAAGGGATTTTCCAGAGAAGTGCCATCCATATCTGCCACTGTGCGCCCGCTGTTCATAAGCTGCTGTGATTGTGCCATTTACCAAGGAGCTATAAAGCCAGATTATGTGTTCCCCTTGTCCTGCATCAAAAATAACAGTTGCCAGCTTTAAATCTTTAAGTTGTGACAAGAAAAAGTATTGAGAACTGTGGGAAACAAAGAGACATTTGTGCCCTGAAAGTTTAAAATGCTTGATGTGTGGACTGGGGGAGTCGCTAAGGAAATCGCCATGAAAAATGGTTAAAATGGTGCTCTCGCCGTGGTGAAAAAAAAAAGTTGCTTTCCAGTTTAAATTTTGCCTGCTCGATGATTGCTGTGGAGGAGAAGAGCATGAGAAGAGAGAGAGGCTCATTTGCATGGTGTCGAGTGACTGGTGAGACTACAATCAGTCCCGCCCCCAAGCCACTGTCACAGTGCTGCCCAGTGTTTGAGATGGAGAGAGCCAGTGGTGTGCAAGGTGCCTAGCCAGGAGGAGCTTTGTGGTGACTGCAAATGTTATAAAAAGTAAAATATTAGACCTTTCTGTTTTAAATCAGGCTCAACCCATATTCCAATCAAGTGGGGAGAAAGTGTGGTGTTCACAGGGACAATTGGCAGGACCACCAGCCTGCTTCAATCCAGAGGCCTCCAGGATCGGCTGTAGGCTGAAATTTCCATTGCAAAGCCAGCTACTGATTCAGTAAGTATAATTCAGCAAAAATGAGCTCAAACTGTGTGTGATTTTTTCAAAAGGCAGCTGGATCTGTGTGTAACAGTGTGATTGTTTTGCAAAGAAGGACTGTGTAAAGTAAATCAAACCTAAGCAAGAATTCTGAGCATTAGACTGTGAGCATGATTATAGATTCAGCAACAGTGTAATTTTCTGAGCAAAAGGAGATACTGTGGGTTGTATGAGAGATGCAACAATACAGGCAATCCTGTTCATGAAAAACTGTGGCTTTAGTGACTTTAAGCAAGAAAAAGTGATCCAAAGCTAATGTAAAGTCCTAGAAAATCATATAGATGTGCTGGGGAAGTGAAACAGTGCAGTCTGTGCAGTTTGAGTAAACTTTATCAGTATGCAGAAAATCGGAAGCGCAGTGGTTTGAGTCAGAGACAGAATGTTGATGCACCAGGAGTGCTGCCACTGTCATTACAGGGTGGGGTATTAATGTAAATACAGCAGCAGGGGAGCAATTTGTGAGACTGTTCCAAGTAGAGTGAACTCAGATTCGTTTGACTCACACGTGGACAAAGCTTCAAGATCCTGCAAATGGCAGCACATAGCACCAGGTGGAGCCTGTTGGGGGAAGCCCAGCAGAGTGTGGCACAAAGGAAGAGGGTGTGGATGTACTGGCAGAGCAAAGTATTCATGATGTGTCCATGTCCGGGTCACAGATGGACAGTGTGGAGGGAGCATCAGTGGATCCATGGAGAGAGGGGCCAAGCCCTAGTCTCATAGGAGAGGATGAGATGCAAGAGACCCTAGATTGGGAGGTGTCAACCTCCACACCCAGTGAAAAGTGGACAGTCTCGGGAGTGAGGATGACTGCTCACTCCTGGGCCCAGATCCTAAGTGAGGAAGAGGAGGAGGGGGAGGCTATGTATCCTTATGATAATGGTGCTGGTCCACAGCTTCGGGCCCTTGCCTCAGAGGAAGTCGAAGAAGAGATTGGTGACCCCACAGCCTTGTCCCCACAAGGAGGGGTCAGGTATCCGTTTTATGTATCCTTGAGTATGTGACACTGGCAGAATCAGGACTGGCCGCCCCCAAGCCAGGTCAGTGCTCTTGATGTGACCAAGAGTAGTAAGGAGGTAGGAAGGCAAATGACATCTATGGAATGTCCTTTCCTACCTTTCCTCGGAGAGTCTGGGAGGAGATTGAGAAAAACATGAGACCCTGGATAGTGGAAGAGGCAAATATAGACCTGCATCCAGGTGCAACTCGATTTGTCAGAGACAAAGCTGTCAGATATTGGAAAGTGGGCAGAACACTGTTCAAAGACACTGTACGTATTGTGGACAAAAAGGGAAATGAGACTTTCCATAACATGAATTATGAGCGCCCATAAGGGGTAATAATTCTTGCACCTGACCCATAGTGGTACTATCCTCAATGTAACCAGCTTCCTGTGAATGCCTACCAAGTGGAAAGCAGAGCAGTGGTAGCCAGTGCTGCCATCCAGCCATTGCCGTACCCATGTTGTTCCACCAGTCTGGTGTTCAAGGATCCAAAGGTGCATCCAGATTCATCAGCCTTATAGTGTGCCTTCCGGTTCCATTGCCTGACCTTCCAGATGACATCAGCCAGAAATGACATCAGCCCGGCTGTTTCCTGATTCATCGTCTGGGATTTTGGATGACTTCAGACCAACTGTTCCTTTCCTGTTCTAAGGTTCCATCTCCAGATGACATCAGCCAGAGATGACATCAACCCAGCAGTTTCCAGATATGCCATCCTGTCATTTCTGGAAGATTTCATCCCAGCTGTATCCAAAAAATGCTGCCAGGGAGAGTCTTCGGCTGGGGATCCAGGTGCTGTTCCATTTTCATTCTTCAAGGGACTGGTAAGTCAAAACTTTTCTTACCTTATTAACATTGCAATACACATCCTACACCTGGCAGATACAGACTATTTGAACTGTCCACAAAGACTCTCCCCTTCAGGACTGCAGTACTAAAGAACTGTGCTTCACTGGGCTCCAGCACAGGAGAGATTCTTTCATGGACCTTGCCTTCGGGCACTGTTGTCACTAGTGGGACATTTAGGGCATTCAATCCCTCAAAAAATGTATTGTATATAATGTTGATGTTTTCTACTGTTTTCTACTTTTCTAAAAAATATTTTTTGGGATTCTCCAGTGTTTTGATGGTAAGAGTTATGATTGTGGGGGAGTGTGGTAGGGTAATGCCTGGGTGTAATCTTAGCTCCTTGGTTTAGTTTGCAGGTGTCCAGGGATGGGGGGAGGTTCCCCTGTTTTGGGTAGTTTTGTTTCTTGTCAGATAGATTTTCCATAGAGGGCTAGGGGGATAGGCAGACTGTGGTCCTGACTTGCAGTAGAGGCCACAGTACTGGTCTATTAGGGCTATGCTCTGGACAGTTCTTTCAGGGCTACTGGTTACCATAGTAAGATAATAGTGTAGGGGCTGATGCATCAGCCAATGGCCTCTGGGCCCTTAGTGTTGTCTGTCTGTGCCTGGCACATGGTTGGGGAGAAGGTAGCGCTACCTCCCCATAGTCAACACATAGGGTAGGATGGCCTGGTGCTGGGTAGGTAATGACTGCGGACAGATATTTTCCTGGCCGAGGGTGGGCGTAACCCCCTTGTTCCCAGGGGTTACCAGAATCCCAATTAGAATCAGTGGCAGGCAGGGAGAGACAGCTTGTGAGATCCCAGTAAAATGGGTTTTCACACTGTCACACTCTGTTTTCAGTTTCTGCTGAGCTGGAGTGATGATGTCACCTTAGAATTTTCACAGCAGCATAAGCCACAATGGAATGCTAGCTGCAGGAGTTAGCAGTAGAAGGTTGGGAGATTCAAGTCAGTTTTGAGTTTTGATTCAGGAGAGTTAAAAGTGCTGCTGCAATGTGCAACTCCTCAAACCTAGCTCTGAGAGAGAGCTGCCTCAGTAGAAGGGATGTGTGTTCTCACCCTAGAGAAGAACACAGAAGACCTGTAGAAGGAAGTAGTAGAGACCATTCCTAGAAGTTGCATCCTGCAGGGATGGGGGGATTCCAGGAATACAGGGGCAATCCCCTGGTCCAGCCTGGAGAGAGTGAAGCTGCCTGAGAGTCATTTTGTTCTGTGACCACCTGAGACATTTCATGAAGAAGCCCTGGGGCACCTGCATTCCATGGTGAGCTTTTCCCTGACAAAGAGACTCTGTTCACCAAGACTGTGTGTTAAGTAAAAGTGTCTGTCTACTGTGGGGTCAAAGAGGCTTGCCAAGTACACAACTTTTAGACTGTGTATGATTTAAAAGCATCTGCAACAGTGGGGGTCTAGGGTAAAGACATAGTCACATACAGGACTTTTTAAGTCAGGACACATCCGTAGTGTCAGAAAGTAGAATGGTAAATGTGAAAAACATTTCGAGATAGCATCTATAAGAGTGTTTCAGAGAAAGGTGTTGTAACCAAATGAATGGCCAAGTATAAATTTGGGAACAAGAGGTGGGAGACCCCCATCTGGAGTAACTAGGTTTACTTCTCCAAGTTCAGTTTGGGCACCTATGTTTTCCCTTGGCACATTTTGCCAATGCCTGAGGAAAGCACCCAGATGTGGGATTTTGGATTTTCCCTGAGAGCTGGAATGTGCTTGTTGGTGGTTTAGGGAGCCACCATCGACCTCCATTTAATATGAACAAGTGTCCTAGTACTGGTTGGGGTGCCAAGTCAAGGAAAAGAAAAGAAATGTACCAATTTGGGCTGTGAGTGCCCAGATCCATTCAGAACCTGAGGGTTCATTGTAAGGAAGTGTGCTCTGTACCTCAGTAATCTGCATTACCAGTGAGAGTAGCCCTGTGGGAATCCATCTTTGCTTTGTTATTCTCTGTGTTATATGAATAAAAGCCACACTCTAGAGTCCCAACCTGGTTTGGACATTACAGTTATTGCTTCCAGTGTTTGGATTTACTTGAGTGCCACTGATCAGAAGTACAAACCTAGCATAATGCTGAGCAAACATTTTCTCTCAGAGACCCAGGTTGGTGGCCATGCTAAATGCCCCCCCCCAAGTGTGAGCCAGCTAGTTGCCACACTTGGTTTGCCTGTCTGAGGATGACAGGCTACAAAGTACAAGTAATGGGCCTACAGAGTCTGTAAATATTTGTAGTGACTACACCTACCCCTCTTTGCGGTGCCTAGATAGGAGAAGAGCAGTCCTGCTGGTAGAGACCAAGGGGGGGCCGGTGGGGGGAGGTTACATCAGTAATGGTCTTAATAGGAAATCTCAAAAGTACACAACAGAATAGGGCTTTTAAGATCAAACTTATATTACTTCTCAATGTAGTAAATGATGGCATGAACACAGATTTGGGATTTATGGCACATTATAGGACTTAAACCTGCACAGACCTTTTCTTTAAAGGATAGACATATTATAGGACTTCAGCATCTCCTTGGGTGTGGTTGTGTGTGTTTGGGGGGGGTTATGTTGAGTGTGGTGGATGTGGGTGTTGCTGTTACATTGAGGTGGGCTTATATTCAGGTACATGATATAATGGTGTTACAGTGTGTTATGACTCTTAGTTTACACCCTTAATGAATATTATTTCCTTTAATAGCTATCTTCCTCGGGGGTGGTAGTAGGGTTTATTCCATTGGGTCTTATTCCAATTCCTTGCCTGTTACTCTTCATACAGTAGTTTTATTATATACTGTCACATTGTTGTACTCTGAACATATTGGAGTGGAGGATCTCATTTGCATGGGTGTCCTTGACAGACTAGATTACACTGGGCTAATATTGTAGTGATCTGAGGAAATGAAGGTATGTTAGGACTCATGTCTCACATACATATAGTGTACATTCACTAACTAGTTATCTTACCCTGGGAAGGGTGGAGTTTTTTTTTAGCATTTTTTTACTCTGTACATATATCTTTTACTTGGAGCTTCAGTACAAGTTTAATTCCTTTGGATAACATTTGAACTGATTAATGTGAATGATGGTGCATTAGGACTTGTGTGTGAGTGTGTGTTTCCTTATAACTAGTTATCTTTCCCCCTTTCCCCGGAGGGGGGATTTAATTCCTATGATTTCTTTTTCAGATTCCTTAGACATTTTTAGCACATTAAGTTTAAATATGTACATATCAGATTGCATGGTCTTAGTTTCTTGGTGGTCCTGGACAAGTAGCTTTTTGTTTGGCTCTTATACTGCCAATTTATATTATCATGTATAAAATGCTGTTACAACACTAAAGGACATGAGGTTTATGGAGCATAGTAACCAGTTTGAGAGTATGGTTGAGTAGTGTTTCCAACTATTGCTCACATTAGATAAACTTTACTTTAAACCCTTTGTATACCATGTATATTTATTTTTGTAGTTCTATTCTGTGTGGCTTATTTTTAGCTTGTAATTATGACAATACGAGTTGGGTCTGTTTTTCATGAACTACACGCATAATTGACCTATACAAAGCCATGCTCCAAATGTCCTTATCTTACTCTGAAGGTATCTCTAAGTCACTTTAATTTATGTGCAGTGCACTCCTTGCATGATGCTCTAAGCACATCTGACCTTTAGGCTTTTTCAGCTGAAGCCAAACTGTTTTTTTTTTTTCAGTTTCTCTGATGTGTCTTGTGTTATTTTTAGATGAGAAATTTAAACCAAGAGGAATTTTTTTCTGTTTTTTTTTTCTGCATGATCTGGGTGTTAAAAGTATGGGATTTTCTAAATAACTGTCATTATGCTTCTGAGGAAGGACTGGGTTGGTCCGAAAGCTAAAGCACTTTGTTCTTTTTGTTAGATTTATGTTGGTCCAGTAAAAGGTATCAAATCATTTGCTTCTGGATCTTTTCATACCAAAAACAGTATTTAATGATATTTTATAATGCTTGAAATTATATATCAAAAGCAACAATATGTGGTCTGGCCGGGTGGACACCACACCTCGCACCGTGCTAGTGACCCAGGTTCAGGAGTGAGCTCAGGTTGCCTGGGGTCAGCAGGGGTGGGAGAGGACTGAGCATCCATAGGACAGCTCACCTCTCCCAGGGAGGGATGGGACACAGTGACTGGCATAGCCTGACACCTAGCGGAGGCTAGGTGTTGACACGCCTGGTCCTGAAAGATCGGGGTTGGAGGTGGGGCAGCCAGCTGGTGTGCTGCGTGTGGATGTGTGCACAGCATGCCCCTTGCTGGCATTGCACGCTCCACCTCTGAAGGTAGAAAATGGAAAAAGGGGTGCCTCAGTCATAGCGGCTTGATGGCTATCTGAGCGTACTTGTGCAGGCTCCAGGATGGGATCACCAGTATGGATCTGGACTTGGTGGGGGAGTTGGTCACCCCCTGACATCCTGCCATAGGAGTAAGCCATGGGGTAATGGGTAATTGCCCTGAGTGGGAGACCAGTGCAGATCAGATGGTGCCCAGAGATACAGATGCGAAGACAGTAGGGCCAACCGGGGCCCCAAGGGGAAAAAAGTAGTAAAAAAAAAAAGCAGCAATATTTAAACTGTTAATCGAAGAAATATAAGCTTCTTTTTTTCAATTAAAGCTTGGAGTCCGATCAACATGTATAGGAAATACAATTCTTGTGTGTTGCTTCATGTACCTGTATATACTTGTTGATACAATATGTAAACAAGTTTTAGCCAGAGCCGATAGGACTGTGAAGGGCTATCAAGTGACCAAAGTTACACATATGCATAGAAATTATTCAATGTCTGGGTGTAACTTGGCCATTTTGTGGAGGTGTTGCACCAAATTTTTCACATGGCCTTTTTTGGACCCTTCCTAATGAACAGTGCCAGTGTCATTTTGTTCACGTGTCCTGAAAGGTGGTTTCGCTGGGCAAACATGCTATTCTGTGCCACAGGTGTGAAAACAAATTGTGGGCAGGTTGTGGAAAATGACAGCTGTGCTGTTTTGAAGGAGGTGTGCCAAAATGGCAATGTTAAAAATGTGGAGTGAAAATATTACAAATTGATGTAGTTAGGGTGCGTGAGAGACTGCAGAAGGCACACTCATAACTGGTAATTTTTTGATTTTCATAATTTTTCAACCTGGGCTTTTTAGGACCCACCTCATGAATAGTGGCACTGCCATTTCGTGACTTGGTCCCGAAAGGTGATTCTGTGCAACAACCGTGAAATCACCTTTTGGGGACTGAGTAACAAACTGACAGTGACAGGTTTCATGAGCTGGTGTCCCAAGAACCCCATGTTGAAAATTTGGGGCCAAAATTCCAAACAATGGCTGAAATATCAGCATAAATTGAAAACCCCTTTGAATTGCAGTATAGCATGCTTACCTTTGATTCTTCAGTTCACGGTTGGGCTCTGAAGAGTGCAGACATGTCCCGCTCCACAGAAGATGACAGAGCCAAACTCTGGAGGCAAATATGAGGTAAGAGGGGATGTGGGGAGGTGGGTGCTTAGTGGGAGGAGAGAGGGAGACTGCAGCGATGACAAGGGACTGTTTTCTGTTTTACAAGGGGAAAAAACATGACAACAAGGGACCATTTTCTATTTGAGAGAAAAAGAAAGAAAAAACATTTTAGCACACTGGTGTGGGCTCCCTGTGGGGGAAGGGTTGTACAGGATGATGACATGGGGATTGGGCACCCCGATGTCGGGAATATCTTTAAGCACACTGGGGTGGGCTCCTAGTGTGCCGCATGACTTGGGGAGGGGGGCATAGAAAAATCTTTGCATGCACTGGGGTGGGCTCCCAGTGGGCCAGTTGAGTTGGATGGGGGGCCACAGAATGCCACAGAGCTGGTGGCCAATGTCAGGAACTTTACAGTGAATGGCATTTTGCCATTTGCAACATGGCAGTACCAGCATAAATGCGCATATAAAAGAACGAGTCAGGCGCATGCACAGTTCACGTTCCAGAATGCAGAAGTAACAGCCAAAATAGTGTGGCTGTTATTCTGTAGCAGCTGATCATGGTGGAAGGGTTCAAGCTCCACTGGGCTTTCTGAAGGGTACTTCCAAAAGTCCAATGGAAGGTTCCACGATCGGCCATTTTCAAACCTACTGATCGATCCCAATAGGACTGTAGGTTCCACCCACAGTCCTAAAAATAGCAGGACTTTAAAATTTAGTGAATCATTTTCTGTTTTATATGTTGATATATGGCAGCTATAGTAATATCTTATCTCAGTATTTCAACTTAACTGACTCACAGTGTTCATTTGAAAAACGAAGTTTCTAGCCTACCATTTCTAAAGTTACCGCATTTTAAACAAATTTTCTTTTGAAAGGTCTATCTTTGGAAACATTGGTGATAGAAACTTATTTTTGTAATGAAAGCTTGGAGTCCAGTCATCAAAATTAGCTCTGTTGATACTGCTTTAATGTGTTGATAATATTGTAACTACAGTATGTCAGCACCATTCAAAATGACTTTTCTGGAATGTTGTGAATATTTACTTATGACACAGCTTAAAATTAAAAAAAAAACAGCATGTTGGCATAGTTTTTAAATATCATTACAGTATGTTGACACTATTTTTTTGATTGACATTATAAATTACATGACAGTTAATTACTATGATATTGTTCTACTTTTTTTTATAAAATATTGGTAATTCTGCACATTATTTAATTAACAACTGTGATGTTTATAACTTAATTGTCATTCATCTTATAATGTAAATTGTGCTGTGAACATTTCGGTCTCCCCTCTAGCAGTACATACTCTGAATTGCTTTCACATGTTCTGCTTTAGCTGAGGGTTTTAGGCCTTCTAGAATCTGTTCTCAGTGTGTCTCTTATTTTGCTTTTCATTTGTTTTATAATAAAATTGCCCAATCTGAGTCAAACATAATACCAATTTTGATCATAGTCCCCCAGGAGTACTTACTTGGATCCATTTTCCTCAACATCTACTGTATATCCTGCCCCTTGAAAAACTGTGTGTAATATAGTTTGAGCTTTCATATTTATGCTGATATCGAAGCTATGCAGGAAAACATTTTGCTGATAGATAGCGGAATTGTCATTCTAATTCTATAATGTATGTGGAATTTCCACAAAACATGCTAAATTCTGTCAAAATTTAAATTTTAGTTACTGTGTTCTCTCACTATATTGAATGACTTGGAAGCAAGAACAGCTGTTTGTTATAGTGCCATGTTTGTTATAGTGAGTGAGGCACTTGTGGTATCAGTAAACAATGTAGATACATTAGATAGATACAATTTAATTTGAGATTTATTAATAGAGTAGCTCAATCATTAAAAATATATTAAACCATGCTTATCTTTTGCTTCTTTTTACTTGTTTCACTTTTGAAAAATAAAGTAATACAGTTCAGTTCAGTATTGTAGTTCGGGTCACTGACTGTCACTGAGACTTTAAATGTTCAGTGATCCTGCTTTGTTTAGCAGTTTTGGCTGCCAAGTCATTGGCATAGGAGAACAGGTGCCTAAATTGTAGGACCTTAATGGGTCTGATTATTGTGATTGCAGCCAGTGCAGCCCATGTTGTAGTCCTTGTATAGCATCACTTTATGTTGGTGCTACAAGCTTCTCCTAGGATTCTTCTCACAGATCCTTTTACACCTCCCCTTCCTGCACAGTAAGTGTGACAGCATTAACAATATCTAAACCAGTGAACTGATCCATTGTCTGTATCCTGTCATCAGCTGCCAGCAACCTGATTATGTTTATCCTCATCAGCTGTGTCTGTCAGCAAGTTGGAGGCAGCAGTACTGGCCAGGTACTCTGTGGTACACAGCCCAAGGAAGAATCACAGAGGAGAGGGAGTGGCCATTTCTTTTAAAGCCAGCCTGGGACTCACAGTGCTACTGGTGGGTCCCACCAGGCCATTTAAGAGTGTTGCCATGCAGGGGGGTCCTAGTGCAGGCTATAGGATCCTTCTAATATACTGGCCACCTGGCAGGGAGAGGGAATTCCTGCAGGAGGTAGGGGAGTTCATTGCCAGCCTGGTGTTGGAGTCCCTGAGAAGGATAATTCTTGGGGATTCTAACACCTAGATTGATGACACTCTCATCATTTGTTTGTGACCTCCTCCAGAGCATGGAAGCTAGGGGCCTATCGCAGGTTGCTACCTCAGTGACCTACTTATATGGGCACACATTAGACCTGGTGTTCACACTGTTTCTTGAAGCCAATGGCCTCATGATTGATACAGTTGCTTGGCCAGATCATACCACCATGAGGTTCACATTTGAAGCCCCCCCAGAGGGTCATCCTCTGTGGAGATGGTCTGATACCTTCCTTTGTGGGGATTGTCCCCAACAGGACTACAGGCAGTGCTGGACCTGTCGAGTGTGGAGACTGCATGCACAATGGGTGTGGAGGAGGCAGTGGCAGCCTATAACATGGTTGTTGCAGTAGCCTTCGACTCTATTGTGCCTATCATGTCTAGCCCTTATCTACTCACCTGAGGCCCCCCTGGTTTGATGGGGAACTCAAGATATTAAAGAGAATGAGCCAGATGTTGGAATGGCATTGGAGGAGTTTGGGACTGATGGAGAACAAATTGGCTTTGAGGTCACATTATGATGACTATCAAAGGGCAATCTTATGGAAAAAGGTGGATTTTCTGTCAAGGCAGATTGCTGCAGCAAGGAACAGACTGGCTCAGTTCTTTTGTACAATAGGCGGGTTGCTGCCCCGGGCCTGTCTCTGTACGGGAGGAGCATGTTCAAGCACGAGGTGCAATGAGTTTGCTTTGTTCTTTACCAACAAAGTGTCCTCTATCAGGACTGAGATCTCCTCCAGTGCTGCTCAAAGAGCTTGTGGGATCGGACCAGTGAAGTGCTGGGGCACCCCTGCTATATGGGGTGAGTTTGACCCAGTTGGAGTGGATGAGGTTGTTGAAATAGTCTTGAGGCTGGGACCAACCTATTGCGATCTAGACCCAGATCCAGCCTGACGTTTGGTTGGTTGTGTGGAACTGATTGGACCTGTGGTTGCTGAGATCATCTGCTGTTTCGTGGTGAGTGGGGTATTTCTGCTAGCCTTAAAAGGAGGCCTTGGTGAGACCACTTCTGAAGAAGCCCTCATTGGACCCAGAGTGTCTCACCAACTACAGACCATTTTTAGGGAAGATTTTAGAAGAAAGTGGTGGTCGTTCAGTTTGAGGCTCATCTCACTTCCTCTGCCACATTTGAGCATTTCCAGTCTGGCTTTAGACCTGGACATAGCACGGAGACTGCCCTGGTGAAAGTGCTGAATCATCTCCTAATAGCGAGAGATAGGGGAGAACGTACCATCCTTTTCTCCTGGATTTCTCTGCATCATTTAACACCATGGACCATGAGGTGTTACTGGACAGACTGCAGAACTAGTGTGGACTAACTGACAATGTCATCAGCTGGTTTAGGTCCTACCTCACAGGCAGGGTGCAAAGGGTGATGATAGGATTATCCTCATCTAGCCCAATGCCCTGTGGAGTCCTACAATGATTGGGTCTGTCACCACTGTTGTTCACGGTGTATATGCTGCCTTTGGGAAATGTTATCAAGTGGTATAGGCTGGGTTTTCATTGGTTCATTGATGATACCTGTCCTGTGTGCCAGGAAACCAGATTGCAGTTTATGTATTTAACAACTGTCTGGTCGAGATCCAAAACTGGATGACTCAAAACTGGCTACGACTCAACCCAGACAAGACGGAGGTATTGTTGGTGGATCCTGGTTGTCAGCAGGATGGAGGACGGTTAGGGAATGATCCTGGACTGAGACTGGGTGATGGTCCCCTGACCCCCTCTATTCAGTTTAGGGATCTGGGCATGTTCCTTGACAACGGCTTGACATTTGATGCTCAGGTGTCAGCCATCATCCAAAGTGGCATTTATCATCTTAGGAACATTGCCCCGATCCAAGCCCTGATACCAGCTGGTGATCTTGCCATCCTAATACGTGCCTTCATCACGTCTATGTTGGATTACTGCAATTCTCTGTACCTGGGGCTATCTGGAGGCAGCTTGCACCATCTGCAGCTGGTGCAGAACATGGTGGCCAGGCTGTTAATGGGTGCATCGAGATTTGACCATATTACACCTGTTCTTTATGGTCTGTACTGGCTGCCAATAAGGTGGAGGATAGTTTTCAAGGTTGGATTACTGACCTACAAAGCCCGGCATGGCTGGGGACCAGACTACCTGCATGACCTCCTGCTTCCTTATTGCCCAGTTTGTTCTCTCCATTCCACTGAAGGCAGAATCCTGGTGGTTCCATGGGCTAGGTTGCAGCACTTAGGGGACCAGGCTTTCTCTGTTGCTGCACTGGCCCTGTGGAATGCACTGCCAGGTTATATGAGGGAGGCACCATCAGTATAAACCTTCAGAAAAGGGCTGAAGATGTTTTTATTTTACAAAAGCACAGAGGATCATGTACTGCTCCAGGTGTTTAAAGTTTGTAATACTACCAGTATGAAAGCAGGGTGGACCGTACCAGGACATTATGATATCTTAACACAGCTTTTCCAAAAATAGAAAAAGAGGTCAGCACTCCCAAAAAAAGTTCAAGTAATTTTACTTAGCGGAAAATTTTCAGCATAGATCCAAGCTTAAGTTTCAATTGCAAAGAGCTAGCAGTAGACAAACAGGCACAGGAACATATATTTTTGCAGCCCATAAGCGGCTCCAACATGCAACATTTGCAATTTGAATTCTGCAGGGCAAACTTTTCAAAAACTTCCAAATGCCATCACACATTACGTTTACATTTCAGCGTCATGACCAACACCTTCCTCAGAATATGAGTGAGCGATCACATGTTCTGAGGAAGGTGTCGGTCATGACGCTGAAACGTAAATGTAATGTGTGTGGAAGGTTTTACTTTGCCATCTTTGGTGAAAAGTTTGGACTCAGGAAGGTATGTGTGGCATTGGTCAAACAAAAGTAGTGCTCTTGTGGGAAGTTTCACTTTTCTAAGGCAGGGTCTCACAGAGGAAATGAATGACTCTGTGGACCACTATTTGAAAATGTCAGATGTCAATGACTCTATGAATCACTGTTTGAAAATGTCAGATGTCATCCAAGCATTTCTACTGTGATTGTAAGTTATGGGGAGAGACAACATGTTCACATGATGAAAGCACATTGGACTGGCAAATTTCTTGATGCAAAATGGTTGAATCTTGGGCTGGATTTTCAGTGCCCCTGAAAGTCGCACGGCTGGGAGGAAAAACTGGCACAAGTAGGTCACCACTTGCAGAGCCAGAGTTTTTCCCACAGCCACCATATTTTTAGAAATGCAGCTGGATTATTACAACTGGTTCCATGATTTATGGCAGCTTGTGGCCATTTATTTTTGGCACAGCTGAGCTAGAATGTTATGACTGGTGGGACCAGGCATAACATCCCCTGTAGCTGCACCAGCTGAAAATACAACTCTCTAGGTGTGTACGAATACCTTAATTTGAATATGCGGATGCATTTTTGTATTTGGGGTGCCAGATATTCATTATGAACATACGAACATATGAAAATGCCAGCAGTAACAGGCCTCAGGTCTATTGGGTCTGCTCAAGTGAGCAGCTAGCACCTTATAATGCTGATGCCCCTTCCTTCACCCCCATCCTATTACCCCTTCTCCTTCCCCTATCCCAACCCCTCTTGAAGCTGTCTACCTTCTTGCAGGCCACTACCTCACCCAGCAAGGAGTTCCACTTGTCCACCACTCTTTCTATGAAAAAATATTTCCTCATCTCTCCCCTGAATCTAACCCCCTCCAATCTCAGTCGGTGTCCTCTCATGTTCCTCTCCTTTCTCCTCTGGAATATACTTTCTGTATCACTCTTGTTTATTCCTTTCAGGTACTTAAAGGTCTCAATCATATCTCCCCTGTCCCTCCTCTCTTCCAGAGAGTACATATTCATCTCCTCCAGCCTTTCCTCATATGGCTTGCACTCCAATTCCTGGATCATCTTTGTAGTTGTACACTGTACCCCCTCCAACAAATTGATGTCCTTCTTCAGGAACTGGTGCCAGTATTGCATCCAGTACTCCAGGTGGGGCCTGACCAGCAACCTATACAAGGGCAGAATAAGCTCCCTACTTCTGGAGAAGATCCCTCTAGCTATACACCCCAGCATTTTGACACTGACCACATCATGAGGGTCGGACAGCAGCCCATCCTGGGAGTTGAGATGCAGTGCAGCGTAGCTGGGGCGGGGGTTTAGGAGGAAGCTGATTGAGTCCCAGAATTTTCTAGGGTCTCCAAGGTTGGCCTTTTGCAGATTGCAGAAGTGGGTCTGTTTCTTTTTTTTTTTTCCACCTCTTTATTCATTTTTCAGATGCAAGACACAAACAAACCACCCCTGGAATCTCAGGGCACACAGCCCAAAACTGACTGTGTAAACTATATACAATACAACTATATACATGCACAGAGGTAGTGTCCGTCCCTCCCTCCAACTCTAGCTTTATATTCATCAACACCCTTTTGTAGGTACATCGGTCTACTTATGGGTCAGACTTTTCCCCGCTGTTCCCAATATGTCACTTGTGGCCTGTTTGACCCAACTTCATAATGAGTTAATAATTGCTCATAGGTTGACACCCCTCTGTGCCCCCCGGAAAGAGAGACAGTCCCCATTCCCCCCGTCCATCTAGCAGACCCAGCCTTTTTTCTTTTGCTTTTGCTACAATCATCCCAACACCCTGTCCCTCCATAGAGATATGCAAGAAAAACCTAATCCTCTAACCTCACTAGCAACTTCATGTTCCTATTCTTGTTCCAGCCTACAAGTTGGCTAACCGCAGCCCGACAGACAGACCCATGTCCCAGCATGCGACCCTTATTGGGAGTAAATCGCCTCCAGTACTGCCCACCTCTTAACATATAATCCCTTCCTCCCCTCTGAATATAAGTGCCTCTTAATCTTAACTAGGGCCCCAATAAGGTCCCCCACCCAGTGCCTATACCCATACAATTGGTCATCTTTCCAGTGCTGGACCATGCACGCTTTAACTACTGCCACCATCAGAGATACATGATATCTGGGTGTAACTCCAACAATTCACGAAAAGTCCCCTAGGACACATATCTCTGGTGTTATAAATTCCGAGTAGTCCAACAGCGGATCCATCTGCGTTTTTATTTCATCCCATAGGGGTACTATTTTGCTGCAATCCCATAGCACATGCAGTAGGTCGCCCTTTTCTGATTCACATATAAAACCTAGGTCTGTCTGTCTAAGGCCTCTGTCATAAAGTTTTACAGGGGTGAAATATAAATTGGAAGCAATAAAGATTTGTAAACTCCTATGTTTGGGTATCACTATATATTTACTATTATTCCATACATTAGCCCAGTTAATGTTTTGAGGAGCCAACCTGTTGTCCCAATATGGTACTGCAATAGGGGAGCGTGGCCCAAAGAAACCTAACAACATCTTGTAGACTTGCGATAGAGACCTGGTTCTCAGTCAATCTCCCTCAGCTCATCCCAATTGAATGTACATTCAGAAAGGCCCCCTAATCTCTTTAATGTTCCTTCAAGCATACGTGTAAGTTGTAATCTATGAAAAAAGGGCATTCCGTTGCACTGTGCTGGGAAAACCACTTTGTTGTCCTGAATGACATTCTGTAGGCTCAGGCCCGAAACCCATCTAGCCCATTTCCCTTTAATTACCTTATTCCCTATAACTAAATTGGGGTTGCCCAGCAATGGTTGTTCTTGAGCCCTCATCTCATCCTGCTTTTGAGCTGAGGTCAATAGGGACCACCAGGCTTCTGTTGCTTTCACAATCGGGCTTCCCAACTTTTGTTTAAAACAAGCAGTTATCTTGGCAATTAAGGGTGCCTCTGGAGAGAGACCCTCTTCTCTCATCATTTGCGTCTCTAAATGCAACCAATCCAGGATATATGCTTCTCCCTCTAGACTTCTACCCCATCGAGCCATTAGACCCAGCTGCCCAGCAACATAGTACAACTGGAGATCTGGTAACTTAATACCTCCCATAGCAGGAGGTAATCACAAATGATTATATTTTTTTCCTTGGGGGTTTGCAGTCCCATAGAAAATCTGAAAGTACCTTCTTAATCAATCTAAACCATTTATTGGGAATACTATAGGGAGCTAAATACACTGGATATAGCAGCCTCGGTAGCAGGTTCAATTTAATGAGCCCAAGCCTGGCCATAAAGTTGAGAGGCAGCTTATTCCATCTTACTAAGTCTCCTTTAATGGCTGACAATGTCCCTTCCATATTCGTTTCGACCCCTAGCTTATTGATCCTTGTGATACAGATACCCAGATATCTGATCTTATCTGTCACCCACTGGGTTCATGACTGGGCAAAATCTGCCTTATATACATGTGGTGGCAGAGGAAGGATCTGAGTTTTGGTTAAGTTGAGCTTATAGCTAGAAACTTTAGCGAATTGCTCTATTAACTCTCTTGTCTTCTGAAATCTGACCGCCGGGTCTCTTAAGTGCAGAAGCACATCGTCCGAAAAAACTGAAAATTTTAACTCCCTTCCCATTATCTCAACCCCCCATATCTGCCTATCTTTGTTGACCGTTCTCAACAGGGGCTCTAAGTAGATGTTGAATAGAAGCGGAGAGAGAGGGCATCCTTGCCGAGTCCCATTTCTTAACTGAATTTCCTGCGAAATGTAGCCATTGCACAGGACTCTAGCTGTCGGTGCTACATACAGTATAAGTTTTTTATACCCCTAAGAAGGCCCTCTGGGAAGCCCATCTTCTCCACTATAGCAAAGAGAAAGAAATGAGAGACCCTATCAAAAGCTTTCTCCGCTTCTAATGATGTTAAAGCTATGGGTAATTGAGAGTCTGCTGAATAGTTCAGGATATGATGGAGCTTCCTCAGAGCATCATGCACCCCCCTTCCCCAGCATAAATCCTACTTGTTCTTGACTAATTATAGTAGGCGCTATTCGCCAAATTCTATTGGCCAGTATTTTGGTGAGAATATTAATATCTTCGTTCATTAATGCTATAGGCCTATAGTTACCTGGTTCATCCTTAGGCTTGGCCGGTTTAGGAATTAATGTAATGTAAGCCTGGTGGGGGGGGGGGGCACTCCTTCCTGCTTTATAGTATTATAAAAATCCTGTAGTATGGGCAATATAGTCTGGATATAGGTCTGGTAGAATTTTGCTGTAAGGCCATCCAGACCTGGTGTCTTGCCCGACGGAAGGGATCTGACTACTTCCACTATCTCTGCTGCATCTATGGGAGATGCTAAATCCCTAGCCTGAATAGGATCTAACACCGGTAAAGGTACCTTCTCCAAAAATGCCTTAATCTCCTCCTCCCCTGCCATATTCTCAATTTGATATAGATCTTTAAAGTACACCACAAAGGCATCTGCTAACTCCTGGGGATCTGTTATAAGTTTCCCATCGAGCCTAATGGATGTCACTATTCTACTCGCCTCCCATTCCCTAACTCTGGCCGCCAGCAGATATCCCGGGACATCACCTTGCAATAGATATTTAGCTTTAATCTTTTCTAACCAAAAATCTATCTTGCCATGGACAATTTCCTCCAAATCGCACCTTAGACTTCTAATTTCCCCATCAATTTTCTCCGTGGATCCCTCCATTGGTGTCAAATAACTAAGGGCCCTCAAAATAAAATCCTCTCTTGCCCTCCTCTGCTTCTTTTTCCGGGCTGTTAGCTCCTGAGCCACTCCTGCAAAGAGCACTTTGCAGGTTGGCCAAGCCAGATCTTTATTTAACAAAGTAGGCAGTTGTTTTTTGATGATCTCCAGCAGGGTTCCTTCCAGTTCCTCTTTAGTTGCAGAGTCCATCAATAGGGAGTCACTCAATCTCCATCGAAAAGGTCTAGGTGGGCCTGCCCTCGGCTCCCAAGCTAATTTAATTGGGGAGTGGTCTGAGAAAGTTCAACCTTCCATAGTCAGTTCCCTGATCCCCATCAGTACCTCCCTATTGACTAAGAAAAAGTCAATACGGGATTGAGTCTTGTGCACTGCCAAATAGAATATCATATTCCTATACCCTTTAGCATGTGTTCGTGCTGGGTCTACCAGGGCCGATGCCTCAAACAGCTTATTTAGAGCTATTTCGGCCTTTGTCAGTGGTCCTCTTGCTGGCGGGATCCTGTCCCTACCATTATCAAGACATGCATTCCAATCTCCTGCTAAGATAAGAGCTCGCCCCGAGAAACCAGCTAAATCTCTCTCTATCGAAGCAAAAAATTCCGAGTTGGGGGGTCGGGCCATATATTGAAGCCACTAAAGTGTCCCTACCCCATAATAAGCCCGAAATATAGATCCCTCTACCATCTTTTCTTGCAACGACCTGCTCCACACAGGACAAGCAGGATTTTCTAATTAAGATCGCTACTCCTCCTGATGCTCTCTCCCTCCCCACCCCATACACTTGTCCCACCCATAAACGTTTAAGACTATTCAGCTCCTCTGTCAATAAATGTGTCTCTTGTAAGGCAACAATATGAGCACCCAAATGGTCTAAATGCCTTATAATTACTAGTTTTTTCCGTCTACCCCTGAGTCCTTTGACATTCCACGAAATTAGTTGGACGTTCATCATTTATCAAGTCAAAAACTCATATTGGGACTATTGGCTCTCAAAACCCCATCTCAGCCTGCTTCTTCTGTTTCTATCTTACAGGACTCTCTCTCTCTCTCTCTTTCCCTAATCCCAATCCCTCCCCCCAACTCCCCTGCCCCTGATCCCTGGATCACTCTCCTTCCAGTCTTCGGGTCATCGATGAGCTCCCTCCTTCGCTACTCCCCTGCCCTTCCATGACCTACCTCTCTCCAGGATCCATTTGTAAATATTATAAAACTCCTATCATACCATACATTATTCATTCTACCTTATAACCCCTTCTACCTAATCTCTCGTCCCTTCAGCCTTCCACTCCTTCTCTGCCATCGCTGTTAACAGGCCATTCAAGGGTTCCCTTTTCCACGTCTCAGAGGGCTATTGGCCATGAAATTCTCCATTTCTGATTGCTGGGAGTCAACATAACTTAACCCTTATCTCCCCTCTGTAGTCCCTTTATGTTATGACTTCTTTCAGTTTCTCTCCATTTAGCCCCATTCTCCGTCCTCCACACTCCGACCCCCCCATATGTTCCTCTAGCCCTTTCATTATTGTAGCAATGTGCTGAGGCATTTCTTGATTGAGTGGGGGCCCCCTCTCCCAAGCACAAGTATCCTCTGTGGATACCATAATGCTCCTTGGCTTAGATCCTTATCCACTCTATGGCCACCTCCCTTGTCTTTCCCTTAAATGGTCGGGGTGGCAAAAAGCAGTGATTGTCCCCAGAATCGTCAAGCAAGGGAAAAAAAGGAAGAAGAGGGAAGGGGGATGGGCAAAGGAGCCCCGTAGGTATATCCTGTGAAAAGCCCGAGAATAAGAGCGATTCTCTCCACTCCATATTCCATGTTCCCCTCAGATATAACTTCCATACATACATACTCCCTTCCTTATCAATAACTCACACCTTATCACATCCTTTGTTTTATAATTTGTCCCCTCCCGGTTGGCATCCCTTGTTACTTGTCCCTCTTAGTATATCCCACCCCAGGGCCCATTTGTCCTATTTTAGCCTTCTTTTCCAAAACAGTATACCCGTCCCTCATACCCCTTCCACCTTGTTTAACAGTGTCTTTAGTCCTTTTTTATGTCCCCATGTCTCTGTTTTCATTCCCTTTTTGAATCTTTCTCCTTCCTCAAAACTGTTGTAAGCTACATTAAAACCTCCTCCCCATAATTAACTCTTATCAGGTCCTTAACCCCCTTAGCATTTCTCCCCCCCCCCAACTCAATATACCTTTATCAACTCGACCAGCTGAGAATTCAAACTATAACAAATTGTATTTAAATGTAACAGTCTTCGTAGTTCAGAAGCCCCAGTCCAAGCATTCCCTGTATCTCTCCATATCTTATGGAGCAACTCAGCTCGGTGCTTTAAATAGGTTTGGTAGCTCAACGCACAGCCCTTCTATCTCCTCTTTGGCCATAAGGTATCTCTTCTCTCTGTCTTGCAACCGAACCACCAGGGTAGCTGGATACTGCAACCGAAATTTGATTCCAGCCAGGTACAGTTTCTTTTTTTAATGTTAACGTACTCCTTCTGCTTTCCCCTGATTGTAGGTGTCTGATCTTGAAACATCCACAAGATGGCTCCATTCCACTGCAGTGACTTCTGTTGCCTTGCTGCAAACAACACAAAAACTTTTTCTTTATAGTTGAGAAAGCGCATAATAATGACTCGGGGTCTAGCTCCCGGTGGTGGCACCTCTCTTAGGGTCCTGTGTGCTCTCTCTAGATTGTAAGCATCCCCATATGGTGTGCGGCCAAACAATTTAAGCAGCATATCTTGAACATAGAGAACACAGTCTGCCCCTTCCGCCCTCTCAGGTAACCCAGCCAGAATCAAGTTATTTTGTTGGCTTCTCAACTCTTGGTCTTCCAATCTCTCTTCAAGCTTTTTAACTTGTTTTTCTAACTGACATCAATTCCTGTTCTATTACAGATACCTTTCTTTCTTGGGATGCAATTTGAACCTCCACATCTCCCATTCTCTGGGCCAAGGACTGCAGTGCTGGCTTAACAGCTGCAAAGTCAACCACCAGCCCTTGCAATAATTGTTTAATCTCTAAAATGTTTTCATTATTTGCTTTGGTCTCCCTTTGCTCTCCCGCCACCTCTTCCTGCTCATTGGGGGTGGGGGATTGGGGCTTTGGCCGCTTGGAAGCAGGAGACCTCCCTGCCAGAGGCTCCACTGTTTCGGTTTCCATATCTACTTCTTAGCGCGGTTGAGTATAGCTCGCAGACATTCACTGCATACAGCGGTTCCGGACTGGTAAATCTCCTCTTTTGCTTTCAAGACATCACTGATCAGGTCCTGCAGCACCTCACTAGTCAGAAGAGGATATTTTCAGCAATATCAACCGATCCCAAAGGAATTTTTAGCTTTTTAAGTAGCTTTGGGGCCTCGGAGCAGCTCAGAAGATGTCTTACTCGACTCAGCTCATCACGTGATCCCCGGAAGTGGGTCTGTTTCAAAAATTTGGCCTGTTATTTACATTTGTTCCTCATGTGCCTGTAAGCATCCCAGAGGGCAGGAGAGGGGGTTGCGTTGAAAGTGGACCAGGCACGGTCTCTGGCCTTCATAAGGGTAAGGAGGTCTTTAGAGGCCCAGCATGAGAACCCACCTCTGACCTGTCTAGTGGTGACAGGGAAAAAACAGTCCTGGAATGTTAGTAGAGTCCGGGTAAATGTGGAAACTGCCATGGCTGCATTGGAAAGGGAAAAAAACATGGACCAGTCCAAGGACTGGGCCTCCTCAAGGAGATTTGTGGAGACTGGGCAGCTGAAATTTCTGAGAGATAGGTATTTGGGTGGGGAGCGCTTTAGTTTGGAAGACCAGAGGAGATAGGTAAGTGAGTGATCACCTATAGAGTCAGCCATGGTGCCAGAGTGCAATGCTCGGTCCTCCCTGTTTATAAGGATCCAGTCTAGTAGAGTCTGGGTGGGCGAGCGTGGATTAAGTCTGGTGGGGAGAGTGATTGCCTGCACCAGGTTGTGCTGCTTTAACAGGGATACATAGTCAGGCTGGTGGCAGCTCAGCCAGTTTAGATTAAAGTCACCAAGAAGGATAGATTCCCTGTGGGGAGTTAGAGAACTCAGGCCTTGAAGGAAGCTGATGAGTCCAATGGTTCCAGTTGCAGGGAGATTGTAGCAGCAGCCAATATAAAGTTTCTTGCAGGATCCCAGGGTCAATTCGGAGAGTAGCCATTCACTAGGTGAGGAAGGGTCAGAGTGTAGGACAATGCTAGCTGACAGGGGTTCCCTTAGGAGCAGGGCCACACTGCCGCCTTTTTTCCTGCCTGGCCTGTCGAGGCGTAGGTAGGAGTAGCCAGGTATTTTGAAGGTGTTTTTGGTGTGGTGTGGCTTTAGCCATGTTTCTGTGAGTCCCAGAATATGGGGCTTGTCTAGCTCAATCCAAGCCTCAAGGTTAGTGAAACTTCAAAGTCACTCATATGTGCCTATGATGAAGAAGATGTCATGCCACTGGGCAATTCATCATGTGGAGGGAACTACTCAGAACCAGATGACTGGTCATCCTCCGCAATGTTTTCAGGAGTACTGAGAAACTGAGAAGCAGGAGGCCTAACTGTATCAAATGTAGTGTTCATACTGGTAATATATGCACTGTTGCAGGGATACCAGACTGTGGTGATACTGTTACAGTAGTGGCAGGGTTCATAGTGTCAGTAGTGGCTGGACTGACAGTCACAGTTGCAGGACCGGCTGTGGTAGTCATGCTGCCCACTGCTGCGGAAGTGAAAGACATGGCCTCTATAGTGGTGGTGGTGGCAATGACAGATGTGATGGTACTGGTGAGAGATAGGGACACATTGGTTGTTGTGGGAGTAATGATGGTACTTGTGAAAGATGGGGACACATTGGTGGTTGTGGTGGAAGTCAAGAACAGTGTCCTTCTGCTTGTACTTATTGTATCACTTTGTCCTATGCCAGCCACAGTACTGCTGTTGCTGGAAGACATAGGCTTGGAAGGGGTAAACAATAATTTTGGGCATTGAATACATGCTGACCGTTGCTTACATATAGGTTCAGCATCACCAGGGGATCACATGGGTCACCTGATTTGAAAAGAGGGATTATGTGCTTGGCTTTCTAACAAGAAGGTACTGTGGCAGTATCTATGGAAAGATTAAATAAGTATAGTATGGGGGCTGTAAGGTAGTAGTGACCTAATCTGAAAAGAGGACTGTAAGGTAGTAGTGACCTAATTTGAGAAGGAAGGGATAAAGCCCATCCTCATCACCATCCTTCCTGGTATCTAGCTGAATGAGGAGCTCTTCAGCTTCCTTGAAGGTAACATGCTAGAGCTGGAAGGAGTGGGATGATGGGGGAGCTGGCTGGGGTTACTAACTTGGGCAGAGTTGTCTAAACTGGCATATGGGGAGAAGTCAAAAGCAAATCTGGCAGTGGCAAAGTGCATATTAATTTCCTGTAGGATCTGACTATTATCCTCAAGAACCACACCATTAGTGAGGATTTTGTTGGGAATGGAGGAAGCAGATTGGCAGCCTTCGACTGATTTTATAGCCTTTCAGATTTTGACTGAATTACCATTGGCCTGCTGGAGGGTAGTGATGTTGAAGTTTGATTTTGCAGTCCATATGAGTTTAACACAAGCATTCCTGGCAGCTCTGAAGATCTGTTAGTCAGATGGGGATTTGGTATGTCTGGCACGAGACCATAGTTTGTCTTGGTTGGCGAGTGTGGCTTTAAGGTCAGGTTTAAACCAAGGGTGGGAGAACTTACGAGTTCTAATTTTTACAGTGGGGGCATGTTTATTAGCCAGATAAGTGAGTTTATCATTAAATATATCGACAACCTCATCTACCATTTTGGCAAGTTAAAGACCTTGCCAGTTTACATTTCTTAGGTCCGCGAGGTATTTCTCAAGGTTAAACTTACAGAAGGAATGCTTTTATATAAGTTTAGGTAAGAAAGGGGACCTTTGGGTCGGCCTTGGTGCAAACCACTAGCCCGTGGTTGCTCAGGTTATTATGAAAGATGGCAGACTGTAGGATTTTATGTGGATGGTTGGTTAGAATGATATCAAGGAGGAAACTATTTGCAAGGTTAGCAGTGTTTGCCCTGGTTGGTTCATCAATGATCTGTGTGGGACCGAGATCACCACAGAGACCTTTGAGGCTGTTGGATTTGGAGGAGAACCAGTCTATGTTTAGGTCCACAAGGATGATTGTTTCAATGGTGGAGGAATGGACTAATAACTTCAAAGTTGTGAGAATGTCCAAACCACCAGCAAGGGGCCTGTAACATCCGATTACAGTGTGACTTTCTATGGAAGGTAAATTAATTTTCAGGAAACCAGCTCAACTTTTTTTGGCTTGGACATACATTGAACATCAGTGATATTATATTTATCCTTGGATTAGATAACCACACCTCCCGCTCTAGATGCCCTATCCGCCCAAAAGAGGTTATAGTGTGGAATGGCGATTTGCTGGTCTGCGACTGTGTATTTGAGCCATGACTCAGTGATTATGTAAAGATCTGGGTCAGTATGGGCAGCCCAGGCCAGGACCTGGTCAAATTTCTTGGTTAGGCTCAGAACATTGCATAGTATCATTTTTAGGCCTGATGCAGTTGCAAACTCGGGGTGTGGAAAAGGCTGTAGGGAGACTAGAGTTGATTTTCGCATTGCCTGAACAAAGGAGAAGCAATAATATTACCGTTTTTACAAAGCTTAGTATAGATGCAATCACCTTCTTTCTCTGGGAGTGCACAAGGTGTGGAAGGAGGGATGGGGGTTTTGCAGGGGGGACAGGAGAGCAAAGGTTACAATTGATGCAGAGAAGGGAGAGTGCTCTAATGGTCATGATGGAAGTGGAGTGAAATGGGGTGAACATGGGTGAAGGGTGAGGAAGACTGGGAGGAGGATTATATAGAGGGAGTAGATGTACAATGGAAGGGGGTAAAGTGAGAGGAGGGTATAAATGGAGGGATTGTGGGAATAAGAAAGGCATCGTCCATGGCTAAATGATTAAGGAGGCCTGGTAGGATAGCCATAAGAAGAAATATTTGGGACATCACCACAGGGAGGGGAAACAAGTTAAGTGTTGTACAGTCTAGGAGTGGATGCTAGATGTTCTAGGCTGTAAAACCTGTTAACTGCTAATAGTTCCTTAGTCTTTGCTCATCCCCAACTAACCCCCAGTCCTACCATAACACAAACCCCTTCCTACCCTCCCATCCCCAAATAGACCTACCCCACAGCCTTCTCTCCTTTCTCCCTCACTCCGTTACTCCCCCTTCTCCTCCCACCCTCCCCTCTAGTCTCCCCATCCCCTCCTACCTCATCTTTTCCTCCATCATTGCATTACTTGTATACCAGTGCTTAATGAATGCTCGCTTGGATATCTATCTATGCAGCTGTTATCTTCCCTAAGGCCTTACCCTGTATTTATTGTCTTAGTTCAGCCTTTGATATTTACATGCCTCAATTCCATTTGTATTCCTGTTGTGCATTTTGCACACTTGTAGCCCTTATTATTTATTGTTTTGTAGCTTATCTGTATAAATCCCATCTTGATTCTCTTATATATATTCTTTTATACATATTTTGCACATTGTATCAATTCTTATTACTTATATCATGTGTGTATGTACACTATGTTGCCACCATATTTATGTATGTATGTATGTATACTATGCTGCTACTTTGTTTCTGCTTCTGATTTATGTCTCAGGACATCCTTGTTAATGAGCTTGCTCAATGGCGATATTCCTGTAATAAACATCAAGGAAACATCAAGGATCAACCTGTTTCTCCATTGCAGATTTGCTTGGGCTGGACCAAGAATGCTGTTTTCCAACTTTACCTGTCATTGTTTCTGTGTAAGCCAACAAGTTCTAAACACTCTCTAGTACTTAATACTTTGTAAATTTACAAAGGTTCTGCTTTATTGTAGCACACAAAAATTATTGCAAGCAGCATCTGCTGCAGTACTGCTTTATTTTCGAACAAATAAATTATTGTAAGCAGCACACATGCAGGGCAGGCAACGGTGTGCTCACACTGCAAGTGTCCCTACCTAGCCCTAAACCATGGTGGGGTGGGAGGGCAGTCAGCTGACTGCCCTCAGAGACTGCTGGCAGTTACTGACTTTCCTGAAACTTGAACCTAATCTCAGATTACACCACCAATATTTCTTACACAGAGATTTCTATGGCAGAACTACTGCAATTCAAATGTTTTTTATTTGCAAATGCACAAATGTTTTGCTGTAGTTCAGTACAGAAAATGATTGCAATCAGCAATACTGTTTTATTTTCTCACAGAAAAATTGTTGCAGTAAGCATGCATGCAGGGCAGGCAAGGGTGTGCGCATACTGCAAACATCACTACATAGCCCCAAACCATGGGGAGTGGGAGTGCAGTCAGTCTACTGCCCTCCAAGATTTTTGGCTAGGCTACTACTGGGGTTTGTGAAACCTGAGTCCCCCCCCCCCCCAAGACCAAGAAATACTTATTATTTACACCACCAAATTAAAGACTTTTTTTAATCAGTACAGTACAGCAGTCAAGGTTAGAACTACTGTAATTAAAGAGGTAAACTGCAGCTTAAGTCTCTCTGCAACTTTTCCTGGCAAAATAAATCAGGCAATTTCTCTGGGGAAAAATACAAAAAGCCTCACACTACTACCAGGCAGGCAGGCACTAAAATAAGAAACACTACTCCTTCACTTCCAGAGCACAGCACAGCACAGCACAGCACAGAGGCCCCTGAAATGAAGATACACTAGTTTCTCTCTATAGCTCCTAGCAAAAAAAATCACTACAGCAGATGATTTAGCCATGAAATATAAAAAAACTCCCAGTGCGCCCATTAGTACTAGGCACTAAGACACACAGTCCAGAATTAAAAGCATAATGGTTTTGTGATGAAAACAGTTGTTTACAACTCCTAATCTCTGCTGACTCAGAGCTCTCTCCGTTCTCTACTACAATCTCTCTATTACGCAGCAATGTCGAAGTGTCACACAATCTGGCTTTGGCAAATGCTCAGTGTTTGGTCAGCAAGACCTGTGAGATCTTCAGATTCCAAGGGAATGCTGAACACTGAATATCACCAAATAGTTGTGTTGTTTGGTGTTCAGTTCCTGTATACTGAATCAGGGGTGTAGCCAGGAATTTTAAACTTGTATTCAAAACTGATGCACTGTTGCCCCCCCCATTATGTAAACATAAACCAATATATATGCTGCCATGCCACACCAACAGTGGTCCCCACCTCTTTGCCATGTCTGAATTCAAGGAATCAGTTTCTTCCTGTAATCCTCCTTCCTTTGTTTTCCTGCCTACCTGGTAAGTTGCTCTTGTTTGTTTATTTGGCTGGTGGCATCAGTGGCCCATAGCGAACAACAAAGACAAAAGGGCTCAGCGTGACAGACACAATGTGACTCACAATGTCCTTGCTTTCCTCTTTTTGTTGCCCCTGCCTGATTTGTTGCCCCTGTCTGATTTTTTTTACTGTACTCTGCTGAGTACAGTGCGTATGTCTGCCGACACCCCTGTACTGAATATCATATTATTTGTGGTATTCAGGATTTAATATTTGTTACTCGCACACCCCTACAAATCTCTGTACCTGCAGATATTTCATCCACCACCAGTGGCTTTGGCATGACGCTTAGTCTCTGAAGGGTTAAAAATCCAGCCCGTTTTCTTTACCAATGGCATAAGTGCAAAAAAGGAAAGTGACTCTGTCCATTGACACTTTGAATCATTTTCAGGCATTCTCCTCATTTTTGCTCACCAGTGTTTGGTCTGGGAGACTCCACCAAAACAAGCCAGTTTCATCTGCATTGAAAACTTGCTCTTGGAACCTGATTGTGTGTTTCTAGAAATTTACTGTATGGTCAGGTGATGTTTCTCAGCCAATGAAATTTCTAGTTTTTTTCTTGTCATTTTATAATGGACCAAACACCATTGGTATGTGTATAATTTGTTTACATCTCAAGCATTAAAGGGAGCTCAATTATAGGCAGCCAAACATTTTGCCAACATTCAGATTTTTGTTATTTTCATCTAATCCCAAGGTAACTTATCAAAACGTCACCATATCTGAAATTTTTCAATTACTCTGCCACACAGATACATGTATCATATTTTCACATTTCTAGATTTTAAGGGGATTCAGTTAAAAGTACCCAGACTTTCTGATATTTTTATATAAAATTTTGCAATTATTGTGCTATATGTAAATTACATACTATGTGTACTGTAGGCTACATATTATAAAGTACTATATGTGCCCTAAAGGGGTGATCCTACCTCTCCTGATTACTATCATCCTATCTCTCTTTTCCCTAATATGGTTAAGACTCCAGAGCACCATGTTCTCTCACAGCTTTCCTCTTTCCCTGACTCTTCCTCTTTTGTTATCCCTTTCCAGCTTGGCTTGTGGAAATTCCACTGCACTTCCACCTCAATACTCCTGCTCACTGACTACATCATTTTGGGTACAGTATGGACCAGGATAAGATCTCCTCCTCCATCTTTGTGGACTTGGCCAAAGCCTTTGACTCTGTTGCTGACTTGCTCCTCCTGGATAAGCTTATGTGGCAAGCCTCTCTACCACCTCAGGTAAGTGGTTCCACTCCTACCTTGAGTGCATGTCTTAAGCTGTCTGGAATGGAAATACCGTATTCCCCCCTCATTATTTGCTCAGGCATTCCACAAGGATCCATCCTTCACCCCATTCTGTTTTCAGTATTCTTAAATGATCTCCTTTCTGCCTACTCCTCTGCATCCATTCAACTGTACACTGATGATACAGTGCTTTTTGCCTTGGCAGCTCTATTCCTAACCTTGCTGCCTGGTTCCACCTGGACTTTAACAGTATTCAGCAGCAGTTCCAGTCTGATTAACTGTCCCTCAATGTCAGGAAAACTGATTCCATGAACTTTTGCTTCCAGGGGATGCTTGTCAGGCTCACCTCCCTCCCATCATTCCATACCCTTCATGGCGCTGCATTAAAGGATGTCCCCTCCTTTAAGTACCTTGGGGTGTGGCTTTACCACCACCTCAGTTTCTCAGCACAAACTGCTGCTTGGTGCACTCTACGGGAACAAAGTGAGTATTCTGTTTCCTGTCCACCATCAAATTGTATAGAAGATGTGCCCTCCTCATCGTTGATTATGGTCACACGGTATACAGCTCCACTCCCAAATACACTCTGGGCAGATGTAACCCTCTCTTTCACTCCTTTTGCTATTTTTTGTTGGTCTGATCCTCACATATCTCCACCACTGCTTTTTTTATGCATCTATCTCCCTTCCCTTCCTTGATGCCAGGCACTATAGCACTGTGCTTCCTATATATCCAAATTCTGATTCGGCTCTCTTTTTCCTATCTTTTATCTCTCATTTCCTCCACCCTACCTCCTGCCCACTACATAGCATTGTTTTCCTTGCCTTTCAGTCCCCCATAGGAAATCAACTGCAGGCCAAGCTGCCTTCTCATACTATTTCCCAAGGTTCTGTCCCTATCGCCCTCTGTCTGTCCACTCTGCTAATCCCTCCTTCTCTGTTAAATCTCTTCTTCATGACTTTATATCTCCCTCCAGCAACTGTCCCTGACCTCATACTTTCTGAAAACCCCTTCCCCCTTCCATTCCCCTCCCATTGGCTGCTTCTGCCCGGGTTTTGCTTTGATGTTCTCTCACACTTATTTTCTACAACCCAGTTGGGATTTTTAACTGCACCTGTCTAGTGCAATTTTTATATACATTATACACTTTTCTACATTGCATTGTATTTTGGTGTGCTCAGCTGTAATTATTGTACTTTGCTCCTATATTGAATAGTTACACTGATTGTCTTTTACTTAAAGTTATGTTCTGTTAATGTACTTTTAATTATACCTATTTGAATTTCTTTCTTTACCTCACCCACAGGGCACTACTAAAAACAAGCTGTTATCAGCTGAGTATGTCTTTCCTGTTTAACTTTTTGAAATCAATCAGTCAATCAATTAATACACTGCAAACTGATACACCTCTATAATTTTAACACTAGAGAATGCAATGCCATTACATTTGGGAATTTCATAGTCCTTAAAAAGGAGTCTATCGATATCATCTTTTTAATCTTTTGCTTAAATGAGGTGCATGTTAAAAGTTACCAGAAGTTGTAAAATTACATCAGTACATAAAGCTGAATTCCATGAGTCTGTATGAAAATTGTGGAATTTTGAAATAATTTTGAGGAAGCCATATCCATGAATATTGCCCAATCACACAACTGATCTACCATAGAGAAGAATGGAAAAGGCTGATGAGAGTGGTAATAAGGTTGGATTCAGTGGGAACTCTATTGTAAATGTAGCAGGGGAGTTGGACAGGCATCGTAGGTTCTTTATGCTAATTCAGGTAAGGGGATTTGCCTTCCTATTGTGCAGATCAAGTGAGTGTGTTCCATAGCTGAGTATTACATTTAGAGGAAGTAGCTGATTAGTGTGTAAAATGTAGTCTAGAAATGAGAAAGAAAGAAGTGAGGGAAGGGACATAGGCTCAGATTTTAGGTGAAAGTTGGTGTCCCTCACTATGAAAAGCCTTGGAAACAAGATGGATGACTGCAAGCATTATTAGCAGAAGGGGAGGTGGACATCACAGCAGTCAAAATGACTGGACCACAACAAACCATTGTGGGACCTCTTGATCCCTGGATATAAATTATACAGGAGGGACAGAGTCATAGGGAAGGGAAGGTGGTGGTTTACATCAGGGAGAGCATACCATGTACGAGGGAGGTATTGGAGGAGGGGAGGGTGGAAGAAAAGTGGGTTCACTTACTGTCTAACAGAGGAAGGAATGTGAGATTTGAGGTGGTTTGTAGACCACTCAGCCAGAAAGAGGAAAGGGACAGGGAATTGAACTTGCAAATAATGGGACCTATGCACAAGCGGGTGGGAATTATGTGCCAGAGGGGCATATCCTACCCACATAGCTGCACAGATCTGGACAGGTGCAGGGCATGCAGTATGCACTACCGCAAGCAACCACGGGGCACCTGACTGTGTCCTCACCCCCTTGGCGTGCAGGTCCACACAGGATGGCCTGGGGCAGATTAGCAGACCCAGGCAGGCATCCAGATGGATGCCCATCCTGGGTCCCAGAGTGGATCCCATATGCATTAAGGCATGGGTTCAAGTTTGTGAATAGAGAATGCAGGCACCTGGACTGGCCCGGCCATGCCCTGTCCCTGTACAGTAGTTGCAGAAGCATCCCCCACCACAAGAATGCCCGGCTCCTGTATAAGCAAGCCATGCCCCCCGCACCCAACCCAAACACAAGTGTGCCCCATCTCCCTATATGTAAGACATGACCCCCAACACAAGATGGCCCTGACTGCATGAGAGCAATACAACCCCCCCAACACATGGTAGCCCCATCCGCATGACAAGGTATGGTTACTACATTGTAATATGTCCATAGTTCAATACCCCCAAACACACACACAGTGGTGTCCCGGTCAACATACCCATGACCCTGACCCAGGAACCCTGCATTAACATTGGTGGCCAGTGGTCCCCCACCCACCCATGGCACCGACAACCCCCCAAACCCCCATATCTGACAGTCGGTGCTGTGGGTGGGACAACCACTGGCACAACCCTTTGCACACTTCCTTGGCCACAGACAATCTGACTGATGCTGAGAGCACACTGCCTATTTATAACAGTGCACTCCAGGCATCAGTTGGATAGCTGGTGGCCAAGGACATGTCCAGAGGGTTGTGCCACTTGCTGTCCAGCACTGTGGCACTGACTGTCAGGTATGGGGATTGGGGGTCATTGTCAGTGCTATGGGTGGGTGGGAGACCACTGGCCATGAATGTTAATGCAAGGGTACCGGGCTGGAGGACATGGTTATGTGGACTAGGGCACCAATGTGCATGCATGGGAGGGGGTTATTAAACTATGTACATATTACAATGTGGTAATCCTGCCTTGTTACGGGGATGGGGCAGACGTGTATTGGGGGTGTTGTATTGCTCTCACAGGGTCGAGTTGTCTTGTGTTTGGGGGTCATGTCTTGCATATAGGCAGATGGGGCACAGTTGTGTTGAGGCAGGGGACATGTTGTGCTTTTATGGGGAGTGGTAACACTTGTGTTGGGGTGGGGGTCATACTACTCACACAGGGTAGGGGTGTACATGTGTTGTGGTGATGGATTGCTCATATGGGGTTGAGGCTTAGATGCGTGTGTGGGGGGGGGGGGACTGTTCAGGATGCAGTGACCAGATAGATGCACATCAAAAGGTGTGATTCCACAGTGGGACACACTGGGTTTTGTATGGGCGCTCATCCCATTGGCTGCCCCAGCCCTACCCATCATCCTAGTGGGCTGGGACAGCATGGAGGGACATTTCCCTATCATGCTGTGGCCAGATGGTGCAGTCTGCAGGGGCATGCAGTGGGTTATGGTAGGGTGTTGGCTGCCGTAACCTGCTCTCCCCTTATCTGGCACTATGTGCCTTGGTTAATGGTGCATAGTGCAGGCATGTCAGGGGCATGTCTGCACTATGTGCCCAGCCTCATCACATTGCTGACTGCACAGCCGGGGGATTGGGTATGTGACCACCATGCGCATGGATCGTGAATGTCACCAGGGGTCTGCGGGACCTCCGCTGCCCGGCATTCAAACATAGGGTTATCTACGTGCCTGAGCTACGTGCATGTAGGCAATGTTTTTTTTGTGCATAACTCCCACTGAAGGCTGCAAAGAAAGGAAAGGTGATAATAGTGGGAGACTTCAACATGCCCAAGGTAAACTGGAGTGTACCAACCACAACATGTGCCGGGAGTCAGGTGATCCTAGAAGTGCTGCAGATTGAGTTCCTGACTCAGGGCATCACAGAACCCATTAGGGAAGGGTCAATCCTTAAGTTGATGCTAACAAATGAGGAGCACATTCAAGAAATAATGGGCAAGTAACCATCACACAGTGAGGCTCCAGTTGGATATGGGCAGGAAAACATCCTCACTAAGACTGAAATCCAGGATTTTAGGAGGGTGAACTTCAGGAAGATGGGTGAGTTGCCAAGGAGGCACCAGGCAGGCATCAGAGCAAATATGGGGTGGACCAAAAGTAGTCCATTATTAAGGAGGAAATAATGTTTGCCATAGAGGAGTGTGTGAGGCTCAGGGGAAAGAACTCAAGGGCCAAAGCACGCAGCTTGTTTAGTACTGAGGTTACCCAGGCAGTAGAGGTCAAGCAGAAGACAATCATAAACTGGGAGAGGGATAGCAGCTACCAGCCACCCTACAGCAATGAGGTGATTTAGTGAGTACATGAATTGAATTCTTAATTCAGGAGCCTGTAATAGTAAGTAGTGTAAGTGTTTTGGTTCTCTGTTTTTGGGGTTGTCTTTCCTTAGTGTAACTTTAATTTGCTAGAGAGGTAATCTAACTGGGAGAATATTAGCTGTCATTTGTGACTACAGCTGCTACTGAAACTCAGTGAAAGAGGTGTCTGATAAGGGGAGAAGCTGAAGAAGGCTTGATGGATTGTGGGTTACAAACAGGAGTTGACTGGACTCTGTTTGTTGCAGAGGCTGAGAAAGGAAGAGCAGCTACCAGCTACCTTAAGCTAGAGCTATGTTTTTGCCCTATAGGTTACAGAACAAAGCCTTTTTTTACCTGATTGTTTTTTGGAGACACTGAATACTAAAGGAACAGCCCCTCATCCAACCCCCATTCCCCAACCACCACCAGGTGCTCTACCTTTATAGTGTAGTGGCAGGCCAGACTACACCTACTCAAAGACACAGGAACAGTTAGGCAGCACAGCACAAGTAATAGTAATAGCCTAGCTGGTACATAGGCAAAATTACAAAGGGTGTAGCTATCATCTAGGTCCACAAGGGTACATACAAGAGGAGGAGAGAGAAGCTGTATAGTAAGTCACTGAAGAAGGAGAGAAAAACAGGAAGTGAAGGAGAAGGAAAAAGGGTTAATAGGGGAGGAATATCAGCAAACACAGGATGATGCAGGGAGTGGTGTGTTCTGGTTGTGGTGCAGCAGTCTTTAGAAAAACATTCTGGTTACTGCAGTACTGCCTCATTTGCAGAAACCTCTCTGGGCTGAGGGCAGAGGTCGCCAGTCTCTGGGCCAAGCTGGCAGGAATACTGGGGACCTTTGCCTCCACCCAGAGGCCACCAGATTCCCAGCAAATGCCACAAAGGCCACCCAGGCAGATGGCAGGATGGATTACGGTTGGGCTCAGAAAGGTTCAGGGAGGGGGGCAGAGACACATCCCCCATCTAGTCCAACTCATGAACCCTTACACAGTGTAGGAATAATGGGACAGTCCTGAAAATGAACCCGAGGCTGAAACCAGGGACTGAGGTGAGGGTCCTCCAGCAGGGAGACCCAGTGGCAGGAGGAAGAGAACCCCATAGGAAGAAGAAGTTACTCCTGTTGGGGGACTCAGTTGTCCCAGGAATGGATTTGAGCACAGACAGTAGAGGAAAGGGAGGTAAAGTGCACAGCTCAGAAGGAGGGGGAGCATATCCAGAGGATCGCTGAAGCTGTGACAAGGAGAGGAAGGCTGGAGGTTATTATCCACTTGGGGACAAACGACCTATCCAAGGATAAGGCAAGCTTGGAGCAGGTGAAGGGACTTTACAATGTTGGGAGGGTGCCTTGGTAAGGCAACAAACTCCATGACATTTTCAGAGGTGCTACCAGTCCATGGCGGGGGGGGGGGAATCTTCACATTAGTAACTTCAACACATGGTTGAAAGGCTTTTGTAGTGAGAAGGGGTATGGCTTCACTGGGGACTGGGTACCCAACTGCAGTGATGCAGCACTGTACAGTGGGGACAGACTGCATCTGTCCAGCAAGGGGCAGGCAGCCCTCAATGGATGGTTTAAATGCTTTGCTGAAGAGCATTTAAACTAACCAGGTGGGCAGGGCAACAGAAGCAGGGATACTCAGGCAGCCCACCCCCACATGGTAGAGAAAGCAGAACAATAGAGTAGGAAGAGCAGTTGGTATCAAGGTCATCAGAGTCAGGCAGAAATGGAGAAGGAAATGAATCGGGAACACAAGAGGAAAATATCAGGAAAGGGGCGAAGATGCAAGGGACCAAAAACAGGAAGAGAGAGAGAGATCAGGCAGTAAAACTTGGAAGTTCATGTTGACAAATGCAGGCAGCCTGGGAAATAAAGTCCCAGACATGGAGGCCTTAATAACTGAAGGAGACCTGGACATAGTAGCAATAATGGAAACCTGGCATACAGCTAATCATGAGTGGGAAACAACTGTACCAGGATATGTTCCATTCAGGAGGGATAGAGAGGCAGAAAGGGAAGGGGAGCAGCCCTGTATGTCAGAGAGGGTATAATGGCAACATAGGTACAGAGTAGGCAGGAGGAGGCCAAGGCACTATGGGTCACCCTTCAACCTGGAAATGGCACAGTAATATGCACAGGGGTGATATACAGGCCTCCAGGACAGGGAGAGGAACTGGACAGGGAGCTAGTGGAGGAAATAAATAAAATGGCAATGAAAGATGAACTTCTACTGATGGGGGATTTCAATATGCCAGATGTGGATAGGAACATCAGTGTAGCTGCTTTAGCCAGAAGCAGAAGCATCCTTGATTCACTCAAAGAGGCTGGACTCAGGCAGCTTGTGCTTGAACCTACCAGAGACAGGGCAATTCTAGATCTAGTAGTGACCAACAATGATTGAATCACAAATGTCCAGGTAGAAGGGCAACTGGGATCCAGCAATCACAATATTGTGTAATTCAGCACAGGACAGAGACTCACTCAAGTCATACTAGGACAAAGGTTTTGGATTTCAAAAATGCTGACTTTGCTGAAATGGGGAGTGGTATCAAAAGAGCCCTGGAGAGAACGGGGGTAGGAGGGGGTATGGAAGAACAGTGGAAGCATCTAAAGGAAGCCTTACTGGGAGTAACAAACCAATGCATTAGATTGGTATCCAAAGGCAAGAGAAGGAGAAAGCCACTGTGGGTCTTGAGAGAGGTGGTGATAAAGTTCAGGGCAAAAAGGACAGGGTTCAGGAAATATAAGGAGACCCAAAGAAAGGATGACAGGGAGGAGAGCCTAGAGTGTCAAAGGGAAGTGGGAAAGGCAGTAAGAAGAGCAAAGGCACGGACTGAGGAAGGTTTAGCACACTCAGTTAAGAAAGGGGACAAGACATTCTTCAGGTACATCAGCAAAAGGAGAAAAAACTAGGGGGGATTGCAAGGCTCAAAGGAAATGAAGGGGAATGCAAGGAGGGTGACATGGAAAAGGCAGAAATACTGAATAAATATTTCTGTTCAGTATTCACAGAAGAGGGGGAGGGGCAGGGGCCACAGTAGTACAACTGTTGCCAGGGGAGGTAAAGAGGTGGACACTAGTCCATTCACAAGGGAAAGACTCCTGCAAGAGCTCACTAAGCTGAAGGTGGACAAAGCAATGGGACCAAATGGCACTCACTCAAGAATATTAAGAGAACTGTGACGGGAGATAGCAGAGCCTCTGGCAGCCATGTTCACCGAGTCATTCAACACAAGGGTGGTACCAGAGGATTGGAGGAGGGCACATGTGGTCTCTCTACACAAATTCAGCAGCAGGGAGGAGGTGGGGAACTATAGGTCAGTCAGCCTCACCTCAGTAGTGGGGAAGATCATGGAGACATTGCTTAAAGAAAGGATAGTGGGGCATCTAGAAGCCTTAGGAGCCCAGGACCATAGGCAACACAAATTCACAGCGGGGAGGTCATGTCAGACAAATCTGGTTGATTTCTTCAACTAGGTGACAAAGGAAGTGAATCAGGGTGGGGCAGTGGATGCCACTTACTTTGATTTCAACAAAGCCTTTGACACTGTCCCACGTAGGAGGCTGATAAACAAGCTAGGCAGGCTAGACATGGGGGGACAGGGTGGTAAACTGGGTTAGAAATTGGCTAATATACAGGAGGCAGAGGGTGGTGGTAAATGGGGTGCAGTCTAGGGAGAGGGGAAGACCAGTGGGGCGCCTTAGGGATTGGTTCTGTGACCCATTGCAGAATGGCTGGAGGTAAACGTCTGCCTGTTTGCAGATGACACCAAGATCTGTAATAGAGTGGCTATCCCAGAGGGGGTGGAATAAATGAGGAGGGACCTGGGGAAGCTTGAAAAATGGTCTGAGGACTGGCAACTGCAGGTTAATTCTAAAAAGTGAAACATTATGCATCTGGGACACAAAAACCCTGGGGAAAGCTACAGGATGGAGGGGGAGTTGCTGACAGTCACAAAGGAGGAAAGCGACCTGGGGTATATTATTTCAGATGACCTGAAAATATCAAAGAAGAGTGCTAAGACAGCTGGGAGGGCCAGTGGCATGCGGGGTGCATAGGCAGGGGTATGAACAGCAGAAGGAGGGAGGTAATGATACCATTATATAAAACCATGGTCAGGCCTCACATGGAGTACTGTGTGCAGTTCTGGAGGCCGCATCTTCGTAAGGATATTAACAGGCTGGAGACGGTCCAGAAAATGGTGACTAAGATGGTACAGGGTTTGCAACACAAGACTTATGAGGAGAAATTAAGGGAACTCAATATGTACTTGCTAGAAGAGAGGAGGGAAAGAGGGGACATGATAGAAACATTCATGTACCTCAAGGGTATAAACAAGGTGCAGAGGGGAGGCATTTTCCAATACAGAAGGAGCACAAGAACAAGGGGGCATGACATGAAATTGGAAGGTGGGAGGTTAAGAGGGAATGTGAGGAAGTTGTTCTTCACATAGAGGGTGGTGGATGTATAGAAGGGTTTACCTCAGGAGGTGGTGGGAGCGAGCACAGTGGATGGATTCAGGCTTACTTGGGAAAGTCTTAGGGTAACCATAGAGGTACAGCAGTGGGTGGGTCAGAAGCAGTAATCCAGTTCAGGGGCTTATGGGCAGAATAGATGAGCCAGGCAGTCCTTATCTGCTGGCAATTTTTCTGTTTCTGTGTAAGCAGTTAACCTACAGGAAATTCAGGAAGACCAAGAGAAAGGACAGGGAGAATTATCAAAAGATGACTAGTGAGGCAAGTAATGTAGTCCAGGGTGCTAATAGTGAGATGGAACTGCAGATGGCTGTTAGAATTAAGAAGGAGTAGAAGGCCTTTTTTCATTACATAAGCAAGAAAAGTGACAAGGGGGATGGGATTGTTAGGCTTCGGAAATGGGGATGAGTGGGGGAAGCGAATAGAGAAAAGCAGAGGTACTGAATGAATACTTCTGTTCCATCTTCACCAGGGAGACAGATGGACCTGTGGGAACAGGAGGGAGAAGAGGAGTGGAGGAGAGCATGGATATGGTGTTAGGGGGAATAGAGTGAAGAAAATGCTTCTAAGCACTGGAGGTGTTCAATTCAGCAGGCCTGGACAGCATATGCCCAAGGGTGCTGAAGGAACTGGCAGAAGAGCTAGCGGAGCCTCTGTCAGGCCTGTTCAGTAGTTCACTGAAATCAGGCATGGTACTGCAGGACTGGAGAATGGCACATGTGGTGCCCTTCCATAAGAGCAGTCCCAAGGATAACCCAAGCAATTACAGGCAGGTCAGTCTGACCTCAATTGTGTGCAAGCTCATGGAGACCATAATTAAGGAAAGGTTGGTAGAGTACCTAGAGAAACATGGTCTTCAGGATGTGAGGCAGCATGGGTTTATGGGAGGGAGGTCATGTCAAACAAATCTGATTGACTTATTTGACTGAGTCATTAAAACAGTAGTTGGGGGCCAAGCGGTGGACATTCTTTACCTGGACTGCAGCAAGGCTTTTGACTCTGTACCCCACTGAATTTTGGTGAAAGTCAGAATTTCGGTTTCGTGAGATTTTGAAATGCACTTTGGCAACTTTCACTGAAATTCCAACTTAGAACAGTGGAGTAAATGTATGAATTGCATATTATTATATTAAACTGCAGAAAAACATTCTGCAGAACTGATCATTGTCAGTGGTTAGTTCTGCAAATTGTTTTTCCACAGTTTATTACATAAATCAAATATTCATACATTCATTCCACAGTTCAGTGAGTCAGTGAACTGTGGAATGAAAGTATGAATTGGGAATTAATGAATTATACTGCAGAAAGAAATTCCACCTAGCTGATAACTGAACAGTGGAATGATTACATGTATTGCAGAATAATCCATTAAACTGTTGAATAGAATTAATCAGAACTGTCATTCCACAGTTCATATGTATTATTCTGTAGTTTAGCAAAAGAAATATGCAAAACAAGGTGAAAATCTGCCAAACACATTTGGAAGATTCTGATCTCGCCAGTGGCAGAAGTTTGGAAAAGTTTGCAAAATTTATGAAATTTCGCAAAAGTTCCACAAAAACAGAATCTGCAACTTTTGCTCAGTTCTGTCCACAACAGGCTGATCAGGATGTTGGCAGATCTTGGGGTTGGGGAGAAGATGACCTGTTGGATGTTAAACTGGCTGAAGAACAGGACATAGAGAGTGGTGGTGGGGGAAGACTCATCTAGCATAAAGGAGGTCAACAGTGGGGTCCTGCAGGACTCGGTGCTAGGACCGGCATTGCTCATTGTCTTCATCAGTGATATTGGGGATGGCATTCCAGATGTGATATCTTGTATTGTACTTGTGAAATACAATAAAATTAAAAAAGATGAACTGAACAGTTTTCAGTACTGTTGTTCCTTCCCATTACTATTTTGGCCCCCTTCCTATTTCACTCTTTGTTTAACTAGAAGGTCTAAATGGAGCAGTTGGTTTCTCTGATAGTCTCCTTACTCTTCACAGAGACACACTCCCTTAAAAATTGAGTCACATACATGCGCTCCTTTTCTTATCTGACTTACCCTGTTGCAAATAGCCAGAATTTATCCTTTTTGTTGTATCAAACATTTCTTCTCCTCCCACTACAGTTTTCTGAATGCCTCTAACTCCTAGCTGCGTAAGTATATCAGGCTCTCAGGAGAGTCAGTTTTACTGTGTGTGATTCTTAATATACTGCATTCAAGTTGGAATTGCCCTGTGCTTCTTTGCTTCATGTGAGGATCTACTCTCCTCGTGCTACCCAGGTCAACTGCTGATTTCTTGGTAAACTATGTACTGTATCTATATCCTGCAACTGGTGACCCCCAGACCTACCTGCTTTCCCAACCCCAGTCATTTAATTTAAATTCCCCAGACATTATGCCACTTGACAAGGCAAAGCGATTTTATTTGTATTGTGCCCCATCTTGACGGCCCTGGGCACTTAATATACAATAAACAATAAAATAATAAAACAGAATATTAAGTACTAAAACATTCAGTAATAAAATACTCTCTAAGGCACAGATCAAGGCTTTTCAGGTAGCTCATACAAATGCAAGTTTGAAAAGATAGTTTTTCATGCCCCCTTTAAATGTCTCCAGCAAAGGGAAGCTCCTCTGATGGTATGGGAAAGATGTTAGATTTCAGTACCACATGCAGGGATTATAGCTAATACTGAACACTGGAAATGTATTTTAACCCAGTGGCATCAAATTCTAGTAGCCTCAAAGTGTCTTAGGGTGTGGCCCCCATAAATTACTTGTGGCGTAACTCCTTACCTTTTCACTGCAGACCCCCGTTATACCCAAATCTCCGTATATAAAAAATTTGAACACATTATACAATAAATCCACTCCCGGGTGTATTTTCTCTTAAATGCATCTCCACTATTTATTTAAAAGGGAATAAATTGTCCATTCCATTACCTTTGTAAATTAACGCTAAAGAGCTCTGTGGCTACAGAAAACTGTGCCAGTGGCCACATGCCACTACAGTGGCCTTATTTGAGAAACAATGTTTTTACCTGATAAGCCGAGAGTAATGGTCAGATGTCTTCCAGGTACATCAGCATGGAGAGACACTGACCACATTGCTAAAATTGTGTAGGAAGTAGGAGAAAACATCGATGTCCTGGTACACATAGGGACTAATAATCTTGCCAGCTGGTCAGTTGTGTAGACCAGGGAACACCTGACCAGGCTGGGAGCCAAACTGTCATCCATTTCATCTGGCATCTCTTTCTCTGAGATCCTGCCAGTCTTGGAGAGGGGGCAGATGGACGGAAGGTCAGAGAAAGGGAGATAGGGGAGCTAAACATGTGGCTCAGGGGCTGGTGCCAGGAAAAAGGACTCAAATTTGTAGGTAACTGGCATCAATTTAGGGAGCAAAAGTTCTTTAAATTCGACGGACTTCATCTGACTAAGGAGGGAGTCAGTGCATTGCGGCAGAAGTTTGACGTCTTTGCAGAATATTTAAACTAGCAAATGGGAGACAGGTGCAGCACCCGATACGTTGAATGGGAAGAACACACCTCCCCCCTCAGCTAGTGATCAAACAGGAGTTTAGCATGTTTGTAATTCATTTGCATCACCAGGTAAGGAAAAAGGTCCATCTCCCCATACAATGCACAGGGAAAACGCCAGACCTCACTCAACAACTAACACACCAAAATCTGGCCAATGGAAAATCATGTACACAAATGTTTGCAGTCTGGGAAACAAGATCCCAGACCTGCAGGCAACCATGACAGAGGCTAAACTGGACATAGTAGCCATTAGCAAGACATGGTTCAACAGTAACCACACTTGGGAGACTTCAGTACCTGGCTATGTAATGTTCAGAAGAGTGAGGTGCAAAAAGGCGGGGTGAAGTGACCCTTTATGTCAATGAAGACTTCAAAGCTACAGAAAATCAGAATATACATAAGGAGCCAGAAGAACTGTGGGTCACCCTGGAAACAGAACACGGGACAGCCATACAAATTTGGGTTGTCTACAGGCCCCCAGACCAGGGGGAGGACATAGACACATTATTGTTAGAAGATATACAAACATGGCAGCTAAAGGGGAGGTTCTGATAATGGGAGACTTCAACATACAAGATACAGATTGGTCATTACCAGTGGGAACATCTGCCAGAACTAGACACATGGTGGATTCCCTGCAGGGAGATGGCCTCAAACAACTGGTACAACAACCCACAAGAGACAGGGCTATCCTAGATCTAGTACTGACTAAAAGGGAAAGGATCACAGATCTTCAGGTAGAAGGTCACCTGGGGGCCAGTGACCATTACATGTTACGGTTTAATTTGGCCACTAGAATTAAATCATCCCATTCCAAGGCAAAAATATGGGACTTCAGAGGAGCTGACTTTGATAAGATGGCCAACAGAGTTAAGCTAGCACTGGCAAAAAGAAATACAGGTGGGGGGAACAGGCAAAGTGGGCAAGCATTAAGGATACAATACTTGAAGCAACATCCCATTGTGTTAGAGAGAAAAGCAAGAGCAACAGAAGGGGGAAACCACTCTGGTTCTCAAAACAGTAGCAGAAAAGGTCAGACCCAAAAGGCTGGCCTTCAGGAAATATAAGGGAATGCAGCGGGATGAAGATATGGAGGCATACCAAACTTCCCTTAGGGAAGCAGGGAAGGCACTAAGGCAGGCAAAGGCCCAAACTGAGGAAACACTAGCACAAACAGTAAAAGAAGAGGACAATAATTTCTATAGATACATTAGTGAAAGGAGAAAGTCCAGAGGGGGTATTGCTAAGATGAAAGGGAGTAAGGGGGATTGTGTGGAGGAGGACCAAGAAAAAGCATCTATCCTAAATAGATACTTCTGATCAGCATTGACTGAAGAGAAGGTAGGGCAAGGCCCACAGCTCAGTGTCATTGTCACGGGGCAAAGAGGTATTCACTAGTCCCTTCACAAAAGAGAGGGTCCTACAAGAGTTTGCTAAGCTCAGGGTGGACAAGGTAATGGGATCTAATGGCATGCATCCCAGGGTACTAAAGGAGCTAAGGGTGGAATTAGCAGAGCCATTAGCAGAACTGTTTAGTGAGTCTCTGAGCACAGGAGAGGTCCCAGAAGACTGGAGAAGGGCTCATGTGATCCTGCTCCACAAGAGTGGTAGCAGGGAGGAGGCAGGGACCTACAGACCAGTCAGTCTTACCTCAGTAGTGGGCACGATTATGGAGGCAATCCTTAACGAAAGGATAGTGAACAACTGGAATCTGCAGGAGCACAGGATCCAAGACAGCATGGGTTTACAACAGGAATGTGCTGTCAAACTGATCTCATAGATTTCTTTGACTAGGTAACCAGAGTGGTGGACTAAGGGGGTGCAGTTGATGTCACCTACATTTACTTCAGCAAAGCTTTTAATACTGTTCCACATAGAAGACTGATTAATAAGCTGGGTAGGCTTGGGGTGGGTCAGAAGTTGGTCAAGTTGGTGGCAAACTGGTTGGCAGCAGAAAACAGAGTGGTGGTAAATGGTATACTGTCAGAAGAGATGCAAGTCACAAGTGGGGTACCTCAAGGATCAGTCCTGGTGCCAGTCCTCTTCAATGTCTTCATCATGAGCATACATTTATTTATTTATTTCAGTTCTCAGAATAACAATTTGAGCTCAGAGCTCTTTACCTAGGTTCCAGTTTAGTACATTTAGAACAAATAGGTGATTATACAGAGGATTTAGACAAGACAATAGTATTAGAATGAGAGCATTTAGGTACATTTGGTCTTTAGACAAAGGAATGTAAAAAAATACAGCAAAAACTAAAACTGGAATAAGTAAACACAGTTAGATACATGCAGGAACAGACTAAATAACTGCCCAACAGGGAGCCCGTTAGTTCTCAGTAACTCGGGGGTGTTAGAGCATAGAAGTGCTGAAGAGACGGGGAGGTGGAGGGTGAGCCCGAAGTGCAGGGTGTCCGAGAGAGAGAGAGAGATTTGTTCAGCAGAAGAGCAGATGGTAGGAGATGCCTCTGCTAGGTGCTAGTGATGGCAGACACATTGAGATTCCTGCATTAAATGGTCCTTTAGGTTCTTTTTGAAGGTCCACAGAGTGGGCAGGCTAACAATGTTCTCATGGAGGGAGTTGAACCACAACAGGGCCCGATAGGCAAAGGACCTTTGTCCTTGAGATGTCTGACATTTTGGAGTCAGGAAGGACAGCAGTTTTGAAATTCGGGTGGGCCTGGGATTTATGCTGGGAACTAGGAGTTGTTTGACCCCAGTTGGGAGCTGATCAAGGCAAATCTTTTTGGCTATTAGGCAGGATTGATATTTTAAGTGACCAAAGAGCATTAGCCAGTGAGCCTTTGCATAGAGATCACAGATGTGGGTTAGTCTGTGTGCTTAAGGTGAGCCTGCAGGCATTGTTAAAGGCAATTTTTGTACATCGGAGGGCAGTATCTGTGGCGGAGCCATATATCGGCAGTCAGTAGTCCACTTGGGAACCCACAGAATTGTGGACCACTATGCTGAGGGCATCATGGTTCGGGTTCTGCCTATGGCAATAAAGTAGCCCTGTGCATTTGTTGATAGCTTTAGCTGCGATGTCTATGTGGAGGGCGTAGGAGAGCAAGCTATCAAGAGTGATTCCAAGATATTTGAAGTGATGAACACGTTCAAGAGGAACACCACCCCTATATTGATAACGGGGTAGTTTTTGTGTTTCTTCTGAAGACATTGCAGATGGACTGGAGGGTAGGACTTGTCTGTTTGCAGATGACACCAAGATCTGCAACAGAGTAGATGATCCAGATGTGGTGGGCAGAATGAGAAGAGATCTGGATAAACTGGCAACATGGTCAGAAGAGTGGCAACTGGGGTTTAACACAAAGAAGTGCAAGATCATGCACCTAGGGAAGAGAAACCCTGAAGCCACCTATAGGTTGGGAGGGGAAACATAGAAACATAGAAATTGATGGCAGATAAGGCTCGCAAGGCCCATCCTGTCTGCCCATTTCTTTTTCTACCTTATAAATATGCCATCAGCCTTTGCTCTGTCTATGGCCTATCTATTTATACTCATCTGCATTGATCCCTTATGCCTATCCAATGTCTGTTTAAATCCCTGCACTGTATTCATAGCCACCACTTCCTGAGGTAGGCTGTTCCATGCATCCACCACCCTTTATGTGAAAAAGAACTTCCTCACATTACCCCTTAATCGGACTCCCTCTAATTTCATGCTGTGTCCTCTTGTCCTGCTATTTTTCTTATATCAAAACATGTTAGACTCTTTCACCTTCTTAATGCCCTTAAGGTGATTGAATGTTTCGATCATATCACCTCTCTCCCTCCTTTGCTCTAGGTCTAGGGTATACATATTGAGCTCCGTTAATCTGTCCTCATATGTTTTCTGATGCAGTTCTTGCACCATTTGGGTTGCCCTTCTCTGGACTGCCTCAATTTGGTTAATGTCCTTGTGAAGGTGTGGCCTCCAGTACTGCACACAGTACTCCAGATGGGGCCTAACCAGCGTCTTGTAAAGAGGGATTATTACCTCCCTCTTCTGACTTGTGATACCCTACAAATACAGCCCAACATCCCCTAGCCTTACCTCTGCTTTAGTGGTCTGCTTGGATGATTTCAGGTCATCGGTGATGATGATGCCCAAGTCTCTTTCTTCGCCAGACTGCCAGCAACTCCCCTCCCAGCCTATAGGTGGCTTCAGGGTTTCTCTTCCCTATGTGCATGATCTTGCACTTCTTTGCATTAAACCCCAGTTGCCACTCTTCCGACCATTTTGCTAGTTTTTCCAGATCTTTTCTCATTCTGCCCACCCCATCTGGATCATCTACTTTGTTGCAGATCTTGGTGTCATCTGCAAACAGACAAACCTTACCCTGTAGTCCATCTACAATGACACTGATGAAGACATTGAAGAGGACTGTCCCCAGGACTGATCTCTGAGGTACCCCACTTGTGACTTGCATCTTTTCTGACTGTATACCATGTACCACCACTCTGTTTTTTGCCCGTCAACCAGTTTGCCACCAAGTTGACCAACTTCTGACCCACCCGAGCCTACCCAGCTTATTAATTAATCTTCTATGTGAAACAGTATCAAAACCTTTGCTGAAGTCAAGGTAGGCAACATCAACTGCTCCCCCTTGGTCCACCACTCTGGTTACCCAGTCAAAGAAATCTATGAGATTAGTTTGACAGGACCTTCCTTTTGTAAACCCATGCTGTCTTGGATCCTGTGCTCCTATGGATTCCAGGTGTTGCACTATGCTTTCCTTAAGGAGTGTCTCCATAATCATGCCCACTACTGAGGTAAGACTGACTGGTTTGTAGTTCCCTGCCTCCTCCCTGCTACCACTCTTGTGGAGTGGGATCACATGAGCCCTTCTCCAGCCTTCTGGGACCTCTTCTGTGCTCAGAGACTCACTAAACAGTTTTGATAATGACTCTGCTAGTTCAACCCTTAGCTCCTTTAGTACCCTGGGATGTATGCCATCAGGTCCCATTGCCTTGTCCACCCTGAGCTTATTGAGCTGTTGTAGGACCATTTATTTTGTGAAGGGACTAGTGCATACCTCCCTCCCTCCCTCCTATGTCCATGGTGCTGAGCTGTGGACCCTGCCCTGCCTTCTCTTCAGTAAATACTGAGCAGAAGTATCTATTTAGGATAGATTCTTTTACATGGTCCTCCTCCTCACACGCCCCCTTATCTCCTTTGATCTTAGCAAATCCCCCCCCCCCGGACTTTCTCCTTCTCTAATGTAGCTATAGAAAGTCTTGTCACCTTATTTTACTGTTTGTGCTAGCGTTTCCTCGGTTTGGGCATTTGCCTGCCTTACTGCCTTCGCTGCTTCCCGTAGGGAAGTTTGGTATGCCTCCCTGTCTTCATCCAGCTGTGTTCCCTTATATTTCCTGAAGGCCAGCCTTTTGGGTCTGACCTTTTCTGCTACTGTTTTTGAGAACCAAAGTAGTTTCCTTCTTCTTTTGCACTTCCTCTTCTCTCTAACACAATGGGATGTTGCTTCAAGTATTGCATCCTTAATGCTTGCCCACTTTTCCTGTACCCCCTCACCTGTATTTCTTTTTGCCAGGGCTAGCTTAACTCTGTTGGCCATCTTATCAAAGTCAGCTCCTCTGAAGTCCCATATGTTTGCCTTGGAATGGGATGATTTAGTTGTAGTGGCCAAACTGAACCATACCATGTGATGATCACTGGCCCCCAGGTGATCTTCTACCTGGATATCTGTGATCATTTCCCTGTTAGTCAGTACTAGATCTAGGATAGCCCTGTCTCTTGTGGGTTGTTGTACCAGTTGTTTGAGGCCCTCCCCCTGCAGGGAATCCACCATGAGTCTAGTTTTGGCAGATGTTCCTGCTGATAATGATCAATCTGTAGCTGGCATGTTGAAGTCTCCCATTATCAGAACCTCCCTTTTAGCTGTCATGTTTTGTATGTCTTCTAACAGTAATATGTCTATGTCCTCCCCCTGGTCTGGAGGCCTGTAGACAACCCAAGTTTGTATGGCTGTCCCATTTCCTGTTTCCAGGGTGACCCACAGTTCTTCTAGCTCCTTATGTGTATTCTGAATTTCTGTAGCTTTGATACTTGTATTGACATACAGGGCCACTTCACTCTCCCTTTTTGCACCTCGGTCTCTTCTGACTAGTACATAGCCAGATACTGAAGTCACCCAAGTGTTGTTACTGGTAAACCATGTCTCGCTAATTGCTACTATGTCCATTTTAGCCTCTGTCATTATTGCCTGCAGGTCTGGTATCTTGTTTCCCAGACTGCGAGCATTTGTGTACATGATTTTCCATTGGCCAGATTTCGGTGTGTTATTTGTTGGGTGAGGTCTGGCGTTTCCCATGTGCATCATATGGGGAGCCGGACCTTTTTCCTTACCTGGAGATGCAAATGAACTGCAAACATGCTGAACTCCTGTTTAACCACTAGCTGAGGGGGGAAGGGTGTTCTTCCCATTCGACGTATGGGCTGCTGCACCCCCTCCCCATTTGCTAGTTTATTCTGCAGACGTCAAACTTCTGCCCCAGTGCACTGACTCCCTCCTTAGTCAGATGCAGTCCATCAAATTTAAACAACCTTTGCTCCCAAAACTGTTGCCAGTTCCCTACAAATTTGTATCCTTTCTCCTGGCACCAGGCCTTGAGCCACATATTTAGCTCCCCTAGCTCCCCTTCTCTGACCTTCCATCCATCTGCCCCCCTCTCCCAGACTGGCAGGATCTCAGAGAAGGATATACCAGATGAAATGGATAATAGTTTGTCACCCAGCCTGGTCAGGTGGTCTCCACAACTGACTGGCTGGAACGATCATTTGTCCCTATGTGTACCAGGACGTCAATTTTTTCTCCTGCTTCCTGAACAATTTTAGCAATGCGGTCAGTGTCTCTCCAACCTATTGTACCTGGGATACATCTGACCATTACCCCTGGCTGGAGATAGGTATCAACTCCCCGAATCATGGAGTATCCTATGATCAGAAGTTTTTTGGATTTCCTTTTTGCTTTTTTTGTTTTGGTTCCTGTTTTTTGGCGAGTTTTGTTGTGCTAGCTCCTGTGCTGCAGTGTCCTGCTCTGCAGTGTCCTCTGCCCCATTGTTTCATTTTGGAGTTGCTGGCAATCACAAGGGAAGAAAGAGACTTGGGCATCATCATCACATATGACCTGAAATCATCCAAGCATACCACTGAAGTAGTAGGTAAGGCTAGAGGATGTTGGGGTGTATTAGTAGGGGTATCACAAGTCATAAGAGGAAGGTAATAATTCCTCTTTACAAGACACTGGTTAGACCCCATCTGGAGTACTGCATGAAGTACTGGAGGCTGCACCTGCACAAGGACATTAACAAAATGGAGGCCGTACAGAGAAGGGTAACCAAAATGGTGCAGGGACTGCATCAGAAAACATATGCGGGACTTCCAGTGACGTCACCAGGCATGGCGGACTAGTTCTACTGGGCTCTCCAGATCCTCCCATCACAATCCAGTCAAATCATCTCTAAAAACTGGCTGACTTGCTTAAAAAATGAAGAGCAGACCTCCTAATGGCCAATACCAGAAGTAAATTAAAGGATTTTGTGGCCCCAACAGGCCCAAGCATCAATTCAGAAACTCCGATGACAAAAAATCTAGATTGGGGGCCTACACCACGAGAGGCCAAGAATTGTAATCCTCCCCACACCAGGCCTTATAGGATGACTCACGCTTGGAGGATGAAGAGGACATAATGATATCTTCCAGGCAACTGGGGGTTTATTTTATTTTGTTTATCTTTATTTTGGAAGTATTTCTAATTTGGTTTACATCTACCTGGGAGGTGAGAGCTCCCAAGAAGACTGTACTTTTCTGATTGGTGGTGAGAGAACCTTTGGACTTGGACTTGTGAAATTCTTTCTGAAATGGTTTATGTTTTTATGTTTATGTTAATTGTGTTTTCTGTTCTTTTTCTTTTATTTTCTTTAGTTTTATGATAATTATTGGAAGGGAGGGTTAAAAATAATTATTATATTAGTGGGATTTGATAAGATTGTGTGTTTGTTTATTATTTTCTTTTGGTTTGTTTGGGTTCTATTTTGAACAGCTGGATAGTTCGAGGAAGGTTCCTTGTTTTAAAATGTGTTAGAGTTCTGCCTCCACGGTGTTGTGCTATTCGTCCTCCGCCCTTCGCGCTGTCCGTCCTTTTTCCCCTCCTCCTCCTCCTCTTCAGTTTACAACTTGCCTGCATTGTAGGGCACCGGGTATTCTTTGGAGGAGGCAAGGAGGGGATGGGGGGGTGAACAGTAGGGGATGAATGAGCGGGGCCACCACATTGGGGTAGTGATATCCAGGAGACACCCTGGGGTGAAATGGAACCAGGAGTGTGGTCTGCCATGCCTGGTTTCCATACCCAAGGGCACTACAAATAATGGTAGGCAGGTGGTCCGGGCAGCGAGGGACGTTCAGCCAACTCAGGCAGTGTTATGCAATGCTAGGTCCATTAAAAATAAGACTGCAATTATTGCAGATCTTGTTAAATCATTGGACCTGGCTTGCATCATCGAGACCTGGCTGGACGAGAATTCTGGCCCCGTTTTGGAGGCTGCAGTTCCTGCCGGGTACTCGGTGATACACCACCCGAGATTGGGTTGTGGGGGGGGGGGCAGTCTGTTTTAAGGCTGAACTAAACCTCACAAATGTATCAGTGGGGAGACGGAGTCATTTGAGAGTACCGTAGTGGCGGGTGTAGGCTGCAGGATCGTTCTCATTTACCTTCCATCAGGTGATGAGAAACGATTCCTCCTGGAAGTGGCAGACTTCATTGTCGACATGGTGTTCGAGATGTCCAGGCTGATGGTCCTGGGTGATTTTAACACCTGGGTCAACGATGAACTCTCGCATTTTGGTCAGCATTTCCTCCAGTTGATGACATCTCTGGGTCTCACACAGGTTGTTTCCACTGCCACTCATAATCAAGGTCACTCTCTTGACTTAGTTTTCCTCCTGGGGATTGAGGCCTCCAACTTGGAGGTGAAATCAGTTGAATGGTCTGATCATTAATCATTATACTGTGGAGTTTCATTTTTGTGCTCCGCCCCGGTAGGCCAACCCCTGTAGAGATGATTCGGTACCTCCCTTTGCTAGATTTAAATTCTCAAGGCCTAATGGCGGTCCTGGATCTCTTGTCATTCCCAGAGGCAAACAATGACCCAGAGACCCTCGTGGTGGCTTATAATTTGGCCATTATGGAGGCTCTGGATATCATTGCTCCTGTCCGTGTTCATCCACTCTATCTTAATCCCCATGGTTTGATTGGACTCTGAGGGAGATGCGACAACTTGAACGAAGGTTGGAGCGTTTCTGGCAGAAGTCCGCTCTTGATGCCGACTGCCTTAGATTGATGGACCATTATCGAGTCTATTAATCTGAAATCTCCCATATGATGGCAGAGTTCCTTATCCAGGGAGATTGCAGCTGCTCAAAATTCCAGCCTGTCTACAAGTTCGGAACGCATTTTCGCAAGAAGAATGCGATGAACTTGTTCAATTTTTTGCAAATAAGGTTGCCAACATCAGATCGGCTTTCTGTCCGACACACTCTATGGGCACTGTGGTGGACCAGTGTGGGTTCGTATATCTTGGTCTTCCTTGGAGTACCTCTGGCTGGCCAGCTTTCATGGATGTCATGCGGATTGTCCAGAGTGTGTGCCCTACATGCTGTAGTTTGGATCCGGGACCTACTTCCCTAATTTTGGGTTGTAGTGATGTCATTGGCCTGGTCCTAGCTCAGATAGTCTGGTGTTTCCTGGAGACGGGTGAGTTTCCAAGCTTCCTAAAAGAGGCGGTAGTAACACCACTCTTGAAGAAAGCTTCTTTGGACCCAGACTGCCTTGCTAACTACAGACCAATCTCTAACTTTCCCTTTGTGGGGAAGGTGATTGAGAAAGTAGTGGCCACACAGCTGTAGGACCACTTGACCATCCATGCCATCTATGAACCCCTCCAGTCCAGATTTTGAAAGAAGCATAGTACCAAGACAGTGCTGATTTGGGTGCTCAGTGATCTCCGGATGGCTAGAGATGGGAGGAGCCGGTCTATCTTGGTCCTCCTAGATGTCTCATCAGTGTTTGATACTGCAGACCATTGGGTGCTGCTTGATTGCCTGAGGTTTATTTGTGGACTGTCGGGTACGGTCCTCAAGTGGTTTACGTCATTCCTTTTTTTTTTTTTTTCTATTTTCTTTTTTTCCTCTCCTCCTACCCGGTCATCCAAGGTATCCGCCCGGTCATGGGCCGACGGCTTCCACCCCCCAGAACGGCCTCGAGCCCTCCAAAGCCCCGTGGCTTACCCCCCACGGCAGAGCTACGGGATGCGAGGGGCCAACACCCCACAGGACCTGTATTAGGTCGGAGGGCCGGGCCTGGGGTAATAATTGAAGCTGCGGTGGTTCAGAGGACGCACCGTAGCCATTTTTTCCCATTTCTGGGAGGCGGGACGTGGTAAATGACGCTGAGCCGCCCCTGCCCCCGCCTCCGATACACACTGTTGAGGTCGGTAGTCGCGCTGCACCTGGTCTCCACCAGGAGTCGCGCAGACCCCGAGCACTTCCCTATCCCTCCCCCCGGAGAAGGAGAGCAGTCCATAGGACGCTCTATCCTTCTCCCCCCGGCCGGCCCTCCAGCGACCCAAGTCCATTCCCGAACCCGGGTCGCCGGCGTCGAAAGCGGAAATCCCACCGCTGCCCGGTTTACGTCATTCCTCATGGGAAGATCTCAGAGGGTGATGTCAGGGTATTTTTCCTCAGACCGGGTCTCATTAACATGTGGAGTTCCTCAGGGATTAGTGCATCCCCCATGTTGTTTGCAGTATATATGCTGCCCCTTGGAGACATTGTAAGAAGGTATGGGCTGAAGTTTCACTGCTATGCTGATGATACCTAGCTCTATCTTTCTTTTGCCCCCAATCAGGATGGAGCTGTCTCAGTCTTTAATAACTGTCTTGCCGATATCCAGGAGTGGATGGATGCCAGCTGGCTAAAGTTGAACTCTGATAAGACCGAAATATTGGTAGTGGATCCTGGTCGCTGGATAGAGAGGATTGGAAGGGGTTGCCCCCTGGTTTATATCTTGGGGTGAGCCACTCCCAACCTCTGAACGGGTGCAGAACCTGGGGGGAATTTTTGACAATGGGCTAACACTGCATTCTCAGGTGTCGGCTGTCATCACTTCCTCATTTTATCATCTGAGGAATAACACCAGGATCAGGCACCGTGTTCTGTCCAACGACCTTCCTACTCTGATTCATGCCATTGTGACCTAACGCTTGGACTACTACAACTTCCTCTACCTAGGGCTACCTGGGGTGGAAATCTGACGCTTGCAGCTAGTGCAGAATGCTGCGGCACAGCTGTTGACAGGATCCTCATGGTCCTGTCATATTTCACCAGTGCTGCATGGACTGCACTGGCTGCCAGTTCAGTGGCGGATCATCTTTAAAGTTGGCTTCCTGACTTTTAGAGCCCTACACGGACTTGGTCTGGACTACCTGAAAGAGCTCCTGGTTCCTCATTGCCCCAAGCGATCACTCTGCTCAGCCACTGAGGGGTTGCTAGAGATTCCGAGGGTATGCTTGAAATCTTCTGGGGCCAGAACATTTATGTATGCAGCCCCTACCCTCTGGAATTCTCTACCCCATCGGTTACGTGAGCACATGACCGTGGAGGGTTTTAAACAAGCACTGAAAATCTGGTTATGGAGTCAAGCCTATTGCATTTAATGATGGAAAGAGTTTAAGATTTTATGATTATATTATTGGTTTTAAGATGTGTTATTGACTATGTTGTTGTGGAATTTTAATTATGTGATTCTACTTTGTTAGGCACCATGGTTTTAAATGGCACCATAAAAATAAAGTTTATTATTATTATTATAAATGTGCCGGGAACTTCGGAGACTGGGAAATAAAATAGGAGATTTTCAGCAGCAACTCCTCGACTTACAAAAAGAACAAACTCACCTGCAGAATCAAATAGGTGGACCTCGAGCAACATACTACTGAAGTCTCAAAGTCAGTGGATCTTCACAACAGGGCCCTTCTCCAGCTGCATGACAGGGAAATTTGGTTACAGCAAAAAGTGGAAGATCTTGAGAACAGATCCAGAAGGATCAACATTAGGATCCACAGAATTCCAGAAGGAACTGAGTCTGGAGATATAAATGTGTTTATGGAAAGTTTTATAAAAGAAATATTAAATCTGGACTCAAGCTACAACCTTAACATCGTTAGAGCCCATCGTTCCCTGGGCCCCAAACCAGTAGACCCCAAAGCCCACCCCAGGTATTTTATTGTAGCTTTCCTGGAATATAGAACCAAATCTGATATTCTTCAAAAGTACTGGCCAAAAAAGAGCTAATCTTTGGGAACATGAGGCTCTTTTTTGAGCATGATTACATCCCCATGACCATGGATTACCAGAAGAAGATGCTTCCGATATTGAAATTGCTGCGAGTAAAGGGGTAAAGGCATGCATAGACTATCCCTCAACTCTGTGCATTACCATAGATAAGGGCACTCACCTATTTCTGATGGTGTCAGAGGCGAAGACCTTCCTTCAGCAATGGAGTATCGCGGTCGACAAGGTGCTCGATTCTGAGACTCTGAAGGAGTTAGATCGCCGATGATGGTACACTGTGAAAAATCCGGGCCTAACCAGAAAACAGGCTGCAGGTGGGGGATCAACCTCCACTGACCCCCTGGATTCACTCTCAGAAGCTCAGGGAGGTATATGGGTGTGACCACTGCAGCAGAGAGAGGGAGGCAGGAAATGCAACTGAAACAAAGGCAAAAAAGCAGAGGTGATTGGGAGCTGAATAGCACTGCAGAGCATTGGTGAGTTTAATCTGCTGTGCATACCTTGAAAACTCTGGAGTTCGAGATTACAATCCATTGCTTTGGGCAACCAGGACTGTGAACTCATCTTCTGATTCAAACTAAATGTGAACTTTTTTGAGATGCCCCCCTGGCAATATGAGGACTACAGTGCCAGGCTGCTTAAGGCTGAACTGTAGCTGAGAGAGGGGTTTACCCTACTGTCCTTCCCCGTACATGACCGTTTATAACTGTTCATAATTAACAATTAATAAATGGTATGAGTTCTAACTGGGGGAAGGGAGGGACATCCTTTTATCTCCTTGCTGAGTTTAATTTTCAATACACTAGATTTGGATCTGAACATTCCATTACTTTCCTGAGATCATGGTTTTAACAGGAGGTGAGTTTGCAGTAGATGGGGAGCGGAGGGGGCGATGTTTTATTTGAACCTCTGAATGGTCAACTTTGGATCCAAGTGGATCAGAAAATTCATAAAAAGGCAGGGCAGCCTAAGGAAGAGGTACTATCCTCCATATTTTATTTCTGGGATATTTTTTTACAGTCTTTGGCTGGGGGGGGGGCTGGGGACCTGTGACACCATGCATATAGTGATGCAATACACCACTTGAGATGGGGTCTTAGAATATGGCCCTCGATTGGGTGTGATGAAGGGTTATTGTACCTTCCCACTTCCACACAGAGGTTGGGGCACAGTGGCACGTTTGGAAGTTACAGTTTGAAGTTCCATTTGTTTCATTACAGGTTCAAATTTGGTCATTAAACTGTTCATGTTGTTATTTTGTTCATGATTACTCTTGGGGAGAGACTGATCATCATCCTGTGGAGGACTGGGGGTGAGGATGCTCGGCTGGGGAGGGTTACTTATGGTTTATGGTAAAGGGAACCATGGTTCATTTAAAATTACCTGATGGCTCTAACCCTTATTTCTTATAATGTCCAAGGACTAAATAGCCTCACTAAACAAGGTAGAGTCCTTCAAGAGATAGGTAAATTGAACACCGCAATGGCATTTTTGCAGGAAACACACCTGACTACTGAGCATACCAAGCTGCGTAGGATGTGGGTGGGGGAGGTTCATGCCACCTCATGGCCTGAGCATCCTCACAGAAGGGGGACAGCCATAATAATTAGAGGCAACACTCCACTTAGAGTGGATCAAGTGGACTTGGATCTTAGGAGGTGGTATGTCCGGCTACATGCCAAATTTTTTAATATGATGTGTATTTTTTTAAATTTATATGCTTCGAATGACCAATCAAAAAACAAAGCATTTCTTAAAAAAACATTCTTAATACCATAGAAGATCCAAATGCCTTCTATATCCTGGGTGAGGATTTTAACCCCATTCTGTCACCTAAAAAGGTCAGGAGGGGCCCTGGGGCAGCCGTGGGGAGTATGGGTAGGGACAGTTTTCTGAAACGCTTGCTGGGAGAGACGGGACTCCTCAATGCCTGGAGACATCTTCATCAAACAGATGGCAATTATACCTTTTATTCACATAGACATGCCAGCTTTTCCAGTATCAACATGTTTCTGGTCCCCAAGGAGCAGGCCTGTATGCTGGACACCTGTAACATTCTCCCCATGACATGGTCCGATCATGCTCCTCTGTTGTTAAAATTAGTTTTTTCCCCCAGTCCAAGGAATAGCATGTGGCATCTAAATATAGGACTCCTGAACCAACCCTCAATTAAACAGAAAATCTCTGACCCCATTCAAGAATTTCTGGAGGTTAACCCATCCACAGATATGACTCCCTCAGTCCATTGCGATGCACTGAAGGCTGTATTGTGGGGTATCGTTATACAGTGTAGTTCCCAGCAAAACAAAGCTCACCAGCAATTACAGGGACAGATAGAGGAGGAGCTGAGGGAAGCAGACTTCCGATACAAACTCACCTTAAATCCAGAGGATAAGAGAATATGGCAGGCAAGAAAAATAGGCTGAAATCATTACTAGCTACTCACACCAAAGGGATGCTTAGGAGAACAGCACAACAATTCTATGAGGGAGGTAACAGGGCAGGTCATCTCCTTGCCCTGGCCCTAACAAAGCAAAGACCTCGAGAGCAGTCCTTCAAGTGCAGGACCCTGGAGGGGAGGGGTGTTTCATAGCCCATAAACATATCTGCTTGTTTTGCTGATTTTTATGCAGCCCTATATAAGCAGGAACTGGTTCCTGACCATGAACTCAGAGTAAGGTCCTTTCTGAACACTATTGTGCTTCCAGCTTTGGAGGCTCGCCGAAGGACTGTAATAGAGGGGGAAAATGTTGGCCAGAAAGCTCTGGAAAAAATTGCACAAACAAAATCAAGCAAGTCTCCAGCTCTGGACCATTTGCCGTCCGAATTTTATAAATGTTTTAAGGGCCTTCTGCCTATCTTACTAAAGTGTTTCATCATGTACAGTACAGGAGGGGGGAGAGCTTCTGATGTCTTAGAAACAGGCGCAGATAGTGGTAGTCTCTAAGGAGGGTAAGAACCCATTTTTTTGTTCCTCCTACTGGCCAATATCACTCCTAAATGTTGATATGAAGATCTTCACTGGCATCCTAGCAGATAGACTGCAGTGAGTCATAGGGACAGTCATCCATCCAGATCAAACTGGCTTTGTGGCAGGTTGATATTTTTCTGATAATATAAGAAGGTTGCTTAACATCCTTACATCCCAGCAGCATAAATCAGAATTTCAATTAACTATCTCCATGGATGCCGAAAAGGCTTTTGTTTGGGTTAACTGGCATTTTCTAAAACTTACCGTGGAGAAAATGCAATGTTGCCCTAAATTTCTAAACATTGTTCAAAATTTATACACTCTCCTACAGGCACAAGTTAAGGTGAATGGAGTAAACTCCAGAAATGTTACCCTAACTAGGGGTGCGAGGCAGGGCTGCCCCTTGTCTCCTGTCCTTTTTGTAGTTTGTTTGGAACCTTTGGCAGTGGCGGTGCTCCAGGACCCACAGGTGATTGGGGTGATGGCCAGTGGGAGGGAGCATAAAATCGCTCTATAAGCAGATGATTTCTTATTTTTTTCTGGGTAATCAGGGAGGATCTGTCCGTCAACTTTTATCCCTTCTGGGGAACTTTGGAGAGTTGTCAGGTTATAAATTAAACTATGATAAGTCGGAAGCACTTAAATTAAGTGGAACACCCCCATCGGGGTTCCAAGCAGAATTTCCTTTTTCCTGGGCCAAACACAACCAGATTCACTACCTGGGCATACAGGTCCAGGTGGATGTCTCAAAGTTATTTGAGATTAACTACAACAGACTATGGGGTACAGCACAACAGGACTTGGCCAGATGGTCCATGCTATCTTTCAGTTGCTGGTAAAATAGATTCTATCAAAATTAATTTGCTACCCTGTTTTCTGTTTCTATTTGCTAATCTCCCAATACCGATTCCCCCGACACTTTGGAGAGGAATTACAGTAGGATTATCTAAGTTCATTTGGGGGGCCACCATCCCCGAATCTGCAGACAGATACTATCACTTCCAAAGGATGAGGGGGACTTAGGACTTCCTGATTTTTACTCCTATTACCTGGCTTGTCAACTCCAAGTGGTTCATACTTAGATCACAGGACAGAGTTCCTCGGGATGGTTGGACACAGAGGAACAGGATGCATCGGAAGTATCTTTATGTTCCTTGGCATACTCCCTGCCTGCATGCCCAGTATCTTTATTGTCCGTCAATCCATGGACACAACACACTTTGCAAATTTTGAAAATATGCAGGAGGCGAATGAGCTCAGAGGAGACCTTAGGCCCACTCTCTATCATCTGCCAGCATGTAGGCTTCTTCCCTCCGCGCCTAGATGGTGTATATGCCAGCTGGGAACTAAAGGGGTTAAACTGATTCTCACAATTGGTGGAGCAGGGCATTTGTTTTACCTTAGCTCAGCTTAAAAAGAGAATTGGCCTGCAGGATTCAGATTTTCATTGATACGCGCAGATACACCATTTTATTAATACCCCATATAATCTAAAGGAACTCACACATCCAATGCACCCCTGGGAAAATTTTATGTAGTTGGTTCAGTAAACAAAGGATAAGGTGAAGTGGATCTCACAACTATATAAACTGATAGGCCCTGGGGCTATGAGTACAAGAAAAAAAATAGCAACTATTTGACATTCATAGTGCCTGTGATAAAAGATGTGACATGGAGTAACAATAACCTAAGAGAGACTGGGGTACCACAAACCCCAAAGACAAAGACCCCCCTTCAACACCCCGATAGGCCCAGTGACTCGACCCACTGACTCATCACATAACAGAAATGAGTGCAGATGGATATATTGGGAAAGAGACAGTAGGCCATTGGGGGGGTTGGGTGAGGTACTACCTGTGGAAACAGTTGCAGGTGGATACATCGGGTAAAAGACAGAAGGCCATGGGGGGTGTGGTACTACCTGTGGCAACAGTTGTAGGCATCATGATTACGGAGTCAGGAATTAAGGTTTTACTTAAAGGTGAGTTGTGAGTTGGAGGACCTGAGGGGCGCAGGAAGGGCATTCCATTCCTAACAACAACAAAAATGGAAAGAGATATGGGGGTAGTCATATCACATGATCTAAAAGTAAGCAAGCAATGTGAGAAGGCAGTAAGGAGGGCTGGGGGATACTGGGGTGTATAGCAAGAGGCATCACCAGTAGAAAACAGGAAGCTGTTATCCCTCTGTACAGACAGCTGGTGAGACCCCATCTGGAGTACTGCATGCAGTTCTGGAGACCTTATCTCTGCGAGGACATAGACAGGATGGAGGCAGTCCAGAGGAGGGCAAGTAAAATGCTGCAGGGTCTGCACCAGAAGCCATATCAAGAGAGACTAAAGCAGCTTAATATGTACACCCTCGAGGAAAGGAGGGAGAGGGGAAACATGATAGAAACTTTCAAGTACCTCAAGAGAATCAACAAAGTCCAGGAGGGTAGCATCTTTCAGAAAAAGAGATGTGCAAGAACAAGGGGACACAATTTGAAGATAGAGGGGAGATGGGTCAAGGGCAATGTCAGGAAGTATTTTTTCACAGAGAGGATGGTGGACGCATGCAATGGCCTTCCTGAGGAGGTTGTGGGGTCGAAAACAGTGAGGAGAATTCAAGAATGCATGGGACAGACATAAGGCAATTCTGGTGGGAGGGTAGGAAGAATTAGGCTGTTGGTTAACTAGGATCTACATTTTATCCAATAGGTAGGAAAATGGGCAGACTGGGTGGGCCAAGTGGTCCTTATCTGCCGTCAAAGTCTATGTTTCTCATAGTGTGGGGGCAGCAACTGATATAGCATTACCACCCATTTTGGTAGAGGTTCATGGAATCACCAGGGGTGGGACTACCAAGGACTGGAGACTCCTCGGCATAATGTGGGGATCACAAAGGGAAAACAGGGGGAAAGCAGGGCCACTGTGAATAATAGCATCAATGAGGGATCCAAGGGTGAGATCAAAACAGCCTTGCAAAGGGAGCCAGCCAAGGGAGCTATATAGCTATATTTTGATATACATGCTGTTGTCCTCATTTTGGGCAGCAGTTTGTTGCCACCATCGGGGTCTGTGAGCTGGGGTGGGCCATGGGCACCTGTTCTTTATCCCTCTACATGCATCTCCTCTCATGTTTTGCTGCTTGTTGGAGATGACCCTGAGTGTGCTACAGGACATTGTCTTTCCCTGCATCTGTCATGTATGGCTGTACTGTACACCATTCTGTGTCACACATTGGTGTTACACATTTTCTGGCTGTCAGTTAGGACATGCCATTTCTTTTTGGCCATCCACAGCGGTAAGCATTTCTATTGGCTGGTGTCATTGATTTTGTTGTGTACCTCATGGTCATGTGACTGTGGTGCTGCTATTGCCAGTGGGAGTGCTGGACGACTTCTAGCAGGAGGTATAGGAGTGGGAATAGCAGTAGAAGTAGATCATGGACATTGGAATAATGAAATGGAGAGCTGAAGCTGAGCTGTAGTAAACTGAATTTCAGAAAGGCTAAGAGTTCAATATTCATAGGCTCTAGCCTGGAGCTGTATTGTAAAGGCAATATCATCTTTATCTCTAGGATGCATTAGTGTTGCCATACCAAACTGAATGCTAACCTAATGCTTTCAAGTCTGTCTGCAATTTGTGTCACAACACCTCTGTGACTTCCTTAAAGAGTACTGCATCCTGCTTGTGCTGTGGCTGAATGACTGCACCTACATCATCATCGCTATCATTCTCACCACTGCCACCAGTTCTGTTGCCTTGGTGACCATGACCACCACCATTAGACATGCTTTGTTGGGTTGTTGTAGAAGGTATCAAAACTAGTGTGTGTCACTTAAGTAGACTCACCAAGGGAAGGATCCTGCTAAGGATTGCTGATTCCGATCAGACATCTGTGCAGGTCCATCCATGGGGTCTGAGAAGTGGAAGAAACTTTCGCAACACCCACCACTGCACCTAGGATAATAGATATTCCCCCAAGGACCACATCATCAGGTTCCATCACCCAGAACACAGAATTCTGTTACATCAGTCTCCCCACCATATAAAATATGGAGTGCCACCGTGCCTCTACAACTTTGATCAAGCAATGCTGCAGAACATTGTGCTTTTGCTGCTACTGGTCTATGAGCTCAACACATCTGCTGAAATGATGGAAAGAACTAGTGATGCTCTGTACAGTTTCAAATATTTCTTTTAGTTGTGAAGTTTGGCAAACATGATTCACCATCAGATATAGTAAATGTTCACAGCAAAGTGCATGACAGAAATTCCCATCATTCATGGCCTTCAGCATGTAAATCCTACTGTCTGTCATGAAGATTCCCTCCATCAGATTGTGAGGGTGTATCCAGATGTCCAGCTGGGACTGGATGAACTGCATAATGTTTTTCCCCTCTGTGCTTTCCCTCCATAACTGACATTACAAGTAAGGCAGTTCTATTGGTGTGCTTCATGAGGCTGTCTACTTCAAAATATCTCTTGCACCAGGTGGTGGTGGCAGAAGTGAGGCAGGAATTATTGTGGTGCTGCTTGATTGGGACACAACCCAATGGGCCAATGAGTCTTAGGATGCTTTGTTTCCACTATTGTTCCAGATATTACGAGTGCAATACATATACTGTAACTCCCCTCTGTCTCCTGCATACTTGTCAACATCTGTATGTGTACTCACTAATACATATGAGGGAGAATGTGCCCAGAAAGTAAGAAGCATGATGGAATGTTATACTGTATTTGGACTTTAGGTCATGCAACAGCCTTCAAGAACCAGTGTTCTCCACTGTGGAGAGTGGCTGGAAATCAATGGCCAACATCGCACATTTGTGTAATTTGGCCAGAGGCTGGTTTAGGTGGAGGCAGTATCTGCAGCCATGTAATGACTAGGACAACGTAGCTTGTTTTGTTGGTGATGGTTGGAGTGATGCTTTTGAAGCAGTGCCAGTACCTGGGGATGCATTACTTGGATGCTGTGGCTGCTATGGTGGCTGCATTACTTGAGCAAACCTTTTTATTTCACCATCAATGCCTGACTGACTGTCTCTGTGGCAGAGTGTAACTTTACAGGGGATTCAGAATCGATGTAGTTGTTAAAAGAAGCTATGTTCACACTTTAAATGATCAGCCAGGACACTGGTTCCCAATGTCTCAGTAGACTGATCCCAACTGATCTTTCTGTCACACCGATTCCAACATGCTCTCCATGGATACGTGGGCTAAAACACTTCCACACTTCAGAAGATCTTTCTGCATATTAAATTACATGATTGGATTGCTTTAGTTCTTTGGCAGCAATAGGATGGTAACTGCAAGGTGATTTAAATGTTTCTGCCATGGTGCAATAGAAACATAGAAACATAGAGTTTGACGGCAGATAAGGACCGCTTGGCCCACCCAGTCTGCCCATTTCCCTACCTGATGGATAAGCTGCAGATCCTAGTTAACCAGCAGCCTACTTCTTCCTACACCAACCCCCTAGAATTGCCTTATGACTGTCCCATGCATGCTTGAATTCCACCACTGTTTTTCACTCCACAACCTCCTCTGGAAGGTCGTTCCATACATCCACAACCCTCTCTGTATAAAAATACTTCCTTAAATTACCTCTGAGCCGCCCCCCTCTATCTTCAAATTGTGCCCCCTTGTTCTTGCACACCTCTTTTTTTGAAAGATGCTACCCTCTTGGACTTTGTTGATTCCCTTGAGGTACTTGAAAGTTTCTATCATGTCCCCCTCTCCCTCCTTTCCTCGAGGCTATACATATTAAGCTCCTTAAGTCTCTCTTCATATGTCTTCCGGTGCAGACCCTGCACCATTTTAGTTGCCCTCCTCTTGACAGCTTCCATCCTGTCTATGTCTTTGCGGAGATTGGGTCTCCAGAACTGCATGCAGTACTCCAGATGTGGTCTCACCAGCTGTCTGTACAGAGGGATAATAACTTCTTGTTTTCTACTGGTGATGCCTCTCCCTATGCATCCCAGTATCCCCCCAGCCCTCCTTGCTGCCCTCTCACATTGCTTGCCCACCTTTAGGTCATCCGATATGACTACCCTCAGGTCCCTTTCCATTTTTGTTGTTGTTAGTATCTCACCCCCCATTGTGTACTCTTCCCCTGGGTTTTTGTTTCCCAGGTGCATTACCTTGCACTTCTTAGCATTGAATCTAAGCTGCCATACGTTTGACCATTCCTCTAACCTTGCCAAGTCCCTTCTCATCCTTTCCACCCCACCTTGTGCATCAACTCTGTTGCAGATCTTTGTGTCATCTGCAAAGACATACTTCCTTCAGTCCCTCTGCAATGTACGCATAAAGACATTGAAGAGGACCGTCTAATACTGAACCCTGCGGTACCCCACTACTAACCCTCCTTTTTTCAGAGTGGACTCCATTTACTATTACTCTCTGTGTCCTATTCTCCAGGCAATTCTTTACCCAGGCTGTCATCTTGGGACCCACCCCAGGCTGGCTAACTTGTATATTAATCTTTTGTGTGGGACTGTGTCAAATGCCTTGCTAAAGTCTAGGTAGGCCATGTCCACACAGCCCTTCCCTGATCAACTACTTTGGTCACCCAGTCAAAGAAATCTATCAGATTTGTCTGGCATGACCGTCTCGCTAGAATCCATGCTGCCTTGGGTCCTGTGCCCTCTGGCCTCTAGATACTCAACAATTCTTTCCTTCAGAAGTGATTCCATCATTTTCCCTACCACTGAGGTTAAACTAACAGGTCTGTAGTTTCCTGCTTCTGCCTTGCTCCCACTTTTGTGAAGGGGAATCACATCTGCCCTCCTCCAGTCCTCAGGTACTACCCCATCCTCCCATGATTTGTTAAAGAGGGTAGTCAGTGGTGTCACTAGTTCTACCCTTAGTTCTTTTAGAATTCTGGGATGAATCCCATCAGGCCCCATTGCTTTGTCCACCTTCAGTTTTAAGAGTCCTTTCAGAACCCTTTCTTCTGTAAATGGGCTGGTATCAACTTCTGTATCCAGAGTGTTTCTACTGTTTGTTTTAGGTACCTCCCCCTCTTCCTTTGTAAATACTGAGCAAAAATATTTGTTTAGTATCTCTGCCTTTTCACAGTCACCCTCTGCCCACCTTCCCTCCCCTTTATTAAGCCTCACTATCCCTCCCTTGGTCTTCCTTCACTCCCTGATGTACCTATAAAAGGTTTTATCCCCCTTCTTAACTGAGTTGGCTATCTTTTCCTCGGTTTGGGCCTTTGCTGTTCTGACTGCCTTTCCAGCTTCCTTTTGCTTTAATTGATACAGTTCTCTGTCCTGTTCCTTCTGTGATTCCTTGTACTTCCTGAATGCTTTCTTTTCTCTTGAACCTTCACTGCCACTTCCTTTGAGAACCATAGTGGTTTCTTACCTCGTTTCGTTTTGTTTATTTGCTTTACACAGAGGCTTGTTACCTCTGTGATGGCAGTTTTTATTTTTCCCCATTGTTCTTCCACCCCTCCTTCCTGCCCATTTGCTAGTGCATTCCTTAGGCACTCACCCGTTTTGGCAAAGTCAACCCTCCTAAAATCCAGTACCTTTGTCTTTGTATGGCTTGACTCTATTGCTGTGTTTATTGTGAACCATACTGTTCGATGGTCGCTAGTTCCCAGATGGCTACCCACTTCTACATCTGTGAGCCTCTCTTCATCTCCATTTGAGAGAACCAGGTCTAAGATTGCTCCCTCTTGAGTGGGCTCCAATACTAGCTGTCTAAGGCATGCCCCCTGTAGGGCATCTAGAATAACCCACTCTTAGAAGTGGCTGCTGCAACTGCACTCCAGTTAACATCTGGCATATTCAGATCACCCATCAGCAATATCTCCCTTTATCTGCCATTCTAAGTATACTTCTATCATTTCCTTGTCCATTTCCTCCCCCTGAGAGGGGGTCCTGTATACAACCCCTGTGCGGATTGTGGTACAATTGCCTGCCTCCAAATTGACCCACAGTGCTTCTTCTCCTCCCTGTTTTCCCTTTTGTTCTGTTGCTTTGATTTCTTCTCTTATGTAGAGAGCTACTCCTCCTCTTTTACTCTCCCTGTCCCTCCTGTAGATACTGTATCCTGGTACGTTTACGTCCCAGTCATGGTTCTGTGTGTACCATGTTTCTGTGACTGCCACGATATCCAGATCTTCCTCCTCCATCAAGGCCACTAATTCAGGAAGCTTGTTACCCAGACTACGGGCATTGGTACTCATTGCTCTCCATTTTTTTGATGGCTTTACCTTCTGTAGCGGCATCCTCCACTGACCTTTCTACCTTGGTCTTTTTCTCATTTAGTACCCTGTTTTGTAGGGGGAGGCTGGGATTTTCCTGCTGCTTATCAGTGCCTCCCCCCTTGACTAGTTTAAAGGCTTGCCAATGAAGCATTTAAACCGATTGCCCAAAAGACTTGTTCCCTTCCTGGACAGATGCAGACCATCCTGCCAGTATAGGCTGGTGTCCCTCCAGGTGGAACCCCAGTCCCCAATGAAGCCAAACCCCCTGTGCTCCACACCATTTTTTCAACCATTTGTTAAACTGCATGGTGCAAAGTACCCTTGCCTCACCCATGCCACTGACAGGCAGCACCTCTGAGAAGGATACTGTGTGTGCTACTTGTCTTAAGCCCCTCCCCAACTCTACAAAGTCCTTCTGCACTGCTCTAATCTCATGATGAGCTAAGTCATTTGTCCCTAGGTGGACAATGACGTCCAGCTCAGACTCCCGTGCAACTGTTCTCGTGATCCTAAGGATGCGCTTCCTGTCCCTCCAAGCCATGGCACCAGACAGGCACCTTACTTCAGTTTTCCCTGCTCCCCCCAGTTCTATCCCCCCTAATAATGGCATGGCTATGCTAGACATCCTGGCAGGGTAGAACTGGCAAGAGCAGCACTAAGGTTAGAATGAATCTGATTATCTGGGGGCTGCGGCTGGGCCTGGTCTTTAGATTCCTCTGCCTGGCCAACTTGCTGTTCTCTTTCTTATTGTTTTTTTTAATTTGGCCATCTCCTTCTGTGATGGCCACCACTCCTCTATATCACAGTCATAATCAGAGCTTGTTGGTGTAACTGACAGCAAACTTTCATCTCCCTCTGCTTCATCCACCACTCCTCCTCCCGACATGTGCTTCTTTGTCTACTGCTTCCTCTTCTCCTGCCTGCTTCTCCTCTTCTTTGACATCTTATTCTCCTTTCCCATGTCCCTCTCTCTCTCTCTCAGTCTCCCATTATTCATTAGCTTTCCTCTGTCCTTTTCCACCTTCTCATTATTTGTTTTTGGTTCTCCTTCCTCTAGCAGCTTCTCATGCTGATGTCACCCTGCCTCCCCACTCTGATAGCTCCACTTTCATATTCTCCACACTGCCATGCTTCTCTACCATAAGCTATGTTGGTGTTGGTGTTGCTGGCTTGCTTTTGTAAAATTTCAGGATTTGTGAACCTTGCCCTAACTGAAATCAATCCACTTTTTCCTTAGGTAAAAATATGCCAGTAGAATCATTGCTACACCCAGACTCGTCCAGGACTGTACCCTCTCAATTATGTAGGATCCAGGTGCTGCTGCTGGCAGTGGCCATCACCAAAGGCTGAATCATAAAATGAAGAAAAAGCAGCACTCCTCTCCAGGCTCACATTGAAGCTCTTGACCAACAAATGCACTTACTATTGGCTGTTGTCTGATATGAAATTTATTACCAGAAAATAACAGACAACACAGTTCACTGTGTACCAGAATAACTCAGATGCATGGTCCAGATGCCCCGGTGCTTTGTTCAGGTTGAGGCTCATCAGAAGTGTTGATTCTTGCTGGTTCTCTGCTGTAGACCCAGACTCCCTGTTACCTTCCTCCCACAGTGACTGAGCAGGTAAACTGGGCTTGCTGTAGAGGTAGGCAAGGGAGGTGACAAAGCCTTCATTTGATCCATAAAGGGAAACAAGAAGACAAAGGAAGGAAGTGGCAGATTCAGAAAAGGTTGAATTGGAGCAGGAGGATATAAAAAAGGCAGATATCCTGAATGAGTACTTCTGTTCAAACTTCACAGTAGGGGAGGGAGGACTACTCCCAGATAGGATACAGGCCTAAGAGGAGAGGGTGTGGGTCTGTAAATGTGGCTGAACACAACAGAGAGGGTGCTCAAATGACTAGGCACCCTGAAAGTAGACAAATCACAGGGCCCTGATAGGTTGTACTCTAGGTTGCTCAAGGAAGTTTTACAGTCCCATGTAACCACAAAGGCAGTCTGTACTGGGACTGTGGTGCTCCAGATTTAAAATCACAAATTGCAAGTACAAAAAGTCAAGCACAGTCCACCTCAAAATAAGAGGGTACCAGTCACCTGTATTGTTTACATTTTATTAAAATAAAAAAACACACAGACTATGCCCACCTGATGCATTTTGGATTATAAAAATCCTTTATCAGAGACGTTGATAAAGGATTTTTATAATCTGAAATTTGTCCAGTTTTATACACCTAGTACAGTAATTACCAGTGACAGTGCTCTGACATACAGAAAATATATTGATAAAACGGTTAAGACAATTTACAAATGTCCAGGCATATTATACAGGAAGGGGATATGCCTTATGGAAAATGCTAGCAAAAGTGTGTCACAAACACCCTGTCTATCACTATCACCAGATACAGAGACCAGCAGATACCATTGCTAAGTTGTTGGATGATCAATAATTTATTGAAAATAGTTTACAGTGTGCAGCACCCCCATAAGACCCCAGTGTTTCATGCTACTTACAGGCCCTATGTCATAAATGGCACCACCATCAGCACACTTGAATTTATAGGTCCACACAAACTGACTTGTACAATAAATAAGTGGAAACATTACAAAAATACTGTATAACAGTAATTTTGTGAACAGTGAAAACTGCCAAGAAGTCTTTAAATTAATCCCCATGTGCATAGTATAAATAAGTTGATGGAAGTTGGGTGAAAAATGTAAAAGGTTAGGTAGAGGAGAAGGGAGGAGAGAGGGGAGAGGGATGAAGAGGGATCTATATATATACACACACACACAAAGGGAGAGAGAGAGCGAGAGAGAGAAAAGAGGGGAGAAGGAAAGAGGTAAATAAGGCTAAAAATAGATTTCAACAGAGCTATAATTTCAACTGTACAAACCATATTATTCAAGTATAGTAGCTTAAGTGTGATTAATTTCAAGTCACTAAACAGACCATATCATTTTATTCAAGTACTAAAATATGCATTAAGACATCCCTTCATTTTAACACCAGTGCACATATAACAGTATAACACACACATAATGTAGGTTTTGCAAACACATTGTGGTAGGTAACCAGTTCAGTCATCCTACTACAGGAACAAATACTGTATATAGTTAAGGACTTCATTTCTTGCTGTGCAACAGCAGTGATGTACAAGTGTAGTTAACATGCAGTGCAAAATCAGACAAACACTAATAATGCAATCCAAAACCATAAAACCATGAAAGGGGTGGTTAATTGTCCCCTGGGTTGAGTACAAATGAGGAATTCTGACAAGTCCAGAGAAGTCCTGAGAATGAAGAGTCCTGAGAAGGATAAACCACATGTCTCTGATCTCTGTTCTTAACCTTTGCAGTTGTGGGAAAGGCCACTGGGCACCATTCACTCCTGCTTAAACACCAAAAGAAAAACAGCATGTCTCACAACCACTGCACTGTAACAAAAAGACCAGGACCAGCTCGTAGGCTAATGATAGCAAATGTTATTATAGTATTTAGAGCTGTACTCAACACCTTTGACCACCACCACTGATGGTCAGCGGTAATACGTTCTATAACAAAAATCTGCTATCATTATCCTGCAACCAAGTTCTGGTCCTATTGTTACAATTCCAGTGACTGTGAGACACTTTTTAAGGTTGCATTGAATCATGATGCAATGCAGACCTATTGCTATCAGAAAAGGTCTGTAACCAGAATTCCTTTTCCAGCACTGCTTTTATTTTTAAGAGGGAGTGGAATTAAAGCAGAACTTCCTGAAAACCTCTCCGCATCCACTCATTCACTGCAATGTTTTTTCTTTTTCTCCCCTCCATTGCACTATTGTCTCTCTCTTCTCCCTCCCCCACTGCACTGTTGTTTTTGCCCTGATTGAAGGGGCTGGAAATATAAAAAAAGTAGAATGGTAAGAAACGGTCCCAACTGGCACAACCAGCCCTACTCCAGGGCTGGCCACCATCTTACACTCTTCCTTTCATTCTTTTACTCTTTCACTTGTACTCATTGCCTGGTATCTCAGTGACCTGAGAATCTATTTGGTAAATTTATTATTCTGTAGGATGTATTATTATTATCACTACTTTCCTGCATTACACTGCAAGCTTAGTGAGCATACTGCTGTTTTATTTCTGCACCTTACACCAGCTGTGAGCATTGATTAATCTCTGTCAGACAGGTAGGTTAACTAATGTCTCACCAACAATCTCATAAATCAACATCTGCTGTGATCAATGTCTGCTAATACCTGGTTGCTAAAACCAAATACAGAAACTGCCGAACTGCCAAGCATTCAAATGCAGATTTCAACCATGCAAACATTCAATCATGCCATGGTTAGTTATAAATAAAGTTTGAACCGTGGTTGGCTAGTCAGTACTTTTTCAGCTCTGTGCTTGTTACCTGAAGGATCTATCTGGAAGGATTTCTCTGTTCAAGTGGTTGCAGATAAAGTCCATAAAGCATAAATACATCTGCATATATAGAGCACTGGAACCCGAACACCTAAGCACTACAGTTTCTGTTTCAATGAAGGTTGCAGAAGCTGTAGTAGTAGTATAAGAAGTAAATTTATTTAGGGCACCCCTCTCCGAAATCTCAGGGCACCCTTACAACATATAGACATCATAGGTAACATAATAATATCAATTCATATGCCTAACATTCATAAACATAATACTGTACATATAATAAATAATCTAATATGTAACATGTTCCCTTTACTCTAAGAAACAGTAACAATAACTATCACTATCAATCCCCAAAGGCTTGTCAGAACGAACATTTTCAGTTCTCTTTTAAATATTTTTACAGAGGGGGCCTCTGTCAGGTACCCAGATAATGAATCCTAAAAGATCGGCACCACCACCTCAAAAGATCAATCCCCTGAAGATTTCATTATGGCCCTGGCCACCTCCAGGAGGCCCTGCTCCATTGACTGGAGAGAGAGAGTCTTAGATTGTAAGGATACAGAAGTTCCACCAGCTAAACCGGACCCAGCCCATGCAGGGTCTTATAGGTCAATACACCAATTTTAAACTAGATGCGCCATGCATACAGGCAGCCAGTGCAGTTCGTGCAGCACTGACAAAATATCACCGGAATTTGGAAGACCCATCAATAGCCATACCACAGAATTCTGCAACAGATGCAGGCACTGCAGAGCACCACCTTGACCCCAAGGTACAACACATTGCAGTAATCAAGCCTCAAGGTAACAAACTAGTGTACCAGCCCAGAAAAATATTTCACCTTCTCTATAATCCTCCTCACCTCTCTAAAGGTTTTTTTTTAATTACTTCCTGCTCATGATTTTCAAGTTTATTCCTCAAATGTTTATACACTGTAGCAAACTCTAGTGCAGAGGAGACATGACCAAGCTCTTATCTGATCTCCACTATGTTTATGTTTGCTTGCACGCATGTGCAAGAAACATAGTGCCAGCATATGAGTTTTCGTAGGTGTGACACCCCCGCTTCCAGTACCCTGATAGTTTTTGCAGGTGGGGCAGCAGGGCACTAATGGATGTCTGAGCCATCTATGACAGCAGTTCAGATGCAGTGGCATACAGTTGAAAGAGAAAGACTGCTACAATTAGTGGTGGTTTTGTGTAGGCAATTTGCATACTGCCGTGCCGAAAACAGTATGCAAATTGCCTATACGTCACCACCTTAGCAGTCATTCTCTTTCAGCTGTACGCCACTGCATCTCCCGGCATGATGCGCCCTCCCATTTGTTGTGTGCTGAGGGGGTGCCCAATCTCCCTCGGCATATGCACACTCCCTCCCAAGCACACTGTATGTCTGATGGGGTGCCCAATCACTGTCAGCTCCAGTGCCCTCCCAAATAGCATACTTCAAGGTGCCACATTAGGAGCCCACCTCAGTGTGGCAAAAGTCCCGCATCTTCATGTGCTCCCCCATACACTGTATGGCCAATGGTGGTGCCCAATCCCCTATTGACTCCACTGCCTCCCAAACAAACTTCCAGGTGCCTTGCTGGGAGCCCACCCCAGCATGGCAAAAGTCCTGCGTTGTCTTTTTTTTTAAAAAACCCTGCAACAAAAGGAAACGATCCCTCGTTGACTCTCTTGCCCCCCCAACCCATGCCTACCCTCTGCGCACCCCACCTCTCCACACCCCCCTCACCCCATACTTACCTCTGGAGCCTGACACAATGATCTTCGGTGGACCGGAAACACGTCAGCACTCTTCAAAGCTGACCGAGAAATTAAGAAATGCCGGTAAGCTGTATAATGGCCTAAATAGGGTTTTTTCAACTTTGGTTCATATCTCTGTCATTTTTTTGAATGTTTGCACCAAATGTTCAACAGGGGGTTCTTGGGACTCCATCTCATAAATTCAGTTACTCGCATCTGGTTATTCAGTCCTGAAAGGTGATTTCTCAGTCACTGCGTGGAATCACCTTTCAGGACTGATTAACATAAATACAGTGTCACAGTTCATGAGGTAGGCCCCCAAAAACCCTATGTTGAAAATTTGGTGAAACACTTCCCAAAAATGACTGTTTTATGAGCGTGTATTGCGCAGTTCCTATGCGCACTCGTAACTTCGAGAATTTGTAATATTTTCACTCCAGATTTTCAACAGTGCCATTTTACCATACCTCCTTATGAACAGTACAGCTGTCATTGCTCACATCTCACCCAAAATGTGTTTTCACACATGCAGTGCACAATGGCATGATTGGAGTGCAAAATCAATGTTTGGGACAGATTAAGAAAATCACAGTGACACTGTTCATCAGCAGAGGTCTTAAAATGGCTATGTTGAAAATTTGGTGGCAAAAGTCCATAAAATGACTACGTTACGAGCGTGCATTGCGGAATTTCCATGCACCCTCATAAGTTCATGAATTTGTAATATTTTCAGTCCAGATTCTCAACATTGGCATTTTTTCACACCTCCTTAGGAACAGTCCAGCAGTCATTTTTCATACCCTGGCTAAAATGTGTTTTCGCACTTCCGGCGCAGAATAGCACGGTCGCTGTGGGAAATCAGTGTTCGGGACACATTAACAAAATCACAGTGACACTGTTCATGAGTGGAAATCCCAAAATGCCTGTGTTGAAAATCTGTTGTAAAATATCTGCAAACTAATTACATTATGGGTGTGCGTTGTGCAGGTTCTACTCACGCTCGTGCCTTCACCAGTTTTTTATATTTTCACTCCAGATTTTCAACATTGCCATTTTTACACCTCCTCATGGACAGTACAGCTGCCATTTTTTACATCCTGTTTGAAATGTGTTTTCACACCTGTGGCGCCAAATGGTGCAGTTGCTGTGTAAAATCACCTTTCAGCTAACAAACTGATAGTGCCACTGTTCATGCAGTGGGGTCACAAAAAGATCATGTTGAAAACTTGGAGTAAAAATACCAAGAAACTCCTAGGGCGTTAGGGTTTTTGACCATAATGCCTTACCCTGTAGGGATTGACAGGCATCAGGGGTGTGACTGGGGATTGTCGACATTAATGCTCATGCCATTCCACCCCCAACCTGCGGCCAGTGACAGGCATCGAGGTTCGCCTTGGACCCTTTGACCCCACAGTTTAGCCCATTCTCCTATACTGCACCCATTTCAGCATTTTTCCTTCTAGAATGAGGTAAATGTAAAGCCCAAACACCCCTCAGTATCTGCAGGGTAGGGTGAGGTGAAATGTCATGACCATCATGGGTGACGACCCAAACCCACACCCCAAAGCCTGTCCATCTCTGCAGAGTGGGGGTTGAGTTGACATCAGTTCAGTACTTCACTGCCATTCCTATACTGCATCTGTCTAACTCCTGCACTTCCACTGCTAATGCCAGCACTCAAACATTTGGCATTGACAAATGCTTGTTTGTAGTAGTATATTATGTTTTTCCATTACTTCATTTATGATTGCTTTCACAAAACCTCTACTACAAGTAGCTGCAAGTTCATCCCATTCATCCCTAGTGGAAAACTCATCTAATTCACCAAAGGGGACTTCGATCACCCTAAGTCCAAATGCTGCCTGATCTTTCTCTAAGTATCTCTCAAGTGTAGCAAAGTTGTGGGTCATATTAATTTTCCAAAATAGGAGTTTTTCTAGTAACAAGAAAATTTGCTTCAAGTTCTTAACCTCATTGCCTTTTACCTCTTCCCCCATCCTCCCAAAGTCAGCCCTCCTGAAGTCCAGCACTCTTGTGCCAGATTCCACTCCTTCCTTGCCCATATACAATGTGAGCCATACTGAGTGGTGGTCACTCCCTGACAGCGGTTCTTCCACTGTAAGTTCTCTCACAAACTCCCTATTTGCCAGCACAAGGTCAAGGGTATTCTCTAACCTGTTTGTTCACTGACCATTTGCATCAGGAAGCTGTCCTGGAAGGCATCCAGCAGTACCTGCTCCCTTCTATTCCTGGTTGTTGGGGTACTCCAGTCCACTCCTGGCATGTTGAAGTCCCCCACAATCACCACACTACCCTTCTCACAGGTCCTCCTGATCTGTCCCACTAGTTTCCTGTCTAACTCCTCCATCTGAAAGGGCAGCCTGTACACCACTCCCATTCTGAGAATCCTATTCTTGGAATCCTGGATTTGCATCCAAATTGACTCTGTACTACCCTCCTCCCTTTACTCCGTTACACACTTCAGTCCTTCCTTCACATATAGTGCCACCCCCCTCCTTTCCCAATCACCCTGTTCCTACAAAATAACCTGTACCCTGGTACAGACAGGTCCCAGTCATTGTATTGGGTGGCCCATGTTTCTGTGATGGCTGCAATGTCCACCTCTCCCTCTGCAATGAGCACCTGTAACTCTGCAGTTTTCTTCCCAAGGCTCCTATCATTAAGGGTAACCACCTTCCGCCCTTCTCCCCTTCCCATCTTGCCCTTCTTTACTAGCATCACCAATAGCACTTGCCATTTGTCCTTTGTCACTGTTATAGGGTGGTAAACTCATATGGTTTCCCAACCTGTGGTCTCTGCATGTCTCTTGCCCACTTGCCACCTCCCGCTCCTAGTTTAAATTCCCAACTTCCATTATGTACTCCTCCATCCTCTGTTTCAACACTTTCTTTCCCACCTCACTCAAGTGTAGTCTGTCCTTGGTATAGAGACCATGACCTTGTCATAGTGGAGAGGCTTGTGTGTTCCAATGACCCTCAGGGCTATGTTATCTGGAGTCTCATACTCCTGGCAGGGTCACCCCGTGGTGGACAGGCCTGAGGCGAGGTCCCAGACTAAGTGCGGACCAACATCCAAAGTCCTCAATGGTGGATCAGGCGGAAAAAGATGTTAGGATCTCAATGGCTGTTAAGGCAGATGAAGGCTGCAATAAGATAGGGATCTCCAGTTGTCTTGGACTCTCCTTGCCACTGGGCACTAGATCTCCTGCTTGTCAAGTTTGTGTGGATGCTGCAGGCACACCAGCTTCCCCACACTAAAAGAAGTCATGTGCAGGCTTCTACCATGGGAAACAACATCCCCACAACCAACCTTCCAAGCCCTGTGGTGACAGACTAGTGGTGATGGGGACAGGACCAGTGAATCTGGCAGTCTCTAGCCATGAATCTGCATGTAGGCAGTGGTAGTTTGATGGTCATCTGGCACCTGGACTGGGACAGCAGTGCAATTCAGCTGCTGCTACTGTGACTGAGCAGTCCTCTTTAGGATCCCCTCTGCTCACCCCGCATGGGGAAGGGGCTAGAAAAGGTGCCCTAAACCTAGGCTGTCTCACCCTCTCCTGGCTGGATAGCCATGTCCAGCAGGATTACTCTCTCTGTGGTCAAAATAAGAAACAGACAATGATTTTTGCAACATGGAATGTTCGCACTCTGATGGACAACCAGTATAGTGAATGACCAGAAAGAAGAACTGCTATAAGCACCAGGGAACATACAAGATGTAACATCGATATTGCTGCCCTAAGTGAGACAAGATGACCAGGTGAAGGTCAGTTGAGAGAAGAGGGTGGAGGTTTCACCTTTTTCTGGAAAGGGAAGCCTGCTGAAGACAGACGCATTCACAGTGTTGGCCTTGCCATCAAGAACAAGCTCATCAACCAGCTTACAGAACTCCCCTATGGCATCAACGACTGCCTCATGGCCCTTCATCTTAAGCTTAGCAACAATCAGCATGCCACTGTCATCAGTGCATACTCCCTGACACTTAATGCTGATGAGGATGTCAAGGAACAGTTCTACTCCAACCTTGACAGAGTCCTGACCAACACCCCTAAGAAAGACAAGATCATTCTACTTGGTGACTTCAACGCCAGAGTCGGGCATGATTCGGATCTCTGGAATGGTATCATCAGGAAGGAGGGGGTAGGAAAGACCAACTCCATTGGCATCCTACTCCTGAACAACTGTGCGGAGCATAGCCTGGTTATCACGAACACCATCTTTAGACAGAGCAAAAGGTATAAAACTACTTGGAGACACCCTTGATCCAAGCACTGGCACCTCCTTGACTATGTCATTGTCAGAACCCATGATTGAAAGGATGTCTACATCTTCGAGGGCCATGTGAGGAGTCAATGACTGCTGGACTGACCATCGTCTCGTCAGATCTGTCATTAACATCCGGCTCACTCAGTGACACCAAAGACAGCCAAAATCAATGCAAAGGAAATTCAACACCAAGTCCCTTCAAGACCCAGTGGTTCAAGAGGACTTCCATCAAGGCTCTCTGTCATGCCCACAGCTGATGATAACATTGAGAGATACTGGAAGGAGTTCAAGACCGCCATCCACTCAGCATGTGCTGAATCTATTGGCTATGTCACCCGGCATCACCAGGACTGGTTTGATGAAAATGATACCGAGATTCAAGACCTGCTTAGCCAGAAAAGAAGAGCTCACTGCACATGGCAAGATGACATCTCATGCCAACAAAAGAAAGAGTCATACCAGCAGCTCAAGGCAGAAGCTCAAAGGAAGATCCGAGACATTAAAAACAAATGGTAGCAAGACAAGGCCAAGGAGATCCAGCTCTCTATTGACAAGCATGACATGTGGAGCTTCTTCTAGGCTACAAGGGCCATTTTTGGTCCAAGCTCCCATGGTCCCACTCCCCTCCGATCTCAAGATGGCTTGATGCTCCTAAAGGGAGATGAAGGTATTCAAGCTAGATGGAAGGAGCATTTTGAGACACTCCTGAACCATGAGTCATCTGTGACAGATGCCACTATCAATTCTGTCCCTCAAAACCCTGAAAGAGAATCTCTCGCCAACCCTTCTACTATTGAAGAAGTAAGACATGCCATCAAGCTGGCCAAAAACAACAAAACTGCTGGACCAGATGGCATACTGGCTGAAGTCTACAAGGCAGGGGGTGAGGAACTGGTACTAAAGCTCCACAGAGTCATTCTATGAATTTGGAACAATAAGGAGATTCCAGAGGACTTGAGGAATGCCAACATTGTTACCATCTTCAAGAAGGGAGACAAGTCGGTGTGTGGAAATTATCGCGGCATTGCCTTACTCTCCACCACAGGGAAAATCCTCGACCATATTCTTCTGAAACGTCTCCTTCCCATCACTGAAGAAGTCCTGCCAGAATCTCAGTGTGGATTCAGACCATCTTGCAGGACAATCGACATGATCTTCATTGCCAGGCAGATCCAAGAAAAGTGTCGGGAACAACATCAGGACCTGTACATGGCTTTCATCAACCAGACAAAGGCCTTTGACTCCATCGATTGTGAAGCCTTGTGGAAGGTGCTGGCCAGATTTGGCTGCCCTACAAAATTCATCAAGTTCCTGAGGCTTCTGCATGATCAGATGACTGCCAGTGTTCTCCACAATGGTTCAAAGACAGACCCGTTCATCATCCAAACTGAGGATAAGGAAGGGTGTGTAATCGCTCCAACCTTGTTCTCTATCTTCCTAGCAGTCATACTAATCCTCACCAAAGGCTGCCTTCCCACTGGAATTGACATTGAATACAGAATGGATGGAGGGCTCTTTAATCTTTTTTTTTTTTGGTTAGTTATTTAACCAGGACTAGCACACAAAGCTGAAAGCTTTTTTACAAGTGCAAACTGGGAGCACAGGGAAGTTAAGTGACTTGCCAAGGGTCACACAGTATGCAAGTGAAAGCTGTGGGGTTCAAACCCAGGTCTGGTTTGCTGGATGTCACCAAATTTGCAGCTCAGAGCCTTAAACCACTGCGCTATACTGCAGACCAAAGTTTGCAAGGCATCTGTCATTGACCTCCAGTACGCTGATGACTGTGCCATCCTTGCACACACCAGGAGCGACCTTCAGTCTGCGCTAGATCTCTTTGCGGAAGCTTACCAAAGTCTGGGACTCTCACTCAACATCAAGAAGACCAAGGTGCTCTATCAGCCTCTCAAGGCCTTGTAAATGACCCTCCACAATTCACCATTGCAGGACAGACCCTGGAGACAGTCAAACACTTTCCTTACTGCGGTAACCACCTCTTCCTAACAGTGAACATCGATGATGAGATTTAGCACAGAATCCATTGCCCTAGTACCTCATTTGGGAAACTGCTTCGGTGCATCTTCACTGACCGTGACATACGAAAGGACACCAAGATCCAGGTATACAGTTCGGTTATCATCCCTACCCTTCTTTATGGATGTGAAACTTGGGTGACTTACCGACATCATCTAAAGAGCCTGGAGAGGTACCACCAATGATGTCTCTGGAAAATCCTCCGCATCAAGTGGGAAGACCACAGCACTAACGTCAGTGTTCTCACTGAGGCCAATGTCACCAGCATTGAGACAATGATCCTCAGACATCAATTCCACTGGACTGGACACTGTGTACAGATGCCCGACTCTAGACTCCCTAAACAAATGTTGTACTCCCAGCTCAGTCACAGTCGGAGATCCGATGGTGGTCAAAGGAAACGCTACAAAGACACACTGAAGACATACCTCAAGAAAACAGATATGGACATCATGAGCTGGGAGAAGCTGGCCACCAACTGATCTCAATGGTGCAAGAATCTCCATCAAGCAGGGGCCTGCTTCAAAGAGAAACGCTTTGCCCTCGAAGCTGAAAAGAGAGTGTAGGAAGGAAAGGGAAAGAATGCCCAGCCAGCAGGCAGTTCTCCCACATGGAAACATCTGCAATTTCTTTGGATGGATCTGTGGCTCTAGGATTGGATTACTGAGCTACCTCAGGACCCATCAGTGAACCATGGTAGAGATCATCCTTGAACTGAGGGATCGCCGATGACGACTGTCCTTCCAGGTCCCTCCTCACCCCCCCAACAGCCCATACCCTTTAGCATGTTACCAGGTTCTTAGCCATCCATTAAATTCCTCTGTTCTCAGCTGTCTTGTTGTGCTTGCCTTGGGCACCGGAAGTATCTCTAAAAAAGTTACTGATCTTCCTGCCCCCTCCATTAATTGTCCTAGTTCCTTAAACCTCTTCTGGACTATATCTACTGTCTTATCAGCCAGGTCTTTCATCCCAAGATGTATAATTAAATGATGTTTTTCCCTACTCCTTCTAGCATATTTCAGAACAGATTGTTCCACTTTTTCCACTGTCATTCCTGGCATGGCCTCCACCCAAATGTGACTATGCCTCTCCCCCTTGCTACACCACCTGACCCCTCTTAGTATTGAGTCACCCAGCACTAAGATTCCACCCCTCTTACTCCCTGCTTGCTTCTATTCATCTCCATCCCTCATTCCCAGCTCCTCTTCTTCCTCCTGCACATTATTTACCCCTTTTGCCCCTGTTGCAATTCTCCCAGCAGAACTTCCCCCTGCTCCAGTTTGGTCCAGGCATTTATCAATTACTCCTCCAACTGCATCACCTTCCTCCTCCTTCATACCCTCTAGTAGTGCAAAACTATTTTCTGAAGACCCTTCACAAATGCCCACTTCCTCTCTCTTCATAGTAACCTGTTCCCTCCTCTCCACTCCATGACTGTTGCCACTTCTTCTCCTCCCCTCACAAGTCCCTGACTCCTCCTTCCATTTGTCTTTTGTCACCTGACCTGGTTTCCCTGACAATTGTTCTTCCTGGCCTGAGCCCCTTTGACTCTGCTTCCCTTCTTCTGACTCTCTCCTCACCACTGATGGCTCAAATTACCCTACCTCATCTCCCCTCCTCCCTCCCTCCAGTATTGGGCTAAACCCACCTCCAGTCTGCCTTGCCTGTCTTAGTTCTTCCTGCAGACCCTTGATCTCCTTTCTAAGTTCCTCTGTGTGGTTGCACACTAAACATCCCCCACCCTCCAGGCAATTTTTAGAAAGATTGGTGCACTGCAGTTGTTGCAGACTGCCACCCTACCCATTGCTCTCATTTCCCACCAGCGACCCAACCACCCTTCTAGATAGTGTACCCTTCATGATGGAGGCCATAATGAGGGGTGTGAGGGGGCAGGAAGAACAGCGAACGTGGCTGAGGAAGGGCCCATTGGTGGTATGCCTGACACAGGTGCTACCGTGCCCGCATAACCTTCGAGAACTACAGTGACACAGAGATTGTGGGCCAGTACCTCCTGAAGAGGGCCATTCTGAGGCAGCTCTGTGAGCTGTGCAGTGAGAAGATGCAGGCACCCACCAGATGGAGCCATGCCATATCCGTGGAGATGAAGGTGACAGCCGTCATGTGCCCGCTCACCACAGGCAACTTCCAGAGACCAACAGGGGACACCACAGACATAACCCAGTTGGCCATGTCCTGCCTCCTCACACAGTTCCTCAATGCTGTGCTGCCACGTGCTTCGGAATTCATCTGTTTCCCCAGCACACAGGCAACCATGCAGGACTTCTACAGAGTTGCACTTATGCCTGGCGTGATTGGGAACATTGACTGCACCCACATGGGCATCCACATGCCACCTGGCCTGAGGGCATGGTGTACATTAACAGGAAGGGGAGCCCCAGTGTCAACTGCCAGGTGGTGTGCGATGCCACAAGGCACATCATCAATGTCTGTGCCACACGCCCCAGGAGTGCACATGATGCATTCATCTGGCACAGCTCTGCACTGTGCCACAGGTTTGAATGTGGGGACATCCCCACAGGCCACCTAGTGGGGGAGTACACCATGGACAAGGGGAGATGGGCAATGCATACCTCGGGATGGGGGAGGGCAGGGTGTGCAAGGTGGCATGGGTACCAGGGACAGGCAAGGGGCACAGCATAGAATAGAAGAGGGCTAACCATATCATTATCCACAAAGAGGGCAGTGTCTATCCACCGAGGCCCTGGCTGCCCACCCCCTACTGGTGCCCGTCATCCCAGCAGAGGAATGCTATAACCAGGCACATGTCAGCATGCGCAACATCATCGAGCGTGTCTTTAGCATGCTGAAAGCACGGTTCTGTTGCCTAGACAGGTTGGGTGGTGCCCTACAGTACAGCCCCTTGAAAGCCTGTGGTCTATTCCTGACTTGCTGCCTACTGCACAACATGGCCATTGACCATGTAATAGCTGTTGAGGCCAATGAGGGTTACAGTAGTGGGGACGATGGAGGCAATGGGCTGGAGGGTGGAGGGATCCCCAGCTGCAACAGCAGGTGTGAAGTCACTGGGACACCATTGCACAGGATCACTATGGTGCACACAGGTAGGTTGTGTGATACACATGCATGGGCCACACAAACAGGTACAGCACACATGCAGGGACATGCATGGCACTGAGCATGGACACACAGAGGCGTGATGCAGTGGTAGGGGAGTCAGGGGCACACAACCACAAAGAACCACACACAAACACACATGCACCCACACACCCAGGCAGTGGTATGTGGCATGGTCAGATGCATTGCACATGCATGCACAGGCACAATCTATGTTAGACTGCCATCATCATGCCCATGCTACATGGTCCAGTGGCCAGGCAAGCACACACACAGACAATGTGTGGCACAATACACAGGTGCCACACCAGTGGTGGGCACACACACACACACACACACACACACACAGCCCATGTGCGCACAGGGCAGCAGCTGCAGACTCAGGCAGGGCAGCCTGCACATCAGGTCTGCTGCACGGAACCATGGCCACCACAGCCATGGGGGTGGCTGCACCTGGGCTGATCGGCACCACATGCTGCACATCAGCCATGGGGGTGAGCAACAGCCCCCCAGTGGTTGAACTGCAGGACCATGACCATGTCTGTGCAGGGGTGTGAAAGCACTCAAACAGGCCAGCCCCAGGCGTGCCTGGGATGCCCACATCAGAGCCCAACATCAACAGTGTTGGGCCAACTGATGCCGGGTTCATGGGGTAGACAGCATGCTGTGGGGGGCCATTTGTGACCAGCCACACTCTGTGACAGCCAGCAGTGCAAAGCCATCCATGATCGCAGTGGAAATGCAATCCAGGGATGCAGTCATGGCCTCCTGCATGTGCTGCATCCCCACCAGAATCTGCAAAGTACCCCTCTCCTACTGCTTGGCTAACTGGTGCACCTCTGCATGCAGTGCACACAGCCCTGTGGCAAGCAGAACCTGTTGCTGAATGGACGCCCATAGCAAATGGGTGTGCCCAGTCAGCGGGTCAGCATCCTGAGGCTCCTGGGTGGGAAGATGATCCCCATGTGGTGACTGGCCATGCTGCACAGCCCTCTCTCTGGTGGACACTGCACAGTGGGGTCTGCTGGGGGAATGGGCACAGCGGGCACACCGGTGTTGGACCCTGTGTCTGGCTGCCCAGTAACACCTGCAGCCTGCTGCTGTCATCTGTCCAGCCACTGTATGCCACCAAGCACCTCCACGGCTGCACCACCACCACCACCACTGCAGGGCACAGCTGGGGCAGTGCACACTGCTGCACATGCAGTGGTTGGCAGCTGTTCTGCAGCTGGCAGGGTGCTGGGCATGCTGCCTGTGTCAGTGGCCGGCAGGGGCATCTCATTCACAATGTTGCCAATGCTGTCCAGGATGATCATGATGTCATCATTGGTGTCAGATCCCTCCCTGCTCTGTGTTTCTGTGCAGAGGACACCAAGGCTGGCATCCCACAGGAACACATCCAGGGCCTCATCCAACCCCAGGTCCATGACATCTGCCTGCACTGTGGTGGTGAGCTACAGCCTGTTGGGCCCCCAGATGCTAGTAGAGGTGGATAGTTGGTCCTCCAGGGCCATTCCAGCATCCACAGCTGCTGCCGCTGCCAGCACACCATCATCCACACAGAGGCATGCTGGTGCTGCAAGAGAAAGGCATGTCAGTGATGCATTGCCCACGTGTGCCCCCTATACTTCCACTGCATGTGTCCTGCAGCATGGCATGCATGTGGGTGCATGCACATACACATAACATGCATGCCAGCTGCATGCATGCCAGCATGCATGTGTATGCACCCGCCATGCCACCAGCAGTGCATGGCTGACATACATACCATGCAGTGATGGGCTTCCACCCATCTGGAAACCACCACCAAGCACACCCTCCACTGTGCTGCAGTGCATGGTGACTGCCACCAACTCCTTCTGCCCCGTGAGTGGCGGCGCATCCACAGTTTCCCCCTCTGGTGGCATTCTGGGATGCACAGATGGCTACCACCTTCTCCTTAATGCACCTCTTGTCCGTGCCCACCTTCTTACTGCACTCCTGCGCCGACCGCTGGTGGCTGCCATGCTGGTTGATGTATGCCACCACCAGGGCCCTGGTTACCTCTCTGATCTCTTGGTACCGAACACCTCTGTCCGAGATCTCCGCTCCTCTAGTGGGGGCCTCCTCAAAGTTCTGAGAGCAAGGTTAAAATCAGCAGGGGATCGATCGTTTGGAGTTGCTGCTCCAGCTTTCTGGAACTCATTGCCAGTTGAAGTGAGAGAGGCCCCCACTATAGAGGCCTTTAAGAGTCGTCTGAAGACTTTTTTATTCATGCAGGCATTTGGTGATTAAGTTTTTATGTATTTTATATTTGTATGATATTGTAATGAAATGTATACAGTATGACATACTGTACAGTTTTTGTGTGGCGCCCAGAGCCTTCGGGATTGGGCGTCTTCTTAAATAAATTTGATTTGATTTGATTTTTGACCTCCTCCCAGACCCCAGCCCTGGCCTGTGGTATGCCTGTGGCACCACTCAACAGGGGCTCCCTGTCAAGACATGCATCAAACAGGGCCTCTGTTTCCACTTTCATGAAATTGGGCCTGCGCTTCCAAGCAGGCCCATGCTCCTCGCCCTCCTCACATTCCGACATTTCACTTTCTGTGGACATGGACAGCACAGTGTGTCAGTGGCAGCATCATCCTGTTCCATCCCACACTGCACAATTAAAAGTAAATCCTAGCTGCTTCTTATGATTCTTAAAAGTCCAAATCCTTTCTCCATCGAGGTACACAATAGGCATATTTAGCTCATGAAAGTCTAAGCAATATTTAAGTACCAAATTGTATTGATTATAATATTCACCTTTAATGCGCTTATACACTGCTCTACACCTGATGTTTATTTTCTGATTATATTTTATAACATCTGAAGTATATAAAAAATACATTAAAAGAAGAAAGAAGTTTTCAATCTATTAACATCATTCACAATGTGCGATAAATATTGAAATGTCATAATCACCTTGCAACAATTACTGTTCAATTTCATTATTGTCACTTGTTTTCAACCGTGAGTGTGTAACTATTGTGAAAAACATAAGAACCATTTAACAACTCTTTTTCAAGATTCCTTAAGTTCCTTTAACTACCTCTAATATAACTCACAAGTGTTTACCTCTATAGCACTTCTTTTTTATGTTAATACAATCCGTGTTGTTCCTTTCTGTTCTACGGTTTGTTTCCTTTCTCTTCTATTGAAAAAAAACAACATTGTGAGTGTGTGGATATTAATCATAAGAATTATCTTGTTTTTTTAGGTAAGACAATAACTTACTTTTTATCAGTGCCCCAACAGCTTCCTGAAATTCAGAGTAGCAGCAAGAAGCTTGGCGTTGGCCTACCCTCTTATAACATGCAGAACTAAGGATCGTATACAAGGACAGCTACGTTATAACTTTTGCCTCATTAATACCCATGTGGGAAGAGCTCTCCTGGTAACTGTCATTGCCTGGTTAGAGTGTGATTGACGCTGAGTAGTGACATTATAGCTCCTCCACACGGGTATAAGAGGGGTAGGCCAACGCCAAGCCTCTTGCTGCTACTCTGAATTTCAGGAAGCTGTTGGGGTGCTGACAAAAAGTAGGTCATTGACTTACCTAAAAAAAGAAGATAATTTTTACAATGTTGTTTTTTTCAGTAGAAGAGAATGGAAACAAACCGTAGAACAGAAAGGAACAACATGGATTGTATTAGCGTAAAAAAGAAGCACTATAGAGGTAAACACTTATGAGTTATATTAGCAGGTAGTTAAAGGAACTTAAGGGATCTTGAAAAAGAGTTGTTAAATTGTTCTTATGTTTTTCACAATAGTTACAGTCTCTAGGTTGAAAACAAGCGATGCTAATGAAATTGAATAGTAATTGTTGCAAGGTGATTATGATACACATTTCGATATTCATCGCACATTATGAATGATGTTAATAGATTGAAAGCTTCTTTCTTCTTTTTATGTATTTTTTATATATTTCAGATGTTATAAAATATAATCGGAAAATAAGTTGTCAGCTGTAGAGCAGTGTATAAGCGTATTAAAGGTGAATATTATAATCAATACAATTTGGTACTTAAATATTGCTTATACTTTCATGAGCTAAATATGCCTATAGTGTACCTCGACGGAGAAAGGATTTGGACTTTTAAGAATCAAAAGAAGCAGCTTGGATTTACTTTTAATTGTGTAATTAATAAAGTGGATAACAACGGGAATGCTTGAGCTGTGACCAGTTTAAAGGGAGATTTAAGCTGTTTAGGGCGAACTTTAAGAATTGTAAGGCATCAGTTTATTAATGTAGCAATACACTTTAGAAATTACATGACAAAATAGTAATAATAGAATATTTTACCAAATTGTAAGATGCATTGGGAATGATTGGGAAGAGTACACATAGAAACAAAGGATGATTTACACGTATAAAAACAAATATGAAATATGGATTATGAGAATATACATTAAAAATATTTTATTTAAATGTTTAATAGACCCCCCAGAAGAAGCCAAGTCAGTGAAACGTTTGGTCACAGATGACAACACTGAAATAAAAAGAAACTGAATATCAAGATTGCAGTGTTTGGTTATTATCAGAGTTGATGTTTCTAGCTGTAATTGATACTTTTTCACACATTGCACCATCTCTACACCTTAAGGTGTCATCATGACTCAGTTGGTAGCACATCCACCTCTGGACCAGAAGGTCATGGGTTCTGGTCCCACACCAGGATTGGACTTGCACCTAAAAATCGCTGGCATCCGAGTGCAGTATTGGGGGGTGCTGTACTGCTGGGGTGTGTCGTTCTTTGGATGAGATGTTAAACTGAGGTCCCTTCTGCCCATCCTGGTGTTGTCCTGGTGGGTGTCCAGGTGGAAGTAAAAGAACCCAGGAAACTCTTCGTAAAGAGTAGGGAACATTCCTGGTGTCTTGGCCTACATTCCCCTTCCCATAAACCAGTTCATGCAATCATCCAGGCTGTGTATTGGTGATAATGTGTGATATGGCCACCACCACACATTTAGTCACTTCACTACCAGTTTAGCATTCCTTGTAAAGTGCTTTGGTATACACTGCATATGAAAAGCACTATATAAATGTGGGTTCTTCTTCTTCTTAACAATTGAAGAACTAAAGATGGACAGCAGATTTCCCTTGGAAACATTTTGCCTTTTGGAATGCACCCAGTGCGCCACACATTGGCTGATGAGCTCATTTGCATGTGGTTTCTGAATATAGCAATTTTGCTCTGTGCTCAATGAGATTGCTCCGGAGCAAGTCGCAGCACAATGTGTACGCATGCATGGTGCGCAGGCCTGCAGTGTACATGCACCTAATGGTATCATACTGCCAACTGTGCACTGTGTGCTGACAGTGCAATGCAGGGGCATGGTGCATGATACACTAGGCCTGCTATCACACACATGAGCACTGCGCAGAAGTGGGTGACCCCTGATCCCTGGTGTGACCCCTGACCCCTGGGTCTATCCCCTGACCCGGTGATCACACCTAGCCACACCCATGCCACACATCTCTGGCACTGCACGATGGGTGGACACAGCACATGTTCCTTTGCATCATGCATCTGGCACATGTCATGGACACGCGCACCTACTGTCGCCATTTTGGGCACCAAGATCACTGTATAGCATGGTGAAGAGACATGTCCCTAGAGCCAAGAACTGGACACAGGTTAAAATACTCATCAACCTGTTGGCATGTGTTCAGTCCCATGCCCCCCAACTATTTGGCCAGGTGACCCTGCAGTAGCCAAGGGTTGCAGTGTGGCATGGAATTACTGCCAGGCTTCAGCAAAGGACTAGGGTGGCCAGAACAGAGGAGCAATGCCGCCACTGGTACAGTGATCTAGTGAGGTGGGACCCAGAGCACCTGAGGAGGCTTGAGGTGTGCATCAGGCTAGGGGCTGTGCCACAGCCAGGTAAGTCAGCCCATATTGCATGTGTGCCCTGGTGCTGTACTGTACTGTTGGCTAGGCTGCCTGGAATGCCTGCAGAGTGGTGCACTGTCATCTTGCACATCACTGAGTGGAATTACTAACTGCCGCTTGCATTGTGATGCAGCCGTGCAGGACGTGTCTAGCAGGGGCTCACCCTGTGCACAGGAGTGGGGATGTTGGGTAGCTGCTGTGTATGATTCCTGATGTGCACCTGTCTTTGTTCCATTCCCAGGGCTTGAAAATCACCACCAGGCACAGGTGGCAACAGCAGCACAGCAGGCTGCAGCAGGCCACAGAGGAGGAGCAGGTTCAGGACCAGCACCAGCGGGACCACAGAGTGCAGGTAGGCACTGTCCTGGTCCTTCGCACTTTACAAGGGGGGTGGTAAGGGAACTGGTGCTGGCATGGCTGCCTATGCCATGTGCCATGGCAGCTGTGAGTGTCGCACTGTGTGTGGCACATGCCACTGTGGTGCATCCATTGGACATGTGTGCCGGCTGTTGGTGGGGTGGGTGTGCGCCCGGCTGCCACTGTTGTTGCTGTGATGCTGCTACTGCACTGTGCCATTTGACTGTCATTGTACAGTTGGATGGCCATTGTACAGCAGGGACCACCTCTGTGCACTGTCGTGGTGTGCCGAGTTGCTGGCAGGCATTGGCCCACCCCCCTGATGGTGGCTGGTACAGGCCCTCTGGGGTGTGTGTTCCTGCTGCCCATTGTGCACTGTGGGTAGGCATGGTTCCTTGAGACATTGCACTGATCACCTGTCCTGTCCCTTGTCATAGGTATCTAGTGGAAGTGTCGGAGGCCCACCTACTGCAGGCTGCTCCGGCAGCTCATACTCATAACATCCACCACCATGGAGGCAGTTCTTCAGGTTTGCCACCTGCTGCTAGAGGACCAGAGGTAATGAGAACACCAAGGAGTGGCAGGTCATTGCCACCATTAGTGTGGTCCCAGCATTCCCCTGTTTCCCCTGCTGTACTGCCCCCTGCAGTCCCCTTCCCACTGTACAGTCCCTGTTCCCTGTCCCCTTCCCTTGCTTTCCTGCCCTTTCCCAGCCCCTTGTTATTGTACATAGTTTGCTTTGGAAAACTATATTTTTTGACTTACCTGCTTGTGTCAGTGTCTGCTTTGCAGGTGGCATGAGGCACCATGCTGCAGTGCCCTGTGTCTGTGTGGTGTGCATGTGTTGTGTGTGTTGTGCTTCTGTGGTTCACTGCTGTGTGCTGTGGTGTGTCCCACTGTGGTGGTGTCCTTCCTCTTTGCCAGTGGCTGTGCCTTGGGTACCCATGAGGCAACTGTCAGGGGTGTGTGGCAGGTGTGTACAAGTTGGTGGCACACAGCCATGGTTGTTGGTCTGGTACTGGCTGCACACTGTGTTGGGACCCCTGCCTGGCATTGTGTGGCCTGTCTCATATGGTCTGCCATGCTAGCTGCCACCCAGCACATTAAGTGCCTCCTATGTGGGTTTCCAATGTGCCTGTGTGGCGTGTGTGTATGCTCCGCTGAATGGTCCTGGGTGTGGCCTGCTCAGGTCTGGGGGGACATGGCCAGCAGCCTGTGGGGGGGCTCACTTGGTGGCCCTCCATTGGCCATTGGAACTTTCTGTTGCCTACTGTCTGTGCCACTGTTGTGTTCTGGGGAGGGGTGTCTGGGTGCCTGTGTATGCCCAGCTGTGCACTGCTGGTGGTGGCCTCCTGTGGACTGTCACTGTGCTTCCCTGGCTTTGTCCCTGGCTCTTTTCTCTTCTCTGTGCCATGCACCCTTCTGTTGCTCTGCTGCTCTGCTCCCACAGTTGTGCTGGAGCATCTCTTTGTGTACCATGGAGCAACTGTGTTTGCGCCATGGTGTAACTCTGGTTGCACCATAGTGCAAGTCTGGTTGCACCATGGTGCAACTGTGACATACTCAACCAGGTTGCACTGGTGCAGTGCGGCCAGTGCAATCTCTGAATTTGGCTCCGTTGTGCCAATGCGCATTAGATTTGCACTGTGCTAGACTTGTGCTGGCCTTTGGTGTATTTTTGAATATTTGGGCCTATATGTTGTGACAAGGTGGAAGATAAACACAATGTTGAGACATGTTTAGTAAAACATGTGATGTGTTAAACTGAGTTTTTTAGAGATTGCTATACAGTACACACACACATAATTAGTATAATATAAAGGTGCATATACCCAAATGTCTATGTAAATCTTACACATTTCATTACACATTTCATTACAAGTTGTTCTCTTGAAGGAAGATCTTACTGTAAGGCCTAAAAATGGGTGTTAGGTAAAAGTAAACGGGTTGGTGTGTTTCTGAGGTTATTGCATAGTTTATCTTTTACTGCTGCTCCACTCCAGGCACAAACAATATGAAAATCAACAACCCCTTGATATGAAGCAAGATGAATTAGTTAGTACAAGGACAGAAGCAAGCAAAAGCCTGAGTAAGTGGGTAGACAAGCATGAGTATGGTAAGTCAAATAACATTTCAAAAAGTCTAACTATTTTAATAAATTTTTTTACAAATGCATCTGTACGGTTGACAGTGTTTGTAAAAAGATAATAACAATGGGAGTTATTCCTCATATAACACATAATTTAAGTGAGAGGAATGAAGTTAATAAAAATATAACAAAGTGGAATGGAAGAGAAGTAGCTATAAAATGAAGGGGGGAGGGCACATACAGAGCTATTCCAGTTGCAACAGGTGATGTGTTCAATTTCTCTGCATCTCAGGTGGGTGCACAGGTAAAAATATTATAACATATGTGGTAACAAAGAAAAAGAAATAAAATACAGCTCACTGCAGAACAGATTCACAGTCACTGTTTTGAAACTTCTGTGCACTGTCTTTTGGGTGCAAAGGAAACAAACAACTGATCAGACTTACAGACATTTTTAGTTCAGTTAATGTAGTAATGCAGAATTCTGTGCACATTCATAGTGGGTAGAAGAGCCTCCCCTGATTAGAGAACTCAGGGAAGAATACCAGCAGTTGAATTATCAGACTCAAAGTAAACTCAGAAACCACTTTAGGTACAAACCTAGGGTTTGTACATAGAGCCACCCTGTCTCTGTAGAAAATCAGGTAAGGTTCCTTGCACACTAGGGCCTGAAGCTCTGAAATTCTTTGAGCTGAAGTAATAGCAACTAAGAAAAGCACTTTCCAAGACAAAAAGTGCATAGCATAACTTGCTGCCGGTTCAAAAGGAGGCAAAGTAAGTTTTTCCAAAACAAAATTCAAGTCCCACGGGGGGGACTAGATTATGAATCGATGGTTTCAGATGGAAAATTCCTTTCAGGAAGGTTTTGGAAATCTCCAGCTGAGCTATGGTTTTGCTATCCACTAGGAGGTGGTAGGCCGAAACAGCAGACAGATTGATCTTCAAAGAAGAATAGCTGAGGCTGAGATCTGAAAGATGCAAGAGGTACTCTATGACCTGGGGCACTGGGCAAGAGAAAGGGTCCCAACCCTTGGAAGCTGCCCAAATGGAAAATCTTTTCCATTTCATGGCATAAGTAGTTCTGCTACAAGGCTTTCTGGCCTCTACGAGGACCTGGGCCACTAGAGTGGAGACTCCAAAGCATGAAGTAGCTATGTCCACAGATGCCACACATGCAGGTGTAGGGATCTGAGGCCTGGATGTACCAGTCTGCCCTGCAGAAGATCATAGCAGAGAGGCAGTGGTACTACGGGTTCTGTCAATAGCTGTTGAAGCAGAGGGAACCAAATCTGATGAGGCCAAAGATGGGCTATTAGAATCATGTGAGTCCCTTCCACCTGTAGCTTCAGGAGAACCTTCTTATGCACGGGGAGGGGAGGAGAGGCATACAAGAACCTCCCTGTCCAGCAGACAGACAGTGTGTCTCACCAGAAAACACCATGCCTGGGAATGAGCAAGCAAAAATTGGGTAGTTTTACATTGTATGGGGAGACAAAGATGTCTGTCTCTGGCCAACCCCACAGGTTGAATAAGCTTTTGACCACCTCTTGATTTAGCTTCCAATCATGAGCCCTGACAGTGGTGTGGCTGAGATGTTGCTGACACCCAACTCATGGACAACAGTCAGGAAGAGGACATGCTGGACTGCCCAGTACCACACTTGCATTGCCTCCTGGCATAGAGGGTATGAGCAAGTGTCTCCCTGTTTGTTCAGGTACCAGACCACAGACACATTGTCAGTCTGAATCAGGAGAGTTCCCAGGCATAGAAAAGGCTGAAAGGCCTGGAGGACATGCAACATTGCCCTGATTTCTAACACATTGATGCATAGAGATGCTTCCATTCAAGAACATGCTCGCTTGGTCTAATGGTCTCCTAGGTGGACACCCTAGCCTTGACATGAAGCATCCATTGTAAGGGTCATGGTTGGAACAGGGGGTTGAAAGGGAACCTCTGTGGAAAGATTGGACAACTCCTACCACCAAAGAAGATCCTTCTTCATGTACCCAGACACTAGGACCCTGTGGTCCAGGTTGTCAAGCCACTGATCCCATTGGACAAGATGAGTCCATTGGGTCACCCTCCTAAGCAGTCTGACTAGAGGAACTGTAGGGATCTCAGCTACCATCAGCTCAAGATGATGGAGGATTGACTGGGCTGTGGTCCAGCATGAGTTGCCCACTAATCTGGCCTGTTCCTTCAGGGTCTCTGCTCTGTCTAATGGGAGGAAGGCCCTGCCCTGGCCCATATCCAGCACTGCCCCAAATCAATTGTAGATGCTGGAAGGGGAGAGGTGGGACTTGGAATAGTTGACTGTTATTCCAAGTCTGGAAAAGAGGTCCAGGATGAAGGAGAGGGACTCTCTCAGACTGCTCTGTGATGGGGCTGACAGTAGCCAGTCATTCAGATACAGGCACAATTAGATCCCTCTGCAGCATAGGGCCACAGCCTCCAATGTTAGGCACTTGGTAAAAACCTGAGATGCCGAGGACAGGCCAAAAGGGAGAGCCTTGAACTGGTAATGCTCCCCCAGAAGGCAAACTGAAGAAAGCAGCAGTGGCCTAGAATACAGGGATGTGCAGGTAAGCATCCTGCTTGTCCAGTGAACAAAGCCAATGGCCCTTGTGGAGCAGGGGTAGAAGTTCCTCGATGGTGAGTATGTGAACCTCTTCCATTTCACGTACAGGTTGAGCATGCTGAGGTCCAAGATGGGTCTTAGGTCGCCTGTCTTTTTGGGCACTAGGAAGAAATGGAAGTAGTACCCTCTTCCCATCTGTGCTGAAGCCATGGGATCTATGGCTGACTTTTGTAGAAGAGCCTGGATCTCATCCCCTATCAGAGACAGGTGCCTTGGGAGACAATGGTAGAGGCCTGGGGGGTTGTCCGGAGGCCTGTCTAGGAACTCTATGGTGTCACCTCTTTCTATTAACTGAAGGATCCAAGAGTCTGTGGTTATGTCATGACCACAGAAGGTGTAGGGCAAATTTACCACCCACTGGTTCCCTCAGAGGATCCAGAGGAGGCAGGAGGGTTCCCCATGAGTCAGGAGGCCTAGAGGAGGGAGCTGGCAGCTCCTCTGTAGTGCTTCCGGGGCTTGGCAGGGGGAGTAGGGGTTCCTGATGCTGGATATTAGCATTTGGCCTGGCGTTTGGCAAAGGGTCTCTTTGGTTTGGCATCTCTGTTGTCAATGAAAAGGCTGTTTGCCTTTGTAACCCCCTCGATACATGAAGTAGACATCATAGATATATTTACCATGGTCCTGCAATTCAGTGATAATATCCTTTGTGTCACCTCTGAATAACACAGATCCTCTGAAAGGGGCATCCAGGATGGAGGTCTGGACATTTTGTGCCAGGCCAGCAATCCTGAGCCACGAATGTCACCTAATGCAGATAGCAGTGGCTGTGGTGTGAGTAACTGAGTCTACTGTGTCATAAGTAGCCAGGAGAGCATGACAACAGGAGATTTTAGCCATTCTCACTGTCTTAGCAATCTCAGCCTTAAGTTCCTGGTCCTGGATAGCTTCCAGCTTGGACTCGAGTGACGCCATGGAAGATTTCTTGTAGGAAACCATATGAGCCACATAATTAAGGGACCTGAGGGTGCAAGTGGAGGAGGAATGGATCTTGTGACCTAAATTGTCCAGCTGCTAAGACTCCTTATCAGGAGGAGACATGCTGAAATGTCTAGGTTTAGAGGACCAGTCATGGGCAGCCATGATAACAACTGAGTCTGCATTAGGATGACCAGTAAGGTGTGTGATACCATCTAGGGGTGTGGTACATCCTGTCTGCCTTTTTTGAAACAGCCAGAATGGAGGAAGGCTGTTGCTAATTAGTGGATGTCAGGTCTTCATGGGGCCCTGTCCAGGGCAGTATGGTCATAGGAGCTGTGTCAAGTCATGTTTAGATGCTCCGCAAGCCTTTTCAACTTTGGATCCTGTTCTTGGATAGCCTAGTCACAGGCATTTTGCATAGTTATGAGGAGTTCTGCAAAGGAAGAGTCCTCCAGAGGGGACTTCGGAACTACTTAGGCTGAGGATCTATAGGTGTTGTCTAAAGGAGCCTTCTCTGGAAAGGTGGGAATCCACAGTAGAGGCTGATCTAGGGGTTGGAAAGAGGGTGGGAGTAGACTCTGCCACTGGTTTCTGATGGTCAAGCTCTGAGGCTAGTTGAGTCCTGACCTCCTGAATCAGGGTCTGAAACATTTCCTGTATATCAGCCTGAGGCTGCTGTGGAAGCAGAGGCTGAGGAGGAGGAGGAGGTGGAGGAGGAGGAGGCTGGTATAATGGATAGCCTGACATCTGATATTGATGGTATCCATGAGCATGATAGAAGTAGGGAAAGCCAGAAAGAGCATACCCCTGATTAGACATAGCCTGGCACCTTGTACCCCAGTACATAATGGGGGTTGATAACCACTCATTGGATACCCCAGGAAAGGGTACATTAGGTATTGTGAGGGCAGATAGCCTGGAGCATTTCCCATAGATACAGCCAGAGGTGGAGCTGAAGGCCTGTAAGAAGGTGGGGCTAAAGGTCCTTCAGGAGGTCCAGGCATCAGCACCATAGGGACATTCAATGGGGCTGGCACTGGATCTGGCACAGGAATGTCTGGCTCCGGAAGATTCAGCACCTTGGGGCCTGAAGGAAGGTTGTCCATCATTTGAGGAATGTCCAGAGTGCCAGACATACCATGACCCAGCAAAGGGTCACCTGGTAAAGGGTCACTTGGCATCAGTGTGGGAGTAGAACCTGACAGAAGACCCACCTTCATTTGGGGAGCTGGAGTCCAAGATGGTGGAACCTGATTGTCCAAGGGGGCTTGGGTTGAGGAGGTCCTGATGGCAGGTCCCTGGAGGGGTTAACAATTGGCCCAGTGGGTGAACCAGGAAGATACTGACCCAGTGAAGGAAGGGGAACCTCCAGATTAGAGCTCACTTCTGGCTCTTAATCTTCAGGTGAGCTCAGAGGGTTCAGTTGGGTCAGTGGGGGTGAGGACCCCTCTAAAGACTGTTGCATGTCCAGCAGCTCACTCAACTTGACGTTGGGGGTATCCTGCAATCCCTAAGGGAGAGCTTCAGCTGTGTGGTCCCCAGAGGGACTGGGGAGTGACTTATCAGCCGTGGCCAAGCAAACGTCAGAAGAGCTAGCATCTGAATTATTGGCCTGGGCCATGCAGACAACAGTGGAGCTGGAGTTCTGCTTACTGGCTGTGACTGTGCACTCCTCAGTGGGGTTGTGGAGTGACCTACTGACCTGGCAGCTGATGATAGACCCTGAAGAAAATATGGGTTTAAAGAGCACAATAGGAGTTCTGTTGTCCAAGAAGAGCCCTGACTGCACCATGAGTAAAGCAGGCAGGGATGCTGTGGTCTGATCCACAAGAGCAGTAGGAGACCTGGCAGTAGGGGTACTTACCGAAGTGGAGACCCCTCCAATGTCGGTGGTGTCCGATAGTCACCACAAAGTGGATGGAGACCTATCCTGGTATTGGTGCCTTTCCTTGTCCTTTTTCTTCTTTTTGTGTTCTGGTGTTGGGGAAGATTTTTCCTGCAGATTCTGCAGCTCCTTTTCTTTCAAAGCTAGGTGCTCCTCCTGCAAGTGGGTTTTGAGCTTTTTCTGGTGCCTAATCCATGTGACCTGGTTGAAGAATTGGCAAGCCACACAGTCCTTGACCCAGTGTTTGGGGCCTAGGCAGATCAGGCAGCGGGAATGCTCATCCACATGCAGGATCTGAGAGCCACAGGACTTGCACTTCTTCTCTTTGTTGTATCACCCAGCTGTTCATGAATAGGCTAATGGGTGAACCAGGAAGATACTGACCCGGCGAAGGAAGGGGAACTTCCAGATTAGTGCCCATCTCTGGCTCTTGATCTTCAGGAGAGCCCGGAGGGTCCGGTTAGGCCAGTGGGAGTGGGGAACCCTCTAAAGACTGCTGTGCGTATGGCAGCTGGCTCAATTCAACATCGGGGGTATCTTGTGACCCCGATGGGAGAGCTTCAGCTGTGCAGTCCCCAGAGGAACTGGGGAGCGACTTATCAGTCGCGGCAGTGCAGACGTCAGAAGAGCTAACATCCAATTTATTGGCCTGAGCCTTGCAGACAACAGCAGAGCTGGATTCCAGCTTACCAACTGTTCATGTTCCTGAATTGTACCCCCAGCTATATCCCATGTTGTAAATTTGTCACTGCATTTTTGCTCACATACCTTCCAGTATAAAGTAAAGATTGATAGATTGATTCAAAACTGGACTGACGGACCTAAACCACAGCAGTTCTGTAAAAATCTAAACTGGCCATTCCAGGTGCAACTTGTCCAAATACTGCTGGTCCTGTCACTCTGGCTGCACTGTTCAGTCTGACTTTTATGTATCTAGCTCACTCCTGGATGTCTGTTGTTCAACCCTTCCTTGGCATGTCTGAAAACAGAACCATCAGGACCAAACCAGATAGTTAAAAACCAGATCAGATCAGCAATATTTGCACAAGCTGTGGCCAGTCCAGATTTTACAGCTCTAGTCTGGGTGTGGTGATTTTTTTTTACCCATACCCCACTGCATGTGACTTAGTGACATACTGCACAGATGGAGGCAGAGTCTAACCCACTGAAGGTTGAAGTTTCAGAAAACCATTATGCTAAAAATACCAAGACTCACTCAATTTCTGATGAGCCCCTTCCACCAAGTCACACTTAGTCCTCTATGAAAGTCATGCTCAAATACCAGTGCCTCTACCTCCACACCATGAAGCTTTTAATGCCATCATGCCTCTTCTGCTGCCATAAGCTCTCCCATCCATGAAGTCCCATTCTGCTTGTGGCAGCACCCCACCCTCCAAACCAGGTAATTTTCCAAGGAGCATCTCTTTACAACACATCAACTAAATTATTGCTAAACTCCTTATTTTTAAACATTTTGTTGAGAAATTTTTGTTTTAGTATATCCATGGTCAGGAAAAATGAATTTGTAAAATAAATCAAATCCCCATTTATCAGTTAATTTAGTCACAATACAGCATGTTATGAACTGATCAGATTCTATGCATAACCTAAGTCAAATAAAAATTAGACACACACATGCCTACCTACAGTATTTGCAAGTGAAGCAAATGTGGTTACTATGATTCAGTTGTAAACACCTGTAGTCACAAATTGCAGGTTAAGAACATTCAGTAGAATATAAACAGTAACCCAAAACTGTCTGCCTCAAAAAAATGAAGTTGGTGTATTATTTGGAAACAGGCATCAAAGTAGCAGAATGATTGCTCTTAGGATGGTGGTGTCAAATGGCTCAATGAGGTGTTCATAGGGGCTGAGGGCACAGCAGATCTTATTTGTTATGCAGAAAGCTCCAGGAAGTAACCTGAAGGAGAAGGGGTCAGATAAATTCCAGTACAGTAGCTTCATCTTGCTGTTTTACATTGTTCTTGTGGATTTTACTTGGTAGAGGGTTATTTTTTTTTTCTTTCTTACTACTTCTAAAGCCCTAGCAGGGTATTGTTTTGGGGTTGTTGGAATTCTGAAACCTATTTTGGTACTGTAAGTGGGCCCATTTGTTTTGATGTTTCACTGTGTAGCATGTTGAGTTTGCCTTGCTGAAAGGGGCTAGCAGGGAACTATTTTGGAGCTGTTGAAACTTTGAAATCATTTTTAATGTGCTCTGAGTGTGATCTGTCATTTCTTTACATTGGAAGCCTATTTCTTCTGCTTTCTTCTGATTTTAAACCCATTTAGTGTGATTTCATTGGGGCTGTTTCTTTGAATTGGAAACCTGTATCTTCTAATTTCAAGCCTATTTTGGTGTGTTGTTGGTGAGGCTGTTGAATTGGAGACCTGTTTCTTTTGTTATCAAACCTATTGTTTGTGTTTTGAGTGGAATTGTGATTATTCTTTGCTGGGTTCACTAGCTGCAAAGTTTAGTGCATAGTGGCGGAAGAGTGCTAATGATCTGACCAGGGGCCTCAGCTACCTGATTTTTTCTGGAAGGCATGGACTGGTCCCACCCTTCCTTCCCCTCACCCCACCTGCCCTAGGTCCATGATTTCCTTTATACTGGGGGTTCTGACATCACTTCCTCAAAAGGGCAAAGAACATGCACATGTCATAGCAGAAGCAGATATATCCAGGAAAGGACCAGCAGCGAGTGAAGAGGTGATTGCTGTCTCAGTGGAAGGGAAGTAACTGCAAAACAAGCAGCTTTCATTGTTTCTTGTTTGCATTGGTATTTGCATTGTGGAAAGGAGGGGCAGGAGTTTGAAGAAGGCTGTGGAATAGTTACTTAAAGTCTCTTTTTGGGTGTGGACAGGAGGGATAGGAATGTAAGAAGCAGTTGCTCAATCTATCTAGAAGTGTATGACAGAGGGAGTAAGGGAAATTAATAAAAGGAGAAGAATGTTTTGCACTGATAGAGGGGGAGAGGGGAGACTCAGGGGAGTGTTTGGCATCCTTCATATGGAAGGGTGGGGGGTCACTGGTGGGCAATAAGAGCAATGGGTAGGGTGGTAGGATGCAACAACTGAGGTGCACCAGTCGTTCTAAATATTACCTGGAGGGTGGGGTAATATTTTGTGTGCAACCACATAGAGAAACTTAGAAAGGAGATTGAGGGTCTGCAGGAGGAACTAAGACAGGCGAGGCAGACTGGAGGTGGTTATAACCCAATACTGGAGGGAGGGAGGAGAGGAAATGAGGGAGGGCAATTTGAGCCAACAGTGATGAGGAAAGGATCAGAAGAAGGGAAGCAGAGACAAAGGGGCCCCGGCCAGGAAGAACGGTCTCTGGGAAAACCAGGTCAGGAGACAAAAGATAAACAGAAAGAGGAGATAGAGACTTTCAGAGGAGGAGGAGGAGAAGTGGCAGCAGTCATGGAGTGGAAAGGAGGGAACAGGTTTCTATGAAGAGAGAGGAAGTGGGCACTGGTGAAGGGTCTTCAGAAAATTATTTTGCAGTGCTAGAGGGGAAGGAGGAGGAGGAAGGTGATGAAATTGGAGGAGTAACTGATAAATGCCTGTACCAAACTGGAGTGAGGGAAGTTCTGCTGTGGGAATTACAACAGGGGCAGAAGGGGGAAATACTGTACAAGAGGAAGAAGAAGAGCTGTGAATGAGAGATGGAGAGGAATGGAAGTAAGCAGGGAGTAAGAGGGGTGGAATCTTAGTGCTGGGGGACTCAGTACTACATTATTAAGTTAGAATCTGTCCAGAGGAGACTTACTAAATCAATAAATGGATTGAAAAAGAAAATATATCAAGACAGATTGATGTCCCTAAATCTATACTCTCTGGGATATAGGAGATTTAGGGGGTATATGTGCCTACTGTTTAAGGCAATAGGAAAAGTAAATGGATGGACAGAATTGGGAATTTTCCAAAGGACAGATGAATATGGAAGTGGAAGACATAACAAACAGTTGATACTATCTACTTGGAAGCATAACTTAAGAAGGCACTTGTTTAGCCAGAGGGTGGTTACACCATGGAATGCTGTACCAGCGACTGTAGTTAACAGCGAGAGTATGAAACAGTTTAAGAACAACTTGAATTTACATTTTGGAGACTTAGTATAAAAGTTTTGAACTTAATATTAGTAAACAGCAAGCATCAAGGACGAGAGTCTACTTGCTTGAAAACATCTATGAAATCTATGAAATCTAAGAGGAGTCAGGTGGGGTAGCAAAGGAGAGAGGCATAGTCTCATTTGGGTGGAGGCCATGCCAGGAATGACAGCAGAAAGGGTGGGACACTCTGTTCTGAAATATGCTAGAATGGATAGTGACAAGCCTCAGCTAAATATACATTTTGGGATGAACGATCTGGCTGACAAGATTTTAGATATAGTCCAGAGGAGGTCTGAGGAACTAGGACAAATATGTGAGGGGGCAGGAAGATCAGTAACTTTTTCAGAGATACTTCCAGTGCCAAAGGCAAGCACAACAAGAAAGCTAAGAATAGAGTAATTTAACAGATGCTAAGAACCTGGTGTCATGCTAAAGGGCATGGGCTGGTGGGGGGGGGTGGGGAAGGACCTGGGAGGACAGTAGTTTCAATGCCAGGGACAGACTATACTTGAGTGAGGAGGGAAAGAAAGTGTTGAAACAGAGGATGGAGGAGTACATAAAGGAAGTTGGGAATTTAAACTATGAGTGGGGGAGGTGGCAAGTGGGCAAGAGACACGCAGAGACCACAGGTTGGGAAGCCATATGAGTTATCTCCCATAAAAGTGACAAAGGACAAATGGCAAGTACTATTGGTGATGCTAGTAAAGGAGGGCAGGATGAAGGGAGAAGGGGTGGACGGTGGTCATCCTTAATGCTGGGAGCCTTGGGAGGAAAACTGCAGAGTTACAGGTGCTCATGGCAGAGGGAGAAGTGGACATTGTAGCCATCACAGAAACATGGGCCACCAAATACAACGACTGGGACCTGTCTGTACTAGGTACAGGTTATTTCATAGGGATAGGGTGATTGGGAAAGGAAGGATGGTGGCACTATATGTGAAGGAAGGACTGAAGTGTGTAAGTGAGGAAGGGGAGGAGGGTAGTACAGGGTCACTTTGGATGCAAATCCAGGATTCCAAGAATAGGACTCTCAGAATGGGAGTGATATACAGGCCACCCTTTTAGACAGAAGAGTTAGACAGGGAACTAGTGGGACAGATCAGGAGGACCTGCAAGAATGGTAGTGTGGTGATTGTGGGAGACTTCAACATGAAAGGAGTGGACTGGAGTACCCCAACAACCAGGAATAGAAGGGAGCAGGTACTGCTGGATGCCTTCCAGGACAGCTTCCTGATGCAAATGGTCAGTGAACCAACCAGGTTAGGGAATATACTTGACCTTGTGCTGGCAAAGGGGGAGTTTGTGAGGAAAATTAGGGTGGAAGAACTGCTGTCAGGGAGTAACCACCACTCAGTGTAGCTCACATTGGATATGGGCATGGAAGGAGTGGAATCTGGCACAAGAGTGCTGGACTTCAGGAGGGCTGACTTTGGGAGGATGGGGGAAGTGGTAAAAGGGTACCTGGCCAGATTTCAACCTAGTATGTGCACTAACCAGAGGTGGGAGGTCATAAAGCTGGGGACAGTGTAGGCAACCAGAACCTGCAGCAAAGGCCCAGAGCAATATGACTATGGCTAAGAAACTGAGCTGGGTGAGCAAGGAGGTCATGGAAAAGGTAAGGAGTAAAAGAGCTGCCTTTAGGAGGCACAAGAAAACAGGGACAGGGGAGGACAGAAAGGAGTAACCAAAGGAATTGAAGGAGGTAACAATGGCAGTTAGGACAGCCAAGACATCTGAGGAGCTCAGGCTGGCACAAGGCATTAAGAAGGGGAGAAGGACTTCTTTAGGTTCATCAGGGAGAAAAGGAACTGTAGGGACCACATAGTAAGGATTAGGAAGGAGGGGGGGTTGGGTGGAAGCAGGGTACGTTAAGGCAGAAGCGCTAAATGATTACTTCTGCTTGGTATTTACTAAGGAGAAGAGGGGGATGATACCCAAGGAGAGAATGGCTGAAATGGGGGGTGACAGATGGGAAAATCATGGAGGGCAGAGTTCTGGAGGGTTTGAAGGCACTGAGGGTGGACAAGGCACCAGGCCCAGATCGCATCCACCCCAGCGTACTGAAGGAGCTGGCAGAGGTCCTTGTAGGACCTTTGGCAGACCTATTTAATGCCTGACTACACTCAGGGTGTGTACCTCAGGACTGGAGGATGGCTCATGGGGTACACCTCCACAAGAGTGGCCACAAGGATGAACCGGGGAACTACAGACTGGTGAGCCTCACATCCATCATGAGTAAGCTGATGGAGACTATCCTGAAGGAGAGGCTGGTGGCCCTTCTGGAGGCCAGAGCTCTACAGGACAGCAGACAGCATGGCTTCATACATGGCAGATTCTGCCAAACCAACCAGGTGGAGTTCTATGACTGGGCAACTAGGCAATTGGACAGGGGCCATACAGTGGATGTCCTGTATCTGGACTTCAATAAGGCATTTGACTTGATGCCACATGGGAGGCTGGGAAGTAAGTTAGAAGGCACTGGGCAGGTGCAAAGCTGGTGAGATGGGTAGGGAACTGGCTTCAGGGAAGGCAACAGAGGGTGGTGGTGGGTGGGGAGCTCTCATCCCCAAGGGCAGTGATGTACATTGTTCCACGGGGCTCGGTGTTGGGACCAATGTTGTTTGGAATATTTATTGCAGACATATCATTGGACATCAAGAGCAAGATCAGTCTGTTTGCTGATGATATTAAGATGGTAGTGGTGACGGATGACCTAGGGGGATGGCAGGGGTTGCAGGATGATCTGGCAAAGCTGGAAACCTGGTCAGACACCTGCCAACTGGGGTTTAATGCCAAAAAGTGTAAGGTGCTGCATTTTGTGGTGAAGAACCCAAGGAGAAGTTACCTGCTGGGGGGAGTGCAGCTAGCCCAGAGAGAAGAAGAGAAGGATCTGGGAGTACTCACTTCAGGGTCAATGAACAACTCAGCGCAATGTAGGAAGGCGGCTGCAAAGGCCAACAAAATGCTGGGTTGCATTGCAAGGGATATATCCTCGAGGAGGGAGGAGATGATTCTGCCACTGTATAGGTCATTAGTTAGACCGCACCTGGAGTACTGCATGCACCCGTATCTGAAGAGGGACATTAAGTTGCTGGAGGGGGTGCAGCGCAGGGTGACAAAGATGATCAATGGGCTGGGGGACTTATCATATGAGAGGAGGCTGAGGAAGTTGAACATGTACTCACCGGAGGAGGGGAAGGATGGGGGATATGATTGAAACCTTTAAGTACATGAAAGGAATAAACAAGACTAGTATAGAGGGGCTGCTCAAAGTAAGGGAGGGGAGGGACACCCGGGGGCCATGATATGAGACTGGAGGGAGGAAGGTTCAGGAGGGAGATGAGGAGACACTTTTTTTCCAGAGAGGGTGGTAGCTGGAATGTTTTACCGGCAGAAGTGGTATCCAGTAGAACAGTGGACTGCTTCAAAAGGGACTGGGACAGGGCAAGGGGGAGGGTCAATGGAGGGGAAGGGTGGAAGACAGGGGCAGCTGCAGAATAAGGGGTGCTAGCTGCACATTTGAGCAGTCTTGATAGACCTCTAGGCCTTTATCTGCTGGCAAATTTTGTATGTTTGTATTTTCATAAGTGTTTAACCCATTCTACTTCCAATAGCTTTCTATGATATCTGTCCTATCTATTGGTAATCTGAAACAGAATGACTGCCAGAAAATAATGAATTAACTTTCTGAGGGCTCAATTAACTCCTCAAGCCACAGGAAATATAGTGTTCTCCTGCTTTCTAGACACACACACAGGCAGCGTAGTAATGAGGCTTCAGCAGAGGAAACTATTTTTAACACTCTTATCATATTGTTTGGTAGCAAAAATGACATCAGCCCTTTTCTGAATGCAAAATGTCTGCTAGACTATGCCCACAGTTTCTGTTAACAACACCCTTCCCCCTGTGTTCAGGGACTGATGAAGCTGCTCAGCACAAATGTCAGTTCTTGGAACACAGTTAGGGAGCTGATGCTTCTGAGGTATGGACGGATTAACACTAGAGCAGTCTGGGCAGTTGCCTAGGGCCCAGATTATAAGGGAGGCCCCCAGAGTTTACTTTTTTATTACACTCACTCACTTTTTTCAGCTGTGTGCCTGTCAATAAAAGTCATTGCTTGCAGGCTGGGAGGGGGGAGGTTGGTCCTTTGAAACCTTCCTGAGTTGCTGACACATTCACACATTAAAGTGAGTAATTATGCTGCTGTCTGAGGTTACAAAGGCATGGACCAATGTTGGAAGGTCGCCAAGTGGTACCAAGTGCTTGATCAGGGTGATGTTCCTCAGATGGTAGAAAGAGGTCTTCACCACAGCAGACACCTGAGATTTTAGTGGCAGGCCACTATCAAACACAATGCCCAGATTTCATGCCCAGTCTGAGGTAAGCAGTTGGTCCTCCCGAGCCAGAGATAAGACAGTTGATCTGCCAACAGCCCCATACCTTGGTGACCTGGGTCCACCGCCAACACCTCAGTTTTGTCCAGGTTCAACCCTGAGCCAATTGGCTCTCATCCAACCCTGGATCTTGGAGAGGCAGCTGTTAAAAACCAAGATTGAGCCACCTTGCTTGGGCACAAAGGATATGTAGATCTGAGTGTCATCTGCATAGCAGTGAAAACTCAGCCCATACCACCTTATAATGTCCTCTAACAGCAGCATATACACTGCAAACAACATGGGTTACACTATGGATCTCTGCGGAACCCCACAGGACAGGGGTAGAGGGTCCGAGGAATAAATTCCCAACGCTACTGTCTGAGTTCTGCCCTTGAGGAAAGATCAAAACCATCTGAGGACTATACCAGACAATCCATAGAGTATCCACAGGTGCTCCAACAACACTCCATGGTCCACATGTTAAACACTGCAGAGAGATCAGGGAGAACCACAGTGGAACAACTTTCCCAATCCCTTGCTATCAGGAGATCATTAAGTACCTGAAAAAGCACAGTCTGGGTACTGTGTCTCTTCCTATACCCTGACTGGAGAGGATCATAGACATCATGGATAGTTAAATGGTCATCCAGCTACACCGGAGCCACCTTCTCAATAACCTTGCCCACAAAGGGCAGGTTAGAGACAGGTCTGTAGTTTGCTAAGCAATCCAGGTCAAGGGAGGATTTCTTTAGGAGAGGTACCATTACTGCCACCTTCAGGGGATCAGGAAACAGCCTTGTCTCCAATGAGCACTGGAATATGGCAGCAAGGACTAGGCCAATGAACTCAAAACACCCTACTAGGAAGCACATTGGGCACTGTTCCAGATTACAGTAGGTTGGGCGCATACTCTGGATGACCCAGGCAATGTTTGTGATCACCAACTGGCTGAAGTCAGACCAGACAGGCCGGGCACTTGCAACCTCTTGCCAATCTCTGCAATACCCACTTGAAGATGCTGAGAGGATCTCCAACCTGATGGTGGCAAACTTATCGGCAAAGAATCGAGCAAACTCATAGCACTTACTCTGTGAAAATGTTCCCCGAGGCTGAAGGCAAATTAGATTGCACAGTCTGTCGACAGTCTGGAAGAGCAGAGCCGGTCGATTCTGTGCCAGAGCAATCTCCTTGGACAGCAACTCTGCCTTCTTAGAGGAGAATGCTGATTGATAGTCTTTATAATGGGTTATCAATCTAAGTTTGTCATCAGCCAGGCCAGATTTCTGCCAGCGCCGCTCCAGCCTTCGACCCCCTTGCCTCAACTCCTTCAAAGTCCCATCAAACCAAGGGGACATGGGGTGAAGAGCGAGAGGGTGAACATGGACAGGAGCAAGGAAATCCAGGGCCACAGTCACTGCCTTATTATAGGTTAGTACCAGATCCCCTGGCTCCCTGCATACACTCAACACACCTGATACGTCCAGCACCACCATAAGACCATCTGAAGTCAAACCCCTTAAAAGGTGGTACTGTACCATCTCTGTAGAAGCAGTTCAATTGGTGGGAGCCTCAAAACTGAACCATATAGTGTGATGGTCTGACCACCAGATGGGTCCCACCACCAGATCAGTGATCTCCATCCCCAGTAGGAAGACCAGGTCTAACGAGTGAACATGATTGTGGGCAGCAGAGGTAATTACCTGTGTAAGGCCCAATGAATTCATAAGTTGGAGGAAGTCCTGTCCAAATTGTGAGAGTTCATCACAGACCCAGGCATTTAAATCCCCCAGAATTAACCATCTGGGGGATTTCAACAACATATCAACAATGAAGTCCACAACTTCTTGCAGGAATTCTTTCTCACCCCTGGATGGACAGTAGATGAGAAGTATCCTGTAACCTATGCCTGCTTCCATGATACTCTCAAAGGATCTGGTCACTCCCACTGGGATACCTACAAGTCCCAATTCTGACTTTAATGGTTACTCTCCCGCCCCTGTGATCCTCCCTCGGGCAGTGTATCACTGAGTAACCAGACTGAATTGCTGATTCCGATACTGGGCCAGTATTCTTATCCAGCCAGGTCTCGGTTATGCAAGCCAGGTCAGCTGTATGAACAATTAATAGCTGACTTATATTTTATTGACCTGGCATTGCACAACACCATCCAGGTAGGAGAGGTGGAAGAGGTATACCAAGTGATTTGCCCACTAAAAGTGGAGCCCTTGGGTATGGGAACCAGACAGACAGTACTCTTTCCTGGACCCATTTCACCTCCTCAGGCTGTCTTCTTGTCCCCGCCACCCCAATCCACCCATCCCAATCCACAACTTCACCAGGCCCATTTTCTCTCCACTTCTTCCACCTGCAAGCTATCCCCAGTTCACAGCAATGCCCATACACCTCAGCAGACACGGGGGAAGGGGACTAAAAGGGTGGAGGTCCCTAAGCCTGATGGGAGAGTAGTGCCTGACCACTGATAACCTCTGACAACACATAACTAAGAGCTAAGCAGCAACAAGCGGATTCAAAATTAAACACAATCTAAATACACACACACATACATTCATGCACACACTCAATCACCGACTATACCCCTTACCACCAATTATATAACAAACTCAAAGAAAGCACCCCCCTTCCAGAAACTTATTTAAATTAAAAAAGCTACTGTCTGATAGGAAAATCATGACAGAATGTCCAAATTATAAAATAGTCCTTCTACAGTTAAATTTACAGAGATACACCAAATCTCTAAAATGTTCAATAGATGGCTATCTGGATATTTCACCTCCAATAGCTCAAAGGAACCAGAGAAAACATCAGTTATGATATTCTCATTCTCACAAAATTGCTGTTCAAACAGACTTACAAAAATGTAGTGGTACTCAGCACTCTCACTGCTTTTTACAACTCCCAGCCCAATCACACCCAAACCAGTGAAAATTAAGTCCAGTTCTAACAATGTCCTCTTTCGGCTCTCTGTGGAAGAAGTCAGCCTCCTTTCCTCCCCAAATAGCTTCAACTGTCCAGCCTCCACTTTAGACACACTGGAACCCACCTGCTACACTAAGCAGCTTTCCCCTGGTGGCCATCACCAACATACTGGATGCCGCGGTTACTGCTCAGACCACAGGTAGGAACCTGACCAAGGCCACAAAGCCACAAACCCCAGAGGCAGTCACCCTGAACCCGGCACTCCCTGAGCCTTTTACTAAGGCAGTGTATACCCTCTGGCAGACACCTCCTAGATGGCCCTAGAGGAAAACAGGCAGGGTATACCCTCTGGCAGACACCCCGAGGGAACCTCACAGGAGACCGGGACAGCATAGCCATCACCAGAATAAGAAAGCAAGCCTCCAGCACTCCTCTTAAATAGTCCAGGCAGATCTTCAGGTGGCAAGCCCAGCAAAGAACAGTTTGCAGACCAGAACACAGTCTCAGGGTGACTCCAACCTATTCCAGCAGATCACGCTCCTTACAGCGGCTTACAGCAGTGTCCCGTCCAGAACTTCTCAACCTCCAAAGACAAACTGCAGATTTCCAGAGTAAAAGCAATTGGCATCAGGCAGGTTATGGTGCGATGGTATGATCTGGGCTGTATTTAACTGAGGGGGGCAGCTGCACTCGGTCACCCTGGGGAGAGATCCAGCCGGTGATGATGGTGGAATCCTAAGGAGTGATCTCTGGATTTAAGCCATCATTCTGTGATCTTGACCAGAGCCTGATGCAACTATTAGTTGGCTTGCTGAGATTGTCTGGAGCTCCTGGTCAGTGTTTTTTTTTTTGTCCCTTAAACAGGCTCTGGTTAACTCATTGCCTCCTAGAAACATCTATAGGTGTCAACAAATCTAACTACAGTGTGTCCCAGAACGCCTACAGAAGTCACCTACAGACTTCCAGTGTGCCCTAGAAATGTCTGGAGAAGTCACTCACATATTTTAATATTACTTGTCAGCCAGAATTGATTATAATTGACTGCATAGTACCATTAGAAAGGTAATGCTGTACTGAACAACCTTGCCACTGACACTTTGTGTGTATCATGTTCACTTTAGGAGTTATTCACATTTGTTTATGACATTTTGTCAATCTAGAACCACCTAAGCACTTTGAAGAAAACACACATTCTGGGTATCTTAGCCAGTATAAAACAAAAACCAAATTGAGTACAGTTGATTGCATAGACCCGTTGGAAAGGCAATTTTGTGTGGAACAACTTTGCCTCTGATACGTTGTGTCTGTCATGTATACTTTAGGAATTATATGCGTTTGTTTATGGTATGGTGTGTATGGTTCAGATTTGTCCCTCAAACTTCACCAACACACCTTGACTCAAATGGGGAAAAATTATGTTTAATACTACAGAAATAGCTGTTTGTTTTATAAACAAATTATTAAAATTACATCTAATGTCTGGATGCTTAATTTGGTGTTGACATGTTACATATTTCTCAACAAAAAAGGTTTATGGTGATTTTTTAGTGGAAAAACTTTCATTTTGCTGTTTTGACCAGCACAGAAATAAAACTAAATTACCTGCTATTCCTTGCATACCACTGTTGGAAAGGTAATTTTATGCTGAACAATTTTGCCACTCATACATTGTGTCTAGCACTTACGTTTTTTGTGCTATTAGCATTTGTTTGCAGCATGACAATTATGGCTTGATTTTGCTTAGAAGGGCCCAGGATTAACTGTTAACAGTATACAGGAGCCAAGTGCTCTAACTTCAGAAAGCTCCTGTGGAGGCAATGAGTTAAGCTCCTGCTGAAAATAACTTTGTTTGGACCCCGACGTCTTGGCGAATTACTGGCCAATCGTGAACCTCCCCTTTTTGGGGAAGGTTCTTGAGAAGGTGGTCACCGAACAGCTCGAGGGTCACCTCATGGACTTTCAAATTTATGAACCATTCCAGTCCAGGTTTAGGTCCTTGCACAGCATGGAGACAGCATTGGTTAGGGTGTTGAATGACCTGCTCATAGTGAGGGACAGAGGAGAATTAACAATTATTATCCTCCTCAATTTCTCCTCAGCGTTTGACACTGTGGACCATGGGGTGTTGCTGGACAGGCTGAGGGAATATGTAAAACTCACCAGCAAGGTTATCAGCTGGTTTGAGTCCTTTTTCTGGGGCAGGTCTCAGAGGGTGAAACTGGGGAATTATTCCTCAGATCCAATTGACCCGGCCTGTGGAGTACCCCAAGGCTCTATCCTTTCCCCATGTTGTTCATAGTGTATATGCTGCCCCTAGGTGAGGTTATAAGGCTGTATGAGCTGAATTTTCATTGTTATGCTGATGATAGTCAGTTCTACCTGTCTTTTGCACCTAGAAGATCAGATGCAGTTGACGTGCTGAATGAGTGCTTGGCCCAGATCTGGACTTGGACATTGTTGAACTGGCTGGGACTTAACTCAGGGAAGACTGAGGTGCTGGTAGTTGAGCCAGGTCAAAGGGGTGGAGTGGGGGCCTCTGGGGATAGGTTGGGGCTTTTTATTAGCCTGACCAAACTGGAGGCCTCCTCAAAGGTGAAGAATTGGGCATTGTTCTGGACAATGTGCTGACACTTGATGCTCATGTGTCGGCTGTTGTCTGGACTGGGTTTTACCATCTCCAGAACATCACCCGAATTAAGCCCTTTATCCATCCTGATGACCTAGTCATGCTGGTACATGCATTCATCACCTCGAGGCTTGACTACTGTAGCGCACTCTACCGCAGGGTCAGAGGAGGTGTGATGCAGTGCCTGCAGCTTCTGCAGAATGCAGCAGCGCAGTTGTTGACTGGACACTTGAGGTTCCATCACATGACACCAGTGCTGTGTGAACTGCATTGGCTGCTGGTGTTCTGGTGCCTCACCTTTAAAGTAGGTCTTCTGACCAACAAGGCCCTACATGGGTTGGGTTCAGACTACCTGAAGGAGCTTCTGTGTCCCTACACCTTATCTCGCTCTCTCAGGTCAATGGGTGAGGCCCTCCTGGATGTCCCCCAAGCTAGATTAAAATCTTCCATGGACCCGGCACTTGCAATAGCAGCCCTGGTCCTCTGGAATTCATTGCTGGAGTACCTCTAGGTGGCGCCATCTGTAGATGTTTTTAAAACATTTGTTCCTATAGACACCATATGGCGTTGGAACCATTCATTGCTAGATCCAACCCAAAATGGCCAACAGGAGCAAATGAGTTAAAAAAACACCTTAAGACCTTTTTGTTTGAGTTGACCTTTGGGACCTGATGAATTTATTCTAGATCTTTCATGGACTGGGCATTTGCAGTAGCAGCCCCAGTCCTCTGGAATTCATTGCCGGGGTACCTCTGGGAGCCGCCATCTGTAGAGGTTCTTAAAAAACACCATAAGACTTTTTTGTTTGAGTAGGCCTTTGAGACCTGATGAATTTATTCTAGATCTTCAGACAGTTTGGGAATCAGTCTGGTTTTAGATTCTTTTAATGGGTAATGAAAATGCTTTATTATGTATTATTAAGTTGACTGTCTCTTATTGCTGTACTTTTGTAATTTGTTGTAATGGCACCCTGAGACTTTGGGGAAGGGTGCACAAAATAAATAAACTCTACTACTGCTCTTACTACTACACTGTTTTCCAACTAAGTGCATGTTGCCTGAATGATCTGTCTGTAAGGATGCCTCTGTTCAAGTGGTTGCAGTCAAAATCCTTAAAGAATAAATACAGCTGCATACATGGAATGCTGGAACCTGAACACCTAAGCACTACAGCTTCTGTATCAATGAAAGTTGCAGATGCCGTGGTAAAGTGAACTATCTATCTAAAAAAATAGACTTATTTGCTATTTATTTTTAGCCATTTGGTAAAGGCAAGAATTCCAAATATGAACCAGGTTTAAAACTCATATCTTTTCTTTTTTCTTGTGAACAGAGGTTTACAAGCTTAAGGAGCTATATTTGACCTAAGGATGAAGTTTGTTTGTTTTAAAACAAATCATTAAGTCTGTTCACCTCTTGTCTCTATATAAGTTCAGTAACTTATGATTGTTGATTATTCTTTAGGTTACTTGATTGCCGAAATGAGCTTATGTGAACTGAACATAACATTTTATCACAAGAGCACTGAGGGAAACAAGAGTACATTTCTACAAATGACAACTTGTGTAACAGAAGGACCCCAATAAAAATGAGATGTTGCTTCTCAATTGGCCTATCCTGGGTAAATACATTGTAAGCAAGCTTTAGTCAGAGCCGATATAGCTGTGCTGTGCTGTGCTTTAATGAGTGCAACCTGTTCTCCCGGTGTCACCAGGAAATGAGCATCTCCCCAGTGACTAAACTGTAAATAAATCAATGACTCTCTCATCAAAAAAAGAAAAAATTGAAACAGTCATATGTTCACATGTCAAACTGATCTCTGTTGACCCTGACATGAAAGCAATATCTTTAGCTTTCAATACCGACCAAGATTGCCATGCCATGGGCCCCTATTTGCATGACCCAGCTACAGTATAGTAATTACTGTTCCCATCAGGTAACTAAAGAAATACATAAATCTAGGATCCAGGATTCTAAATGGTATATTTTAAAATTAAATTGCAGCTCTTGCTTCAACTTCACCAAGCGTCTGTCTCCCTATTGAATGCAAATTTACACTTGATGCCCCTCCCTTAGCACTGATTTGTGTGGTGGGCAGCAATTGTAACAAGAGAAACCATTATATATTTTTTTTTTAAATATATGTGTGATTATTTTTAATATTGCATGATCCTCTTCCTCAAACTCTCACAAGTCTATGCCAGTGCCGCAAAACCGGGGGGCGCAGACACTGCAGCACAGCACAAACTGTGTATAGTACCATAGCACACCAAGTGTTGCACAGAGGAGACAGACAGTAATGTAAACAAACCATGGCTGAGATAGCAGTTAAACAGTACCATTTGTTGGCAGATTCATTATCTTTCTGTATCTCTATCTCTCTCTCTCTCTCTCTCTCTCTCTCTCTCTCTCTCTCCCCCCCACCCACTCTTAATAGAATAGATATGATAGATATGATAGAAGTGCATACTGTACCTTCATTTCTGTGTAAAAGCTCTTGTGCATTTATTTTTGTGAAAGGGAAATACTGAAATGTAAGGTGAACTTTCTTACTGGAAAGGAATGAATGCATGTGACATATAGTCCTCCTCAACGTTGTGTTGCTGTTGCTGTTCCATAATTTCTAATGCCTGTGGGAAAGCAATCCGTTAAAACTTTGACAGCAATGTTGGACTGGTTAGTGAGGGTTTGTTGTGTGTATCAGAATTTCAGCGGCAGTGAGAAACATAGAGAATGATGTCATTCCACCAAACTCTGAGTGGAAGTGATGGCATTTTTTCTGTGGGACTGCTCTGGCAGCTGTAGGTGCTACCGCTGGTCTGTGGTAAGCTGTGACATAGAGAGGAGGAGCTGTCACTGAGTAGCAATGCTCAGAAGAAGTTTTGAACTCACCAATGACCCATGAAGTCCACTTTGGGGCTCTAGTTTAAGGTGTGGATGGCGGCCCTCAGTGTGTCATTCGTAGTGCCATCAGAGTATATCCGTAGGAGTGGCACTGTTGCATGTCATACACCAGATGGTGATGATCACAGAACTGTACATGTGAGATACTTGTGCATGTGCAGTATGAGTCAGCAGCCATCTTGCGCATGACACCCATCACTTTCACAGTTGTGGAAGAAAGAGAGGTGCGCTGCGAAGTGGGTGTGTTTAAGCAGCCAGTGGAGGGGAAGCACTGCATAAAAACAACCACTGAAAAGTATGCTATAGCACTGTGGAAGCACACTGGACAGCAATCTGGTCACATGCTTCCACAGTGCTACTCTGAAATAGTGATTGATGGCATAACGTCTGTGGAGCTCCTTCCATGCAGCCATAAAAACTGGAAACAGCAAGACCCCTACTGAAAATTAACTATTGACAATTACTAAGGTAATGAGACTGCATTCACATAATTTAATGTATACTCATAACGTTTTAGTTTTTTTAATATTTTACACTACATTTTCAACATGCCCTTCTTATGACACCACATCATGAACAGGGGCAGAGAACATTTTCAACTCCTGCCCGATAGGTGATTTTGCACAATGACTGCAAAATCACCTTTCGAGGCAGATTTGCCTAATGACAGTGACATTGTTCATGAGGTGGGGTCCCAAAGAATGCATGTTGAAAATCCGGCCATATATATGCAAGAATACCCAAGTTATACCTCTAAGATCAAATTTCCATTGAAATACATTGAACAGTGTACCTGTTTCTTCAGTTAACTGTTCAGCTTTGAAGAGGGAAGATGTGTCTATGGTCCAGAATGGATTATGGCATTGGACCCTGATGGGCAAGTAAGGGCTTGAGGGGTGCAGGGTGGTGGGTGCTGAGTGGGAGGGCCAGGTGGGGGGACTGTAATGGAGCAAAATACATTGATGGACAGTACTCTTGTTATAGGTTAAAGAAAAAAGAACAGGACAGAGATGCAAATCAACACTGGGGGATCGGACATCCCCAGTATCAATGTTATGTTTCTGGGTGGGCCCTGAGAGGGAGGGTCAGGTGGGTGGAGGAAAATAAAAAAATACATTTATTTATGAAATTACCACAGATGCACTGTAGTGGAGAGGGACAGGACAAGGCTACAAAAAAAAAAACAAGATGGAGATGCCGATCGACACTGGAGGACTGGGAACCCCAGTGTCACTGTTATGTATCAGGAGTGGGGAGGTGATGAGAGGGAGGGTCAGGTGGGGGTGGAAAGTTAAAACAATATATATATATATATATATAGTGGCGCAGTCGCACAACTATAGTTAGGGTTGAGCGGCCATTTACATACGAAAATCAAAAGTTTGGACATTAATAACTTTGGATCCATTCAATGGATTTGCCTGAAATTTGGTACACAGATTGGAGTGTAGTGGATCTCTTGATCTGCTGAATTGCATTTCTGTTGGATTGCTGGTCTTTGTGTACAAAAGCGCTGAAAAATGCAAAATTATTCATTTTTTGAGGAACCTTTTGGCATTCTTAATGTGGTCCTCACAGCCACTGTGTGTCTGTGTGGCATGCTGCTCTGCATGATAGCTCATTTGAAAGAACATTGGAGGCTGAACATGGTGCTTTTTGTTTGGTGAAAAAATATTAAGGCATTCAAAAGTTATGGCACTTTTAACTTTCCATTATAAGTCGATGGGAAAATTTATATGTATATCTTGCGATCAAAGAATGTGGGTTCTGGCCATCTCTCACCTGGCGGTCAAATAATTTGCAGCCTCGTGGTTCAAGAATCTTTGTTCCTGAGGATTTTCAAAATTATTTGATGATGAGGTCCACCATTTTGTTTTTTATTTTCTGATTGGAAAAACACAAATATCTCAGCTCAGGGGTCACTTCTGAAGTAAAACTTTGTTGGGTTTTACTCGGGGGGGGCTCTGATCTATCGAGCCATGCCTTTGGTTTCATCCAAATCAGTCATAAAATAGAGTTATAAGCTTTAAAAATCTTAGTTCATGGCTCGCTAACGATCCTTGATCGCGAGCCTGCAAATTCTTTGATCGTGAGAATCTTTGATTGTGATCTTGCATCACGACCTATAAATACTAATATCTCAGCTTAGGGGTGGGATAGGGACACAAATGAGGGTGGGTTTTGCTCAGGAAGGTTCGTTCTATTGAGGCATGATGTTGGTTCGGTTCAAATCAGTGAAACATTTGCATTTCACCATTTTTAATTCCTTGTTCATGAGCCTGCAAATTATTTGATCGTGAGCCTGCAAATTCTTTGATCGTGAGATTCTTTGATCGCAATCATGCATCGTGAGTGAAGGATGAGATGGCCCAATTTGATAATTAATTTTCTCAGCCCAGGGGTATCCTAGGAAGTCAGATAAGGGCGGGTTTTACTCAGGGGGGGGTTTGTTCTGTCGAACTATGATGGTGGTAGAGCGCAATTCCATAAAGTTTTTGATTTATATGATTTTTAATTCTTTGTTCATGAGCCTGCAAATTCTTTGATCGTGAGATTCTTTGATCACCATCTTTGATCGCGAGATAGGGGCAAGATGGCCAGATTTTTTATAATGGAATAGATAGGGAAATTTTACTAATCTTTAACATTGAATGTCTCAAAAATGGTTTGCTCTTTTTATTTGAAATGTGAAGGGTGTTTATGGCATGTCCTGTAGATGTGAATTATGGTGTTTACGTGCCGGAGGAAATTTATTTTGTGGAGATATTCGTGATGCACTTTACATGTTACGAACATTGTTTTGCTTGTAGTGGTGGTTTGAAATTGATAGGATACCTAGCCTTAGTGTCATGGATGTAGTTTTCAGTTGTTGTGTGTGTTAAATGTCAACAGGTGTGGAACTGTGCCAGTCTGACAAATGAAAATTTCATACGTTAAAATGTTATGTCTCGGACACGGTTTGGTCTTTTCACTTGACATTTGGAGGGTGTTGACAGCATGTCATGTGGATGAAAATTACAGTGTGTCTGTGTCAGAAAAGATTTTTTGGGTGCAGATATGGTGTGGTGCAATTTACATTCTGCGGACAGTGTTTTGCTTGTGGTGGTGGCTTGAATTTGTAAGATACCTAGTCTTAGTGTCATGGATATAGTTTTCAGTTGTTGTCTGTGTTAAATGTCAACAAGTGTGAAACTTTGCCACTCTGACAAATGAAAATTTCAAATTTTGATATGTCATATCTTGGACACAGTTTGGTCTTTTTACTTGAAATTTGAAGGGCTTAGATGGCATGTCCTGTAGATGTTAATAGATGTGTTTATGTGTCTGACAATATATTTTTTATGGACATATTGCATGGCGCAGTTTACATTTTGTGGACAGCGTTTTCTATTGTTCTACTAGATTAACATTTGTTTGGTGGCTGGCCTTGCTGTTGTGAATGTACTTTTTAGTCATTGGGTGTGTAATGTGACCTGACATTTACAAGTTGGTGAGAGTACGGGGCCCAAAGGGCTCCATGCTCCCACCAACTTGTGCAACTTTCTACTTTTCTATTCTTTCTTAAAAAGTAAGGAAATTCTGTGCAAAAAAACTTCATTAATGCATCAGTTAGGGTTCTTCTACAGTGAAAAAAGTGAAGAAATTCAGTATTAGGGTTTAAAGCCCCCCTTGGACCCCCCAGCCCACCCACCAACCGGCATTGGGGTACACATTGGGTTCATCAGCCCTAACTCTCACCCCATCACATGTGCAAAGAAGCAGAGGTATAGGAGAATGGGGTGAGAGTTAGAACCAATGACCCCAATGCACACCCTATGCTGGTTGGGGGGTGTGCTGGGGCCTGGCAAGTTTCAACCCCAATATCGAATTTCCTCACTTTTTTCACTGTAGAAGAACCCTAACTGATGCATTAACAAAGTTTTTTGCATAGAATATATATATATATATATATATATATATGAAATGAGTGGGCATGCATGGAGGTGGAGGATAAACACTCATGTGCAGTAGTGGAGGGGTGGACAGGATGATGATTTCTACACTGGGGGACTGGGCACCCCCCAGTGCCACTGTTACATTTCTGGGGGGGTGGGTGATGCAAAGAGGGAGAGTCAGGTGGGGAGTTATGTATTTCATGGACCTGCCAACTGCCAAAACAATTTTCTTCCAGATTGATTAAATAAAAATATTGCAAGCACAGAGTGGGCCATGGTGCATATATGTGGAGGTGACTTTTGGCACCTCATGAGGTTGTTCATTCAAAAACTGCTTTTCTCCTAATCCTAGCAAGAGGACTGCAGGGCTCCACCCCACTGCAGCCCTAAAAACTAGGGATGATATTTCAATAATTTCATCTTGATGTATTAATCAGAATATAATAATGTTGAATGTAAGCAGAGAGAAATTTGAATACCGATTTGTGAATGTCTATGTTCCCACAATGGCTCATCTATTCCACACCTTCAATATGAACTGATATAAAATAAATAATTGAAGAATATTCTTCTAAGGACTATGTTAGGCTAGTGGTATGTGAGGACTTTAACACTCAACTAGGGCTTTTTTTGATCTGATTGATACAGATTTATTTATTCCTGGCCTTGATATAAATCTTTATGATAGGAACAATTAAGATAGAATACAAAGTGAAAAAGCACTTATGATGAGCTGTTTGGAGGAATATAGCTTAACAATCATGAATGGCAGGTTTGAAGTTGACATTCATGGAGAATTTGCTTCCTGTTTACATAATACTGCATTAGTCATAGACCGTGTAATAGTCCCTATTCTTCAACTAAGTCTGCATTCCGATTTTGAAATATATCATATACTTGAACGTGACCATTCACAATTACAACTGATGATGGTTTCACATATGAAACCAAACAATTGTGTAGATTTGAGATCCCAAAATATCAGAATAGTAAACAGAAGATTAAAGTAGAACTGACAATTTGAACACACATTGATTAGTCCTACACAAACATGTTTTGATCAGAGCTTTCAAATTTTATGGAATCAGCAAATTACACCTGATGGAAAATGTGATTTTCTACAGAGATTTTTTGTAGGTGTAATCCCACTTTTGTCTACAGTAAAAGCCAAAAGTAGACCAGTAATAACAACCCTTGGTATAATAAAGAATATAAAGAGTAAAAAAGACAAATATATCTATTTATGTATAATAAAGGATATAAAGTGAAAAAAGATGGATAATTCCTTTTATCGGACAAGCTGCTTTAAACAGCTACTGGTATCATCTCCAGAATTCAGACAGGGCTCAGAAGGCTTATAAAAATTTGATTGAGCACCAGAAAAAAAAAATAAATCATGAAAAAAGTAGGAAAGAATGTATACTGCATATATCTGACAAACAGTTACATAAGTACTTTTTGGAATTTAGTAGCTAAGGGGACCAGCAACTCTTTTAGGGTCCCACATTCATATATTTCACATGAGATACAGTTACGTTATTACACAAATGTTTTCTATAGTAATCACAAAGTAAACAGTATTTATATATAGAATGCTGGGTGGTTAAGTGGTTATAATAATAATTGTACACACACTTGAGGTGTGGAATGCCTCCTAAACTTCAAGAGCAAGTTTCATTTGGAATAGTGATAAGTGGGGGTATAATCTGACAAATTTCTTTAATCATGTTTGAAGATGAATTATATACGAGAACCCTAGAGAGGAAGTATTATAGTCCCATGCATAAGAAGTGAGACAGGATGCATCCAACCAGCTATAGGCCTGTGAACCTAATGGATATACAAGCCATGATTTTCTCTAAAATATTATTACAAAAATTGCAATATTGGGTCAATACAAATAACTTACTTTCTAAATATTGGACAGGTTTTAGAAAGAGATCACTCAACAATTGACCACTGTTTTGTTTTAAACCATCTTATACACACATTATTTAAAATATGGAAGCAGAATGTCTATACTTGTTTTAATTATTAAAAACAGCCTTTGATTCTCTACCAAGATCTAGTCAATGGAATCAATTTTTAGATTTAAATATCATACAGTCATTATTACAGCTTATTATCAAATTTGTATTCTGATACTTGGACAAAAGTAAGATTTTCTAGGAAAGGGGAAACCACAAAATAATTTAAAACTAATTAAGGTGTCAAATAGGGTTACTATTGGCACCCCTGCTATTCAATATTTATTAAAATGATTTCCTGATTCTTACTGAAAAGCAGGCACTAGATTTGGCAAAAACAGGTAAACCTCATATTCTAGATATGGCATATAGAGATGGGCGAAGTGAGCGAAATTCGCTCCACGGAGTAATCCACAAAATCACCCCCATTTCACAGAATGAAATGTGGAATTTCATCTAGCGCAGTGGCAAAATTGCACCTGTGGTGAAATTCCACCTTCCACTGTGAAATTCCATCTTCAGTGGAGAAATTTCACCTGTGGGAGGCAGAATTTTGCCCTAAGAAGGTGAAATTTTGTTGCAGAAGGTGGAATTTCACTGTGGAAGGCAGAATTTTGCCTAGCTGAAATTCAGCCTTAGGCAACAAAATTTCGCTAATTGCTCCACCAGACAAATTTGCCCTCTTTGCCAGCCCTTCAATGGCAGAGTTTAAATTTGCTGCATCTCTAATGGCATATGCAGATGATATCATAGTTTATCGCTTAGTAGAAAAGGTCTTCAGTTATCATTGGATTTGTTAAGTAAAATTTTAAACATACTGAACTCACAATAAATTTGGAGAAAACAATAATTCTGCAATTTGGCAAAAAATCCAAAAATTCAAATAACTGGTTATTGGGTGTTTATAAATTGGAAATGGTGAATTCATATATTTATCTGGGGCTATTGTTCTCAAAAAATATATTTTATGGAAGGAACCCATGAATACTCAGAAAAAAAAACAAGATATGGCTTACATGACTCTTGGCAGATTCTAATGCAAATTACTCAATGGATCAGAATACAGGGGTTCCTATCTGATGAGGTGGGAGTGTCAAGTCGTGTGCCGCAGGGGTCTGTGCTGGGACCACTGCTATTTGCCATTTTCATTGCTGATTTAAATATAACAGGTGTGAATAAACTAATAAAGTTTGCAGATGATGTTAAGATGGGAGGGGTTGTTAATACCTTCGAAGACAGGTTGAAATTTGGTCAAGATCTACTCTTTATATTGGAGTGGGCAAACAAAAATAAAATAAAGTTTAACCTGGATAAATGTGTCATAATTCATATAGTGAAGGAACACATAAAGCAGGACTATTATGTACAAGGTGAAAAACTTAAAGATTATGTTTGTGAAAAGGATTTAGAGTGTATATCAGTTCTGATTTAAAAAAAAGGGGTCCCATTGTAAAGTAGTAGCAAACAAGGCTATGCACTTGGTCAACTGTATCAGAAGAAGTTTCCAATCAAAGAATGAAGAGGTGTTATTGCCTCTGTACAGATCCTATGTGAGACCTCATCTGGATTATTGCTGTACAGTTTGGAGCCCATACTTGAAAAAGGATAGAAAAATGATAGAAAAACCACAAAAGGTGTGTACCAAACTTACAAAAGGGATTAAAGATAAACCATATGAGGAAAGATTGAATGCCCTAGGGTTGTGATCAGTGGACATCTGACGTGCTAGGGGAGAATTGCTTTTATTGCAAAAAATTGTAGGACAGGATAAATTAAAAAATGAACTTGATTTTCAGATCAAGGTACCTCATTATAATCTAAGGGGTACAAGTACCAGATAAAAGAAGAAAACTGTAAAACAAAGCTAAGGCATTTTAGTTTTGGACCAAGAGTTATCAGATTATGGAACAGATTACCAGCTGAACTAGTAGAAGTCTCTGGCTTCCATTTCTTTAAATCTGGTCTGGATAGATACATAACAGTTGGTAACTTCGGTTTCCTCTACTGAAATAGTGGGGACATCCTATATGGGCTTTAGCCTTCTGGATGTCTTAACAATCAAGTATGAACTCCAGTATGAAATATTGAGGATACTCTGGATATTCTTCTTTGAAAGCTGCAAACATCAAACTATCTTCCAAATTACTGCATTCTTCAGAAATGTGGAGAATAACTGACCTGTCACCTGTTGAATCGAAGTACTCAACATTTTGGTGTCATATATTTTCTATCATGAATTTTGTCCCTGCTTATGTGGTTAGAACAGAGTTGGGAAAAACAACCATGATGCCAGCATGTGGTTCTAGGGTCTTTACTTATTGGATAAAAATAGAAAAAAATGGCAGTTAATAGATTACCTGCACAAGCTCTGGGTGAAATGGAAAACATTAATCAATGGGGCCTGGATTCAGGCTGGCTAAGGCAACTTGCAAAAGTACTTGAACAGACTAATCAGAATTCATCACCTTCCATTATACAGCAAGGTATCAGCATTCACCCATCTTATAAGAAGGTTGTTATGGATAGATTTAAATCAATGTATCAACAAAAAAAAAAAACTAGAAGCTTTATCAGCATATAAATTAAACTCATGGTACATTGCTCAAAAAGAAAAAAAAAATAACTCATAGATATGAACTGTATTCGGATACTATTGTTACCAAACCTACAGAAAGCACACACTAAATTTAGATTACAAACATTTGACTCAAATGTCCTGAAAGCACGTTTTGAGGGAAAAGGGGTATAGAAGAAAATTCACTTTGCATTGTAGATTGGTGTTTCCAAACAACATGCACCCATGGAATACGATCACCACAGACAGCACTCCTGCATCCCAGTCGGCAACATCATGGGCGCTCTGATGTTGACACTCATGTCATGGCAACATAATTGCATCACCCAGCTGATGGTATACCATCAATAAAACCATTTACTACAGTACTACAGTTTTCAAAATAAAATTGGGTAATTTCAATAAACTGTCATCTGAAAGGTGACTACAAAGAGAACTTAGCCAAATAATTAGAAGTGAGTAAATGAGAGCTTTTATACTGTTTGTCAGAAGGATGGAAATAATAATTACATCTGAATTTGATGGGAATCCAATGTACTGTATGCTCCGAAAGATAGTTGACATATGTTCATTGAGGAAGAACCACTTCGTATAGTCGATGTATATTATATGGATGCCCTCACTGCAGATAGATATCAGTGTACCACGAAAAGCTGTTGTTGAACAGTTCAAAGGTCAAAAAAAATTGTTGCAATATAGAAGCTTCATCACTACTATACTAAAACCTTTGCAGTCTACATCCAAGCACTCATGTGGTGCAGTGAAGATCAGCGTTCAATACTGGATAAACTTTCACTTCAGTATAATTTTTTTTGTTTGTTTGCTTTTTAATTATAATGTGTTTCATGTGTAAAAAGAAGAAAGGATTCTAACCAAAATCCTGCCTTCTTGGAACATGGGAAGCATGTGGATCAGTGGGTACAGCAGGAGGAGCAGGGGAGAGAGAGCAGCAGGGAGAGTTAATACGTGATTAAATAATAAATAATACAATTTATTTCGTTAAACAAAAAAAACATATGCCATATAAAATAATAAATATGGAACTGCCCTAGTGCCAACAGTACAAGGACTATGACACACACTTCCACCTCAAGCCCTTCAGAAGACAGTACAATTTTTATGTCAACCCAATCAACCTCAATGGGATCAGGTGTGATGTGTAGCTCACAAACAAGTAATTTATCAGTTAGGCAAGACCTGTTGGATCACTGAACCCACTGCCAAATAACAGTAATTTATTTATTTATTTTATTTTAAAGTTTTACCAGGAAGGCATACTGAGCAGACACACTGTTCAATTTCAGATGCATCCTGGGGGTAGGGTAGAGTACAAGGATGATATGAGTGCAACATTGTGAAGTGAGGCCCAGAATACAGTGCATAGAAAATACATACAATATAGAAGTACCAGGATAGTATTACTTAATACTTTGCAGCACCATGTGGAGGTTAGAGCAGGGTAGCTTGCAGAGACTAAGACTAAGGGAAGTAGTAGAGACTAGTTAAGATGTCTAACATACATCCTAGTGTTGTTGGTCTGTGCATTTCAACAATTTGGAGGGGCTGGCCTTCGGGTGGGAAGAATATCTGATCGCATGTACAAGTTGAGGAGACGTGAACTTTGAGGAGTGAATTTATGCATTGGTTGGAGAAAGCACATGGAATGCTCATAGGGAGGGAATTCCATAGTTTAGGCAAGTGATATTTGAAGGCTGCCTGGCCTGCGGTGATGGACATGTGTGGCATGGAAAGGAGTTTGGCATCAAGTCTCATTAGTGCATAAGCTGGAAGGGTGGGAGCAGACAATAGAGATGCAAGGTAGGTGGGCAGGGACTGGGTCCAGTACTTGGCTGTGATGCAAGTGTGGTGGGACAGCCTTCGATCCTGGAGAGAGGTGAAGCCCAGCATCTGGTAGATGGTGCAATAATGGGTGGAGGGGAGACAGTCCAGGGCAAAATGACAAAAGGAGTGGAAAAGTGGGTCCAGTTTGGCTAGGGTGGACTTGTAATACCACAGTGGTGATCCCAAACACCAAATCAGTTATCAATTATGCCACATACAGGTATGCAAGTTCCTTGGTCATGTGGACTCATGTAGGATGATGACTACAACATGTTTGGTTACCAGGGGGCAGCAGCTGTCTTAATCATTGCTTCAGTTCAATCAATATAAAAAATAAATAAATACACACATACTTACATATATACATACATACTATAACATACATACATAAATAAAAACAAAATGAAAAATTCTACATCCATGCATGGTAAAATTTGGGAAGGTAAATGTAATGCCATAAATGTATTGCATTTTAACTTGTGTTTATGTTCTTGGATGTATAATCTTTTTGAGGAGGAAAATGTTGAGAATATATGGGGCAGTGAGAAGGTAGAAAATGGTATGGAGGTAAAACAGTGATAACAAGGAAGGATAATCTTTGAGCTCAGCAATGGATACTCACAATTACTATATTGTAACTCAGAACTAGTATGTGTCAGTCATACTCACCACTTCAAATGCACCAATCAACAGCAGAGGCATGCAGGTACCACCTGCCATAAGAAAAATATAGTTTATTTATTTTTAAGATTTTGTTGACAGGTTAAAAAGCACTGGCTACATGGCCCTTTTACAGGCTTGACCGGTTTAAATGAAGAAAACATTCATTGCAATGAACATAAAATACATCTATGAAATATCAAACAATAAATATACAAACTGTATAGACAATCAAAATAGTCAGAGTTCTATGAAACTGTTAAATTCTAGGTCCCAGATATTCAAACTGCGCCATAAATGTGCACAACAGCAGGAGCAAGCACTAGTCCACTGTGCCCATGCACAATAAGCGCGATATTCAAACACTGCGCAGGTCAGGATGCGCCTGAGGCACACGACTGAATATCATGCCAGCTGTGCCATAGCACAACCAGGGATGTGCAGTGGCACAGTTCAGATGTGCAATAGCACAACCAGGGATGCTCAGTGGAGCAGGGCAGCAGCGCAACAGCACAACCAGGGATGCTCAGTGGAGCAGGGCAGCAGTGCAACAGCACAACCAGGGATGCACAGGGACAGGATGCAGGGGCCCACCACCCATGCTACAGATGGGCAGAGGAGTACACAGCAGAACAGACATCACCCCCCACACCCCATGCACTGCACAACTGGGGGAGAGCTGGAATAACCACTGGCCCATGGATACCAGCAAGAAACCCACAGCCGGGGCATGGTGCCCCAGCACCCCCCCGGCAAGCTATGACTGGCACACAAGGAGGTATGACAACCCCATGCCACACCATCCCACCAATGCAGAACACACCTTGCACCGTGATCCCCAGACACCCTGCCCAGGAGCAGCGCCCACCAGTACAGGACACCCCATGCATGCCACCACCCCCACTGTTACAATGCAACCCTGTGCACCACAGAACCATGCAAGGCAGCCCCACCATGACCACCCGTCAGCGGTTGGCAGCAGACAGTGATGCAACGACTGCATACACAGTGCCACCATGCACGTCCCCCCCGAGGTACAGCTGAGAGACCGAACATGTGTCGGCACATGAGGTACCCCACACGTGATAGGGCATGCCCAGGACCCCACCACCAGTGGTACAGCACCCTGCACACCCTCCCATGGACACACCCTGACCCAGCACTGGCCACAACTGCCAGCGCAGACACCCACAGTGGTGCATGGAAGCATGCGCCACACAGGATGCAACACAGTGCATGGACAAACACCCACCCATACCGAAGAGCGCACCAACACAGGGACACAGTAGCGGGTCAACCAAGCCCCCAGTGTGTGGCCACAGAAACCGTGTAAACATGGCCAGCACCCCTCCATGGCACAGGAGTTCCAGCCATCCTGCGCAGGCACCATGGAGCTGTACGCCACCAGCATGCGCCCAGAGCACAAGTGACAGATAGTGGAGCACATCCCCTGCAACACACACAAGCGACAGCATGGAGGTGGGACAACAACAGCGGAGGCCACAGTGCCACCTGAGGCAGACATGCACCACACCAGTGACAGGAGGCAACCCAGCATTGTGCTGGGTACAGTGGCTGTCCAGCATGGACAGCCACCACTGACATGCCAGCAGACCATGCAGGTCACAGACATGCAAGGGTGTCAGCTGCACAGGCCATGGATGGTCTGACAGGTGCACCATGGACACAGTGCATGCACCATGGACCACTGCACACAGTCATTCCATGCACAGGGAGCAACACACAAACCACAGACAGTGACTGATAGCTACTCACACACCATAGTCATTTCTCCTACGGACACACACACACGCCCATGACTGCACCACCGCTGACGCCATGCACATCACTGCAGCTGAGCACCTTTAGCCCGCTGCAAATCAGAGACCACCACAGTAGTCATAAGAAAACAAATGTATATTAAAAGATAGAAAACAACTATTTACAAATATGTACAAAAGGTTGGGGGTGAGGGCCACAAACCAAGTGGGGGTGGGTAAGGGGCACTGGTGAACAAATGGTAGAGGGTAGGAAGGGTGTGAGGGTGGGTCCAGGGGGGTAGGAGAAATATTGGGGTGCAAGATGTTCAGCGGGAGCCCGCTCCCTGCTCTGAAGGCACCTCCCACCATGCCTCCTTCAGACTCCTAGCTGGTTGATGCGCTGTAAAATCTCCAGGGAGGCCCTGACCACTTGCAGTATCTCCTGCATCACCCACTCAATGTTCTGCAACCACTATCCACCTAGGACAAGGGAACAGAGTCAATAGGTGTGAATGCACAGCCCTCTGCAGCCCACCCACTGTGCATGGCATACGGCCATGGGACATGCCTCTGTGATGGTGTGCGACCACCCACAGTGATCGTGTCCACAAGACCTGCCCACCAAGGTGCACACAACCATGCGGACCGCTGCACACACCCACTGCCCAAGTCCCGCACAGCACCACCATGGCTGTACAGTGACATGGCTATGCGGTGTGAAGGCAGTGGCACAGCCATGTACCCGGTGCATGCATGGACCACCATTGATGCACTCCCAGACATGCAGTGCCACTGGACAGTTCTGACTGTACCATGTTGCGTGCATGGCAGTGGTGTCAATGGATGCTGGCCATGCCCCGCCACCTGCCATGTTACACAGCATGCACAAAACATCCTGGATGTAAGACACTCACCATCATCAGGCTGGTCCCGGCGCTGGTCTGGTATGATTGCTCTTGCATCATGACGTGCCTCACGCCACAGCCGCCCCTCCCTGGCACGCCGGCACTCCTCAGGGCATAGGGTGCAAACATGGAGAGAGGAACATCAGTACAATCCAGTAACAAAGGCCCCCCACCCTGGCTGTGTGCAATCCCACAAAGCCATACCCACCTGCCCCATCTCTATACCACTACCATGGCCCACACTGAACGGCCCCCCGTGTGATGGACACATGCCACCCTGATACCTGTATGGACGTAAACAGTGTATGGATGGGGCACCTACCTGGCCATGGAACTGTGCCCCTCCTGGCATGTGCCCACAGGTGGGCAAGCCTGTCTGGGTCCCTATGCTGCAGGTCCCCATACCGGAGCCTGCACTGCTCTGCCATGCACTGGATGCCCGTCACCTTCTCCAGGGCCACTGCCACCTCCTCCCACATGGCACTTCTGACCCTGTCCACGGGTGCCTCCCCAAAGAGAGCAGGAGCATGAGGCTCCACCAGGGACACTAGGTTAGCCAGTTTGACCTGGCTCCAGATTGGTGCCCATCTCCGTGCCATCTTACAAGCATTGAGTATCAAAATGGTGCTCCATAGCGCATGTCCACCATGTGCGGATGCTGCACGGTACTGCGCTGCCATTCCCCATTGCACTGTCACCAAACAGCATGATAGAGATGCACCCATGTGGACACATGGCACCTAGGGGGCAAAGGTCAGCACACAGTCTGGGGTCCATCATGCACGGAGCACCACAGCACGATTGGTACTCACCACGTGTAGCACAGTAGGGCACCTGTGTGGCACACCTGTAGTGGTCTCCCGCGTTGTGGCTCCAAGGCGCCTATGGTGCCACAGTGCAAGAGCGCCATACATGTGAACAGCACAGTAGTGCCACTGGCACAATGGTGGCCGTGCCCTGCACTGCCTCCCATGCACAGCACATCAGCAGCACAGCAGGCGTCGGGGTCAGCACCCCGGGCATGTGCCGTTCGGTGTCCACTGCGCAAGTCACAGAACTGCGTCCTTGCCTGAACACGTTCAACACAATTGTGCAAGGCACAACAGCGTGATATTCAGCCAGCATATGCAAATCAGCTCATCAGCGATTCAATGGTGCAGCTACTGCATTAGCATCCACTTAAAATTGCACCTCGCCTCATTAGGATGAGTTGTGCTATATAAATGTGACATTGGGCTGCAGAGGCCATAGTCTGGTATTGCAGTCTATTGTGGTGAGTTGCATGCTGTTTGGGAGTGTGGATTGTGGTGTGTGGGAGATGCATGGGACTGCACAGTCAGAGGTAACACCTGTCATTCCCACAGGATCAATGATGAGCGATCGTGAGGTGGAGGAGGAGGAACAGAGATGTGGGAGGAAGAGGAGGCCAAACTTCACCAAGACAGAAACAGATGCCCTGTTTGAGGTCTACCTTGACCAGGAGCCACTGCTCAGCATACAGCGGGGAACACCACAGGTCCATGCTGCTGCATGGGGAGAGGTAGCGCATGCCGTCAACCATCATGGCAGCCACCAGCGGTCCATGCAGGAGTGCAAGAAGAAGGTGGGCATGAACAGGAGGAGGATTAAGGATAAGGTGGCTGCCATCAGGGCAGCAAAGGCTGCGACCGGTGGGGGACAGCCGGACGTGCAACGCCTGACCCCACAGGAAGTGCGGGTTGCTGGCAGCATGCATCGTTGTGTCATCAAGGGTGTTCCAGGTGGTGGCCCATCACTGCATGGTAGGTCCTGATCTGTCACTGTGGGAGGGAATGCCACAGTGTAGGGCAGGTACATTAATGCTACTGTGTTCCCTTACAGTTTCTGAGCATCTACATGGGTCAGCAGTGGTGGGCTCATCCACTGAGGGTGATACTCTGGACTCAGAGGAGGGCCCATCCATCTCCACAGGTGTCCGAGGGTCAGGACAACAGTGGGCCCGCCTGGCTGCCCTGACTGATGTTGGTGGAGCAGGTGCGGAGGAGGCCCTGCCCATGTCCCAGCATGCCAGCGTCCATGGATGCCAGCATGCTGACACTCGAACTGGTGCCAGATCCATCACTGATGATGATGGAGCTCACATCATGGACAGTGATCGTGTGGGCTGCAGGATGGCCACACAGCAGGTTACAGCATGGGCATTGCATTGGGTAGTGCTGCCGTGGAGGCCTGCATGACATCACAGTCCCAGCCTGTGCCTGTCTGCACCAGTGGGGCAGCACTAGTGTGTGTCCAGGACAGTGGGGTTGTTGTGGCCACTGCAGTGGCACCGCTGAGCCCTGGAGAGTGGCAGCCGGAGGGGCAGTGTCAGCAGTCAGCCAATGGCCATGGGGAGACAGTGTTGGGCGGCTGCATCAGTCCACCACCTGTGGACATGCCCAGGCCCTGGTATGCAGCACCCAACCTCAAGGGGTGCTGCCCATCACGGCCATGAACACCGTGAGGGACAGCATGCCGATCAGGTGGATGACCTCTTAGATGAGCACAGCCACATACTCCATGATTCAGTGGATCAGCAGTTGCAGCTTGTGACAGCGGTGGATGCACTCAGTGCGGTCCTGCGCCAGCAGAGGAGCAGTGCAGCAAGGACACCGGTCTGCTCCTGGCAGGGATGGACCGGCTGTGGGAGGATGTGACCTCCGCCATTGACAGGCAGACACAGGCAATCACAGCTGTCATGGCCACAATGGGCACACAGTTATTTGCCCATGCATCGCAGACACCACGCAGTGCAATGTCCACCCCATTCCCGGTGTCATGCGACACCCTTCTTGTCATCACTGTGTTCAGCTGTGTGCATCCCGAGCATGCCTGGCGCAGGCATGTTCATTGAGCTACAGACCCCTGCTCGAGAACAGTCGTGTTCATGCAGTGGAAGACCTGGGGGACCGTCGGTGCCTCCCCATGAGGCCATTGGTCAGGCTGTCACTGCTGGCGGGTCTTGGTGGGGCTGCCCATGCATCCGTGGTGGCCATGACCTGTGCCACATGACTGACCTGTCTCCCACCATGGCTACTGTCTGAGGCTGCCCTATGTGCAGTATGTTGTTCAATGGGCAATGCAGGGGTGGGGTACCTGGCCCTGCACACACACACACACACACACACACACACACACACGTTCTATCTGCACACCTTCCACCTGCTGGCTGCTGTGGCATATGCATGATGATGCCTGCATTGCACTGTCCGCCACTGTGCAATGGTGCCCACCGTCTGACACTCGCGCAATGACAGGCACTGGGCATGGTGGTCTGTGGATGTGTGTGTGGCTAGGGGTGGCAGTTGGGGTCAGTGTGCCTCCTACCCTTTGTGCATGTCTTGTGGGTGTGTGTGTGACTGCATGCTGTGTTAGACCTTGTCCATCCCTGATGGCGTGTGCGGTTCCATGCTCAGCCAATTTCCTTTATGACATACACCCCTGGGGTTTGTCCATGCATGTTTGTGGGTTGTGCCCTTGCCATTGGTGGTTGCACATGGCCCCATGACTTAACTGGGTTGGTTGAAGTGCTCCTCTGTGATTATGTCCCGGAGCAGCTGTGCCAACCGTATCAATTGGGGGTCCCTTCAACCAAGGGGGGCTGCCCATCACCAACTGCACCAGCGTCCTCTTCGTCCCCATCGCTGTCCCCCTCTTCGACCTGTACAGCTATCCCACAGTCATTGGCCATGTTGTGCAGGATGCAACAGGCCAGGAATAGCCCACAGGCCTTTGATGGGCTGTACTGTAGGACACCGCCAGACGTGTCCAGGCAACAGAAATGTACCTTCAGCATCCCGAACACCCACTCTATGACATTGCGTGTCATGGCATGTGCATCATTGTAGTGTTGCTGCGATGGGGTCGTGGGCTGCCGGTACGGTGTGAGCAGCCAGGGACAGTGGGTATCCACTGTCAGCTGTGTGTAGAGGATGGACATTAGTCTGGTGATCAGCGTCGTCCTGCCATGGGCCATCTAGGCCAGTACCCATGTCACTTCTGACCATGCCCCTCCCAAGATCCATGTCTTTCTGTGTGATTTGCATACTCACCCACTAGGTGACCTGTGGCACAGTGCAGACTGGTGCCAGATGAAGGCATCATGTGCTCCCCCAGGGTGAAAGGCACAGACATTGGTTATGCGCCCCCTAGCATCGCACACCACCTGGCAGTTGATGCTTGCATACACCTTCCGATTTATGTATGCTGCACCTTCGGAGCCAGGTGGCATACGGATGGCCACATGGGTGCAGTCAATGGCCCCGAGCATGCCAGGCATATGTGCTACCCTGTGGAACTCTTGTATGTGTGCTGTGTGCTCTGCCGGTGTGCTGGGGAAATGAATGTACTCCACAGCATGTGGCAGCAGTGCACTGAGGAACTGGGTGAGTAGGCGTGACACGGCTGACTGGGTTATGCCTGTTGTGTCCCCTGTTGGTCTCTGGAAGGTACCCGTGGCAAACAGGTGCATGGCAGCTGTCACTTTTGTCTCCATTGACAGAGCATGGCTCCGTCGTGTGGGTGCCTGCATCACATCACTGCACAGCTCACAGAACCACCTCAGGATCGCCCGGTACAGGTGGTACCGGCCCACTATCCCAGTGCCACTGTACAGCTCGAAGCTGGTGCGGGCTCGGTACTGCCTGTTGGGGGCATACTGCTGATGGGCCCTTCCACGGCCGCACCTCCCTGCTGCCTGCCTTCTCACACCCCTCATTACTGCCGCCATCTGAATGGTGATACTGGCCATGTCCCTGGCTTGTGTTACCCCCCCAGCAGCTGTATTCCCGTTCCCCCCACTGTCCTTTCTGCTACTCCCCCTGCACCAGGAACACCTCCCAGAATTGGACATCCTGCCCACTGTCAGTGCCCTCAGTCCAATGTGGCATGTCCCCTTTACTCCTGCACAGTGACACAGGCTCCCCACTCCTTCTCTGTTCCTGGTGGTTTCCAGGTGCTCTGTCCTGCTCCTGCCCTGTCCTGCTCACAGCTACTGTGTACCTGGTTGCAGTCAGCTCACTCCCACATCTGGCTTTCCTGTAGCGTTCTTGCATCTCTCTCTTGTTCCTTTTTATTTTGGATCATTTCCGCTATCGCGCAACTTCCGTTTGCTCCCCTATTGCGCATGGCGCATGCTGTTGAATATCGCACTGCGCCATTTATTCATGGTTCCTCACCCCTCAGTTGTGCATGCATTCATTATCATTGCACTCTTGCGCATTGTGATTTTGGGGTGGGCAGTTGCCTCTCGCTGAATATCGCACAACGGTGCATTTTCCAACTTGCTCTGGCACATTGCTGTTGCGCATGGCGCAACCCTTTTGAATATCTGGGCCTATGTCTACAATGAGTTTAAGTACATTTACACTGTGCCTCATATGTGAGCAACTCCTTTAAAGAAGTCTTAAAATTATAATAGCTCTGCAAATTACATAAATCATCTGGTAAGCAATTACATATTTTAACTGTAAAGTTCAGAATCATAGTGCGCACTGGTCCGGCGGTGCTGAGAAAAAGCTTCCAGCTTTGTAGTAAATGTACAAAAAGACTCAGTACTCATGAATCAGAATTTCAAAAGCTTAGTGCAAGTTTATTTGTGGCAAGGTGTCAAACAACACCCTGTAGCCCCAGTGCTTTAACCTTTCTATGGGTCTTACTCAGGGGATGGGTCTTGTTTGGCACATTGCCTTACATAAATTTGCACTAAGCTTTTGAAATTCTAATTCATGAGTACTGAGTCTGTTTGTACATATTTCAACTGCAGTTTGCTTGAATGATTTTTTTTTTGTAGTTTTGCACATATGTAGTATTAAGGTTACTGTATCTTATGATCTTAAAGCTCTTGTACTCAGTTTCTGTTTGAAAAAAGTTGACATAAGACTGTTAGGTAAGCAGGGCAATAGACTGAAAACAAAACAGGGCAGTTGAAGTCACTCTTTTTGTTCTATAGATAGCCATTTAAATATGTTAATTAACATTTATTGCCAGCCTCAGTACTTCCTCCCCATTTTAGTCTGTTTCACCCTGTTCATTTTTGCATAGGGAACTAAAATGAGTTCATCTGAACTGATGAAGATGATTTGAATTTTCAGACCCTAACTCTAAACTAAATGATTGATGGGTCTGGCCCACTTCTTTCACCTTATAGCAGAGCAGCATGTTGGAGATTCAGGGAGGAACAAACTCCCATAGGAGGTTGTATGACTGGAAATGGTGGATGGATTCATGAGAAGGTGGAACAGGGTGAAAGGGAGGGTTAGAGGCACTGTGGCCACAGAAGAGGTGCAAAGGGGAAGTCAGAGTTGATGGGGTGGGGGCACAAAGTAGATGCTGAGAAGGGGATCCATAATTTGAGCAGAGTAGGTAAACCAGTAGGGCTTCTTTTGTTGGGTATTTTCATACATATGTTTGTATATATTCTGAATCCTCCATTGAGTTAAATAATAATCTCAAGTCCATAATACAGTAGATGGTAAGCCTGGACGTATGGCTAACTAAAGCCTTGGATCCCTAGAGGTTTCTTCCACAAGTAGAGGTGGTCTTCTCCTCCATTCTTAAGGTCATAGGATAGGTTGTAATTATAATAGTTATACTGTAGTAACTGAAACCAGATGGTGCTGTCTTTGTATTCCTCTTTGCTACGGTATGTGCTTGTATCCTTTTTGCCTCTCTGGGTTTATACTCTTTGCCTGTTACATGTTTAGGGCCAGTGCCTTTCTCTGTCTCCTTTCAGGGTGTTTCCACCATTCTATTCATCACATTCAGCTGTGATTTGGGACATTTTTCCATTTGTACATTTAGCTTCAGGGACCTCTATTCCTGCAGCACCTGTAGGGGTGGTACGCTTCTGAAGAGGGTTCCTGTGCCTTATTGGTAAATCAGAAAGGTTGGCAGTCCCTACTGGGGACAGAGTGTAAGAAAAGACCAAAAGCATGGTGCAAATAACTTCCAGTTCCCGAGAACTACAAAAAATATCTACCTTATAGTTCCTGTGAACTACAGTGTGAAAAGTCCTATTACAACAAACCAACCATGCCATTACTATCAATGTTGCACAAGTGCACTATAGTTGTCCACACTTAAGTTTCCTGCTGAGCCAGTGACCAGTAAATACAAAGCTTAAAAAACAAATAAATCAATTCAAATGCTGTGCACCAACAACGAATCAAGAGCAGTCTGAAACACACCCATTGTCCACAGCCTGCAGCTGTTACAAATCTCTATGACTGATTTAAACACTACAGTCTCTGCCCTGTCTGTATGCTTTCTTTATCCTGCACATCAATTAACTCATCACCCCTAATTTAGCAATTTCTAACCTAGTGAAAAAGGACATTGTAGATGTAAGTAAATACATGTTTATTGTAACTGTAACATTTCTAATGCATGCTCTATTATCTTAGACCTCAACTCTTAGGAACCGCTGCTGGTGTAACTGTCACCCTAGGACGCTTCTGAAAGCAAGGCATCCTGCTAAATGTGGTTATCCCTGTGTTTGAAAGTCTTGAATAAATAAATGAATACAAAGCAGCTTCAATATGAACCTATTTGTGATTATTACTAACATTAGTTGGTCAGTTTTAGTCCAACTTCTACTGTATGTGGGCATATGTATTGTAAATCTGCCACAAACACAGATCAGCACAACTGGCCAATGATTGCTCAATAGGATTTCAGTGCATGTGACCATGGAGACCGAATTACCATTTTATTCCAGTTGATTGTGTTTTCTCTAGGCCAAGGTTATGATGCTGTACTTGCTGAAATACTTAGGAGAACTCTACCATATGCCCCTCTACCCCCATTGTTATTTTTAGGAATTGCTCTTGAATCTTGAAAAATCTTAGTTCATCAGTTTCAAGAACAGTATACACAGCACAATAAAAATTAAGCAAAACAATTGAGATGCAGATCAGAATGTATTGTCTAAGTTCTAAATTACACGGTTTTATGATCCATGACATTAGTAGATCTCAGATGATGCCTCTGAGACTTACCAGAGCCAGCAGACAAGTTCATTATTACTGGTGCATTAAACATGGGTTAAAACAGGGAAATAATGAAGTTCATATGAAATTTAAAGCATATAGGGTTCTTCCCATCTAATTCTGCAGGACAGATGAACATTTTTCAGTTGCATATCTTCATTTTTATTTGTGTTTGCCAAACGTAGCACCCAGTGTGAGAATTAGATACTAAATGTTTGCATAATAATCTTTGATTTACTTGTAAATGATTATTTACTTAATTAGAAAAGATTAAAATTGTATTTTTTCTTCTCAATTAAACTAGTTTTTATTTTGTGCTTGCAATTTCAAAACTAAATTAAGCTGTTGAAGTAGAACAGTAAGGGACATAATGGTACTTTTAAGTTAATTATAAATAGTGTTTCTGACTATAAGTAGCATGAATTATACAGAAAACTTTAGAATACCAAAGTATTCTTTAAATCTGAAGTAACGTACAAGAACAAGATAAATCTTAATACAAATGTATATAAAACCCTAATCAGCACTGTCATTTAGTTTTATAAAGCACTAAAACACCCGAAAGCACTGTAAAAGGGAAGAAAACCTCAAATGCAATGGTCTCAGTTTTCAAAGACCACACAAGCCATTGTGCAAAATAGAGTTTGTGCATTTGAATTGTGGTCAGGGCCAAAGTGAGGTATAGTTAGCCATTGCACAGCCTGACAGTGCACATGCAAAATGCTAGATATACAGTACTGGCCACATCCCACAGCAGGGACAGCATGTAGCTATGGTGCACAGATCAATGAAAGCACCATGGTGCCCAGCAGGATCAGTATCACAGGTCACAGCTCAGCACACACTGCTGAAAATACCATAGCATTCAGCAGACCACAGTGCACTGATAACCCCAGTGCAGCACAGGCATGGCTGATACCATGGCACCAAGCAGGCCACAATTCACAGTTAATAATAGAGCAGCACAGGCATGGGCAATGACATGGCAACCTTACAAACATTTCATGAAACAGAAAACACCACAAGAAATGGCCAGTGATATGAAAAGTTCATATTAAACTTCTGCCACTCCCCTCTTGCTGTGCACATAGTAGAAAAAGATGGAAGGGGGTACAAACAATATCTTCAGACACAGCTTCTTGCTTCACAAGAAAATATTTAATTGAACCTTGCAAAGGGTAACACCTTGCAAGATGCAATTAAATATTTTCTTGTTAAGCAAGAAGCTGTTTCTGAAGACATTTTTGTGCCCCCCCCCCCAGCTTTTCATACTTCATTAACATGGCAGCCAGCAGGCCACAGGGCATGCAGTAGCTTACCACAGTACAGTCCAGGAATGGGCAATAACATGGTACCCAGTAGGCCACAGTGCACAGCTAACCACAGTGCAATTTAGCATGGCTGATAACATAGCTCCCAGCAGGTAACAGTGCACAGGTAACAATAGAGCAGCAAAGACATGGGCAATAACATGGTACCCAGTGGGCCACAGTGCACAGCTAACAACAGTGCAGTTTAGGCATGGCTAATAACATAGCTCCCAGCAGGCCATAGTGCACCAGTAACAATAGAGCAGCAAAGGTATGGGCAATAAAATGACACCCAGTAAGCCACAGTGTACAGCTTACACAGTGCAGTTCAGACATGGGGAATAACATGGCATCCAACAGGCCACAGGCACAGACAAACACAATGTGGTACAGACATGGGTGATAGCATGGTGCCCGGCAGGCCAAAGGCACAGCTTACCACAGCACAGCAAAAACATGGGTGATAACATAGTGCTCAGCAAGCTGCAGCATACAGCATAGTACTCCACATCCACATTGAAAGAACAGCTGCATTCTGGCTACAGCACACCTGGATGTCCATGCAGTGTAGAGACCCAAATACAGAAGGCCAACAGGAATCTGCAGGGACTGGAATGAAATGGAAACACAGCTCACAAGGCATCCAGATAACCACAATGAGACAGCACATATGAAAACAAATAGATTTATTAATAATAATGTGATGGTGTAACTTACAAAACAACTCCCGGAACATAAAGAACAGCATCCCATTTGGAAACAAAAGCCCACCCCAGTGGCCACACTGTTCCAACCCACAAAAGTCTATAAAAGAAACAAAATAAAAAACAATAAAAAAAGACTAGTAAAAATGAAAGAAAAGTCTGCAGCATCACTCCTGTTCCTCCAGGCTTTCCTGGCCTTCCTGCCACTACTTGGTAAACATTGCAGGAGGTTGTGTAACCCCACCACAGCCATTCTGACAATTGCTACCCTCAGTTGGCACAGCTAGCCAACCATCTCCTTCTGTTGGAGCACCACCTTCCATTGCACCAGATAGAGTTGCATGACCACCCTCTGGAAGAGTTGCTGAGATGTCTTTCCTAGGGTGGGTGAAAGTTGCGAGTTCCGCTTTCAGAACTTCCACGAAATTTTGAAAATTTGGGGTTTGAAATTTTGCCAATGGCAAAAATGTTTTTTTCCACAGATTTTCACTCATTTCTGCAGACTAATACATCTAAACTGTGGAATTTATTCCATCTGCAGTTTAGATGTATATTTAAAAATGAAATTAACCCCCCACCATGTCTAGGGCATTGCCCCTACCCCTCCTGCTAATAGGGGGTTCAAAGTAATGAAATCCCTGGTGGCTAGTGGTTCCACCCCCAGGTCCCCAACCCGCCAATCGTGGGTCTTATCAAAAAACCCGACCTTACTCCCATTTTCTGGTGTCTAGTGGCCCCCCTCCCTATGATCCCATCCCCTTAGTACAATAGTCCTCCATCCATCAGTTTGGATTCGTCACCCTAACTGAAATTATTCCCTGGTGTCTAGTGGACCCCCCCACCCCAATGGTTAGGGAAGACCACCACCACCCTCCTCTCCCCTCAGTCTCTACCCCCCCCAAGCTGGCCACCTGCACAGATCTCCTCTCTCCTCCATGCCTGGTGGCCCACTGGGCTGCTGTCAATATGAAAGAGTGTGTGCTTGCTTGTACAAGCATGTGCTCATTCATTGCAGCTCCCCATCATCTTTTGCAAGTCTTCAGGGATAGAGGAGGGGAGGGGGGGCCTTTCCGGTTGGCCGCGGGGTGGGCAGGATGGGGGAATGGGGTCTACTAATGCCATTCCCCCATCCCGCAACGCCTGCAGGTGACCAGAACAGTCTCCCCCCCCCAACCTCTACCCCTGAAAACTTGTGAAAGATGACAGGGAGCTGCAATGAATGAGTGTGTGCTTGTACAACCAAGCACATACTCATTCATATATTGAACAGCTCAGTGGGCCACTGGCTATGGAGGAGAGAAGAAGGCTGTGCGCTGCTTCTGGGGGGCCGGTGATGGGGGCAGTGGGGTGGGGGTCTTCACTAACCATCAGGGTGGGGGGTCCAATAGACACCAGGGATTGGGGGAATAAATGAAGATTACTTTTCTTTTTTCTTTCCAGGGATCAGGGAACAGGGATAGGGAAAGGCATCCACTAGACACCAGGGAATAATTTCAATTAAGGTGACGAATCTGAACTGATGGATGGAGAACTATTGCATTAAGGGGTGGGATCATAGGAAGAAGAGGGCTACTAGACACCAGGGAGAAGGAGTCAGGGTGGTTTTTTTGATGAAACCCAAGATCAGCAGGTGGGGGTGGGACCAATAGCCATCAGGGAGCCTTTTTTGGGAGACCCATGATTGGCCAGTACCATTGGGGGAGGTATTAATACATTTAAATAACTTACTGTAAACTACCAGCAAACAATCTGTAGAACTGACCAGTCTGCATATTTTTTGCTAAAGTTTAACCCGCAGTTGCCACATTCACTCTGCCCGTTTTAAACCAAATTTCCGCAGAAATTGCAAAAGTGATTTCCAAACTTTTATGGAAGCAAAAAGCTTACTTTCATGGAAATTCTGCCAGTGGATTTTTTTTTTGCACACCCCTAGTCTCTACCATTAAGCTGTCCCCAGCTGGTGAGGCCTCTGGAATAGCACCTAAGCAATAGAAAGGCAACATATCACCAAGATGCATGTAGTAGCTAGACCCCATTAGACAAAGTCCTCAAATCATGCAGGGAATATATGTGCCACCTCACTACACTGTGTCCACACAGACAAGTGTTCAGGTACACAGGGTGAATCTGGTAACAGAGACACAGTAGCACATGTTACTGTGCAACCATTGTGGAACTGTACAGGAGCCAAGCCTGCACCCAGACAAGATACCTACAAGGCACACTAAAACACACCAACCATGTACCACCAATGGGCACACACGGGCACAAGTGAGATACTTGGCACAAACAGCCGGGTATGTGAGATCTGCAGACAGGCACAGCCATGTACATGTGCTTAATGACATGAGACAGCAACCCCCCTCCCCCACAATAGGACACCTGTGACATGACATATGCATAGGAAATGCCCATTCTGACATGGGAGGCACAGAATTACCATGATCGGCTGCAGTCTCACGGTGCCAGCCATGTGATGGCACACACTATGTGGCAGCAATTGGTACACAGCAGTGAACAGTGACTGCACAGAGACTGTGGGACACACAGTACACCAGACAGCAGTCAGTACCTGGACTGCACTTGGGGTTGTCACCATGTAAAGCAGCAGTGGTAGCAGGACCCGTCTGCACACAAACACACTCTGGTCTGCACAGCAGCATAAAGAAGGCACAGCAAACACCAGAAGCCAATGGCAGCATAACCACTGCATTTTGGTAACACACAGCATGGGCCAGTAAAACAAATGAAACACTGGAGCAAGGTGGGTCACCAGTGAGCATGCACTTCAATGCATAAACCTGCAACAGGAGCAGTGCAAACAGAAATGGTCAAATGACCTGGCAGGGCTAGAGGGTAGAGCAACAGTGGATAACAATGACAGTGAACACACAGGACTGGGAGTGGATGTGAACAACCACTGAAGACAACACTTTTTTTTAATTTAGTAAACTTTATTGAGAAAATATCCAACAATCAACATGAATTGTTGAGTATCTAGAGGCCAGAGGGGCTCAGGACCCAAGCCAGCATGGATTCACAGCGGGAAGGTCATGCCAGACAAATCTGATAGATTTCTTTGACTGAGTGACCAAAGTAGTAGATCAGGGAGGGGCTGTGGACATGGCCTACCTAGACTTTAGCAAGGCATTTGACACAGTCCCACACAAAAGACTAATATATAAGTTAGCCAGCCTGGGAGTGGGTCCCAAGATGACAGCCTGGGTAAAGAATTTGCTGGAGAATAGGACACAGAGAGTAATAGTAAATGGAGTCCACTCTGAAGAAAGGGGTTACTAGTGGGGTACCGCAAGGTTCAGTATTAGACTCGGCTCTTCAATGTCTTTATAAGTGACATTGCAGAGGACTGAAGAAAAGTATGTCTCTTTGCAGATGATACAAAGATCTGCAACAGAGTTGATGCACAAGGTGGAGTGGAAAGGATGAGAAGGGACTTGGCAAGGTTAGAGGAATGGTCAAATGTATGGCAGCTTAGATTCAATGCTAAGAAGTGCAAGGTAATGCACCTGGGAAACAAAACCCAGGGGAAGAGTACACAATGGGGGTGAGATACTAACAACAACAAAAATGGAAAGGGACCTGGGGGTAGTCATATCAGATGACCTAAAGGTGGGCAAGCAATGTGAGAGGGCAGCAAGGAGGGCTGGGGGATACTGGGATGCATAGGAGAGGCATCACCAGTAGAAAACAGGAAGTTATTATCCCTCTGTACAGACAGTTGGTGAGACCCCATCTGGAGTACTGCGTGCAGTTCTGGAGACCCAATCTCCGCAAAGACATAGACAGGATGGAGGCTGTCCAGAGGAGGGCAACTAAAATGGTTCAGGGTCTGCACCGGAAGACATATAAAGGGAGACTTAAGGAGCTGAATATGTATAGCCTTGAGGAAAGGAGGGAGAGGGGGACATGATAGAAACTTTCAAGTACCTCAAGGGAATCAACAAAGTCCAAGAAGGTAGCATCTTTCAAAAAAAGAGGTGTGCAAGAACAAGGGGGCACAATTTGAAGATAGAAGGGGGGTGGCTCAGAGGTAATTTAAGGAAGTATTTTTTCACAGAGAGGGTTGTGGATGCATGGAACAGCCTTCCTGAGGAGGTTGTGGAGTCAAAAACAGTGGTGGAATTCTCAAGCATGCATGGGACAGTCATAAGGCAATTCTAGGAGGTGGGGGTAGGAAGAAGTGGGCTGCGGGTTAACTAGGATCTGCAGCTTATCCATTAGGTAGGGAAATGGGCAGACTGGGTGGGCCAAGCGGTCCTTATCTGCCATCAAAATCTATGTTTCTATGTTTCTATGACAACAAACAAATAAAAAATACAGCAATTACTAAACCCCACCCACCCACCCACTCAAGCCCACCCTCATGGAGTGACCCACGGAAACCACCTATCAAAAATAAACATAAAAGAACAAATAAAATAAACAGAAAAAGGGAAGCCAACCAATATCTGGTCTCAAGAACATCTAAAAAACAGTAAGCAGATACAATGAATTATATTGTATACAGAGAATGTAACCTGCCCCATTGCTTGTCAAAGAGAGGGAGTTTGTTGCAAAGACTTGCAATCATGCATTCAACTCTAAGATTAAACAGATGCTCCTGCAACCACTCATGATATGATATCAAGACCTGGTCTAGCCAATGGTGCAAAACCATCTTCTTAACTGATAGAGAAATAAAAGCCATGTAAAATGTCTTCTCTTTAACCAAAATCATTTTATAGTAATTAGTTGCACAAATCTCTGTGGTGAAAAGACCAGCTAAGCCTAATGGAGGATCCGCTTTGGCTTCAATAAGCTGCCACAAAGAAGCCACCATTGGGCAGTCTCAAAGGATATGCATAAGCGTGCCATCTGCCTGTCCACATTTAAAACAGAGAGGAGACAGTAGCTTACCAATTATTGCCAATTTCGATGGTGTAAAATACAAATTGTTCAAAATGTTGAATTGAGTAAGTCAGAGTTTATCTTGGGGAAATATGCATATACAAATTTCTCCAGATATTCTGCCACTCGAAGGTGTCTAAGGGGAACTGTGTACCCAATGGGCAGGTGAACCATCCAGTTCTGGGAACAAATGGGAGAACAGGAGGGAATGCAATACCTCAGCTGCATGTGGTTTAGATGCCAGATCCTGAATAGTTTGTAGGAGTTCATACTGATCCATATCCCAGAGACCAGACGCGAACCAATCAGGATATATCTCAGCTGATATAGCTTAAAAATATTAGTATTGCCCATACAATAACATGTCAAAATATTCTGGGAGGAAAAAAGAGCACCTTGATGGAGCAGATCACACACTCTAATAGAAGCAGGTTGCAGCAACCAAGTTTCAGTCAAAATTTTACCCCAATCCTGAAATTAGGATTCCGCACGAGAGGCTGTGAGATATCTTGTTGCCATGCATACCTCAACAAGGAACAGAGCTGTGAGTAAACTTTGACTGAATTAGCTATAACCAAGTCTCTCCAGACACCCAGGGATTGACTTGGGGAAAATAAAAACGAGGACACTGAAAGAACTGCATTATCAATCAGTTCCAATTTAAGCTCCAGACAGATAGGAACATAAGCTATATCCTGGCACTGAAGGGGAGGGTTGATCCACTTGAAAATGTTGCTCACATGGCTGGTGAAATAATAAGTTGTGAAATGTGGGAGCCGAAGTCTGCCACAGTGTCTAGGGGCTGCTAATTTTAGATAGGGTCTGCGAGGAGGCTTGCCAGACCAAATAAATTCTGAAATTGTACTACAGTATGTAACCGATGGAACCATGACATAGGGAGATACAAATTAAGCATGTTCAGGGGATAAAATAGGAAGAATATTCATTCTGAGTATATTAATCCTCCCCCATAGAGATAAAGATAGGGACTTCCATATTTCAAAATCAAGTTGTAGCGTAACAATTAAATCATCCAGATTAAGTTTCCACATCAAGGAGACATTTTTCATATGATAAATACCCATGTATTTAATATACTTAGGAGCCAAAGTCAAAGTCAAGTCAAAGACCTTTTTATTTCAATGCATACAAATTCTTTAATATTTATTACATTATATATGCAAACACATGCTAATATATTAAATGACAGTTTAAAATATATACATAACTTCAAATCTGAAACATGAAGAAAACACTGCAACCATGGTTCACATTTCATAATTCACACAGACCATAAAAAACACATCTTTATATGCTTCTAAATTTATATAAAGCTATACTAAAAAACTTTGCCATCCCAAAGATTATGCATTTCAGACAGATTCATCAAATATACAAATATTTCATTATCATCTTTAAACTTTCTTCCGCTATACAGGGGATCTATCCATTTATGTCTTTCATTATTTAAGGTTACACAATGTAAAAATAAATGCTGATTTTTTTTTTCAATTCAAACGTTATTAATTTTCCTGTACAAAGAGCGAATCAAGACAATGGATAAAATGTCCATATACAGCAGGTATGGAGTATGAAGTGATTCGCTCTCCCCTCACCCTCCCATCCACCCTACCCCACTCCCACCTAGAACAACCCAGCGCCATTGTGCATCTCTAGCACTATCCCTATGCGTATTACCTATTAATGCTTAACCTTGAAGTGCATAGAGAGCCTGTAATGGTCCCCAGATTTTATCGAACTTCTTAAGTTTATTAGATAAACTGGCACTCGTCCTTTTCGTCCTGAGAGTAGCAAGTAACTCCTGAAGCCATTCAACATATGTTGGTACCTCCATATCCCTCCAATGTCTTAAAACCACTTTTTTAACTGACATCGACATCAGAGCTATATAATACTTCCTGTTCACCACCGAGATGGAGGAAAAATCTCCAAGGAGACAAATTTCGGGGGTGAAGAGGTCCTAGAGCCCCAACAGAGGGTCAACACACTGTTTGATCGCAGTCCAGAGTGGAACAATTTTAGAACAGCTCCAGAAAATATGAAGAAGATCTCCTTCTTGAGATTGACATCTTGTACAAAGGGGGGAGGACACAAGACCAAGCCTAGCAAGTTTCTGCGGTAAGTAGTAGATATTATGCAGAATCTTAAACTGCATTAGCCTAAGTCTGCCCCGCTTAAGGAATTTATGGCAGTTCTGCCACAGGAGAGACATAAATGCTGAATTGTTATAAAGATTCATTTTTATGCAAGCATTCTTTGATGGCCTTTTCATATTGCCCTGCTTTTGTAATTAAAATAAAGTAACCCCATTGAGTACCCAGCCTTGCTATACTCAGAGCAGATCCATGTACATTATTTTCACAAAATAGTAAATATTGTTCCAAAGTGCGTTTTTTTAATTTACTATAAATACAGTTTTTATCAATACAGTGTATGCTATCAATATCTTTCTGTATAAAACTACCTCCAATCCTCTGTATCCCTTTTTCCAAAAATGTATTAGGAGTTGCAATTATCATCTCCAGTCTTGTCTCATATCATGCATTTCAAGCTGACTCATTTTTTGATTAAGAGGTTTCAAACCATTTTTTGCACCACAGTCATTATTTCTTCTATATATTTACTGTATTTATTTATTGAATTTTGTTGACCTGGTAGGCCCACTGGGACTAGAAGTCCCTTTTTCAGGGGCGACCGCGGGGAGGGGGATACAGATGGTAAGCAACTGAAATCGAACCAGATTAAGCTGTTGGTGGTATTTTTAGTGAATTAGGGAAATTTGGCCAGGACACCAGGGAAATCCTCTACTCTTTTCGATAAGTGCCATGGGATCTTTCACATCCACCTGAACTACCACCAATCCAGGCAGATAGGACCTCGGTTTAACATCTCAGCTGAAAGACGGCACCTCAGAAGTGCAGCACCCCCGTCATGCTGCAGTACAGTGTCAGTATTGGGATATTAAGCCAAGTGCCAGATGTGGGAACTGAAACCACAGCCCTCTGATCTCCTGGCCTCAGAGGAGAGTGTGCTACCTACTGAGCCACTGACACTGATACTATATCTCAGCATCACTTGCCTCTAGGGCAAGTGAACTACTTTCCAATCATAAGAACGATGTGGGTGTGTTTCTTGGAGCACCCCAAACTGGTCTCAGGAAGGTATTGTGCACTAGTTCTAACTGGGTTACATAGAAACATAGAAACTGTTGGCAGAGATGGACTGCCTGAACCATATAGTCTGCCCAAAAGTCCTTGTACTGGATTACTGCTTCAGACTCACCCGCTGCTGTATCTCTATGGTTCCCCTACGCCTGTCCCAAGAAAGCTTAAATCCATCCACAGTGCTCACTCCCACCATCTCCTGAGATACACCACTCCATGCATCCACCACCCTCTCTGTGAAGAAGAATTTCCTCACATTCCCTTTTAACCTTCTACCTTCCAATTTCATGACATGCCCCATCATTCTTGTGCTCTTCCTGTACTGGAAAATGTCTCCCCCTGCACCTTGTTTTTACCCTAGAGGTACTTGAATATTTATATTATGCCCTGTCTTTCCCTCCTGTCTTCCAGTGATTACATATTGGGGTCCCTTAATGTCTCCTTATAAGTCTTGTGTTGCAAGCCCTGTACCATCTTAGTCACTCTTCTGTGGACCATTTCCAGCCTGTTAATATTGTTGCAAAGGTATGGCCTCCAGAACTGTACACAGTACTCCATGTGAGGCCTGGCCATGGTTTTATGTAATGGCATCACTACCTTCCTCCTTCTGCTGGTGATACACATGCCTATGCACCCCAGCATGCCACTGGACCTCCCAGATGCCCTTGTACTCTGCCTTGACATTTTTAGATTGTCTGAAATAAAACCCCTCAGGTCCCTTTCCTCTTTTGAGACTGAATTAAACTTCAGTTGCCAGTCCTTAGACCATTTTTCAGGCTTCCCTAGGTCCATCTTTATTTTCTCAGTGTGTCTATCAATATGCATTTGTCACATGTGAAGCTTAATATTTGTTCTCTTATGCAAAACATCTGGCATATCTGGCACATATTGTTTATGTTTCCCATAGGGGACCTTAGGCACAATTTTTTTCATTGTTCACCTCCATGTTGTCTTTTAGTTGTGTATTACAGTATTTACATTCCAGTTTCTAGATCACTAGGTAATTTCAGCCCATTTCCCCAGTGTCCCCAGTGGATACATCTGACACACACTATGATGTGTGTGTCTCTGCATGCATCTCCGCGCGTGGCGCCATGCATGCCCTGCTTACAGCAGGGCTTGATTTTAAACCATTGTGTGACCTGGAAGTTTATCCAGTGTCAGGGAGGTACAATTTAGCCCAACAGTAATAAAATTAGTAAGATGCTGTTAATTATGAGTGATGGCCACTCATTCATGACCCTGGCACACACTTTCAGCAATTATGCCTGCTCGTACTTTAAAAATAATGTACACTGCTAAGCCTGTAGTTTGCATTGCTGTCCAAGCGAACTACTGGATTCTCTTCCTGTTTCCAGTCCTTTGGGAACAGGGCTCCAAATGCACTCACTATGGAGTATACTTAAAAGTAATAAAAGTTGGTCAAAACAGAGTATTTCACTCCCAACACAGACTCCTGCAGCCTGTCCTCACAAGTTTGCTGCAACTAGTGGAGAAGATCATGGAGACATTTCTTAAAGAAAGGATAGTGAAGCATCTAGAGGCCATCAGAACCCAGGACCATAGGCAACATGGATTCGAAGTATGCAGATCACATCAGACAAATCGGGTTGATTTCTTCGACTGGGTGACAAAGGAAGTAAATCAGGGTGGGGCAGTGGATGTCGCTTACCTTGATTTTGGCAAAGCCTTTGACACTGTCCCGCATTGGAGGCTGATAAACAAGCTGGGTAGGCTGGGCATGGGGGACAGGGTGGTAAACTGTGTTAGAAACTGGCTAACAAACAGAAGGCAGAGGGTGATGGTAAATGGGGTGCAGTTTGGGAAGAGGGGCGTGACCAGTGGGGTGCCTCAGGGATTGGTCCTAGGGCCAGTCCTGTTCAATGTCTAGTGACATGGCAGAATGGCTGAAGGGAGAAAGGTCTGCTTGTTTGCAGATAACACCAAGATCTGCAATGGAGTGGATACCCCAGAGAGGGTGGATAAAATGAGGAGGGACCTGGGGAAGCCCAAAAAATGGTCTGAGTACTGGAAACTGAAGTTTTATTCAAAAAAGTGCAAAATTATGCACCTAGGAAACAGAAACTATGGGGAAAGCTACATGATGGGGGGGGGATGCTGACAGACATAAGGAGGAAAGGGAACTGGAGGTATTATTTCAGATGACCTGAAAATGTCAAAGCCAAGTGTTAAGGCAGCTGGAAGGCCAGTGGCATGCTGGAGTACATAGGTGGAGTATCACCAGCAGAAGGAGGGAGGTAGTGATGCCATTACATAAAACCATGGTCAGACCTCACTTGGAGTATTGTGTGCAGTTCTGGAGGCCACACCTTCATAAGGATATTAACAGGCTGGAGATGGTCCACAGAAGGATAACTAAGATGGTACGGGGCTTGCAACACAAGACTTATGAGGAGACATTAAGGGACCTCAACATGTACTTGTTGGAAGTGAGGAGGGAGAGAGGGGACATGATAAAAACATTCAAGTTCCTCAAGGGTATAAACAAGGTGCAGGGGGGAGACATTTTCCAATACAGGAGGAGCACAAGCATGAGGTGGCATGACGTGAAATTGGAAGGAGGGAGGTTAAGAGGGAATGTAAGGAAGTTCTTCTTCACAGAGAGGGTGGTGGACACATGGAATGGTCTGCCTCAGGAGGTGGTGGGAGTCAGCACAGTGAATGGATTCAAGTATGCTTGGGACAGGCATAGGGGAACCATATAGGTACAACAGCGGGTGGGTCAGAAGCAGTAAGCCAGTACAATGGTTTATAGGCAGACTAGATGGGCCTAGTGGTCCTTATCTGCTGACAATTTCTATGTTTCTATGATGTAACTGAAAGAAGATTGGAAGGAGTAATCCAAAGGGTAGAGGGCTGAAAAAAGTTGCACCCTTGGAAGTGAAGGAGACTCCCACATAGAGCAGTAGGCTCAAGATGGTAGCATATATATATGCATACATATATATATATAACCTTTGTACACCTCTGAATATGGTTCATAGAAGTTTATGATGAACGACACACCCCAGGGGTCTTGGAGAGGAATCAGCTGCTATTTCTTTCAGCTTGGGAGGTTCTTTATCTGCCTGGAGATGTCTGTTGAGACTCACCTGGGACAGGACGACAAGGGCATGGGGGTCAAAGGTATGACCTCAGGTAAAGATAATGTGAATCAAAAAGAAATGTATGCAATGGCAATGAGAAATGTAGAAATTGTAAGGAACATTTATACTGTGCATAATAAAAAAAGTGTCTAGGGTCATAGTAATCTAGGTATGTGCTTGAGTGGAACATATGATGGGGCCCATAATAGAAACTAGGGTCTGAATGGGGTTAGAGCAGGGTATTACTCACCCCTGAAAGAGTTATGTTACGGGCCTGTATGGCAGCCCAGATATGTTTGTGTAGAGAAAGCCTGACAACAGCATAAAATTGTGGTGTATATTTCTTTCTCTTCTGCATGTACTGGTGCAGAGGTACAGTTATGAAGTAGCTGACTAGGTTTGTAGTGATGATGGTAATTCCAAGTGATGTGTTGGCCCCAGGGTATTGAATTGTGAGTATTGCTGTTTAGATATGTATTGTTAGCAATACTTATGCTTAGTAATGGGACCCCGGCTGGAGCTTCAGGTGAGGGTGGGACTAAGCTCCACACACTTCCCGGGTGGTGGTAGGGTGTTCATAAACCGTAGGACAGTTGCCCTCTTGTGCGTGGAGATGTGTGACAGGGGATTACCCAGCCACTGTTTTGGACCATCCCTTTTCTTCAATCGACTGTTGCAACAGTTCTTCTATCCTTTCTGTAAATATTTATTTTGTTATTTTTGATTTTTCTTAAAAAAAAAAGAAAATGATAAAAGCATCCATACGTTTTTATGCACTTGAAGTTGGCTGCCTGTTTGTGTGTCACTTGAAATCCTATACCCGGTGATATTCCCTCCTGAGGAAACATTTGAAAGCACACCACTCCAGATCCTCCTTTTCTAAGGAACCACCATTCTGGGATGTAAAAAACAATATTTATTCCCTGACTCGATCCATGATGTACATGTCTTTGAGGAGTTGATTATTCAACTTCTAGGAAGTATCCCTCTGGATGTTGGGAGCCAAGGAAGCCTCATCTTTACCAAGGAATGATCTGACAGGACCTTTGGGACAATCCCGCTGTCCAGCACCCCATGCATACTTGTTTGTGTAATCAATATATAATGAATCTGGGAATAAGAGCCATGGACAGGTTAGTAAAAAGTATATTTCCTGTCTTGGGGGTGTAATGCCCTCCAAGGATCACATAAACATAAGGATTCAAACATGTACTGGAGAGAATGTTGTGCAAGGAAGAAACCAACCAATGCCCTAATAGTCCTATCCAAGTCCTGGGTGAAAGAGACATTCCAATCACCACCAACAACCAGAGGAAGCTGGAGAAAGGATGCCAGAAGGGAAGCCAATTCCATAAAAATGGGGGGATCCTCAGAATTAGGTCTGTAAACAGAGCCTAGAACAACATTCACATGATAGAGTTCCACACTAACTAAAATGTATCACCCCTGGGGGTCTGAGAGACATTGAGTGCAATGAAAAATAAAATTTCTACTAAATAGAATACTCATGCCTCTGCTGGCTGTACTGTTCCCTGCAGCAAAGTCGTGACCCACAGATTGCCCACACAGTAGATTACCTTTTGTAGTAAGAAGGTGGGTTTCCTACAGAAAAACAACATGCCATTGCATTTGTATCAAATGCAGCTTCCTGACACAGCTGGTCCAGGGGCCAACTCAGTTAGAAAGGACTCTGGACCTTGTACTGGATAACGCGGAAGCTGTAAGGAATCTGAAAGTGGAGGAACCAGTGGCTGGAGTGACCACTATTTGGTGTGCTTCATGCTCAACATGGGGAGGGAAACAGGGGGCATGGGTACAAGAGTGATTGAGTTTAAGTGGGCGGACTTTAAGAAGATGGGGGAAATTTGGGGCAGGCACCTAGCAGGTATGCAACCACACATGGATGCAGACCAGAAATGGGACATCATAAGGGAAGGGCTGGCGGAGGCTACAGCATCTTGCACTAGGAAGAAAAGCAAGAAGGGGAGGTCAAAGAAACCCAGTTGGCTGACACAGGAAGTTATAGAAGGGGTGAGGGCCAAGAGGGCAGCATTTCAGAAGTACAGGAAATCAGGGTAGGTTAAAGACAAGGATACATACATGGAGAAGTCCAGGGAGGTTACCAGACTGGTCAGGGTGGCCAGTGCATCCAGGTAGCTGAGAATGGCACAGGGAATTAAAAGTGGAAAAAAAGACCTTCCGCTACATCAGTGAGACAGAAGAAGGAGCAAGGATCAGCTGGTGAGGATTAAAAGGACAGAGGATGGGTGGAGAAAGGGGTGGAGCAGGCTGAGGTACTGAATGAATACTTTTGCTCTTTATTCATGCAGGAGAAGGAGGGACAGATACCCCTGGTGGGGGGGGGATGGGTAGGGGGAAGGAGAGGACAGATGTAGGGATTACAGAGAGCAGGGTACTAGATGGGTTGAGAGCATTAAGGGTGGACGAAGTACTTATACCTAATGGCATTCACACTAAGCTAATAAGGGAAGCCGGCCTGCCGGCGCAGCGGTGGGAATTCCGCTTGCGACGCCGGTGACCCGGGTTCGGGAACGGACCTGGATCGTCGGAGGGCCAGCTGGGGAGAAGGATGGGCGTCCCATGGACTGCCTCCTTCCAGGGGAGGGTGGGTTAGTGATCGGAGCACTAGTGACCCTGAGCGGAGGCTGGGGAGTCACACAGCTTCCGACACTTAAGACGCCTTGGAGGCGGGGCAGACGTCATCACGTCATTGCACATCCCCGCCTTCCCGGAAAAAACAGAAAATGGACGGCTGTTGGCCGCCCTACATGAAGCACGCCGCGGCTTCAATTAGACTCTCCAGGCCGCCTCCGATCCAAAACTAGTGCCTGCGGGTGTTCCCCCGCCTCGCTGGGGCGCCTGCCGGGGTAAGCGCTGGTATCGGAGGGCTCGAGGTCACTTGGAGAGGTGGAAGCTGCACGGGCTGATAGTCCCGGGCGGTCGGAGGCTAGGTGAGGAGGAATAAAGTATAAATAAAAAAAAAAGATACTAAGGGAGTTGGCAGAGGTCCTGGTGGAGCCATTGGCCAACCTGTTCAATATCTGCCTGGACACGGGATGTGTACCACAGGACTGGAGAATGGCCCATGTGGTGCCTATCCACAAAACTGGTCCAAAGGATGAATCAGTAAACTATAGGCCAATGACCCTCACATCGATCGTGGGAAAGCTCATGGAAACCATCATAAAAGAGATGCTAGTGAGCTTCTTAGAGGAAAATGGTCTCCAGGATGGTCAACAGCATGGGTCTGTAGCAGACAGATCCTGCCAGACAAACCTTGTAGAGTACTATGACTTGGTGACATGGGAACTGGACAAGGTCCATGCTGTGAATGTCCTGTATTTAGACTATAGCAAGCATTTGATTCAGTGCTGCATGGCAGGTTGTGGGGGGGGGACTAGAACATAGAAACATAGAAACATAGACTTTGACGGTAGATAAGGACCACTTGGCCCACCCAGTCTGCCCATTTCCCTACCTATTGGATAAGCTGCAGATTCTAGTTAACCAACAGCCTACTTCCTGCAACCCCCCACTATAATTGCCTTATGTCTGTCCCATGCATGTTTGAATTCCCCCACTGTTTTAGACCCCACAACCTCTCCAGTAAGGTGGTTCCATGCGTCCACCACTCTCTCCATGAAAAAGAATTTCCTCACATTACCCCTGAGCCATCCCCCTCTAACTTTAAATTGTGCCCCCTTGTTCTTACACATCTCTTTTTCTGAAAGATGCTACCCTCCTGGACTTTGTTGATTCCCTTGAGGTACTTAAAAGTTTCTATCATGTCCCCCCTGTCCCTCCTTTCATCAAGGCTATACATATTAAGCTCTCTCAGTCTCTCTTCATATGGTTTCTGATGTAGACCCTGCACCATTTTAGTTGCCCTCCTCTGACTGCTTCCATCCTGTCTATGTCCTTGCGTAGATGAGGTCTCCAAACTGCACGAGTACTCCAGATGGGGTCTCACCAACTGTCTGTACAGAGGGATAACCACTTCTGTTTCTATTTGTGATGCCTCCCTATGCATCCCAGTATCCCCTGGCTCTCCTTACTGACTTCTCACATTGCTTACCCACCTTTAGGTCATCTGATATGACTACACCCAGATCCCTTTCCATTATTGTTGTCGTTAGTACCTCCCTGCTATTGTGTACTCTTCTCCTGGATTTTATTTCCCAGGTGCATTACTTTGCACTTCTTTGCATTGAATCTAAGTTGCCATATGTCTGACCATTCCTCCAACCTTGCCAAGTCCCTTCTCATCCTTTCTACCCCTTGTGTATCAACTCTGTTACAGATCTTTGTGTCATCCACAAAGAGGCATACCTTTCCTTCCAGACCCTCCAAATGTCACCTATAAAGACGCAGAAGAGGACTGACCCAGTACTGAGCCCTGAGGTACTCCACTGGTAACCCCCTTTCTTCAGAATGTGTTCCATTCACTATTACCTTCTGTGTCCTGTTGTACAGCCAGTTTGCTACCCAGGCTACCCCCCCGGGACCCACTCCCAGGCTGGCTAACTTGATTATTAATCTTTTGTGTGGGACTGTGTCAAATGCCTTGCTAAAGTCTAGGTAGGCCATATCCACAGCCCCTCCCTGGTCTATTACTTTGGTCACCTAGTCAAAGAAATCAATTAGATTCGTCTAACATGAGCTTCCTGCTGTGAATCCATGCTGCTTTGGGTCCTCTGCCCCGTTGGCCTCTAGGTACCCAACAATTCTTTCTTTCAGAAGTGATTCCATCATTTTCCCCACCACTGAAGTCAAACTAACAGTTCTGTAGTTTCCTGCTTCTGCCTTGCTCCCACTTTTGTGAAGGGGAATCACATCTGCCCTCTTCCAGTCCTCAGGTACCACCCAATCTTCCCATGATTTGTTAAAAAGTGTGGTTAATGGTGTCGCTAGGTCCTCCCTTAGCTCTTTTAGGATTCTAGGGTGAATACCATCAGGCCCCATTGCTTTGTCTACCTTGAGTTTTAGGAGTTCTTTCAGTACTCTTTCTTCTGTAAATGGACTGGTGTCAACCCCACTATCCAGAGTGCTTCTACTGTTTGGTTTAGGTAACTCATGCTCTTCTTCTTTTGTGAATACTGAGCAAAAGTATTCATTCAGTATCTCTGCCTTTTCACTGTCTCCCTCTGCCCACCTCCCCTCTCCTTTATTAATCTTCACTATCCCTCCCTTAACTTTTCCATGCTCCCTAATGTACCTATAAAAGGTTTTATCCCCCTTCTTAACTGAGTTGGCTATCTTTTCCTCGGTTTGGGCCTTTACTTTTCTGACTGCCTTCCCCACTTCTTTCTGCTTTTTCCCTGTCGTGCTCGGTCTGTGATTCCTTATACTTTTTGAATGCAGCCTTTTTCTCCTTAACCTTCCCTGACACCTCTTTTGAGAGCCATAGTGGTTTTTTATTCCACTTTGTTTTCTTTATTTGTTTCACACATGTGTGGGTGGGACCAAAAATGATGAAATGGATCACAAACTAGCTAAAGGGAAGGCAGCAAAGGGTGATGGTGGTGGTGGTGGTGAGGACCTCTCGCCATTGAGAGCAGTGATGAGTGGGGTACCACAGGGATCGGTATTGGGACCGGTGCTGTTTGGGATTTTTAGTGAAGATATTTCACACAGGATCTGGAGCAAGATCAGTCTGTTTACAGATGACACCAAGATGGGAGCTGTGGTTGATGATGTGGAGGAGTGGAAGGGGTTGCAGGAGGACCTGACTAAGCTGCAGGAGTGGGTGGAAACATGGCAGTTTAGGTTTAATGCCAAGCAGTGCAAGGTTCTGCACTATGGAGCCAGGAACCAGGGGAAGGATTTTCACTTGAATAGGGTACAGTTGGGGAGCTCTCACAGAGGAGAAGGACCTAGGAGTGATCATTACAGGGAGCAGGAGCAACTCTGCTCAGTACAGGAAGGCAGCAGCAAAAGCCAACAAAACACTGCGGTGTATTGCAAGAGGGATCTCCTCCAGAAGGAGTGAGGTTAACCTGCCCCTGTATTGATCATTGGTTAGACCCTACCTGGAGTGCTGCATGCAGTACTGGTGTCCATTCCTGAAGAAGGACATCAGATTGTTGGAGGGGGTGCAGTGAAGAGCCACAAAGATGATCCAGAGATTGGCGAGCAAGCCCTATGAGGATAGGCTGGGAGAGCTGAATATGTATTCACTGGAGGAGAGGAGGGATGGGAGGATATGATTGAGACCTTTAAGTATCTAAAAGGGATAAAAAAGACCAACACAGGAAGGGATTTTCCAGATGAGAAAGGGGAGGGACAAGAGAGGGCATGGACTGAGATTGGAGGGGGGAAGATTCAGGAGGGAGATGAGGAGACATTTTTTCACTGAAAGAGTGGTGGATAAATGGAACACAAGATAGTGTCCTGTAAGATGGTGGGCAGTTTCAAGAGGGGTTGGGACAGGATAAGGGGAAGGGATACTGAGAAGACAGGGGCCGGAGGGGCAGCTCGAGATGAGGTACTAGCTGCACACTTGAGCAGACTTGATAGACCATGAGGCCTGTTTCTGCTGGCAATTTTGCATGTTTGTATGTCTAAGTATCTGATAACATTTGTCATGAGACTGGGACCACTTTACATTTCAGGAGACATAGTACAAAGAGCTAGCCATTATAGCCATCTTGACACCCCAACCATAGACAAAGCCCTGGAGGGTTTTACCAAGCACTTCCTATTGGTGGCCAATAAACATGCACCCCTAAAAAAGATCAGCGTCAAGGGCCAAGATGCCAGATGGCTCATCCCAGATCTGAAGGGCATCATGAAAGAAAAGGACAAACTATGGGTCAAATTTAATGTTACAAATATGCATCAGGATTGGGTTAAATACCGGGAAGCCAGAAACATCTGCAAGAGGGAGCTCAAAAAAGCAAAAAAGAATTACTTGCACGCTGTGCAATCAAGAAACCTGTCTGAGCCAAGGAAATTCTGGGGTCATATCAACTCACTCCTAAAAGGCAAAAAAAGCAGTGTGACAGGGGAAATAAAGGTCAATGGGACACCTCTCACCACCCCAAAAGACACAGCAAATGCCTTCAATGACTTCTTCTTGAACCTACAGCAGTACAAAACCAGCAATCCCAACCAAAGCCAGGGAAGACCAGAGAATCAAGAGACCCCCCGCAGGGCCCTGAATTCCACTTAAAACTTACATCGGTAGGAGAGGTATTGATGCTCCTCAAGAGCATAAAACCAGGTGTGGCAGGCCTTGACAACCTCGAATCTAAACTGTTGAAGATTGCATCCCCCATCATTGCAGTACCAATAACCCAGCTATTCAACAGGTCCCTGATGGAAGGGAGAGTACCCGCCCTATAGAAGGTGGCTCTTGTGACCCCAACAAAGTCCAAGAGGGTAGCATCTTTCAGAAAAAGAGACATGCAAGAACAAGGGGACACAATTTAAAGATAGAAGGGGGGCGGTTCAGGGGCAATGTGAGGAAGTATTATTTCACAGAGAGGGTAGTGGATGCATGGAACAGCCTTCCTGAGGAGGTTGAGGGGTCTAAAACTGTGGGAGAATTCAAGAATGCATGGGACAGACATAAGGCAATTCTTGTGGGGGGGTAGGAAGAAATAGGCTGTAAGTTAACTAGGATCTGTGGCCTATCCTGTAGGTAGGGAAATGGGCAGACTAGATGGGCCAAGCGGTCCTTATCTGCCGTCAAAGTCTATGTTTCTATATTTTAATTCCCAAAAGCGGGCCACAGGAGGACGTGGAAAATTTCAGACCAATCTTCATTCTCTGCACCCTAAGCAAGTTACTTAAAAAGGTGGTCTACAAACTGGTCAATGAATACCTGGAAATGCACAACCTGCAAACAGACCAACAGCATGGTTTCAGAAAGAGGCATAGCACTAATATGGTACTGGTAAGCTTCATCACTGATGTGCACGAAGCTGTGGACCAAAACAAACTCCTTGGAGCAGTCTTCAATGATCTAATGAAGGCGTTCAACCTAGTCAACCACAAGCTGCTCCTAGGACAACTGGGTGGCCTCGGGTTTGTCACACCAGCCCTAAAATGGCATTCCAGTTACCTCCATGGCAGGATGCAAATGGTCCAGTAGAATGGTGCTAAATCAGATGAGTGTCCAGTGTCAGATGGAGTTCCACAAGGTTCTATCCTAGGCCCTCTGTTATTCTCCTTATTCATCAACAACCTACCCCTACACTGCAGTGGAGCAAAGGTCACGCTATACGCGGACGACGCAGAACTGTACAGAACCAGCAAGGACTCGGAATTACTAAACTCGGAGCAGCAACAAGATTTCTCAATGCTAAAAGACTGGGTAGAGGCAAACAGGCTGGTCCTAAACAGCAAAAAGACCAAAACCATACTCTTTGGCCCCAAAAAGCTTGGCCCATGCCAGGCTAATCTTGTGTTGCTCTCTACCTCAAATGGAACAGGGATCACAGTGATGGACAATATCAGGTATTTGGGAATGTTCATTTACCAGGAAATCTCTTTCAGGAACACATAGACCACCTAACAACAATAGTAAACCAACAACATGGGCTCCTGTACAGACTAAGCTCCTACCTGACTAAAGAAATCAAGGTTGCGATCAGCAACGGGACTATCATTCCCATCCTGTTCTATGGTGCAACAATGCTTCAAGGACTGAGGGCAATGGAACATGCGTGTCTGAGTATGCTGTACCACAGAATCAGCTGTTTTGCTGCCGGGGTGCAAAGAATGGAGCACTACTGCAATGTACTACAAGTGTTAAACTGGCCACCCCTTGAAGCAAGACTCGCCTATCCCTCCCTGTGCTTACCTTTCAAATTGCAGCAACCTGATGCCCCACTGAGCCTGAGAAATCTTCTAGCCCCAAAAGCAAACAGGAGGGAGCTCAGGTCGACTGAACACAAGCTGCTAGAACCCCCCCAGAGCCAGATCAACTATGGGACAATGGTCACCTAGAATAGCCCTCCCCAAACTCTAGAACAACATCCCGAGAGAGCTCCAGGACTGCACTTCTCTTGAGGGGTACAAGAAAGGGTTAAAACAGCACCCAAGCAGTGGGTCTCATTGCAGGTGCCGCAACCCATAAAGGCGCCTCTACTAAAGGGGGATGCCTCACGTAAATACAGACAAAAAGGGAGGGAGGAACAATAAGGAAGGACATAATGTACTGAACTGCACTTACATCTACTATCTACGCATGAATGTGTGTAACTAACAAGGTTGTTCGTACGTAAACTCGCCTATGTCAACTGTAGTACTGTAATATCTAACTCTGTGACACGTATACATGATTAATTAACAATATACTGTAGTATAATCAAAAGCATTGGTTTTCTTTACCCCTCTACATACATGTAACTAATCCCAGGTCACCCCTGAAAAAGGGACTGTCAAAGTCTCTGTGGGCCTACCTGGTTACAAAAATTTAAATAAATAAATAAATTATTAACACATTACCCAAAAATGGTACAAAACTATAAGCAACCTGTAGAACTGACATTCACCCAAAAGGGTCATCTCTACCATGTCACCCCTTCTCTAACGCAAACTATGTAACCAAACGAACCTCTCCTGTTCCAGCCATCCCCAAAAAACTCAAAGGCACACTCTCCATAGCCCCCAATGTATAAGAGAGGAGCTTGCCAAATCCCCAGATTGAAAAACATGACTGGAACAAAATTCAACCATCCCCAGATGTAAGACAAAAACTATACTAAATTATCCTCAAGATACTAAACCATTAATTCCAAACATTTGAGCGGAACAAAACAGAACCCACTCCAAACCCCCAACCCAAAACGCCAACAAACACACTCCTGTCCCAAATTGAGACTTGTCCCAGTCTCCTGCAATACTATGAAAGGTGAATGTAAAAGTCCTAGAGAATGTAAAATAAAAAGACCTCCACTGACAGAGATAGCTGGTTAACTGCGGACATTAAAAGGCAGCTTCTCATCTCACTGTCATGGTTTGTGGGTGTACTGATGGACACTGACACAGAGATGTAAGGTGTTGGAAAGGCAATTGCCAGACCAGAAATTTATTGCAGACAAAAAGAACTTAAAAAGCCATCAAAATCAACTGCATTTTGGCAAATAAAATACAAAATGAACAAAAACAACATCAAACAGTATTTAACTCCTGCTTTCTTGAGGTACAGGCAGCAATAGTAACCTTACCAGCACATACAGTTGGCTACAGGTCTGAAAAGGAGCAGACCTAAACAGAGGGGTCAGTAACCGGCTGATCCCAAGACGAATTTGAAGTCTCCTAGAAAGGATACCTCATTTATAGTAAAGCATAAACATGTGACTATTGCTGACTCCTCCCTCAAACAAACTATTACAGCAAAAAGCCCACAATCATTTTATTATTTTAATACCATGAGCTCAACTGAATGAATTACCTTTATACATGTTTGCTAATGTTAAAGTTCATAAAGCAAAACAATGTAACAGAAAAACAGCTTTGCTGCAGGAACAGGTGGCTCCTTCCCTTCCCCTTACAATAACTAAGTGAAGGAAAGGGCCGGCTGCCTCCTAAGGAGACAGCAGAAGCAACAGCCCCAGTGTGAGCATCACACCCAGTCCCTGTATTTTCAGGTAGGAGAGAACTTCAGGTTCTAATAGTGTAAAAGGCTGTTTGTTTACATTGGGAGCAACCCTAAAATAAAAAGGACAAAACTATCTTATGCTAATTAACCAAAACCACAGACAGTATGAACTTTGGGGATACTGTAATATTGCAGACTGCCACACACAATGTCTCAGAGTGTGCAATATTTAGCAGTCTCACAACATGGAACACACAACTTCTGAATTCTAACTGCCCAGTAAGGTACTTTGTGCTGTAAGCGTTATGCTCTAAACTCTAAACAGTGTACTCATATCTTTTTATAACCACAACTGAAATTTTCAACACAGTGGCTTTAAAACCCCTTTATAACATTTGCATTTGAGCAACCCCATAGTAATATACTCATAAAATTAACAGCAACAAGAAAGAAAACGAGTCAGTGGAACCATGTAGTACTTAAGGATGTAAGTCAATTCTGAACTTCTACAGATAATTAGCTCCAAGTCAATATTAGTTGTCACCAAATAATCAAGGACCAGCCAGATAGTCTCTAAAAAATTAAAAAGTAAAAATTCCGCCCTGTGTTAAGCCAGTACAATCCAGAGAAAGGATCATGTGTAGGAATCCCCATTACAGTGTTTGGATCATGACTCCTTTGATATAGGGCAAGTAACCTTCCAAATCAGTCCATAGAAGGCATATCTATCATGTTATGGCCCCATTTTAGACAGACACTAGCACCACAACTGGGTAGGGGCTTATGTGAGAGGATGGCCAAACCAGTATTGCCTCAAGGTACTGCCTCTGAGTTGGAAATTTAGCACAAGGGAGGTGATGAGATAAGTGACCTGCTGAGTACAAACCAAGTTTGAAGTTGGATTATGCTTCATTGCCACAGCGGTACAGGATTGTTGTGGAAGCACTTCGGTAGCCATTGCAAAGCAAGAAAACCCCCTGAACTCCAGGTATAGTAAGCCAAATTCACTGGATTGCAATCTGGGGAACAAATAGAAGATGTCGACAAAGCTGAGAAGTCCAGTGAACTACTGACTTCACGTAACACTGGTGGTCGACTTCGAGTTAATCTGACGAATGAACCTGCTTCACAGTAGAATCACCATACAGTTCAAAGTGAAGTGGGACAACATACAAGTGATACTCGCCCAGATCCAAAGCCAGCTAGTCCAGTAGGGCAGACATTAAGTATCACTCTGAGGTCAAAATAGCAGTACCTTCAAATTGATAGTAGGGTATGAGTTATTCGTTCAACCAACTTATACTAAAATCAAGCCTCCTAGATCAAGCAAGGATGGCAGTACGATTTAGGAACAATACTATATTGCACCAAATTCACACTTGGAGGTGAGAAAGAAAGCAAAACATCTGGCATACAAAAAAAGGGGTCCAGGTCCACAATGTCAGAACACCATTCAAATTTAACAAGGAGGTGAACAGATTCAAACAGTTCAGGGGAGGTAAGGAATAATAGACATAAGAAAGCACATCATGGAAGGAACTAGAACAGGATCTATCTTCGATGCAGGATCCCTGTTCCATGTAGGATGCAACTTCGTATCAGTGGACAAAATCAACAGAAATGTGTCATATTTACCAAATCTGCTAGTGGTGTCAACAATCCTTGTTCAAATCAAGGAAAAGAGCCTTAAGTTCTGTGGAAGCCTCTTCAGCATGTTCATAGAAGTGCCAGGTCCCTTGCCATAAGACTTGCAGCAGAGCTGGATAGATCACCCTAAATCAAATCCCCCAGCAAGCATTTGGTCACCACTGGATGGTATGCGGCCCTTTTCTGCCACATTGAAGCAGGTAGATCTTGACTGACACAGAGCCGGGACCCTTCCCACAGATTGTTTTTATGTTCATGTACCTTCAGTCAGACGTGTTGCTTATCCAGAAAATTTAAGAGTTTCATGATTATCAGACATGGTGGTGAGCCTTCAGGTGGTCTAGGATGTAGGGACCTGTGTGCCCTTTCAATTACATAAGTGGTATTATTCGTGGAGGGATCAGCAATTTTTACTAACAGCTTCTTGGCAAAAATGATGGGAGTAGAGCCCTCTGTATCCTCTGTAAGGCCAAAAATAACAATATTGTTCTGATGACTTTGGCCTTCCAAGTCTTCCATTTTGCTCTCCGTCTTGAGGAGTTTTGTCAGAGAGAGTTTATGTCAGGGTCCACCTTATCTTGCCATTGATCCAAAGAGAAGGTGTGTGCCTCCATATTCTCAATCCTCCTATTCATTTCTCCAAGATTGGATCTCAGTGATTTTAGCTCCAATGTAATTTCTTGATGAGATTCTCTGAAAGGCTGCAATTCTGATAGGAATTTCTCCTCTGTAAGCGGGTCCAGCACTGGGTTCACAGTTGCTGCTTTTCCCGCATTAGAGCTTGGGGTCTTGGTGCATTTGGCCCTCTTGTCAGGTATTAATGGCGGAGTGTGCCATGGCAGCACTTGGCTCATTTCGGAATCCATTTAGGTTAGAGCAAACAAAGTCTTACAGGATAGTACAAATAGGAATTTAGCCATAGAAACATAGAAACATAGAAGTTGACGGCAGATAAGGACCGCAAGGCCCATCCAGTCTGCCCATTTCTTTTTCTACCTTATAAATGTGCCATCAGCCTTTGCTCTGTCAGTGACCTATCTATTCATAGTCATTTGTATTGCTCCCTTATGCCTATCCCATGCCTGTTTGAAGCCCTGCACTGTATTCATAGCCACCACTTCTTGTGGTAAGCTATTCCATGCATCTACCACCCTTTCTGTGAAAAAGAATTTCCTCATATTCCCCCTTAATCGGCCTCCCTCTAATCTCATGCTGTGTCCTCTTGTCCTGCTATTTTTCTTATATTTAAACATGTTAGACTCTTTCACCTTGTTTATGCCCCTAAGGTGTTTAAATGTCTCGATCATATCACCTCTCTCCTCCTTTGCTCAAGGGTATACATATTGAGCTCCGTTAATCTGTCCTCATATGTCTTCTGATGCAGTCCCTGCACCATTTTGGTTGCCCTTCTCTGGACTGCCTCAATTTGGTTAATGTCCTTGTGAAGTGTGGCCTCCAATACTGCACGAGTACCCAGATGGGGCCTAACCAGTGTCTTGTACAGAGGGATTATTACCTCCTCTTACGACTTGTGATACCCTACTAATACACCCTAACACCCCTAGCCTTACCTACTGCTTTAGAGGTCTGCTTGGATGATTTTACGTCATCAGTGATGATGATGCCCAAGTCTCTTTCTTCCTTTGTGACTGCTAGCAACTCCTCCCAGCCTATAAGTGGCTTCGGTTTCTCTTCCCTATGTGCATGATTTTGCACTTCTTTGCATTAAATCCCAGTTGCCACTCTTCTGACCATTTGCTAGTTTATCCAGATCTCTTCTCATTCTGCCCACCCCATCTGGATCATCTACTCTGTTGCAGATCTTGGTGTCATCTGCAAACAGACAAGCCTTACCCTCTAGTCCATCTGCGAGGTCACTAATGAAGATGTTGAATAGGACTGGCCCCAGGACTGATCCCTGAGGTACCCACTTGTGACTTGCATCTCTTCTGACTGTATACCATTTACCACCACCACTCTGTTTTCTCTGCCAGTCAACCAGTTTGCCACCCAGTTACCAACTTCTGACCCACCCCGAGCCTACCTAGCTTATTTATCAATCTTCTATGTGGAACAGTGTCAAAAGCTTTGCTGAAGTCAAGGTAGCGACATCAACTGCTCCCCTTGGTCCACCACTCTCTGGTTACCCAGTCAAAGAAATCTATGAGATTAGTTTGACAGGACCTTCCTTTGTAAACCCATGCTGTCTTGGATCCTGTGCCCTATGGATTCCAGGTGTTGCACTATCCTTTCCTTAAGGAGTGCCTCCATAATCTTGCCCACTACTGAGGTAAGACTGACTGGTCTGTAGTTCCCGCCTCCTCCCTGCTACCACTCTTGTGGGCGGGATCACATGAGCCCTTCTCAGTCTTCTGGGACCTCTCCTGTGCTCAGAGACTCACTAAACAATTCTGCTAATGGCTCTGCTAGTTCCTCCTTTAGCACCTTAAGTACCCTGGGATGTATGCCATCAGGTCCCATTGCCTTATCCACCCTGAGCTTAGCAAGCCTTGTAGGACCCTTTCTTTTGTGAAGGGAGTAGTGCTCACCTCCCTCCCCTGTGTCCATGATGCTGAGCTGTGGGCCCTGCCCTACCTTCTCTTCAGTAAATACTGAGCAAAAGTATCTATTTAGGATAGATGCCTTTACAGGGTCCTCCTCCTCACATGCTCCCTTTTCTCCATTAAGCTTAGCAATACCCCCTCTGGACTTTCTCCTTTCACTAATGTATCTATAGAAAGTCTTGTCACCCTTCTTTTACTGTTCGTGCTAGTGTTTCCTCAGTTTGGGACTTTGCCTGCCTTACTGCCTTACCTGCTTCCCTTAGGGCAGTTTGGTATGCCTCCTATCTTCATCCCGCTGTGTTCCCTTATATATTTCCTGAAGGCCAGCCTTTTGGCTCTGACCTTTCTGCTACTGTATTTGAGAACCAAAGTGGTTTACTTCTTCTTTGCACTTCCTTTCTGTCTCACACAATGGGATGTTGCTTCAAGTATTGTATCCTTAATGTTTGCCCACTTTGCCTGTACCTCCCCACCTGTGTTTTTTTGCCAGGGCTAGCTTAACTCTGTTGGCCATCTTATCAAAGTCAGCTCCTCTGAAGTCCCATATTTTTGCCTTGGAATGGGATGATTTAGATGTAGTAGCCAAATTGAACCATACCATGTGATGGTCACTGGCCCCAGGTGACCTTCTACCTGGAGATCTGTGATCCCTTCTTTGTTAGTCAGTACTAGATCTAGGATAGCCCTGTCTCTTGTGGGTTGCTGTACCAGTTGTTTGAGGCCCTCCCCTGCAGGAATCCACTATGAGTCTAGTTCTGGCAGATGTTCCTGCTGGTATTGACCAATCTATATCTGGCATGTTGAAGTCTCCCATTATCAGAACCTCCCTTTAGCTGTCATGTTTTGTATATCTTCTAACAGTAATGTGTCTATGTCCTCCCTCTGGTCTGGGGGCCTGTAGACAACCCCAGTTCTTATGGCTGTCCCATTTCCTGTTTCAGGGTGACCCACAGTTCTTCTGGCTCCTTATGTGTATTCTGAATTTCTGTAGCTTTGATATTTTCATTGACGCCACAGGGCCACTCCTCCCCTTTTTCCTCGGTCTCTTCTAGACAATACATGGCCAGGTACTGAAGTCTCCCAAGTGTGGTTACTGGTAAACCACGTCTCACTAATTGCTACTATGTCCAGTTTAGCCTCTGACATTATTGCCTGCAGGTCTGGGATCTTATTTCCCAGGCTGTGAGCATTTGTGTACATGATTTTCCATTGGCCAGATTCTGGTGTGTTAGTTGTTGGGTGAAGTTTGGCATTACCTCTGTGCATCGTGTGGGGAGACAAACCTTTTTCTTACCTGGTGATGCAATTGGATCAGCAAACACGCTGAATTCCGTTTGACCACTAGCTGAGGGGAGGGGTGTTCTTCCCATTCGACATATGGGTGCTGCACCCCTCTCCCCATTTGCTAGTTTAAATATTCTGCAAAGACGTCCAAACTTCTGCCCCAATGCACTGACTCCTCCTTTAGTCAGATGCAGTCCATCACATTTAAAGAACTTCGCCCCAGAACTGTTGCCAGTTCCCTACAAATCTGTCTCTTTTTCCTGGCACCAGTCCTTGAGCCACGTGTTTAGCTCCCCTATCTCCCCTTCTCTGACCTTCCGTCCATCTGCTCCCTCTCTCAGACTGGCAGGATCTCAGAGAAGGAGATGCCGACGAAATAGATGATAGTTTGTCACCCAGCTTAGTCAGGTGTTCCTTGGTCTCCACAACTGACCGCTGGCGAGATCATTAGTCCCCTATGTGCTAGGACATCAATGTTTTCTCCTGCTTTGTGAACAATTTTAGCAATGCGATCAGTGTCTCTCCATGCTGATGTACCTGGGAGACATCTGACCATCACCCTGGCTGGAGATGGGTATCAACTCCCTGAATCATGGAGTCTCCTATGATCAGAAGTTTTTGGATTTCCTTTGTGCTTGTTTAGTTTTGGTTCCTGATTTGGGTGAGTATTGTTGTGCTAGCTCCTGTGCCGAGTGTCCTGCTCTGCAGTGTCTTCTGCCTCTTTATTTGATTTCAGAGATAGAGGCAGATACCTGTTTATTAGCGTTTATATGGTTTTTGAGGTAATGTGTTGGAGAGCAGAGAGTGATGGGGCACCTGATTTGCTCCTCCTAACCACCTGCCAACCTCCTGGACCAACTACCCTCTGCGGTCGAGGTTTTTCTGTTGGATGCTGGGGAAATGGCGGTGGTTCTTATAATGTATTTCCTCTTCAATATGAAATTTGAGGCGTGTAATTCTGCCCATGCTGCCCGGAGCTGAGACCAAGATCTCCAAAGGCCCAGCATGTAGGACAGTGTCCTAAATCCTGTAAGACTGTTCTTCTGAAAATTGTTCCACAGTACCTGCAGTTAATGAATCCATTCCAAATAAGTTGCTGGGTTTGTAACCTAGTCAGAGTAATTAGAAGGGAAAAAAAGGAAAAAATGCAAGTAATGGTTTAATTGTGCTTTGTTTAACTTGTTATAACAAGTTAAATTACTAGTGCCCTGTAAATGAGATCATTTTGTGGAGGCCCCACTGATTCGCCCTTCCTGCTCTGCCACAGGAAATGTCACAACTGTGGTACCCTATAAAAGGAGTGTAGCGTGGGTGGTTGGGATGGGGTGGTGGCTGGGCCTTCCTGCCTAAAAGAAGAACCACGGACGAAAGAACAAGGAGGTAAGAGCAGAAACAATCAGTCAACAACAAATGCAGTAACCCTGAAAGCTTATCCTAATGTTAGATAAAACTGTAAAACCTGTAAAGCACCACCTGTAATAATTTCAGAAGATATACCCTGTAAGAAACACTTTGCTCCAGAGAAAATAAAGCAGTAACAGAAGATATACCTTGCAAAAGACAATTTGAATCAGAAGATTACAGCAGTAATCTGTTAGCACACACCTGTAGGCACACCTTGTAATAATGCAGAAGAAGGTATACCAGCAACAACAATTTGAATCAGAGAAAAATAAAGCAATGAAATGTTAGCCACAAACAGTAGCAATCCCTGTGAGTAAAAAATCAAAACACCACCACACAGTAAATCTGCTTAGCCAAACTAAGTCTTAATCCTTCTCCCTTGCTCTGGTGAGTTTCTCTACTCTGCCTTTCAAGCAGTCTTAGAAGGAAAGAGCTCAGGTGAAGCTAGGTGCCTTGGCCAGCAAACCAAGTCTTCTACCTCAGCCACAGTCGCCAATATGCAAATAGCAGCAAAAGAATAAGTTAATGAAAACAAAAGCAAGTAAATACAGGCGAGAATGGGAGTGTGGTAGAACAGCTGCTACTCCATAGGCTGCATCATGTGACTTCCACTGAAGACAGCTCTTGATTGATGGCCATGTCCTTTTGGCAGTTGTACCTCACCATTCTATGCCCATGGATGCAGCATGGGTAATAAGTATACAATAGGACATGCCCCCCCCCCCAGCAGATTTGGCAGCCCTAGTGCATACCATATAAAACATCTTGTGTGTATCATGTCCCATCTCCCATGTGACACAATGTACGAGCAAACTGTATGATCAAGCTGTTACCTTTAGTATAGTGCTACATTCAACAGACAGGTGTGCATTCACATAGACAGTTATCACAGCATCACACTAACTACACTTTGTAGCTGTGCCCATGTCTCAGTGGAATACAGAAGCAAATACAGTACACTGTCATATCCGATACAGTGGAATGCAACTGAACCATGATGGCCATCAGTGCACCTGCCAACATAAATCTAGGCAGCATACATGTGGACAGCAACACTGTACATATGTATGCACAGTGGCTATGGTGGCATAAACACAAGAAGATATGTCCAACATTCAGAAACAAGTGCAGGCTGGTCACACATCTGCCCTCTCATGGTGGTGCTGATGGCTGCGTGGCCTCCTGCTACCCACAGAATAGGACATGTCCTGCTGCCACTGCTCCCTATCCCTGATGTGACAGGGCCATGTTCCTTTACTCCTGGTCTGGTCATTCTGGTTCTCCTGCTCCCCTCGGCTGGCCTTCTAGTTCCTGTGTCTGTAGAAAATTTAAAAGGATAGTTGTATACAGAATGTGAGGTGGAACATGCAAAATAGTATAGCACATAGCCAAGCAGTGCTGCAGAGCACAGTGCCCCCCACATGTGAATGTGATGATTAGGGCTATGTAGAAAGTTTAAATTCCAAAGCAGAAGAATGCTGAATAATGTCAGAAAATTCCCTGAAATTCTGCCAGTTGTGTAATTCTGGCATTTTGCATTCAAACTGCTTTTCACAGAATAATAATCGGCAGTTTACATAAATTGCAGATTTTTTATGTAGTCTATTGAAAAACATTTCGAGATTGATGTGATCAACAGAAATTTATTCTGCAGTGTACATAGAAATGTTTTTTTGGAATTTCATGGATCTTAAAAAGAAATTCAAAAAAGCATTTTAGAAGTGGAATTGCCTCTCCACACCTATTCAGACAGTGGAATGACAGAGTGGAAAGGGTACAGAGAAGAGCTACTAGAACAATAAAAGGCTTAGATACTATGACATATGAGGAGAGGATGAATAACTTAAATCTTTACTCACTGGCATATCGACGTTGGAGAGGAGACATGATATTAGTGTATAAAGCTTTGTGGGATCATAATCTGAGATTAGATTTAGGGCTTGAAGTAAAACAGAAGAATTACAGTACTAGAACTCATAGTTTACAGTTAGATCTACAAAGGTGGAAACTACTAAAGCGGAAATATTGGTTTAGCCAAAGGGTAGCACCGCATTGAAATGCACTTCCAAAAGAAGTAGTAGACAGTCTGTTGTTAAAAAGTTTCTAAGAAAGACAGGACACTTATAGTCAAAATAAAAAATATGAGTACTAATCAAACAAGATTAACATAAAATGAGTATATAGCAAGCAAATGGGCAAAAGCCCAATTAAAGCTTTGAATTGACTATGACTATGATATTATGATGAATTCCACATTCTGCACTTCCCAAGGGATAATGTTGCGATGATGCTAGTATATATGTGATAACAGGTAAGAGCCATGACCCATGTACAGTATGGTGTCCCTTGCCATATATGCATCCTATGTATGCCATTACAGAAAAATCACATGCATACCACACTATCTGAGATGCTGGTGCACAGCACAGACTGCAATATCTGTATGCTGTTTATAACACAGCAGTGTACTACAGTATCTATGTGGACTCTAGGGGCAGTGTGTGGGCCGAGTGGTGCAACACACAACACACACAGCATGAGGTGTGTGGCTCACAAGGTGTGTATGCAGACTTGCCACTGCACTGTGTAGGCAATGCTTTACAGGTATGGTTAGCACAACATGCACATGTGTCAACAGCATAGGCATGTGCAGGGAAGGGGGACTACCCTGGCCCTGGCCCCCCCATTAAAAACTTTTTCTGGGGGAGGTGGCATGCCTCTAGACACCTCTAGTTTTGTAAGGATTTTGGCCCCCCTTGTTCGCTGACTCAGCGCATGCCTCTGGCCAGCAGGCATTGAGATGAACTGATTTGAACTGCTAGAAATGCCCTGATTCTTCTCTGACTGCAGCTTTGCCCATGCTGTGTGAGCACCTAATAAAGGAAAAGTTTTGCACACAAGTAAACTGAGCATTTGAGTGTTCTTTCCTTTAGGAAGGGCAGGGGAGTGCCTTTTTTCACTCCCCCACTCTCATATCCTTTCACTTGCCATCTCTTCACTAGTCTAGCTCCCATTCTTTACCTCCACTGTTATCTCCTCAGTTGCCAATTCCTGTGAACACTCCTCTTTCTCATCCTCATCTTCAACTATTCCCTCAAATACCTCTTTCTGTGCCTCCTCCTCCATAGCCTCTTATATAATATTTTGCTTCTCCTTACTCTGATACTCATCTACAACAGTCTGATGCTGCAGACTCCAATTCCTCCTCCATCACAGATGACCCACCCTGAGACTGTGACATCTGCATAAATGTTGAAGCCACATCTGATGCAATATTTCTTGTTGGATGACAAGGCTGCACACTCACATGTCTGCCACTAGAACTGACACTAGCTTCCCTTTCACTTCTCTTTGACTTTTCACACAGAGTCCCAAGCCAACGTCCTCTGTCACTCTTCTTCATATTTTAATAAAAAAAAATTATTAATGCAAAACTACTGTGAAAAAATGGCACATAACACATACCACTGCTACGCTTCACAAGTTGTACATGATGCCTACTCAGTGACTGGCTGGCTGCACTGCACTGAAAGAAACTGAACAAAAAAGGCAAAAAACAAACAAACAACAATAAGCACATACTGCTATAATAATGAAAACAATTCTGACACTCTGTATGCTTTCTCAAATGTGTGTGTGTGTGTGTGTGTGTATATGCGTGATTCCCTCACACTATCTCCTAAAGCAGGAAATAAGAAAATGAAACACTTTTAGCAGAATACACAGTACCTAGGCAGCAACAGAAGCTGCCTCACAGACTACCTTGAACCTGCACTGCAACAACTCTTTGTATCCCCCCACAACTGCACTTCAGAACATGCCCCAGCTAAGAACTAAGTAAAGCCACAAACAAATAACAAGCTCTAAGTAGAACACCTACACCACTCTGTCACTGTTGTTTGCTGTACAACTTTTTTTATAAAGGATTTTCTGCTGTTTTTAAAGCAGTTTAGAAACTGGGGCTCCAGAGGAGATCCTTCCTTCATAATTCTACTCAAGTTCTGCAACAAGCTGAGGGAGTCACATGGTACAATTCCCTGTGGAATGTAGCACCATGTGATCTCACAAAGTGCCATGTGAGCTTAGGAAGTTCAGTGGAACAGAAACCCATGGAACAACATGATCTGAGGAAGACATTGCCTGATACACAAAAAATGACTGGCAAAATTTCAGTAAATTGAAAAAATATAATTTAGCAATCACCAACCCAGATTATGACCAGAGCAAGCCTGAGGCAGGAGGAAAATACTAAATAGGTGTGCGTCTGACTTAATCTGACAACCTAATTCCATGCTAGGGACATAAAATGGTCACAAAATGGATGTGCAAAATAATATTCTGCCAATCTGAGAATGCATAATACTGTGGAATGCATTTCACAGAATTATGTTCTGCCTACTGTAAATGCAAAACAGCAGATGCTGTGGAAAGCAATGCAACAAGAACTTCATAATTCCAGACTTCTGATGAAGTAGCTGATGGTGGTGGGTCACTACCAATCTCTTCGATTTTCTTGCAAAACCCCTCTAACTTTTACTAGCAAAATGTTTTGCTGAGTGCCACCTGCAGCGCATTCTATTTACCTTTTGGCATTTTAGGATGGTGGAGCCAGATACCGATCAAATGATGCAGCTGATTTCACCTCCGCCAAGCCTGAAGCAACACCAACCTTCTAAGCACCACAGTCTGAATTTCGGCACAGATTGACTTCTGCCTATAGCAGTGCAGCCTCGTGAAAAGAATCGGACTCGTATATGCAGATGTTTGCTTCTATTGAGAATATCTTTACAGAGCTGGTGACAGATGTGAAGTCTGTTCATCTTACTGTGGAACCCTCACAACCTGAGTAGGAGATGCAGAGGCCTAGGTTAGTTTTGTTCCACCAAGCCGCTTCAAAAACAAAGCTGTTGGACTTCCGGTGCCATGCACTGTAAATATGGTAGCTTAAGAGGAGTGCTCTGTGGGACTATTCAGTTTTAGCCTCCTTCAGCCTGTCTAAGTTTATTTTATTTATGCAGTTCAGTAGTCGGGAGGTCTACGTTTCATGGACAGATGATGGCAGGATAAAGATTGGCATGTAATGCAAGAAAAACCTAGAATTCTATTATCTGTGCAACAAGGCTCTGTTGCAACCATGGTGGACGAATCTTCAAGTTGTATGGAACAGACAACAAATGCTACACTCTAAAAGGAAATTCAAGCTTTTTGGGAGGAGTCCTGAACGATTTATCAACAATTACAATCTTCTTTACAACAAGTGGAGGATCGGACATCATCTTTAGAGCAGCAGTTTCAGCAACAGATAGTCAAGTGGACTGACCGGAACATTTATTTGCCCAACTTCTACAAGATACACAGCAGCTGGGAGATAAATGTGATGATCTTGAAAATAGATCAAGACTGAACAATTTCCATATTTATGGTCTCCCTGAAAGACTGGAGGGAAAATGGGACTTTCTTACTTTTTTACAGGACTTCTTTTTGACTATTCTGGATGCTTCTGACTCAATGCCACTACTGAAGAAAGGGCCCATTGTGCACTTGTGGCCCCAGCTTATAGCCCAGGAGCCCATCCCATATCTCTCATAGTCTGTTTTTACAATTTTGCTATAAAGCAGGCAATTTTGGTGAGAGTTTGGTGAAAGGACCAATTGCTGTATGAAGGTCATCATATCTGGATGAACAATGATTATTCTCCACTTACTCAGCGTCATAGGAGAGCCTATGCATCACTCTTTAAAATAATGTGAGCCAACAGTTTGAAGTTTTCCACCCCATACCCAGCTTGTTTAAAAATATTTTTTAATGATGGTCCAAAAATCTATGATGATCCGGATGCTGTACTTATGGCCCTACAAGAGCAACAATTGATCTCGCAAGTGGAGATGGAGGTTCAGGCGGTACATGTCAAATGGAGTTTACAAAAGGAGACTTGGTCTAAAGTTTCACCTAAAGGGAAAAGGAAACAGAGCGAGCAAACACTAGACAAAATGTGTTCTCTATGCAATCATTTATTTATTTATTAAATTTTGGTGACTGGGTAGGCCCACTGAGCCCCGAAGGTCCTTTTTTCAGGGGCGACCCGGGATAACAATACAAGTTATAAGAATGAACAAGGACATAAGGAACATTTGAGGCATTGTGAGTTACAGCATGAGGTGGTTACAGTAAAGAAAAATAGTGGATACAGGCATGGTTACAGGCATGGTAAAAGAAAAGCAGTGGATACAGGCATGGCTTACAGGCACGGTAAAAGAAAAGCAGTGGATGCAGGCATGGGCACAGGCATGGTTATCATCATGACATACAAGCAATTGGTAGTACTTTGCATATAGTTTATTCAGGGGTTACACGTCGCCTCTGGCAAGCAGTCTGTTAATGCAGGTAATAGGAAGGTTAAGCTAGGAGACGGGAGTCGAAGAGGAAGGGGGTACCTTAGGAGCTTTAAGTGCCATGACAGTGGCATGTGCTTGAGGTCAGCAGATGGGACTTAAGCGTGGTGTGGAAGTTCATGAGTGAGGAGGAGGCCTGGACCTGGGGAGATGCAGAAGGGAACCTGCTGAATGAGTATTAAGATGAATGGTCTGTACAATTTTGTTATGGACTTGATGCCTGGTATAGTTTGAAGGATCAGGACTTGGTACAATATAGATATTAACAGTGGTATATTGTGTTTTATTGATGATCCACTGCTTTGCCTTAGCTCAATGCTACTTGTTTTGGTCACTGTTTAAGAGACTGCTGGAACTTGTTGGACTTTATTAGTCCGACTGCTGGTACCAGAGTGGAGACCGGTTTCTTTTGCACCCTTTTTCCATATCAGAAAGCTGTGGTGAGTCTCCTTTGCACAATTACAAACCCGTTATGGATTGTTACAGGTGGATCATTTCAGATATTTACAATTTAGTTCCTATTTACAAACTATTTCTTATCTTCATTCTCTTCCTGCTGCTCTGGAAGCTCCAGGGATTTGTATTATAATAGCTTTGCAAAAGGGGGCCATACTTAATCATATTATTGGAAAATGGTATGCACATATCCATGTTTTGAAATCAGATATTGCTAAAACTATATTTTTTAGGTGTGAACAGGAGTTGGAGGGAGCTTGTACTTAGGAGAAGTGGTCCCAAACAGCTTTGCTAAGTTATCGGCTATCATCTTCACCTTATATAAAAGAATTTGCTTGGAAATGTAGGTCATGATTTTTCACACACATGTGAGGGTGGCTAAATTTAATGGTTCTCTGTATGCGAGTTGCTAGCAGGCTAGTGGAGAAACATTGGCTGATCATAAACACATTTTTTGGAGGTGCTCTAGGCTGTTAGCATTTTGGCAAATGGTTCAGGAGGATCTGCAAAGGGTGTTTTCAGATCAATTAATATTAACCATTAAGTTAGTCTTGGTATTGATTCCTCTCGAAGATCTTAGGCTCTCAAGGTGACACATTCGTTTAATGTTGTTATTGCTTTTATGTGCTGAAAAAGCATTAACCAAACACTGGTTACAGACTCGTGTACCAACCCAGGACAAGTGGTTTGAAGTGGTTAATTTTGTATACAGGGTTGAGAAACTTTATTATAAGTTTATGGATAAGGATAATATTTGTTTAGATTTTTGGAGGCCTTGGGTTAATTTTCAACTAGAAACAAATCTGGCCTTTGTTCCATGAAGATTTTGGTTTCTGTGTCTTTGCCTTAACCATGGAGTGTTCCCTGGTTTACTTTTAATGTTTCGGCTAAAGCCATTCTTTATTGATATACTGTATTGCTATCTAATTTATCTTTGGATGTATTGTGATTTAATTAATTGGAGAATAGTAATTTTTTGTGGAGTATTTTATTTTTAAATGTCTGTCACTTCGTCTTTCCTTAAGATACCCTAAGTGTTTTTTTTTTTCTTTTCCTGATTCATCTGGTGCTGGATTGGTTGTTAATTATTGTTCATTACATTCTGCTGTTCTATTCATTGAACAATAAAGTATGATTATAAAATGAAAGAAAACAAAGTTGTCAAAAATAGTGATAGGCGAAATGCCGACAGGCGAAATTTCACCTGTCAGAAAATCACATTTTTTTTTACACGGGGCTGCACCCCCCACACTCCTTGATTTTAAAATAATCAGCTCTGAGTCAGAGTTGATTTTGAAGGGGGCAAAATACCAGCAAAAGGGGTACGGGTGTACAGAGGTACCATTACAACAACTAACTCTAATTTGTCACTGTAGTGGTCTTTGCTGTAGAAAATGCAATATTTCAACGGTACACAACTTAGTTTGCCAAAGGACTGGGCTCACACAGAAGAACATGACATGATCACTCTGTGGGGAAGATTGGTCAAGCTGGAAGATAAAGTAGATGACTTAGAAAACAGGAACAGGAGGAACAACTTGCTCATGATTGAAATACCGGAGGGCTCAAATCCTGTCCAGTTTGTTAATAATTTTTTCTGTCAGCTTCCAGGACTGCTGGAAATCTGGCAAAGCAACCACACAGAATGGGCTCATTGAGCCATCTGCTAGCTCCTCAGCTGTGAGAATGCCCCTGAGTCCTAATTTGTAAACTACTTAATTTTCAATATAAGTTAAAAATCCAGCAAACTACCTGAGCTCACCCAGCTCTATGTTGCAAACAGCACCGCTTTTTCATTTTTAATTACTTTAGCCAGCCAGAGAAAAGGAAGCAAAATAATCATACAAAGCAGTCAAGCACCATCTTGAAGGGGATATAACATTCTGGCTCCAATTCCCAGCTAAATTAATTATTCAACTTCTCCATGGCACCTTCAGTTTTGACTCTGCTGATACAGCAAAGCAACACCTTCCCAGCGTCTTGCCCAACCTGTTCCCCAAAGCATCGCCTAGAGTACCCATTGAAAAGATGGATTAATGAATCCAGCCACTTGTTTCATCTCTGCTACAATACAGAATTTGTAAGTTGTTTTCAAGGCATTTGTTTAAGTACAGGATCCAATCGATTGTAAAATAACATGCTGAACAGGATGTGCAAGCCAGCTGCACATTGAACTTGTGTTATTAAGTATACTAGGGCTGGATTTGAACTTATGGTATAGAGTAGCCTGTTTCTTTTCTTTTAGTTGGCCTCCTATACTTGCCTTGGCTGCTGATTTATGTTTGAGTTTACACTCTTTGGTTTAGCTGGTTTGGCTCTCTTTCTTGTTCACTTGGATTGTGACTTGGTTGCATTTAACGGTAAGACTACAACAAAAGACCACCACATGTCCCATGAACGTTTTGCCAGATCCTGCTCTTGGAACAGTGAGAAGAGTCTCAGATTTCATCCATCCATTCACATCTATTTGATTTCTCTTTCAGACTGCCCTGAATACAGGAACCTCAGTGAATAAAACGGGCACTGAACTATTTGATGTTATCCATAGGGCCATGGTTACTTTTACTGTTATGAATCCTGGAAGACACCACAGCTTTTTCCAGGATGGAACCAATTGGGACATTTATTTACTGATTTCTTGGACTCCTATTTCGTAAACACAGTATTTCATGTTATACCTTGCTACTCAGTACTTCCCAAAATGATCTAGTTATATATTTGCTTTGTAGTACACTTGTTCGCATACACATTCAGTTATAATATTTTTTATTGGTTTGCATGAGGTCAAAGTTCATTTTGATCTTTAAAGTTTCTTATTCTGCTTATACTTCCTTCTTTAGGAGATAGTTGGTTCTCTTATAATGTATTATTTACAGGGGAACAACCAGTTTTTATTATATATGAGTTTTTTTTTATTCTGTTATTGTCAAACAGCAAAAGGTATATGGAGGGAGAGTACACCCCATCCCTGTGTAACACAGTAGGCATTATTCTACTGTTCCCTGCAGACAGAGAACTACCCAGGATAATAAAACTTGTTTGATTGGCGTTCAGGAGTTTATACTTGTTCCTTTTTGTGACACTAAACAGACCACTCATGTGCTAGCCCTCTGATGACTCTACCCCAGTCACAACAAGGGGGGGAGGTATTTGGCAAAATAGGGGTACAAGGGAAAGAAAATGGCTTTCTACCCCAATATTGAAGGGGTTTTAAGTGGGGAGTATGGGAATCTGGGGTGGGGACTAGAGGACTTGGAATGGTTAATGATACAGCTTTTACTAGGGACAGGAATGTGCACTTATTTTTATTGGCAGCAGGCACTCGTACTTCTAAATTCACAGTTCAGGGAAGGACTAACTTTGTAGGGTCTTAGCCTGATGCACTGGGCCTGAACTGACAATGTAAGCAATACCTCAGTATGGATTGCAATGTCCTGACATTCCTTTTTAACCTGGAAAGTTAAAGGAGCTAATTCCCCCATAAAGAGATCCTGCATTTTAACCCACTTGCTCATATATGACCCATCCATCTCCTCTCTCCTACTACTTATCCTAGTAGATATGCATCACAGCATCTTATTCACCTTTGCTGCTGCTTTCTTGCACTGGGTGGAGTGCTTGAGGTCACTACTGATCATCACCCCCAGGTCCTTTTCCTCCTCTGATGCTGATACTCATACTCCACCAAGGTAGTACTCTGTCCTGGGATTCTTGGCACCAATATGCATAACTTTGTATTTCTTGGCATTGAAGCCATGCTGCCAGATCCTGGACCAGCTCTGCAGGTTTTCCAGATCTTTCTTTAGGTCCTGTATCCCTTCAGCTGTGTCCACTCCCCAGCACGACTTGGTGTCATCTGTGAATAGGCACATTTTGCCTTTAATGTCATCCCCAATGTCATTGATGAAGACATTGAACAACACCGGCCCCAGCACCAAGCCCAGTGGGACCCCACTGGTTAGCTCTCTGGTGCCAGATAACTCTCTCCTCACAACCACCCTCTGGGTTCTGTTCCTAAGACAGTTTTCCACCCATCTGGTCATCTTTACACAACCCTGAGATCCACCAACTTCTTGATCAATCTTTTGTGGGGCACATAGTCAAAGGCCTTGCTTAAATCAATATAGAGGATGTCTACCGCTTGGTCCCTGTCTACTGTCTTAGTGACACAGTCAAAGAAGTCAATCAGATTTGTTTCACATGATCTCCCCCCTCCCCATGAACCCATGCTGCCTCACAACCTGGAGACCATACTCCTCTAGATATTCCACCAACCTTTCCTTTAGTACGGTCTCCATGAGCTTGCCCACAATGGAGGTCAGATTGACTGGTCTGTAATTCCCTGGGTCATCCTTGGGACTGCTTTTGTGTATGGGCACTACATGTGCTGTTCTTCAGTCCTGTGGTACCGTGCCTGACTCTAGTGAGCTATTAAATAGATCTGCCAGTGGCTTTGCCAACTTCTCAGCCAGTTCCTTTAGTACCCTTGAATGTACCCTGTTCAAGCCTAGTGATTTGTCCACCTTCAATGCTAACAGTCCCTCCCTCACTCTATCCTCCTGTCTCACTACATCTGTGTTCCCCTTCCCCTCACCTCCTCTTTTCCCTCCTGAAGGTACTGGTCCATCCTTTTCCCTGGTGAAGACAGAAGTATTCATTTAGTATTTCTGCTTTCCCCCATTATCCTCCACCCACTCCACCCCTTTCGTAAGCATAACAACCCCTTCCTTCTTGTCCCTTTTCTCACTTATATAGTGAAAGAAAGCCATCTCACCCTCCTTAATTCCTTTATCTATCTGCAGCTCCTTCTGTGTCTTTGCTCCCCAGACTTCCTTACTTGCCTCACTAGCCAACGTTAGGTAATTCTCCCAATCCACCTCTCTCTTGGTCTTCCTGAATTTTTTATAGGCCAATCTCTTTTTCCTTACTGCTTGAGCAACCCCAGAACTGAAGCGGTTGGGTGCTTTGGCCTTTGTGTTCTTCCTCCTGAGCCTAATGCACTCATCTGTGGCAACCAGTATTCCTTCCTTAATGATGGATTACCTTTGGTCCACCCCCATATCTGCTCCGATGCCCACCAGATGGCTCCTTAGAACATTAACCATTTTTCTGAAGTCTACCATCCTGAAATCCAAAATTTTGGTATTAGTCAGGATGCTTTCCCTGCCCATATCCAACTGGAACCACACTGTGCAATGGTCACTTCCACACAGTGGATCCCTGACCATTATTTCCTATACGTGCTCCCCATTTATGAGCACCAGATCAAGAATTGCCTCAGCTCTTGTTGGTTCAGTGATGCTCTGAGTCAGGAACCCACCCTGCGGTCCTTCCAGGGTCATCTGACTCCTAGCACATGTTGTGGATGGTATGCTCCAGTCCAACTTGGGCAGGTTGAAGTCTCTCACAATTACCACATCTCCTTTCCCCACAGCTTCTGATATTTGTGTGCTCAGTGCCCTATCCCTCTCCTCATCCTGACTGGGTGGTCTGTAAACCACCCTAACCTCACATTTCTCCCTCTATTGGACCGTAACTGAACCCATAATGCCTCCACCTCCCCTTTCTCTGACTTCTTCCTCATGCAAATTATTCTCTCCATGATATAAACTGCCACCCCTCCCCCTTCCCAACTATACTGTCCCTCTTGTATAGCTTATATCCAGGGAGTGCATGGTCCCAGTCATGGTGAGATGTTTCCCAAGTCTCGGTTACTGCAGCTCTGTCCACCCTCCTGTCTGCTAATAGTGCCTGCTGGTCGTCCATCTTGTTTCCAAGACTCTGTGCATTCAGAGACACCATCTTCCACCTAGAAACTCTCCTTCCTTCTCTTCCCTCTATTCTTCTATTCATATTATTCTCCTCTGTGTGCACTCCTCCATGTACCCTTGTTATGTGTTCCTCACTTCCTTCACCCTTTGCTAAATGTGTTCTTGCCCCTTCCGCTTCCTCCCTCCAGAACTCTTCCATATACTTTTATTATGGCGTAATTGGGTAGGCCAGGTCTTGATAGCGGACACTGATAGAAAATGGGTGGGGGTTACTTTCTTAATAGCAAGAAATATAGAATTTTTTATGAACCAGGTGATTACTGACCCCCAAGGCAAATACATACTAGTATGCGGTATGATATAATGACATTACAAGTCAGGAGGTCCAAGACCTATTATTGACTTGCCACATGTCAGTGGTACTTTCAAGGTGTATTCCTCTACCATACAGAAACATAGAAGTTGATGGCAGATAAGGACTGCAAGACCCATCCAGTCTGCCCATTTCTTTTTCTACCTTATGAATGTGCCATAAGCCTTTGCTCTGTCAATGGCCTATCTATTCGTACTCATCTGTATTGTTCTCTTAGGCCTATCCCATGCCTGTTTGAAGCCCTCCACTGTATTCATAGCCACCACTTCCTGAGGTAGGCCATTTCATGCATCCACCACCCTTTCTGTGAAAAAGAACTTCCTCACATTACCCTTTAATTGGCTTCCCTCTAATCTCATGCTGTGTCCTCTTGTCCTGCTTTTTTTCCTATATTGAAACATGTTTGACTCTTTTACCTTGTTAATGCCCTTAAGGTGTTTGAATGTTTCGATCATATCACCTCTCTCCCTCCTTTGCTCTAGGGTATACATATTGAGCTCTGTTAATCTGTCCTCATATGTTTTCTGATGCAGTCCCTGCACCATTTTGGTTGCCCTTCTCTGGACTGCCTCAATTTGGTTAATGTCCTTGTGAAGGTGTGGCCTCCATTACTGCATGCAGTACTCCAGATGGGGCCTAACTAGTGTCTTGTGAAGAGGGATTATTACCTCCCTCTTACGACTTGTGATACAGCTACTAATACACCCCAACATCCCCCTAGCCTTACCTACTGTTTTAGAGGTCTGCTTGGATGATTTCAGGTCATCTGTGATGATGATGCCCAAGTCTCATTCTTTCCTTGTGACTGCCAGCAATTCCCCTCCCAGCCTGTAAGTAGCTTCAGGGTTTCTCTTCCTTATGTGCTTGATCTTGCACTTCTTTGCGTTAAACCCCAGTTGCCACTCTTCCGACCATTTTTCCAGTTTCTCCAGATCTCTTCTCATTCTGCCCACCCCATCTGGATCATCTACTCTGTTGCAGATCTTGGTGTCATCTGCAAACAGACAAACCTTACCCTCCAGTCCATCTGCAATGTCACTGATGCAGATATTGAAGAGGACTGGCCCCAGGACTGATCTCTGAGGTACCTCACTTGTGACTTGCATCTCTTCTGACTGTATACCATTTACCACCACTCTCTGCTTTCTGCCTGTCAACCAGTTTGCCACCCAGCTGACCAACTTCTTACCCACCCTGAGCCTACCCAGCTTATTAATCAATCTTCTATGTGGAACAGTATCCAAAGCTTTGCTGAAATCAAGGTAGGCGACATCAACTGCTCCCCCTTGGTCCACCACTCTGGTTACCCAGTCAAAGAAATATATGAGATTAGTTTGACAGGACCTTCCTTTTGTAAACCCTTACTGTCTTGGATCCTGTGCTCCTATGGATTCCAGGTGTTGCACTATCCTTTTCATAAGGCGTGCCTCCATAATCTTGCCGACTACTGAGGTAAGACTGGCTGGTCTGTAGTTCCCTACCTCCTCCCTGCTACCACTCTTGTGGAGCAGGATCACATGAGCCCTTCTCCAGTCTTCTGGGACCTCTTCTGTTCTCAGACTCACTAAACAGTTCTGTTAATGGATCTGCTAATTCCACCCTTAGCTCCTTTAGTACCCTGGGATATATGCCATCAGGTTCCATTGCCTTGTCCACCCTGAGCTTATCAAGATTTTGTAAGACCTTTTCTTTTGTGAAGGGACTAGTGCACACCTTCTTCCTCCCTGTGTCCATGGTGCTGAGCTGTGGGCCCTGCCCTACCTTATCTTCAGTAAATACTAAGCCGAAGTATCTATTTAGGATAGATGCTTTTACATGGTCCTCCTCCTCACACACCCCCTTATCCCCTTTAATCTTAGCAATACCCCCTCTGGACTTTCTCCTTTCACTGATGTATCTATATAAAGTCTTGTCACCTTCTTTCACTGTTTGTGCTAGTGTTTCCTTGGTATGGGCCTTTGCCTGCCTTACTGCCTTCCCTGCTTTCCTTAGGGAAGTTTGATATGCCTCCCTATCTTCATCCTGCTGCATTCCCTTATATTTCCTGAAGGCCAGCCTTTTGGCTCTGAGCTTTTCTGCTACTGTTTTTGAGAACCAAAGTGGTTGCCTTCTTCTTTTGCACTTCCTTTTCTCTCTAACATAATGGGATATTGCTTCAAGTATTGCATCCTTAATGCTTGCCCACTTTGCCTGCACCCCCTCACCTGCATTTCTTTTTACCAGGGCTGGGTTAACTCTGTTGGCCATCTTATCAAAGTCAGCTCCTCTGAAGTCCCATATTTTTGCATTGGAATGGGATGATTTAGTTCTAGTGGCCAAACTGAACCATACTATGTGATGGTCACTGGCTCCCAGGTGACCTTTTACCTGGAGATCTGTGATCCTTTCCCTGTCAGCCAGTACTAGATCTAGGATAGCCCTGTCTCTTGTGGGTTGTTGTACCAGTTGTTTGAGGCCCTCCCCCTGCAGGGAATCTACTATGTGTCTAGTTCTGGCAGATGTTCCTGCTGGTATTGACCAATCTGTATCTGGCATGTTGAAGTCTCCCATTATCAGAACCTCTTCTTTAGCTGTCATGTTTTGTCTCTCTTCTAACAGTAATTTGTGTATGTCCTCCCCCTGGTCTGGAGGCCTGTAGACAACCCCAGTTTTTATGGCTTTTTCATTTCCTGTTTCTAGGGTGACCTACAGTTCTTCTGGCTCCTTATGTGTATTTTGAATTTCTGTAGCTTTGATATTTTCATTGACATGAAGGGTTACTCCACCCCCCCTCCTTTTCGTACCTCGGTCTCTTCTGAACAGTACACAGCCAGGTACTAAAGTCTTCCAAGTGTGGTTACTGGTAAACCATGTCTCGCTAATGGCCACTATGTCCAGTTTAGCCTCTGTCATTATTGCCTGCAGGGCTGGGATCTTGTTTCCCTGACTGCGAGCATTTGTGTACATGATTTTCCAGTGGCCAGATTTCGGTGTGTTAGTTGTTGGGTGAGGTCTGGCGTTTCTCCTGTGCATCATATGGGGAGCCAGACCTTTTTTCTTACCTGTTGATGCAAATGAACTATAAACATGCTGAACTCCTGTTTGACAGCTAGCTGAGGGGGGAAGGATCTTCTTCCCCTTCAATGTATCGGGTGCTGCACCACTCTCCCCATTTGCTAGTTTAAATATTCTGCAAAGATGTCAAACTTCTACCCCAATGCACTGACTCCCTCCTTAGTCAGATGCAGTCCATCTAATTTAAAGAACTTTTGCTCCCAAAACTGTTGCCAGTGTCCTACAAATTTGTGTCCTTTTTCCTGGCACCAGACATTGAGCCACATGTTTAGCTCCTCTTTCTCCCCTTCTCTGACCTTCCATCCATCTGCCCCCCTCTCCCAGAATGGCAGGATCTCAGAGAAGGAGATGCTGGATGAAATAGATGATAGTCTGTCACCCAGCCTGGTCAGGTGTTCCTTGGTCTCCACAACTAACCGGCTGGTGAGATCATTAGTCCCTATGTGTACCAGGATGTCAATGTTTTCTCCTGCTTCCTGTACAATTTTAGCAATGTGGTCAGTGTTTCTCCATGCTGATGTAAAGTACCTGGGATACATCTGACCATTACCCCTGGCTGGAGAAAAGGTATCAGCTCCCTGAATCATGGAGTCTCTTATGATCAGAAGTTTTTTCGATTTCCTTTTTGCTTTCTTTGTTTTGGTTCCTGGTTTGAGTGAGTTTTGTAGTGCTAGCTCCTGTGCTGCAGTGTCCTCCTCTGCAGTGTTCTCTGTCCCTTTGTTTGATTTCGGATGTCCAGTGATTTTTTAAATATTTCTATAGTACCATTATTCAATACTGATGCTGGTAATGAGTTACATAACTTTTACCACCTTCTGGACAAACCGTCTTCCCCTCCTTTTGGTTCAATAGTCCCCCCCCCAAGAATGAGTCTATTAGATCTGATAGTCTTAGAACTGCTGTTCAGAGATGGTCCTGTGCTTTCCCATAATAATCTTGGAATCTTGGACCATATGGAATTACTTTTAGCCTCATTCTGGGGACCTAACACAGATGACCACCAAGTATTTGCAAACTTTTCATTGCACCTGGCAACTTGGCCTGATGTTCCGCTTATATTAACAGAGGACTGGAATGTTCCCCTAGATGGGGATATAGACCAGTCAGGTTCACCAAAATACTCCCTACCTCCAAATTAAAGAACATTGAGGGACCTAATCAACACACATGCCTTGCTAGGCTCTTAGTGTATACTCCATTGCACCACTAGAAAATATACATTTTTTTTCTTCCCCTCACAGGGGTCTTTTGAGAATAAATTACTTTCTCCTTAGTCAACCACTAGTACAGGGGCAAGAGATGGCAGACATTCCTCTGAGAGTCCTGTCGGACCACTCCCCAGTGCATATTGTTGCACCTCTGGAGATAAACGAAGATTCAGATAAAACCTGGCAGATGAATGACACTTTACTTAATGATACCCAAACACTTTCCCACTTGCAGGAGCTCACAATTCTTTTTTTCAGGAGAATCAACATACTGTCTCCCGAGAGGTTACTTTAGGAGGGCTTATAAATGTGCCATCTGTGGGGAGATCATTAGGCTAGCAACGATGGCTAAGAAAGGAAAACAAGCTAAGGCTGCAGAGCTTTTATAATAAATAAGGTCCCTAGAACATCAACTACTGTCAGACCCCTCTGACCAGGCCATGTTAAAGCTAAATTTGGCTACAGAACAATAGCATGAATTAAACCATACTCAGGCTGAATTAACCTTGTTTAAGGCTAAAATTTGTATAACTCATCAGGAAAGTGGGCTGGCAAGTTGCTGGCCCGATGCCTCAAAAAGCAGGAGGCATTGCACTTGTTTAAGCATTTATGTATTCAAGGCAGCCAGGAGATAATCTCCTGACCTAGGCAAATTGCAGAAGAATTTAAGACCTACTACAGAAATTTATATGGCCAGGAGGAACAGGAAGTTGACCTACAAAATATAGATGGCTATCTCAGCACAGCACAACTCCCTCGGCTCAGTGAGAGGGCACAGTAGTTGTTAGCCCAAACTTTAACATTTGTAGAGCTCCAGAAAGCCCTGAAAACAATGGTCCCAGGTAAAGACCACAGTCCTGATGGTTTTACCATCTCATTCTACATGGCTCTTTTGAAGAAAACTCTCCCCCATCTTTTACAAGTCTACAGGTAGGCTAATGAGGACAGTGATCTGGAGACCTCCATGCCAGAGGCCTTCATTATAGTGCTCCCCAAGCCTGGCTGAGACCCCACCATGGTCTCCAATTACTGATTTATTTCATTGCTAAACATGGATGTTAAGATCCTTGCTAAGGCCTTAGCTCTTAGGTTGCAACAGATGTGGTCTGATTTAATTGGTCCAGAACAGGTCAGATTCATGACAGCCCCCCCTCTCATCAGACCACCTTCAAAAATATCAACACATTATCTTCATGTCCCAGGAGGGCAAAACCCCAGCTGTTGTGGCTTCTCTGGACAAGGGAAAAGCATTTGAAGGGGTCCTATAGAAGTACTGTACTTGTTCAAGACCCTGGGTAAGTTCAGCATTCCTGAATAATTTATTTGGTTGATACAATCTCTTTATTCACATCCTACTGCATGGGTTCATTGTAGTAATGTGCTTTCCTTGAAATTCCACCTAAAAAATGGAAACCATCAGGACTGCCCAGGCTGCATTAAACTGGAGAACCCCAAGGCACACCTCACATCTGGTTTGCTGCCTGCTGGGTTGGGGTGGAGTTGTTAGGGTTGGGAACCCTAACACCATATTTCCCTACTTTTGTCACTTTAACCCTAACTGATGCATTAACAGAGTTTTGTTTTTTTTGCAAAGAATTTCCTTACTGATTGAGATTTGAACATATATGAACATACGAAAATGCCAGCAGAAACAGGCCTCATGGTCTATCGAGTCTGCCCGATTGTGCAGCTAGCCCCTCAACTTGCAGCTGCCCCACCCTTCCAACCCCTCTTCATCATTAACCCTCCCACTCTGTCCCATCCCCTCTTAAAACTACCCACCATTCTACAGGGTACCACCTCCTCGGGCAGAGTATTCCACTTGTATACCACCCCTTCCGTGAAAAAATGTCTCCTGATTTCCCTCATGAATCTTCCTCCCCTCTAATCTCATCTTGTACCTTCTTGTATCCCTCTCTCTTCTAATCTGGAAAATCCCTTCTGTATTAGTCTTAATTATCCCCTTTAAGTATTTAAAGGTTTCGGTCATATCCCCCCATCTCTCCTCTCCTCCAGGGAGTACATGTTTAGCTCGCTCAGCCTATCCTCATAGAACTTTCCTTCCAATCCCTGGATCATCTTTGTCACTCTACGCTTCATCCTCTCCAACAATTTGACATCCTTCTTCAGGAATGAGTGGCAGTACTGCATGCAGTAGTCCAGGTGTGGCCTGACCAGTGACCTGTACAGGGGAAGGATCACTTTCCTATTTCTGGAGGAGATTCCCCTCGCTATATACCCCAACATCTTGTTAGCTTTTGCTCCCACCTTCCTCCACTGAGCTGAGTTTTTCATACTCCCCATTATAAGCACCCCTAGATCCCTTTCCTCCTCAGTGCTTTCCAACTGTACCCCTCCCAGCTGATAGCTCCTCCCCTGGTTCCTAGCCCTGAAGTGCAGTACCTTGTTCTTCTTGGTGTTGAACCCCAACTGCCATGTTTCTGACTGCTCCTGTAGTTTGGTCATGTCTTCCTACAGCCCCCTTCAACCCTCAGTGTCATCTACCAGAGCTCCCATCTTCATATTGTCTGCATACAGACTGATCCTACTCCAGATCCAGAGTGAGATATCAGCTACGAATATCCCAAACAGCACTGGTCCCAGTACCACTCCCTGGGGTACACCATTTGTCACCACCCTCAAGAATGAGAGTTCCCCCACACTACCACCCATTGCTGCCATACATGCACCCAGTTGTTGATCCATTTGACCATCCTTGTTCTCACCCCTATATACCCCAACTCCCATCCCCAGTCTTCCATACAGCACAGAATCAAAGGCCTTGCTGAAGTATAAATACAGGACATCCATCGCATAGCCCTTGTCCAGTTCCCTGGTCACCCAGTCGTAGTACTCAATTAGGTTTGTCTGGCAGGATCTGCCTGAGACAAATCCGTGCTGTTGACCGTCCTGGAGTCCATTATCCTCTAAAAAGGCTATCAGCCTTTCTTTTAGGATCGTCTCCATGTGCTTACCTATAATTTTTTTTTTTTTTTATTTAATATATTTTATTGACTTTACAGCTAAAGTGTGGCCTAGTCAGCCAGTACATACAAAACAACTATATTGTTTTAGGCAAAGCTTGGTATAATGACAATAAAGTTAAACAGTTTCAAGAAAGTCTTTTTTTTAACATTCAAATAACAAAACCTATTTATCTACCCCTAAAACTTAATATCTCCCCCCTACCCTCCCCCGCATCTACTGAGTCAGAGAGCCATGTGAATCCTTTGAGTAGGGGCTCAAAAAAAATACCGTAACCAATTAAGGATGAGACTACATCGCCTGATAGAGCCTAAAATTTCCAAGCAGCCAGTATCGCATCCAGCGGTCCCCATCTAGTATTATAGGATTGCAGCTTATTATTCATTCTTGCTATATGTCACTCTATCTGTAATGCCATCATAATCTCTCTATGCCACTTGAGTACTGATGGCGTGTTTGGCTCTTTTCAATGCCTAAGGATAACAGCTTTCGCAGCTGCAGATACAATGGCCATGAATGCTTTCCTCTGTTTACCCATCTCTCTAGGGAAGACGTTGAGTAGACAAATTTCCGGTGTAAAAAAAGCCTCTAGTCCTAATGCTGTTTGCAGTGAAGTACGGATTGAGTTCCAGAAAGGGAGAATCTTGAGACATGTCCATAAAACATGATACAGGTCAGCCTCTTCGGTCTCACATCTACTGCATTTGGGCGATATAGATTTGCCCATTTTATTTAATTTAGCAGGGGTGTAATACAAGTTATGTATAATATTGAATTGCTGCAGTTTGTATCTATCTTGCTTAATGTACTTCCTGTTATTCTCCCATATCTGCTCCCAGACTCTCTCCTCACTGAGCCCTAATCTCTGTCTCCAGTACATGCCAATCTTGGAGGAGATCCCTTTGTCTCTGATCTGGAGCTCACGATATAGTTTGGACACCGGATGTTTCTGTTCAGCTATATTTAGTAAAGAAGCTCTACTCCTCTTCACCAGGTATGTCCATATCTCTCAGGTGGGTTTTAATTGAATCCTAATCTGGAAATATTTAAAATTCTCCCTTTTAATTCTGGAATCAAAACACAAGCATGTTTGTACGTCAATACTTTCCCTTGAGGAGCTAAGTCTCCCAATTTCAAACCAGCTAATGAAGCTAGGAAGCTGGAGGGAATTGGGACACCCTGTATTAGAAATTCTTATTGTATAGAATGGGTTGGTCAGGTGAATTCTGCCATTTTACTTTTAATAACTTCTGGACCTGGTGTAAAACTTTTATTGACCATCCAATAGGCAAGTTTTTAAGTGATGTAGGTAAAAGTCTAAAGGGCATAAAAGGAATTGAATTTAGTGCAAGTGCACAGTTATTGACCAAATCTCTCTCAATATGAATCCATGGTGGGACGTATTGACTGGAGTCTACCTTACAGGTCGGCCAAGTCCAATGGGCTAGTGTGCTAATATGTGACGACATATAGTATTTTAGAAAGGAGGGGAGTGCCAGGCCCCCTATCTTCTTTAACGTGGTGAGTTTCTTATGAGCATCTTACTGCTTTCTCTTTTCAAATAAACTCATTAAGGATCATCTGTAGCGACCCAAACCATGTTTTGGACAGAAAGGGACACAGCATGTTCAGGGGGTAAAAGATCCTTGGTAGTATATTCATTTTTACTACTTCAACTCTGGCCCAAAGTGATAGAGGTAGTGAATTCCATCTAGCTAAATCTTGCTTAACTATTTTGAGTTGATTATTTAGGTTTTCATTTATCATTGTGGTTATATCACGTGTAATCTTAATACCTAAATACAATAACACTTTAGGCTCCCAGCTAAACCCCGAGTCCTTAGCCATACTTGGGAGACATCTAGAATTAAGTGGAAAAAGCTTTGCTTTTGAAATATTGAGCTTATAATTCGAGACCTTTGAAAATTGTGCTATTTCCTGTAGGATTATTGGGATACTAATATCTGGATCTTCCATATGAAGAAGCAGGTCATCTGCATATGCAGATATCAGATACCTACTATTCTCTATTTGTATCCCCTTAATCCCCTGTACCGTGAGTAATCTTGGAATCAATGGCTCCAAATATAAATTAAATAAAAGTGGGAAAGAGGGCAGCCCTGTCTTGTGCCATATGACAGAGAGAAGGGATCCGACAAAATTCCATTGTACCATACACGTGCTTTGGGAGATCTATATAACAAACTAATACAATTTATAAAGCTATCAGGTAATCCCAGTTTTGACAGGACAGCAAATAAGAAATCCCAGTAAACTCTGTCAAAAGCCTTTTCTGCATCTAGCATATAACAGGGCTGCTGGGATCTCGTATTTCGGGTTTGTTACAATTAACAGAGGAAGTTTACGATATGATCACTTGATGCTCTATTGCTCATGAATCCAATCTGCACATCGCTGACCATTCTAGCCATGAAAGGACTGATTCAACAAGATAACACTTTTGCCAATATTTTAAGATCTACATTTAACAAGGATATCGTTCTATAGTTCCCCGGGAAAATGGGGTCACAACCTGGTTTTAGAATAAGAATTATGAGGGCCTCCAGGAAACTGTCTTCAAAATATCCCTCGCAGTACCAATAATTATATACCTTGGTCAAAACCGGGGAGATTTCTTCTATAAAGACCTTGTACACATTAGTAGTGAGGCCATCCGGTCCCGGTGATTTATCCGAGGCAAGCTGTGCTATTGCTTGCTTCACTTCCCATAATTGAATGGGTGATCCTAACACTGCTACGTCTTTAGGATCCAATCTCATTAAAGTTACAGAATTTAGGAAATTATAATTTCATCTACCCTCACCCTACTTTCTGTGGGAATAGAGTAGATTCCACAGAAATAATCTTTAAACACAGACACAATCTTCTTTGGATCTTTAACGGTATTATCTCCTTCATTAGATTGAAAAGTTGCCACATGCTTATTTGAATCTAGTTGCTTGATCCTTAATGCGAGGAGTTTCCCAGCCCTATCCCCGGATTCAAGATATTTAATCTTAGTTCTTCAAAAAGCTAACTCTGCTTTCTGCAGCATAATGGAGGAGTATTGGGCATGCAATTGATGTAAGTATGAATCCTTGCTTCAATGATTGATGGGAGCAATTTACTACTTACTAACCAGTAATCGATTCTAGAGCAGGTTTTGTGTGGCATTGAAAAAAAGGTATATTGTGTTACCCCAGGGTTATTAAGTCTCCAGATATCTACAAGATCTAACCCTTCCATCATTTCTCTCACAGCTCTTTGTGCCGGGGATAGCCCTGTTCTTTTATTATCTGACCTATCTCCCTGTAACTGTGGAGTGATATTCCAATCCCCCCCAAGTAGAATAATCTCGGAAAGCTGAGAATTTAGTTTGTCCAATAGGAGTGTAAAAAATTGTGGAGAGTCTATGTTAGGACCGTAAACTGACCCTATAACAATCTGCTGTGTCATTAGAACTCCGATCAAGAAGATGAATCGGCCCTGTGAGTCCCATATTTCTTTTTCCATTTGGAAGTGAAGTCTTTTATGAAGTAGAATAATGACTCCGCCTTTATTGGATGATACCCCTGCACCAAATACCTGACCAACACAATATTTATTGAATAAATGAACGTGTTCCCTTTTGAGATGGGTTTCTTGCAAACATGCCATGTCACAATTGAGATTTGAGAGATGTCTTAATATAACTTGCCTTTTGCATCTATCTCGAGCCCATTTAACGTTCCAGCTTACCATGTTATTAAGACCTGACACCATAATTTATGCCTGATAAAAAGGTTTCATACAGCTTTGTCGGTAAATCTAAACCCATCATATCTCTGCTCGTGGCTCTCCCCTTTCTCATAAAGGATAAGTAGATGCTACCCCCTCCACCCTTTGTTCCCCAAAAACTCAAGTAATCCCACAAAACCCAGTGTCCGCCCCTGGTTCTAGTAACCGCTCTACTACACCAAACTGTCATGTGACTCTTATCAACCCAGCAGAAAGTCCACCCGTCACCCCTATCCCAAACCCACTATTTACTGTACATTAAGCCTTTATGTTCTTACCCCTCTTATAAATTGACATGAAACTTGATATAATAAAAAAAAAAAAAACACTCTTGTTGATTCCAGGCAACATTAATTACCCTTTTCAGTCAGGGCTCTTTTCCTTTAACTGGAATCCACCAATCAACTAATGAGATTCTACAGCATTTTGTTCCCCTAAGCTCTGATGTCAGTGTTTATATTACAATTGTAGACTATTGAAACTAGTTTATTAGCCTTTATCCCCCTCTAGTGGACAACATCAAGAACTACACCCCTACTCGTAACACAAAACCAGTGCTTGTAACCTGTAAGGCTAATATGCTCTAACTGGTTACTAGGATATAGTAGCCCCTTCGGGTCAACATTTTCTCGATCTTTTGTATTAGTCCAGATGCAATCATTCTACATCTTCTCGAGGAGGTTGGTCTCTTAAATACAGCTCCCATTATAGAGGTAGACTAATATATAACTATCCCAACTGATATACATAGAAAAACCTGGATATCTCATATACGGTATTTAAGCTGTCAACTCTGTAAAGTTTCCCCTTGCTGCGATGCAGAACCCTGCATCTGCTCTGCATTTTTAGGGGACTATTCAGTACTGTCAAATGTGTTGCAGGACAGTATCTTCAAGCCTGGCTTGTCCTGAACCAACTGGACTCTGGCAAATAGGCTACAGTCACACTCAGAGGTTTTCATTTTTAACCCTCATTAGTTGACTCTATTTCTGAGACTCTCGCTATCGTGGAAATCGAAAAGTAGGCAGGCGCAACACCGCTCTATTATTAAATTACCAGTACCAGGTTGCTATTACTGCGCATTAGGAGAGATCAGCAGTTAAGGGAGCACAATACCACAATATTCCCCTAAGTGACCCCTTTTCTGGGCCATTAGTCATATTCTTATGCCCAGAGCATAAATACTTTGGATAGCCATTTATTTCTATTTATGGATCCAATTATTTATGAAGCACTGCGCCACGATCAACACCTCGTTCTAAAGTCATTATGCATTTATTAGGAGTATCATCTTGATCTTACCACCCAGTGTAGAGTTATACAGCATTATTAAAGAAGATCAAGGTTTACCATATTGCCAGGGGAGTTTTTAATTTCAGGTTGAAGACAGTCCTTCGCTGTGGATACCGTTATAGCTAGTGAGTGTAACGATGTGATAACTCAGCTCGTGACTCAAGGACTTTAACATCTTTCCAGTCTGTGGCGAACTTTATTGCTGTATATTGCTCCAACTCACTCAATAGCCCCGGACACTACATAGACTGAAGTTCAAACCCGATGAAGTTACTCTGGAAAAGCCATAATCCTGCTTAAGAGGGTTCTCAGTCCATCATTATAAGTTCGAAGCCCACCACTTGTTAAAAGCTGTTTTTTCCTTAATCTCAATTGAGGCAGGGGATATCTATACCGTTGTAGTAGGATACATTAACTATTCCATTATTATCCAATCAAGTAAGACTGGAACTGTGTCTTACAACAAAGATTGGCATTGTAGATTGGCTAGGCTATCCCGTCTCGCTTTGTTACTATACTGTTTAGGCAATTGTGAGAGACATTGCTGGGCTGACTATGCCATATTCTTTGGGAGTTTAGATTTAAATCAGAAGTACCTGAATGAACTATATTTCTCCTTGTCCCAAAAGGGTGCCTAGCAAGATTTTCCAGTCGAGCAGCCCTTTTTTTCCACTAGGACAAAACTTTTGGCGAGGTAGAGGCTGCCAAAGATTATCCACGTTGCTGAAGATTAATCAGCGAGCATCTGGTTCTTCCAAATCAAAATATTTCAAAAGCCCTTCTATGCCAGCATGGTGGTATTGTGGAGATCCTGCACCTCTACTTAAAAAGGTCTGGCAAGGATTCTTTAAGCTGTTGATGAGCCATTTTGACGGATTCGTAAGACTGCCAATGATACCTTATTTTGACTTGCAACACAGCTGGGTATTTTACCCGATATTGGATTCCTGCTGCGATTAGTTTCGAGACTATAGGATATAATTCTTGACGCTTTAGTCGCACTGAGTGTGGTAGATCGTGTGCTATTCTAATCGGCTTGCCTTCCCAGGAGACTTCTTGTAAGGATTTTACTTTATTTAAAACATGTTGCTTGTCCAAGTAATTCAGTAGTTTACAGATGAATGGTCTATGTCGGGCGCCAGCAGAAGGGGGAGGGCGAAGAGACCTGTGTGCCCATTCCACTATGTAACACGAACTATTCGGGGATGGACCCGCTATTCTTTCAAGAAGCTTTTGAGTGAATAGAATTGACGATGACCCTTCCTCCTTCTCAGGGATACCAAAAATAATTACGTTGCTTTGTCTGCTTCTCACTTCTAGGTCTTCGATTTTGTCCTCTAACTTTTTGATTCTTTTGTTCATGGAAACTTGCTCCATTTCATGTTTGTCTAGCCTGGCCTCAGTTGACTTAATTCTAACTTCGTTGCTCCGACTTTGATAGATAAGGAATCTAGCGTCGATCTAAAACTCCTGATTTCGGTGGAAATCTCTTCGATTGAGTTTTGTAATGGAGCAATTATTTCCAGAAAACGTTCCTCCATGAGGGCAGAAGACTCCGTAGTTAGCTTAGAGGCTCCCTGCTGAGGACGCTTTGTGGCCTGTTCTTTTTCCGGCGACGGAGGCGGAGTGTGTTTGGCAGCCTGTTTCTTGACAAATGCCTCCATCTCGGTGATTTAAAAACAAATAAAAACTTCCTTGATGTTGTGAACCAGCAGATTTGAGACAAAATAATTGAAAAAGACTAAAATCGAGGGTTGTAATCTGGGTTGGGAGCAGAGCTAGTCGAGAAGCTGCTTTCCCCTAGGCTGCCATCAAGTGACCCCCATGCTTACCTATAATTAATGTGAGGCTCACTGGTCTATATTTTCCTGTTTCATCCTTACGGCCACTTTTGTGAATGGGCACCACATGGACCATTCTCCAGTTCTGTTATATGCATCCTGTGTCCAGGGAGGTACTGAACAGATCAGCCAGTGGTCCTGCCAAGATCTCTGCTAGTTCCTTAAATACCCAGTGTGATTACCATCTGGAGCCTTGTCCACCCTTAGTGCCCTTAATCTTTGTAGGACCCTGTCCTCTGTAATCCCTATATCAGTCACCCCTTCTGCCCACAGCCCACTCCATCCCTCCCTTGTGGTATCTGCCCCCCTTTCTCCTCCATGAACACAGAACAGAAGTATTCATTTAGTGCTTCTGCCTGATCCACTCCCTTCTCCACCCACCCACCCTCCATCCTTCCTCAGCCTCACAATTTGATCTTTGTTCTTGCTTCTCTCATTTATGTATCTGATGAAGTCCTTTTCTCCATCCTTCATACTTTGTGCCAGTCTCAGCTCTCTTAAAGCCTTGGCCACTCTGACTAGCCTGATAACCTCCCTGGACTTCTTTGTACACTCATCCTTGTCATCTTCCTCTCCTAATTTCATGAGTCTCCATAATGCTTTTCTCTTGGCCCTCACCTCCTGCATGACCTCTTGAGTCAACCAGCTAAGCTTCTTTGCCCTTTCCTTCTTACTGTGTGTCCATGTACATTTCCCAGTAGCCTCTGCGAGCCCTTTTTAATAATGTGCCATTTTTGACTAGCATCAATGCTTGGCTGAATTCCTGCCAGATGCCTACCGAAAATGTATCCCATTCTTTTAAATTCTGCCCCCTTAAATTCAATCATCCTGGTTCCTGTACCCCCTGTTTCCTTAACCACATTGAGCGTGAACCACACTGAGTGGTGGTCACTCCCAGCCAGAGGGTCCTCTACCCCCAGATCCCTTACAGCCTCCCCATTTGATAGTGTCTGGTCTAGAGTGTTTTCCAATCTAGTTGGCTCATGGACCAACTGCACCAGGAAGCTGTCCTGAAATGCTTCTAATATGACCTGCTCCTTTGCACTCGTGGTGACTGGGGTGCTCCACTCCACCCAAGGTAGGTTGAAGTCCCCCAACACCACTGTGTTCCCCTTCCTACAGACCCTTCTAATTTGCTCAGCTAACTCTTTATCCAGTTCATCTCCTTGAGCTGGTGGTCTATATACTACCCCCATCCTCAGTGTCCTATCTTTCAGGCTTTGAAACTGCATCCATAGGGCCTCTGTCCTGATTTCGTCTCCCTCACCCTTATACACCTTATCCCCTCCTGTGAATTGATGGCCATGTCCCATTTCCCCTTATCCATATCCTTCCTGAATATCATATAGCCTGAGATCACCATATTCCAGTCCTGGTGCTGGGTGGCCCAAATTTTCATGATGGCTTCAATGTCCACCCTCTGTACTGCCAAGAGGTCCTGCAACTCAGCTGACTTGTTACCTAGGCTTCTTGCATTCAGTGATACCACCATCCACCCTGTTTCCTTCTCTACCCCTCCCTGTTTTCCCCTCCTAATCCCCCCGCAACTACCCCAATTCCTTCTGCTCTAGCTTGGGGGTAAACTTGTTTGGCTGCCCTCCATGGGATCTCTGCCTACCAGCTGTCCACTCGCCACCCCAACCACCACCCTGATCACCCACCCGGTAATAAAATAAATGTTTTCCATACTTTAGGGTCCCACCCCAGTTCCCAATTGCCCGATCACCCGCCTGTCAGCAAAATACGTTTTTTCCATAGTGTAGGGTCCCACTCCAGTACCTGATCACTCAATCATCCACCATTAGCAAAATAAGTTTTTTTTGGTAGTGTAGGGTCCCACCCCAGTCTCCGATCACCCAATCACCCACCCATTAGCAAAATAATTTTTTTCCAGAGTGTAGTGGTCTCTCCAACCTCCATGCACTCTGATAGTGACCTACCATCCCACTCCCCCGCCCCAACATGGCTGCCAGTCAGTGAGCAGCACAGCCCTTCTCACACCTACATGGCTGCACGCCAACTGAACTGTCAATGACAGCTTACAGTATACACTACAAGCCTATTGGCTGACACATTCAACCAATGGGCTTGTAGTGTATACTGTAAGCTATCATTGACAGTTCAGTCGGTGGGCAGCCGTGGAGGTGTGAGAAGGGCTGTGCTGCTCTCCCACCAGTGGCCATGCTGGGGCAGGGAGAGCGGGGTGGTAGGTTATTACCAGAGTGGATGGGGGGTTGGGGGGACCATTACACTATGGAAAGAAATTATTTTGTTAAGGGGTGGGTGATCGGGCAATTGGAGACTGAGATGGGACCCTACACTATGGAAAAAATTTACTTTATTACTAAGTGGGCAATCGGGATGGGGAGGGACCACTAGAGTATGGAAACTGTGTTAATTACGGGATGGGTAATTGGGTGATTGGGGATGGGGAGGGACCACTAAACTGTGCAAATTATGTTAGTTTATTATGGGGTGGGTAATCAAGCAATCAGGGATGGGGAGGGACCACTACACTATGAAAATTGTGTTTGTTTATTACTGGGAGGCTAATCGGGCAATTGAGAATGGGGAGAGACCACTACACTATGGAAATTGTGTGTTACTGGGTGGGTAATCAGGCAATCAGGGATATGGTGAGACCACTACACTATGGAAATAACTTTTTTTTCCTTTTACTGTCTGATCCATGATTGGAGTGGAGGTGGGCACCACTACACTATGGGGGAATGTGGCTGCATTGGGCTTGGGCTGGTTGGAGGGCCATGCAATGCCACACTAATGGCATGTAAATGAGCCTGTAATGGGCATGCTAATGGCCACTAGCATCTTGCATGCCCAGTGACCTCATTTGTATGTCTCTGTTAGTGAATAGCACTTTAGCACCTGAGAGCTATTGGCTACAGGCCATTTTCCTGGCTGGCTGTGGGGGCAGTGTTACCAGATATTCCTCTGCTTTTTCTGAGTTAGCTCTGCCCCCACAGGCCCTCTATTCACAGTTGGATAGCCCACAGGGCTATCAGATGGTGAATAGCTCCATTGCCTACCAGTGCAGCTGGGAAGTGCAGCACAAACATTTGAACCCACTTTGTGCTCCTTTTATGAATCCTGGCACAGTCCTTCTTTCTTATAAAGAATGATCTGTTATCCAAACACATTAAAAATGTCAAATTAATTTACTTTTAGAAAGTCAAGTAGATTTCATACAATCTCAGCCACGTTTGACTTAAAGATGACTACATTTCAATGATTAAAAATTAAACGGTACTGCTCCTGGGAAAAAGTAAAAGCCTTTGCCCAACTGCTAATCCTGCTTTGTGGTATTCTGTCTGCCACCCTACTGCTTACAAGTCAAACAAGAACAAAGAGCAGAGCTGTAGGTTATCTGTGTTACTTCCATCTTATATTCTATAGTGGGTTCTCCTATGCATTCGTATCAGGTTTTGTTTCCTTTTAGAGTTGTGAATGATTTACTTCTGTGTTTGATATAAGACCAGCCATTGGTGAATATATCATGTGGTGTCATTGAGAACATCAGATGTTTAGCATGGGTGAAGGCCATTAGGACAGTAACATAACATGGAAGTATCAAAAGCTGGCATTTATTTAATGAAAATCACCACAAATAGTGAATTTGGTGGCGACACATATATTATGCAAAAGGATGCAACTGCTGCTGCCACATTCTGCAGCTGCATAATTAACAAAATCTAAGGGCCTTGAAAAAAGGTAAGAACAAAGCACACAGTTGCAAAAGAATGTGTTTTTGTTTCTGGACAAGCAAGCAAAACAAACTATATTAAATCTCCAAACATATATTCTATAGCAAAAGATAAGTCAAAGTGTACCTAGATTCAAACTGTAGTGAGAAAAAAAAGGTGACCTCCTGGGAATTGAACCCCAGGCCTCTAGAATACTACCCACTGAGCTACAAGCTCACATAATTTGTACATTCTGTTCCCAGATATATTTCCTTTCTCTTATATTGCATATCCAGCAAATAGGAATAATCAAGATGACACTTACATGTTTTGGTGCAGTATTAGCAGTGGCTAAAACTGCAACAAAAAACATATAATTGTCAGCTATATTTGGATAGAGTATATCACATATAGTAGAATTGTCATTTATTTCAATGAGATTTCCTGTAACATGCTCTATGTATATGCATACATTGGGAAATATCAGAGAAATAAAAAAGAAATGAACGCAGATTTTCTGTGAAATATCGTGATGTTTCTGTATATTCTGCATTATGTCACTGACTACCACTGTACTGTATGTCTGGTATACTTAGATAATTCCTGTGGTACATAATTGGATACTACTGTAAATTCAAACTGCAGTACTGTACTAAGTGACCCTGTGACACACTACTCTACTAACTGATCCCTGACAAGCTGGCTTTGGGATGAATACTGAGACATAATTTCTAAACGTTGGGAAGCTGGGATTTTGTTTCACTTGCTATATCATGCAAGACTGTTGCTTACCACTGATAGTGGCATTCAGCAATTTGCCTCTGCCTGAGAGGCATGGGAGGAGTTGACTACCCTTTTTCCTGACCTCCTTCCGGCATTGAAGAGTGGTGGGTCAGCACCACTTCAAAAAATGGACCAAAGTCTCTGGTTATATTAACAAAGTGCAACATGATCTTTTATTGTTTAATGATGTATATCCAAAACTTCATTAAAAGTAGGAGACATGACCAACACCTCATGAGCAGATCCAGCTACCCAATTCTAAACTCAGAAATTTGATTGCAATGATGGTAGTTCCACTTTTGTCAATAGCAGCAAATTCCAGCAATTTTCAGCTTATCACTTTTTTGTCAAACAACCTAAAATGGAATAAAATAACAAAACGGTAGCACCAACACTAAATCGGTCATGCCGCCTAAGTGGATAGCATAAGAGTTATGCTTACTTATCTACTGTTATGTCATCTTCACAGCATATCCAGTGTCTCACCATAGGTGATTTAAAAAGAAGTCTCTTAAAAAGACATGAAGCACTTCAAAACCCAATGCTTATTGCATGCAGAAGAAAGTGCTTGTGTCAAAAAAGATAGATAATAGTCTATCTAAAAAACATATAAGACAAGGACAAAACACATAATATGAATTCTTAATCCAGAGTCAATACAAAGGCAGGACTGAAAACTGCAGAGATGGCAAGTTTTATTGTGATACAAATAGCTGTATAGCGGAATCTTATCATTCAGTCCCAAAGGGATTAATGTATTAAGTGTTGTAATCCAAAATTATTCCCTCAGTAGAAATTGTCTGGTATGGTCACCTCCTCTGACCCCAAGTTTAATTCTTTCCACATCAACAAATCTTTAAGGTGCTGCAGACCCATGTCCCACTTCGGCAAAATGCATAGACATTGCATTTTCCAAGTTCTGATTTCTGATGGCAACCTTAAATTTCCCCCGATCTTGTTTTTAATACCCTGTTTGTTTGACCCACATATCCCAGCCCAAAAAGGTAGGTAAGTAGATAAATGACACCTTTTAAATTACAGTTGATAAATTCCTTAATTTCAAAATGAAAGCCAGGGCAAGGGTGAGTGAATGCCAGTGTGTTCACGGTGTTGGAGCAATGGACAAAGTATCTGCAGTGGAAATTTCCTACATTTCATTCAATTGAAAGGAGTCAATGTATTACAATGTTGTGACGCTAGTGTAAATGAGGACATTCCAACATTTGCCACAGAATACAATACTTGAGCACCAGAACGTGGGCAAGTACTAAAAAACGTTGGTACTTATTAAAGTTGGATCCAAACCTTGATGCTTTAGCAAAACATACTCCTAGGGTTGAGGGAGGAATTACAAAAATAGACTGGTTAATACAGTTCACCCCCAATTCAGCAACAGCACAACTGGTTGCCTCCTCCTCCCCTAGGAATTTTCACTGTGGACACTGTGGCCATTGCTCCAACACCATGAACACACAGACATTCACTCACCCCTGCTGTAGTTTTTGTTTTGAAATAAAGGAATTTATCAACTGTGATTCAGAAGGTGTCATTTATCTCCTTACATGCCCTTGTGGGCTGGGATATATAGGCCCCAAAAAAGATCATTAAAATAAGAGTTGGAGAACATACAGTAAGGCTGCCATCAGAAATTGGAATTTTGAACATGCTGTGGCTAGGCATTATGCAGAAGTAGGATATGGGTCTGCACTCTCCAGCATCTTCAAGATTTGTTGATGCAAAAGAATTGAGCTTGGGGTCAGAGGAGGTGACCTTACCAGAAAACTTCTACAAAGGGAATCTTTCTGAATTACAGCATATCATACATTGACTCCATTGGTGCTGACTGGTGAGAGTCCCCTATATAGTTCTTTGTAACACGGAAAGTCTGCAGAACTTGGAATATGCAATGGCTATGCATTTTGCCATAGTTGGACATGGGTCTGCAGCATCTTTAAGATTTGTTGGTGTGGAAAGAATTGATCTTGGGGTTAGAGGAGGTGACCTTACCAGAAAACGTCTATAAAAGGAATCTTGTTGGATTACAACACTTAATACATTGAATCCATTGGGACTGAATGATGAGATTCTGCTATATAGTTATTTGTAACACAGGAAGACTTGCCAGTTCTGCTGTTTTCAGTCCTGCCTTTGTATTGACTCTGGATTACGAATCCATATTATATGAGTTTTGTCCTCTTATATGCTCTTTACATAGATTTTTATCTATCCTTTTTGACACAAGCATTTCTTCTGCATGCAATAAGCACTGAGTTTTAAAGTGCTGCATGTCTTTTTAAAAGACTTCTTTTTAAATCACCTATGGTGAGACACTAGATATGCTGTGAAGATGAAATAATGGTTGATAATGCAATTGCAACTTGTATGCTATCCACCTAGGCTGCATGACCGACTGAGTGTTGGTGCTACCATTTTGTTATTTTTTTTGCATTTCTGTCAGTTTGACAAAAACATGACGACATGAAAATTGTTGGAATTTGCTGCTATTGACAAAAGTGGAACAACCTTCATTGCAATCAAGTTGCTGAGTTGAGAACTGGGTAGCTGGATCTGCTCGCTCATGTCTTGCACTATTAATGACATTTTGGATACACATTATTAAAGGAATAATGCATGACAGAGTGCGTGACGTCCTGGGATAATGCCACGCCTGGGGTGGTTGGGCACAAGGCTGCAGGCCGAGTGTGTCCAACAACCCAGGTGTGGTGCTATCCCAGCACGACACACACCCTGAATTACATTATTCCTATTATACAATGGTTAATTTTTTAATAAAAGAAAAAAATTAAATAGGTTTTAGATCAATTTTTCACTTGATTTTGAGTGTGGAAGTATACTTATTTAAAAAGAAGATCCTTTATCCTGTTTGTCCTTTAGGTGGAGCTGTGTGGCCAGTAACTGGATTCTTTCTGTTTTGTATCTGCTGGCAATGTGCCATATGGTTTCATTTCTTTAATTTTCTGCACCCCCCCGCAATGTTAAAATATTGTACAGGCGACCTTTTTAAAGTGGCACATTTCCTGAAAACACTCACGGTTTGGCGCTCCTGCCCCATCCTCGCTGCTGCCGCATGACCGCTACCATTGCTGTGAAATCCCTACAGGAAACAACCTATGGAGGTGGTAGGAAGAATGTTTTTTTCTGTTTTTTTAAATGGGATTGAAAATGCAGCTTTGAGATGGAGCAAGCGAGTGTTATGAAAGGAGCCACGTGACAGTGTTTTCTTAAATCACTTACTTTCTGTGTTTCATACCGCAAGCAAACAAAAAAAGGGAAAGGATAGAAAAATATTTACAGATTGTTTTGTGGCTTTTGGGGACATTTTTTTATTTTACTTATATGGCGGTTTGCTTGGTTGAAGTGAGGAGTGGGGCACAGTGACACGGACTGGTGAGTGGTCAGTGAAGCTCATCGAGCTGACGGCTGAGTGATTTTTTTTATATTAATAATGTGGTCATCTGTGTGATGGGACTAGATCCATGGTGTTATGCCAGGATAACACCATGGGTCCAGTCCCACAGTGACCAATCAGAGCCAGAGATTCTTTCTTGCCATTGTATAATAAATAATAAAAAATCTTGTTGCTCTTTGTTAATATAACCAGAGGCTTTGGTCCATTTTTTTGAAGTGGCGCTGACCCGAAAACCACTCATTGGAGTTGTGTCTTTCTGTGAACTATTTACACTCCTGGGTATGTGCACACAGAAATGATTTATTAATAATAAGATGTGAGCCCTTTTTTTGTGCTTTTGAAAAATCTGCCTTTTTTGTTCATTCCTCTCACTCTTACATGAGCAAAACAGTGGTTGAACTTTTCTTATCAAGCTGAGTTATTCACTGAGCTATTTAACTGTCTTTATCTGCCTTTATGAGCATTCCAGAATAGCAGCAAGAAAACCCTCAATGACTGAACCCTGTGAACCTGGGGACCTGTTAACTCCGCCGTGTTCACCTGAAGATGTTACAATGATGTCTGGTTCACAGGGGTTAACACATAAAGGTACTCTAATATTCAAAGTGTTGGCAGCGCTAATGGGTAAAAATACACAATGTGCTTAAACTGATTGGGTCTCTTGTACGGGTGGTCCATCTTTTTCATTAATTACCACCACCTGGTAAGTCTAGCTTTGTACCATTTACAGCTTACACTGTATTTTTGCAATGTAGCACTACCAGCACTTTGAATATGGGAGAGTGTCTTTATGTCAAACATCCTGTATGGTGTCAGTTTTTTTCTGTTCTTTGTGTGTTCTGGTTACATTGCATATACAGCTTTTGTGGAGCTGCTCTGTGTTTGTTACCTTTTAAGAGCACCAAATAAAAAAAAAAATATCTAAAGATGGAAATCATGTAGTTTTGGCCTGCAACACAGTAATTTATGTTGATCCCAACTCTTTCCAGCCAATAGCTGTTTAATCTCAGTCTGGTACATCAGAAGCAAATGCTGCTACCTCTAACAGTGGCGCTGGTAAAGACAGAAGCATGGGACAGACAGTGTCTCGATGAATAGCTGGTAATGGGTTTGTGATCGCCTCCAACTCCTCCCTCCTTCATTTTTCAGCCTAATAATTTTGTTGTTGAAATTTGCCTAAATGTAACATAAATCACCCCTTGACATTTCCCTTGGCAGTTATTTCCCCTGATTGTTTATAAAATGAGGAACCTCCCCCACAACACAAATCGCACTGCACCACAATTAGTGAACTGTGCCTGTTGCTTGACATCCTGACCTGATCCCATGGTGTGGTGAGCTGCTGTGCTCATACATTATTGGATGCAACAAATGAGAGATGGTCTATTGTCAAAGTGACATGCTATTCTAATGTATTTTTTAGCTCTGATGACAATCAAAAAAGGCCCGATGGTGAAGAGCTCAACCTCTCACACCTACAATACCTGACACTGTCTGCCTTTGGTGTATTTATGTTATTCAGTAAGTATGGCAGAAGAATCACTGCACTGACAGTTTAAAATATATTTCTTGCGATTATAGGCATATCTTTGCAAATGCAGAGGGTGTCCAGTTGGAGGTAAGAGAGGTTGAGCTCTTTACCATAGGACCATGTTTGACTGTCATCAGAGCTATAAAATACATTAGAATAGTATGCCAGTTTGGCAAAAAAACTCTCATGTGAAATATTATTGTAAGTCAAAATACCATGCATTTTCAAGTGACAGGCACTGTTCAAGAAGTGTGGTGGGGAATGATGTTGCTGCCGGGGTGGGGGGGGGGCATGCCCAGTACACTTACTGGGGGCCTATCTTATACCATCCAATCCTAAGAAATAAGATGTTTGCAATGCAGAAGTGGTAAACCCTGTCCTTCCTCATTTGTTTCTCTCAGCTTTTACAAAGCCAGAATACTGGAAATGTATACACTGGTGCAGGGAACTGAAGTTCTTTTATTGAAGAAAGTCTGAATGGTGTAATAAAAGATGGCTAAACATATGCACAGATAATAAGAAAACTACAACTGATGACTGAAACTGTCCTTTTTTTAAGGCTTTGAGATGCAAACCTGGAGACTGGGGTTTGAATCCCCTAGCCCCCACTTGCATACCATGTGACCCCGAGCAAATCACTTAACTTCCTTGTGCTCCCAGGTCGCACCTGGAAACAAGCTTTGACTTAGTGTGTCTTTCCTGGTTAAACTATTTCCCCTTTCCCTTTAACTAATCTAATCAGCTTAATATATTAGCAGCTGTAGTGGCTCTGACGGAGAACTTGTTTTTCTTTGATGTTGATGTGGCTTTCACTGTTTTGTCCCTCTAGGTGCAGCATGTCATTATCCTTTCTGGTAAGCCTTCTACTGTTTATTCGATCAGTATCCCTTAAGATATGTCAGCTTGTCACATTTTTTATTAAGCTCTGCAGTTTACCTGATTCTTTGGTAGAAAATCTCCCCTTCTCCTCATACTTCATTCTGGATTTGGCAATAGACCTCTCATGTGAAACATTATTGCAAGTTTAAATTACCATGCACTTTCAAGTGACAGGCACAGTTCACGAAGTGTGGTGAAAAATTATGTTGGGGGGGGGGCTTCCCAATATACTTACTGGGAGCCTATCCTGTACCATCCAATCCTAAAAAAAAAGTGTTTGCAGTGCAGAAGTGGTAAACTCTGTCTTTCCTCATTTGCTTCTCTCAGTTTTTACAAAGCCAGAATAGTAGAAATGTACACACTGGTGCAGCGCACTCCAGTTCTCTTATTGCAGAAAGTCTGAATGGTGTAATAAAAGATGACTAAACACATACACAGATAATATGAAAACTACTATTGATGACTGCAACTGTCCTTTTTTAAGGCTTTGAGCTGCAAACCTTGAGACCGGGGTTTGAATCCCATAGCCCCCACTCGCATACTGTGTGACCCTGAGCAAGTCACTTATCTTTCCTGTGCTCCCAGGTCACACCTGGAAACAAGCTTTAGCTTAGTGTGTCTTTACTGGTTAAAACATTTCCCCTCTCCTTTTAACTAATCTAATCAGCTTAATATATTAGCAGCTGTAGTGGCTCTGATGAGAACTTGTTTTTCTTTGCTGTTGGTGTGGCTTTCACTGTTCTGTCCCTCTAGGTGCAGCCTGCCTTCATCCTTTGTGGTAAGCCTTGTACTGTTTATTAGATCAGTATCCCTGAAGATATGTCAGCTTATCACATTATTTATTAAGCTCTGCAGTTTAATTGCTTCGTTGGTGGAGAATGCCTCCTTCTCTTCACATTTCATGCTGGATTTGTGCATTGATTTGTTTTCATTTTTCCATTTCGTAGGTTGCCATGGTGGACTTTTTTTTGTTTATTACATACAGTGAAGTCAGCCATGATGACACATAATAACTTCCAGTAATGACATGTCACAAAATCCTGCATGACGAAAGGGCTTAATTTCCATTGACCTACAATGACCACTGCAGTAAACTACAGCATTCTGTGATATTCTGCAGCATTTCTGCATTGCATCCTGGCTGTGTCATCTATATATTACCTTTAGCCTTCATATATGATGGACAAAGACCACTCAGTACTTATTAGAGCTGTACTGGTGACTGACTACAGCTGTTTAGGCTGATCTGTTTTTTGTTTTATTTTTCATATTTTTCATGCCTCATTTTCTAAAAAAGGAGATAACAACAGGGAACGGGAAACTAATTGCATCTGCTCATCAGTTACAATGATTTTTCCATCAAAAAAAGGATTTTTTTTCATGAATCATGATACAAAAAAGATAATTTTTTCATATCATGTGTCAGGAAAAAAGATTTATAATATTAGAAAAATAACATTTCATGGGCATTTCTCCAACATTGAAGTACAGATTACACCTAAGGGGTCTTGATCAGTCAGATAGATGTGCTGGTCTCTCTCCAGCCAGGTTGTCATTTTTGTAGCTTTTTAATGTTTTTAATAAAAAAATGGAAACAAGATGGTGGCAAATGAAAAAAGGGGTATTGCAGTATAAAAAGGATTCCTTTTTCATTTCATAGCGCTATCTTGAAGTCCTTACAGAGCATGCTTAGTAGCCACCTGATCAAAATTAGAAATTTAAATTACTTTGGAGTGGATTATTATTTTTTTGCCAAAGTAGCCAAAGGCACATCTCTGGGCTAGCCCTTTCTGCACTGAATACTTCAGATCAAGATTCCAAATAATCTGGGCAGTAGGCAAGTTCAAAAAAAAAGGAAAACAGCAATGCCAATAAGTGAAAAAATGTTTTTTTCTCCTGTCCCTAAGTTGGAAACTGCAGATCTGACCATAACATAACTTGCTACATCCAAAGATCTACACTGCACAACAGTGCATGCAAAGTTTCATGTGAATACATTGAACAGTTGTGAAGTTATTAAAGTGCAAAATTTGGGATTTAACATTTAAGTGCCTACTCAACCCTAACTATAGGGGCACAACCATGCCCCTATAATATGTATATCTCCATAAAAGATTCTTCAGTAAAGTTTATTGAATTAAAAAATGCTTAATTCCACAATTCTGCTACCAATGGAATACCATGGAAGAAGATCAAAGTTTTCAAACTGCCTTTCTCTTTTATGGTAAGCCTTGGACTGTTTATTCGATCAGTATCCCTAAAGATATGTCAGCTTGTCACATTATTTATTAAGCTCTGCAGTTTACTTGCTTCGTTGGTGGAGAATGCCCCTTTTCTTTACATTTCATGCTGGATTTGTGCATTGATTTGTTTTCATTTTTCCATTTTGTAGGTTGCCAAGGTGGACTTTTTTTTTTGTTTATTACATACGGTGAAGTCAGCCATGATGACACACAGTAACTTCCAGTAATGACATGTCACAAAATCCTGCATGACGAAAGGGCTTAATTTGCATTGACCTACAATGACCAATGCAGTACACTGCAGCATTCTGTGATATTCTGCAGCATTTCTGCATTGCATCCTGGCTGTGTCATCTGTATATTACCTTTAGCCTTCATATATGATGGACAAAGACCACTCATTACTTATTAGACGTGTATTGGTTACTGATTACAGCTGTTTAGGTGGATCTGTTTTTTGTTTTATTTTTCAGATAGGTTGCTAGTTAAACCATGCCTCATTTTCTAAAAAAGGAGATAACAACAGGGAATGGGAAATTAATTGCATCTGATCACCTGTTACAATGATTTTTCCTTCAAGAAAAAGGATCTTTTTTTGTGACTCATGATACAAAAAAGATTATTTTTTCATATCATGTGTCAGGAAAAAAAGATTTATAATATTAGAAAAATAACATTTCATGGGCATTTCTCCAACAGTGAAGTACAGATTACACCTAAGGGGGTCTTGATCAGTCAGGTAGATGTGTTGGTCTCTCTCTCCCGCTAGGATGTAATTTTTGTAGTTTTTTAATGTTTTTATTAAAAAAAATGGAAACAAGATGGTGGCAAATGAAAAAGGGACATTCCAGTATGAAAAGGAATCTTTTTCATTTCATAGAGCTATCTTGAAGTCCTTACCGGGCTGCTCAGTAGCCACCTAATCAAAACTAGAAATTTAGATTACTTTGGAGTGGATTATTATTTTTTTGCCAAAGTAGCAAAAGGCACCTCTCTGGGCTAGCCCTTTCTGCACTGAAAATTTCTTATCAAGATTCCAAATGATCTAGGCTGTAGGCAAGTTCAAAGAAAAAAAAAAACAGCAATGCCACTAAGTGAAAAAAAGCTTTTTTCACCTGTCCCTAAGTTGGAAACTGTAAAATCTGACCATAACATAACTTGCTAGATCCAAAGATCTACAATGCACAAGAGTGCATGCAAAGTTTCATGTGAATCCATTGAACAGTTGTGAAGTTATTAAAGTGCAAAATTTGGGATTTAACATTTAAGTGCCTACTCGACCCTAACTATAGGGGCACAACCATGCCCCTATAATATGTATATCTCCATAAAAGATTTTTCAGTAAAGTTTACTGAATTAAACAAATACATAATTCCACAATTCCGCTACCAATGGAATACCATGGAAGAATATCAAAGTTTTCAAACTCCATGGAGTGTGTGCTCTTAGCACCACAATATGAAATTGATATTTGCTGTTGTTCTGTGTAAAGTATATGAAGAAACAAATACTTACATCTGGACCTTGAGATTATTTTTGCTGACTACTAGAATAACAACAGAGTTAAAGGGGCAACTCTGACAGGCAGACCACTAATTTGACCAAGGACAGCTAGGTAAAGACAGTTAAATGAAGGGCCTGGACATTTCCAATATGGATATTGGTATAGTTACCATTACAAATTGTATACTTGGAATAAAATGCATAGTGTGCAATAAATTTAGTATAGAACTTGATACCTACCACTCTGCTTTCACCTGTAACCAATGCATAGAAACAAAAAAGCGAAAGAAAATGGTGACCACACTAAGAGGCCAGAAAAATGATAACATTAAGTGAGGCTGGCTTTGTAGGTCTAGAAAACACAAATCCATGCTATAAAGAGAATATAAACATAGGAAACAGAAAAGGCAGTTAGAAGTTAATAATGCACAGATCATACCAGATTATTCTGAAAACATAGATCACAGTTTAAATGACACAATGACTGAAGAAAACAGTAGAAAAAAAGACAATTGGATGCAGCATTCGTAGGGCAAAGTGGAAGACTGGTGAATGGATCTTTCTGACAAAAAACTAAAGGATAATGAAAAAGGGGAGAAGAGCTGAAACCTTCCATCTAGAGACAAAAAATCAGTTTGTTCTGCTGATTGACCTACTAGAGCAAGTAGAAAACCACTCAGAAGAACTGCAAGAAAGAGTATCAGATAATGATTACTGTAGCTCCACATACAAATCAGCCAGAACTAAGAAATTGAAATTCAGCATAACAGTAATAACAATGATAACAAACCAAGGCAAATACACATCCTAGGTGATTATATGATCAAATACACAGACAGATACACTAAGGATGGTAATAAAGAAAATGTTGCCTCAAGCAGCTTTTCAGGAGTAAAACTACAGGACATTAAGAATATGCTACCTTATATCATAGAAATCTCAAATACAAAATCACTAGCCTTAATCCATGCAGGTACAAATGATGTGGGGAGCCAACCAGAAGATGTCATTTTAGAAAGCTTCAAGGCCATAAAAGCCAGTGTGGATGAGTTAAACTGTGAAGTTATTTTTTAGAGATTTTGCCTGTGCCAAAAGGAAATGTAAGAAGGAATAGGAAAATATTGAGAATTAACAATATGCAATAAAAGTGGTGTTTGGAAAATGACATAAATTGTATCAGGATATGGGAAATGTTTTTCAGCAGAAATGATCTGTACTGTCAAAATGGTTTACATTTGAGAAGGAAGGGCAGCAAACTCTTATGGAACACCTTCTACAAAACCATAAATAAAATACCTTTAAAGTGAGGAAGGAGGGGAGAAGGGCAAAGAAAGGAAAACAGAGTGGGTAAAAAGAAAAGGTCACCTTGCATACAAAATTAGCAGGGCCTGAATGTCCTACTGGCCAATGCCAGAAGCTTAAATAATAATAATAAATAATAATAATAATTTTATTTGTATAGCACCTTTCAATGTATCAAGGTGCTGAACAATTTTAAAAACAATTCAAAACACTAAGTAAAAGCAGAACATATCCATAAAAGTCAACATATCAACAAAATAGCATATTTATAATAAAATCCAAACATTAATAAATAACTTAATTATCTAAAAAGGCCATATTCCACAAATACATTTTCAGGTCTCTCTCAAAAAGCTCCACGGAGGTGCACTGCCATAACCGATGTGGTAGAGAGTTCCAAAGAGTGGGTGCAGCATGTGAAAACACTCTGCTGCCAGAGGATTTTAAACTCACTCTTGGGATCTCTAACAACCCCATGTCGGCCGAGCGGAGTGATCGGCCAAGGCAGTAAGGAACCAGGAGGTCTTTCAGATAGACTGGACCCTGATCATGAAGGGCTTTGAAAGTCAATAAAATGACTTGAAAGGTGATCCGCCACTGCATAGTTCGGTTCAGTGCAGTTCGCGCAGCACGGGAGTGATATGACAGGACCTACTTGTCCCAGTCAATACCCGAGCTGCAGCGTTCTGCACCAGCTGTAGGTGATGGGTTTCAACCCCAGAAAGCCCAAAGTACAGGGCATTGCAATAGTCCAAGCGTGAAATCTTATTAAGAAAGTTGAAATTTGAAATAATTATAGAAGAGAAGAGAACAAATCTTGCAGCAATCACTGAGACCTGGTGGAATTAAGACTCAGACTGGGGGAGGGTAATAAAAGGATATAGAGTACTCTTTTAAAACAGAGAGGACTGAAGGGGTGTAGGAATTGCACTTTATATAAAAGATGGCATTGAATATAGAGATATTATTAGCACTTCCCCCAGATGAGAATAACATAGAAATACTTTGGGCAGAAATAATGAGAATAGAGGTTAAAACGCTAACATTGGGAATCAGTTACAGATTCCTAGATGTGACTAATGATGGTGACCTAGAACTTCTAAGTATTACATCAAACATGGCCAGACAAAGATATATTACATTACTAGGTGTCTTCAATGTACCAGGTATAAACTGGAATAACTTAACAGCAACAAACCATAATGAATGAAAATGTGTAGATATGATGTTAAGTAATGGGTTAATGCAGAAAATTCATCAACCAACAAGAATGAACAATACACTCAATGTAATCATTGCAAATAGGGTTGATGATGTTAGAAATATTCAGATACTGGAACCACTATGTAATAGTGACCATAATATGGTCATTTTTAACATTACAACTAGGATTACAAGAATAAAGATATCACTGTTATAAATAAATATTCACAAGCAAATTATGGAGCCACTGTCAGTTTACTAAAATCATGGGATTGGGCAAGAACATGTAACACCCAGAATGTAAATGCATCGTGGACAGCAATTAAAAATAAATTATTAAAAATTGGAAGAACAGTGCATACCAAATAAGACCTTGTATAACAAAAAGGGTAAAGTAGCTCAATAGTACACCAGAATGATAAGTAAACAAATAAGCAAAAAACATTCTGCCTTTAAAGCTATGAAACAGGACAATAGTGAGTATAATAGAGAAACATATCAAAAAGAGTTAAAAACTTGCAAAAGTCTAAAAAAAAGGGAAAAGAAAAAAGTTAGAGTTCTGAATAGCCCAAAGAAAAGATAATGGGAAGTTATTCTTTGCTTACATAAATAATAAAACAACAGATAGAACAGTAGGACCACTAAGATCATATTCAAAGGAAATAAATAACCCTGAAGAAATGACAGACTTATTCAATAACTACTTCTGCTCAGTATTTAATAAACCTGATACAGTTAATTTATCCACAGGTACTCAAAACAGAACACCAGAAAGTATATCTGATATGGGAACTAATTTAATTACCAACATGGAGGTTCACAAACATATATATGTAGAATTAAATCCACTAAATTGGCTGGACCAGACAAACTTAACCCTAGGTAACTGAAGGGTATTGGAGAATGGATCATAGCTCCACTGACTGCACTAATAAACTTGTCCTTGGAGATGGGTGAAATCCCATAGGATTAGAAAATGGCCATGATTATGCCCTTTCATAAAAAGGGAGACATGCCTAGTTCCATAAATTATTTACCAGTAAGCTTTACCTCAACCCTTGATAAGATCATGGAGGCCATGATAAAAGAGAGATTGGACGAGAATATAAAGGCTAAAAGCCTAATATATGTCACCCAGCATGGGTTCAAGAAAAAGAGATAATGTGCTACAAATGCCCTAGTGTTCTATGAATATGTTAGTCATGCACTAAGCTGAAATGAACCAGTTGATGTCATATATTTGGATTTACAAAAGGCGTTTGATAAGGTCGCACTAAAAACATTAATTATGAAACTTCATAAGATGGGTTTAGATAACAAACTTTTAACCAGGATCTCTACTTGGCTGGACAATCAAACACAGAGAATAAGAGTTAAGGGTTATTTGTCTCAAGCTGGCAGGGTGATGAGTCGGATCCCGCAGGGATCTGTGCTGGGTCCTGCATTTTTGGGCTATTCCTCTCTGATATGAATGCAAATGTCAAAAATTGGCTGGTGAAGTTTGCAGATGCCACCAATCTGGGGGCCACAATACAGATTAAAGATCAAATTCAAAATCTTGAAAAAGACCTTGCAACTCTAGAACAATGGGCAAAGGAAAATGGGATGGCATTCAGTAAGGATAAATGAGTTATGATGCTTTTAGGTGTTACAACAATATTAGCCTTAAATATCATCTAAATGGTCATGTCCTAAAAGAAGCAGATAGTGAAAATGTTTTGGGTATACTGATCCACAAAGATCTTGCCTTCAGAAATCATTGTAGCAAAGTTATTGGGACTGCAAATAGAATCATGGGGTGCATAAAAAGGGCATTCTCATCCAGGGACAAAAATTGTATGTTACCACTATATAAAACATACATAAGACCACATATGAACTACTGAGCCCCCGTGTGGAGCCTGAATTTAAAAAGGGATATAAATAATATTGAGAGAGTGCAGCACAGTGCTATCAAAATGATAAATACACTAAAAGACAAAACATATGAGCAGAGCATCACAGAACTAGGATTATATACACATGAGAAAAGAAGAGTAAGAGCTGACATGTTGCAGATGGTCAAGGTAATAGAGGACTAGAGATGTTGCAAAGTTAAACTTTGCCCACAAATTTTGTGCAAAATGCCGAAAATTCATGCTGCATGGAATTCTCAGAGTTTAGGAAAAACACTGGAACTTCAATTCATGTGATTTGTGCAAAATTGGTTACTAAAATTCAAAGTCTTTTTACTGTAAAGCTCCAATTTCATGGACAAAGCATGAAATTCAAGGGTGAAATTTCATTTTTCGCAGCATAAGCTGTGAAATTCATGGCCTGGAATCCCACAAAATCGTTCCACAAAATCCACAAATTTCATGGGCTTCGCACTACTCTCTCTAGGGGTCAGTGAACTAATGAATAGCCTTGGGCTATGATTCAACATTAGGGGCATTAACTTAAGATGTCACACTAAACAAATTGTAATGGAGGTTTCTAAAAAGAGCACCAGGAAAGGATATTTCACCTACAGAGCAGTAAAATATTCGAACAGTTTGCCAAGTGTAATTGTGTCTGCTGAATCTCTAGAAATCTTTAAGCACAAAATCAGCAAATTTCTCTTAAATGGCAGTTAAAACAAGTGGTCCCGCTATGGCAGGAGACAGGCTCAATGGGTTTATGCCTTCTTCTGTCTCTTTACCTGGTACAAGATCTAGTATAAGAATTCTGTTTTGTCAGGATTCAAACATTCCGCACTGCTCCACAGGCAGGACATCTATAGTAAAAAGACAGACAAGACTACCTTCCCTTTTATTTACCAACATATCTTTGTAAAGTTTGACTAGACTTCTTCCAGACTTTAATTTGTCAGATCAGTTGTACCAAAATGCACAGGGATACTGTTGCCACCCCTACCATGTTTCTCATCTCCACTATCATTTGATCTTTAAATGCTTCAACATAGGTGCACCTACAGTGCCAACAGCTATAATGGCAGGTGGTCTTGCATACATTGTTTTAGTTTAAAAGTCATAATGTGCTGGTTTATATATAGTAGTTAAGTGCTGAACTAATGTGTCCCAAAATGTATTGGGCTGGAATTTCAAAGACCCGGCGCAAGCTGCAACAATGGCAGCTTGCACCAAATGCGATGTGCCTGGGACCCTGTGCCTAAATTTCTATTTCTCAGGGTCCCGGTTCCTAAGTCCCATGGCTTTCGTTAAAGTGGGTGTTGCACCTGATGTATGGTGCACCCACCTGGAATGCCGCAACAGCTGTGGGGAGTCTGCAGCACCCATGAACAGGGGCTGGCAACTGGGCACTGCCCCCCAACACCACTGCGCCAATGGCACCAGTGCCACAACACTTCCTGTTATCCTGGTGGGCAAGTGCCCCCCAACCCATCTCAGCACTCCCACCCCCCTCCCATACCTGATCTGGCAAACAGCACAGCCCTCCACATGCCACCCCGGCTGGCTGCTGCATGGGCAGTCCGTGAACATACTGTATACAGTACAGGCACTGACGGCTCATTCGATGGCTGGCCATGTTGGCATGTGGAGGTCTATGCCAGTCACTGGATCAGGGAATGGGAGGGGGGTTGGAGTTCTTAGATGGTGGGTTGGCTGGATGCATGGATGTGGGTGTTGGGGACCCTGATGGGGGTGAGGGGGGATCACCGGACCACCAGGGATCGCCCACCAGGGACTGATCGGGGTGGGCCACATGGTGGCACTTACAGGATGAGTCCCTAGGAGCTGTCTAAGTCCCCTTAGACCAGCTCCTCACTGGTCTAAGGGTACTTGGCACTTGGTTCTGTTTTTTTTTTTTCAAATTTCAGATCCTAGGGCTGTGGCAGTATGGGTCTGCCGCAAACCCCCAGGGCCATGCCGCAGCCACTTTTGTGGTGCAAGGATGGTGCTAGCACACTTTGGTGTAGGCAGCCTGCTGTGTGATGCAGGCTGCCTTTCAAATTCCCACTTGGCGCTGCCCTTGGTGCAAGGTGCCCTTGTGTCAGACCTGTCTGATGCAAGCACCTTGTGTCAATCTAAGACCTTTGAAATTCCGACCCATTGTCTTACAACTAATATAAGGCAACCCCCCAACATATTTCCTTGAAATGTATCACGAATATTCATATTCAAGGTACCTTATTTTATGGTAATAACCCTACAATAATATTGCAGTTGTATATGATGCATTAATATTTAGTTGTATATTGCACAACATGCATTTCACATTGAAACACATAAAATGTTTGACACAACAAGATTTTATTAATCAAAGATATTTATTGCCAGAAGATTGTATAATATGAATATCAGTTATATTATTGTATTGTTTATTTTAAATTTTCAATCACAAAGTAATGAATTATTGTAATAAAGTTAAGTATTATACAATTGATAGATAAATATATAGAAATATATCCAACAACAGTGATACGGTAGATTGGTCTGAAAACCACACACAAGTCAGTCTTCAAAATGCATTTTTTTACCTAAATGCAGTGCACAAAAGGTGCAAGAACTGTCTCAGCCAATCAGATTTAAGGATTTTGACCATCCATCCATTTCATAATGCTCTCTAATAGTTCATACTACTCCCTACTTTTGAATATTGAAGAATGGCAACATGCAACTATACAATAATTGCATATGAATACAAACAAATATATAGCGTCAATGGCCCCAGCTTCATTAGCTTCAACTTTTATTAGCTGCTACTGTACCTCACATGCTCCACTTATTTCAAAGCAAAGCAGTGGTACTTCCCTTCTGAGTAAAGGTTGCATTCTGAAACATTTAATCTAATCAACAGTTAAATTATTAAGGTACAGTTTATTAGTTTTACTGCTCATTTGTTTTCATTTGTTTTAAATGTAATCCTCTGAACTCCCATGGTCTAAGACATTTAAGGACATGAATGCCGTTAGTGTCCAGAACAGGTAAGTTGTTCATGTGAAGTGCTTGTGTTCAGTTCAGTTCAGTTTTATTTTTGTATGTATATAAAATATTTTGTCACATACAGGAATTGGTTAAAAAAAGATTTAAACAACATACAATATTACATCATTATTTCCCTATCATATACATTATAAAATATGGTTATACATTCCAATTTAATTTCCTAGCAATCTTTTGTGAAAAAACAGCTAGTGCAAAAATGTGTTTTGCACTTCCGCAATTTAAAATCGAGATTATTTTCTCCTGATTATTCATCTGTTCCAGATTTTTAAAGTGCTGAAAAATATACAGACTTCTCTCTTGTGGAAAAAGTTTTATAATCACAGAGCAAATATTTACTAGACACCACCGCCTCCTTACAGCCTCCACAAATTACTGGATGCACATTATTTTTCCTATCATACCAGTGGGAAAAAAATTACAAATCTTTGTCTGATTAATGCTTTTCTTTGATTTACATGCTCACATTTTAGCAAATATTGTTCCATCTCAAATTTGGTCTTAATATACTTCAGTGGATCATTTTCCCAGGACTCTCCCACCTTACAAAAATCCATGCTTTTCGCATTGTCCTCTACTCGCTGTATAGCTTCATTAATGAATCTGACCAGGTTTACCATCTCTACATAGATATAATTGTATTCTAAACCATTTTTATTTAATTCTTGGTTTAGTATTCTCGGCCAGGTCCACTCTTTTTTCCGCTCCCAAGACTTAGCTTTTACTCAGTATTTTATATTAAACTTCCTTCCATAGCTGTTACCAATTTCTGCCAATACAGAAGTGTTTTCTTCAGTGTTCTAGTATAGACTGATACGGTTCCAGTTTCTATTCTTACACCTGCTGCTGAGGCATACTGTATCTGGATAAACACAATAGGTTCCTTAGGTAATTATTCTGAATTACTTCAAGTTCTTTTAACTTACAATTATAAGCTATACCCCATACTTCTGCACCATAGAACATTTGTGCCTCGACCTTCATCCTTAGGCATCTATATTGTGCCATAAAAAAGTTAGCAGCTATGGAGTTTGAAAAATGTCTAATGCCATTTAAGGCCTTTGCTGCCTTGTTACATACCTGTTCTCTATGGTCTCTCTATTTTAAATTATAGCTAAAGATGGCCCCTAGATAGCTACTTCTTCAATTAGTAAATTACCAATCTTACAATGTGTCAAACTTCTGTCTTTTCTTTTACCAAATGTCACAATTTTAGTCTTTTCTTGATTTATTACCATATCTAATTTCCCAAATATCTCTATAGACACAGCAATTGCTATCTTTAGGCCAGTTTTGGTCTGAGACTACAATATTGCATCATCCACATATAATAATAATTGGAACCCATCCCCATTTATTCTTGGCAGGAATGTGTCTACCTGCTTTAGCTCTTCTACCAGTACCTCAGTATAAAGGTTAAACAAGGTGGAAGCCAAAATGCACCCTTGTCTTACTCCAGTGTTTACCTTAATTGGATCTGTCAAGTCTCCTTCCTTATTGTATTTCACTAAGATCACATTATCTTTATGCAGTAATTTTATAACCTCAGGGAGCTTACCATTTATGCCTTTAGATTCTAAAATAGCCCAAAGTGTTTCATGGTTACCTGAGTCAAAGGCTGCTTTGATGTCTACAAACACTGCATATATCCTTGTTTCTTTTATAATTACATATTTTTCAACAATGTGTCTCAAAACAAAAATATGGTCCACTATAGACCTACCAATTTGAAAGCCAGCTTGTATTTCAGACATAATTTTATTAGTTTCCATCCAATAATGTATTCTTGTTAATATCAACCATGAGAATATTTTTTTTGATTAATATTTAGAAGCGTAATCGGCCTGTAATTCTCTATTTTCCCAGTGTGGCCCTTTTTGTATATAGGGACTACTATTCCCTCAGATCAACCATTTGGTAACATCATGTATTTTACTATATTTCTATAGAGGAAAAGTAGGAGCTCTGCCCACCAGTTTAGATCAATATGGTACAATTTAGCACCTATATTGTCTGTACCTGGTGCTTTATTTTTATTTTGAGATATTATTGCATTTATAATTTCCTCTTTTATGAAATCTAGCCAGCCATCTTCATTATCTTTATTTACTATTACTTCTAATACTTGAGTCCTTTCTTTATAAAAAAAAAAAGTTTCTCACAGTATTTAGTCCAATCTTCTGGAGATATTACTGCCAGGATATGGTTTCTGGTATTTTTAGTACCACGAGCAACTATTCTCCAAAAAGTCTCACCATCTTTCTTCTTAATGGAATGTTGTGACATATTCCAAATTTCCTCCTGATACTGTTTTTTCCTTATCACTATCAGGTCTTTATATTCAGCTTTTACATTTTTTAACACCTTTCAAGATTCTATATTATTATTTTTAACTATACACCTACCCACCCTTTGGATTAGCCTCCTTTTCTGAAAGCATTCATTATTTTATTTTATTTATTTAGCTTTTGTTGACCAGGTAGGTACACTAGACAAGTTATATGCCTATTTTCAGGAATGACCTGGGAGAGTACAGCAAGGATACAGATCCATCAGAGTACATAACAGTGAGTAGAGCTGAGTACATTGAGTCATGAGAAACAGTCTAACATAGAATAGTCTACTGTAAGCAGTATTAGTTAATATGCATATGTTATCAAACCATTCTTTTTCATAGACTTTTTTATCTTTTTGTTTCCCCAACTGTTGTTTTATCAGCTCCTTTAAAATCTTTTGTTTGATTGATTGGTATAAGCCATACAACTTATTCATTTCTTTACTTTTTCTAGCATATTCCAAAGAGCCCTCTAGTTTTAACAAACATTTTTGTTTCATGGATTCCATTTCTTTTATCTTTATAAAATTTCTTAGCAATTCTTGTCTTACTTTTTGCCACTTTATTTGTTTGTTGTTCTAATTTCCACAATTGTATCTAACCAGATACTGTTTGTCTTATTTTCTCTATATGCCATGTCACTTTCTATCCATGTTTGAATTGGTCTATGATCACTATCCCAAATATCTATAATTTCCATCTTATATATTTTACTAGATGAATATATATATATATATATATATATATATATATATATATATATATATATATATAACTATAATTCCATAATATAGTACACTCAGCCACTGTTTATAGACAAAAGCGCACATTCCCTGTGTGTCACCATGGCATCTCCCAATTAAGATATGCATAATAATTTATTCATTATTTGTAATAATCTTTCTCCAGCCTTATTTGTTTATTTTTATCCATAGAATGTCTTAATGGAATTGAGAAAATATCATCTAAATTCCAGTTTGTACATTTTTCTTCTACTTCTGTCCACACTCTAGCATTGCAGTCACCTGTAATCAAAAACATTTTACCTAGATATGTGTTCTGGAGTTCTTCCAGTATATTGGCCAATGCATCAAAGTTTAAATTTATGGGAGAGGTGCTTGTGTCTCATCACCAATTCTGTATAGAAACGTGATATAGTACCATACAGTCTTGAAATGCAAGAGGTATGGTAATCCACCAGGATTCACCTAAACTTAAATGTCATTTTACCAGTTCCTGATCAAAGGTTGGTTGTGTGTGATGCTTGACCTCAACATCTCTATCTGAATGAGTAAATAATGAAAGAATGTGAATACGGTTGCTACCAGAACAATAAAAGTGAACACTGAAGCATTGGTCTCCGGTATGCACATATTCTCCCTTACTTCTTTACACAATAGCTGGTCTCCTGAGGTAATTAAATCAATCAACTATGTCACCAATAATTTCAGAGAATATCAGTGAGCAACAGGATGAACAGTTTAGCTGTTTGTCAACTATTAAGGAGTATTATGAAATGGATGGTCAAAATCCTTAAATCTGATTGGCTATGACAACTATTAACCAGGATGATATCTCAGTACATAATCCCAGTCTGAAAGTAAGTCATGCAGTCTGTCAAAATATTTTAACTGATCCTTGGCATCATAGCAATAATACCCTCCAAGGTGTGCAATATCATGGGGTATCATCCTGGCTCAGGTGGTTGAAGACAAGCAGCCTATGACCTTATGCCTCAGAATGCACCTGAAGGAGGAAGATATCTCACAATATCACACACCTTGTTGTGTATTGTTGGCTAGGAGTTCTATTCCACAAATTAACTGTCTACAATTAAGGAGGACAGACAGGCTTCAAGTCTTTTACACTGTGTGAGATAGTCTCCTTTGAGTCCAGCTCACCATCACCCTTACCTCACTACAATGTTTTTATAATGCTTTCTTATTCATCTCGAGAAGGTATTGCCAATGAAGACATTGTATGTTTCATGTTTATGTCACTCCTTACATACAGCCACTAAATATCTACAGTATAACAACAGGTTTATAAAATGCCAATTTATGTACAATCAATTTTTTATGAAAAAAATAAGGGATTAAGCCAGATGGGACTTTCTGTGCTGTATGCCCTTTGGTGTAAGGATGATGAATGTACTTTAGTGCCTGCATCCATGATGCCAGACTCAAATCATTTTTGTCACCTTGTGGTCACCTGGCCTCTGGGTATAATGGGAAATATGTATATTACCAATAATCAATATAGAAGATACTACATAACAACATCTGCAAGTACAGTAAGATAAGAACTACACATTCTCTCATTCCAATATGGTCACAAAATTATAAGTGATAACTATATAATGAACTCACACATTCAAGTACAGTATTAATATTGAAATTGTCATTGCACGAACAGCATTTATTCTTATAGAAATCACTTTTCATTATATGACAACAAAATTATTGTAATTATTGTATCTTTGTAAATCATTATATCTTAGAATGTTTATAGGGTTGATAAAAGATAGAGAGAACACTCAATAAATATTATATTACATTTGTATTAAATAGTATATGCATAACCTTTTATGATTACTACAGACATATTAATATTTTTATACATCAGAGCCAATAGAGTAATATGTTACATGCTTACTCAAATTGCACATTAACATGATAAGCGAAATTACTAGAAATGTTTTGGGTACTTTCACTTGTTTTGTAAATTATACAAGGATAATGTATGTGGGAGATACCGGCATACACATCATTTGCTTTGTTTAAAAATAAAATGTAATTGCTAAAGATTTATAATTTGTAACTTTATAATGAGCTGAGACATTAAAACTGAGATGTTGACTTCCAGTGATGTCACGGTCTGCATGGCAGCCTAGGGAAACAGCTCCCAACCCACCTGAAGATACAACTTCACCCTTCAAAGTTAAACTTCTTTCAACCACTAACTATGGATGCAGAGGAGCAGCAGGGTGAAGATAGATGTACCTAATCCCATCCCAAAAATCCAAACAACAATGGGATGGCAACAGATTCTCCATCGATATTAGTAACCAGAGCGGAAGTGTGTCCCTGGCCAGTTCCAGAGGCCTAAATTATGAAACTACAAAGGGGAGAAGTTAACCTGAAATCATTTTGAGCTCCTGATGAGGGAGATGACAGCCTCCCAAAGGGAAAACCAACAAGAATTGAGACTCCTGAATGAACTTCTCGGTGAAAAGGTGAGCTCGATTGAAGAAGCCAAAGAATGAATAGCACTCATTGAGGAGGGTGTCTTATAATTAGGGAATGCAGTCATTACCCTCTTGAAATATGTGGAAGGGTTCTAAGAGAAATGCATTGATTTAGAGGCCCAGTGCCACAGAGATAATTTATGGCTATTGGGCCTACCAGTGGGATCTAAGGTGGGACCCCTGTGTGATTATCTGGCTGATCACCTTCATTATGTGTTGGGCCTCCCAGTCAGCATGGATCTCTGGATTGAAAGAGTGCACTGGGCTTTACTCCTAAAGCCCATTGACCCAAAGGCACACCCAAAACAAATCCTCATGAAATCTGCCAGCTTGTGGACCAAGACAGAAGTCCTCCAAATTGGGTGGTGAAAGAAATAAATGATGCATAACAGGAGTAGGCTGTTCCTAGATCATGACTACCCCCCTTCCCCAATATTCAAAGAAAGTGGCTACAGTATCTGAATATTATAGGGGCCCTTAAACAAAGCAAATTAAATTCCAAAAGCCAGACAAACTATGGATTTTCTGGGAAGATGGAGTCCAAACCCACACTTCACCAACAGATGCCCTGAAATCTCTCCAGTACCTCGGCATCAAAGTGGACAGCAAGCCCCAGCAGAGACAGGATGCACCATGACCACCTCCCAACAAATGGAAGAGGGTTTTCAGATGGAATGCAAATGCCAGGGCCTCCAGATTGAGTACAGCTACATGCATGATGCAGGAAATCCTGGAAATGCTGCAGCATTTTCAGAGTAATACTGATCCCCGTGTCCAAAACACTCACAATACCTGATCAGCCATCAGTTCATTTCTTAGACCGGCTTCATTTTGCTCCATAAGTGAGTTTGAACCTCCCAGCACCTTGTGCCTTCAATATCCCTTTGCAACAGGTACTCTCTGGTTTTGTTTATCTTTGGTTTTTCCACTTGGTTCAACTCAGTGACCTTACAAATGTTTCATCTGGTGAAGTGGAGGCACACTAAGAGTTTTTCTGACCATGCACCTTCATCCCACTTGGCGGGTTACTGTCTTACATTATTTGGGCTGTGGTAGATGCCTCCCAGATTTCCTCTCAGAGGGGTATAGCATTTTGTCTTACAGTGTTAGTAGCCAAGCTTGGTTTGAGGTAGTGGACTTGGCTGGTTCCTGCATGCTGAGATGCCACCCATTAACTAAAAAGCTTAATGGCTCAGCAATACTTGCAGATTGGACTTTGAGGAAAACAGACCTTTGGCTTCAGATGCTCCACTACATATGAACCTTTCCCAACATCATTTCATGAACTGTGATTTAAGTTGTAAAGTGTGGAATAATGTATAGTGAGTTTCTCAACCTCCTACAGCTAAGCAGATAATTTTTATTAGGCTCTGCATCAAAGTAAAATACTCAGCCCTGTCTGAAGGGGAGGATCTGATAGCTACAGTAGTGCCATGGTCTGGTGTACAGTACTTTTGGGAACTTGGACATTTCTTATGGGGGAGACAAAAGGACAGAGGGATGAGGAACATGTGGGGGAAAGTAAAACAACAACAAAAAAAAGTAACACAATACCATAACATAACATAAAAATGGTACTGCTATCTCCTCCCTTCTTACTTTGTGGCCTGGTCATCCTTACAGATAAATGGGGTTACAATACAGGCTGGGAACATACTGGAGTACTCTTCAATGGGGGAGGGCAGTAGGGGTCCCTGGGGGATGCATGGTTTTGGGCCACCCAGATTTGTTCTGCAGGTTTGGGGATGTGGGGCTGCTCCTACAGGAGTGTGAAGCCTTACTCCAGCATTTGTTGCATTCAGTGACCAGCAAGATAGTCTGACTGTTGTAGACACTGATACCCCTGTTATCCCTCAAGGCTGGGAGTTAATCTGAAACTTGTAGTAATAATGGGATCAAATCTTCATCTCATAGTTAAATTATAGAATACTCAGCTTTGGGTGAAGAAGGGGAAATGGAGAAGATCGTTTATTTTCTGGTCTACAGACTGTGGCAAGTTCTTCAGTTTTTTTGGTTGTTTTTAGTGAGCTTTTGGTATGTACAAGAAGCTCGAGCAGTGATCTCTTGTCAGTGGGGGTATTACATCCCTACTTTGCCACTCTTGAGGAATGGATTGTATACTTCAGGAAGGCCAAGGAGATATTGATATCTATTCCTCTACTTTGGAAGTGTTATCCAGTTTCTTATTGTTATACTGTTTGCCTGGTTGGCATATTTTCATTTTGGAAAGCTCTGTTGGCTGTCTGGACAATTGACACACTGTGGTCCCTGGGTGGGTGGGGGGCAAAGCTCAGGCAATTGTGTACTGTGTGAGATTCATACTTACATTGTAGCACCTCTAGCACCTGTGACTGTCTCTTTTAATCAGCCCTCCTTACCATTACCCAATCCTTGTCTCAGCTCTTTCTCCATAGCACTTCTGTTATCTACCCTAATCTCCTACAATACCCACCCCCACCCTCTCCCCCCCTTCCTGCACTCCCTCCACCGCCTGTTGTTCTCTCTGTGATGTGACAGTGCCTTTGGCTGCTCTTACCTTTTGTGTCCTTGCCATGTCTTGTAACATTATTTACCCTGTCAATGCCTCTGGCTTTAGTTTAACCCAAATGTATGCACTCATATTCATGTAACTGATTGTTAACCTGTTATCCTTCCTTTGTTACTTAATTGTCTTGTTTTTTTTTTTGCTATTGTACTGCAACTGACGTGGAACCTTTGTAAAAGAGCCTTAGTTCAAAGGTACTTGTGATCCTAGATTCAAATAAATAAAAAAATAAATGGATATCACTATGGCTAACATTCCTACATATAATGTAAATGGCCTGACCTACCCAATCAAAAGAAAGAAGGTATTAACATTTCTTCATCAGATGAAAGCAGACTTTATAATGTTACAAGAAACTCATCTGTCAGAGGATGAGCATCAAAAATTAAGCAAATTTTGGTATCATCATGTGCCCTCCTCTTCAAATAAAGCTGGCAGGAGGAGAGTTGTAGTAATTATGATACCTAATCGAGTCCCTTTCAAAACTACAGAGGTTTTTTTTTTTTCTCTTCAGTATGTTTTTTGTCCAGCCATGCACCAAGCTCAGCCATGGTCATGTCCCCCACCACCTCCTGTTCCCACATGAGCTGCTTGTTCCCCCATGCCCCCTGGCTTACCCACCAGGGCAGGGTTGTGGCACTTGCCGGTGTCGTGAACATCGGGTCAGGTATTTGGGGGAGCCAGCCTGGGATCACATCAGAGGTGGTTAGGAGGGCATCATAGAGGTGCTTGGCTGGGGATTTTCTCTCCCTGAGAGGATGTTTTTTCCTCGGGGCAGGGATGTGCAATGACATCATACATCCGCCCTGCCCCCCTGGACGTCCAGACGCCGTCTGCAGTGGAACCCCCGGCCTCCACCAGGGATCCATAGTGCACTGGATGTTTGTTCCCCCTCCCCCCAGAGAAGGAGAGCAGTCCAGAGGATGCTCCATCCATCTCCCCACTACCGGCACTCCAGCGACCCAGGTCCATTACTGAACCCGGGTCGACGGCGTTGCGAGCGGAAATCCAACCGCTGTGCAGATGGGCCGGCCTACTAGAGAGGTTTTTAAGAACAAGGAGGGTCGATATATGATCTTAAAGGTTACATTCTTTTATTCTTTTATTTGTTTAATGGGTAAGCACAGTTGGACATGAAGTCCTTTTACAGTTGCGACCCACACAAACATAATGAGTGCATTCAACACAAAAGACAAAAGAACAATATAGAAGAACAGATTCCATGTCAGTATTCTTATATAAAATCAGTTAAAATAATTACATTCTCATAATGATTTCAACATATACAGTATAATGCTCAAAAACTGAAACTAGCAGTTGTCTATGTTCCCCCAAGTCCTTTTACTTTTTTCAGACAACTACTTTTGGAGAAAACAGAGCAGTTGTTAATCTGTAGGGAAGACTTGAATTTTCATTGGTTCCACAGGCTGACAGCACTTCTAGGGGACACCAGAAAGAACATCATGTAGTTAAAAAAAAAAGCTTTGTTATTGGAAGTAGGCCTCTCGGATGTGTGGAGATCCTTCAATGGATCCTCCATAGGATAGACTCATTACTTGGCTGCCCATCAGATTTATTCTAGGTTGGATCTGTTTTTGCTTCCCTTTGATGTCATGTCTAAGGTGCATAGCTGTACGGTGGTAGCCTTGAATTATCACATCATGCTCCCCTCCCCTTATTGATGGATTTGAACATCCTAAAAAAAGAACATTTTTGGGAGACTCAATACTTCTCTTTTACAAGATAAAGAAGTACAGGAACATATCCTACTCCTGATACAGCAGGCACTGGCAGAAAACTCTGACCCAGATTGCTCGGCTTAATATGGGATATAGTCAAAGTTATAGTGAAAAGGAAAATTAGAGCAACAATGGCAGGAAAAAAAAAGGCTCAGATAGAAAAGCAAAAATAATTAGAAGATAAAATACACAAATTAGAAGGCTTACAGCAACAAAAATTAAATAGACAGAGGGATAAAGAACTGCTTAAATTCTTCCCCTTTAGCATAATATGATGTCAGAACCATCCATTGCTTAACCTAACCCAAAATGTCAGCATCAGATAGAATGAGTTAATTTAAAGAAGGAATTGAACAGCATACTAGATTACAAAGTTGAGCAGAATCTGAAATACCGTCACCAACGTTGCCACGAAGGGGGCCCTCAGGCTACAAGTCTGTTAACCTGTAGATTGTGAGCTCAGAGAGCCCAGGCCCACATCATTAAAATAACATACTCCATCACAGCAGCCAAGGTAACAGTAATAGCCCATATCTCAGAAGCCTTCAAGCACTATTATCTCACCCTATATCAAAGTAGGCTGAGTCAACAGAAAGAACTTTAAGACACATACCTTCAACAACTTAACTTACCACAGCTCACCCAGGGTCATAATATAGCCATGATAGCCAACATTAGAGAGGCAGAAGTCCTTCCCATGATTGCTGATATTAAAACAGGTAAATGCCCAGGGTCGGATAGGTTCCCCGCAGAATTTTATAAAAAATGTTATAAAAATTTCACCAGGGAAAATGGGGGTGCTGCATCATACATGGGAGGAGACAGAGATACTGAGGAGGGGGGGACCCTTACCGATCGGCAGGTCTGGGGAGAGGGGGAGGCATCACTGGCAGGTGGGGGAGGGCTAAGCAGGAGAAGGGGTACGAAGTGGAAATCACAGCAGAGAGTGAGGAAGCCCTCAGCTCCCTTAAGAGGGAGAAAGCACCGGGGCCGGATAAATTACATCCCAGAGTGCTGAAGGAACTTGCAGATGTCCTGGCGAAACCCCTGGCAGAGCTTTTCACCATCTCTCTGAGGACAGGGTGGGTGCCCCAAGACTGGAAGGTGGCGCATATAGTGCCTATCCACAAGGGGGGATCAAGGGAGGTGGCAGGGAACTACAGGCCTGTCAGCCTGACCTCGGTGGTGGGCAAGGTGATGGAGGGCATTGTCAAGGAGAGGGTAGGGGGGACCTGGATAAGTCAGGGTGCCTGGACGATAGACAGCATGGATTCATCCCAGGGAAATCATGTCAGACAAACCTGGTGGAGTTCTATGACTGGATGACAAGTGCCTTGGACCTGGGTAGACCAGTGGATGTCCTCTTTCTAGACTTCAGCAAGGCATTTGACTGTTCCTCACGTGGGCCTGTTGGATAAGCTGGGAGAAATGGGGTGGGAACCAGATGATCCGATGGATAGGCAATTGGCTCCAGGACAGGACCCAGAGGGTCATGTAGTTGGTGGGATAGTCTCATCCCAAGGAGGGTCATTAGTGGGGTCCCACAGGGATCAGTCCTTGGGCCCCTTCTGTTCAACGCCTACGTATCTGACATAAGGACAGGAATCAGGAGTGAGATGAGTCTCTTGTGGATGACTCGAAACTGGGGGCGGTGGTGGATGGGGAGGAGGGGAGGGTGGCCCTACAGGGGGACCTGGAGGCTCTGGAAAGATGGTCTAGAAAGTGGAAGCTGAGGTTCAATGCAGGGAAATGCAAGGTACTCCACCTGGGGGCCAGAAACCCAGGTCAAGTGTACACCCTGGGGAAATGCTACAAGTCTCGATGGCTGAGAGGGACCTGGGGGTGGTGGTGGATGTCAAGATGAACAACTCTGAGACTTGTAGGAGGGCAGCAGCCAAGGCCAACAGGATGCTGGGATGCATCGCTAGGGGGATCACCTCCAGAAGGAGGAAGTGATACTCCTCTGTATAATTGCTTGGTGAGGCCACACCTTGAGTACTGCGTGCAGTTTTGAAGGCCACACTTAAAGCGGGACATTAACCTCCTGGAGAGGGTCCAGAGGAGGGCAACCAAAATGATTTGGGGCTTGGGGGACAGGACCTATGAGGAGAGGCTTGAAGAGCTAAATATGTACACATTGGAAGAGAGAAGGGACCGGGGGGACATGATAGAGGTCTTTAGGTACATGAAGAGGGTAAATAGGGGAGGAACAGTCGGGGTGCTTCGAAGGAAGGAGGAAGGGGCCACTAGAGGGCATGGCTGGAAGCTGGAGGGGGGAAGATTCAGGGGAGAAAGGAGGAGGTGCTACTTCACTGAGAGGGTGGTGGAACCATGGAATGCACTGCCTAGGGGGCTGGTGGAGGCAGAGACAGTGGAGGGGTTCAAGAGGGGGTGGGACAGGTACAGGGGAAGGGTTCTGGAAGCAAAATCCATTGCAGCAAGAATATCCGGAACTGGGAAGGGAGAAGCCAGAGAAGGCGAGGGACAGCAAGGTCAGCACCCAGGTTGGGGACTGACCAAACGAGCAGACACGAAAGACCGTTAGGCCTATTCTGCTGGCATTTTAGTATGTTAGTATGTTAGAGTCAACGGCTCCGCTACTCAAAGAAATCTTCATAGAGGAGTTGGCTGAAGTAGGCAAATTACCACCTTCATGGAATTATGCTATCATTTCTATAATTCCCAAGCCCGGCAAGGACCCAACTTTATGTCAATCCTATTGCCCCATTTCCATTTTAAACATAGATTATAAGTTTTTGACTTGTATTCTTCCTAAAAGATTAGAAAGCCTGATGCTGCATTTAGTGGCATTACACCAAACAGGATTGAAAACTGGTAGACAAGCCCCAGAAAATATAAGGAGAACAATCCCTATAATTGATCATATGCACCATACCAAACAATCTGCCATTATTATGAGTATCGATACTGAGAAAGTATTTGATCGGGTGGATTGGAATTACTTATATAGGGCCCTTGCTGTTTTCTCCCCCCAACATTTATTAGTCATATTCACACACTATATGTGGTGGCTCTGGTGTATATAAGGGCCAGTAGATATATGTCTGAAGTGTTTGCCTTGGCTGAGGGAGGAGACAAGATTGTCCACTTTCTTGAGTTCTACTTGCACTATATATCGAACATCTGGCACAAAGAATCAGACAGGAACACTCTATCACAGGGGTCACCGTAGCTCAAACAGAACATAAAACTGCACTGTACACAGATGACGTGCTATTGTACCTGACCAACCTGCAAACATTGTTAGAGTTATGGAGTTGGTCCACACATTTTTTCTATACTCAGGTTACACCTCAAACATGACAAAAATGGACATTCTGTCCTTAAACTATACACATCCCCAGACTATGAAGGCTCGACATCCAATGAAATGGGAGCTGCAACAACTAAAATATTTAGATATTTTCATATGAGCCAATAACTGTAATCTCTACTCGGATAATTATACTCAACTAAATACTTTAAAAGAGGATTTTAAAAGATGGGCAATATTACCACTTCCATTTCACTCATGAATTCACACCATAAAAATTAATTTATTACCCAGATACCTTTATCTCTTCCAATGTGCACCTTTATCTCTTCCAATATGTACCCGTGATTTTAACCTAGGCCTGGTTCAAAATGGCTCAACACCAGATTTTTAAGTTTATCTGTGCTAAAACTACATCTAGAGTCTGTACCCAGATACTTTAAGCCAGAAGAGAATCTGAGGGGGTTGGGCGGTACCTTCCTTGGAGGAATACTGGCTTTACTTTGGGGAAACCCGGAATACAGAGCCCAGTGGAAAAACATAGAGATGCATATGGCATGGGAGATGCTGCTGCCTGCCCCACTATTTAACCACTCTGGCTGGTCAGCTGGCACCCTGCTTTATTTGGAGGCCTTGAAGGTCACCTGGAAAACTTGGGAGAAATTCCAACATAATCCTAATTTCAAAATTCATCAATGGTGATTCTGATGGCTGGCAGGGAATGCAGATTTCCCACCAGGTCAAGTGGATCATTGGTATAAGTGCAAGATTAAAGTAGAATTCACCTGCTCAGTGCAGTGTATACAGGGACAAATAGTATATCCCTTTGAACAATTAAAAAAACAATTCGGTTGGAGAGCAGAAGACAGATTTAGATACTATCAGCTTCGAGACTGCATAAACCAACAATTAAGACATGAACAGAAACAAATCTTTACGTAACAGTCTGATAAAATACCCTTGATTTCATTACACCCAATCGAACAACAAAAAGGAGCTTTATCGCTGATATACAAATTTATGGTGCAGAATAGGTCCAAGGAGGCCTCTTCTATAATAAATAAATGGCAAGTGGAGCTTCAATCTGATGGAGTCCCTGCTGAAGGAAAGAATTGTAGCTTTTTTGGAGGAAAGTGTTCAGCTCGACAAACATCAGGACAGTTTCACGGCATGGAGGTCCTGCCAGACACACCTGACTGATTTTTTTCAAGTGGGTCACCAAAACAGTGGATCAGGGTGGGGCAGTACATGTGGTTTACCTGGACTTCAGCAAAGCTTTTGACTTTGTTCTGCACAGGTGACTAGTCAATAGACTGGATAACACGGGGGTCAGGCCCAAGGTAACAGGCTGAGTCAGAAACTGGTTAAATGGGAGAACATAGAAGGTATTAGTGAATGGCACTATGTCAGAGGAGGGTGCGGTGATTAGCGGGGTCCCACAGGGTTCAGTTCTGGAGCTGATCCTCTTCAACATATTCATCAGTGACATTGTGGATGGACTGAAGGGAAAGGTGTGCTTGTTTGCAGATTACACCAAAATTGGCAACAGGGTGGACACATCAGAAGGACAACAAAGCATGGAATCTTATCTCCAAAACCTGGAGGAGTGGTCAAGGACCTGGCAATTGAAATGTATTGCCTAAAAATGCAAGGTCACACACCTGGGAAAACGTAACCCAGAGAAACTGTACTCAATGGGTGGAGAGCAGTTGTTGGCTACTAGGCAGGAGCGAGACCTGGGGGTGATCATATCAGATGATGTCAAGGTCAGCAAACAATGTAATAAGGCAGCACTAAAATCTAGTGGCATCCTAGGGTGGATAGGAAGGGGCATTACAAGCAGGAGGCATGAAGTGATCATGCCTCTGTATCAGTCCCTGGTAAGGCCCCACCTGGAGTACTGCATCCAGTTCTGAGGGCAGCACTTCCGGAAGGACATAGATAGGCTGGAGACAGTACAGAGAAGAGCAACAATGATGGTGCAGGGCTTGCATCAGAAACTGTATCAAGCAAGACTCGATGAACTCAAAATATACTCCCTAGAGCAGCGCAGGAAGTGAGGGGACACAATAGAAATATTTAAATATCTTAAAGGCAACAACAAGGTACAGGTGCAGAATGTCTTTTAGGTGAAAGACTACAACAGGACTAAAGGACATGACCTTCACCTTAAGGGAGGAAAGTTGAGGAGCAACATGAGGAAATTCTTCTTAACAGAGTGCATTGTCAAACGGTGGAATAGCCTGCCAGAGAGGGTGGTGGGAGCCACGACAGTGGGGTAATTCAAGCGGGTATGGGACATAAAATGTGGGATATTCAAGCGGGCAGCTAAGTAAGGTGGGGGTAGGAAACCAAGAGCAGACTTGATTGATCATACGGTCCACATCTGCTGAGAACTGCTATGTTTATATGATAATTTACACGTACACATAAAGAATGGGAAAAAATATGGAAGAGTTCTTCTGTGACCGTGTCCTCCCCGAGATGGCATGAATTTGCTTGGAGGATCAAAGCATGCTATTTGATCAATCCTGCCCTTAAAGCAAAGTGGGACTGAGCTTTCTCGGTGGCATGCTGGAGAAGGTGTGGGACACCTGTGGAAATCACAGCAACATTTTCTGGCAATGTGCAACTCTTCACCCATACTGGAACTAAGTGACCAAACACATGCAAAAAAATGTTTTAGCTTGAGCAATGCACCTCAAAGTAGTAACACAGTATTAGGACTCAAACTGACTTTAATGAAAGGGAAAGAAGCAGCATATTCATGGTATATTTGCAATGTGGCCACACTGAAAGCATCACTCATAATTGGCATCAGCTAGTTCCACCAACAGTACATGACTGGACAACAGTCATGGGGGAAATAGCCAAAATGGAATGACTCACCTACCAGGTGCAAGGGTGACAGCAGGAATAGGGATGGACTAAAGGATCGGTTTCACTATATATCATGTCTTGTGAAATGTTCTCATCCTTACTAACCCTTACATAGAATCATTGAATCATAGAACCATAGAAGCTTGATGGCAGAGAAGGACCATACCGGCTCATCTAGTCTGTCCTTTTTTTCCTCCCACACCTCCCCGTCCCTGCCAGCCCCCGCCCTCCCCTGATACTCAACCTCATATGCTTGTCCCATGCCTTCTTGAATTCTTCCAGTGATTTTGCCCCCACCACTCTTTCTGGTAGTCTGTTCCAGGGCTCCACCACCCTCTCCATGAAGAAATGCCCTCTCACATTGCCCCTGTATCTTTTTCCTTGCAGTGTGAGGCTGTGCCTTCTAGTTTTGACTCCCTCCTTCCTCTTAAGTAAACCCTCTCCTCCCACTTTATTGAGTACCTTTACATATTTAAAAGGTTCAATCATGTCTCCCCTTTCCTTCCTTCCTTGTCTCCAGTGTGTGCAGATTCAGCTCCTTACACCTCTGCTCATATGACATTCCCTGCATACCCTGCACCATCTTGGTTGCCCTTCTCTTAACCCTCTCCAGTGCATCTATATCCTAGCAGAGATGTGGCCTCCAGAACTGAACCCCATATTCCTGGTGCAGCCTCACCATGGCTTTGAAAAGGGGCATTATTAGCTCCTCTTTCTCCTAGTAATGCCCCTGCCTATACATGACAACATTCCATTGGCCTTTCCCACTGCCCTGCTACAATGGATTCCTACATTAAAGTTTGAGGAGACTATGATCCTCAGATCCCGCTCCTGTTCTGTTCCTTTAATTTCCTCCCCACCTCGGGTGTACCCTGCTCTACTGTTCCTACTCCTCAAGTGCATAACAGCACACTTCTTGGCATTAATTTTCAGCTGCAATGTCCCAGACCATTTTTTATGCATCTTTAAGTCCTTCCTCATGTCCTCCACTCCCCTTGGGGTGTCCACCCTATTGCATATTTTTGTCTCATCAGCAAATAGGCACACTCTCCCCCTCAAACCCTCAGCAATATCACTGATGTAGATATTGAAGAGAAGCAGACCCAAAAGTGACCCCTGTGGCACTCCACTCTTCACTCTTCACCCTCACTGTCCCAGAGTGCACCCCATTTAGCACCACCTTCTGAGTTCTTCCTGACAGCCATATATCCTTACAGAAATATAAGTGTGTTGCATACATGCAGAATGCATGCCACATGCTTAATTGTGCAGTGTTTGCATGCGGTTAGCATACACAAAGTGAACCTATGTGAACCAGGTCCAAAAAGCAAATCAGGTTCGCATGTTGCAAGCTTGACATGTGTGAAGCAGCTAAGTTGGTGGGAACATCTTCTAAAAATCATATAAGGTTAGAGTGTTGCATGCTTGACATGACTGCAGCAATTAAGCTGGTGAGAACATCATTTAAAAGTTACATCAGGTTCACATGCTGCATGCTTTCCATGTGTGCAGCAACTAAGCTGGTGCAAATCTCATCTAAAAAAACACATCGGTTTCTATTTCTCATACTACTGCTAGCATTTAGAGCCATTAGAATACATTTGTTATTGATTTCCCATTCAAATTAGTTAAACTCATTAATTCTGATCCTTTTGCAAGTTGTTTAATGGCTTTTGATTTTTGTCATTAAATTTCCATTAATTTAATTAATTAAGTATTGTTTGCTTAATGCATTAAATAACTAGGATATAGTGATCCAACATCCTACATCCCAGATGTGCAAAGAGGGCTTCTGTGTTGTGAAGCCTGACCTTTTTGTTTTTTGGCCATGTAAATCCCCTTATGCATATTTAGTACTACAAATGTGTTTCTCCATGACTGATTTGGCTCACTTACTTTCCTTTTGTCATTCTGTATGGAGCATATACACTATGGCCATGCTCATAGAAATAGAAACATAGAAGTTGACGGCAGATAAGGACCGCAAGGCCCATCCAGTCTGCCCATTTCTTTTTCTACCTTATAAATGTGCCATCGGCCTTTGCTCTGTCAGTGACCTATCTATTCATAGTCATTTGTATTGCTCCCTTATGCCTATCCCATGCCTGTTTGAAGCTCTGCACTGTATTCATAGCCACCACTTCTTGTGGTAAGCCATTCCATGCATCTACCACCCTTTCTGTGAAAAGAATTTCTCACATTCCCCCTTAATCGCCTCCCTCTAATCTCATGCTGTGTCCTCTTGTCCTGCTATTTTTCTTATATTTAAACATGTTAGACTCTTTCACCTTGTTTATGCCCTTAAGGTGTTTAAATGTCTCGATCATATCACCTCTCTCCCTCCTTTGCTCAAGGGTATACATATTGAGCTCCGTTAATCTGTCCTCATATGTCTTCTGATGCAGTCCCTGCACCATTTGGTTGCCCTTCTCTGGACTGCCTCAATTTGAATTAATGTCCTTGTGAAGGTGTGGCCTCCAATACTGCATTTAGTACTCCAGATGGGGCCTAACCAATGTCTTGTACAGAGGGATTATTACCTCCTCTTACGACTTGTGATACCCCTACTAATACACCCTAACACCCCTAGCCTTACCTACTGCTTTAGAGGTCTGCTTGGATGATTTTAGGTCATCAGTGATGATGATGCCCAAGTCTCTTTCTTCCTTTGTGACTGCTAGCAACTCCCCTTCCAGCCTATAAGTGGCTTCAGGGTTTCTCTTCCCTATGTGCATGATTTTGCACTTCTTTGCATTAAATCCCAGTTGCCACTCTTCTGACCATTCTGCTAGTTTATCCAGATCAAGATCAGCAGTCTTTGAGCTGAGTAGGGTCTTTGAAGCATGCATCATGCCTCACATTTTGTTACTGAAATGAGGGTCATGGGCACTCAAAATGAGGGACAATGAGGACACTAACCCTCATGATGATCATGACACATTCTGAAACCTGGAGATACAGTGCCTCAGAACATAGTGGAAGCCATTTTATTTACTTGTTAGCACCTGAGAATGAATTTCTACCATAAAGCAGGGGTGCCACCCCTCCCACATTTGTGCCTACAGTAGCCTGTTCTTTTGGTGTGGCAATAATGGCATGATATTTGGATTTAATATTCTGCACAATAAGAGCCCCCCTGGCTTGTGTGCACTCATGCTGCAGGTGCACTCCTGACTCGACTGTCTCTGTATTGTGTTGTCCACTCTCTCTACCTATTAGTGGTGGCACCATCACACGTGACGTGGAGGAGATTCAGCCAAGTAGGAGCAGATGAGTCATGTGAATGTGACACTGTCTTACCCTCCCACAGAGCAAACAGGCTGCACACAACAACTTGGAGGAGTCGATGTGCACTGAACTATAAATAGCAGTGTTGTGGTGGCATAATTTTGTTGGTCTACTCTTAGGGAGTCTGTCTTCCCAGGTGACTGAAGGGGCAGAGGGTGAGCTAGAAGATAACTAGAGACTAGGCTACCTACTTACTCAACTTGGCTCACCTCACAAAAAAAATACAGGTCCCCTGCTGCAGAAAGCTAGGCCTAGCAGCAGTGGTGACAGTGGTGTGGATGGTCTTCATAGGCCTTGATTAGTGCAGTGCAGCAGCAACCATGGCAGCAGCCAAACAAGAAACAAGCAACACAGGTTGGGTGGGTTCATTTGGTGAGGTGACTTGGTCATGGACCATGTTGGGGACCTGGAATGGAGGGGTCTAGCATCCAGTTTCTGGCAGAAGGATGGAGGAAGAGTGGACTGAAAACTGGGTTGGTGGCACACTAGGCCAGGTTGTAGGTTCTGGCCAGATGACTGAGTAAGCAAAAGTAAATAATTTTTTTAAAGGAGAATTGGGGAAGGAAGAAAGACTGAAATATTGATGTGTTTTTCATATTTCTGTGCCTTTAGGCAGCTTCATGACACATATTATATTGGTATTGGATTGAATGGAATTGGGGAAAGAAATTGGGGAAAAGTTGTTGTATTTTTGGGGGGGGAGGTTATTCAGAACTTCAACCAGGGAAAAAAATGGTTAGTAACTGGGTGGGGTTAAGTCCACATCTGATACACTGCTTCAGGATATAGACAGATGAATCTTATACATCTGAATTTTTCCTGATTTTCATATCACTTTTCAGTCACAACAAATAAAGTTTACCTTTAAGAGACATTCCATATATCCTAGAGCTTGCCACCAAGGGGTTAACTAGCAACTAGCCTCCACTTGTTGCTGGCTCACCCCTGCTGAAATGTGAAATTGTGCCCCTGCCATAAAGTCTAAATTTACAGCACATCCTCTGTCTGAGCAGCATGTTTCTTATGAGGGATGGATGAAGAACAGAACAGAACAGTTTTCAGGGGTAAAATGAGGACTGTCCCTTGCATTCAGGACAGTTGAGTGGTATGGTATGCATAGACTATTGGAGCCCGACTATAGTCAGGCTTATGCTCCCTCAACCAGTGAAGCTGATCTCCATATCCCCACTCTCAAGCACAGTATGACATGGGGCAAGGGAGACTGAAGGGGGCGAGCACCATTGAAATGTATGTTTTTTTATTACTATTTTATGCATTATTGATTGAGAATTGGAGATAAATGAAGGCCACTGATTGACTAACAAGGGCCTTGTTAGTAGAACAGTGGCCTTCATTATTCTCCAACTCATCATAACATATCAAATAGTAATAAAAATAACTCCATTCATTTCAAGGGGATATGGCCACACTCTGACCCATGGACATCATCTCTTAAAGACTCCTGCCTCTTGCATCCTAGTACTCAGGTAAGAGACTCTCAACATATATATATATATATATATATATATATATATATATATATATATATATACTTGTAGGTTGTCTGTAGCAGCATGGCCACCTGCTGTAGTGTGTGTGCATGGGGGGACTGGCCATGTGGATGGGTATCGAGTTATTACTACTTTTGTGTTTGCCCCTTAAAGTCTGTTTGCATGGAAACATTCAAAATTATGAAGAGAAAATAGTAGGAGTACAGACCAGACAGAAGTAATTAAGCAGTGTTGTGGATAACTATGTATTGGTGTGGGAAGAATCATGTGTTTCCATTGGTATGTGTGTTACAGTTCAGCTGTGCAGCAGAGATGAGAGGAGACAAGAAAACTAAAAAAAGTATAACAGTGGCTAAAAGCATGCTGTATGCATGCAGAGGTATGCAGCTTTGTATTGAAGTACAAGTGAGCCATATGTGTGCAGACAGTATAGCTTAGTGGTTAAAGGCACTGAACTGAAAACTAGGAGACTTGAGAGCCGAAGACCTGGGTTTGAATCTAATCAACACCCACTTGTATATGGTGTGATCCTGAGAAACTCACTAAACTTTTATGTGTGCAGTTATCAGTGACCACTTGCTTTTTCCACACATGCCACATGCCTGCAGTCTGTTCCAATTTAACAGTAAAAGCATGCTTTCCACACTTGCTTGTTTCATGCATGCCACATGCTTGCAATTGATTCCAATTTAATATTGAAATCATGCTTGCAGCACACATATCACATTGGCAGTTTCATGTGTGAAGCATGAAATCATTTCACATTATTATTTCTGTAAGGGAGCAGATTAACAAAAAAAAGTTTGACCTTCTGTAATACAAAAGAGGTGATAGCTTCTCACAGAACCTGGTGGGAGGGGATAAGAAACTTACTTCCATGTCATTGAGCCATTCTAATGTCCATTTTGGATTACTGCAGCTGGAGGCAGTCGCCCCCCCAGCCCCTCACCTGCCAGGGTCCACCCCCATGTAAATGATATCTTAGTCATTTCCCAATGTTTTACAGTCTTCAGATGTTGGGTTATTTGCTCCTGTTCTACAATTACTGTTTTTATTTATTACAAGAAAATAAAGCAATACAGGATTGTAATAAGAATGTAATAGGTACAATTTTGCTGTACACAGCTCTCGATATCTGTACTCATGCTGTTTAATGCTACTTCTACTTGTTGATGTCTTCTGGCATGTCACCAATATCATCAGTAAAATATAAAAAAAAGTCTGAGATGTCATCTCTGATCCAAACGCTCTCCAGATCATCTTAGCGGTATCATAGAAAAGATCTTAAAGCAGTACATTTGTACTGCCTACTAAGGCAAGGCACACTGCTGACCAAAAAAGTGGATTGGGGACTGCAGACTTAAGAAGGGAAAAGCCCAAAGAGGTGCATTTGTTTTGAAAAGGCTCACCAGGCCTCTTCACGGGAACCCTGGTATACATAATTATCTATCCCTATGCCAAGCCCAATCACTCCTACAACAATGAATAAACTTTGGGCACAGCAGTTGGACCTCAAAGGAGCCCAAGAGTCAGTTCACAATATTAATGTGACACAGACAATATTCAGATACAAATTAGGTCTCTCTGCTGAAAAAGGCTCAAAAAGTAAGAGCAGCATGGTCTGCCATGTCTTTATAAACAAAAATCAGCCCGTATTATCATCCTTCCAGCAAACACTATAAACTGGCTACACACTGAACTTCTAAAGATGCTAAAGACTTTACTTGCTTATATTCATCTGGTCTTTTGTCACACCATCTTGCCCTGATGCCCCTAACAAGCATAAACCACCACCAATCATGTCTTCCATGTAGCCAGGTGACAAAAGTAACTTACATAGGTAAAAAAGACAAATTAAGCATTTTATTGTGTTACTCCTCAGGCTAAAAGTTGAGTTCTGTCAGAGCCCTATCCTTGCAAAGATTTTTATAGGCCTCGGCTTATAATTTCCTGTGCTCAGCATTTAAAATAGGGGTTCAATCTTGAGGACAAAGCTGTCATGCAATCATTATCATTATGGAAAAAGGGCTTAAAATTCACTTAGAAATCATTTAGAACCCACATCAACATTGACTGAAACAAAAAATTCAATATAAATAATTTCAACAAGACATTTAAATCTTTAAGGTGATCTAAAACATGTAACATATAGAAATATCTTAAAAGTCCATATTTATAAAATATAGCCATTGATTAGTGTTGACACGATGCCTGAGCCATTAGTTCCTTTTGGAGTAGGATCAAAAAAAGAAGTAAGAGTTCCACCTGCTCAAAAAAGGCAAATGAATGTATAGCACAAGTTGAGAACTAACTAAATCTTGCCAAATGTTTGTTCTCAAAAAGTCATAAGAGACTAATTCTTTTTAGTGGTCCTGAATGAGATTTATAAAATGTGAGCAGACCAGTAAAATTATTCAAGTTTGAAGCCCCAAAGACCGCTATTTGTCTGGTAAAATTATAGAAACAGTGATACATTTCAACAACGATAAAGGATATACCTTGTTGATTGCTATTTACCCTGTCTCTGAATTGTTATTGCCTGTACCTTTGTAATTCTCCCGGGTCACACCTGAAAATAGGCACTTGATTGTCTAGCATGCTTACCTGGTAAACAAAAGCTAAATAAATACAATAACCATCTGTACTCAGCTGCATTTAAAATCTTACCTATTGATAAAGTACCTCAGGCTGCCCAGTACAGGTCTCCAGGTTCAAAGTCATATTAGGCTAGCAGACAATGCAAACAGTGATTAATATCAAAAGGTCATTCTCCCTCAGAGGGAGTCAATACAAATCTATTGAAAGCAGCTTGCTAAACAAACAAAGCCTGATATATAGGCTGAATATAAAGAAAACATGGCACATTACTTCAATTCAGTAGTGATACTATATGAAAGGAGAAATAGAGAAACTGGCACAATAAATATAGAAAACTTGTAATACTGGTACTCACTCAGCTAGATGAGATACTAGCTGTTGCCATGATTTTCATGTACAGTAGAATAAGGCAAGTGAGAAAGCACACACAGATATCTAACCAGAGGAAAGAAAATCAATTAGAAAATACCACAAACAGCTTTCATAAGCCAAACCTGCCCCTTCAGTCATGAGCAACAGAGTCAGACTGGTCTGGAGTATGTCCTAGATGTATATATACAAATATAAAATCTATGCATCTAATCATAAAAGGGATTGAAAACTGCCATAGGTATGTTAATAATAATTGTAGTATTCAAAAATAACAATCCTTTGTTTGATGCTAATGAGTACTGCTGCCTTAATAAACTGGCAGTAATGGTGATTTAAAACCTTTAATTCACAATTCTGTTAGTGAAACTATGCTTTAAATAATGTATTGCATGATCATGGTTTAAAAGATTGTATTTAATCCACAGTTAAACCTATACTTTAATGACACTAGATTACCATGAACATGTGTTTCAATTCATTCAGTCAGTGGCCAGCCAAGGTGATGAACAAATGGCCTCCACTGATCACTCCTCCAATAACAAGTATTCTTTCACTTCCAAACCATCGGTATCCTTTACTTTTGGTGACGGAGGGTAGATTGGGTACTAGGCATGTTTGTGTGAGAGGTTCATTGCCTTACATTTTGTGGTCAGGACTGGGGGGAATGAGGTTGGTATTAGGATACCATTATCACTTTTTCTAGCACTATCTGGTTGCAATGAAAATATGCCCTTCCCGCATTCACTGTCCAGAAGCACCCACACCATACTTCTCAAAGCAGCCCTGTCCAAATTCTCAAAATAACCCTTCCCCCACTCACTTGGATCATAGAAACATAACAATAGGAAAGAGAGGGTAAGCTACAGATCATTTAGGATCTGCTGTATATGAAACAGTTAAGGAAAATGGGCAGACTATGTGGGCCAAGCAGTCCTCATCTGCCATCAAATTCTATGTATCTATGTTTTTATGATGCAAGTCAGCAGTAAAAAGGTTATTTTGAGATTTTGGACAGGGTTGGAAGGAGAATTATGGTGTGGGTGCTTTTGGACAGTGAGTGGGGAAAGGGTGTATTTTCATTGCAACCAGGTAGTGCTAGATAGAGGGGCAATAATGATATCCCACAGAGTGAAGGGAAGGAACTTTAGCTTTTTTAAACAACCTGCAGCAAGCACTCCACAAAGTGACACTTTGCAGGCAAAGTGGCAATTCATGGAGTCTTGGCCAGGTGAAGCACTATGCTATGTGGCACTTCAAAACAAAGTACAACTTTGCATTGACTTTATATATCAAAGATGACACTTCACTATGTGGAATACTTCATGAAGAGCCATAAAAGGTAGCAGCATTTGGCATAGTGCTCTGCTTAGCAAAGTATTTTCACTTTTCACCCAGCTAATTTGAAACCCATAGCATGGTCCTTCCCATGATGAGCCTACTTGAATGTTACACGTAGTTATGTAGAGTCTTCCACAGCAAGGCTAGTACTGGAGGTTGTCTGGGCAGGGACATTGGTGGTGGTGATGACAAAGACCAAGATGATGGTGGTGGAAGATGAAGAGACACCACTAGTTTATTTGAGTCATCATAGTAGCTGAATAAAATCTGGCATGGTAGAAGACAGTGACTTAGAAATCCCTTGCATGGAATGAAGCTAATATAAAACATCTTATCATGCTTCATACTTTTTAAAAAGTTCTCCCCCATGTATGAAAACAGCATACTTGGAGATGGTGATATGTTTGAAGGAGGCAGGTGGCTTATGTACATTTCACTAACAATATATGGAGCAGTAGTGCAAACTAAAGATTCCTGAGTGTTGTTGCCATTGGGTTGTGTCCAGATCAAACAGCACCACTGTTCTCATCCTATCACTGCTGCCAACTGCTCCCTATACACATTATACTGGAGAAGACAGCCTCAGAGAGACACAGCAGTAGAGAAAGTGCCTTACTGTACTGTACTTAATGTTTCAGTCATGGAGGGGAAGCACACTGGGAAAACATTCTTATTTTTGTCCAAACACTACTAGATATCTAGATATAACCTCATGATTGGTAGGTGGGCATGTTGCTTATGGGATGTGGCAAAACATGCTGTAGTCAATTAATAATGGGAATTTCTGGCATGCACATTGTGTTGTACATGCACTAAATGTTTTTGTTAGTCATGTGCTTGACAAACATGCACAGTTAAAAGAAACAGTCTGTATGTGACAGCATGAGATATTAACATCATTCCCCAAACATGCACAGCTCCTCTGCCAGTACCAGCAGAAGCACAGTGTTCCTCAACATTATTTAATCAAATAATTTATACAGTACACACTAAAACTCCATATTTTATATGTTGGAGAGGTCTGTGAATCAGAAATGTGTGTTCCATACTTTGGAATTTAAGAATGTGGTATGTGGGTGATATCTGTCACAGGCACGGTGTGTTTTGCAAAATCTCATTCTACTTCTGCATCCAGCATAGTTTGTACAGGCCCTCAAATATTTCAGTGTAGAAGCAGTAACCCATTGAATGGTCCTTCCTATGGTAAGTCTACTTGTCTACCATTCATACAGTTATTTAAAATCATTTATAATAAGCAAACAATGCAAGGCTGGTGTGAGCTCTCATGGTGGTGGTGGTGGTGACGGGGTGACAATGACTATGATGATGGTGGTGGAAGAAAATGTGACACCACTAGTTCATCTAAGTCTTCAAAGCAGCAACAATAGGAAGTAATACTCTGTAAAGATGTGACAGGTGTTTCTTACACCACTTGCAGACAGTTTTGACAGCATTAGCTCAGGGGTACAATTTGGCATCTCTACACTACTGTATACAAAATATAAATATGTGTCCCCCCCAGATAAATAGTGTTTCAAAAAGAAACTGTTGTGTGCACATGTGGTAGGGAAGCAAAGAGAGCTTGAAGAAACCACCCAGAATGTGCATTTACAACGTCCTGCTTGTACTGTCCCTAATCTTCCTTTGTGTTTTCGGTGTGCCAGTGCCAGGATTGAGTGGGATGACTTCAAAGACTTAGATTGTGATTATCCTGAGATAACCAATAACATTTATGGGATTTGGATAATGAATTCTGGCACTATTCAAACATTTTGGAGGAAGATTTAGATTTGCTACCAGAGTACATGATGTAGGCATATATAGCAGAGCCACCAACAAGAAGAAACAGTGATTCAGTCAAATTCTGATGACAGGCAAGTCAGTTAGCCTGCATTGGCTAAAGTGGCTTTATATGTTCTCAGATGCCCACCAACACTGATTACTTCAGAAAGATGTTTTAGTCGCACTGGGGATATTTCCTCACCATATTACGTAATAATAGATCCAGAGATTCTCAAATGCTTAGCCTTTTTCAAACTCAACTTACCATCAATAATTTAACTATTAACTGAATTATTGACATGGCCAACAAGTGGCATCTTCTTCTCTCCCCACTCCTACAACTCCTGGTGGCAAGTCTCCCTAGACTTCTACTGACACTGGTACTGCAGTACAGCTTACCAGTTCCAGCAGCCATGGTAGCAAAATTACTACTCAGACACATATCACCACCACATGTTCTCCTCCTTCTGACGACAATATGATGATTTTCACATTATCATCATCAACAGATCAATATGGTCATCTGTGCCATTCACAAAGTCATTATCAGTGAACTAAGACCCATCACCCAGCACCAGTACAATGAAAGGGACAGTGATGGAGTGACTGTCCATCTCACTGCCTGATCTCCAATCTGATAGTATGTAGTCAAATGACTATAGCTTTCACTGCAAGCATATAGTGGCTGTGTTCACTGTTCACCAGGGTGGGATCATGAGGGAGAGGGTGTTGCAACAGAGTTGCATCCCTCCAGCTGTACCTCTCCACAATTCATTCACTCTTCTGGTGGATAGTGGTTCCTCTATGGAGGCACCTGGAGTGGAGACCAAGAGGTATGCTGGCAACCTTCATAAAGAAGACCCACAGGTGGGTGGCATGGGACCTCACAGAGGAAGGAAACAACTTCTGGGACTCAATCATTAGGGGGGTAGCAATGGGGGAGAGGAAGGGGAAAGGGAGGTAAGGTGTCTGCCTGGTGCCATGGCTTGGAGGGAAAGGAAGCAAATCCTCAGGATCATGGGAGCTGCTGCACAAGGGAGGGAGGGAGCTGGATGTCATTGTCCACCTAGAGACAAATGACCTGGCTAGGAATGGGATCAGAGCAGTGCAAGAGGAGTTTGTAGAGTGGGGGAAGGGCCTTAGACAAGTAACACGTATGGTAACCTTCTCGGAGGTGCTGCCTGTCTATGGTAAGGGTGATGCTAGGGTACTCCTCATCAGGGAATTCAATAAATGGTTGAAAAAATGGTGTGGAGATCAGGGTTTTGGCTTCATTGGGGACTGGGGAGCCACCTGGAGGGATGCAGACCTATACTGGTGTGATGGTCTGCATCTGTCCAGCGGGGAACCAGGATCTGAGGTGAGAGGTTTAAATGATTCATTGGCAAGCATTTAAACTAGCCAAGGGGGGGCACTGAAAAGAAGCAGGGAAATCCCAGCCTCCTCCCACAAAACATGGTAATTAGTGAGGTAAACACCAAGGTAGAAAAGTCATTAAGGAGAAGGACAGAGGTAAATGTAAAAAAAGACAAAGGCAGTAAGGACAGGAATGGGGCTAAAAGGGGTAAGGTCATTAAAAAGTGGAGGGTCATGAGTACCTATAACCATATAAGTGTACCTATGTCATCTTCCACTGGCTCCAAACTGCCTAACTGCGCACAGTGGGTCAACTTGACCTAGGGAAAACAATGAGTTTCACTCACACCATAGCAACATGCAACAGCATGAGCCTGAATGTCCTTATATGGGTCTAGCAGAAACCAATGTGTAGAATGCAATACCCAAGCCTGCCCATGCTTGTCCAGACAAGTTCTGCCTAGATGCTAATAACAAAATGATTTTATTGGTGCATGGGTGATTTTATGCTGAAGGGGGGGGATGATGTGTGATATATATATATATATATATATATATATATATATATATGCTTGCTTGCTTTTCCTAGGAGAAGAGAAAATGTAACATCAATGGCTGCATAGCACCACGCTGAAGTAAACATATCTTTACTCTTCCGACTGCATCTGTGTCATCTGTATTGTAATGTACAACTAGGTCCTGAGGTAATACATAGCCTGGAGGACCCCCAGCTATAATTCCTCCACTACAATTGATGCCATGACTCGGATCACTTTTAAATGGGGAAACACCGACCCGGGGCCTCAACGTATTCTATCCACACTGTAAGAAATTGCCCTGAGCATGTTTAATCCTTGGAAAATTTGATGCCATGGGAGAGACTGATCACTTCAACTAACCACGGGGCTTCACAAGGTAACGTATGCTCAGAGATTAAATAAGTAGACAAATGTTAACTAGAGATTACTGTTTGAACTCATGAGGCAGAACTCTAGGGAACAAGATATAGGCTAGAGACCACTGTTACTTGCAAGACAGGGCTCTGGGGGGGTCATAAGACTAGCCCGTACAGTGTCACTACTGGTGCACAAGGGGGTGATACTTTGTCGGAGTTAGCAGACGGATAAGTATCGAACCGTGGGGATAGTACCCCACAGAATTAATCTGTAAAGACAATGCAATATAGTTAGCAATGGAGGTAGGGATACACAAGTATCTGGGAAATTGATGCAAGTTAGGGGCATACGATGCCCCTCCAGAGGACAAGTCAGTTCTAGAATATTTTAATAGGCTAGTGCTGGATCGTAATTCAGCAACCAAAAATGAAAAAGAGAAGCTAGAATATGCTGTACAAGGTCTGTGGCAATACAGCCAGGAGGTAACTCGTCAACACATGAGACTTTTAAAGAAGCTGCATGAGCAGGAAGATATAGTAACCCAACTACAGTTGGTAATAGATGGTTTGAAAACGCAAATGAATCAAGAGTCAGAGCAGCAAGATGTAGTAACCCAGCTACAGTCAGAAATAGATAGTCTAAAGATGCAAATAAATCAAGAGTCAGAATCACTGCAAGAGGAGAACCAGCAACTAAAGTCACATTTAGTAAAGGTACAGGGAGACCTTTGTCTTTTAGATAGGGATAATTCTCTTCTAAAAATAAAGGTAGACCAGCAGTCACAGGAACATGCTGCTGAAGAGCGTAGATTAAGTTGTGATAATAATGAGTTACAAGAAAAAGTTGAAGAGTTATCGGAACTGTTAGTAGAGCGTCAGAGTAAGTTAAAAGAGCAAGAGAGGGAGGAGCAACGGAACAAAGCAGGGGCCGTTGTAAAGATGGCGCCAGTCTCCACGAGGGGCATGGCCACCGCAGGCGGTACGATGTCTCAAGCAACTAGACAAAAACAGGAAGAGTTTTACTGTTAGAAGGAAAAAGGAACAGATATAAATAAAACTGTAAACATGCTGAAGAAAGGGGTAATGCAAGCGAGGTAGCCAGGCTCACACAGGTAGGAGAGAACCTTAAAAAGAAAATAAGATGGATACTGGAACAACTTGACGCGGATGATCAGGTGAGAAACAGCCTGACAAGTGAAGGTACGCTTGGAGGAGATGATAAGAAGGTAATAAATGGTACATGGGCTACCTTGGAGGGGCAAGATGAAATGACAGAAGAGGCAGTGAAGTTAGAGGAACATCAGGAGGGACACCTAAAACGCTCAGGAAAGAGTGTCCGAACAAAAAGAATAGTAAATAGGCATATCATAGATAAACCAGACCCGGGACCCAAAATCAGGGATCTAACTATTAAGGAGTTAACACAATTGAGTCAGGAAATAGGGCCCATTGATTATAAGACAAATTTGGTAGAGTAAGGAAGGAAGTTTAAAAGCATCCAAGCTACTATGGGGCTGACTAGCAAAGATGTCTGCCGCATCGTAATGTTTAAGCTTAGACTGCATTTGGCAGAGGCAATGCCAGATGAGGTGCAAGGCACGCACAAGGATGCGTCCAAAAACCCCAACTCGTGGGCAGATTACAATGAAATAGTAGATGCCATAAAATGGGCAAGGGGTGAATTGGCACGACAGGAAGTCGACTGGGACAAAATATTACAAACAAAGCTGACAACAGGGGAAGGGCCACGGGCATTTATCCTGAGGCTCTTCAAAGTTTACCAGCGACACGGGGGACAGGAGTGCCCCACCGAGGAGGATCCAACATTTAGGGATCTGTGGATATGGGCGTACGACCTGGATCCCACCCTCATATCCATGTTAAAGTTATCAAAATCACATGATGAGAGGTTAGAATTACTAGAGACGTATCTCAACGAAAAGCAAAAATGCAGTAAAGTTGCTGCAGCCACTTGGGTAAATGAGGGTCCCAGCAAATACCCACCTGCTGGCAAATCAAACTTAACGTGTTTTAATTGCAAGCAAACAGGGCATATGTAAAGTGGCTGTTGAGCCCGAGGTGGAGGACTAGAAAGAAAGGGTCCAAGGCAGATGCAAGCTGGGGGGGTAGCGAGAGGTCCGCCAACGGGCAGACAGAGTAATGAGGGAGATACTGTAGTGGATCTGATTGATCACCTACAAATGGTTTTAAAGGCATCCCAGAGAAAGGGGCGGGAGTCATCCTTGGATGATGATGATGACGTCATAAGGAAGCTTAGTGCCATACGTGAAATAGACGAGCAATAGGGAGGCGGAGGCTCCGGTAACCCTGACACTAAATGGGTATGCACTTTACATGCTAATAGTCAGGGGAGTCCTACAGCTAAGGTTACCATCAATGGTCACACTGTAGAAGCACTCATAGACACCGGAGCAGCCCTATCAATTACGAATGTCAGCATACCCTTAGACCTCGAAAGACCACCAATGTATATAGAGGGATGTACAGGACATACCACAGAAGGGTATTGGTCCCAACCACAACACATAAGGCTGGGAGGTACACCGGTGGGCCACCAAGCCTTCGCATGGGTGGAGAGGGGGTCACGGAAGACAATATTATTGGTAGCGATTGCCTGACAAAGCATCAGCTTGTTGTAGATCTTAGTAATCAATGTCTATGGAAAGTAAATGTTAAAAGTTTTAAACCAATTACTGTTGTGGAAAGTTATGCTTTAGCCCCTGTAAAATCAAATGCTGCAACAAGTGTTAAAAGTTTAGAGACACGATTAAAGCACCCTGAATTTAAGTGTTATACAGGATCATGAGATGGTATGGGCACAAACTGGCACAGATTGTGGACAGGTAAGCGACATAAAAATAGCTGTAGAAGGTCCATGTCCGGGGCACACCAAACAGTACCCAATACCAAAGGAAGCAGTAGAGGGAATCAAACCAGTCATCCAACAGCTGTTGCAACAAGGAGTCATTAGGCCTGTGTGCTCAACAGCTAACAGTTTCATCTGGTCAGTGTTAAAGCCAAATGGAAAATACCGCCTGACCATCGACACTACGTAATTTAAACAAGTAACCCTCAGGTTAGCCCTGTTACTAGTTCTAATACTGAGATTTTAATAATTATGGCCAGAGATCAAATTGTTCTCTGTCCTAGATTTGCTACATGGTTCTGGTCCCTGCCCCTCAAGGCAGAGGACCAGTATAAATATGCATTTACTTTTGAGGGTAAACAGCACACATTTACTCGATTGCCACAGGGCTTCCACTTAGCACTGACCTTGTTCCACAGGTGCATAAAACAAATTCTGGAGGAAGAAGGGTTGGGAGACTCAGTATTTCAATACGTAGATGACCTCCTGCTGCAAAGTTCAACAAAGGAGGACCACCTAGTGCTGCTGGATAGGGTACTAGGTTTATTGGAAAGAAAAGGATTAAAGGTAAATCCAGACAAAGACAAATTGCGACCAAAGGGTCACCTTTAGAACCATTATTTCTCCCAGGGAGGTAATAGACCCTGCCAGAACTGCACTAATCCAGACCCTACCATTACCAACTACCATTACTGGCTTAAGGAAATTATTGGGTATGACAAATTTCTGTAGGGATTATATCAAAGGGTACTCAGAGATTACAAAACCATTATATAACATGTTAAAAGATGACCCAAAGGGCCAGTACAAGCTCATATGGGAGGGAGAAGAGTTATACTGTTTTAATAAGTTAAAAAAAGCATTACAGACAGCGCCAGCCTTAATACAAGCTGATTGCTCAAAACCATTTATCTTATAAGCCAATGCAACAGATGACACCATTGTCACTGTGCTGTTACAAAAATGAAATGGAAAGCCAGTACCAGTTACCTACCTAAACAGACAATTATCAGAGGTAGAGAGAGGGTTTAACATGTGGGAGAGAGCAGTCCTGGCCATTGCTTTTTGGGCTGTGCCAAGCAAGAGGCAACCACTAGGTTTAACCCCATCATAATACAAACTGCACATGCCCCTTTAAAATTATTGTTAGAAAACTAAGTCAAGGGAGTTAGTCTAACCTGACAAGCAAGGTGGCTGTGAGCCCTGCAAGATAAAAACATTACCGTTGAGAAACTGACAGTGCCACACATGCTACAGTACCAGGATTACCAGGGAGAGCCACATGATTGTGGGGAGGTTCAGCAAATAGCAACCAGAGAGTCACCTTTTGTGGATGGGCATGGTGTAAATGGCTATAACATGGCTTACGTGGATGGGTCAAGGTATTGGGAACAAGGAGTCCCATACATAGGTGCAGCAGTGTATCATGACACCGGGCGTTACCACCTAAAGGATAAAAGGCCCATACACAAACAGGGAATACTCATAAAACTATCACCAGGGGACTCCTCCCAATTTTCTGAATTGGTGGCAATTTACAAGACTATCCTGGCAAACCCCAAAGGCAGGTTAGGCATACATACAGACTCACAGTTTGCAGTGGGATCACTTACTACCTGGTTACCCATATGGGCTAACAGAGGTATGAAAACAGCAACTTGGGAGCATGTCAAACACAGAGAACTTTTGCAGGCGATATTAAGGGTGGGGGATGCCACGCCAGGAAAAATAGCCATCATAAAGGTTAAGGCCCATGTTAACTCTAAATATGCCATTCCAGCAGAATTAGGAAATGATAGGGAGATAAGCTCACAATGGCAGCAAAATGGGGACCCTGAAAGGGATTCAATTAAAGACCCCCATTCACTCCGTACAAATTAAAACAGACATCAAAGTGCTACTGCCAACCCATAAACTGTTACCCAAAGCACATTTGGAAGATTTACAAGGCCAGGACCCCTGGATTGTAAATAAATGTACAACTAGGTCCCGAGGTAATACGTAGCCTGGAGGACACCCAGCTATAATCCTCCACTACAATTGGTGCCGTGACAAGTTTAAAATCAGAAACAACATCCTGTTTAGAAAGGAGGATGATAAAACACTAAAATGGATACCCCCAAGTCAACTATACCATGATATTGTCATGGAAAACCACCGCTGGTGTGGCCATGGGGGGTCCAAAAACCATGCAAATTGTCAAATCTAAATGCTGGTAGCCTAACATGGACAATACCATTGTAGACAGCCTACATCGCTGTCTTATAGGTTTGCAACAAGACCCCAAGGGGGCAAACCAAAATTACAACCATTGCCACTGGCAGATGGCCCCTGGGATGCATTACAAATTGACTATGTGTGGCCACTCCCAACGGCAAAGGGGGGATATAAGTACATGCTGGTTATTATAGATGTGTTTTCTAAATGGGTGGAGGCACTCCCCACCAAAAACAACACCGCAATAACAACGGCAAAAATCCTATATAACCAGGTGTGCACTAGGTGTGGCTTCCCCAATATTATTGAATCAGAGAGAGGCACCCATTTTGTAAACCAAGTAATGGCCACAATGTGCCAAATAATTGGGGTTCAACAAAGATACCACCTACCATACCAGCCCCAGTCATCAGGGAATGGTGGAAAGAATGAACAGAACACTTAAAAATGCCTTAAGAAAATGCGTTTTAGAAGCCGGAAAAGATTGGGTAGATCACTTGCCTGGTATTCTAATGGCAGTCAGAGGGACTGTCCAGGCAAGCACTGGATCATCACCCTACAAATTAATGAAGTGGCAAAAGATGAGGTTAACGCACCCGGCAGATGTGCCTTCTCCAAGCAGCTCTATTAGTGATAAGGTAAAACATGAAAAGTTTCTGTCTGGGGTACAATTACAGTTGGAACAGTACCTAGGATTTGCAGCTCTAAACATGGCCAAGGCACATGAAGAGAATGTTAACTATAGACAGTCCTCTATGGGATGGGCCACCCCAATAAAAGAGGGGGACACGGTCATGGTCCGAAATTGGGAACAAAAATCACCTTGGAAAGATGCCAATTGGCTAGGGCCCTATACTGTGCTAAAGAAATTGGGAGAAACTGCAGTATATGTAAAGAGAATTACTAAATAAATCAAACCAGTGCCCCAAGCTGTGCAACAACAATATGGGGGACAATTAGCTTTTGTAAACAAAAAGAAAATACAAAAGACCAGGCCAGAATTATGGGTCCATGTTGACCAGTGTAAAAAGGTATCAGATAAAGCTGACTAGACAATGATACTGTATTTGATTTGTCTTTCTAGGTTGACACCATGCTTACATTGCTACTATTGATGGTGGTGACCTACTATAAAGTGTCTTCTGACATACAAGTATACGTCGAGACCAAGCATGTAGACGTAGATTATGAGGACACTGCCCACTTGAGAATAAACTATACCAGAGACTGCAATAATGCTACAACCTATGTCTGAGATATAACCTGGATGCCAAACAATACGCAGATCAACATCTTGAGGTTTTGCCCTGAGAGAGGAAGTGGGCCGGTCAATGAACTGTTAAAATGGAAAACATCCTATTGTGACCTGCCTTGGTCACCCCACGAGGATGGATTGAACCAGATACCGGAACCCTGGTGTTGGAAAAGATAGCCCCCAAAGATTCAGGCACCTACACAGTGACTATTTCAACCTATACTTTAGTTACCCGGGTAAAAGTTACTGGTATCCTGGGGGGAGTTATCTTCCATAAAACTAACCCTCGAGAGACTAGTGCACAAGTGACACTTACTGTTAACCCTGCCACATGTCCTAACCTCACTGCAGGTCCAAACAGTGGGCTTACATCAACGCCCACTGATCAAACTCTTGTAAGTAAAGTACAATACATTAGATTACCCGTTAGGTTTGTTTTTTCTAGTTGGGACTTAAATAAAAAGTGATTGTGCCAATATAAACGATCAAAATTTTATGCCACCATGCTCATTAGATATGGTCAGTGCTTCATGCTCGAGAAGGGGGTTTGTGACTATTAATCAGACCCATGAATCACTTAAAAGGAAAAAGAGATGCCTGTCGGGTGACATAACAGGACTCTTTGACTCTGGAATGAGTATCTGGAATTGAGCCGATCTGAAAGCCATTAGAGAACACCAAAATACTGTAAACCTACAGGAGGAGAGAGAGGTTCTCCTACCATTAGCAATCAACCAGGCTGGACTGGCAGCCAAGGAACGACTGACCGTATATAATTTGCATGAGATAGCTATGCTTTTTAAACAAGTTGAGAATAAAATAAATGACATTATAGATGAGCATAATGAGGAAGTAGGGCACCGTACTATAGGGAAAGCTATAACCTGTTCTGCTTATGGATCCTATGTACTAACCACTGTAAATAAGCTGTTACAGCAACTAAGCAACAACAAATTGCCTGATCAAATGTCAGATGCCGAAATCAAATTACGGTATTGCCCCATGTGTCGGGATGTCAATGACTCCCACTGTTTAAACCCTTGCTCTTACAAAAGAGCCCCGCCCATTTGGTGGGTAAGAAAAATGGCCAAAGTGTATATAAGACCACAAGGGTTCAGGCCAAATTGCACGCTAGCAGACACAATGAAGGTACTCCTCCTCACTGTAAAATTACCCCAAGTACAGTATGCAGAGCAAAGGTATACTAGTGTTGTCAAGGTCCATTCTCTAGGTCAACTCCAGGGGGATTACTATGCATACCGTGTGAACCCACCTAATATACTAGTGCAGAATAAGAATGGGTCCTGGGTAGCACCAACTTTACATTGTTGTGAGGAGATAAACAGCCAGTGGATCTGCCAGTGCAATGTTATGTCACAAATTCAACCAGTTTGTGGAGAACTTTCCATAAAGAAAGAGAGCAATAATACTGTCTGGTGTCCAGTTCAAATACAAAAATGGACCACTTAGCATGTAATTTCCACTTATAATTCTACTAACCAGTATTGTATTGTAACAAATGTTAAAACATTAACACATCAAGGCAAAACCTGTCCTATTACCCAACCTAACTTCTGCTTTGTACCCAATGGTGATGTACAAATTGGATACTATACCTTACATCCTATATCACATCATAAGTTATCTCAAATTAACATTTGGACTCAAACACCCCATCAGGCATATCAAATTAATAACTATGCACCTGCATTTAAAGCACCAATACTGCCACTTACTCTAAATTTACAGAACCTGCTAGACGGTAAGGACACTCATCTGATTAACATTGAGAATTCAGCACATAAAATACAGCTTAAAGCTCAAGAATTACTTAGTGATGCTGATAATGAACACTTGATATACAGTACACTGGGCGGACCATGGGGCCTGTTAACATTTAAAACCCTACTGGTACTACAACTGGCGTTGGTGGCCATTTTAACGCTTAGTACATGCTGTCTAAGGCGCACCATCAGAGGCATGAGACAGGAAATGCAAATGCTGCATGGAGCAGGACTTGTGAGAGCAGCCATGTCATAATTAATAAATAGTCTCCGGACTGCATACTTATAGGAAAAGCCACCCAGAGGGTCCCTAATAGGGCCCCCATCGGAGGACTTCCACTACTGCACAGGAGACCTAAATTTTCTAAAATTGACTGGCTGTCTCCATAGGTACAAGGGAGGATTGTAACCATATAAGCATACCTATGTCATCATCCACTGGCTCCAAACTGCCTAACTGTGCACAGTGCATCAACTTGACCTAGGGAAAACAATGAGTTTCACTCACACCATAGCAACATACAACAGCATGAGCCTGAATGTCCTTATATGGGTCTAGCAAAAACCAATGTGTAGAATGCAATACCCAAGCATGCCCATGCTTGTCCAGACAAGTTCTGCCTAGATGCTAATAACAAAATGATTTTATTGGTGCATGAGTGATTTTATGCTGAGGGGGGGAGAGATGATGTGTTTATATATATATATATATATATATATATATATATATATATATATATGCTTGCTTGCTTTTCCTAGGAGAGGAGAAAATGTAACATCAATGGCTGTATAGCACCACACTGAAGTAAACGTATCTTTTACTCTTCCAACTGCATCTGTGTCATCTGTATCATAATGTTCAACTAGGTCCCGAGATAATACGTAGTCTGGAGGACCCCCAGCTATAATTCCTCCGCTACAATACCAATGCCCATAGTCTGTGTAACAAGCACCCTGAACTAGTGACCTTGATGGAAGAGGGTTGCCTGGATATTTTGGCAGTCACAAAAACATGGTACAAAGGGAACCATGACTGGGATGTCAACACACCAGGATACACAATCTACAGGAGGGACAGGGAGGGTAAAAGAGGAGGAGGATTAGCTCTCTATGTAAAGGAAGGGATCAAAGCAACAGAACTAAAGAGTAAACAAGGAGCAGATGAGGCACTCTGGGTCACCCTGGAGACAGGAAGTGGCACCACAATCCACATGGGGGTTGTATACAGACCCCATCTCAGGGGAGGGAATAGACAAGGAAATGATAGAAGGCTTCCTTAGAATGGCAGACAAAGGAGAGATATTGTTGATGGTGGACCTGAATATGCAGATGTTAACTGAGCACCTTTGCTGCAGGCACATCCAAGATCATGGTCATTCTTGATGCCCTACAGGGGCATGCCTCAGACAGCTATATATTGGAACCCCTTGGAGGGAGCAATCTTAGACCTGTACTCTCAAATGGGGATGGAGAAAGAATCTCAGATTTAGAAGTGGGTAGCCATTTGGGAAACAAGCAACCACCAAAAGTGTGGTTCACGATAAACACAGCTATAAAATCAAGCCATACAAAAGCGAGAGTATTGGACTTTAGGAGGGCTGACTTTGGGAAAATGAGAGAGTGCTTCAGAAAAACACTAGCAAACAGGCAAGAAAGAGGGATGGAGGAACAATGGGGAGTAATCAAAACAACCATCACAGAGGCAACAAGCCTTTGTGTAAAGCAAATCAACAAAACACAACATAGGAAAAAAATGCTATGGTTCTCAAAAGAGGTGGCAGGGAAGATTAAGGAGAAAAGAATAGCATCCAGGAAATATAAGGAAACACAGAAGGAGCAGGACAGAGAACTTTATCAGTTAAAGCAGAAAGAGGCTGGGAGGGCAGTCAGAATAGCAAAGGCCCAAACCGAGGAAAGGATAGCCAACTCTGTTAAGAAGGGGGATAAGACCTTTTATAGGTACATTAGGGAGTGAAGAAAGACCAAAGGAGGGATATTGAGGCTTAATAAAGGGGAGGGAATGTGGGTAGAGGATGACAGTGAAAGCAGGATACTGAACGAATATTTCTGCTCAGTATTCACAAAGAAAGAGGAGGGGGAGGTACCTCAACCAAACAAGAGAAACACTCTGAAGACGGGGGTCGATACCAGTCCATTTACAGAAGAAAGGGTTCTAAAAGAACTAATAAAACTGAAGGTGGACAAAGCAATGGGGCCTGATGGGATTCACCCCAGAATTCAAATGGAACTAAGGGTAGAACTAGTGACATCACTGACTACTCTCTTTAACAAATCATGGGAGGATGGGGTGGTACCTGAGGACTGGAGGAGGGTGGATGTGATGGCTCTTCACAAAAGTGGGTGCAGGACAGAGGCAGGAAACTACAGACCAGTTAGTTTGACATCAGTGGTAGGGAAAATGATGGAATCACTTCTGAAGGAAAGAATTGTTGAGTACCTAGAGGCCAGTGGGGCACAGAACCCAAGGCAGCATGGATTCATGATGGGAAGATCATGTCAGATGAATCTAATAGATTTCTTTGACTGGGTCACCAAAGTAGTAGACCAGGGAGGGGCTGTGGACATGGCCTACCTAGATTTTAGCAAGGCATTTGATACAGTAGCACACAAAAGATTAATACACTAGTTAGCCAGCCTTGGAGTGGGTTCCAAGGTGGTAGCCTGGATAAAAAAATGGCTAGACAACAGGATGCAAAGGGTAGTAGTAAATGGAGTCCACAGTGAAGAGAAGAGGGTTACTAGCAGGGTACCACAGGGTTCAGTGCTAGGACTGGTCCTTTTTAATGTCTTTATAAGTGACATTGCAGAGGAACTGGAAGGAAAAGTATGTCTCTTTGCAGACGACACAAATATCTGCAACAGGGTTGATACACAAGAGGGAGTGGAAAGGATAAGAAGGGACTTGGCAAGGTTGGAGGAATGGTCAGATGTATGGCAGCTCAGATTCAATGCAAACAAGTGCAAGGTAATGCACCTGGGAAACAAAAACTCAGGGGAAGAGTACACAATGGGGGGTGAGATACTGACAACAGTAAAAATGGAAAGGGACCTGGGGGTAATTATATCAGATGACCTAAAGGTGGGCAAGCAATGTGAGAAGGCAGTAAGGAAGGCTGGGGGATACTGGGATGCATAGGGAGATGCATCAATAGTAGAAAACAGGAAGTTGTTATCCCTCTGTATAGACAGTTGGTGAGACCCCATCTGGAGTACTGTGTGCAGTTCTGGAGACCTCATCTCTGCAAAGACATAGACAGAGTGGAGGCTGTCCAGAGGAGGGCAACCAAAGTGGTGCAGGGTCTGCACCAGAAGAAATACGAAGAAAGACTAAAGGAGCCTAATATACATACCCTTGAGGAAAGAAGGGAGAGAGGGGTCATGATAGAAACCTTCAAGTACCTCAAGGGAATCAACAAAGTCCAAAGGGTACCATCTTTCAAAAAAAGAGATGTGCAAGAACAAGGGGGCACAATTTGAAGATAGAGGGGGGATGGCTCAGAGGTAATGTGAGGAAGCATTTTTTCACAAAGAGGGTTGTGGATGCATGGAACAGCCTCCCTGAGGAGGTTGTGGAGTCAAGAACAGTGGGGGAATTCAAGAATGCATGGGATTGACATAAGGCAGTCCTAGTGGGGGGTAGGAGGAAGTAAGCTGTTGGTTAACTAGGATCTGCAGCTTATCTGTTAGGTAGGAAAATGGGCAGACTAGGTGGGCCAAGCGGTCCTTATCTGCCATCACATTCTATGTTTCTATGTTTCTATGTTTTTAGTTTAGTTTAGTTTAGTTTATTAGTCTAGGAATTAATACCTTTGTGCCAGGGCTCTTTTACAAAGGTTCCACGTCACAAAGAACATTTCACAAAGCACGATACACATTACAGGTAAAACCAGACAGGAAAGTTACATCATAAATTTGCTATTAACAGTTTAAGGCAGTAACGTTTTTAAGTTTCATAGAAAAACAAGCTATAACAGGTTCAAGCGAGTAGACAATTTCGAGGTTAAGGAAACTTCCAGGGAGAGGGTGATCATTAGGCACCAAAAGGAGGCTAGAGAGGAGGGAAAGTTGGTGAGCGGGAGAGTAAGTGAGAGGAGACAGGAAAAAAGGGGGGGAGTGAGTTTGGGTGGGAGACAGGAAGTAGTAGAGGTACCAGAGGGTTCATTAGTCAGGGAAGAAGAGGCCTCAGATGTGAGGATGGACATGAGGAGTAGTAGTCTTTATCTAGCGCAATCACAGTTGTTAGTGGTGGTGAGGTGCGATAGAGCATGGATTTGAAAGCTTCAAGCGAGGTTGGAGGATAGAGTAGGTGGACTAAGCGCATTGAACCATGTCGAGGCCCTGTATGCGAAAGATCTTGTCCCTGTGCAGTCCGGCATCTCGGAACCAGGAAATGTTGGCGTTCAGATCTGGTGGAGGGTTGTGAGCCAGGATTCAGTCGGAGTAGGTTTTGAATACATAATGGAGTCAGTCCCAAGATAGATTTCTTTGCCATTGTGCAGGTGAGATAAATAAGACGATTTGATAGGTTCAACCAGCTTGATTCATAGTACAGATCACACGTGTGAGTCAGTCTTTGAGCCCCCGTGAGGAGCCAGCAGGCCTTATTTAGAGTGACTGAGATACGCCTTAGAGTAGTGGAGGTAGCTGAGCCTTAAATAATAAGGCCATAGTCAATGATTGAGATTATGGAACTCTGTATAGCTATTCTCAATGCCGCTTGATTTAGAAATTGACGGTTACGGAATAGTATTCCATAGGCTGGTTCACTGTTTTCGCAGTGTTGTCAATGTGGGTTGTAAAGGTGAGCCCTTGGTCAAAAGTGATGCCAAGGTATTTGAAAGTATTTACTTGGTCCAGTGTAATTCCCGCAGAGGTTTGTATGGTGAGTGGAGTATGCCTATTTTGTTTTGGTGATTGGAGAAGAGCATGGCTTTTATTTTATTGTGGTTTAGCACAAGTTTACTATCCAGGAACCACCTTTCAACACTAGAGAAAGCAAGTTGCAGGCTTTTCATACGGAGTTTGGATCCTTGTGGGAAGAGAGAATTACAGCATCATCAGCGATAAGATTATTTCTCCTGGCAGATATCTGGGAGGGAGTTAAGAACAGGCTAAAGAGGAGCGGTCCAAGAATTGATCCCTGTGGTACACCCGAGAGAACTGGTTTGAAGTCGGAGAGTTCATAAGAGATTTTTACAGCCTGTGACCGATTGGACAGGTAACTTTTTACCCAAGCACAAGGACCTTCGGCCAGACCTAAGCTAGAAAGTAGGGAGGTAAGTAGGCCATGATGGACTGTGTCGAAAGCTTTTGTAAGATCAATAAAGACTGCACCTGTTTGGCACCCTTTGTCCAGGGCTGAGTGGACTTCTCCAGAGAAATCAAGTAAGGCTGTTGTACTATGTCCTTTCCTAAAGCCGTGCTGTTGATTACAGAGTAGATTATATTTGTCCAGGTAATCAGAGAGTTGGTCTGCCACTATTCGCTCAAGTGCTTGGAGAGGGAGGGAGTATTGATATTATCGATAGTTTCCTGTTGAGGTTTTGTCCCCCTTTGTGCACTGGCGTAACTATGGCAGATTTCCATTTGTTGGGAAATTGACTTTGCAAAGTGACAGATTAAGAATTTTTGCAAGGGGTGAATTACTTCATCCAGGGTGAGAGACAGGATTTTAGATCTAGAGTGTCACTACTTGTTCTGGATTTGAGCAGGCCTTTCTTATGTACTTGTGTGCTTCTGCACTTTGATTTTCTTGAAGTAAAATTGTGGTTTGTCACAAGGGTGTTTTGTGATACTAGGCTAGGTACAGGTAAGTCCGAGAAGAAATCTGGGGAGGACCCACTAAGGTCTGTGAATGTCTTATTAAGTGCATCTGTAATAGACTTTGGGTCAAGAGTGGTGGATCCATCAACTTCATAATGGTAGGTGACGATTTTGATGGTTTACCCATTATGTTTGGATGTTGTCCCAAAAGCTCTTCCATCACCCCAGGTGGATTCAAGGGCATTTTGAAATAGGCTCTTCATTTGCCTAATTTGTGAGGTACATCTATTTAGTGCCTGCTTGTATTTTAGGGTATCATGAGGTGAGCCTGTGTCTCTGGCAACTGCCCAGAGGTGGTCCCGAACCTTGAGCTCGGCAAGTAGTTTGGCAGTAATCCATGGATTTGATAGCTTTGATTTTACGCTTTTGCTGGGGCGATAGTCGCATGCAGAGTTGAAAGATTTAATGAAGTATTCTAGTGCGGTATTAATATCAGTTGATTCAAGGATTGGCGTCCAGTCCTGTTGTAGGAGATGGGTTTTCAACTTGATAAGGTTCCCATAAGGCAATACTCTGCTTGTTATAACTTTGGGGGGTGGCTTGAGAAATTTATTAGACCAGGTACAGGACACTGGGGCGTGGTCACTGAGGGAGTCGGGGAGGACTTTAATGTTTTTTATCCAGTCAGGGTGATTTGTGAGAACCCAGTCAATAAGGGTGCTTGTACCAGTTTTGTAATTTTTCCGGGTGGGAGAGGTTACCATCTGAGTCAGGTTTGCTGCTAGGATGTCATCCTTGTAAGAGCCAGTGTCAGAGGCGAGCCAGTTTATGTTGAAATCCCCGAGGAGGAGGAGCTCATTTCAGAGGGCTGCAGACTAACAAAATCAAGTACAGACTTAATACTGGCACGGTGGTCTTTTGGAGGGATATAGACTGCGGCCACTGTGAGAACTTTGTTTTGTGCACCAAGAAGCAGTTTGATAGGGAGGAGTTGCATCTACGTATTTGTGGGGGTGAAGTTGCTGCATTGACAGGAGAGGTTGTCCTTTTATGTAGATAGCACAGCCCCCACCTTTCTTGCTTGCCCGGTCGAGTCTGAAAAGATTGTAGCCTTCAAGCTAGACCACATGATCCGGGGTGCTGGTAGATAGTCAGGTTTCCACAATGGCTAGTATATCAGAGTTTTTTTTGTCCAGCGAGAGTTTGAAGAGATGCCAATTTGGGAAGGAGGCTGCAGATATTTAGAGTGATAATGGAGAGACCTCTACCAACTTTTCCTGTTTTTGTCGGCTTCAGTGCAACAGGACCAGGGTTTGGGTGTATCCCACCAGATATTAAAAGTAGGAAGAGCAGAAGTTTCAGCGATGCCATTCGTAGTTCATAATAGGTTGGAGTGAGTTTCTGCTTGTACTTTTTTAAGATGCTTGGATTGTCTTCTGGAGTCCCAGTAGAGGGTGATCGTTAGTGAGTTATAATGATGTGGCAGTTTCCAATTAGGAAATATGGCTCTTTGCACCCAGGTATTAATTGGGTGATGTTTGTTTAAGACTTCCAGAGTAAAAGCCATGGTACAATGTTTCAGGTAGTAGCATAGAAAGGTGAGAATAGGTGGAGGGGTAGGGTAGGCAGAGGGGGGGAGTTTGCATAAAGGGAAAAGGAGGGTGAGGGTGAGCAGGAACAGGTGGTGGGGACTAAGCCAAAGCATTTTTTTAGCGAGGCAGGAGAGCAGCGAGAAGTAGTGTGGGCTAGGCAGTCGGGGGGGTGGCGAGCAATAGGAGGGTGGTGGGGTATGGATTTTAGTGGGCTAAGATGGATAGCTAAGCACTATGGTGAAGTACAGAGAAAAATGAAAAAAGACTGGGAGGGTTTGGTGCCAGAGGGTTTAAGAGAAGTACTATAGTACTGTTGAGATCCAGGATCACATAATATGTTAAAGTTCCTGAAAGGTGATAACTGTGGCCTGGGCATATGCAATGTGTAAAACTTTTGTCTATATGTTTCCTTTGTTCTTCAAAGTCCTCAGAGATAAGTACAATACCTTGGGAGTAGGTCAGACAGTAGGCATATGTAATGTGTGAAATCCTTTTGTCTGTATGTTTCCTTTGATCTTCAAAGTCCTCAGAGACAAGTACAATACCTTTGGAAAAGGTCAGACAAAAATGTTGATTCAGTCACAAAATGTGTTAAAATTCCTTTGTTCTTTAAAGTCCACAAGTACAGTTGCTTTAAGAGTGGTCAGATGAGAATGTTGAAAATGTTGATTCAGTTGCAGGACCCAGCATCACCATGTTTGTAAGACTAGTTGTAAGGCATATGCTTCCTTGGGGAGGCTTCAAGAAAGTTGATTTAAAATTAAAAAGCTGATACCTGATGATGGCGATTTGCAGAAATTCAGTCCAGGAGACTTTCACCAATGTTGTGTGCAAGAATGGCACAGGTATTCCCAGCAGAAAAACATGTAAATGAACAAAAACTAACCTACAGACACAGACAAGCACAAACAGCCACCCACACAGCCCCAGGAGGAGGAGGAGCTTCAAGGAATGTAAAAAATAATTAAAAAACTGTAGTATGTCAAAAAAGTAGAAACAAAGAAAAGCAAACAAAAAAATAATTAAAAAACTGTAATATGTCAAAAAAGCAGAAACAAAGAAAAGCAAACAAAAACATCTCCATCCATGGGTGGTAAAATAATGTGAAGGGAAAAATAATGCCCTAAATCGAATTTCTTTTCATTTCTTTTGATGCTTTTTGTTGCTTAATTTTGGCTGGCTATTATATAATTTTAAAATATATGGGGTCAGGGATAATATACTGTAGTAATTGATATGGAGGTAAAACAGAAATTGGAGGGAAGGGGTGTTAGCCTTAAGCTCAGCAATGATTATTAACTATCAATGATTACTGACTATTACTGTAACTCAGCACTGGGCAGTGCTGGTCTTACTAGGTTGCAGATTCTGTCACACTACAATAAACACTCCAGTCCTCAGCGGTAGAATTCCAATACCAAATACAGTACTAAATGTAAGCAACAGTAATAAATACTCCTTGCTGACCTCAAGGCTTTTATATCCCCCATTTGTAATCTGCTTTATGTCATGCAAATAACTGTGTTGGGAGCTAAAGTGGTTTAGCTAAATGGGCCTCTTCTTGAAAAAGAACCAAAGGTGCCAGTGTCCCACTTCCCTCACCTTTACTCTTATATATTCAAGGCCAAGGAATACCCCTCTGATTTGAATTTACTTAGAATAGCCCATCTGAGATGAAAATTGAAGAGATCTATCATCTACTTATGGCCCTCCCCAATCACAGAAAGTAGGTAATGATGGTTTCTGCCCATGATTCCTCAAACTAATGTTAATGTCAATTGTCAATGTAAATTTTATTTATATGGTGCCCAAACCCAAATGCTCTTAGTGACTTATAGAACAAATAAATAAAACAATAAATAATTAAAGCTGAGCACAGTTAACAATCAGGAGTCCAGGCCATAACATAAATTAAAAAAAATCAGTTTTCAAAGCTTTTCTAAAATCAACAAGAGAAGGGGCACCTCTTACCTCTCGTGGTAGGGCATTCCAAAGGATTAGAGCAGCCATGCTGAACATAATTTCACCCATGAATGTTAAGTATGACCTATGAATGATATAAAGGTCTGCTCCAATGCTAGAGGGTACAACCAGGAGCGTGTGGCATCAGGAGATCATGCAGGTAGCTCGGACACAGACTACTTAGGGTCTTGTACGTCAAGAAGCAAACCTTGAAACTCATGTGCCACCTGATATGAAGCCAGTGGAGATCGCAGAGAACCATCATGGTATGCTCAGATCAAGATGTCCCAGCAAACAGCCAATCCACTGCATTCTGAACAAGCTGTAGGCAGCACATCAGCTTTACATATAGTCCCATGTAAAGAGCATTGCAGTAGTCTAGCCAAGATGGGACCAAGGTGTCCACTAGTGTTGCCAGGTCAGCCAGTTTAAGGTATGGCTTAATCTAGCAATATTACAAAGATGATAATAACCACTATGAACAACAACTGACACTTGAAATTCCAGAGTCAGCTTGGAGTCCATAAGGACCCACAGATTTTTCACCATTTCTGCAGCATGAAGGGTCACACCATCCAATAAAGGAAGGGCTTTGTCCCCAGTAGCCACCTTAGAACCAGGCTGGTGGGCATCCACCAATAACACCTCTGTCTTAGACAGACTGAGCCTAAGCCAGCTGGTTGCCATCCAGTCCTGCATTTCTTTAAGGCACTTGTTCAGTTCCAGGATAGCCATCCCATTGTTAGGAGCACTAGAAGCATATAGCTGGGCACCATCAGCCTAACAATGAAACACTAAGCTGAATCGTCTAATTGACTCCTCCAATGGCAACATGTGCACTGCAGATAGCATTGGTGCCAGGATTGCCCCCTAAGGTTCATACTAAGGTGACCAATGAAACAAGCAGGCGATAAGCCCATTAAAGCTTCTTCCTTACATGAAGTACCTTCATTTCCCTCCTGCCAGTATGTGTTTATCCATTCATGATTTAAAAGAATACTTACTGCTTGCTAATATTACTTCCTCTGACAACTCATTCCATAGATTCACAATTATGTTAGTAAAGAAGTTATTTCTTATATCTGTACAGAATCTTTTACCGTTAATCTGAAGTGGATGTCCTCTTGTCTCAATACCAATATCTTTGAATTCAATATCCAATTCGCACACTAACTCAGGGTCTTACATAATATCATACATAAATAACAAATTCCCTCTAGCTCTACGTGTTTTCAAGAAAATGAGATCCAAGGATTGTAATCTGACTCCATATTCTTTATCTTTTAGATATTTGATCATCTTTGTGTATTTGCATTGCACTCCCTCTAGCCTGCTCCTCATAGGTTCATAGGTATAGTACGTGATCGAAGGATGAGCCCAATTTGATCACGCCATCTAGGCTAGGTGGACTACATATTTTAAGTCATTCATGTGAGAATCAAGCTCTAATTTAAATAGAGCCAAATTATCACAGTGCACTACATCATTTGGAAGTGAATTACATATTGGAATTATCCTTTGTGTAAAGAATTTATTTCTCTTTGTTGTTTTGTTTATGGATGCAGTTCATTTCAGATTATGTGATCGAGTATGTACAGACGTTGGATTCCAAGTCAGATATATTGTTTCGAACAAGAGTTCATCTTTTGTAGCCCTATAGAGCAAACAAAGGTCACCTCTCAAGGACCTGTATTCCATACTATAAAGTTGTAATTTTTTAAATCTTTCTTCATAGGTCAATAGACCCATACCAATAATATGTTTGGTGAATCTCCTTTGAATTCTCTCTCTAGATAATCTATCTCTAATTAATGTTGGAGCACTAAATGAGGAACAGTAATCAAAATTAGATCTTATAATACTAGTAAACAGTGGAAGTAATACAGCCGGTTCTCTGCTTTTTATATTTTTTGAAAATACAATTAGTCAATCGAGTACATTTTTTAACAGTAGTATTCAAATGTTGTGTAAATTTTAAATTACTAGTAATAGTGACACCCAGATCCTTTTCGGAAGTAATTACATGTAACACATGGCTATTAATATATTAATTAGCACACATGTTATTTAACCCAAAGTGCATAACTTTACATTCATTATAATTAAAGTTTAATTTATGATTGGTAACCCAGTCTGAGATTAAATTCAAGTTATCCTGTAAATTTGAAATTGATTTTATATTGTTAACAATCCCACCTAGTTTAGCATCATCTGCATACTTTGTTAACCATATACCATCTTTAGTGTTCATACCAGCTATAAGAATATTAAACAATATTGGACCCAGGACAGAGCCCTGAGGGACCCCACTAGTAACTTCTGTCCATGTAGAAGTATACCTTTGTAGTGACACCCGTTGTCTTCTATCGATCAACCATTGTATAATCCAAGCAGTAATAGATTTATTAAGCTCCATTTGTAATAAACATTCATATAATATACTATATGAAACAGAGTCAAAAGCCTTTTCAAAATCCAAGTAAATGCTCTCACCCTTTTTGCAGGGGTTCCAGATCTGGGAGGAGTATTCTAAGTGGGGTTGTACATATGATCTATACAAAGGCAGTAAAACTTCACTTCACTTAGTGGCAATATTTCTTTTTATTGAATATATTTTCTTATTTGTCCATTTTATTACCTCAGTTATTTGTTCTTTTGATTCCATATGTTGTCCTAAATTAATACCTAGGTCTTTTTCACACTATTTTTTTCTGAAAGATGTCCATCTAACATGTAATTTATTCTTTATTATGTCTCCCAAATGCATTACCTTGCATATTGTCAAGTTCAATGACATTCCCCATTCATTAGTCCAGTTCATTACCCTTTCAATGTCTTTCTGTATTCTAATACAATCATTCACAGAACTGCAAGGACCACCAATCTTTGTGTCATCAGCATACTTAATGCTCCATGAGCCTATATTTGCTGTCATGTCAGAGATAAAAATATGAAAAAGGATCGGGCTGAGGACTGACCCCTGAGGCACATCACTTAAAATACTCTCTATTGAGGAAATATGTCCATTCACTACCACATTCTGTCTTTTATCCCCTAACCAGTCTGCAGTCCACAGTATGAAAGAATTATTGATGTTGTAATGATGTAACTTTTTTATAACAGCCCAGTGTGGTGTCAAATCAAAGGCTTTTGCAAAGTCCAGATAAATATCATCACAAGGTAAGTTTTTGTCCAGATGCCTGCTAACTTTTTCATAAAATGTTAACAAGTAGGTAGAACAGCTCCTGCCTTTTTTAAAGCCATGCTGTAGGGGATCAATGTCATTTAATGTAGACAGTATCCTGTCCTTTACTATGCCTTCTAACAGTTTATTAACAACACTAGTGATGCTAATTGGGCAATAATTACTCAGTTGGTCCCTACTTCCTTTTTTGAAAACTGACACTATATGTGCCATTTTCCAATATTCTGGAACAGTTGCAGAGTTGATGGATTTTTCAAACAAAATCTTTAGGGGCAATAATAAGTATGGATAAGTCTCAGGGAGATTTTATCAGGTCCTGGAGATGAACTGGATTTAAGCTTAGTAATTCTATTCTTGATTTCTTCAATAGGAATCTCAAAATAACATCCAGGTATGGTTTTATCTATTTTCACCTCTTTATCACCTGTTTTGTAGACGCTGCATAAGTATAAAATAAATGCTACTGCCATACTTTTATTGTCAGTGAACATAGTAGCATTAAGATTAATTGGTCCAACCTTGTTAGCTGGTCTCTTAAGGGAATTTATATAAGAGTAAAGTTAAGATTTGTTTTATTTGCATTGATTGCCAGGTTTTTGGGGTTTTTTTAGACCATTTTTTAGCCTTCCGTATTTTAGCTTTACATTGTTTTTGTGTTGCTTTATATGAATCCAGTACAGAGATGTCACCTGTACTTATACCTATACAATCTGTGTTTTTTATTTATAATTCTCGTTATTTCCTTATTCATCCATTTAGTTTTTTTTTACTCTTAAATGTTTCAATTAATGGGATATTCTTTCTCGCTGTGGTACTGTAGTTATTATGTCTTTAATGTACTGCCACATTTCCTCAGTGGTCTTACCAAGAAGACGTTCCCATTGGATGTTTTTTAAGAAGCTATCTGTCCCCACATAGTTGGTTTTGATGTACAGAAAAATATTAGTTCTACTCCCCTTAGGAAGCTATGGATAGCTAACCTTAAACTGAACAATATTATGATCACTATTTGCTATTGCAGTACCTACAATACACTTATTTAAAGAAAGTGGGGAGGTTAGTAAGTAAAAGTAAAGTAAACATTTTATTTTTAAACAGGAAGCAAGTCATTAGGACATATGAGTCCTGTTTACAAGATAGTCCTGTATGTTGTCAGGACTAAATCTGAAATTTCCTTACCTCTTGTTGGATCAGCAACTCAATGGGTCAGATTTAACACATTATAGGATTGCAGTAACAGTTTACCCAAATGTACTTGACTTCAAATCTTTCCAGTTTACCTCCGGGATGTTAAAATTGCCCATAATTATCATATCTCCAGGTTTCACTGGCAGTTTGTATTTCCTCCAAAATTAATTTTGTTACTTCCTTTGTGCAATCCAGAGTCCTATATATGCACACAAAATAAGGGCATTACTAATTCCCCCACTAATATGAACCCATCAGGTCTCAGTACATGCATGAATTTTAACTCTATCAATAATATTGTTGGATGTTATATCAGATTTTAAATACAGTGCCTTCAGAAAGTATTCACCCTCCTTGGATTTTGTCACAGTTTGTTGTGTTACTACCAGAATTTTTAATGCATTGAAATGATTTCCCCCCCCCCCCCTTGATTCACACAGCATACTCAACAATTTAAAGGGGCAAAAATAGTTTTATTGTGTAACAAAAATTTATGAAACATTAAAAACTTAAATATCTTGTTTACTTAAGTATTCGCCCCCTGAGTCAATACTTTGTAGAAGCGCCTTTGGCAGCAATTACAGCTTTGAGTCTTCTTGGGTATGTCTGTATCAGCTTTGCACATCTGGATTTGGGGATTTTCGCCCATTCTTCCTTGCAGATTTGTTCAAGCTCTGTCAAGTTGGATGGGGGAGCATCAGTGAACTGCAATCTTTAAGACTTTCCACAGATTCTCAATGGGATTCAAGCCTGGACTTTGGCTGGGCCACTCAAGGACATTCACCTTCTTGTTCTGAAGCCACTCCACTGTTGCTTTGGCTGTATGCTTGGGGTCATTGTCCTGTTGGAACGTAAATCTTCACCCCAGTCCAAGGTCTATTGCAGACTGATGCAGGTTATCCTCAAGCATGTGCCTGTATTTGGCTCCATTCATTGTTCCCTCTATCCTGACAAGTGCCCCAGTCCCTGCCACTGAAAAGCATCCACATAACATGAAGCTGCCACCACCATGCTTCATGGTATGGATGGTGTTACACGGGTGATGAGCTGTGTTCGGTTTGCGTCAGGTATAGAGCTTTGCATTCAGGCCAAAAAGTTCAATTTTTGTTTCATCAGACCAGAGAATCTTTTGCCACATGGTCTCAGAGTCTGCCACGTGCCTTCTTGCAAACTCTAGGCATGCTGTTATGTGGCCTTTTCTCAGGAGTGGCTTCCGTCTAGCCACTCTCCCATAGAGGCTACATCTGTGAAGTGCTGCAGAGATTGTTGTCCTCTGGACAGGTTACTCTGTAGTTCTGTCGGGGTGGTCATTGGGTTCTTGGTCACTACCCTGACCAAGGTCATTCTTGCCCGGTTGCTCAGTTTGGGAAGATGGCCTGCTCTAGGAAGAGTCTGGGTGGTTCCGTAATCTTTCCATTTCCTAATGATGGACTTGACTGTGCTCCTGGGAACTTTCAACACCCTAGAAATATTTTTATACCCTTCCCCAGATCTATGCCTCCTCACAATTCTATCATGGAGTTCTACGGACAGCTCCTTGGTCTTCATGGTAGAGTTTCTGCTCTGACATGCACTGTCAACAGTGGGACCTTATATAGACAGGTGTATTTCCTCTGAAATCATGTCAACCATTTGAATTGACCACAGGTGGACTCCATTCAAGTTTTAGAGTGATCTCACAAGGAAATTGGATGCACCTGAGCTCAATTTGGAGTGTCATAGCAAAGGGGGTGAATACTTATCAATCAAGACATATCAGGTTTTTATTTTAAATTACATGTACAAAAAATTCCAGAAGTTTCATTCCACTTTGACATTATAGAGTAATTTGTGTAGATACGTGAAAAAAAAAATCCCACTTAAATGTATTTTAATTTGAGTTTGCAACATCACAAAATGTGACAAAATCCAAGGGGGGGTGAATACTTTCTGAAGGCACTGTATAACACCACTCCTCCCCCTTTTTTAATAGGTCTATTAACATCATACAGTGTGTAACCGTCTATATTCTTTCCCCATAGGCCTTGATCATCTCTTCTCCATGTTTCTGTCATTACTATCATATCCATCAGTGTCATGTTTACAAGGGCTACTAAATCATCTATTTTGTTGTTCAGACTGCCAGTGTTAAACATCAGTATACTTCATTGTTCCCTGGGTCTTGTGCCCCCTTTTCATCTCCTAACATGGACAGTGTTATCATTACCCCCCATGTGTTACTTTAAACTTCCAGTGTGCATTGCTTTTGTAATATTTGCTGCTAGATGCCTAGCTCCAGATTTATTCAAATGCAGTCCATCTTTCCAAAACAAATGTTTTTTGTTGACAAAGAGGGGCTAGTTGTATATGAATTGGATCCCATTCATTTTACACATATTTGATAATCTAGCATTTAGTCTTTGAATTGTTAGATTTCTTTCCAAATGCACTCTGGGGATGGGGAGAATATTAAAAAGCAAGACTTTATGCCATTGTTTGCTCAGAGAAGTGCCCAAATCAATTAAATCATGGTGAAGGCCCTTTTCATGTACCCTACCAATGTCATTGGTCCCTACATGACGGGTAATAGTGGAACCAGAGGGAATATTAATCTTTGTTAAATTCTCTTTAACATCAGTCACTCGTGCACCAGGATAACATAACAACATATTGTGGCACAACATAGCAGAGTGCAGCACTGCTTGATGTAAAGGAGCCGAGGGCCACCTCCTGCATCTTGTCAGTTATGTAGGACTCAAACCACCACAAGACAGTGTCTGAGAGTCCCACATAATGCCTATGGTGATCCAGAAGGATACCGTGATCCACAGTGTCAAATCCCAATGATAGGTAAAGAAGGATGAGGATAGAATGATGTCCACTATCTCTAGCTAAAAGGAGATCATGGTGCACTTGGACTAGGGTGGTTTCTGTACTATAAGGAGGCTGGAAGCCAGATTGAAAGGGCTCGTAGGGGGTAAAGACATGCACACACTCACACACACTAACAAAGAATTGAAAAAACTAACCAAATTTTAATCAGAAAGGGAAAGAGACTTGTGGGGAGTGGTGCAATGCACAGGCTATGGGGTAGCAGTTTTCTGAGAGACATTCTGAAGGCTGTGATGCTGTTCTATTTGCAGGCACCTCTCTGCTCTGAGGGAAGAGGTTGCCCATCTTCAGACTGACCTGGCAAAGAATAGGGAAGCCTCCTCCCCCACCCATGGGCCACTAGGGCCAACGCTGCTGCCTCAGAGGTTGCCAAGAAAAAGGAGCAGTTGAACCATGGTGGGCCCAGAGAGGGTGAAGGTGGTCAAACAGAGGTGCATCTCTCTAGTCATATCTCTCCACAATTCATATGATGTTCCAGTGGAGGGTGGTTCCTCTATGGAGGCACCCACAGTGAAGACCAAGGAGGATGCTGGGAACCTCAACAAAGCAGCCCCACAGGAGGGTGTCATGGCACACCAGAGGGAAAGGAAACTGCTCCTGGTGAGGGACTGAATTGTTAGGTAGGTAGAACTGGTAGAGGGAAGGGAGAGGGAGATAAGGTGCCTGCCCAGTTCCATGTCTCGGAGGGACAGGAAGTGACTCCTCAGGATCATGGAAGCAGCTGCATGGGAGAGGGAACTGGACTTCATTTTACACCTAGGGACAAATGACCTAGCTGGGAAGGGATCAGAGCAGTGCAGGAAGAATTTGTAGAGTTGGGAGGGCCTTTGACAATTAGCATGCCTAGTAACCTTCTCGGAGGTGATGCCTTTCTATGGCATGGGAGAAGCTAGGGTAATCCACATCATGAGATTCAATGAAAGGTTGAAAAACTGGTGTGGAGCACAGAGTTTTGGCTTTATTAGGAACTGGGGGTCCACCTAGAGGGATACAGGCCTATACTGGCACCACGGTCAGCATCTGTCTGGGAGAGGAACCAGGATCCTAGGTGATAGGTTTAAATGCTTCTTTGATAAACTTGTGCACTAGTCAAGAGGGGAGGCACTGAAAAGGAGCAAGGAATTCCCACCCTTCCCCCACAAAAAAGGGTAGTTAGCAAGGTAAACAACAAGGTACAGAGGTCGAGAGGGAGTAGGAAAGAGGTAAATGGAGAAAAAGGCAAAGGTAGTAAGGATAGGGATAGAGGTAAAAGGACTAAGGCCATCAAAAAATGGAGGGAGATGAGTACCAATGCCCATTGTCTGGGTAACAAGCTTCCTGAACTAGTGGTCATGATGGAGGAGGGATGTCTGGATATTGTCGCAGTCATAGAAACAAGGCAAACAGAGAACCATGACTGGAATGCCAACATACTAGGGTACGCAATTTATAGGAGGGACAGGGAGGGTAAAAGAGGGGGAGTAGTTCTCTACATAAGAGAAGGGATAAAATCAAAGGAACTAAAGGGTAAACAGGGAGGAGAGGAGGCAATGTGGGTACCTTGGAGACAGGAAATGGCCCCACCATCTGCATGGGGGTTGTATACTGATCCCCATCTCAGGGGGAGAAAATGGACAAGGAAATGATAGAATGCATCCTTAGAAGGGCATAAAATGGGGCAATATTGTTGATGGAGGACTTGAATATGCCAGATGTTAACTGGAGCACATTTGCTGCAGCCACATCCAAGAGCAGGGTCATTCTAAAAGCCCTACAGGGGGCAAGCCTAAGACAGCTAGTGTTGGAACCCACTTAGGAGGGAGCAATCTTTGACCTGGTACTCTCAAACAGGAATGGAGAGAGGATCTTGGATTCAGAAGTGGGTAGCCATCTGGGAACTAACGACAACCAAACAGTGTGGTTCATGATAAACATAGCTATTTTTTTACTGAGTTAGCTATCTTTTCTTTAGTTTGGGCCTTTGCTATTCTGACATCCTTCCCCACTTCCTTCTTCTTCAACTGATACAGTTCTCTGTCCTGCTTCTTTTGTGATTCCTTATACTTCCTGAATGCTACCTTTTTCTCCCTAACCTTCCCCACCACCTCTCTTGATAACCATAGTGTTTTTTTTTCCTTCATTTTGTTTTATTTATTTGCTTCACACAAAGACTTGTTGCCTCTGTGATGGCAGTTTTGATTTTTCCCCATTATTTTTTCACCCTTCCTTCCTGCCCATTTGCTAGTGCATTCGTTAGGCACTATCTCACTTTGCAAAAGTCAGCCCTCCTAAAGTCCAGTACCCTCACTTTTGTATGGCTTGACTCTGCAGTTGTGTTTATTGTGAACCACACTGTTTGGTGGTCACTTGCTCCCAAATGGCTACCCACTTCTAGATTTGAGATCCTTTCTGTCCCCGTTTGAGAATATCAGGTCTAAGACTGCTCCCTCCTGAGTGGGATCCAACACTAGCTGTCTGAGGCATGCCCCTGTAGGGCATCGAGAATGACCCTGCTCTTGGAAGTGGCTGCAGCAAATGTGCTCCAGTTAACATCTGGCATATTCTGGTCCCCCATCAATAATCTCTCCACTTTTTCTGCCATCCTAAGGATGCCTTCTATCACTTCCTAGTCCATTTCCTCTCCCTGAGATGGAAGTCTGTATACAATGCCTGTGTGGATTGTGGTGCCATTTCCAGTCTCCAGGGTGAGCCAAAGTGCCTCCTCTCATCCCTGTTTACCCTTTAGTTCCATTACTTTGATCCCTTATTTTACACATAGAGCTACTCCTCCTCCTCCTCCTTCTCTTCAACCTTCCCTGTCCCTCCTGTAGATTGCGTACCCTGGTATGTTAACATCCCAGTCATAGTTCTCTGTGTAACATGTTTCTGTGACTGCCATGATATCCAGATGTCCCTCTTCCATCAAGGCCACCAGTTCAGGGAGCTTGTTACCTAGACTATGGGTGTTGGTACTCTTTGCCCTCCATTTTTTGATGGCATTACCCCTTTTAGCCCCATCTCTGTCCTTACTGCCTTTGCCTTTTTCTCCATTTACCCCTGCCCTTATCCCTATCGACTTCTCTATCTTGGTGTTTACCTCACTAACTACACTGATTTTTTTTGGGGGGGGCTAGGATTTACCTGCTCCTTTTCAGTGCCTCCCCCCTTGGCTAGGTGAAAAGCTTGTCAATGCAGCATTTAAACCTATCAAATAGGATCTTGGTTCCTTTCCAGGACAGATGCAGACCATCATGCCAGTATAGGCCTGTATCCCTCCAGGTGGACCCCCATTCCCCAATGAAGCCAAAACCCTGATCTCTGCACCAGTTTTTCAACCATTGTTTGAATCCCATTCTGTGGAGCACCCTAGTCTCACCCATACCATAGACAGGCAGCACCTCCAAGAAGGTTACCGTGCATGTTACTTGTCTAGGGCCCCTTCCCAACTCCACAAACTCCTCCTGCACTGCTCTGATCCCTTTTCCAGCCAGGTCATTTATTCCAAGGTGGACAATGACATCTAGCACCCTCCCTGTGCAGCTGCTCCTGTGAGCCTCAGGATTCGCTCCCTGTCCATCAAAGCCATGGTGCCATGCAGGCACATTACCTCCCTCTCTCCCTCCCCAGTTCTACCCTCCTAACAATGGAGTCCCCCACCAGGAGTTGTTTCCTTCCCCTGTGGGGCCCCAAGCCATCCTCCTGTGAGTCTCTTTTGTGGAGGTTCCCAGCATCCTCCTTGGTCTCCACTGCAGGTGCCTCCATAGAGGAACAACACTCTGCCAGAATGGTGTATGAATTGTGGAGAGGTACAACTGGAGGGATGCATCTCTGTTCCACCACCCTCACTGTCCCTGAGCCCACTGTGATCCAACCACTCCTCTTTCTTGGCAACCTCTGAGGTAGCGGTGGTGGCCCTGGAAATCCCTGGGTAGGAACCTTTTATAGGTACATTAGAGAGTGAAGAAAAAACAAGGGATGTATGGTGAAGCTTAATAAAGGGAATGGCAGCGGGCAGAGGGTGACAGTGAAAAGGCAGAGATACTGAACAATTATGTTTGCTCAGTATTCACAAAAGAAGATGAGGAGTAGGAGGTACCTAAACCAAACAATAGAAGCACTCTGGATAGGGGGGTCAATTCCAGTCCATTCACTGAAGAAAGGGCCCTGAAAGAACTCCTAAAACTGAAGGTGAACAAAGCAATGGGGCCTGACAGGAGTCACCCCAGAATTCTAAAAGAACTAAGGGGAGAACTATTGACACCACTGACTACAATTTTTATCAAATCATGGGAGGATGGTGTGGTACTTGAGGACTGGAAGAGAGTGGCTGTGATTCCCCTTCAGAAAAGTGGGAGCAAGGTAGAGGCAAGAAAAGGAGGCAGTATAGTGCAGTGGTTTAAGGCTGTAAGCTGCAAATCTGGAGATCTGGGTTTGAATCTCACAACCCCCACTTACATATACTGTGTGACCCTGAGCAAGTCACTTAACTTCCCTGTGCTCCCAGGTTGCACCTGTTAAAAAGCTTTCATCTTAGTGTGTCTCACCTAGTTAAACAATTTGAAAAAAAAAAAAGAAACTATAGACCTGTTAGTTTGATCTCAGTGGTAGGGAAAATGATGGAATCACTTTTGAAAGAAAGAATTGTTGAGTACCTAGAAGCCAGTGGAGCACATGACCCATGGCAGCATGCATTCACAGCGGGGAGGTCAAGTCAGAAAAATCTAATGGATTTCTTTGACTGGGAGACCAAAGTAGTATACCAGGGAGGGGCTGTGGATATGGCCTACCTAGACTTTAGCAAGGCATTTGACATAGTCCCACACAAAAGATTAATAAACAAGTTAGCCAGTCTGGGAGTGGGTCACAGGGTGGTAGCCTGGGTAAATAATTGGCTGAACAACAGGATGCAGAGGTTAATAGTAAACGGAGTCAACTCCGAAGAAAAGAGGGTTACTAGTGGGGTACCGCAGGGTTTTGGTACTGGGACCTATCCTGTTTAACATCTTTATAGGTGACATTGCAGAAGGGCTGGAAGGAAAGGTATGCCTCTTTGCGGATGACACAAAGATCTTCATCAGGATTGATTCACAAGGAGGCTGTGTGGAAAGGATGAGAAGGGACTTGACAAGGTTGGAGGAATGGTCAAGAGTGTGCAGCTTTAATTAAATGCAAAGAAGTGTGAAGTAATGCACATGGGAAACAAAAACCCATTACCAAAAGAAAACAGGAAGATTTTTTATCCCTCTGTACAGACAGTTTGTGAGATCCCATCTGGAGTACTGCATGCAGTTCTGGAGAACCCAACTCCACAAGGACATAGACAGGATGGAGGCAGTCCAGAGGAGGATGACTAAAATGGTGCAGGGTCGGCACCAGAATCCATATAAGAGACTAAAGGAGCTTAATATGTATACCCTCGAGGAAAGGAGGGAGGGGGGCACATGATGGAAACCTTCAAGTACTTCAAGGGAATCAACAAATTCAAGAGGGTAGCATCTTTCATTAAAACAGATGTGCAAGAGCAGAAGGCATAATTTGAAGATAGATGGGGGATGGCTCGGGGACAATGTTATGATGTATTTTTTCACAGAGATGGTGGTGGACACATGGAACAGCCTTCCTGATGAGGTAGTGATCAAAAACAGTGGGGGAATTCAAGAATGCATGGGACAGACATAAGGCAATTCTAGTGGGGGGTAGGAGGAAGTAGGCTGTTGGTTAATTAGAATCTGCAGCTTATCCAATAGGTAGGGAAATGGGCAGGCTAGGTGGGCCAAGCGGTCCTTATCTGCCATAAAAGTATATATTTCTAAGTTTTGTTGAGATCATATCTTTCAAAGTGTTGTACCAGTTGCAATGCCACCACCTTCTTGATCAGCTTTCCAAGAAAAGGAAGATTCAAGACAGATCTGTAATCGCAGAGATCATCTGGGTCCAAATAAATCTTCTTGAGGCGAGGCCTTACCACCACCTTTTTAATGGCAGATGGAAAGACACCTTCTTGAAGGGAACACCTGATGATCTCAGCCACAATTGGGCTGAGCAAATCTCAGCACTCTAGAAGAAATTGTTCAGCCCAGGGTCCAATGCACAAAAAGTTGGTCACAAGGTAGAGAGCATCAGTGAGATATCATCCAATGAGACTGTCTTGAACTCATCCCACAGAGACAGAGAGCTGACCTTATTGCAAAACCTCTAGCCAGCTTCTTTAATTTGTGGTTTTCCTCCTCAACCATGCCATCACTATGGAAATAGGTGAGAGTTACACCCAGATTCAAATCAGGGACCCAAACTATGTGGAATACTACTGTTCAGTGTCAATCCTGTCCCACCACTCCAGCCTGCTGTTGGAGCAGTAGTGCTACCGCTTGTGATGCTGATGATCCATGTTTGGGAATGAACTAGGAACATCAGAAGGCTGGCCAGGGGGAAGAGGCACAAGGTTCTGATGAACAGCTAAATTCCTCTGTGGTGGGTGGGTTCAGAGCTTTGGCAAATAGTATGCCTCCTGGCATCAGTCTGGGGGCAAAGAGCCAGGAGCCTCAGCAGAGCCAAGATTGGTGGGATGCAGCAGATGTTAACACATCATACATGGTAACATACATGACATTCCAGGATGTTACTGTATGACGGCTCCCATCAGGGGGAATCAATAAAAAGCAGATAACCCCAGTGGCTGGGCAGGTGACACTGCCCACTGCCACCATGCTCACAACTGAATCCGATTGTCCTGTGATCTACAACTCCTGTGGTCTTCATCTCCATCTGAAGGAATTGGAGTCATGTATGGGAGTGCAAAGGAGTTGAATGAGACCCTGTCTGGGGGCAAGCTGAAGGTGATCTAACTGGTGAAATGTTGGTGGACGGGGGAACTGGAGTCACAGGCAAGGGAGGCTCTTAGTGGGGCAGTATCAGACTCTGGGTGATGGCCAAAGGAGTCCTCAGCCAGTGGCATATAAGAGATGAAAAGAATTGAAAAAAATCCTCTCCCACTTCAACAAAATACTGGAGAAAATCATATTTTGGCAAATTACTGAATATGACTCTAATCACAACTTGCATATCACACACCAGTCTGGCTTTAGAAAAGGCCATAAGACCACCACTGCTTTGATCTGTTTCTCTGACAATGTCCTTAAGGGCATGGATGATGGGAAACTAACAGGGGCCATTTTTGTGGACTTATCAAAGGCCTTCAACTTTGTGGGCCATGATATTGTCCTTGACAAGTTGCAACATTATGGTTTCTCAGATGGAAAAACAACCTGGGTTAGGAACTAACATTCATGGATAGCCCAGGTGGTTTGCACAGAGGGCATCTCTAACTCCCAGGGGACTGGCAGTGGGGTCCCCCAGGACTTTTTTCTTGGACCCATCCTGTTCTTCCTCTTCGTGAACCATCTCTACAGGGAAAACAAAGGCTGCTGCATGCTTATGGCAGGCAGTATAGTGCAGTGGTTTAAGGGTCTGAGCTGCAAACCTGGAGACCTGGGTTTGAATCCCATAGGCCCTACTTGCATAATGTATGACCCTTAGCAAGTCACTTAACTTCCTTGTGCTCCCAGGTGACACCTGGAATGAAGCTTCAGCTTAGTGTGCCTCTCCTGGTTAAACAATTTCCCCTTCCCTTTATGTATGCAGATTTTGATCCTCTACTATAGTGCAGGAAAACTGGATTAACTATCCACCTCTCTCTCAAAGGAGTGTAACACCACTCAGCGATGATTCACTTTCAACAGGCTGTTAAGAACTTAAAAACAACAAAGGCGATGCTCTTAGGCAAAAATCCAAGCTGGCAAACTTAACTGCATCCCCCGGTACTCAGAATTCCTCGAACATATTAACAAAGAAAGGGTCCCACTTGAAGCAGGTAACAGCTATTAAATACATGGGTTATATTTAAATCATCCCTGACCTTCACTGACCATATAAGTATTACAGCAAAGTGTCTAACCCAAACTCTAGGTTTGTGTTACAAGTTAAGGAACTTTATGACCCCAGAAATTGGCTATTCATTGCCAAAGGAACGCTCCTTCCCCTCCTAGAATGTTTCTCACCTATTTTCTCTCAAACCTCCAGTCACAACCTCTCTAGACTCACCTCACCTATAACATGTGCAGATTTACCCTTCTGGTCCTTTTCAATGCTTACCACTGCTCATTCTATCAGAAACTGGTCTGGCTCTCCCCACAGGCCTACCAGGACTACATTTTGGACTGCCTTGATGATATGTCTCTGAGGGAAAGGACAAACTCCCATCTATTGGCATTCCTTTCACCTAAGGTGGCACTCATAACCTCAGGTCCTCTTTCCATATTCTCCTTGAATACACACAGCTAGCCACCTGTATGGGTGAAAGGTCTTCTCTATAACCACCTCCACATTCTGGAATGCTTTGCCATCCCTCCTGCACCACCTTGACACAGCATCTCTCTTTAAAACAAGATTGTGAAGCACCCTCTTACCCACCACTGTATATTGGTTTCCTGGATGAAGGTGATTCTTGTTTCCTTCCCCATTCCTGTATCCTTAGAGTAGAGAGCCAGTGTGGCCCCACATGGCATTAATTTCTGCCTATGCTAAGAAAGTTATTTTGAAGCATTAGTGTGATTCACTGGTTCCCCGATATTTAGAATGGTATAGAGAAGTGTTATTTTCTTTGCAGGCAGAACAGATCATTGCCAGTTTAGCAGATCACCTTGATAGGTATAAAAAAGGTTTGGGAACTGCTGTATGTCTTAGAAAGCTGATAGTTGGGTTTTTTACCCTTTGTTATCCATGTGTAGTGATATAGAGGTTGGATATTGCCTCCATTGACTCTTTGTTTGCAGACCTTGTATCTTTTAACATGTATTTTTCCATCTTGGATAGAAGATTCTCAGCCGGGGGATTTGAGCACAGATATAAATTATGCTTTGTTCTATTTTGCATATTGTTATATTTCTATATGGACTTGCATTTGTATGGTTAGTAGATTTATTTGGGTTATATCACCATTTTTTACAGTTTTTTTTCTTTTCTTCATAGACAGAGCCCAGAGAACACATGCCTCTCCGACGAGCCAGGATGGTTGGATTGGGGGGTGGGGGTGGGGGATATGGTGTGAAGATGGTGTTATGTGTGTTTTCATTTGTTTTGTTGTTTCTGTCTTGCTTCCTTCTCTGTAATGTATGGTTCTAATTGTGTGTTTTTGTAATTGAAAAGTTAATAAAGTATATTCAATTAAAAAAAAAAAGAGTGGAGGGCTAGAATACTAAAGCAGACCAAACTGCCAAACAGTTTGCCAGTTCCTAGTTTTCCTAGGATGGGCTTAGCCCTGTGTTGTTATAACTTTAATAATGCTGCTATGTAATGTTTATTCCATGACCTTTTATTAAAATTTTCTTTTGTTCTGTTCACCGTACTTCTCCTTTGTATAGCTAAGCCTGGGTGCTTTGTACTTAGAGTAATCCTTTTTCACCTGGCTTACCTTGCTATGTATTTTTTGAATATTATTGTCTCTCTTCTTGTTATTGTGTTGTATCCATGATGATATGTGCCATCTAAATGGTCTGGTTCATGCCTCAAAATGGTCCCTGGGACCAGTGTACCTTCCCAGTTAACAAATAAATAAACCTCTCCTTTAAAATAATGACATTCTTTCACCCAGATTTTCAGCTGGGTTGACTGAAACGCCAAGAGGTCAAGCAACTTGCTTGACCTCTTGGTGTAACTATGATGGAAGAGTGGGCCCACAAACTGTCATATAACATCGATAAGTGCACGGTAATGCACTTCAAGTGAAACAATAACAAAGCAGAGTACAAATTTAATGGGCAGACACTGGGGGAAGTCACGGAAGAAAGGGACCTTGGCATCAGGATCTCAAATGACCTATTCGTTAACCAACATTGTAGCCAAGTAGTTAAGACAGCTAGTGGCATATTAAACTGCATCAACAGGCATATTAGGAGAAGGAAAAGAAAGGTACGGGTTCCTCTGTTCGGGTCACTGGTGAGACCACATAGGGAGTGTTGCATTCAGTTTTGGTCACCAGGGTATAAAACTGAAATAAAATTATTTGAGAAAGTACAGAGAAGAGCCATGCACATGATTACTGAGGTTAAAAATAAAGATTATGAGGAAAGGTTATCTGAGTTGGGGGATTTTCACCCTGGAATATCGCAGATTAAGGGGTGACACATGCATGGTTTTTAAGGCTCTATCAGATGAGGGAGTATTAAAGAAGTTGGGCCTCACAATTAGGAAGCAGAAATATCATACTTGAGCCCACCCCTTACATCTAGCTGGGGAAAGATACCTGTCAAAAAAAAAGGAAACATTAGTTCAACCTAAGGGTAGTGCCTGTCTGGAATGGCTTGCCTGTGGACGTGGTGGCCAGCAATGGCATGAATGAGTTTAAAAACAAACTGGACAAATACTTAATAGCTAACAAAATTCAGGGGTATATCTAAATCATACATAAGGAGCGATATGGACTATGGTCTTCTATGCTCTGTATTAACATATGTAAAAGTCATACAGAGAGTCACTGACTATGGAATCATTTGCCAATGGAAGCTTGTGGTTCATAGTTCTATGCTGTACCACTGGACTAACTAAAGGGTGGCCTTAAAGAGCTAGTACTCTACATAAAATGAATATTAAGTTTTAAATGTACAGTAGTCTACCATTATGTTTCATATCAGAAGTATTATTTCTTTTTCCTTTTGTAAATTAGAAGACATTTACCCGTCGATACTGGGTGCAATGTGTAGAACTGTACCCCTTCTAGAAACTGGCATACTGTATAATATTTAACTGTTTGGTATGTACGCTACTTAATAATATATGCTGTCAATCTTTTGTATCTGTTTAAAATATCATGAGCAGTGAGACAGGTAAATGCTACATTATTTTAATTATTTTAGTTACTTTGCTTAATTGTATTTGTTTTTTATATTTTTATGACGTTTTTGTGCATTGTGAGTCATACAATTATTAATAGGCAGGCTCTCAAATATTTATGTATTAGGTTAGATTTCCCTTTGAGTAATGTTTACTATTCTATATATTCTTGATAAATGTACATATTTTTTAGATTGTAATGTACTTCAATTGTCTTTTATGAAATTGATTGTAATTTTTTAGGCCCAGGACACAGTGGGGAATTTAAAATGGTTTAAGTGCCTTAAAACATTTTAAATCCCCCCAGCACTGTTTGCAGACAGACTTCAAGCCCTTTAAAATGTTTTAACAAAAGTGTTTATAAACCCTGCTAGATACCTGGGGCCTGTTTCCAAGAGAGCGAATAGAATATGTCACAGTCTGCACCGTTGCGTAAAGTCTCGTCAAAATCCTTGCGAAATGCAAGCTGCACCCTATTCCAAAGCAAAGGCCAGTTACGATGTAGAACAGTCACATTATGCATGTTGCAAGTTATACCCACAATGCAAGATGTAACTCGTAATAGCAGACATAGAGGTTACGCATGTCACAACACAATGACCATAGAAATGTACGCAAGTCACAGACACGTCATAGACTGCAATGCATGTGTAAACCCCCTAATCACCCTACCCACTGACTCATCTGCACAGATTCTTCTGATTCAGATCATCCTTGGAGCCCATGGCAAAGTCTTCACAATCGCTGTAGTCTACATCCCTTCAAAGGAGCAAGTGAAAGGCCTCAATGTCACTCTGGACTTTGCCCGAGTGCAACCACCTGGATCCGAGTTAATCATGCTTGGAGAGTTTAACATCAACTGGCTTGCCCCAGATCCTGGAGGCCTCAAGGATGCCAACTCCACTGTAAACCTTACTCAACTGGTCACCTCCTCTACCAGTCACCACTGCAGAACTGGAACCAGATCCCTACTGGACTGGGTTCTTACCAGCCACCCTGCCCGCATCTTTAATATCTCCATCCTTCCAGACTCTCTTAGTGATCATTCCCCTGCTATCGGTGAATGGTCCAACAAATTCTGCAAACCACCACCGTCAATCATCAACAGCAGAATCCCACCTCGTGGGAATTTGAACCTCCTCAAATCCTACCTCAGGCAGCTGGATTGGTTGCCTATCTACAATGCAACAGATGGCAATTCGGCCTTAGATTCCTTCATCTCCATCTACAATGCAGCCTGTGACACCTACGCCCCACTCAAAAAGCTTAAACTCAAGGCACTATGTAATTGATGGCTTACCGTAGATCTAATAGAGAAGCTAAAACCAAGGGACCACCTCTGGCTACTGGCCCGAGACTCCAGGTCACCAACTGATATTCAGAACTATAAACGGATGCGGAACGGCTGCACAAAAGCTATCAGACTACACAAAAGCACCTACTACAGGTATGCCCTCACTAATACGTCGGGAAATGGAAAAGCCTTCTGGAATAATATCAAAGAAGTAACTGGAAAGCAGCCAAAAACATCTCTAACAATGCTCATCATTGATGGTGCTATAACCGTGGACCCCATGGCTATACCAAATACCTTCAATATTGCTTTCACTGACCTCAGAACTGTTCTCCCCCCAACTTCTTCAATGAAATCGATACCTCTGATAACTCTACTGGCACTCCCCACTCTCCTTCTCACCCTCGTTTCTACTTCAAAGCAGTCAAGAAACATGAAGCCTACAAGTACATTAGTAAGGCTATCACCAAATCGAGAAATAGCGGGAACTCTCTGGACCTAAAGCTACTGTCCCTTATTCTTGATGAAGTTATTAGTCCACTCACTAAGATCTTTAACCTCTCCCCCAGTCTTAGCTAGTTCCTTGACAGCTGGAAATCCGCTATCGTTACTCCAGTTCACAAAAATGGTGACGTGACCAACCACGGAAACTACCGACCAATCTCCATACTACCTCCCCTCTCAAAGGCTCTTGAACGCCTTGTCACTGACCTACTCACTGACTACCTTGACAACCACAATATCTTATGTACACAACAGCATGGCTTCAGAAAAGGGCATAGCACCACATCTGCCCTCTTGGAATTTACCGGAGCCATCCACAGTTTCCTGAATAATGGTCACCTAACTGGGTCAGTTTTCATTGATTTAACCAAGACCTTCAATACAGTTCACCATAACCTGCTACTGGACCAGCTTTCAATTTCTGGGCTCTCCCCTATCTCCATGGCCTGGTTTAAAAGCTACTTGGAAAACAGATTGCAATGGGTAAAAATTGCGGGTGTTCTCGCCAACGCGAAGTCAGTCCGCTCTGGAGTTCTTCAGGGCTCTATCTTGGGCCTCTTCCTATTTTCTCTCTTCCTAAATAATCTTCCTCAATCCTACCCAGAACAAATTATACTCTATGATGATGATGCCGTAATTCACACCACCCACATGGACCCCCAATCTCTGCAAGATAATCTCCAACTTGGTTTTGCATCAGTGGAGAACTGGTTCAGCAAACAGAGACTCATTCTCAACTATAAAAAAACAAAGACTATGCTTTTCAGTAACTCCCACAGCAAGCACAGGCTGCCCCCCATGACCATCACAAACTGTATAGGAACAAACCTGTAACAGATTCAAACTTTTAAACATTTAGGGATCACTCTTGACAGTAACCCACTCTACGGGGCCCGCATTGACAACATTGATAAGGCTGCCAACACGCGACTTGGTCTTCTCTACAGGCACAGGTCTTGCCTAACCCCAGCAGCCCTAATCATCACAGTACAAAGCTCGATTGTCTCAATTATCGACTATGGCCTCATCATATATGGCTTGGCCATGTCAACTGCCCTCAGACGCATTTCAACATCACTCAACAAAGCCTGTCGACTTACTACTACTAACCATACATGCAACCTATAGCACAAATTGGCTGGCTACAACTCTCCAATCACATAAAATACCAGACCTGCATCATGGCTAAGAAGATAACCATGGGCCTTACCCCTCCGGGGTCCTATCTCTCCTTTGCCCAAGTAGTAACCCCCGCAACACAAGGGGCTCTGAATCTCAATGCCTGATGGTCCTGTGCTGCAGAACCTCCCTGGGACAATGTTCATTTGCCTACAGGGCCCCTAACTGGCTGAATAGCCTCAACTTCAAGATCACCTCCGAACCCATGCTAGGTCTTTTCAAAACAAGGCTCCAGCTAAATCTCACTGCTTCCAGCACCTGTGACTGCCACACCTAGCCAGCCCTCCCATCTATCCCTTAGTTCTGCTCTACCCCGCATAGCACTTTAGCTCCTTCTCCCTACCTCTCCTCTTACCTCCTCCATCCCATCTTCCAACCCCCCCATCTCCTATCCCCATATTCAGCACTTCTATATGTGTCGACAATCACCTCTGGCAGGTCATACCTCCCACTGTTCCTCCTGCAACCCCATGTACTCCCTTCTCCTCCCTGCCTATATTACCCATAAGTATGCATTGTATCAACATGAATTGGTGTGTTTTTCTGTTTATCCTGCCTAATACTGCATTTGCTCTGTCATGTTCTGTTGTAATGTCCATAACTGACATGGAACCTTTGTAAAAGAGCCTTGGCTCAAAGGTACTTGTAATCCTAGACATACATACACACATACATAAATAAATAAATAAATAAATAAATGAATGAATGAATGAATGAATGAATGAATGAAATGAAATGGAATGGAATTAAATGAAATGGCGCAGGCCGGTAGCAAAGCAGAAGCAGCAACTGCATCAGGAAAGTGGAAAAGGAACTTTACGAATGAGGAGACGGACAAGTTCCTCGAGGAACTAGAGGCACAGGCAGCCCTGTTAATGGGTAAGGGTGTGGAGTGCGACATGCGCAGGAAGTGCAAGGAGGACTGGGATGACAAGATCAAAAAGGTGAAACATGGTGGCCAATGCCAAATGAAGTGTGAGGGACCTCCAGAAGCGGGTGAACGACCAGAAGCACCATGCAAAGGAGGAAAGGAGACCTTCAATAGGCAGCAGGCGGTGGCCACAGGAGGTAGGCCATGGGAAAAGAGACCACTTAGCTCCCATGAGGAGAGGATCCTTGCATTCCTAAGCCAGCACAGTGTCCATGGAGACATAGACCTGGACACAATGTGGATGACAGCAAGGACAGGTAAGTGGTCTACCAGCAGAAACTCACAGTAGAAAGCGAGGCATGGCACATGGGCCATTGTGCACCAGCGGTGCAGCGGAGCAGCACTGCAGTGCATGTGAGCCTACACCCACCTAGAACAGCATGGCGCATAGTGCAGACAGTCACCTTGAAGGGCAGGGGCATGTGCAGGTGGCCAGGCACAGGGTAACAGGAACACCCATGGCAAGGGTGATGGATCTGTGCATCCATGGAGCAGTGCCATGACCCACAGGGGCCACCCCATGGCAGTACTACGCACCATGGCATGTGCCCCTGGTGCGCGGGAAAGCAATGCAGGGTGGGTATGGTGGCATATGCAGAGGGCATGACATGGCGGGGTAGCACTGATACACTGTCATCCCCCCACAGGCACAGCAGCAGCAGCAGACACAGGTGTGGAGGACAGTGGTGACACAGGCAGTGAGACAGAGCAGGACAGCATGCAGCCGACCACCCAACAGTCCCCCGTAACAGACCTCTCCCCTGGGCAATGCAGACATGGTGCAGCTGGACTCAGCCCTGACACTGGTGGTGGGAGAGCAGCAGGCAGTGGCAGGACACCAGAAGGAGGATGAGGGACTGAACCTGTGTGACCTATTTAGTGTCGGCAGTATAGCGGACAACATAGCCCAGAACCTCAGCCCGGCCTCATACGACCAGCTGCAGGTGACCCCGGATGAGGTGTCACAATCCTTGCAGGAGAACCAAACAGACACACCCACTGACTACGCTGGGTTCTGCAGGACCCTCATCACCACTCATAAGGAGCAGTCAGAGATGATCAGCTGTATCCACCTTAGTATTGATGCCCACCACACAGCAATGGAGGAACAGATGGGTACCCTCATAGGTGCAATCAAGACAGGGACATGCACCACAGAGGCAGCCATAGGGAGGCTGCTGGACACCATGGTTGCCTCTCAGGCCTGTGTCAGGGTGAAGACTCAGGTGTTCACCCAAATGGCCATGGCCGTGGAGGGGTCAGTGGCTCAGCAAGCCAGGCTGATGGACATACTGGCCACAGTGATACAAAGCACACTGACTGCCCAGCCTGTGCGACACACACAGAGGAGGGATGCTGCCCAACAGGTGACACATGTGGTGCAATAGCACCTGCAGGGAGATGGGACACACACCACCACAATGGCAGGGGGCATGCTGCCACCCCCTGCAGATCAGCCCATGTTACCAACAGCCACAGGGGGCACAAGTGTGCAGCCACCACCAACACCACCACCATATCCCCCACCAGCAGCGGCAACACCACCACCCCTGCCAGGGACACTAAGGCCAACAGCACCACCAGCAGCACCACCTGCATCACCACCCCCACCACCACAACCACCAACACCACCAGCACCAGCACCCGCACCACAGCCACCACCAACACCACTAGCAGCACCACCAGCACCATCACCCCCATCACCTCCACCACCAGTGGCACCACTGGTGGCAACACTGCCACCGCCAACAACAATGCCATCTGCCACCATGGCTGTGGGAATGCTGCAGTGGCCACCAGCCGCAGGACCAGTGCAAGATGGGGTGTGGTAGCACCTGCTGACACAGCAGAACAGAGCACAGCTCATGTGGTAATGCCAGCGAAGGCTGCTGAGGAAGGTCGACCACCAACAAAGGGAATGGGGACTGTTCCAGGACCAGCACCTGCCACTACAGGAAAGCGTGGAAGGCATCAGAAGACAGTGGTGCCTCAGGGACACATGGACAGTGGGGGACCTGCAGCCATGCAACCTGGGCAGGGTGGGCCCAGTGGTGCCACAGGGGGGGTGGAGCCAGTGACACAGGGGGCTGCACAGGGTGGTATTGCCACCAAGTGCAAAAGAACAAAGTAGCAGCAGCAGGTGGATGAGTGACTGGTGCCAATATGGAGCACTGCTGCAAGGGGTGGTGGGCATTGTGCAGAGTGGCACTAGTGGAAGGCACTGTGTGTGGATGTGTGGTATGTGCAGTGTGCATGTGTGTGCGCTGCGTGCATGTATGTGGGAGATGACAGACAGCACGATATGGGTGTGGATGTTGTGAATTGTCACTTGGTGTGGGTTTGTGTGTTGGGGGTAATTGCACCAATGAACTGTAACACTGCACCATAGCACACCTGTATTATGTTCACTGGCAGACTATGTGGTGTTACTCATTCCCACATGCTGTGAGACTGAATGTTGCAAGTAGTATAGATATGGTGCCTGGGATGGGTGCATGACCCAAATCGCACATGCACATCCACATCAGAATACCGCAGTAATGATGTCCACCGGATATGCAACTGCACCTACTGAGGCCTAAACCACAGCACCACAATGCCACCGATGCAGGTGCATACTTCCAGGCCTCAACTGTGGCCTGCATCAGCATAGTGCGCAAATGCAGTTTGCGTATACACCTGCTGCATGTGCACGGTGCTTCTGTAGGCCGCAAGTGTGGCCTGTATGTGTGCCCTGTGTGAGGCGCAGCCTTGAAGGCAATACACAGCCTGCATGGTGCATGCACTGCAGAGACAGGGGAGGACCTAGCAGCAGTGGTAGAGAGCTCAGGGTAGGGATACCACCATGTAGGAAGGCCACAGTGGGACAACAATTACTGAACATAGGTAAGTTGTAGGACAGTGCAATACCTCCACCAATGCAACAGTCATTTTGTTTTGCATTAAAGTGTCTATGTGGTTATTGTACAAAACTAAATACATCATATAGGAACATACAGAGGAAAGAGCAGATTGTACTAATAAGAACAACATGCTGATGCAGTAACTGAAATTGTCAGATCTCAAATAAACCTCAGAGGTTGTGCTAAGTGATGTAGTGTCATAGGTGCATCTGTAGATACATATCAGTGTAAGATAACATAGCTAAGGTATTATAGGTAGCTGCAATATGTAGCAGGGGTGTAGACAGGCATACTCCATGTACTCCATGGTGTACAGTTTTATGTTCAGGGGCAACAAATAGGCTCTGAACTGCATCGTTTGTACAACTGAAGCCTGCAGCAGTGTAGTGCACACATGCAGTCTGTGCATATGCATGCCACATATGTGTGGCACCACTGTAGGCCACATGTGGGTCCTCGACATGCGCCATGTGCTAGGAGCGGTCGCAAACAGGCAGCACAGCGATTCTGCTCCCCAGTGGCTGCAGACGCAGAGAACTGAAAGAAGGCCCAAGGTTGGACACCACAGCTGTATCATAACACTGTGCAGGACAGATCACCAGCCTGTGAGGCGCACCAGACCTGATCCCACAACAAGTCCAGAGGTATGTACAAGGGTGTAGGCAGGCATACACACTGTATACATATGCTGAGAACTGCAACATAACAGTCTGGTGTATTGCAGCTGGTGTAGGCCACTGAATACGGTCTCTATGCAGGCTGCTGTTGTGTAGGAGACAGCTATATGTATAGCCCATCCAATGAGTAGAGAAGGCAACTCCCACACTTTCCGGATGTGTATGGAAGGTGGCAGTATAGGGGGTTGAAGTGTAGGCAAGTAGTTGGGGGGTACCCATTGGCATAATGTGTGCGCAATGCACCACTTTGCCCTGTCAGGCAGGGGGCAGTATGTGGTGGGGATGTGAACCCAGGTAGCAGGGGGGACCCTGTTACAAAATGTGTGCGCAAGGCACTACTCTGCCCTGTCATGCAGTGAGCGGTATATGGGGGGATGTGTACACAGGTAGATGAGGGGGGTTACTGCAGCAAAATGTATGAACAGCACAGCACTGCTGGCTACACCCCTGGGACAGCACATGTGATGCAGTGCTGTACCCTTTGTTACTGTACCCTAGCACTGTACAGTATGCAGGCTATGGGCAACCATGCCATGTAGCATGCAGGGGAGTGTGACACTATGGTGTTCCCCACTACTGTGCCATGACATGATGTATGTGTCATGTTGTCTTGCAAGACATTGCCGCCCACAGCAGGACTCTCCCATGCCAGGTTCAACAGGGTGTGCCCATAGGCAGCAGCAGCACACAAGGTGCAGACAGGGTCATGACACGCCACAGCAGCATCAGCCTTAGCGGCAGAGCCCTGAACTGTACTGCAGCAGAGACAGCACATTTGGTAAACCTTGTATAGCAGTGGGAAACAACACTGCTACCACCTGGGTGCAGGACTCGCAGCACAGCAGAGAAGGCCAGGGCATGGAGGGCAATCAGGGCATGCCTCTTTGCCATCAACAGCATGTCCGCAGTGAATGGCAGCTGCAGCACCAGTGGCAGGACCTAGCAGGGTAGGACCTGGAGATCCTGCAGCGAATGTTGGCCATGGAAGAGAGGAGGGACATTGGCATGAGAAGTGGCCAGGCCTCAGGTACAGGTGGGTATGCCATCATGTGGCTGTACAAATGTACAAAGCTAACACATAGGCCATGGACAACAGTGGTGCATGCATGTAACTGTGTTCCCCTTCCTCACAGATGTAGGACACAGTGCATCGGAACAGCAGGGGCAGCAGGATGTGGTGCATTGGCACAGAGGGAGCCAGCAGCAGGAGCAGGGCCACTGGAGGTCAGGTAGAAGCATGCACTGTCTACCATGTGTCGTGACCATGCTATGGGGGTCTGCTGTGGCAGGGGTGGGGGCTGTGTGCTGCATGGGCATGCAGTGTGTCCAATCACATCACTGACCTTCACCTTTGCTACCTTGCAGATGGGCAGAGCAGACTTTCCCCAAGGCACCAGGCATTGCTGCGGGCTATGGCTAAACAGAAGGCCAAGGATGCAGTGGACTACTTGCGCCACACCCAGTGCTGGTGCCACAGGCCCCAATCCATCCCACCACTGCTGGAGGAGAAGGAGGAGGCAGATGAGGTTGCTGGTGAAAATGAGCCACAGGTGTTGAAGGACCGGCCAGTGAAGGTGCCAGTGGCGGACGACCAGACTGCAAAGGTGCTGGGGCCAGAAGACCTGCCTGCAGAGGTGCTGGAGGCAGAAGATCAGCCAGCAGATGGGCTGGAGGCAGAGGAGCAGCCTGCAGAGGAGCAGGAGGAGCAGTCTGCAGTGGAGCTGGTGATGGAGGACCTGCTTGCAGGAGGAGCATGAGGCAAAGGGCATGCTGTTGGCTGCATGTGCAGACCACCAGGCCGGACCTGTGGACATGCACCCACAGCATCCAGATGGGCATGGTGTTGGACATGTGTCTGCTTGGGGGCTTCCTGGCCCACAGGCTGTGGACAGCCAACAACAGCTGGCAGTGTTGTACCCGGGACAGCAGGTGGCAGGTGAAAAGCAGCTGAATCAGCTGGTGTTGGCCATCATGGGGGACATAGCACACCTGCATGGCTCCCTTGGGGCACTACTAACAGTGCTGCAGAGGCGATAGGGCAGTGAGTGTGTGGACTGGGCCACAGACTGAGGCCACGGACACTGGCACTGTATTGTGCCTTGGGGGCATGGGCCATACCTGATGTAAGTCAGGGTGGCCTGGGGGGCTACTGTTGTGTGAATACGGGGCAGGAGGGTTGTGGTGAGCTGTATATACTGTTCTGGGGGCTTGCATATCATGTTTGTAGAGGGGAGGGCTGTAGTTCCAGATGTGCGTGGGTGGGAGTCCATACATGCTGTGGGGGGTCTGTCTGCTGTATGGTAGTGTGGCTGGGGAGGCCTGTACATATGGGCTGGGTCTGGGGTGGGGGGTATTGTACATAGCAGGGGTCTGGTTTGGGTGCTGGGGGGCTGCTCTGCTAGTCTTTGTTGTTGTTTGTTTTATTATTTGTTCCTATACTACTGTTGTGTGTTTGTACTTTTCCAATAAATAATATTTTTGCATGCCTGGCTCTGCACGTCTGTCTGTGATCTGCATGGGCATGTGCCTGAGTCACTGTGCACATGTGGGCACACATGTGATGGAGCTGCGCCATCACATGTGCATCCCCAACCTGCTCATGGTATCTGTGTGCTGTCTGTCCATCTCTCAGCCTTGGGTGCACACTGGTGAGCATGGCCGCATGGTGCTCTGTGTGTGCAGCAGCACCCTGTTCTGTGTCCGGTTCACATGCTGTTACACCGTGTATGTCATGGCTGTGTTGTGGCCATGGGATGTTATGGCACCCTTTCACCCAGGGGCATGGTGGGCCCTGTGGGTGGCACCAGTGGAACAACACAATAGTGCGTCCTACCACCATACATCTGCAGGTCTGTGCCACCTGGTGCTGTGTCCCTGTTGTAGTTGCACTGTTGTCATGCATCAGTGGCCATGGCAGGTGCATTGTGCCTGGTGGTACCATCAACATGGCATTATGCCTCTGTCCCATATGTGTCCCTCACCCACTTGTTCTGCATGTCCATCTGCCATGTGTGCTGTGGTCCTCTGTGTGTTGCCTGGGGGGCCTTCGCTCATTAACAGTCATGCCTGGCAGATGCTGTATGACACGAATGGCCACTGTTACAGCTCCAGTGCAGCCACATGTGTTTCATGGCACCTGACAGACAGTATCCTGTCCTCCAGTGGCTCGTCAACAGTGCCGTGGGTGCCATGTTGTTGTTAGGGTTGTGTTGCACCACACTGTGTCCCCAGTACTGCTGCAGGTGCCAACATGGTGGTGGTGGTGGTTGCCACGTGTCACCTCAGAAGAACTGCTGTATCAGCTCCTGTCTTGCACGGTGTCCTGCTGTTGCACCACCTTGCGACATGTGTCCCACCATGTTGTTCTGCTCTCCTTCACCCTCCTGTGGTGCACCTTCCTCCTGGTCACTGTCGGGTATTGGTATATGATGTGCCAGGGCAATGTTGTAGATGATGCAGCAGGTGAACACTACCCTGCAGGCCATCACAGGGCTGTACTGAAGTGCACCCCTGAGGTGTCAAGGCATAGAAAGCAGGACTTCAGTAGGCTGAAGGTGTGCTCGATGACCCCTCTCATGCTGGTGTGGGCCTCGTTCTATCTCTCCTCAGCTGCTGTCTGGAGTGTCCTCACAGGTGTTATCAGCCATGGTATCTGGGCGTATCCGCTGTCACCTGTTGGGGGGGAGAGGTTAGCTGCATGTTGCTGTGTGTAGATTTTTCATTAGCATCTAACTATCCTCTGCCTGGCATGCAGTGCCACATGCACATGCTCACACATACAGATACACACTCTCAGTCACACTCATGTCCTTGGTTGTGTCCATGCACTGCATGGGCTTCCCTTGGCATTGTGTGGCCCTACTAGGCCTCTGTGTGATGCATGGTGTGTGGGTCTTGTCCCTGCCTGCCTCCCGAGTGTGCTGTGCCACATGTCTGCATGGCCACCACATCTGACCGCTTCAGTGCCTGTGCACCCTCTGCCCCTGTTGTGCCACTGTATCCACTCACACCCGCATGCACTATCTGTCACTCACACACACACACTGCCACTTGCACACATTTGCAGTTGTCAGTCCCCCGGTACATATCTACGAGCCATCCACTAGTAATATCCCCCCCTCTCTCAAAGGCCTCCTGTAGCTCACATTTCCTGTAGATGTGGGAGTCATGGCAGAATCCGGGCTACTTGACCACCACATCTAGAATGCGACATCCATTGTCACAGACCACCTGGATATTCAATGAGTGGTACCCCTTCCTATTTATGTACGCATCCCCATCCTTGGTTGGGGTCCTGATGGCCACATGTGTGCAGTCAATGGCACCTAGCATACAGGGGAACTGTGCTGCATTGTAGAATGCCTGCTTCACATGGCACTGCTGTTGGGCATCCTGTGGGAAGCTGATGTGTTGTGTGGTGTGCCGTATGAGTGCTGCAAGGAACCTCCTCAGGTGTCTGGACACCACAGGCTGGGAAATGCCCACTGTGTCTCCTGTGGGCATTTGAAATGTGCCAGTGGTGAGGAAGCACAGTGCTGCGCTCATGCACATCTCCAGTGGCAGTGGATGGCCCCTGTTGCTGGTGCTGCATACGTCCCCACACAGGTCTGGGCCTAGCTCCCTGATGCAGCTCTTGCTGAGCCTATAGCTTGCTAAGCACTGCTGTTTGGTCAACTCCTCAAAGGTTTTCCAAGGGCATCTCAATCTCAGCACTGGTGCCCTTGGTACCATGGTTGGCTGCTGTGGCTGGGTCCCCTGGGTCCTGCCTGCTGTCCCAGTGCTCCACTAGAATAATGCCCAGTAGGGCTGATATTGCTGACATTGTGCTGTATGTCACACTACACTGCTGTCTGACTATGGTGGGGGGGGGGTTATATATGCTTGTGCTCTGGTTTGTCCAATTATTCCTTGGCCTAACTTATGTCATCCTCTTCTGGTGTATTTACTTACTCCTCCAGTTCTGGAATATCATTTCCATCATTTTGGTGCATTATGCATGTCACAAGCCACATTACGCAGTGGTGCATGCTTTGTTTGGTGTAACTGTGTCATAACTTGCATTTGGTATAACGGTTGCGGCTTGTGGCATGTGTTCTTTTGGAATCATGCATGTCGCAAGTCACTGGTGTAACTTGTGTTTTGTGCCATTTGGGGCTGACGTAATGCATTTATGTCTGGCGTAGCTGTCTTGGAATCGGGCCCCTAGTCTTAAAACCATTTTTAAAAATATTTTAGAGCTAGCATGGTTTTACTCAAATGTCTAGACAGGAGTGAAAACATTTTATGCTGTAATGGTTTAATTAAAACAGTTCTAGCTGCAGTGTGTGCAGGCAAGCACAGTTCTGTGTGTTGGACTTAACACAAAATAGTTAGAAGGAGAACAGATTTAATACTAGCAGTGTGGACACAATAAACTGTTATCAAAAATGGTTACTGAGTAGTGTGGATGCACTGAAATGGTTTTGCTAAACTGGTTTTAAAAACGGTTTTCAAAAACAGTTCTGTAGTGTGTCCAGGACCTTAGAACAATAATAAAAAAATGAAATCATATCGAATCAAATGCTTTTTTCCCTTCCATACTTCATCAGCATTTTGGCCTCACTCTTTATGACATCATAACTGACCAACAATAACTAATCACTTTCTGCCAGATTGGTCACTTGGGATGTCACAATGAGTTAGGTCACAATGCTAATGAGTTCTGCGGAATAATAATAGTAGATTTGTCAGCTGCCAGGTAAACTAATGCTGTACACATCTCACCATGTATTACTATGTACAAAATCTTACAACTGACAGAAAGGAAACACATGCACTTCAGAAAGAAAAACTATCAACTTAGCACTTTTTAACACTTTCTGTCTGTTCTTGTTGGTGCTACGAGCTCTTTAAGGGAGAAGATTGTTAAAACCTGCTGAGAACAAATGTCCTTATAATCTCAAGGTAGACATCCAAACTAATAGTGAAGACAGTTTCACAACTGGTTGACTAAATCCATAGTATCACTGCAAAGATTTCATGGAAGTGAGGAGTACACAAATCATGTTTAATGTCTAATTAAGGTAGCATTGCAATCTCTTTTGGGGCCTAATGGGATCACTTTGCAATCTGGCCCACTTCATTGCCAGGTGTTGAAGCATGGTACTTTTACAGATTGTTTAATTAGTTAAATTTAGATTTGAAATTACATACTTTGTGGGGGAGGGTGTGATGGCCTTTGACTAAATAATGTCCTGCAAACTTCTAATAGCCTTCCGTTAGAAGCATACGAGACCAGTCGAGACATTTTAGTGTTGGCACAATTGTTATTTCATGTAAAAGACATTTCTTCATATCTAAATGTTATTAATTATAGTCTCTGCAAATTCTAATGATGCTGTCATTCAGCAGATGATAACAAAGAGGGTCCTGCTGCAACAAGATCACAATACCACCCACCTTATTTTGTTCTGCTTCTTAAACTATCAGTCATATCCATAAACAAGGTTTGTTAGGCCAGAAATATATCATCTAAAATCACAAATGTTCAAACAAACCCTACTTCTTCAACCTGATATGGGCCTTTTCAACAACAAACACACAAAAAAACAGCTGGATAGCCGAGTTTTCGCATCCATAGACTAAAGATCATACCAACAGAGTGCTAAAGCTGCACTAGCAGACATCACTGTATTTCAAAAGGCAAATGCAACCATATTTGCTGGGTGCAAAGTATTACTTTTGTGTTGATGATTTTATTTTATTCCTTCAAAATTTTCTCAGATTATGCAAAGACTGTATTTGTCACTGTCACCCTTTTTTAATTTTTTTATTTACTTAAACATTTGGTAACTGGGAAAGGCATGCTGAGCCGAGGCTTGATTCCAGGTGCAGCCCTTCTGTTTCCCATACAACTAGAGGTCATCTACAGCAATGGGAGTATAACATAATCTTGTGCCAGAAACCCTGGTGGAGGGATTGATCCTGTATGGTGGTCAAAAATGTCAATAAGAGGGCTGGGCATGCCCAGTCTCCTGCCTCCATGTTTGCATGCCACCTAATTTGAGAGTAGACATTAATATCTTTGTCTTATGATGTCAGGGGCCCTATACACAGTCTCTATTCTGTGGTGAAAACAATTGTTAAGACCACTTTGTGCCACTGTCCTCACCTGCATCTCATTGTACTATACAACAATGTCACAAGGCTTTCCCAGCACTGTTGTGATGGTCATTACAAAGAGACAGAGAAAGGGTCAGGGACAGCCAGAATAAGGAGGTCTAGTAAGCTGCACAGCTATAGTCAGTGACTCGCTTTCACTCTCACCTCTGATTGTGAGGTACATTAACCTCAGACCCAGGTAGAACTGTTAGAAGCATTTCTGTAGGGGGCTGCTGCCTTGCAGAATGGAACAGTAGTTGTGGCAGGGTTTAGGCATTGTACAGAACCATGGAATAACTGGAGGTGCCGGGATGTGGCTAGGGAAGGGAATCCACAAGACACTAGAAAAAAAGAAGGGGCTGTGGTTAGAGACATAATCATTGTGATGAGCCGTAGATCTGGATGGTAACTTAGACAGCTTTGTTCCACCCAGACCTATATTTGATGATAACTTTGGCAAAATGAATTCTCAACTTACAGAATCCCAGTGGGTCACACTTTTCTCATTTCCATTCATGATTTAAAGGGACACTGTCAACCCCCTTAGGCCTCAAAGTGTCCCTAGTATAAAAAACACATTTTATGATTGCCAACATTCTGTAAAGATTGTTGATGGAGCTGATACTTTGATTCTGACTCTTATTTTCTTTAAAAAAGTAAAAAACAGACTGCCCAACATGCTAGTGTTATCACACCAAAACAGGTTTGTTTACATTCCCTGATCAACTCCAAATGCATCTTTCATGGACTTGGGAACATCCACAAAACAGTCTAGCCCCTCATGATGCAGTGGTGGTTTAGCTGGCTACTGCCTTATGCGTGACTGCACTGTTTGGGTATGTTTCTAATGCTCAGGACATATGCAGTAAGAACAGAATCATGATTGTAAACAAAAACAAGGTTTTTTATAAATATACATTGCCATGCATTTCAGTTCTACTAAGCAAGGAGACAGACAAAACAAACAGCAACATCAGTGAATTTTAGAGAGGGTAAGCAATCATAAAATGTGGGGGTTCAACTAGAAATAATATGATGAAAAACAGGTTGACAGTGTCCCTTTAAATCACTTAGCAGTGGCTATACAGCACTGAGAAAGTTATCTGGCTGTCTTTCCAACTTCCAACTTACCGAATGAAATTCAGTTCAGGAGAAAAGTTCTTACCTCAGAACCACAGTGGTGGTCTGTCTAGTTGGCAGGAAAATGGTTGATGGCACAATGGCTCCAGCATCTGACACACAGGAGATCAAGGGATTACTGCAGCAGGTACTCTGCAAAATTAACAGCTTCAAGTCGTAAGTATCCTTCTTAGACGAGAAAATACAAGAGCTTCAACAGAAATGTATGGACACTGAAACATGTTTGTCATGCATCAACGACAAAGATACCTGACATGAGGCTTGCATACAGGAGCTGGAGAGGCTAGTTGCACTTCTATGGAATCAGGCAAAGGGCTCTGAAAATAAGCTGAGAATCCTTGGATTTCCTGAAGTTGTAGAAAACCATGATACTGCAGGTTTCCTTAAAAAGTAACTGCCCCACATCCTAAGACACACCTGGAGACCTGTTCTAGAAATTGAGCAGGCACACAGAATACTTTGGCTGCCCCTCAAGCCTGGAGAATGACCAAGACCACTACTGGCTAAGTTTTTGAGATTCCAAGACAAAGAGTGGATACTGGGCCTGGCCAGGGACAGAGAACCATTAATGGGGCAGGGGCAGAGAACTGAACAGTTATATAAGAACTTACTATAACAGCAGATCTTCGAGGGAATCACTGTCATCAGGCCACATCTATGGTCACATCTATGGAACTTTGCTGTCAGGTGCCAGAGTCACATGGAAGCTTTTTTTCTGCAGCAGTCTATCATGAGCTCCCTATGCCAGCATCAGTCTCTGATGTGACATACCCTATTTACGTGTGGTCAGCCCCACTCCCTCCTCAGTTCTTTCCTTAGCCAGAGGACATTGGAGATGGGAGTCCCACCATGGAACTGAGGAGAGAGAGAGAAGGTGCCCTGCTAGCAGAAAAACTGAAGCAAAAGGAAAGCTGAGCTGTACAGAGAGAAAGAAAGGGGTGACAGAGGGACCTGGCCCTATGGCCTTACTATAGATTTCTGTAAATCTTTTGTGTCAGACCTAATGGAGCCCCTGTCCCTCATTACACGCAAAAGTCATGATAAAGGTGTCCTTTCCCATTCCACGTCATCAGCCACTATCACTGTATTCCTGAAACATGATAAGAACCCCTTGAAGTGTGCCTTATACTGACCAGTTTCCTTACTGACTGCTGACTATAAAATTATGGCTACGATATTGGCCACCAGGTTGGATCCAGTAATGCAAAAGATTATACACACTGATCAGGTGGGTTTCATTAAAGGTGGACAAGAGAAAACCAAAATACATAAGGCCCTTAATATTATACATAAATGGTCAAGAACTCCTTCAGGCCATGGAGCTGTGGTCATTACCCTTGATGCGGAGAAGGCTTTTGACCATGTAGAATGGGGGATACATGTTTGAAAGTTGTGTAGATTCTGGATAGAAGCTAATTTCACTCAGTGGGTGGAGCCCTGTACCATGCCCCAGAGGCACAAATCTTAATCAATGGCGGATTGACTTTCCCCTTCCCCCTTACTCGAGGTACAAGACAGGGATGTCCGATGTTACTTCCTGTATGTGCTTGCTCTGGAGACCTTAGTGGAGGTGATCAGACATCATCTGGGGATCCAAGGGTATAAGAGAAGGGGTCACGAGGAACACAAGTTGGCACTATTTGCTGATGACATTCTATTGTTTAAGCAGAACCCAACAATTGGCATCCCAGAATTACATAGCCCACTTAATGAATATGGGCGGCTCTCCGGCCACAAGGTGAACTGGTCTAAGAGTGAACTCTTACTAGTGGGTAAGTTAAACTGAGGCCTTCATGCTCGCAACTCAATGGGGATTCAAGTGGTCAACACAATTAAATATCTTGGTATCCAGCTATCATGTTCTCCAGTAGAATTACATAAGAACAATTATAAACCCATACTGACTTCACTCAATGCTGACTCTGCCAGATGGTGTGGTTTGTCCCTATCTGCAATGGGTAGAGCTAACGTGGTCAAAATGTGCATGCTACCTAAATGCTTCTATCTGTTTCAAGTTCTGCCCATACAAGTCCCTTCCTTATTCTTCAAGGCCATTGATGCTCTCATGCACTCATTTAAATGGAACAACAAACTGGCCAGGATTAATAAAAACAATCTAAAGAAGCATAACCGGCATACCTTCCCCCCTATACCCAATGCTCAAGCCCTGGCCTGGTTTGCGCTGAAGGAAGATGACCTGTGGGTTACACTCTATATTAGAGTGCTGTCCCCAGCATTACTAAGCAATTCACCTCCCCAAATTGTCAATCCCTATAATAGGAACCTGTTTAGGATCTGGACATGAGCCCATTAACATGTACAACATCTGGGAGTATGATCTCCTTATGCCTCTCTAATTAACATATTTAAAAGTTACAAAAATTATAATGTCCATGTGCACCAGGCCTTATTAAGATGGCAGCACCTGGTGGTGCAAACAAGACATACCCTTCATAAAAATGTTCACCTTTATAGTTTTCTTATACTGCAGAACAAATATAGTCTCACCAAGGGTGACTTCTATGTCTATCTCAGAATTAGATAATGGCTTGATGTTACTGCACCCTGGAGCATAGTGGTAGATGGTAGTTTTGCACTGGAGGAGCTACTATTTCACCCGCCCCCAAATTGTAAACAAATTGCAGCTCTGTAAAAAAATTTCTTGGATCAGGGCCCATCTCCCTTGGCAAAGGTTAGGGAAAAATGGGAACATAATCTTGGACTCCATATTTCGGATCTTAAATGGAGAAGAGCAGCTGTCCACTATAAGCAGGGAGTTTGTACCAATCTCCTCCATCAAACTCAACTGTTTTTGTTGCACCTTGCATACCTAACCCCTTCCAGGCTACATAGGTATCACCCTGACAAATCCCAGATGTGCACGAAATGCATCTTTGAGGTTGGTGGCTTTTTGCATATGTCTCTTACCTGTGCACATGTTGCCAGGTTTTGGGCAAAAGTACATTCAATAATGCAATCTGTCTTGAATCACTCCTTCTCTACGGCTCCACTGGAGTTGTTGTAGGGGGCAGACACCAGTTCCTACCTCCCATCACATCTCAGGAGACTAAGGGCACTGGCCCTCTTAAATGCAAAAAAGACTATTGCAGAAAATTGGCTAAGCCAGTGCTCACCCACAATTACTCAGTGGAGTCACAATCTCTACTGTTGCCTTAAATTAGAAAAAGTGCAACACAGAGCCAATGGGAGCCACTTCAGGTAATTTGGGATCCCCTGGAAGCTGCTATCAAAGCAGGTACATTTTCATTGTACTGTAGTATGGGGAGGGCAATACTTGGGTGACTGCTTTCTGGCCAATGCTCTGCCTAGATCCTCTTCTAAACATCATTCCAGGAGGGCTTCTCCTGGTGGAAAATAACCTTTTTTTGTATGGTGTGCTTAAGAGTTGTACAACTTCCAATTGCCTATTACAATTGCCACATTTAATATTAATTGTTTCAGTGTACATATTTTTTCTTTTTTTCTTATGTGACAATTAGACTCTACCACAACTGTTGATATTCAATGTCAATACTGTTGTTGTCATCTCTATCTGTATATGTTACCTCCCAGTTTTAAATAAAGTTTACAAAAAAGATACTTCACCAGTTGAGTCATCAAAGGAAGCTTATTCTGCAACCATAGTTTAGTAATCACTTTTTTGAGCAGACTATAAGAATAAGTAATTAGTTGTCTGCCTCTAATTTTAAGAAAGACAGAAGGTATATGAAGAAGAACTAACATCGGCAAAAGGGATTGTGGAATGTTAAACTAGGATTCTAAGGCACTTGAGACCACATCCCAGTAAGAATGCAAAACAGGACAAACCCAAAAAACATGAACATGATCTGCCTTAAGCTCACCACAGGCCAACCAGCACTCTTTGGCTCTGTTTCCTAAATATTTAATTGTATTTGCAGAGGTCTTGAATATGTGTATCCTGCATCCTGCATTTCCAGCAAAAGTCTTTTAGATAAGATGCCATTGAAAGTTTATATGCTACAAGTGAGTATTCTCCCCACAAGATGGAATCACAAGTGATCTACTGTACAAATCCTTGTTCCACTGATTTGAAATGGAAAGCGTAGAGTCTTTCCATTGGTCTCTAAGAATATTATATAGTTTACCAATCAAGTGTTCTTGTATCCCACCTTGTTGATGTAATTGAATCTGTGCAATCAGAGTTAGAAGTGGGTCCAGAAACCGACTACAGGAAGCAGGTAAGGTGTGTAAATGGGCCCTGATCTGAGATATTAATAAAGATCAGAGGCCAATAAGGAATATGTGGATTACACATCTGAGAAAGAGCATATTCCCTAAGTATCTAAGATCATGAGTAGGTAAATGAGACCATGACATGCCCACCACCTCAAAAAGGGATCTAAGGCATTTAATGGATTTGTTTGTTTTCATGCCATTGCCCCAAAAGGAGTACATCCTACCCTAAGAACTTTGTGCAAACCTCATAACATACTTGAAGTGTTGTAGCTGTATAGCGAAAGAAATTTGAGAGAGGAAAATACCTTGGTGGAGAAGAACAGAGAATATGACCAAAATCATGAAGGTCATTAAAGATAAATTCTATATCTTTCCAATGTGCCTGATAGCTGTCTCATGTCCAGAGGCAAAGTATGTAGATCTGTGAAGCTAATGCATAGAGACGGAAATTAGGTCAATTTAAGCCACCATGAACATGGAAATAAATGAAGTAAAGAAAGATGTTCTCTAGGTTTATGTCCCTCCCCCCCCCCAAAGAAAATGGGGCAATCAATTTTTGCCAGTCATGGAAATAGTAACTATCAGGGTAAAGTGCGAGAGTCTGCAGGTAAAATAATATTCTTGGTAATATGTTGATATGAATAACTTCTACCTGCTTCAAAAATGACCTAAATTATGACCAGTGACTTAAATCCTTTGCTATGGACTCTGTCAAAGGTTCATAGTTAAGAAACTCCAAATGATCTGGATTTTTAGTGAGATAGACGCCTAAGTACTTGAGGAAATTTCTGTGCTAGCAGATACTAAATACATCTTTGCTACTGGATGGGGTAGTGTTATTAAAAGCTAGCACCTCTGTCTTTTGTCTGTTTATAATGAATCTGACAACAAGCTCAAATCAAGTCAATATTTCAGTAATTTCCAAAAGGGAATTCACAGGGTTCATGATCAAAAAACTGAGGTGTTGGTTGTGGACCAGGGTCGCTGTGAGGTGGGTTTGTTAGCTGGATCACACTCGGGCTTATGGCTTGGGGATGTCCAGCTGACTACCTCAGACTGGGTGCGGAACCTGGGCATTGTATTTGACGACTGTCTGACTTTTAAATCTCAGGTGTCAGCAGTTGTCAAAATCTCTTTTTACCATCTGAGGAACATCGTCCGGGTGAAGCACCTGGTTCCTCCAGAGGATCTTCCAACTTTGGTCCATGCCTTCGTTACCTCCTGCCTGGACTACTACAATGCCCTATACTTAGGGATCATGGGGGTTGAACTTCGCTGCTTGCAGCTAGTGCAGAATGCGGCAGCCAGGCTGTTGACTGGTTCTTCTAGGTCCAGTCATATAACGCCTGTGCTCTGTGGACTGCACTGGTTGCCAGTTTGCTGGCGAATCACCTTCAAGGTTGGTTTGCTGACCTATAAGGCCCTACACAATCAGGTACCTGCTTACCTGAAAGAGCTCCTTTGTCCCTACTGTCCCCCCCGCTCTCTCTGATCCACTGACGAGGGATTGCTAGAGATTCCCAGGGTTCGTTTAAAAACTTCAGGGGCAAGATCTTTTAGTTTCATGGCCCCAACCCTGTGGAATTCTGTACCTCGTCAGGTGTGAAACTTCCGACTGTCCAAAGATTTAAAGGAGCCTTGAAAACCTACCTTTTTATTAAAGCTTTTAATAATTGTTGATTATTTTAATGTTGTTTTAATTATTTATTGTTTTTTTTTTTGCAAATAACTGAGCTTTATTGAACCATTTCCAACATAAATTACATACCAAAATAATTAAATAACACAAAAGAGAAATACAATACCCAAATAGTAGAATTAAATATACAAGACAAACATAAAAAGGGGAGATAAAAACCCAAATCCCCCCATAAAGAATAAAACCCTCGCCCCTCCCCACCCTGGCAGCTATCCCTGTAATTGACTCCACAATAGATAATGTTATATCATAAAACATCATCTAGATTAACAAAAAGGAACACAACAAGTCTAGTACATACTGAGCATAGGAGGAGCAAAGGAGGAAAGGACCATACATGGAACTAGTTCAAAGAAGGGTTGACACCAATAAAATAGAAAAAACAAGAGAGACATCCAACTCTAGTAACCGTACCTGTCCTTAAGACTTTGAGACAGCCTACCCCAACATTGTTGGAATTTCAGTGAAGTGTTAAAGAATGAGAAAACCGATCTTTCTGCATTCAGTGCATTCAAGAATTCGTCCCACCATTCCCCAAACGATGAGGTCCAATCGTCTCCAATGCATGTGGAAATTATTAACTTGGTGACAGACGCAACCATTGCCATTCGATATTTAGATAGCTTGCCAGGTTCATTACCAAACATCCCAAATATGCAGACCTCCGGGTTAAAGAACCTGGCAAGGTCGTAAAATTGGCTGATCCCTTGCTTCACCAATTGCCACAATCCCGAAATTTTGGGGCAAGTCCAAAACTTATGGTAACTAGATGCAAGAGGGTCATTACAGTCTATGCATAATGCAGAAAATCGACGGTTTAGTCTAGAAAGCTTAGCTGGGGAAAAATATAGATTGTGTAGTAACTTAAATTGAATGTATCTCAACCTGTCCTGTTTAACATATTTGTAGGTGTCGACCCAGACCTTCTCCCACGTTTCTGCTGATTTGCCCAAGGATAAGTTTAATTCCCAGTATGCCGGGATCGGGGACACATTAGAATCTCCTTTAACAATAATATATTTATAGATCTTGAAATCGCTTACCGATTGTATAAGCTCTTTCAGCTCAGTAAACATAGTTCCCAAGATCTCCGGCCCAGGACCTTTATAGAAATAAGATTTAACACTGCTTATTATTTGGGTTAATTTTAGAAAGGACTGGACTTCCACACCAAACTTTTCCACCAATACTTGAAATGGAAGTAACGACTTGTTTAAATAAAAATCTGTAACTCGTGGTTTAGCAGCCATCGTTACTACAAATCTGGGTATCGGTTGGTTCCCGATTACAAGATTCGGATTTCTTAATAAGGGTTGAGATAAATTGTATAGTTGCGAAATTTTAAACTTTACATAAAATTGATGTAAGGCTTTTTATATCCCACCCTAGCGGGGTACATCCCACCTTCCTTGGAATCTTGGCCCATGGGATATATAGCAAAGACTCTAAATCAAGCTTGAAGCTTTTAACAAATAGTCAGTCTAATTGGAGTCCGGGATGAGAAATTTCCTCCTCACAGGCCCATGCGGCCAGCCTTGCCATGTGGATTGCTAGGTAGTATACATAAAAATCTGTTAATTGGAGGCCTCCTAATTTACGTTGCCGGGTAAGTTTGTAATAACTCCTTCTAGGGGGTCTACCATTCCACAAAAACTCCGAGCAATATTTGTAGAGCAGTTTAAAGTAAGACTTTGGCAGATAAACATTTAGATTCGATAGTGGGTAAAAAAGTTTGGGCATAACCACCATTTTAAGCGTATTGGCTCTACCCGGAGAAAGTCAACGGGAGTTTTGACCATCTTTCCAAGTCTTCTTTTATAGATTTAATTAACGGTCTAAGATTTAAGTTGGCCAGGGTCTCTAAGTTCTTAGATATTTGGATGCCCAAATAGGTTAATGATTGGGTCTGCCAACGGAGTCCCAAAGAAAGGCACCAACCTTTCTGAAGAAATGGAGACAAGGAGTATACAGATGTTTTAGCCTTGTTTAAACTATATCCAGAAAACACACTAAAGTTGGTAATTAAATCAAGTACTTTGGGGACGGAAGAAGTAGTATTAGAAATATGTAATAGTAAGTCATCAGCAAATGCTGACAATTTAAATTCAGAATCGCCTATCTTAAGCCCTTGAACTTCCTTATTTACATTGATAGATCTAACTAATGGTTCAATGTACAAATTAAATAAATAAGGTGATAAAGGGCAACCTTGCCAGTACCCATAATAGAAACACTTCAGAGATTAAATTATTGCATTGAATCTTAGCTGAGGGCATGAATATAAAATTTGAACCATATGAATAAATCTAGCCGAAGACCTAGTTTCGCCAGGTAGTAAACATGAAAGTCCACTCCACCCGGTCGAAAGCTTTTTCTGCCTAACGAAACTAGAGACACCTCCCTGGTGGGGTCCGTAGCTGCAGAAATCAAGTAAAACAGTTTATGAAATAGATTCGGCCGAGGAACGGCCCTCAACAAAGCCAGCCTGTTCTGGACTCAATATATCACGCCAAACTTGTTTTAATCTGCTGGCCAAGATTTTAGCAAAAATCTTTACATCTAAATTTAGTAAAGAAATCGGCTTAAAATTACCCACTAAGTTTGGGGGCTTATCAGGTTTTGGTAACAAAATAATCTTGGCCTCAAACGGCGTCTTATCCTTGATCCCTTGATCACACCAAAAGGAAAAGAGTTTATGCAATAAAGGCACAAGATTGTTTTTAAACAGTAGAAAAACAAAAGCTGTAAACCCATCCGGGCCAGACGCCTTGTCTGGGCAAAGGAGTCAATAGCTTTCTCTATTTCCTCCTCAGAAATAGGAGCTGCTAGTTGTGGTCCAACATCCTCTGACAGTCTAGGTAAAGGGGTGCTATCCAGAAATTTCTGAATCTTATCCGTAACCTGGAGGGGAGATTGTTGGCTTGAATAGAGCTTTCGATAAAAGTCCACAAAAATTTCTAATATCATACCTGAGTCTGTAACCAACTGTCCTGATTCTGGATGATTCAGGGCAGTCACCCACTTAGCCGAGGATTTTTGCTTCAACTGCCAGGCCAGCAGTTTCCCTGCCCTGCTACCCTGCCCTAGGTATAGGGCCTTAACTCTAGAGGCTGAATTAATAACTTTCTCCCTCTGCTTATCTGCATACCATGTTCGTAAGGATATTAATTTACGCTCCTGCTCCTCAGTTCTCCGGCTGTCACTTATATTTTCTAATTCCTTAATCTCTTTTAAACACTCATCTACAAGCTGTCTTGTTTTTGCTTTGCGTATCGTAGCCATACGTATCAACTCCCCTTGCCACATAGACTTAAGAGCCACCCAAGTTTGATCAACAACTTTAATAGAACCCCAGTTACTGTTAATAGAGTTTTCCAAAAGGATCTAAATCAGTTAATGCCTTGGGATCCTTTAAAATATTATTATTTAAAGACCATGAATATGACCTGGGAGGCTGTAGGGTAAAGAACATACAATATTTATAGGAGAATGGTCAGAAATTACAGGCAAAGTTGTGGCCTCCACTACCCAGGATAAACTATATTGGCTAACCAGAAAATAGTCGATCCTCGAGTGTGATTTATGTACCGCAGAGGAGAAGGTGTATTCCCGGACATTGGGGTTCATGATACACCAAGGGTCTACTAAACCTGTTGATAACATGAACTCTCTTAGAGCTTTCTGTGCTGGGGAAGGAAGTGATCCTTTATAATGAGATCGGTCCAACTGGTTAAACTGGACTAGATTCCAGTCACCACCCAAAATTATTGGCACATTTTTAAAGGACGCCAAAACCAAACCCAACTGAATAAAAAAAGCAGGTGAATCTAAGTTAGGTCCATATACTGAACCCAACACTAGATTAAACCCACCTATACTGCCTGAGACAAATATGTATCGACCCTGTGGATCAGGGATTATTTCTGAATGAGTAAACGGAATCCCATGAGCAATTAAAATGGCAACCCCACGACTATTTGATGAGAATCCCGCACCAAAAACCTGGTTCACCCACTCCTTCTTGAAGTGGGCAAGATGATCAGAAAGGACATGGGTTTCTTGTAAAAACACTATCGCTGGTTTCAAGCGGGCTAAGTGATTTAAGATAACAAATTTTTTACAATTGTCCTTTCCTCCCTTAATGTTCCAAGAAACAATATTCAACCTATTAGCCATTTGTTGCCAAACCTAAAAGAATATTGGGATAGCTGCCCCCCCCGTACTAACCCCCCAACAGAAAAGACTATATCCCCTCGAAAACCACCTCCCCCCCACAAGGAAAAAGTACATCAATAGTTAACTTAAAACCTTCCCTCCTGGCCAGAAGCCTACTTCTCATCCACTGGAACGTGGTGCAACATAGAGATGGGTACACCCCCCCTATTTAAGAGCTGTTCTTAAACATTTAATAAATGAACCTGCAAAACCCAGTCTCAGATCTAGGCTAATAAAAGAACCTTTATACCGAACCCTTAATCATCAATTGAGTAGGAGAATAAAACCCCAATTAGTAAGAGCCAAGGGGCATAATTTTAACCAATTAAAGAATAGAATACAGGCCAACCCTGTAAATACCTCCAATCCTTTGGGCATAGACAGGAAAGCTGGTAATCCTGCATAGCCCTATGCACCTAACCTAGGTGGAAGGCTCAGGCAATACCTGGAAAATTAAATTCAGGCCAACCTGCCCACAACTAAAATGTCAATATTGGTCCAAAATGAAACAACTGATCCTGCCATAAAATCATGCCTAATAATATGCCCCTTAGCTTCCATATCATAGCATAACATGTAAGACTTGTAAAAACTCCTTTCTATGGGGTTCCTACAGTTGAGAAGCCTCTTAAACTCTAAGGTCACCAACCAACTAAGCTTCATAAAGAGAATCTGGCACCCTCTTAATAAAACAAATACAAACAATTTAAGTCATATATCCTCATTAATATATGTATCGTAAGTCACTAGCTAAAAGCACAATCCCCCACCCCTTATTTTAGCTATAACCCAGAATGCTTTCTTATGTATGTAAGCAACATATGGCAAAACACAGTTTCCAGTACTCCCCCTAACAACATATCTAGGGGCTAAATATGACTTCATGTCAAAAGTATGCTATATCTCTTCCGTCTTACCAAGGACTATGCTAGAATACACTGAGAGATTGAAGGGCAAATTAAGATTATTAACACCAAATGAAAAAGTCCCAGTCGCAGTCCTGTAAATTAAGTGAGTGGCTAAACTTGAGATTTCACCCTTTAGCAAACAGGTCAGGTAGCAGGGATTTCAAGGATGTCAGCGCCTCCTCGGCCGAATTGAACCTCTTAGGGCCCTCTTTGACTGTAACTTCTAGCTTGCAGGATATAATAAGAGTCGAATCTCTGTGACCCACAGCCTAGGTAATCGGTCTGTAGCTCGCTCGAGCCTGTCTCATTTTCCAAGTCAAATCAGGCACTAGTCGCAGTTTCTTGCCTCCCACTGAAAGTTGCTAGCTTCTTGACCTCTCTTAAATATGCTTACGGTCAAGATAATTGAGTAGTTTAAAAATTATTGGCCTTGGTGGTTCTGAGGAGGGGGTTTGGCTCTAAGGGCCCGTGACCCTCTCTATAATATATTCTAGCCCATTTGGTGAGGGTCCTGCCGATTTTTAAGGAGCCTCTGTAAGAACTGAATGGTGTTCGCCCTTTCTGCCCTTCTGGGAGACCCAATAAGACCAGGTTGTTTAGTCTGTTGCGGCCCTCTAAGTCATCAGGCGATCATCTAGCTTGCTAATGCTTCTTTTGCATTCAGCCATGGTAGGCCCGATTTATCCATGGCTCTCAATAGAGGAAATCCGCTTCATGCCTGTCACCCTTCAAGCGAGCTGAGTCAGGGCTGGCTTTATCTCAGATACCTCTATTAACTTGAACAACGATCTTTATCATTGCCAGATCTCCATAAATTTTGGATGGTGTTATTTCTTCCTCTCGCAGTGATGGCGATAAGCCTGCCGCGTCGGCTATTTCGAAAGTTCATCCACTTGCATTTTGTCAAACGGGCGTAATCCGCTTTTCACTCAAAAACAGTCTCTGCTTGCTGAAAATAGTGTTCTGATATCTACTAGCCCCGTTTAGCAGTAAAAAAGTGCAGATTCAGTTAAGCAGGAGCCGGAGACCCGGAGAGCTGCTGCTTCACTCCATGCGCGTCACGTGACCTCCTTTCTCCCCTTTTTTTTAATTATTTATTGTTTTATGTAACATGTACAGGTGCCTTGGTTCAAGAAAGGCACCTTATACAAATAAAGAATGATTGATGATTGATGATCTATAAGCAAAATGTCATCAGCAAACAGTACAATCCTGTGATCCCGTCCACCTATTGGAATCCCCTGGATGGATTGAGCATGAAGAATATGAGAGGCTAATGGTTCAATATACAGGGCAAACAAAACCAGAGATAGAGGGCAACCTTGTTGGGTTTCCCTCCTTAAAACAAAAGATTGTGAGATAGACCCATTGATACAGAGATTGTAAATTCAAGGGGAAACCAAATGTTGTTAAAGTTGCCCATAAAAATGCCCACAACACAACATCAAAGGCCTTCTCTGCATCCAAGCTAGCCAGGACCAGGGGTATAGAGCTCTGATGGACATAATTTAAGAGAACTAATGTTCTACGAACATTATTATGAGCCAGTCATCAATGCACAAAACCAACCTGGTCCCTGTCCAGCAAGAAAAGAAGAAGGCCGTTGAGCCACATAGCCCAAATAGACATGAACAGTTTATAATTGAAATTCCAGACAGAAATAGCGTGGTATGAAGCTGTTGAAGCATGATCCTTACCCAGTTTAGAAGAGGCAGTTATGATAGCATACTGTAATAAGGGTGAGGGGGGAATCCCCCCTTCTGAAGAGAAAGGTAGAGGTGTAGCAGAAGAGGGGTAAGAAGATCACAAATAGGGGATGCTCTATAAAATTCTGAGGGGAACCACAGATACCCCAGCATTTACCTGTTTTAGCTGACCATATACCACAGATGACCTCTTCTAAAGTAATAGGGGAAGTAAGTGACTGAGCCTGTTCAGTAGAGAGAGTGAGAAGTTGATCCTGGTGGATAAACTGTTGAAACTGTTGATCAGATGGCAGTGGTCCCTCTGGCATATACATAGTTGAATAATAAGTTTTAAATATGTGTACAATGACAGCCTCATGATGAGTGACTAGGCCTGTTTCAGGATTGTGCAGCTTTATTATAGTGGCATCTACTTTATGCATTCTAAGGTGCCTGGCCAAAATATGGGCTTCTCACACGCCACCCTCATAATGTTGATGTCTAAGATAAAAAAGAGCATGCTTTGCCATCCGATCAAGAAGCTTCTGAAGTTAGACTTTAACATCCAAAAGTTGTGAGTACACGGATTTGTCCCCTTGCATGAGAAACACCTGTAAAGAGTGTAAAGCATGTTGAAGTTCTTGCACCGTTCTTTCTTGAGCTTTGTGCATCCGCATACAGTATGCTATTATACTTCCTCTAAGAACTGATTTAAGTGTATCCCATGGGATACTAGGGTATTATTCTCATCATCATTATCTGAAAGGAACTCAGGAACTTGATTCTGCAATTCTGTAAGAAGTTCTTGATCACTTAGCAGGCCCAGGTGGAGGCATCAGGTAATTTGATGTCTAGGCTTAACTTCTTGATCACTTACAGCAGGCCCGGATGCAGGTGCCAAGTAGTTTGGTGTCTAGGTTTCCCTTAAGAAAAAAGAGCACTAAGTGGATTATGGTCAGATAGATGCAGCAGGCCATGCTGGACTTCATGTAAGCTATCCACGTGCTCTGTTGTAGTAAAAAAAGAGTCCAGCCTGGCATAGGCATAGGATGGCTCATGTGGTGCCCCTCCACAAGAGTGGCCCCAAGGATGAACCGGTAAACTACAAACCAGTTAGCCTCACATCCATCGTGGGTAAGCTAATGGAGACTATGCTGAAGGAGAGGCTGGTGGCCCTCCTAGAGGCCAAAAAACTACAGGACATCAGACAGCATGGCTTCATACATTGCAGATCCTGCCAAACCAACTGGGTGGAGTTCTATGACTGGGTAACTAGGCAACTGCACAGGGGCCATGCAGTGGATGTCCTGTATCTGGACTTCAGTAAGGCATTCGACTCGGTGCTGCATGGAAGGCTGGGAAGGAAGTTAGTAGGCACAGGGGTGGGTGCAACGCTGGTGAGATGGGTAGGAAACTGGCTTCAGGGAAGGCAACAGAGGTTGGTGGTGGGTGGGGAGCTCTCACACCCAAGGGCAGTGATGAGCGGTGTTCCACAGGGCTCGGTGTTGGGACCAGTGTTGTTTGGGATATTCATTGCAGACATATCATGGGACATCAAGAGCAAGATCAATCTGTTTGCTGATGATACCAAGGTAGGCACGGTGGTGGATGACCTAGGGGGATGGCAAGGGTTGCAGGATAATCTGGCAAAGCTTGAATCCTGGTCAGACACCTGGCAACTAGGGTTTAATGCCAAAAAGTGCAAGGTGCTGCATTTTGGGATGAAGAACCCAAGGAGGAGTTACCAGCTGGGGGGAGTGCAGCTAGCCCAGACAGAGGAGGAGAAGGATCTGGGGGTGTTCATTACAGGGTCAGTGAACAATTCGGCACAATGTAGGAAGGCAGCTGCAAAGGCCAACAAAATGCTGGGTTGTATTGCAAGGGGTATATCCTCGAGGAGGGAGGTGGTGATTCTGCCACTGTATAGGTCATTAGTTAGACCGCACCTGGAGTACTGCGTGCAGTGCTGGCACCTGTATCTGAAGAGGGACGTTAAGTTACTAGAGGGGGTGCAGCGCAGGGCAACAAAGATGATCAAGGGGCTGGGGGACTTATCATATGAGAGGGGGTTGAGGGAGTTGAACATGTACTCACTGGAGTAGAGGAGGGACAGGAGTGACATGATTGAAACCTTTAAATACATGAAAGGAATAAACAAGACAGGTACAGAGGGGCTGTTCAAAGTAAGGGAGGGGAGGGCCACCAGGGGCCATGATATGAGACTGGAGGGAGGAAGGTTCAGGAGGGAGATGAGGAGACACTTTTTTACAGAGAGGGTGGTGGCTGGGTGGAATGCGTTACCTGCAGAAGTGGTATCCAGTAGAACAGTGGACTGCTTCAAAAGGGGATGGGACAGGACAAGGGGGCAGGTTAATGAAGGGGAAGGGTGGAAGGGAGGGGCAGCTGCAGAATAAGGGGTGCTAGCTGCACATTCGAGGAGACTTGATAGACCTCTAGGCCTTTATCTGCTGGCAAATTTTGTATGTTCGTATAGCTACCATGGCAAGGGGAGGAATGAGTATAGTCTCTTTGTAAGGGATGAAGATGACACCAGGTGTTGAGGATACCTATGTGTCAGAGGATGTCACGTAAATAATTTTGTGCTGCAGCAGAGTTCTAGGACTTTAGGTTGGAAGCATCCAGGTCATGGTTTAATGTAAAATTCAGGTCACCACACCAAATATGTTGCCCGTTCAGAGATCTGAAAAATACTGAAAAAAAGGAAGACAAAGCTCTACAATCTGTACCTGGCGGAAAATAAGTATTAACTAATGTGAAGGAGCAGCCATACAAATTCCCCGTTAGAATTACATATCCTTTTGTTGCATCCCTCTCACAATTATGAATTTCAAATGGGATTCCATGCCATAATTGGGTTAAAACCGCCCATCTGCACCCTGATCTATAGGAAGAGAAAAAAAACCTGAATAAATACCAACTTTAAATATTTTTTTATCTTCGTATCAAGACAGATGCGTCTCTTGGAAGAAAATATCGGCCTCTAGCTACAAAAAATATTGAAGGAGGTGATATCTTTTAATAGGGTTATTTACCCCATTTACATTATATGAAAACGCTTAAGTATAGGATCCCATAATAAAAGAATAGTAGTCTAACTTACACAATGACTTGCTGATAGCCTGAAGAGAAGACCTGCTGCTTTATAATTCTCCTTATATGTTTTTACCCTTGCCTTGCAAAAGAAATAAATATTGTGACACATAAAGAATATCTGATCAGTATGCCCACCCCAAACTATAACAAGGTACATGTTAAGCAAACCTACAAAAAACTGCCAACAGGGCAATATTTAAATATCAAAGCAATCACAACAACACAACAGAATAGAAGAAGACATATCGAGCTTCCAAGACAGGGAGCAAGGTATGTCACCGTACTCCTATATAACGTCTGGTGATGGAATGACGTTACAGGGGGTATATTTGGATCGAGTCCAGGCCCCTAAGTTCATTTCGAATCTGATCAAAAGCTAGATAGACAACCATATATACAACATTCAGAGCATCTGTCCCAAAACCACCCACTGTAAACCATCAACAAGTTGGGGGGGGGGGCAAGACAATTCCATTAAGAAGCTGAAACCTGCAAGCAACTCTGCCACACTAACTTATATCTCCCCAAACTCTCATACATAACCCATAGAAACAAGAAAAACCTCTAAGGTAATAAAAATAGAAATAAGATATGAGGTGAGTACAGACTCCATAGAGGGGTGATGATAAATTAAAAAAAGCTCATCTTATTCCCAGGCTGATATATATATATATTTTTTAGACAGTTAAGTTATTGTACTAATGATTCATCAGCAGACTCTTGGCTCACCCCTTCTAGTTACTATGCTTATAAGATAGAAACCAATGGAACAAATTCTGGTCAGAGCCACAGTGGTTGCTAATGCATTAATATGACATAAGATTTATTTCTTTATGTCTGTCTGTATGTTTATTTTATTTATTTATTTAGTTTTTGTTGACCGGGTAAGTGCACTAGACAAATCCTCCCTATTTTCAGGCACGACCCAGGGGAGGGGGATACAGATGAATGCCAACTAACATTGAACCAGATTAAGCTGTTGGTGGTATTTTTAGTGAATGAGGGAAATTTGGCCAGGACACTGGGGAAATTCCCCTACTCTGACAGTAGGGGGATCCTCTGGTCATCTTGTTCCAAGATGGCCGCTCCTTTGGAGCCTGGAGGTGGTGGAGAGCTTGTTGGGGAGACAGGAGAGCTGGCCTCCTCTCCTATTCCGACTTCACTAGAGGCTGCTACTTTTGATTGACAAGACTTGGGAAGTGTGGATTTACCTGTTGGTTCATTTGATATAGATTTTGGTCCCTCTCACAATGTTACTGTCCCAGTGCGTGATGTTGCTGTTACTCACACACGTCCGCTTGAGGGTAAGCGTGCTACACTGTGGAAGGAAACTGATGATTTGTTAGCAAAAAAATGGAATTGCAGCGACTTCGACTAGCACTACAAGCCGAATTGACGGAGGATTCCGGCTTTCAACGTGCTCAGTCTTTGGATGTCACGGCCTCGTCTGCTCAGCAGCAAGGTCCTATCATCGTTAGTACTGTTCCAGGATTACTACGCAGGAGGGAACTTCAGAACCTGATAGCATGGCTGGCAGCTTGCATCAGCAGTCGGCTGAGTGCCATGAGCTGTGCGATACTGATTTACATGACGGACCTCCCGAAAAGCAGAGCCACAGACTAGGTATGGATCATCAGGTTGTAGTCCCACCTGCAGGATTGCAGCAGCACTCTCCTGCTGTCCACACTGCCGTGCCTTCAGGAAGTAAGTGTGTTAGTGACAATGTGCCTTTGGACATGTCTGCATGATCTCTGGATCGTGATTTACAGGATGCCGGCTGGTGTCTTGAACCTGATGGGTCTTGGACGCCTGACCCACAGAACTCGGATAAACAACGCTATTGTCTGGCATTGCTTCATCGCATGTAGCTACCCCCTCACCTTCTAGGGATTCTAGGCCTACTACATGGATTGCACTTGCAGGTATGGGCCCCAACGTCAATAGCGCTATATCTGACTCTGTTGTTGATAAATTGACTGACAAAATTATTGATGCACTATATCTGACCTTGTTGTTGATCATAAATCTGACAAGATTATTGATGACACTGAGCAAAATGTACTTATGGGTCCAGCTGAAGAGGTTTTGCAGGATCCCTTTCAGAGGGCTTGGCTCAACCCTATGTTTAAGCTTTCTGATCTTTTTCAAAACAAGGGTGAGCCGGCCCCTTGGAGGAATGCTGTCAGGTTAATTTTTAAAGGAAGCGTAGAATCTCCTCCAGATAGGCTACATATAGCTAAACAGCTTCAGAAAGGTTCCATGCATTTTTTCTCTTCGGAAATGTATGCCTTAATACATTTGGGCAATGGAAACTACGATATTAGTTTCAAGACTGTTTTCAGTTTAGATAGATTTTGGGCCCAATATCAGTCTGTTAAGAACTCCCCTTTATGGCTCCCTTATTTGGCAATTCCTTTTATCAAACCTGCAGTCAACGTCATTACTGTTATGTTCTGTAATGAGGGAGTCCACATTGAGGATATTCTTTTTTGGCTTAAGCAATGGTGCGAGATCCTGGATAAACCCTCCCCGATCCTGGATAGTGAGCAAATCTGGAATGGGGGTTGGAAAGTGAAGGTTAAGTTATTCACTACAAATATGGGCCCTGTTTATTTGCCCAGTTCTTTCTTTTTAGGAAAAGATAGGGGTATTTTATTTTACATAGGCCAGCCCAAATCGTGTTTTAAATGTGGGGCTCAAACTCATCTAAGCTCTGCCTGTGACACGCCTCACTGCAGTCATTGCCTGGATTACGGCCATGTCTCTGTGCACTGTGTGAACCTTTTTAAATGTAATCTTTGTTAGCATACAGGGCATGGGTATGGTAAGTGTCTGTGGGACTCCCACAATAGAGAAGATTGTCTCCCTCAAGATGGTTTAATCAATATGGCTCAGCAGCTTCAGGCCAAAATATCTATCTTGACAGCCCCTTCTACTTCTGTGGTCCCTCCTTCCCCTCCCCCCCCCTGCCCCTGTTTGCCCTATTGTGAGTTTCACCCCTATAGATACTGCCTCCCCCTGATGACACTGTAAATCCTGAACCTAGTACAGTTGCCCAGACCCAGACGGTTCCTCCTCTAATTCAGGATGATGTCAGTGCTGCAGCTGACATGCCCTCCCTCCCACTACTGTGTCAGAACCTAGAAGGCTTCTGCAAAAAAATGAAATCGCTCAGGGAAGGCACTTAAGAAGAGTACTAGGTTTGAACCTGTCTCGCAAGGTACTTCGAGTACAAGTGGCTGGAAGGTTGGGAATACATTTTCAGCCTTAGTGGTAGACCAGTCTGATGAGGAGTCTGGGGATGTGATCTCTGATTCTTCCTCTAAAACTTCTGTGGATGTCCCTTCGGACCTGGATGATGGTGGAGGATCTCAACATATTTCACAATGGACTAGGCGCAGGAGATGTAGTACAACCCCATAATATGAAGTATGACTCCCTTTTTTATTTTTTTCCTCATGAGCTCCATTAGGATCTCCATGTTAAATGTGAACAGTATAAAGAATCGGATGAGAATGATTACTGTTTTAGGTTCCCTGACACAAATCCATTCTGACATTATTTGTATCCAAGATACCAGGATTAAAACTCCTTATGAAATGCAACAGGCCTCTAAAACCTGGACCAAGGGCCCTTCTTTTTGGTCTACTGGCCAGGAAACCTGTAATGGGGTTGGGATCTTGTTTAATAAACCTGGAATAAAAGTATCTTGGTTGGTTGATATTGAGCCAGGAAGAGCTTTGTTACTTGATTTTGTTTATAAATCTGAAAGGTTTCTGCTTATCTCCATTTATGCACCTCAAACCAAGGCCCTCCATGCTGCTTTGTTTCGGCAAATTTAATCATTTTTGTATACTTCTAGGGTTGTTATTTGGGCAGGAGATTTTAATTTCGGTCTGGATACAGCGGATAGGGGAGCTTGGATGGAAAAATTGTTTTGTGATTCGGTCGCTCTCAAACATATTATTTCAGGTGCTAAATTGAAAGATTCTTATCGGTGCCATGCTCCTTCTGGTGGCAACACTTATTTTAGAGGCTCCTTATCTACCAGGCTAGATTTCATTTTTCTTTCCAGTATCTTGGATATTTGTTGGGTAACATTGGAAGCTTGGGAGTTCTCAGATCATAGATCCATTACTGTGCAATTAGATTGGCATCTAGCTCCTCGGTGCAAGAAAAATTTGTGATGCCTCAATAATTCACTTTTACTGGATGAATGTATTCAATGGGCTTGGAGATGCGAATGGCAGGCAAGGCTCTCAGTTATTGAATTTTATGAGTGCATAGCAACATGGTGGGAAGTTACAAAAATATCTTGGAGAGATTTTTTTCAGTCCTGTTCTAGAACTAAAGCTTCTGGCACATATAATGCCTATTTAAGGTTAAGGGGCAGTTGCAGAACTTGATTTCTGTCACTGAAATTCATAAAAGGGATTATGGATCTCAGATAAAGGAATTGAAGTTACGGATGTTTAAACTTCAGTACAATAGGGCACAATCTTTGGAACAGGAGCTCTGCTTTGAGGTTTCCTTGTCTAGAGGGTCATTGGACCCTTTTAAAGAATGTGCCAAGAGGTTGGACAACAGGACTTTGGCTCTGATTTTCGATTCCTCCGGGCAGGTGCTTACAGCTCCAGAGGATATTTTACAACAAGTTGATCAGCATTTTGGAAGCATGTTTGAAAGCCAGCCTGGTGGCACTGAGGGTTGAGGCGCTGGATGCCACACCCCGCGCCACACCGGCAACCCATGTTTGGGAATGGGCATGGGGCATTGGGGGTTGGCAGGGTAGGAGAAGGATCGAGCATCTGGAAGACTGCTCTCCTTCTCTGGAGTGGGAGGACTCCAGAGTGTCGGCGTAAATTGCCCTCTAGCAGAGGCTGGTGGACAAAGCATGCCACACCTAGACGTGAGGTGGAGCTAGGACAGTCGCACTCCCCTTGCATCATTGCACATCCTAGCTCCCAGGGGACTCTAATTAGGAAAATCACCAGCCCCCACGTATGAGCCCTTCAGCCATGACAGTTCCACTTCGGAGGCTCCACTCTGGGGGGGGCCTGCCTGAGTAAGGGTCGAGTACAGTGGCCGAGCGAGCCTGCCATGGGTTAGGGGCTTGGTCAAAAAGAGACATAAATTGCAAAAAAAAAAAAAAGTGTGTTGAAGCAGACTTTGTCCCCTTATCAGATGATTTTTTTTCAGGTCAGATCCCACAAATTTCTGATTCTAGCAAGGCTCTTCTGGAGGTACCGATTGCCAATCGGGAAATTAAGTTGGCCATTCAGGGGCTAAAGATGGACTCAGCTCCTGGTATGGATGAGCTGGGTGCTGCCTTTTATAAAACCTTTCAGGATGACTTGGATCCTGCTTTAGAGGTGGTGTTTAATAGCTTACTTGAAGCGGGGGTATTATCTACCTCCATGTATCAGGCCTCTTTAATTCTCCTGTTTAAAAAAGGGGAATGAGAAGATCTTAAGAACTGGAGACCTCTTAGCCTGTTGAATATGGACCTTAAAATTCTTAGTAAAGTTTTGCTGAATAGGTTAGCTTCCGTTCTGGATGAGGTTATCTCTCCCTTCCAGTCATGTGCCATACCTAATAGACATCAGTATGATAAGTTGATTTTGCTTTGGGAAATCTTTTTTCAGGCTAAAAATTTTGATTTGTCTGGATTTGTTATAAGTATCGACCAGGAGAAGGGTTTTGATAAAAATTTCCCATCACTTTTTATTTAAAGTTCTAAGGGCCTATTGTATTCCAGGGGGGTTTACAGTACAGTAAGGCTTCCCTTACCCCAATATTAATGGATGGTTGGGTAGAGAGATTTCTGTTAGGAGAGGGGTATGACAGGGATGCCCTCTCAACCTGTTACTTTATGTTTTTTGTATGGATATACTTTTACATTGTATTGATCAGAAACCTCTGGTACGGGGGTTACAATTCCATCCATCTACCCCCACAGTAAAAGCTATAGCACACGCTGATGATGTGGTTTGTATCTGCACCAAGACACTCCAGAACAGGACCTGCTTGGACTTTTTCATGCCTATTCCTCTTGGCCTGGATCCTTAGTTAACCATTCCAAAAGTGTGGGTGTGGTCCTAGGTAATACTCTGCTGCCTGACAGTTTGTCCTTTGCAGGCGTTTGGATAATTAAAGATTGTATTAGTATTTTAGGTGTTAGTTTTGGGGGAGATGATATGGCCATGAGAAACTGGGACATGGGTTTACAGAAAGCGAGCAGGTTGGTGAATTCTTGGGAGGGTCAGCAACTGTCGAAGAAAAAGAGAGTCATTTTGATTAAATCTCTGTTGGTCCATATTTTTTTTTATTTTAGTTATGTTTTCCCTCCCACCCAATCCATTTTTACACCCTTATATAGTATTTTCTTTCAGGCGTTATGGGGAAGTCGTCTTAACCCCATTAAAAGAGAAGTTACTTATAGACCCTTAAGGGAGCGAGGCCTTAACATGATACATCCCATTGCTTTTTTTTGCAGTATTTTTTATGCTTTCAATTTTGGGGGTGCTTTAAAACCAGGAATTAACATTTGGAAGGAGGCTGTTTTGCACTGGCTTTCCCCATGCTTACCTGCTTGGACTATGGGAAACCCCTTTGGTCTTCGCTCCCTGAAAACTCTTCCAGAGGTTTGGAGGCTGCATATTAGACAAGTTTTGAAATCACAGATTTTGGTTACTTTTCTTCAAGTCAAATCTAGGAAAGAGATTTAGTCTCATATTCTCCTTCAAGATAGAAAATAGGCCATCTTGCTTGTTGATTGTCCCTTAGAGGCCATCCAATTTAACTTAGATATATTAAACTCTAAAAGGTTACTGGCTTTTATTTGGGACACTGCCTGGCTTACGGTTCATGGGAAGTTACATGTTTGGGACAATAATAAGGACAAGCAGATAGATGATAGATATTGTTTAAGAGGTACATCTTTTAGGATCCTGGAAACTCAGTAACATCTTTTTTTAGAGTGTCACTTTGCCACAGTTTTTGGCAATTTTTGGCTGGTGAATGGAGAGAACCATTATTTACGTCATTATCTTAATCATCTCTTGTATATGGTATTCCCCTTAGGGGATGGTGGCAGTATCATAATGATACTTTTTTAATAGTGTTTGCTATTATAAGGTACTATTTGTGGCAGGCCTGATGTGTATGGCTTACGCAACAAAAAGTGATTTCTTCCTTTGATATTTTTCAAAATGTTACTATTTCCCTTAATAAAGTATGGCAATCAGATTGTAAACAGTATTCTGATACAAAATGTAGGATGCTATGGCTTAACAGTGAATCTTGGTATAAGCCCCCTTAGGTTATCAGTATTTTTTTTTTATTGCATCCGATTGTTTTTGTTCTTGATTCATTTTGTGTTATGCTGCATATGTTTTTGTTTCCTGTTTGTAGTCCTTTTTCAATAAAAAATTCCCTACTCTTTTTGATAAGTGCCATGGGATCTTTAACATCCACCTGAACTACCACCAATCCAGGCAGATGGGACCTCGGTTTAACATCTCATCTGAAAAACAGCACCCCAGAAGTGCAGCTCCCCTCTCATGCTGCACAACAGTGTCAGTACTGGGATATTAACCCAAGTGCTAGTTTTGGGAACTGAACCCACAGGTCTCTGATCTCCTGGCCTCAGAGGCGAGTGTGCTACCTGCTGAGCCACTGACACATGTACTATATGTATGTATGTATGTCTCAAGAGTATATTATTAGTGAACATATTTATACATGTGATATTTCCAACTTGCTTAAGAGGGAGATTTGAGTTAAATTAGTAGGGAGCTAGACCTGCTAGTAGGAAGATTTTGTAACATCACGAGTTTGTCCTTTAATGGCATCAAAAACAAGAAAAAAAGCATTTAGACATTTAATATATCTTATTTTGTCAAGACTAAGCACTAAAAAAAATAAATTAGTTATGCAAAGTTATCAGTTACATTGTTCATCACTAATGTACTATTTATGTGTCTTTATCTGCCAAAAAAAAATGAATAGATATTTTTGACATAATTTTACTTAAGCAGGAGATTTTGTTTCCCGAGAGGGAGGGCTGGAGTTCAGACAAAAAAGCAAGAGTCTCCTGACAAAAACAGGGGATATCACATGTATGCATATTAATAGCTAAAGTCAATAATTGTATGTGTATTGAAATGTATTTTGGATAATGGCATTCCATATGTGGGGTGACTGCGAAGGGAGATTGGTAGGTGCAGCATCTCATTGTGTTCTACTACACCAATATCTGGCCTACTTTATATTTACTGTGGGTGAAGGCATCAGACTGGTAATTTTATCTTTTGGAAAAAGTACCCCCTTTCCACCAGAAACAGAGCCCGGGCCCCTCATCCTGGTTTAGGACTGCCAAGCAGGGGTAGTCGCCTGTTGCTCTATGGAGCCTGGGCCATAACATGAAGGCATTGTTGGGATCTCTTGTTCACCCGTCATGCCTAGCAAGGAGCTCCTTGCTCTTAAAGCATATGGTGACCCTGCAGAGTCTGCTGGACCTAGCTAAAGTACTGTTAAAGTGTACTAATTCTGGCCAAACAGCTACGCTGCATCAGGCCTGCTACTGCTCCAACTGTGTACCCAGACAGACTGTGGGAGGTCCCATGTTAGATACTGGGGGGAGACTGGTACCAGTCGGGGAGTGGGTAATGTGTTAAAACAAGTGTGCTAATACCTGTTTTGAAATATATGCTAATAGGAAGTGGGCACTGGAAATGTTTCTGGAATACAGAACAAAAAGAAATGACTGTTTTCAAAATGTTAAAGGATTGCTTAACCTTTGCATCAGTTTTCCCTTTCAGTTTTCTTAACCCTGCCCCATGTAAATAAATTGTTGATTAACCGTTTACAACTGACACTTGAGCATATTATTAGTGAGCATATTATTAGCTAAAGTCAATAATTGCATATGTATTGAAATGTAGTTTGTATAATGATATTCCATGTGTGGGGTGATTGCAAGAGAAGGTGGGTAGGTACAGTATCTCAGGTGGTTGTGCTATATCAATATCTGGCCCACTTTATATTTACTCTGGGTGAAGGCACCCAGATAATGTTATCTGTAGGAAAGAACCCCCTTTTCCACCAGAAACAGAACCCAGGTCCCTCATCCTGGTTTAGGCCTGCAAGGCAGGGATAGTACCCTGTTGCTACATGGTGCCCAGGTTACACTGTCTACATTCTGCAAAAACCCTTACTTGTCCTCTGAATTTGTTTACTAATTAAACAATGCCTTTGAGCTTTGTGATGAAGCCAAACCATTTACAAATGGTCCATTTTTACCAGCTGGTCTCTCTAGATTTGCAAATAGTGAGGGGGTGAGGAACTAAATGAGCATGGATCATTCAGTATTTGCTAGAGCCTGAGGCTGATTAGTAGGAGATATGCCTATTGCCGTCACCCACAGCAAGCATCAGAATAAATACAGTATATATTTGTGCCTGTTTTTTTTTTGTTTTGTTTTAACTAAAGTGGTTTGTGTTCACTGGCTTCTTGGACTGGATCTGGATATGCGTGTGTGTGTGTGTGTGTGTGTGTGTGTGTGTGTGTGTGTCTGAACTGGAATGTAAAGAAATTCTGGACTTAAACTGTATGTCAGTCCCTGGCAAAGCAAGGTTTAAATACAGTGGGGTGGGGTGGGGGGAGAGAGACCATAATCTGAAAAAAGTTAAATTCACTGTAGCCTTTTAGAGTAGTAGGTAAGACAGTTTGCCTAGAGTTTATTCAGCACCTAACCTGTAACATGATTCACTTTATGCTGGATTCAGGGCAGTATGTAAAGGGTGGGGTGGGGGAAAGACAGCATAGAGGAATTTCTCCACTCCACTTACAGATGCTTTGTTTAACAAGCTGCATGTGCTGTTTACTCTAAGCACATCCACTGATTGTAATTTGAGCTGGCATGAGTAAGCAGCATGTAGGAGGGGAATATAGCATTCAATGAAACACTCCACCCCCCCCCCCGTGGAGTGATTATAAGTAGGAAAGGATAGTGGTTCAACTTCAAAATTGTGCTTCGGTTGGAGTCTGAAATGCCCTTTTTTCCCCAAGTGATAGTATGGTGTCTGCAGGGCTACAACCCCTACAGCCATAAAAATGAAACACTACACCCTGGGTCCCCCACATACCATCCAAAATGCATATATTGAGAAAAAGCGCAGTTGACCCCAAAGAAAGTCCCAAAACACCCTTCCTAAAGATGTACAAATATTAAAGAATCTATTCACTGTAAAAAGAATACTTAGGAAAGAAACATAAATATGTTACAAAAAGTGCCTGCGGACTTCTTGTATGCAAAAATAACATTGGAAAAATAAAATAACTAATTAAAGCTACAGCAATGTTCTAAATACTATAACACTATAGTACTGTATGTCCCATCCAATAATGAATTTTAAGCTATAGCCATAGAAATAATGCTAAGAAAAAAATCTAAGCAGGAAACAGATGAGCTGGAAATCCAGCAAATAAGGTGAAATAAAAATAAGGGGGTGGTATTAATCATGCAAAATAATCATGAAAAGACCCAAGTGCACCAATTTGTACATTAGGTCTCTACAGATGTTCTCTAAGTTTAACAAACTGTAAGTATAACACTATATCTGACCAGCCACATAGAATATGATCAAACAAAAACAAGGGAACATCCAGGTGGGGCAAAGTATCAAAGGAGGCTATTTCTGCTGCAAATATAGAATGACAGAAAACCAGAGAGCTTTATATTGGCCAGGATTGACTATGCAAAAAAGAACCCCCACATTCCCTGCCAAATAAAGGAATGGGCTACAAAAAATTAAGTAATCTGAGGAAAAAAAAGGAAGGCAACATCTGAAGTAAATTTTAAAAATAATAACCAAGGTTAATCAAGCAACTAGTCAAAAATTAACATTTATGGTTTAAAGTGTCTCATTGAACTTTACCAAGGCTACTACAAAAAAATGTTAATAAAAGACTGCTACCAGAACAAATCATAATGTTCTATAGTGGTATACGATCCCCAAATTAAGTGCAATAACCCAGTGCTACAAAGTAGTGTAAGCCAAAGATATCAAACATGATCCAAGATATAACCGTAGCTACAGGCTGTCTATAAAAGAAGGAACAGGCCATAGTAACAGATTTATTGTGTTCTCATCCCAATAGAATGATTGAAGCAGAGCTTTAATCTCATTTAAAGCCTGTTCTGTACATGTTTTTTCACTATTTGGGGATTAGTTAGTCTACGTATTCTTTTGCAGGGCCCTCATTTCTCATGAGTCCAAGTGCTCCACAGTTTTTTTCTGGAATCTCATACTTACTTGAGCGGAGCTCCTTTGCCAATGCCTTAAGGTTGTCGAAGATTATGGAAACATCTGAGAAGAAAATATGCAGTAGGGCTGGATAGAGAGTGATAAACTTAATTTCGTGCTCTTTTCAAAAAGCAAATGACAGGAGCAAAGGCTGTACATTTAGCTAGTAAAGTAGGGTTGTAATCATTGTCAAAATATAAGCAGTGGCATTTATAAGTTATAACCCCCTTGTGCCAAGCTCAAAGAAGCAGTTCATGCTTTGTAGCAAAATTATAAAAGCGCACTACTATGGAACGGGGATGCAGTGCAGAACTAGAGGGCTTAGATAGCAAAGCTCTATGTTCTTGCTCAAGGTGGGTAATGGGCAGAAATCATGCACCCTCAAAATTGATGGGAGCATGCCTTGTAAAAAAGAAAGCATGTCTTTCCCTTCATCTCCCTCTGGCATACCACTTATTCTTATATTGTTCCTTCCTGAACATTTTTTTTAAATCTTCAAATTGATCTGCCATAGTTTGTTGCTTCTGCATTACTTTAATAAGCACACACTCCAACTGGTCCACCCTAGTATCAGTGTTGGTGGCATGCTGCTCTGGATTCAATACTTTGTTTTCCAAAGTCACTACTGCTTCTTTTAGCTCCAAATGCATAGTTCAGATTTCTGCCTGAAACTCCTGAAGCTCCTCCAATACATACAAACATATGAACTTGGCAGCAGATAAAGGCCTTATGGTCTATCAAATCTGCTCGATTGTGCAGCAAGCAGCCTTTATACTGCAGCTGTCCCTCCCTCCCCTTTCCCCCCTCCAGTGACCTTCCCCCTTACCCATTCCCATACCCTTTTGAAGTAGCCCACTGTTCTACAGGATACCACTTCCTCTGGTAATGCGTTCCACCAGACATCACCCTCTCCATAAAGAAGTGCCTCCTCATTTCCCTCCTGAACCTTCCCCACTTCCAATGTCAGATCATGCCCTCCAGTGCCCCTCCCCTCCTTAATTTGAAAAGCCCCTCTGCCCATCTTATTTGTTGCCTTCATTGTCCTTGAAGGTTTCAATTATGTCCCCCCATCCCTCCTCTCCTCCAAGGAGTACATGTTCAACTCCTTCAGCCCGCTCTCATAGGGTAAGTCCCCTAGTCCCTGGATCATTTTTGTTGCCCTGCACTGCACCCCCTCCAGTAACCTAATGTCCTTCTTCAGGTACGGTCACCAGAACTACACACAGTACTCCATGTTTGGTCTAACCAGTGACAGGTATAGCGGCAGGATCACCTCCCCCCTTCTAGAGGATATGCCTCTGGCAGTACAACCCAGCATCTTGTTGGCCTTTGCAGCTGCCTTTCTACACTGTGATGAGTTGTTCATTGCTCCCATTATGATCACCCACAGATCCTTCTCCTCTTCCATCTTGGATAGTTGAATCCCCCCTAGCTGGTAACTCCTTCTTGTATTTTTTGCACCAAAATGTAGCACCTTGCATTTCTTGGCATTAAACCCCAGCTGCTACGTGTCTGAGCAGGCTTTTAATTTTGACAGATCATCTTGCAACCCCTGCCACCCTTCTAAATCATCAACTACTGCACCCATGTTGGTGTCGTCTCAAACAAACTTATCTTGCTCTTGATGTCTATTGAGATGTCTGCTATGAAGATCCCAAACAACACCAGCCCCACTACACAGCCCTGTACCCCCCCCACACTTGTCACCACCCTGGGACATGAGAGCTCCCCTCCTACCACCACCCTCTACTGTCTCCCTTGCAGCCAGTTCACTACCCATCCCACCATCTTCACGCCCCATGCCTTCCAGCTTACTCCCTAGCCTCCCATGTGGCACTGAATTGAATGCCTTACTGAAGCCTAGGTACAGAGCATCCACTGAATGGCCCCTGTCTAATTGTCTGGTTACCCAATCATAGTACTCCACCAGTTTAGTCTGACAGGATCTACCTGAGACAAACCAATGCTGTTTGTTGTCCTGCAGTTCATTGGCCTCTAGGAGGGAAACCAGTGTCTCCTTCAGAATTGTCTCCATCAGCTTTCCCATGATGGATGTGAGTTTTGCCAGTCTGTTGTTTCCTGGCTCATCCATGGGGCCTCTCTTGTGGACGGTTAGCACATGCTCCATCCTCCAGCCCTGGGGTACACTCCCAGTGTCCAGGGAGGCATTGAACAGGTCTGCCAAGGGTTCTGCCAGGACTTCTGCTAGCTCCTTTAGCACCCTGGGGTGTAAACCATCTGGCCCAGGTGCCTTGTCCACCCTCAGTGCCCTCAAGCCCTCCAGGACCCTGCCCACTGGGATTTTCCCATCTGTCACCTCCCTTCTATGCCCAGTCTCTCACCCCCCTTGGGTATAGCTCCCCCTTTCTCTTTAGTAAATACTGAGCAAAAGTACTCATTTAATTGTTCTGCCTGTTCTGCCCCGATTACACCCACCCGCAATCCCTCTTAAACCTTACTATCTGGTCCTTAAAACTCCTTTTCTCCCTGATGAACCTGAAGAAGTCCTTCTCCCCCTCTTTGATGCCCTGTGTTAGCCTGAGTTCCCTGGATGCCTTGGCTGCCCTGACTGTCCTTGTCACCTCCCTCAACTCCTTCATGTATTCCTCCCTGTCCTCCCCTCTCCCAGTTTTTTTTTTTTACCTTCTAAAGGCAGGTCTTTTCTTTCTTACTTTTTCCATGACTCCCTGCTCACTCATTTATTTATTGAAATGTTTCAGCAGGAAGGCACACTGAGCAACAAGTTGCTCATCTCCCAGTGTGACCTGGGGGTAGGGAACAATGGGATAGAACACAGGAAAAATGTTACAATGTTGGAATACAATTTGCCCACTTGCATACACTGAGTGTAGAAGGGATTACAGGTGGATCACATTGGCTTACAATGCACAGTTAACTATAGTAGATATGAAGACACATATAGCAATTTGGCAATATTTGACGACAGCTGACAACACTGGAACTCATTTAATAACTTGGCAACAGTATGTAGTACTAGATGGTAAGGTGACACAATAGTAATTGGTAGCCACTAGTGTAACATATATATTCAAGATTTACAGTGATTGGAGTAAAGAGAGGAAGAATGGAAGGATGTAATGAAAAATTGTGGAGGGTAGAATGGAAGAAGGGAAAGGAAATTTATGAAGAGATGTAGGCAGAACACAATTCTTGAGGCAAACAGATACAACAGAGTGGACTAAAGTGCATATAAGAGGGGTATAGGGGTAGGTTATAAGTGCTTAATCAAGTGCAGAGGTAGGCCAGTGTTAGGCTACATTAACCAGAAGGGGAGTAGGAGGAGAGGAAAGGTAGAGTGTGGCAGGGTGATGAGAGAGAGGTATTGTAGATGGGGGTATCCAAGGGGGGGGAAGGGGGGAGTTGAAATTCAGTAGTGTCCTGTTATCCCTACCTGGGCAGGGTGGTGGAACGCCTTACTGATAGGACACAGGTTATAGGCAATGAGAATTATTTATATATAGTGAAGCAAGAGAGGGGTGTTGGGTGAGGGATGTTGTGGGACAGGGTAGCAGAGGTCAGCTATAGTAGGAGCGGTAGTACCCCACCAGTGTTCTGGGTGACCTTGCCTGCACACAGCAGTGGTCTAGCAGTGACTGAGGGGGTGCAGTAAAAGGAGAAATAGGGAAAAGGGGGTAAAGTTGTTGCCCACCATGCACTATGGATCCTGCCTGCACAAGGCAGTGATTGAGCTCACAGAGGGAGATAGATTAAGGGTAGAGAAAGAAGGGGGAGGAACACTTTAGGATGAGGGAGAGTAGAGGACTGGGAGTAGCATGATCAGAGGGAGGCAGAAGTGGTGGGGAGTAGGCATATGGTAATATGGGCTTAGAGGAGATGGTGGTGGGATTAGGGAAGGTCTTGACAGGCACAGGAAGGGGTAAGGAATTTGAGGGGGAGGAATTCCAGATTTTTTGGGAGCTGATAAGAATAACCCAAGTGGCCAATAAGGGTGGAGCAGCATCGGACCACCAGGGTTCATGAGTTGGTAGATCTTAGGGAAAGGGAAGGAGGGGGGCAGTTGTAAATGCAAGGAAGAGAAAGGAGGGAAGTTCACCCAGCCAGTACTTGGAGGTGAATTTTGTGCAATGAGAGAGACATCGGTTTGTCATGGAAGGGAAGGATCGGGAATGGTAGAGATTACAATGATGAGTGTGGAGTGGGTGTCAAGGGCAAAATGGCAAAAGGAGTTTAAGAGGGTATCTAGTCTACCCAGGGAGGACTTAGAGGCAGCACCGCAGATTATGTTGCAGTAGTCGAATGATAGGTAGGATCATCTTCTGGACAATCTCACTCCTAGCCATGGGTGGGATGCAAGTACAGTTCCTGAATAAGGCACTTAGCTTGGGATGCAGTTTTTTCTGAATGGTGTCGATATGACCAGAGAAGTTCCAGTGTTGGTCCAGTCAGACACCTAAATAAAGTAAAGTCCCATTAAGGGTGTGGAAGGAGGGTAGAGAGGGAAACCTGGTAAGTCTCTGCTTGGTGCCAAAGGTCATGGAGACTGTTTTGTTGGTGTTGAGAGATAGTTGGTGATTTGCAAACCAATGCTGAACTTTGTCAAAGTTGTGCTGCAAGTTGCATGCAACCTCGAAGGGGCAGAAGCCAGATGCATACAAGACTGTATCATCAGCGTATATGTGAATGGAGGAGAAGGGAGAGCAGGTGGACAGGAGATGGTTTAGAAAAACAGAGAATAGTATGGGGCCTAACACTGATCCCTGGGGGATGTCAGTTCTTATCGGGATGGGTGGGGAAACTGCATCAGAGATCTTGAATGATTGGATTCTGCCAATGAGGTATGCCTTGAACCAGTCTGTGGCTAAGGGGGATAGCCCAGCTGTTGATAGGGTGTCAAGGAGCAGGGAGTGGGAGACTCTGTCAAAGACTTTGGCCAGATTGACAAAAATGACTGAAATGATTTTGCCATTGTCCATTCCCATGAGGGTAACATCAGTGAGCCGAAGAAAGGAGGTGGTGGTGGAGTGATTTTTCCTGAAGCCAGATTGATAAGGGGTAAAGAAGGAGGTGTCATTGAGGTAAGCAGTGAGCTGGGAAAGGGCTAGGTGTTCCTGAAGTTTGGCAAGTGTAGGGAGAAGAGAGATGGGGTGGTAGTTACCAGGGGAGGTGGAGTCTCCTGCTTTAGGGAGGGGAAGGACCACTGCATGTTTTAATGGAGAAGGTACTGAGGTGGTTGAGAAAGAGAGGCTTAGGATAATAAAGAGTGGGTAGGCAATGGCTGGTGCTGAGAGGGATAGTAGTTTAGGGTTAAGGCCATCCAGGGAGGATCCTTTTGAAGGGCTGGTCACTAGCAGGGCATTTAGGGTGTCATTTGGGGAAACAGTAGTGAAGGAAAAGGGGGAATCAGAGAAGGGTAATTCATAGGCAACTGGAAGGGGGGAGAGAGAGAGAGAGGGGCATAGTTTGGGAGGGATTGGAGTAGCTTATCAGCACAAGAAGTGTAATAGGAGTTGAATTCAGTAGCTGCTGCAACTGGATTAGCAACAAGGGTGGCATTTATCTTAAGTATAGGTGTGGGTGGACAGGATGGGGGGTAAAGAGGGCTTGGACCACTCTTCAGAACTTGGAGGGGGAGTTGATGTTAGTTGCGAAGGTTGATTTGAAGTATTCTGTTTTGGCTAGCCTGGTAGCCCGGGTGCAGGCATTACGGAGTTTTCAGTGAATAAGAAGGCCATTTGGAAGCTGGAAGACTTTGTGCCATTTCCCGGCCTGACCTCTGGCTCTGTGGCAGGCTAGTAATTGAGGGGTAACTAGGGGAGGTAATGACATCAAACCCTTGTTTGTTTTAGGGTTGCAAAGGCATTCCAATTTGCTAGGAAGATGTCTTTAAAATGGATTAGGGCTTTATCAACTGAAGAGGTGCTTGCTAGAGGGGACCAGTCTGAGAGGGCAAGACTATGCAGGACAGGTTCCAATTCTAGGGATTTATAAGTCCATATTTATAGGGTTTTATGTGGAGATTTAGGGCTGTGAACTTTTCTGATCAGAAAAACTGGGTTGTGGTTGCTGACAGCATCCGGAAGGATGCCGGAGGTGATGATTCTATGGGGGTGGGAAGTTAGGACCCAATCAAGTAGGGAGTGGTTTTGGGTCTTGTGATTAGGGCAGATGGATTCTGTACTTAGTTGTGTGAGGTTGAGGGCACTGATAGCATTTCATGTGGAAGATGTTGATGGGGAAAACTGATTTAAATTGAGGTTGCCAAGGATGTAAAGCTCACCAGATTGAGAGAGGGAAGTAATGGAAGTTAGGAGGTCAAGGGAGACAGTGGGCTGGACATTTGGATGGCAATAGATAATGGCCACAAAGATAGGGAGTGAGAAAGGGAGGGATACATTGATGGCTAAGGCATCATGGGTTGCTGGGTTGGAGGAGGAGAAGACTGGGATGTATTGGAGGGAGGTGCGGATATACGTGGCCACTCCACCACCCCACCTGCTCTGTCTAGCCTTAGGACGGAGTAACGGGGATGGCAACCGAGTAGTCCGAAATTGTGCTCTTTAGCCATGTTTCTGTTATAATTAGAATGTTTGGTTTCAGGGCAGCAATCATGGCTTGCAGGATGTCTGTTTTTTGAAGTAGGCTATGAATGTTTAAGTGTAATATCTTGAAACCCTTTATGAGGGCTGTTGGGGTAGGGGTATGGGCAGCAGCAGTGGGGGAGATACATAGATACATAGACAGTGTCGGCAGATAAGGGCCTATGGCCCACCTAGTCTGCCCATTTGAGTTTGTAACTTCAGTTTATGTTTTCCTAGAACTCTGTTGCCCCTTACCCCTGACCTCCAGAATTCCTTTATGTCTATCCCATGCATTCTTAAATCCCGTGATTGTTTCAGCCCCAACACTTCCTCAGGCAGGGTGATCCACTTGTCCACCACCCATTCTGTGAAGAAATTCTTCCTCACATTTCCTCTGAATCATCCTCCCTCCGGCAGGGGTGAAGGAAGAAGCAGGACTGGCGTTGGGCTGGATGTCCCCCTAGGTGAATAATAGTAGAGCTAGGATGAGGAAGTGTAGCTTTGTGGATTTGGAATGATGAGGCTTGGAGGCCAATTGAGTGAGGTAGAAGGGAATATTATAGTGAGGAAGCAGGAGGTGGAGAACAGTAAAGAAATTTTGTAAAGTTAGTCGGGATGCATGTGAAATGATGAGGGAATGAGACCAGAATACATTAGGGGAGGCAGGAGTAATAGTATGAATATAAGCTGGGGTCTGGAGACAGGGGGTTTTGATAGATTTGGAGATATAGGGCCCTGGGCTGGCAAAAGCAGGAGGGGCGGGTAGGGAAAGGGTAAGAAATAAGGTTAGGGGGAGGAGGTAGAAGGGAGAAAGATTTGAGTGGAGAGGAAACATCCTTAACATCAAGGAGCATCAGAGAGGGGTGGACTTTGGTAGGTAGTAGACTACAACAAGGAGGTGTAGCTGAACAGAGTTGCTTTGCTATTGGGGGGAAGGGACGCAATGCTTAAAATAAACCTCCCTCAGGTATCCAGCTGAATAGCCTGTAGTAGGGAAGTAGAAAGTGAAGGATGCTTGCTTAAGTATATACCCTCTAGTGGAGGAGCTGTATAACCAACTAATGGGGAAGCAGGTACTTAGTAAGTTTCACCCTGTGTACCACATGTGACAATACAGTGGACCAATGGGAGCATGTATAAGAAATGTGGGCAGAGACAGCAAACATTTAAGGTGGTCTAGGAGGAGGTGGGGGGGCCAAAAAATGGAGTATTGAAGAGCAGAGTAGAGTATACAGTGGCACAATTTAATTCAATCAGGGAAACACTGATTTAGATACAAACACATGAGTTCAACCATAAGAAAACTCAATAAAACATGCAATTAAGACAAAAAAAAACAGTCTTAGTAAGCAACTGCTTCAACAGCAGCTCCTAAGTTCTGATAGGAGAAGAAGTTGTGGAGTTAATGAGCAGAGTGAGTGCATCATCATTAAAAATGTTGTATGCTGTTAGTTTGGAGAACGTAAGGGGAACTGGATAGAGACAGAAAGGGAAGCAGCCAAAACAAGATAATGAGGGAGCTGTGAGCAGAGTGCAATTTGTGCAGCACTATGATTCAGTTTCAACAATTTACAAGTATTAATTCAAAAAATTAACACAACATAAAGAGCACTGTAACAATAACTGTAGTCACTGCGCCTGATTCCAAGATGATTGTCGCAACTCGCAGGCGTACACAAGTTGCAACGTTAGCTGCTATGCTGGGGACCCTGTGCCCTACTCCAGAACAGGCATGGTCCCCGACACTTATGCCCTGCGACATGTGGCAGCTGCAGGGATGCGCCACAGGAAGGGCACAATGGACCTGGGTGCCACAAGCCACTGATGGCAGGGTCCAGCCCCCCAAGCCCTCCAGCCCCAAAACAGACCCACAAGCCCCTGTGGGCCATGGGGGGTGGCAGAGTGGCACAGACTCAAGGGTGGCACCAGCAAAAGGTGGACCTGGGTGCCAGTGGGTGGCACCCTGGTATTGGGGGGTTGATTTGTAATCGGGGGTTCATTGGGCATGGCTGTGTGTGAGTCACAGTACTGCAGGGGGGAGGCAACCACCGTTTTGCCAGGATGGCAACCCCTTAGACCAGCTAACAGCTGGTCTAACCCTGTAGTGCAGCAGTGTGTCTCAGAATTGCATAACTGGGTTATGGCAGCAGCCATCTCAGAATAGGGCACAGTTGCTGCCGTAACCCCCCTTCCACCATGCTGTAGGGGCTGAACCGGTGGATGTCCCCTTGGGCGCAGGTCACCTCCTGGATTCCCAATCGGGCATAACACATCTCGCAAGGTGCGACTTGTGCCATTGGGTTTGGAGCAAGTCACCTTGTGACATGCATAACCCAACTTGGAATCGGGTCCATTGTGTCTGAAGGGAGGGGCTAATAGTGAAGTTTATTCTAATTGAAAGGTAAAGAAATCCTGGTATTGTGGATCTATGTATTACTCCTTTAAGTGCTTTGCTTTAGCTCTTTGGTGCTTCCCTTTTAAGAGGGAAAGTGAAGGGTAACCAAGTAGGAGGTAGGCAGGTCTCTCAGCTCTGGTAGTGTATTTAATAACGGAAGGAGGTGGGGGAGGGGGCGGGCTGAAAAATCACTATGAAACCAGTTCAGGTTAAGCAAATGCTGAAAACAGTGCAGTGAAGGATTGATCAGTTCGGCAAAAGATACAAGTCAGGTTGAGATTCAAGTCAGGCCATGCAGCCCTGAGGACTGAGCAACTGACATGAAAAACAAGCAAGTTGCAGATCTGTACTGTACAGCTCACAGAACTGCGCAACTGAAGGAACTCCGAAGCAAAAAGATCAGGACTTCACTGCACAGCTGCTAAAAGAAGAAAAGTAAGGTCAATATTTCTCTGCAGTCTTATGCCCTAGGCCAATGATTTCAGCACTGGCTGCAGTTTTGGGCAGGAAACCAATGTCAGCGCTTCAGGGCCATCTGGAACCATTCAGGTCCCAGAGTGATGGGTGCCAGGTATTCAATTAGAAAAGGGAGGAAAGCTCCAAAATCCCCTTGCCCTTTTCCTGGGTAATGGTGGGAAAAGTGGCCTCAATTCACTTCACAAAGTGATTTGCAGAACCAAGGTGAATTCGTGGAGTGCTCCGCAATGCGAAGCGGAGTAATTCGCATTATAATGGGTAACGCGAAGTCCATTGCAAACAATGACTTCATGTTACTCTGCCTTCCCAGACCACTACTCCACCAAATCTTAAGGCGAAGTGCATGAGAACAATGCACTTCGACTTGTTTTTAAGCTCCAAAGGCGAATTTTGCAGTTATTCATGGGAATTCTGGTCACATGGGCTCTATATTGATCTGTACAGCCTCAATTCGGGGTAGCGTGTGTAGGAAGCTGTAGGAGACAGTGTGCTCTGAGAGCTGTCTTTGATTCAAACCTTCTAAAAGCTGTTAAAAAAGCTTTTTTTGAGAAATTTCTTTTGCTCGAACTTTAGTTCATCGATTGTAGGAAACCCTCCTGTGCTCATATCAGTGAGCATTTTTGTTTGTGTGTGGATTTTGAATGTTAAAGTACAACATTGAGTCTGTGTAGTAAAAGACAATGGAAGTGTGCTTTGGGGGAGGGGCGTATCTGTGGTGCAGGTAGATTTAAGTTGGAGAAACAGGGAGTTCTTTTTTTCTCGGCTATATTTTTGTTATATAACTGACTGTATTAATGTACACACAGTAATATTGTCAGTAATTGTTGAAATTTTCTTGCTGATTGTGTATTGTGTGGATCTGGTGCAGCAGTTCATAATTTCAGGTTGTTTACAATACATGGCATATTACTGAACTTTTCAATTTGCTACACATTACTCGTTGTAGACAAATTGTGTGTGTGTGTGAGTGCGTCTGCGGTGCTGTGTGACATCAAATAATACACCTTGTATTGTGCCACAGTGTAACTGCAGGTGCAGCAGTGTGAACCTGCTATCCACTGCAGCTGCGTGATTTTGTACTGCCATTGTGGTACTTTTCATTGTTTTGCTGCTTGCACTGCTGTAAAAATCTGCAGTCAGTGCTCCCCCCCCTCACCGGCAAAAGGAATTGTTTTCCAGATTGGATTGTTTGTAACCTCAGCACCACTGGTTAGTTAAGGTGTAGTTTTCACTTGTAGATTTGCATCTCTATCTGTTGCTGAAGGCACAGTTGTTTTTTTGGCTTCACATCCACCGTCCCCCCACACAGACTGAACGTTTCAAAATCTAAATTTGTTTAGAATATTGTTGTTGATCCCCAAAATGCCTGCAAAGAGATGTGCAAGCAAAGCTGGTTCTCGCCATAGCACTGCTGCCAGTGGTAAGATTGTCTTTGGGCATGGTAGTACGCAGATGCAGAAGTGCATTGCTGATATGAGAAAAGGTATTTTTCCTGCAATGATTTTACCGCCCAATCAGTAGCTTCACTCATACTTGGAGGAGATGATGTTGTGCCAGCCGGTGTTGTTAGTGCAGTTGCTGGTGGTGGTAGTATGAGTATTGCTGCCTCAAGTTCGACTTCTGACCAGTGTACCATGTCCAAAAATATAGTGGAGTGTGAAGCAGTACAAGTGAGTGGCAGTGTAGATGATGTCATACTTCCCAGTAACATCCCAGTAACTGAACCTGAGGATTCTGATAATCATGTCAACAACAGCATACAATGTGACATTTCTTCCACTGCGGTTCTTGTCACGCATTTTCCATGCAGTGATTCACAGTGTGGTGAAAAAATATCAGGTGATGGTGGTGTTGATGATGATGATGATGAATGTGATGATGATGATGTTGCTGTGGTTGCAACATGCAGTCCACATGCCAGCATCCAAGCAGAAGATGTGGATGTGGGTGATGCTGATGAATATGATGATGATGTAATTGACCCCAGATGGGAACCGGAGAAAAAGAAATTCAAGGTGGCTGTGTCTGGGTCTGTTTGCATTAACATAGAAACATAGAAATATAGAATTTGATGGCAGATAAGGACCTCTTGGCCCACGTAGTCTGCCCATTTTCCTACCTAACAGATAAGCTGCAGATTCTAGTTAACCAACAGCTTACTTCCTCCTACCCCCCACTAGGACTGCCTTATGTCTGTCCCATGCATTCTTAAATTCCCCCACTGTTCTTGACTCACGACCTCCTCAGGGAGGCTGTTCCATGCATCCACAACCCTCTGTGAAAAATACTTCCTCACATTACCTCTGAGCCATCCCCTCTATCTTCAAATTGTGCCCTTGTTCTTGCATCTCTTTTCTGAAAGATGCCACCCTCTTGACTTTGTTGATTCCTTGAGGTACTTGAAAGTTTCTATCATGTCCCTCTCCTCCTTTCCTCAAGGGTATACATATTAAGCTCCTTTAGTCTTTCTTCAATGTCTTCTGGTGCAGACTCTACACCATTTTGGTTGCCCTCCTCTGACAGACTCCACTCTGCCTATGTCTTTATGGAGATGGGGCCTCCAGAACTGCACATGTACTCAGATGGGGTCTCACCAACTGTCTGTACAGAGGATAACAACTTCCTGTTTTCTACTATTGATGCCTCCCTATGCATCCCAGTATCCCCCAGCCTTCCTACTACCTTCTCACATTTGCCCACCTTTAGGTCATCTGATATAATTACCCCAGGTACCTTTCCATTTTTACTGTTGTCAGTATCTCACCCCCCCTTGTGTACTCTTCCCCTGGGTTTTTGTTTCCCAGGTGCATTACCTTGCACTTCTTTGCATTGAATCTGAGCTGCCGTACATTTAACCATTCCTCCAACCTTGCCAAGTCCCTTCTCATCCTTTTCACTCCATCTGGTGTATCAACACCGTTGCAGATCTTTGTGTCGCCTGAAAGAGACATACTTCTCCTTCCAGTTCCTCTGCAATGTCACTTATAAGACATTAAAAGGACCGGTCCCAGCACTGAACCCCAAGTGTACCCGCTAGTAACCCTCCTTTCTTCACTGTGGACTCCATTTACTACTACCCTTTGCATCCTGTTGTCTAGCCAATTTTTTTATCCAGGCTACCACCCTGCGACCCACTCCAAGGGTGGCTAGCTTGTGTATTAATCTTTTGTGTAGGACTGTACCAAATGCCTTTCTAAAATCTAGGTAAGCCATGTCCACAGCCCCTCCCTGGTCTACTACTTTGGTCACCCAGTCAAAGAAATCTATTAGATTCGCCTGACACGACCTTCCCATCGTGAATCCATGCTGCCTTGGGTCCTGTGCTTCGCTTGCCTCTAGGTACTCAACAATTCTTTCCTTCAGAAGTGATTCCATCATTTTCCCTACCACTGAGGTCAAACTAACTTTTCTATAGTTTCCTGCCTCTGTCCTGCTCCCACTTTTGTGAAGAGGAATCACATCCACCCTCCTCCAGTCCTCAGGTACCACCCCATCCTCCCATGATTTGTTAAAGAGAGTAGTTAGCAGTGTCATTAGTTCTACCCTTAGTTCTTTTAGAATTCTTGGGTGAATCCCATCAGGCCCCATTGCTATGTCCACCTTCAACTTTATTAGTTCTTTCAGAACCCTTTCTTCTGTAAACAGACTGGTATCGATCCCCCTCTTCAAAGTGTTTCTCTTGCTTGGTTTAGGTACCTCCCCCTCCTCTTCCTTTGTGAATACTGAGCAGAAATATTCATTCAGTATCCCTGCTTTTTCACTGTCACCTTCTACCCGCATTCTCTCCCCTTTATTAAGTCTCAGTATCCCTTCTTTGGTCTTTCTCCACTCCCTAATGTACCTATAAAAGGTCTTATCCCCTTCTTAACAGAGTTGGCTATCCTTTCCTCGGTTTGGGCCTTTGCTATTCTGACTGCCTTCCCAGCCTCCTTCTGCTTTAACTGATAAAGTTCTCTATCCTGCTCCTTCTGTGTTTCTTTATATTTCCTGAATGCTATCCTTTTCTCCTTAACGTTCCCTGCCACCTCTTTTGAGAACCATAGCGATTTTTTCCTTTGTTGTGTTTTGTTGATTTGCTTTACACAAAGGCTTGTAGTCTTTGTGATGGCTGTTTTGATTACTCCCCATTGTTCCTCCACCTTTTCTTCTTGCCTGTTTGCTAGTTCTTTTCTGAGGCACTCTCTCATTTTTCCAAAGTCAGTCCTCCTAAAGTCCAATACTCTTGCTTTTGTATGGCTTGATTGTATGGCTGTGTTTATCGTGAACCACACTGTTTGGTGGTCACTTGTTCCCAGATGGCTACCCACTTCTAAATCTGAGATTCTTTCTCCGTCCCCATTTGAGAGTACCAGGTCTAAGATTGTTCCTTCCTGAGTGGGTTCCAATACTAGCTGTCTGAGGCATGCCCCCTGTAGGGCATCAAGAATGACCCTGCTCTTGGATGTGCCTGCAGCAAAGGTGCTCCAGTTAACATCTGGCATATTCAGGTCCCCCGTCAACAATATCTCCCCTTTTTCTGCCATTCTAAGGAAGCCTTCTATCATTTCCTTGTCCATTCCCTTCCCCTGAGATGGGGGTCTGTATACAACCCCCATGCGGATTGTGGTGCCATTTCCTGTCTCCAGGGTGACCCAGAGTGTCTCATCTGCTCCCTGTTTACTCTTTAGTTCTGTTGCTTTGATCCCTTCCTTTACATAGAGAACTACTCCTCCTCCTCTTTTACCCTCCATGTCCCTCCTGTAGATTGTGTATCCTGGTACATTGACGTCCCAGTCATGGTTCTCTGTGTACCATGTTTCTGTGACTCCCACAATATCCAGGCAACCCTCTTCCATCAAGACCACTAGTTCAGGGAGCTTGTTACACAGACTACAGGCATTGGTACTCATCACCCTCCACTTTTTGATGGCCTTACCCCTTTTAGCCCCATTCCTGTCCTTACTGCCTTTGCCTTTTTTTACATTTACCTCTGTACTGCTCCCTAATGCCTTCTCTACCTTGGTGTTTACCTCACTAATTACAGTGTTTTGTGAGTGGAGGCTGGGATTTCCCTGCTCCTTTTCAGTGCCTCCCCCCTTGGCTAGTTTAAATGCTTTTCAATGAAGCATTAAAACCTCTCACCTAGGATCCTGGTTGCCCCCATGGACAGATGCAGACCATCACACCAGTATAGATCTGCATCCCTCCAGGTGGCTCCCCAGTGCCCAATGAAGCCAAAACCCTGAGCTCCACACCAGTTTTTCAACCATTCATTGAATTCCCTGGTGAGGAGTACCCTAGCATCACCCTTGCCATAGACAGGCAGCACCTCCGAGAAGGTTACTATATGTGCTGCTTGTCTAATGCCTCTCCTCATCTGTAAACTCCTCTGGACTTCTCTCTGATCCCATTCTAGCCAGGTCATTTGTCCCAGGGTGAACAATGACATCCAGCTCCCTCCCTCATGTAGCTGTTCTCCTCGATCCTGAGGATCTGCTTCCTGTCCCTCCAAGCCGTGGGCGCCAGGCAGGCACCTTACCTCCCTCTCTCTTCTTCCCCATTTCTACCCCTAATGATTGAGTCCCCACCAGGAGTTGTTCCTCTTCCCTGTGGGGTCTCACACCCTCCTGTGGGTCTCCTTGTGAAGGTTCCCAGCATCCTCCTTGGTCTCCACTGCAGGTGCTTCCATAGAGGAACCACTATCCACCAGAAGAGCTTAATGAATTGTGGAGAGGCATATCTGAGGGATGCAACTCTGTTCCATCACCCTCCTCCCTGAGCCCACCCTGATCCAGCCTCCTTCTTGGCAACCTCTGATGTGGTGGCATTGGCCCTGGTGGTCCCTGGGTGGGGAGGAGGTTTCACAATTCCCAGCTAGGTCAGCCTGAGACGGGCAACCTCCTCTCAGACCAGATAGGTGCTTGCAAAATAGGGCAGCATCGCAGCCTCCAGAATGTCTCCCAGAACACTGCCGCCCACAGCCATTGCACTGCACTCACTCCTATCGTGTCTTATTTTGTGCCCTCTCCTGTTTCTCTGTATGCTTACCTCTCTCTCGTGCTCTCACCCTTCCTGTTCTTGGACAGCAACTCTCATATTCTTCTCAGTAGTCTCCTTCTTCCTTGCTCAGTGTCAGACCATCAGCAGCAAGGGGGAGTGAGCTACTTTTTCCTTTAGGTTGACAAAACCACTGTTTTCATGATCCTTCCCTCCTACTGCCAAACCGGAAGCTCCTGTTGACAGTCAAATCCAAGTGGCTGTAAAAGTAGAACTGGCTTAGGGTGGGTGGGATGGAGGGCAATTAGTACTAAAAAGGCTAGCAACAGGAAGTTGTAATTTGAGTCACCTGCTTTTATAGTGTCTAGCTCATACCTCACCAAGCTTTCCTTCTCTACTGGTTTAGCAAAAGTAAACTGATACAGTACCTTTCCCCAGCACAGAACACACACTGACTTTCTTTCTTCTTTTTTTTAACCCTAACAAGACCCCCTTCTGCTTCTAATAAAGTATCTGTTTGCTTAATCTCAACAGACCCTTACTCCTGCTGAGATACAAGTGTTAAATTAATAAGAAAATGTAGTTCTTTAGTTAGCTGCTTTCTGCTCTCACAAGGCTAGCAACAGGAAGTTGTAATTTGAGTCACCTGCTTTATAGTGTCTAGCCACACCCCCACCAAGTTTCTCTCTCTCTCTCCTCCTCCTACTGGTTTAGCAAAGTAAACTGATACAGTACCCATTCCAGCCCAGAAAACACACTGACTTTCTTTCTTCTCTTTCTTTTTTTTTAACCCTAAATAAGACCCCTTCTACTTCTAACAAAGTATCTGTTTGCTTAATCTCAACAGACACTGACTCCTGCTGAGATATAAGTGTTAAATTAATAAGAAAATGTAGCTTCTTTTAGTTAGCTGCTTTCTGCTCTACAAGCAAGGCTAGCAACATCCCCATTAATCCCCCCCCCGTAAAAACTTGTGATTTACCAGTTTCAGTTGATGGTGATGATGATGATGAAGATGATGACCCAGTATTAATGATAGGTAGTTGTGGTGATCAGTTGCAGTCCAAGTGTGTACTGCTTGAAAAATCAAGTAGCACCCCCCCACTTCAGTGCTTAAAAGAACAGAGTTCAATAAGCAGCATCATGGACATGTTAAAAGTAGAGCATCACAATCCCTTGTTTGGGATTTTTTTGTGCAAGATGCAAATGATGAATCAGTTGTAATCTGCCAGATTTGCCATGTGCGTGTGAGTCGAGGTAAAAAGGGGAGCCATCTGGGCACAGGAGGACTGCATATGCATCTTAAGAATAGGCACATGGCACTGTGGACCCAGCACAAAATGGCAGCTAATACCACAGTCAGGTGTTCACCCTCATCATCAACCATTACTAGCATATTATCCACTTCCATGAGTGTTAAGTCCAGTAGGAAATTAAATGTGTGCAGTAGTGAGGAAATAAGAGCAGAGGATTACTACAGGCATGATGAGGTGGAGCAGCAGAATGATTTTGAAATGTTGTCCAGTGCTGGTGAGAGTAGCAGTTTTGTTGGTGGTGGTGATGAATGCAGTATGTCTAGTACAAGTAGTACATCAATCCCGGTTGGCAAATCTGGCAAAATAACTGCATTTCTGGTTTTGTCATCATCACCTGTGCAACCATCTTCATCAAACGTCCACAGTCTACCCCCAGCCATTCGCAAAGCAGAACCATTTGTCATCACACCCCATGTAAAATGTTTAAGTCTGCCCACATTACAGAGTGTTTTTGCACATAAGGTGATGTACCCACCCAATCATACAGTGTCACGTGAACTTAATGCTGCTGTAGCTGAAATGCTGGCAATTGATCTTTTGTCCTTCTCCTTTGTGGAAAATTCTGGGTTCCAGTGGTTTGCTGCACATGCCTGTCCAAAATGGAAAGTCCCATCCAGGACATACTTTTCGACCCGTGCTATCCCCGAGTTGCTACGTACTGTGTCCAACTCAGTAAGACATGCCCTTCAACATTCCTGCTCTCCATTCATCCATATAAGATTGGATATGTGGACAAGTGGCAAAACAGTGGGAAGTTCATATTTGTGTATAATTACACACTGGGCGCAGGTAGCGGGGGTTCTTTATGATGTTGGTAGTGTGAATAATCAGTGCAGTAAGGTGGAGTGTCATGGTATCAGTCTTTCAGGAATTCAAAAGCGTGTAGCGATTGCTATGTGCAACATGACCTGTTCACACACTGGTGAAAACATGTTAAATGTGGTACTGAGTGAAACTGACAAGTGGCTGAACCCCCTGTCCCTAATAGCTGGGTTCATAGCAAGTTACAATGGGTGAAATGTGGTGAAATGCATCATGATTGGTGGCTTTTTTCATGTTTCATACATGGCCCATTGTTTAAATCTTGTGGTGCAGGAGTTTCTGCAGCACCTTGATGTAAAGGAAATGCTGACAGTTGCGTGCCGCATCTTCTCTCACTTTTCACAACCTGCCAAGGCCCGTGACCAACTTCAGCAGTTGCAGATGCGAAACAGCCTCCCTTAGCACTGCTTGAAGCTGGAAGTTGTCACATGGTAGAACTCCACTTTATACTGTACATGGCAGAGAGGTTGTATGAAAAATACAAAGCCATCTCAGAATATCTTCTGATGCACACTAGCCATGACTGTTCTGGGGCCTTCATGTCTATGACGACTGAACAGTGGCACCTCATGGACTCTGTAATAACAATTTTGCAGCCTTTTGAACATGCCACAAAGGCAGTGAGTGGCGAGTCTGCCTCTATTAGCCAATCAATTCCACTGCTGCGGGTGCTGATGCAGACATTGGTGAATGTACAGCATGGCTTTGATGTTGCCAGAGACAGTGCAAGCAGTATGTTGCTGCAACACATGCTGACAGTATTCAACCAGAATCACCACATTTTGAGCATTCAGTGTAGTGACAACTTTGCCATAGCAACAATGCTGGACCCATGATATAAATGTGGAACTGCCTCAGTACTGGAGGGAAGGCCCGAACAGGTAATAAAATGTCAGTGGGCAACTGGTGCACTTGGTTCATGGGGCACAGAAGACACGTGCCAAGGTCAGCAAACCTCAGCAGCATAATCTGGCTGAAGGTGCACCTGGAGGAGCATCAAGCATATCCTGTATGGGGAAGGGGACTGCAGGTTCCAGGTGGTCTGTCATCCAAAGTGGTTGGCATCAACCCACTTTGGGAGTCTTTGTCTCAAGTGGGGATTTGTGAAATAAATGATTCCGGAGAACAGGATGATGCATTAACCACTAGAACTTAATGCGGCACAGAGAATGCTTGAGTCATATTTGTCTGAAAACAGGCAACTGTCAATAACTGATGATCCTCTTTTGTACAGGAGCAGAAAGGTCAGGGAATGGCCAGAGCTGACTGCAGTGGCACTGAAGTACCTCACATGTGCACCCTCCAGTGTAAGTGTCGAGAGTGTATTCAGCTCAGCAGGTGCAATAGTCAGGGATCATTGGACAAACCTCTGTCCTGCAAATGTTAGTTTGCTAACATTCATAAAAATGAATGAGAGGCACATACCAGCACAGACTGCAACCTTAGTATTCATACCCCAGCCTAGTCATGTTGGTTTTGGTGATGTAGAAATGGACCATCCTAGTGGCACTGGCAATGGCAGCATGAAACAGCCCACCACTGATGTAGATTAAGACACAATGGAGAAAGAATTTCACAGTTGTCAGACTTCAGACATAGATGACTGTGAGGGAAGCTTGCTTTATGAGGATGATGATGTGGTTAATGTTGGCAGATTTTAACTGAAGTTGTAAAAAGGTGGTGTGCCCCCTTTGAGTCAGACCACCACCACCACCACCAGGACTGATGTTTGCCACTGCCACCACAGAGAATGACTTTGTCGGCCCCCCTGGACCACCACCACCAGGACCGATGTTAGCCACTGCCACCATAGAGAATGGCTTTGTCTGCCCCCCTGGACCACCACCACCATCGCTGTTAGCCACTGCCACCACTACCAGATGCAAGAAGATGTCACAGGGAATGTCATCATGAGCCACAGCTATCACCAACAGCACCTACCACCAGTGTCATTCAGACAATGTTTCCCCATTACATTGACCATGCCAAGGCAGAGGGAGTTGAACAGGAGACCACATCCATCAGCCACAGGCACAAGGCTTCTTAATATTAAAACTATAAAGTGAGCATGTGTACTAATGTTTTTTATGCTATTTAACTTCCTTTAGCTATATGTTTTGCTTTCTGTTGCTTTTCTGTGCTGCAATGGTCAAACACATACGGTAAACTTATTTTGTTTTTTACAGATTAACAAAAAAAACTCTCCTTCATTAAAAGTTGGTATGAATGGTACTGTAGCAGTACCGTACACAGGAACCTATGGAATATTCATTTCAAGTCCATACTGGTAAGTATCAAAATTTTATTTCATCTGTTCAATTTTTTTTTTAAAAGAGTGCAGCAAAACACTACTGAGCAGGATTCATAAACTAGGTGATATGTGTACTTCGTCAAAACTATTTCTGCAAGATATCATGCACTTTATTCTGAACTTGCGGCTGTGCAGCCATGATAGTGTTGAAACAGTTGCACACAGGTTGTGTTACTTGACAAGGTGTGGTTTTGAAATGTAACTTGACTTGAGATTGAGAACCAGGGACACTGGCACAGTATATTTGTTACACAGCCTGGTACTAAATTAACTTGTGATTGATCTGCTGATTGCATTGTGGCAGCTTACTATCTGTGTTAATAATCCAGATACCCGTGGAACAGCCAAGCCTTAAACATGTTACTGCTGCAATCAAGAGGTAAGAAGTCCTTCATTTCTTTTTTTAGGAAACTTCCAGATGCTTTGTTGTGTCCTAGTTGCCTTATCCAAAGAAGTTCTTCAACATCAGAACCCCCCCCCAGGCTGGGGCAGACATGCAACACACAGAAGTCATTTCAATCGATGACCATGACCATCATTAACAACCAGACTTGAGAAGGATGCAAATGAAATCTGTGAAGAAGTAACCAAATAAGGAACCATTAATGAGCTAAACCTGCAAATATGCTTCCCCCCCAAAAAAAAAATACTTACCTTCATTGGCTTGAGAGTTATCTACTTCCAATTTCAATGCAAAAAGTTCTCATCAAGCACTGAAATGTGCACACCAACAGTATGTGTGACCTGTGACACAAAACAATACAATGAGTACATGTCTACATATGTCAACCCCCACCTACAAAATACTTATATATATATATATATATATATATATATATCTGTCTATATATCAACTCACCAAGGCTACTATTAGTGTACAGACAAAGGGCACCCTTCCATCCGGTTGGCATGATCACATTGCATTTGCGGGAATCGCAGCACACATTGGACCAGCAACAGTTCACTCACGGTCATCATTTCTGATTGGACTTTGCATTTTGGGCATGCAGAAAAAATCTGGGGACTCTGTGTGAGTACTGCGTGCATGACTGAGTGTGCCATTAATTTTGGGGGACTTTGCATGTCGTGTAACGCTCCCATTTCACTTCATTACCACTTGTCAGTTTTATGCACAGAAGACAGATGCATTTTGTGTGTTGTGATTGTGAGCACATGGGGCCTGATTCTAGAAGGGTGTTGCAGGTTGCTGCCGAACGCAGCCTGCACCACCCTCAACTGTGACATTGACCCTGCGCCATATTCTAGAAGGGGCAGGGTCTTTGCAGGGACTTTGCAGCAAAGTTCTGTGACTTGCGACATGTGGCAAGGTATGCTGCCCAGAGGGTGTACCTGGCCAGCATGTCACAACCCCCTGCCATAGGTTGCAAGTACACCACCCACCATGCCCCAAACCCCCAGGTCACCCGCTGAATATGTGGTACATTTGCTCCTGGAGTCCAGTGCCCCCAACCATATAATATATAGATTCCTGATTCCCTGGTAGTCTGGGCCCCCACTAGCCGTGCTAGCTGTCTGGAGCTCATCTTCACCTCCAGGGCCAGCGCCGACTGAGTGCTGTATTAGCGCTGCAGCACAGATGTGCTCAGAAATTAATTTCTGAGTGTGTCAGTGCAGTAGCACTAATACTGCACTCAGTCGGCTGTTGGCCATGGAGGTGAGAGGTGGGTTGTGACAGTTGCTGGCTGGGGACAGGTGGGGGGTGCTGGGTGCTGGGTGGGCTGACACAGCTGGATGGGGGGCCACTAGACTATCAAGGACTCAGGATTTATTTTATACTTTGGGAATGTACAGTTTGGGGGGCCACTGGACTACCAGGGACTTGGGATTTATTTTATACTTTGGGAATGTACAGTTCTGGGGGGAACTAGATTACCAGGGACTTGGGATTTATTTTATACTTTGGGAATGTACAGTTCAGGGAAGGGGGGCACTAGACTGCCAGGGCTGGATAATTGCCGCATATGCGGCGGGTGACTCGTGGTTCACAGCATGGGTGAGGGGATGGCAGCACCACCCTTTGGGACTTTTGCCAATGGCTGTTTTGGGGGGCTGGGGGTATGGGTAGCCCTGTGGTGCCCCACTGGGGTGTGCTGGGTATGGGGAGGAGGGAAACTGTGCACTATCCACTGGACAGCCGACGGGTCTACAGGACCCCCGGGGGCATCTGTAAGTAATACCAGCTAAATGCTGGTATAACTTACGTTGCCGGATCTCCTCTGGGGGTTCTTGTAGAATCCTGATGTGGGCACTTTGTGGCTGTCCTTCTAGAATAGAGCGCAACTGTTGCCATAAACCCCCTAGCACCATGTCGCAGGGGGTTTATGTGACTTATCAGCTGTTTGGCGCAAGTGGACTGCAACATGTCACAGGTCACTTTGTAGAATCGCGCATGTCACAACTGCTGGCGTACGTTGCCACATGCGTCATTCTGCTTGGCACAACTACTGTTATGCCTGGTGTAACCCTTCTAGAATCGGGTCCAAGATGTCATACTTAAATTATAAATTAAAGCAGCATTGCAAGAATGTGTTGACAATTTTGACCTGTACTTTTTTATGCTATTTTACATTGCCAGCCACTAGTTACCTCCAAGTCCTGACCTGAATGACACCCTTTTTTTCACAATTTATGTCTACTTTACTACTTTTTCTCATGTCTGAGAAAAATAAGAAGCACATCTTTCAGTATTGTTCTGACCGGGTTTTTATTACTATTTGCAGCTGTTTTGCAATAAATATTGTTCTGTGAGGTTATAAAACACTGCCTGCTGCATAACTGTTAATTTTACAACAGAAGTGATATATAACAACTGATGGAGAAAAGCAGCGGAAAATACTGACAAAGACCTGGTCTGCACCGTATTAAAAGGAGTGCTCCTTTTATTATTTCAGACATGAAAACAAGTAGTAAAGCAGACTCAAATACTGGAAATTATTGTATCATACAAGTCAGGATGTACGTAAAGTGGTAATGTAAAATAGCATTAAAAAGTATAGGTCAAAATTTTCAACAGATTGTTGCACTGCTGCTTTAAAGAGATTCACCAAGTTACGTAGTTATTACAGTGTTGCGCCCAATATATGGGTGCCTTACACCCAGGAGAATCATTTTTGTTCCACATGTCCTTACACAGTGCAATACATTTCAGTCAAAAATGCCAGTAATTGAAGTGTGTCACGGAGGAATTCCCATTCTGAAAAACTGCCCAGATTCTGCCCCCTGCTCTCTGCAACGTTATGATGTGATGCCAGGGAGAGCATGGGGGGCATGCTCCAGTATAGTGAATGTCTGGCAGCTTTCCAAATGTTTCTTTGTTATAATGGTCCGTTTGTGGCGAAACATGGGCACGTTTCCACTAATAAGGCTTGCTATTCTTTATACCATAAACACTACAGCAAGTCAGCAACATATGTTTGCAAGAAGCAGCACAATGTCTGATGTCACACACACACACACACACACAAAAGAACACTGACTGCACACATGCAATTTAGCACATCATACTTGGACTTCTCACACCAGCTTTTCCATAAACACTCCACAACAGAAAGCAAACATTACTGAGGCACTGCATTATAACAAAAGGGCAAGTGTCTATTATTAAATAAAAAAAAAAATCACAAAACATTACAGCACAGCAGTGGGGGAGGGGGGAGGTGTCCCAAAAAAATACGATAATGGGGGATTCCATGGTGTTCCAGCAGCAGGTGGAGCATTGACAGAATCTGCAACTGCTGTTGATCAGCCTGCTGCTGCACAGTACCCACCCTCTCATTGCTTTCCTCAAGGGCCACCCATACCAGTGCAATGTCTGCCTGTGTTGCGGGCACTGTGGCGGGGTCCACTGCAGCATGAAAGTCAAGTAGTGGTGGTAGTGGTGAGGGTGGTGCTGATGGCTGTGGTGGCAGTGGTAGTGGTGGAGCAGCTGCTGCTGTTGCCCTCCTCCTGCTGCAGTGGTGAGGCACAACACTCCCAGCACCCTCTGCCACTGCCACAGAAGAGCCAGCAGGTGGACGCCTGGCCCCTTTGGTGGCAGCCTGCCACTCCACCTTGTGGTGGTTTTCCATGTGTGTGCATGCTGGCCACCAGTCCCCACATGTGTCCCCCAGGGGCCACTGCATATCTGCACAGCACACAAATGGCAGACCACAATGGTGCTGTCCCCTCCACACAGTTAAAAAACTGCCACACTGGGGAGCTGTGTGGGGGACCAGGCACAGAAGGGGCAGATGTACTGCCAGCAGCACCTTCATTCACCTGAGGCTCCATCTGCAGAGGAGGTGGTGGAGGGGGTGCTGCTGGAGCCTCTGCAGCTGCTACTGGTGGTGGTGGTGGTGGACTTGGTGGATGTGCCGCTGCCGGTGGCACTGGTGCTGTTGCTGCTGCTGCTTCCAGAGGGGGAGATGCAACACTAAACAGTCAGGAGTGGTCCAATGACACCCAACCACCCACACATGTGCGCATTTCTCCTTTCTGCCCATGCCCACGTGACACAGACTCTCCTCCCAGGTCCATCACGCACAACTGTCTAAGTCCCTCAGACTGTGACCGACGCCTCACAAGACTCCTTCACATGAACTCACAGTATCACAACATACACACGCACACACACACACACACACACACACACACAAAACAAAACTTATAAAAAAAACCAAATCAGTAGCAAAAAAGAACTGAAAAACACACTACAAAAAAAACTAAAGGTTTAACTTTTAAAAAAGCTATTTTTTTGTCATGTTGCAAGATACCAACAAACTCTCCTCTCTATACCCAAAATGCTTCCTCCTTCTACCACTTCAAAGGCGAAAGTGAACCTAACTGCTTTTCTGACTCACTTCCTTCCTGCCTGGCTAAAGCATGTGACTTACAGTACTGTAAGCCATGTGATGTGTGGGGGGCTGCCTATATTGTTGTCACTTCACCTTACTTCACGTTAAGGTGGAATGACAATGCAAAGTCAGAATGGAAAGGTGAAGTGAGCACTTTGCAATGCTCACTTCATGTAGCATTATGATGACGTGAAGTGGCCACTTCATGTTCACTTTGCCAGTGGATTTTAAATTTACTGCATCTCTAGTCCTGGGTAAGGGACCAGCCATTACATTGTGAGCCAAGGGGGATAGTGGGCAGCAGGTGCCTGCTCACCCTGTCCTGGGTTGGTGGGGTGCTTGTGGAGGGGACCGTATCTGTTGTACCAGCCCAGTGGGCTCTGATCAGCCTGAGAGAGAAGAACAGAAGAGAGGGCAGTTATAAGCCTCAGTGGTGGTCAGGGGAGGTTTCAGAGCAGGGAGGGGGTGAGAAAAATTAACACTTGAAAAGACTTGAGATGAAAGGGGGTCTCTGTTACAGACTCTGGCAAGGTGCCAGCAGCATTGCAACAGGGTGCTAAAACAAAAGGTGTTAAATGGGGGCATGTATCTGACCTGATTGTTTGGTGCCAGAGTCAATGGGGAGGTCTAGTAGCCAGGCAGAATAGAAAAGCAGAAACAGTCTTAAACTTTAAAATACAACTGCAGAAATTGCCATCAATAATCTAATATGCAATGTAAACACCATTCAACTTAAAATTAATTCAGAAAATCAACTTTACAGTCCATTTAAGGAAACCCTAGAGGCAGGATCACCATCAATAATACAAAAAATCACTAAGAAATCAGTTTGTGTTAGGCAAATGCTGAAAACAGTGCAGTGAAGGATTGATCAGTTCAGCAAAAGGTACAAGTCAGGCTGAGATTCAAGTCAGGCTGTGCAGCGCTGAGTACTGAGCAGCTGACAAAAAAAATAAGCAAGTTGTAGATCTGCACTGTACAGCTCACAGAACTGTACAACTGAATGAACTGTGAAGTAAAAAGATCAGGACTTCACTACACAGCTGCTAAAAGAAGAAAAGTAAGGACAGTGTTTCTCTGCAGTCTTATGCCCTAGTCCAGTGATTTCAACACTAGTTGCAGCGTTGGCCAGGAAACCAATGTCAGTGCTCTACAGCTGTCTGGAACCATTCAGATCCCACAGCGATGGGTGCCAGGTATTTAATTAGAAAAGGGAGGAAAGCTCCAAAATCCCCTTGCCCTTGTACTGGGTCAGGGACCAGCCATTACCTTGTGAGCCAAGGAGGAGAGTGGGCAGCAGGCACCTTCTCACCCTGTCCTGGGTGAGTGTTGTGCTTGTGGAGGGGATCGCATCTGCAATACCAGCCCAGTGGGCTCCAATCAGCCTGAGAGAGAGGAACAGAAGAGATGGCAGTTATAAGCCTTGGTGGAGGTCAGGAGGAAGTTTCAGAGCAGGGAGGGATGAGAAAAATTAACACTTGAAAAGGCTTGAGATGAAGAGGGGGGGGCTCTGTTGCAGACTCTGGCAAGGTGCCAGCAGCACATTGCAACAGGGAGCTAAAACAAAGGGTGTTAGAGCCCTTATAACACCCTTGTGCAAATTCTTACTCCCCCTTTCCCCATGTTTATCTTGAACTACACTGAGTGTTGATCACTTCCTGCCAGTGGTTCCTCCACCCACAGCTCCCTCACAAACTCACTGTTTGCCAGCACAAGGTCTTGGGTGTTCTCTAACCTGGTTGGCCCATTGACTATCTGCAATAGGAAGCTGTCCTGGAAGGCATCCAGAAGTACCTGCTCCCTCCTATTCGTGGTGGCTTGGGTACCCCAATACACCCCTGGCAGGTTGAAGTCCCTCACAATCATTGTGCTGCCACTCTTGCAGGTCCTTCTGATCTGTCTTGCTAGTTCTGTCTAACATCTCAGTCTGAGAGGGTGGCTTGTACACCACTCCCATCCTGAGGGTTCTATTTTTGGAGTCCTGGAGCTGCATCCATAATGACTTTGTGTTGCCCTCCTCCCCATCCTCCCTGACACACTTCAGTCCTTCCCTCACATATATCCTATACCCTGGCACTGCCAGGTCCTAGTCATGGTGATGGGTGGCCCATGTCTTGGTGATGGCCACCATGTCCACCTCCCCATCTGCCATGAGAGCCTGTAACTCTGCTGTTTTGTTCCTTAGACTCCTAGCATTCAAGGTTATCACCCTCCACCTTCCCCCATTTCTCTGCATGCCCTCCCTTTTTAGCATCTCCTCCTGACTTCTGCATAAGTCCCTTGCCGCTGATATGGGGGGCAAACTCATTCAGCTTCCCTTCCTGTGGATCCTGCCTGACTCCTGCCCACCTGCCACCCCCCTCTTCTAGTTAAAATTCTCTGTTTGCGAATAATTCCCCCAGTTTCTGTTTCAATATCCTCCTTCCCTCCTCACTCAAGTGTAGCCTGCCCTTAGCGTAGAGATACTTGCCTCCCAGGTCCTTCCACACACACACCCCACCAGCCCATACCCTTTGGACTGACTCCATTCTCTCGTGTTAAATTTCTCTATCCTCAGCTTCCTTGCAGAGCTCACCTTGGATACAGAAAGCACCTTCAAGAAATTTATTGATCTTCCTGCTTCCTCACAAATCATCCCCAGCTCCTCAAGCCTCCTCTGGACTACATCTATTGTATTTCCCAGGCCATTTGTTCCCAAACATATAACCATGTGAGGTTTCTCTCTATTCCTCTTAGCATACTTCAGAACAGACTGACCCACCCTTTCCACTGTCATGCCTGGCATGGCCTCCACCCATATGTGACTGTGCTTCTCCCCCTTGCTTCCCCATTTGATTCCTTTCAGAATTGAGTCTCCCAGTACTAGGATCCCACCCTTGTGTTCACGTTCTGCTTGCCTTGTCCTTCCTTTATCCCATCACCTTCCTCTCCATTCCTCCTCCTCCAGCGCAATTGTTCCCCCTTCCATTCCTGTTGTAATGTCCCCTGTCTCTGCCCTGTTCTCCTTCTCCCCTTTTTCCTCTGATTTTAACCGCTCTCCACCAAGCTCCACCTGCATCCTCGCCCTGATGCATCCCTATCCTCTTCTCCTCATACCTCCCCTTCCCCTTCCCCACCACTCCCCTTACTTGACCTACCCCATACATGCCTTCTCAACCCTTGTCTCCCCCTTCCATTCTGTTCTCACCCTGTCTGTCATTAGATCCTCTGCCCTGAACTCCCCATCACATTCCCTAATCCTGCCAGCACTGCAAACCAATTATTTTATGTCCCTTCACTACCATCTATTTCTTCCTTCCTTCTGCTCACCACCCCACCTTTGCTGACTCTCTGACTGTTAGATTCCTCCTTCCTTCCCATCCTCCATTTTTCCTCTTTCCTGCCCTCATTTGTCCTCTGAACTGGGACCCGCTGTCCTCTTCCCCAATCTGCCACTCTATTCCTGCTCCTCCCCCTCCCTCCTTCTTTGATCTGTCCTCCCCCACTGTTACCCTCCTTCCCTCTCCAACCACTGAGTTGCCTTCCATCACAGCCCTCAGTCCCCTCCTAAGCTCCATTTATAAACAGCTGATCTTGTTTCTAAGCTGCGTTATTTGGCTGCACACCAAACATCCTTCCATTCTCCATGCAATTTTCAGAAAGATTGCCACTCTGCAGTTGTAGCAGCATTAACTGTCTGCGAACCACTGCTGAGCCATTTGCCATCATATCACCCATACCCTCTGTCTGTGATGAAAGAGCCAAGGATGAGCTAGGAATAACCATAGAGGTACCATAACTTTTTGTTTTTTTGCCACCACTCATTCACTTATAATTAGAGATGCAGCGAATTTAAAATCCGTCAGCGAAGTGAACGCGTAGTGGCCATTTCATGTTGGCACTTCGCTATGCGAGTGCCCCATAGGGAAGGCTCACTTCACCTTGTTATTATTACTTTGTGTTGTCATTCCACCTTAAACGCAAAGTAAGGTGGAGGTAAGGTGGCGTGACAACAATATTGACAGCATCCCACCCACACAGTCACCAGAATGAATGTGCATCCCCAAAGTGTTACTGTCTTGTGTACAGAAAACTCCCCAGTGCTGATGAAGTGAAATGAGTATAACAAGAAATGCAAAGTCTCCCAGAATCAGTGGTGCACTCAGTCATGCATGCAGTGGTCAGGTCACACACAGAGTCACCAGAATTAATGTGCATCCCCAAAATGCTACTGTCTTGCATCCAGAAAATTCCCCAGTGCTGACAAAGTGAAATGAGAGCATAACAAGAAATGCAGTCTCCCAGAATTAATGGTGCACTGCAAACACACAGACAGATTAAGATTGTGCTGCACACTCAAGGGATGCATACGAAAAGGCACAACAACACCTAACCAGTGCTCACAAATTACAAATCCAAATCTGGAAAGGAATACATTTTGCCAGTTGGGGGATTAGTGCACGGCAGTAACAATCCACTACCAGTAAAGATACCACAAAGCAGTATAAAAAATTCATGCAGGTGCAGTGGACAGCAGGTTCACACTGCTGCAATTACTCTGTAACACAATAAAAGGTGTCTGATTTAAGGGCACACATCGCACACACACTCACACTCTCACTCAAGTAATGCATAGAAAATTAAAAACCTTTAGTAATATAACCAAAAGTTTTAAATAGACAAATTGTACACTGCTGCACCACAACAATCAGCAAAAAAATGTCAAAAATTACTGAAAATATTACTGTGTGTACATTAACACAGTTATACAAGAAAAATATAACCAAAACAGAAAGACTGCCTTTTTCTCCCAGTTAATCTACCTACACCACAAATGAAACCACCTCCCCCAAAGCACACTTCACAGTACACAGACTGAGTGTTCTAAATTAACATTCAAAATCCACACCCAACAATAAACACTCGATGATATGAGCACAGAAGTGTTTCCTACAATTGATGTACTAAATTTTGAGCAAAAAATATTACTCAAAAAAGCATTTTAAACAGCTTTTAAAGGTTTTGAATCGCAGAGCTCTGAGAGCAAACTGTCTCCAGCTACCACTGCACACACACTACCCAGGCCAGAACTGAGGCTGTGCCAAGCAATCTAGAGCCCATGTGACCTGTAATCCCATGAATAACTGCAGAATTTGATTTGGAGCTCAATTACAGGGTGAAGTGAGGCATATTACATTGATTCCAATGTACTTCACCTTAAAATTGGTGGAGAAGTGGTTTGGGGAAGGCGGAATAATGCAAAGTCATTGGTTTCAATGGACTTCGTGTTCCTCATTATGAAGCGAAGTACTCTGCTTCACATTGTGGAGTTCTCCACGGATTCCATGTTACTCAGTGAATCACTTCATGGAGCTTATTGGGGCCACTTCACCCACCACTACTTACAGTACTGTAACTCACATGTTGTACGGGAAGGAACGTGAATGCCTATGGCTGTACTTCCTCGATGGGCTGTAGCACAAAACTCCCAGACTTATAAATGCTTATTAATGAGTACAATGGCGGGGTGGTGAAGCCTGGAGAGATACTACAAAACATGCTTACAATGCATCCAAGTAACTAGTCAAAAAATAAGTGCTGTGATTCGTGACGTGATTGTGAATCGTGATTTGTGACTGCATTTGTGACCATGATGATGAAGAACGTGATTCGGTGTTGACGGTGTGAGATAAACAATATGGAAATGTATTGGGAGGGGAATGCAAATGCCTACGGCCGTAATTCCCCGATGAGCTGTAGCACAAATTCCCTGATTTAAAAATGCTCATTAATGAGTACAATGGCAGGGTGGTGAAGCCTGGAGAGATACTACAAAACAGGCTTACAATACATCGAAGTAACTAGAAAAAAAATTAATGTGATTCGTGAAGTGATCGTGAATAGTGATTTGTGACTGCATTTGTGACTGTGATGATGAAGAACGTGGTTTGTATCATGAGAGACTCGTGATGATGGTCCTGACTTAAAAACGCATAATAATGAGTGCAATGTTCATGCAGAATTATGCACCACACCTGTCCAGTACTCTGAAGGAAAGCCAAAGAAACAACTGCGACTTAAGTTACAGATAGAGATTGGGCCCTAAAGAGATGCAAATGCACAGACAGATTAAGATTGTGCTGCACACTGAAGAGATGCAGATGCAAAGACACAACATCTAACCAGTGCTCACCATCAGAAATTCAAATCTGGAAAAGAATGCCTTTGCCAGTTGGGGTGGGCTGTGGCGAGGGGAGGGGCGTGTACTGCACTGCTGCAGTATCAGTCACTAGTACTATTACCAGTAAAGATACCACAAAGAAGTACAAACATCACCCAGCTGCAGTGGATAGCAGGTTCACATTGCTGAAATTATTATGTGGCACAATAAAAGGTATCTGATTTGATGACATGAGTCACACACATACTCACACACACACTAAGTAATGCATAGCAAATTGAAAACTTCAGTAATATAACCACATATTTTAAACAAACTAAAATTACGCACTGCTGCACCACAACAGTCAGCAAAAAAATTTCAAGAATTATTGAAAATATTACTGTGTGCACATTAACACAGTTATACAAGAAAAATATCACCAAAACAGAAAGCACTGTCTCTTTCTCCAAGTTAATCTACCTACACCACAGATACGCCCCTCCCCCAAAGCACACTCCCACTGTCTCTCAGTACACATACTGAATGTTGTACATTAACATTCAAAATCCACACACAAACAATAAATGCTCGATGATATGAGCACAGGAGGGTTTCGTATAATCGATGAACTAAAGTTTCAGCAAAAAAAATTTACTCAAAAAAGCTTTTTTTATAGCTTTTAGAAGGTTTGAATCACAGAGAGCTCTCAGAGCCGATTGTCTCCTACAGCTTCCTACACATACTACCCCAAACTGAGGCTGTACAGAACAATCTAGAGCCCATGTGACCTGAAATCCCATGAATCACTGCAAAATTCGCTTTTGGGTCTTAAAAACAAGGTGGAGTGAGGCAAAGTACATTGTTTTCAATGTACTTCGCCTTAAGAATTGGTGGAGTAGTGGTTTGGGAAGGCGGAGTAACACGAAGTCATTGTTTTCAATGGACTTTGCGTTACCCATTATAACGCGAAGTACTCCACTTCGCGTTTTGAAGCATGCCACAAATTCACCTTCACTCCACAAATCAATTTGCAGAGCGAATTGGGGCCACTTTGCCCATCTCTACTTATAATAGCTTAAGGCTTAGAAGGCAGCACTAAAAAATCTGTTTAATTTCCTAAGTGAAAGCTATAATGCCAGGTGGAAATGGAGCTCTGTTCTCACTCCTCCATACAGAATAAAGATGTCACTGGAAGTCACCTACAGAGTGGATAATTCCACACATGCTGTTTTCTTTTAATTGTGTTCATTTTTTTTTACCTGTTTTACTCTTCTATGGGTTTTTTCAAGGGGAATTTTTTTTCCAAATTTAAAACCAGGTATTGAAAATATACTTTAATGCTTTGTTACACAGAATTATTCACCTTTAAAAAGTTATGACTGAGTTTTGAATGCCCCCCTAGCTGATCTCAAGGGAGCATTGAGGTTGGCTCCTTAGCACCAGACTGCAGCCATTCCAAATGGGGATTGTTACGAATGGCATCTCCTGCTTTGGTGTATTTTTTGTCTGGATGAACTGGCACAAATTTTCGCTCACTCAACCATGAGCATCCTGACAGCTGCCATGTTGAGCATGGCCCCCACATCTTACAGCATGACATCTCCAGCCATACTGTGTTGGGTGTTGACACTTCTCATCTTCCTGCACAGATATCATGCTAGTTAAGGTAGGGACTTTTAACTTCTGGCTGCCATCTTGAAGGTGACAGGCAGGGAGGTGGACATCTTGTCTGGGCCAAACTTCACTACTGGTTGTCATCTTAGTTCTCTTTCTTTAAGGGGTTGTGACCATTTTTTTTTTCCAACATCGCTTTTGCACTGGTTCACTAACTGGATCTTTGAGTGTGAGGTAATGCACCTTCTGTTCTGCTGCTTCTTGTTGTGGGATGAAGGACATTTTTTCTCTACCCCAGCACTACCCCAGGACACACCATCAACACTCTCTATCTGGCGGACCAGATAGTGGATTGTAGCCTATGAGTGACTGACCTGTTTTTCCTCCTGTGTCATGCCACACTGTCTCAGCACTGATCCAGATTGTCTGCCTAACTGTTCAACCACACAAATAGTCATCATTGGGAGAGGTGTCCCTAGTAACTATTGGCTTGTGCATGCTCAAATCATGCAGCAAGGCTAGTTTCTACCTCATGAGACTTACAACCTGGATAAAATCTTGTTCTCACTTCCATTTCCTCAGGTGCAAGCCTCAACTGTTACAACTGGCCAGTCATGAAAGTGCTACAGGAAAAATGCCCTTATATCCTCCTCTCCAGCTAAACAGGTGATATATGCTCCTTATGCATTTTCAATGCAGACTCCCTTGAGGACAAGCTTACATCTGGAACATCAGCAGAGAAAAATGCAGAGCAGATGGAGTCAAATAATTCCCAGGCCAATACAGGAGAATGGTAATATAACAATTAAGCCTGCTGATAAAGAGGGCATTGTGGTTAAATCTGAATGTCAGTGGCTACATCAGGGAAGTGGAATGCCATCTGGCAAATGTCATACCCATTTTCTCTAAAAAAACAGGTGGATGATATTCTGAATTGGGCTCTTATGGTGAGTCTCACTAACAATGGGAATGCATTTTCTGAGAGTGGAATATCCCATAAGGCCCCAAATGTATGTTTTGCCTAAGGTCTACAAAACTCTAATGGACCCCCTGGGATGACCTTTAATTACTGGAATATATTCACTTACTAAGCCCATGTCCCAGTTCATTGATGACCACATACAAATTTTAGCCATGTCACTTCTATGTTTTGGGTACTGGTGAGATGCTCAGAGTTAGTGCTGTGTGCAATGCAAAATTTCATGGTGAAATTTGTGTGGAATGACCATTTTGCCAGCAGAATTTCCACTGGAAATTCACTGGTTCTTCAATAGAATTCCACCTGCTGATATCTGCAGAATAATATTCCGTGGAACAACATTTTTTCCACAGAAAATAATTCTGCAACCATTTCACATAAAATATTGAGATCTGCAGAATAATATTCCTCACAACAATATTTTTCCACAGAAGATAATTCTGCAACCATTTCTGAAGAAAATATTGAGATCCATGAAATACAATTCCACAGAAATTGTGTGGATAAACTCATTCCACATTTTTCTGTGGTGGAATTCTGCCATTCCATTTCTATCGAAAATCAGCAGCATTTTGAAAATTCTGTGAAATTTTCTTCTGTCAGAATTTGAAAATTCCACACAGCATTACTCTGAGTCCTTAATGATCTTGATATTGTTGATGACAGCTTTTTGGTTCCCTCTAGTATGAATCATTGTACACGAACATGCCACATGAGGGAGGCATATTGGAATTGAAACACTTTCTCAGTAAAAGGGGCACACATGCCACTACAGGTGTGGACATTTTAGAATAAATGATAGGTTAGTATTGGAGAGCAATGCTTTTTGCTTCATGGCAAAGTACTTACTACAACAAAAAGGTACCATTATGGGGTCAAGATCTGAATTGAATTTTGCCAATTTTTTCCTAAGGATGCAGGAGGAGATTCTTGTGTATAATCCCTATAGGAATCAGTACCTGATTAACATAACCACCGGGAAGTGATATGTAGATTATATTTTCATGGTTTGGCAGAGGAGTGAAAGTGACTTGCATGAATTTCTCATATTCCTGCATGATAATTCAAAATTGAAGTTCACCATGCACTACAGTAAAAGGAAATTTTCATTTTTGCACATCTGGATCAATAAAGCTCTTGATGAAAAAATCAGCACTAGTGTCTATCAAAAACTGACTGAGAGCAATACAGTGATTTGGCATGTAGTTGCTACCCCTGCCACAACATTGAAAAAGTACCCAAAACCAGGGGTTTAGGGCCTAGAGGATATGCAGTGAGCAAGATGAATATGAGAAAACCAAAACAGACCTCACAAGATTTTGTACAAGAAGATACAGTGTTGTAACTATCCAGAAGGCTAGTGATGTGAGTGACAGTAGCAGCAGAGAGAGCCTATAGTTACCAAAAGTAAAAAAAAAAAATCAAGAATAAATCCCAAAAATATATTTTGTCACAGCTTTCACTACAAGAGCAAACATGATGGATGAGATTATTAAGAAACATAGAAACATAGAATTTGTCAGCAGATAAGGACCTCTTGGCCCACCTAGTCTACCCAGTTTCTTTACCTACTGTAACACCACAAACCCTACTTGATCTCCAGCTTTACCCCTCATTTTTTTACCATTAAGGTTCTCTTATGCCTATCCCATGCATTCTTGAATCCCATTACCATTTTCCTGCTCCCCAACTCTGCTGGGAGGCTGTTCCAGCCATCCACAAATCATTTTCTAAGTTAGTACATCTCCCCTGACTCTACCCCCCTCCAGCTTCATAGCATGTCCCCTTGTTCTTGAACATCTTTTGTTCTGCAAAATGCTTTCCTCTTGAACCTTATTTATATCCATGAGGTATTTGAAAGTCTCTATCATATCGCCCCCTCCTTTCTTCTGGGGTGTACATATTGAGGTCCTTTAGTCTCTTCTTATAGGGCATTTGTTACTGACCCTGCACCATTTTAGTTGCCTTCCTCTGGACCATCTCTACTCTATGTCTTTCTGGAGAAGTGGTCTCCAGAACTGGACACAATACTCTAGGTGAGGTCTCACCAGTAATTTAAACAACAGTAACACCACCTCTCTCTTTCAGTTGGTGATACCCCTCCCTATGCACCATGCCATCCCACTAGCTCTTCCCATTGCCTTCTCACACTGTCTGGCCTCCTCCTAGGTCATCAGATATAATTACCCCAAGGTCTCTTTGCTGTTTGGTGATTGTTAATACTGCTTCCCCCATTTTGTACCCTACGCTTTGGTTTCTGTGCATGATTTTGCACATCTTCAAATCAAAACATAGCTGCCACACTCTTGACCACTCCTCTAGCTTTCTTAGACCTCTATACATTTTTTACACCACCCATGGAGTATCTATCCGATTGCAGATTTTAGTGTCATCTGCAAAAAGGCATACCTTCCCATCTAGCTCCTCAGTAATGTCACTAATAAAGACATTAAAGAGGACTGGTCCCAGTACTGTCCCTATGATGCCCTGCTGGTCACCCTCCCTCCCTTTCTCAGAGTAAACTCAGTTTATGACCACCCTATGTCTCCTGTCCCCTGTCCAATTTCTTACCCACTTTACTACCTTTGGACCCACTCATAGGCTGCCCAGCTTGTTTATCAGTCTCCTATGTGGAATGGAGTTGAAGATCTTACTGAAATCTAGATAGGCCACATCCACCGCTCTACCCTGATCTAATTCTCTGGTAACCCAGTCAAATAAATCTGTCAGATTTGTTTGACATTGCCTTCCCCCAGAGAATCCATGCTGCCTTGGATCTTGTAAGCCACTGAATTCAAGATATTCTGCAATCCTTTTCTTCAGCAGTAATTTCATTAATTTTCCCACCTCTAAAGTCAAGCTCATTGGCCTGTCATTGCCAGCCTACTCCTTGCTATCACTTTTGTGAAGTGGGACTACGTCTGCCCTCCTCCAGTCCTCCAGAACCACTCTCATCTTAGGTGAGTGGTTGCACAGGGTTGTCAGAGGAGCTGCCAGCACCTCTCTGAGCTCCCTCAGTATCCTTGTATGCACCATATCTAGCCCCATTGCCTTGTTCACGTTCTCTCCTCCCTTACTTTGATTTTCCTGGCACTATCTGTGGTCCCTCACCTTCCCCTTCCTCTATGAATACTAAACAAAAGTATTTGTTCAGGATGTCTGCACTTTCCTGGTCCCCCATCCACACACTCCCCCTTCCCTCCTAAGTCTTACTATCCCTCCCCTGGTCATTTTCCTTTTGCTCACATACCTGAAAACTGTCTTGTCCCCTGTAACAGAGTAAACCCTACACTGGGAGGCAAGGGGTTAAGAACCTTCCTGAGGCTGAGGAAATGCAAGGAATGCAACATGAACAGGCAATGGAGGGTTCCTGCTCAGGTGCTGCTGATTAGGGAGATTGCTGAAAGGCAGACTGAATCCAGCACGCAGTGAGTTGGAACCTGGAAAACTGCTGTAGAGAGGAGAAGCTCCCGGGCAGAGAGCTCTGCTAGATAGAGGCTGACATGTAAGAAAGGAAACAGAGCAGAATGCCCAAGGAGAAGTGTTAGTTTCTGGAGAGAGCAGTTTGGGAAAAAAAGCTTAAACCTGCTGCTGAGGAAGAGACTATTTCTAAAGCAGGGAATCCTGAGGCAAAGAAGCAGCCCAGCCAGCTGGAGCTACAAATAGAGGGGGTGGAACATCCTATCCTCTACCTCAGTCAGAAACTCTACCTAAATGAGAAAAACTATACTGTAATAGAGAAAGAGTGTCTTGCAGTCAAGTGGGCTGTGGATGCCCTCTGCTACAACCTGCATGGCTGGCATTTTATCCTGGTCACAGATAATGCTCCCCTTAGGTGGCCACTGGTGATGAAGGATGACAACACCCACATCAGCAGGTTGTACTTGGCCCTGCAGCCATTCTCATTTATGGTAAACCACTAGGCCAGGACCCAGAATGGGAATGAGGAGTTCTTGTCCTGGGGGAATGGTCAGGGGCCAACCAACTGTGCCTTTGCACAAAGGGGGGAGGTATATTACAGGGTAAACCCTACACTGGGGGGTAAGGGGTCAAGATCCTTGCTGAGGCTGAGGAAATGCAAGGAATGCAACATGAACAGGCAAGGGGGGATTCCTCCTCAGGTGTTGCTGATTGGGGGGGTTGCTGAAAGGCAGACTGACTCTAGAAAGCAGTGAGTTGGAAGCTGGAAAACTACTGTAAAGAGGAGAAGCTCCCAGGCAGAGAGCTCTGCAAGACAGATGCTGAAATTTAAGAAAGAAAACAGAGCAGAATGCCCAAGGAGAAGTGTTAGTTGCTGGAGATAGAAGTTGGGGGAAAAAAGCTTAAACCTGCTGCTAAGGAAGAGACTGTTCTAGAGCAGAGAACTCCGAGGCAAAGAAGCAGCTCAGCCAGCTGGAGCCATGAATAGTGAGTGGAATGTACTGATATTATGAGCCTGCAAGTAAGGCTAAAAGGGATAGACCATTTGTTTGTGTTTTGTTTGAGACTGTGCATTCAAAAGCTGCTAGCCCACATAAGTGGTTCAAAGACTCCTTTGGTCAAGTCATCCTGTGAGAAGCTGTTTTGTGTTAAGCATTTATGTTGCCTGACCAGGCTGGAAAAGTTGAACTGACTGTTTATGATTTTTCTGGAGCAATAAACTACATTGTCATTTGAGAATTTTAAACGCAGTGTGTTGCCTCTCCATCTACCATAGGCCAGCTTGTCACATGTGGTGTCAGAGTGGGATCTGTCCCCTCCTGGAGTGAGCAGGACTAGTTGCATTCTGGAAAAATGGAGATGGAGAAATTGCTGACATTTCTCATGGAACACCAACAACAGGCTTTCATGCAGCTGGCACAGCAGCAGCAGGAGGTGTAACAATGGGAGCAACAAGCACAACAGGCTCAGCAACAACAGGTTGTCACCCAGCTGGCTCAGCAGTAGCAGGAGGTGCAAAAACAGGTGCAACAAGCACAGCAAGACCAACAGGAGGCACAGCAATAGGTACAACAAGTGCAGCAAGAGCCTACTGGCGAGGCTGGTCTAGCTATCATGGGGCCAGGGGTTCCAGGAATGAACACCATGCTGACCAAAATGACATCTGAGGATGATCTGGAGGCCTTCCTGGTAATGTTTGAGTTAATGACGGAAGCTGCTGGATGGCCCAGACACCAGTGGGCTGTCCATCTTGCCCCCTGTCTGACCAGGGAAGCCCAAGCGGCCTATTGAGCACTGGAGAGTACCACAGCCAGGGAGTACAGAGACATGAAAGCCGCAATCATGGACCACCTTGGCATCAACTCTGAAAGTTACCGTTGGATGTTCTGGAGCTTCAAATTTTCAGCCAGTGCATGACCCAGAGCAGTGGGATAACAGTTGTGGGACCCATGTTGGTGCTGGCTAAAACCCGAAGGATGAAGTGGCCTTGAGGTGGCCAAGTTAATCATATTGGAATAATTTCTGAACATCCTTCCCCCGGGAATTCAGAGCTGGGTCTGAAAACAGAAGATCACCATGATAGCAGAGGCCATGCAGATCTCAGAACAGGTGTTGGATACTGAACTCTCCTCTCGCCCAGTGACCCAGCTTACGAGGCCACCTGGGAAGATGGGAAATCATCCCAGGAGCCACACTGAAGGAGTATTGTCTGGAACTGTGAAGGGACCTTGGGCAGTTAGGGAGGTGGGTTATGGGCCAAATAAGGGTCAGACTCTGGTAAGGATGGCAACCCGGCAGCCAAGGGAGTAATTTCCTGAGGGCCCACTGCCTAAACCCGGAGGTTCGTCCTGTAGCCAAGACACAGGGGCATGTTTCTCATGTGGACAGAAGAGACACTTTGCAAAGAAGTGCCCCCCACATGGACTGTACCTTCATAGACTGCTCATTTACATATGTGTGTTCACTTTGCAATGGGGGTTGGGGTTCTGAGTCCCAAGATTTTGTGATCCCTGTCGAGGTAGAAGAAATGAAGATGGAGGCTCTGGTGGACTCAGGAAGCTGCCAGACCCTAGTCAGAGCTGCCCTTGTGAACCCCCGATGCTGGCAGGACCACAGCCCCATCCCTATCCAATGTGTGCATGGGGATGTAAAGGCCTACACTAGTGCTATGGTTACTCTTACCCTGGGGTGGAAAACAGATACTATAAAGGTGGGAGTTGCCCAGGGATTACCCTATCCATTGTTACCGGGGAGAGATTGGAAATGGTTTGACAACATATGGAAAGCAGACTTATCTCAGGTAATTACCCAGTCTAAGGGTCATGAAGGGGAGGAGGTCAGTCACCCAAAGCCGGAGGGAAATCTTTCCTTTCTCGGACCCAGGGATTTTTAACACCTAGACAAGAACCCGCAAATCTAAGTGAGAGCATAGGGCAGCAAAGGAAAGGGGATCCGAAGGGGCAGGTGCACAGGAAGGAGGTGAAGCTAAGGCAATAGTGGGTCCAGACCCACAGCTCAGCCCTCACTCTGACCCACCTAAACACAGTCCCAGAGGGCCATCCTTATCAGAGCAAGATATGTTAAAGCTCTGTCCAGACATTGCCAAAGAACAATGGGACAATGGTATACTCAGCGGGGCAGACACCCAGTTGGCTATTAGGGAAGGGGAAGTGATAGATAAGAATCGGGCAGCACGCTATTCTCATTTTGAGTTGCAAGGGGGTATCTTGTATCAAGTTAGCAGGGAGGCCCAAATGGGGGAAATCTGGCATCAATTGTTGCTCCCTTGAGTCTTTCAGAGGGAATTACTATGCCTCACCCACTCTATTCCTGTGGCAGGGCACTGTGGGGTAAAGGATTCACTAGCCCGGCTGTTACCCCAATTTTTTTGGCCGGGCATCTATCGAAATGTTAAGGATTATTGTGCATCCTGCCCCGAGTGTCAGCTAGTAGCCCCAAAGGGCAGTCAAAAGGCCCCTTTAGTGCCCCTACCCATTATGGGGGCACCATTTGACTGGATTGGGGTAGATATACTGGGATCCCTTGAAAAGAGTGCAGGGGGCACCAGTACATTCTAGTGATTGTAGACTACGCTACCCGATACCATAAGGCCATCCCGATGTGAACCATTTTAGCCAAAATTGTAGCCTGGGAATATTAAAGGTCTTTTGTCATGTGGTAATACCGAAGGAAATGTTGACTAACCAGGGAACTAACTTCATGTCCCGCCTGACTCAGGAAGTTTGTACTTTATTGGGAATTAGCTCTATAAGGACATCAATTTACCATCCCCAGATGGATGGCCTCATGGAGCGATTCAACAAAACTCTCAAAATGCTGCTTCAAAAGTTTATAACCACTAAAGTCAGGGACTGGGACAAGTTACTTCCCTTACTGATGTTTGCAATGCGGGAGGTCCTTCAAGCATCTATGGGATTTGTTCCTTTTGAACTCCTTTATGGGCACTGCCCACGAGATGTTCTTGACATAGTAAAGGAGATGTGGTGAAACCCGACCCCAAGACTGAAAATGTGGTGCAATATGTCCGCAATTGAGGGAAAGATTAGATCGGGTGGGGAAATTTGCCAGAGAGAATCTGGTGAAAGCTCAAAAAAGACAAGAGTACTATTATAATCAGGGAGCCCAGTTGAGGGAATATAAACCAGGGGATCAGGTACTAGTTTGGTTGCTGAGCAGCCAGAATAAACTTCTAGCCAATTGGAAGAGGCCTTACAAAGTTACCTGGAGGGTGGGCCCAGTTGACTATGAAGTTTGCCAGCCAGATAGGTGAAAAGAGACCCAGATCTACCATGTCAATTTACTGAAACCCTGGAACCAATGGGACAGCCTACTGATTTCCCCTGGACAAGACACAGTGGATCTGGGACTCCAAGTACCTGATAAGGATCTGAGGATACAAGTCCCAATGGGAGGACAGCTGTCTCACACACAGAAACAGCAACTGGGAGAGTTGGTAAGACAGTTTTTGGATGTTTCGTCCTCCCTCCCATTGATAACCCATATGATAGCTCATCATATAGAAACAGAGCCTGGGGAGAAGGTGCAGCAGTGACCTTATCGCTTGCTAGAAGGAGTTACAGGACATGCTCAAGCTGGGGGTGATTGAGGACCCCAGCAGTGATTGGAGTAGCCCCATAGTGTTAGTACCAAAAGAAGGTGGGGCTACCCTATTCTGTATTGATTTTTGCAGGGTCAATGCCATCTCAAAGTTCGATGCCTACCCCATGTCCCAGGTAGATGAACTGTTGAATAGACTAGGCGAAGCCAAATACATCATGACTTTGGACCTAACGAAGGGGTACTTGCAAATCCCTTTGACCCCGGAGTCTCAGGAAAAGACAGCATTTGCTACCCCCTTTGGGCTATACCAGTTCTGTACCATTCCTTTCTGCTTACATGGGGCACCTGAAATCTTTCAAAGGCTCATGAATCACCTTCTGCAACCCCATGCCCACTATGCAGCTGCTTACCTAGATGACGTGGTCATCCCCAGCGCTGACTAGGAGTCTCACATACCCAAGGTGGCAGCAGTACTGCAGTCTTTACGAGAAGCAGGGCTGATGGCCAATCCAGCAAAGTGTGCTTTGGTCAAAGCTGAAACGAAAGTGCTTAGGGTACTGCATAGGTAATGAAAGGGTGAAACCCTTGGTCAGTAAGGTCCACGCCATAGCCGAGTGCCTGATACCCATTACAAAAACCCAGGTGATGGCCTTCCTAGGACTATCAGGGTAATACTGCAGGTTCATACCAAACTTCTCCACCCTTGCCAGCCCCCTTATGGATCTCACCCAGAAATCTTTCACCAATAAGGTCCAATGGTCGGAGATGTGTGATCAGGCCTTCACAGAGCTCAAAGTGACGCTGTGCAGAGAGCCAGTGTTACGCTGTTCTGATTTCAACAGGACCTTTATCCTGCATACAGATGCCTCTAAAGTGGGTCTAGGAGCTGTGCTCTCCCAGGAGTTTGAGGGGGTGGAACATCCTATTCTCTACCTCAGTCGGAAACTCTTTCCCTGGGAGAAAAACTATGCTATAATAGAGAAAGAGTGTCTCGCAGTCAAGTGGGCTGTGGACACCATCCGCTACAATCTGCAAGGCTGGCATTTTATCCTGGTCACAGATCATGCCCCCTTAGGTGGCTACAGGTGATGAAGGATAACAACACCCACATCACCAGGTGGTATTTGGCCCTGCAGCCATTCTCATTTACGGTACACCACAGGGCCTGGACCCAGAATGGAAATGCAGACTTCTTGTCCCTGGGGGAATGGTCAGGGGCCGACCAACTGTGCCTTCGCACAAAGGGGGGAGGTATATTACAAGGTAAACCCTACACTGGGAGGTAAGGGGTTAAGATCCTTGCTGAGGCTGAGGAAATACAAGGAATGCAACATGAACAGGCAAGGGGGATTGCTGAAAGGCTTACTGAATCTAGCAAGCAATGAGTTGGAAGCTGGAAAACTGCTGTAGAGAGGAGAAGCTCCTAGGCAGAGTGCTCTGCAAGACAGAGGCCGAAATTTAAGAAAGGAAACAAAGCAGAATGCCCAAGGAGAAGTGTTAGTTGCTGGAGAGAGTTGGGGGAAAAAAGCTTTAACCTGCTGCTGAGGAACAGACTGTTTCTAGAGCAGGGAACTCCGAGACAAAGAAGCAGCTCAGCCAGCTGGAGCCACGAATAGTGAGTGGAATGTATTGATATTATGAGCTACAAGTAAGGCTAAAAGGGGTAGACCGTGTGTTTGTGTTTTGTTTGAGACTGCATTCAGAAGCTGCTGGCCCACGTAAGTGGTTCAAAGACTCCTTTGGTCAAGTCAGCCTGTGAGATCTGTTTTGTGTTAAGCATTTATGTTGCCTGACCAGGCTGAAAAAGTTGAACTGACTGTTTATGATTTTTCTGTAGCAATAAACTACATTGTCATCTGAGAATTTTAAACGCAGTGAGTTGCCTCTCCATCTAATGTAGGCCAGCTTGTCACACCCTCTTTCTTTACTGCTTGGGCTATGTTCACCTCTGTTTGTGCCTTTGCATTCCTAACCGCTTTCCCTGCCTTACTCTGTTTCTCCTGATACCACCCGAATACTAACTTTTTTTTACCCTCATCGTCCCAGCCATGTCTTTTTCCTCTTGCTTTTGCTTACTTGCCTGATGCACAGGTTTGTTGCCTTCACTATCTCCTCTTTTAGTTTTGCCCACTGTTCCTCCACTCCACCCAAGTCTCCCCCCCCCCCCATGAGGCATTCCTCCATCTTTTTAAAATTGGCCTTCCTGAAGTCCAGGACCCTTGTTGTGTGGTTCTGTTCTACCACAGTTCTTATATTGTGGGCTCTTTCACTAGTTGCCTAAGGAAAGTCCCTTGCAGGGGAAAGCCCACTGCAGAAAAAACTGCCAGTTCCTTGGCTTAGACAGTAAATTTGAGGAAGTGGTAAAGAAGAGCCAAAAATCTGAGAGATGTCTTCATTTCATTTGGTACAGAATGTTGAAAGACCAAGGAACTGATTAACAGCATTACATAAGGGCTGTAGAAAATGTAAAATATGCAAATCTACCCTGTGACCAATGAATGTGATGGTATTTTGAACTCCAGTAATGGAAAAACTATGTCATGAGTTTATAAACTGTGACACTTCCTATGTTATCTATGTTGCTACATGTAGCTGTGGTGTGTTTTTCATGTTAAAAGAATAAAAACAAAGTTTAAGAAGCATATAGGGGACCATGTCAGGGCAATTCAGAATGAGAATGAAACCTATACTGTAGCAATGTGTGTTTAAAAAAACAAAAAAAAACAACAAAAAAAAAATGTAGGTAATAGGGAGAAACATAAAATCTTATTCACAGCTATTGAAAATGTGAAAACCAGAACAAGCAGGGGAGATCAGGATCATTGGCCAGCCAAGATGGAGATATTTTGGATTTGTTGCAATGCAGGCATGTATGTGGCCAGGAATAAATGATCAACTAGAAATGTTTCCCTTTGTTATAGTCAAGTAGTGAAGGTCTGCCCAACTCCCTTTTGTCTCCCCCGAGACTATATTTTTCCTATCACCCCCCCCCCCACCACAACTTCTTTACAGGCAGATAGAAATCTGCATAGAAATGCATTTACTTTTCACATGAAATGTTTGATCTTCCCCTTTTTTATCTTTTTTTCCTCCACAAGTTTTGATTTGTATGTAACTAAGTTTTGTGCAAGGAATCAGATGCCAGCAGGATCTCTTTTCCTTTTCCAGAGCCACAGGTGTGCACTTTTCCCTGTAGGTGCCATATGTTTTTTGGGGATGTGCTGGCCATCAGCTCAGCTCTAGTAAAGTATTTTCTGAAGCAATTACTACTGTACAGCTACGACATAATATAATGACATATCATTACGCATCTATCAATCTGAAATATGCCAGCATTAGGAAATGCATTAGCAAAACACTGGAATTGATGTTTTTAATTATGTATGTTCTTGTATGTTTACACATGTTTTTTGCACCTTATCACTTTTAAATTATGGTACCAGAATAATATAAAAAGGCTGTCTCTAGTGCATGTTGCTATACCTTAACAAAGACCCAGACTGGGATGAAACAATGGGAGAAGTGCTGTGTGTGTCCACTGGTGTGGCTGCCCCGATTGTGCTCATGGCACTGTGGGTTTTTCATTTAATAAAAGCGAAGAGTCACTGCACAGAGAGCAGTTTCCAGTCCTCCTTTTAGCTTCTGATATGGTGAGTGCCCAGATTCTTTCTTTTTCTTTCACATGCTGTACTGTCTGGAGGCACCTCATTGAGCAGAGTGGCCTTCTGGTCTGTTTGCTTTATGATTCCCAGGTCACCATGGTCAATACATTTCAGAGACTGTTGGATCACATTGAAGCTTTAGTGGGTCCCAAGCATCTGAGGGAGTAGTAACCCCAATCCAGTGGTGCACCAACACCTAAGAAGACCAGAAAAACAGCTGATGACACAGAAGATACAAATGGTGGGGAGTCATCATCATGGGAAGAATCAAACAATGAGGAAGAGGAAGTGCAGGAGCATCACACCACTCAACTCTGCTCTTTTAACACCATTCAAGATGTAACCAGGCTTGTTCAGTGACACTCGAAATTGAAGATACCACTCCACAAGGAGAGAATCTGAGTTCATTACTGAAAGAAAGAGCCAAGTCCTATGTATTTTTTTCTATATGCAAGCCTCTGGAGGAGCTACTGAACAAGGAATAGGACATTCATGACCATGGAAAGAACAGGGAAAAACAGAATTTTGACAGATGATGCCCCTTATTAGTGGACAAGCAGCAGGCATGGAGTATTCCCACAAGGCTGACCCACAGACTGTGGAATTAAGCTACCAGACAGCACTCCCATCTGATGGATCTCCAGCACTGAAAGATCCCCTGGATAAGAAGGGAGAGGATACAGTAAAAAAGATACATGAAATGTTGGCTATGGTGACAAGCGCATCTACAACTTCAGTTTAGAGTACCAGCACTATTCTTAAAAGACAGGAAGCAATTCAGGAGAATCTACTGAAAGACAATAATACAATGCCACCATTGATTGGTGGATACTTTAAAAGCAGCCATGTGGGGCAACTACTATCATGAGCAGAATCCATCATCAAGATCACTGATTTACACTGATTAAAGTAATGAAATTAAATTTTTTAAACTTGAAATTACAGGAATTGCACAGGTGATTGTAAGTCAAATTTCCTGATTTTACTGGGATTCTACTGTCATTCATTTAGTATGTTTATAATCAGAATACAAAAAGGCTTAATATACAAAGCATTAAATGAAGCAAATTGAAAATAGTACAGGAATTAGTTATAAGAAAAATACAAATTCTGTGGATTTACTGATTTCGTGTAAAATGATAAGTTCCATGAAATTCTTTGTTTTTACCAGTGTGCAGGCAGTCCATGTTCTGGAACTTTACTGGTTTGTCTGGTAAAAAAAGGAAACCAGTGGCTTTGTCCATAAACATTTATGGCTATAGCTGTTGCAGGCTGAACAGGAGTCAGTCTACAAACATGTTTGCCAAATTCCAGTTTATTAGTAATGCCATGCTTGGTCTGGGCCTCAAGAAATACATCAAGTTCAAGGGTGAGGGCAAAGATCTTACCTAGGACTGTACATGAAGACTTCCTCACCTCTCATCTTTCAAGAACCAATTTAAAAGCAGTTTTTAAAGGGACTGCAAAAACAGTTATTTTCTAAATTCAGACAACTGGAACATTGATTTCAAGTCCAACTGCATTCACCACAGATGGGCAATAACAACAAGAACCACTCAAACAGATCCAGAAACAGAGGTGGATTCTGACCCAGTGGAGGAAAGAGGAGCTAGCAAGCATGATACCAGGTGGACCCAGGAAAGTCACTATACAGTTGAAGGTGACTAAAACACTTCTGTAGGATCTGGACCAAGTCAGTGAAAGAGAAATGCATGACAGAGGTGATAACAAAGGGCTACTCAATAGAGTTTCAGCAGATTTTGGAAAACAACAGGTACATAAATCATACATCTCAACAGCCAGGGCTTCCATCAACTAGGTGCAAGCAGGGCTCAACCAGCTTCTAGATAACAGTCAATAATCCCAGTACCATTTTATGAACAGGGATACAGAATTTCCTCCATGTTCTTCCTCATCACAGAGAAAACAGGGAACCTATGCCCCCTTTCTCAACTTGAAATTTTTCAATCGGATCATACAGTACTGATGCTTTAAAATGGAAACATTGCTGGCCCACTGGTGCAGAGGGCTGAGGCAGTGTAAGCATCTTACCTCTCACCATACTAGCAACCTGAGTTCAAGAATGAGCTCAAGTCATCAGAGGTTGGTATGGGGTGGGCTGGGAGATGATTTAGGGGCAATTTGGTTGCTCTCTTCTCCCAGACTGGGGTGGCAATCCATTCTGGCTCATGGTTGCCACCAGATGGAGGCTTGGTGGTATTACCAGTTTCTGGGAGGCTGACAATACCCCTGGAAGGAGCTGTGGTTCTGGAGTGCCTGCATGCTTCCATGCACATACATTCTCCATGCCGTGACAGATCTGGGAACTTTGTGAGAAAATAGGAGGAAATATGGTGCATATGGGCTCCATGAAGCCTTGCATGTGGTGCCACAACCCACCTTGTTATTTCAAGGTCTGGGGCAAATCTGGATGAATGTCTCCAGGGGAGGATGGTCCCTTGGGCCCCAATGTGGAGAGCATTCCATGGGGGAATCTAGCCCCAGAATAGAAAAGGGAAGTAATGGATGATGAATGATGCCCAGGGACAAGGCTGAATAGATGTCCAGTCTTACCAAAGAAGGGTAAAAACCTTTAAAAAAAAAAAATGGAAACACTGAGGATGACAATTGCAGCAGTCATGAGAGCAGACTTCAAGAGAGGAGACATCTTAATTTCTCTAGATCTTAAGGATGCCTACCTGCACATCAAGTTCCTGAAGTTTCATATCCTGAAGATGCATTTCCAGAATTAATGCCTTTCCTTCAGACTGGCATCAGTCCCATGTGTCTTCACTAATGTAATGGCAGCCCTTGCAGACAATCTACAAAAGGATGGTATTCAGGTAATTCCCAGTCTAGACAACTGATTAATATGGGCAAAATCAAGGATGGTAGCACAACAATCCACCCAAAGAGTTCAAATTAACATGTCCTGATTGTGATAATGGTGCCATTGCTTGGACTCTTTATTTTTTTTTTGTGTTTTTTACCTTATTTCTCTTCTACCCTAGTCCTTTCTACCTCTGATGTTCTATGTAAAGTCTGTTGCAACAGCATATTCGATCGTTTGTGTTGTTTTTCTTTTACTACTTTGCTTCATTTGTTTTGCTTGTAATTATATGTGTCTATCCCTTTAAGAACCATATACAGACTGGCCATCTGTATATCGCTTCAAAATGTAATTTTTATTTCTCCCTTTCAATCTTCTTTTCTGTTTCTAAGTTCCCGTTGAGAGTGCTGTATTGCCTTTTCGTTTATCCCAGTTAAAAACTTAGAACAAAATAAAACGAAAGGGGTTTTGTTTTTGAGTGTGCTAGGGTTGCCGTTTCTGCAGCATTGAGCAAAAACCTAGAAAACAGGGGAAAGGATTCAAAGTCACCTGGATCTCTTAGGTACTGGCACTGTTATGTTGTTGGCTATTTAGCTGAAATGAGCCAGTTTTAGATACTTTTGTGGGGAACAGTGCTCCTCGGTGGTACGCCCTAACGAGAAAGCGCTACTGAGAGGAACAACGCAGCTGCTCGGCTATTGAGTAAAGCCGTCAGCTTATCTTTAAAACAATACACTCTGTTTTTTGTTCTCTTTAGAAATAAAAGAGGACAATCAGTTGTTTGGGGATATGCTTGCTTGGTTCTTTCTTTCGTTGTGTTCCTGGAATCCTCCAGGGTTTGGCAGAAAACGAAGAAAATGGCCAAAGCTTTAAGCTTTAAGGAAATAAGGATAAAAAATGTTTTAACAGTCACCCAAAGCTACTAAAACAAAACCAGAACTAAAACATTTAGATTAGAATGAGTATTCACATAGCGCTCTAAAGAAATAAACTAGAGTATAAAGGAAATTTAAGCTGAAAAGGGTGTATTCTTGAGAATTAAAGTATATCTCTGGAAAGCCATGTTTAGCTCTTCTGTTTTCTTTTCTGTAGAGCCAGCTGGCCCATGTCTTCCATATTTTATAGACTGGGTCAGAAAGTGGTCGGGGTTTCATTTACATTGTTTGTTTCAAATTCATAAGTTTTGAGTAATATTTGATAAGCACTGTCTAGTTCTAGCTTTATTGATGCGATTAAAGATTTAGTGATCCTGAAATAATAAATAAACCTCTGATAGTGTTTTGTGAGAAATTGTAAAAATTGAGGCGGAGCTTCTCAGATCACATGATTTGTATGTATAAAAGAAGGTCTAGTTCATTCCTTAGCCAGAGTTTGAAGGGACTAGATCTACTCTGTCCTGTTCAAAGTGAACACTAGCTATTTTCTAGTGTTGGTATTATTTATTTTTATTTTGGATTTATTGCCTTTTCTATGTTCTCTGTTTATTTTGCCATTCAGTACACCTTTTGTTAAAATAAATCCTATTTATTTTGTACTACATTGGAATCTGGTGTCCTCCTTATTCCCACACCATCACACTCTTGCAACAAGGATGGATCATCAATCACATCAAGAGCAATTTCAGTCATTCATCAGCCTTGGAACACCTCAGCGCAATGTTTGACACCACTCAGGGAACAGTTTGTCCCTGTGACTCCTGCATCCAGGTCATCAGAACTCAATGCAGAACAATCAATGTAAGGTGATTCACCCACTTCGCAGCAGGGATCACTGTATGATACAGGTTGCTGTTCACAATGCATCAAAAAATACCATAGAAACCCAGACAGTTAAGAATTACAACAAAGCAGACTTTGCAGGAATGGAAAGATAGCTATGCTATTGACAATGGGAGCAATAATTTGATGGCAAGAATGCAATAGACATGTGGGAAACTCTGATAAAATGGGTATCCATCTGGAAAAAATAAAAGCACTCAAATTAAGATCAGGCCCACATGGTTTACATGTAGTATAATGGGACTCTCAAAAAAACAAAACAAAAAAAAAAACTTACAGTAGGTTTAAGAAGAACCCATGCAGTATGAACTATGACCTTTATAAAAGTGACCTCAAACATGCAGAAATGCTATTACAAAAAGTAAGCAGAATCTGGAACTTACTATGCCAGACACACTAAAGACCCCCAAACCATCTTTAGCTATACTAATTCTATAAAAGGTAGGAATTCAAATATTGGACCACTTGAAATTGAGGGATCAGTAGTTGAAAATCCATCATCTATGACAGCACATTTAACCCTTGGGCTACCAGAAGATTTAGAACATATTGGGCCAGATATTCAAACTGCGCCAGGCTGTGGCGCAAGCCTGGGTGCAGCTCAAATTGACTGTGCAGGGGCGTGGACTGGGCGATATTCAACGGAGCTGTGCCATGGCTCAGCATCGTTGAATATCACACCCTGGACACCCATAGTGCGCATGGTGCAGTAGCACTGCACCAGGCCAGTGGCCAGAGTGGAGCATGGGGATGCGCTAGCGCAAGTTCCATTGCGCAAGGCGCAACAACCGCGTTATTCAAAAGTTGACATGCAAATGCGGCCATAATGAATGCAAGATGCAAATGGAGCCATTTGCATGTCATTATGGCCCCATTTGCATGCAGGTGTGCCGCTCCCCGATGACTTACGCCTGTTGCCCTGCCAGGCAGCAGCCGTCGGGGACCGACGCCCCCTGCTGCATGGCAATGTGCCCCACAGCCCGATCACGGGCTTCAGTAAAGAAAGATTAATCTAAATCCTGGTGGTCCAGTGGACTGAAGTCTGCCTGATCGCGGGCTTAAGTGAACTAGTATGAGCCCCCATGTCCCTGGTGGTCCAGCGGACCCCTCCCAACGCCCACTGATCCCCAGTGCCCGCCTCCCCCGCAGTGGTGGGTAGCAGCACCACTCATTTCCGCTTCACTGCTCGCCGACACTCATCGTGGGTTGAACACCATTGGTTCACAGCGGAGACACTGGGCGCAGAACCTATAGTCAGAGCTGTACTATCCCAGATACATGAATGGATCCATTTACATATCTGGAATGTGTAGATAGTATAGTTGCACACCCATTGCCCACACTGTGGACCACCGGGTACAGCCTACGACGGTGTCAGCCAGCGGGCAGCGGGGCGGCAGGCGTGGTGGGTGCTGCCACCCGCCGCTGAACAGAGGGGAGGGGGCAGGGGATCAGTGGTGGTTGGAGGGTCCGCTGGACCACCAGGGATATGGGGGTCAGTACTAGTTCACTTAAGCCCGCGATCAGGCAGACTTCAGTCCACTGGACCACCAGGGATATAGGAGTAATCCTTTTATTCATACTTAAGCCCATGATCAGGTGGGCAGTGGTCCACTGGACCACCAGGGATTTAGGATTAATCTTTCTTTACTGAAGCCCGTGATCGGGCTGTGAGGCACATTGCCGTGCTGCAGGGGGCGTCGGTCCACTGGACCACCGGGGATATGGGAGTAATCCTTTTATTCATACTTAAGCCCGCGATCGGGTGGGCAGAAGTCCACTGGACCACCAGGGATATAGGATTAATCTTTTTTTTTTACTGAAGCCCACGATCGGGTGGGCAGCGGTCCACTGGACCACCAGGGATTTAGGATTAATTTTTTTTTTTTTACTGAAGCCCGTGATCGGGCATGGAGGTCGCCACCACGGAGGTGCAGCCGGAGCTCGGGTGGCTGCCATGTTACACCCTGCAATGCAGCAACTCACCTGTGGGTGGCCGTCCTTTGCTCCTTTTTTTTTGCTTAACTTTGTGCTGGCGCAGGTAGGGGTTGCGCATACATGGCTCCGCACATTCCGGGCTGAATATCGGGCTGTGCAGAGTATGCATGGGCACACCCCCCCCATCTGCACCTGCATACATTACTGATGTGCTCCAGCACATCGGGATTTGTGCCAGTGCAATTCCCATTTGAATATCGCCAACAAGGGGATCAGTGGGTTGCGCATGGCAAACAATTGTTGCGCCATAACTCCTTTTGAATATCTTGGGCCATAGTCTTTTAGAACATGTGTTAAAAGCCTGGATACTATCATGGACACCTGGGACTATATATGGACTATCACATGCTATTGGAGACAATGAGACCCACTCACCAGAGGAAGTTTTACTGTTTTTTTTTTTGTTTTTTTTTTTTTTTTTTTTAATTTTGAACCACCATATCAGTTATATCTACATTTCGTAGTGACCTCACTGCTTCTTCAGGATCTATATCAACAAAACAATATGATTTTGTTCTTTATACATTGTTTAAACCATAATTTATTGTTTAAACATTGGGGACAGAACCAGAATCATGTCTTTATTATTTATACATTTTTCTGCATTTTTTAAAATTGATTTTAATTGTACAACTACAAAACTTAAATCTGGGAACCACATGTCATCACAACAAATTATAAACTACTTTATTATTTTATTTAAACAACAGGTCAAATAGCAATGCCCACCTTTATATTGTGGTCCTGTTCATTTTTATCCAGTTAGTTTATATTATTCTTTCTTTACCCCACTGTGACAAAAATTCAAAACAAGTGTACAGCATTCAATTGTATTTTTTAACATTTCTACTCTTGATAAACCAAAAATAATTACATATCTTATAGTCTTATAGTTACCTCCCATTAGGGTACTGTTTTTTTTTTTTTGCTCTCACCCTACACCCTGGCTGATCACTCCTTCAATCACTCCTTCAGGCCCCACATGGACCCACCCATCCTGGCCACTCCCAACCCCACCGCCCCACATCACAGCCAGCCCAGGTATCCCCAATGTATCCCTTCATGGCTGGGGGTCCCTTACCTGCTTAGGGGATGAGCCTTTCAGCCATATGCCATGACCATGGGTACTGCTGAGCTGGAAGATGGCTGTCCAGGAGTCCAGCAATGAGGAGTCAGGGAAGCCATCACCCAATCATCCAGAGCACTGTTTTCCACTTTTTCTTCCCAGAGGAGTGGTGTGCCACTGACATCATGGCATGCGCTGATGACCGCCACTCCCCCCACATGTCTAGGACCAGATGTCATGCTATACCCCCGGCATCCACCAGTGACCAGCAGACACCAAGCTGTGTCCCCACACTCCCCCGGAGAAGGTGAGCTGTCACTGGACACTCCATCCTTCCCCCCGGCTGGCTTTCCAGTGACCTGGGTCCACTCTTGAACCTGGATCACCAGTGTTGCAGAGGGAAATCCAACAGCTGTGCCATTGGGCCAGCAGGGTACTACATTTTTTATGGTTTGTGATGTCTGTTCAAGTTTATTACTTGTTTTGTGACAGAAGCATCTTGCTTCTTCTTGGACCATGCCTGTATAATATTAAAAGCTCATTTGTTACAGTTTTTTTTTGTATGTAACAAATATTAATGTTATACTAGTGTCAACAGTTCAGTGATTATCTATAAGCCTTATTCTTGTTTTATGATTATCTCTTTCTTTGTCTTATTTCTCAGTTTTAAATCTTTAGCCATTTCTCCTTCATTGTTACATTCTTCACTGTGGTGCATTAGTAAAACATTAACATTCCTCGTCTGCTGTTAAATGTTAACAAATACTACCCAAATTCTTATTTCTGTACTAACGTGAAGAAAAGAGTCAGCAACATGGAGGCCATCCAGAGAATGAAGTGACAGCAACAGGTCAAAGATCCACAAAAGTTCTGATGTTTATTAAATCCAATTGGGATACAGCAAGAGTTAAAAACATAGTACGGCCACCATCAGTGAAATGGTAGGAACCCTCCTCACACACTCAGTCCTGTGTCCAGTCAATCATTTTCACACAAAACACGTGCTTTCTCAAGACTTGTGAGAGTTAGAAGTACAGCCAGTAATAAGGGGAACAAATAAAGTAATAGTGCTGTGAAACTAATAAACTAATATAATGAATAAATACTAGATAATAAATAAGTGCAAAAGTCACTGATAACATTTTTTTATTTACTGTAGCTGAATATGTATAAATATGTAAGCCAGCTGTAAAGTGACAAGTGCAATATACATACCCAGGCAAGTGATAGCTAAAAAATGGCTAAAAAACAGTTAATGTTAAAAATGTGTTAAAGCGACAAAAACTATCTATGTTTGCATATTACAGATTCATAAATTGATTCAAAATACAGGTTACATAAATTGAAATTTCTTCATTTTTAAGTTTGTTATATTTTGTATTTTCTGAGGGAGAAGGGGGATCCTTAAAAAGTAAGGGCATTTAGTAATTAGGAATGTAGTAATGCAAAAAAAAAAATACTAAAAAAAGGCATATTAAAAAAATCAAATTACCAACAGAATAAATCACAATTGTTATCAGGAATGTTTTCAGAGATGTTTACTCGGACAAATTGTTCTCAGAAAGCAAAGAAATAATATAAACATGATGCACCAAATACAGTATAATAAATTTAGTAGGATAATAAAGATGTTTTGTCCAAAAAACGACCTACTGTTATATAAATCAGCAAGACTGATAAAGATACTATAGAATAGGTTCAGACTGAAAAAAACTATTGAGGACAAAACATGTAAGGGATGGGGGGGATGGGGGGAGTGGCATATCAGAAATGGCATATCAGAAATGGCATATCAGAAATGGCACAGTATTCCAAAAGGCAGCAAGGGTATAAGGCATAAATAAATGGACAAAGTAAACTATCCAATATGCCATTTCTCATATGCCATGGTCTTTACCATTTTTTGGCAAACATTTTTTTCTGGCATTTTCTTTTATCCGTTTAGATTATTTCCTTTTATCATTTTCATCTCCATGTTTAATATATAGCTTTTTTCCTTCCCCTACCACAACCCCTCTCCTTGTCCCTTATGTGTTTTGTCCTCAATAGTTTTTTTCAGTCTGAATCTATTCTATAGTATCTTTATCAGTCTTGCTGATTTACATAACTGTAGGTCATTTTTTGGATAAAACATCTTTATTATCCTACTAAATTTATTATATGTCTTACAACATGTTTATATTATCCCTATGGTTTCTGAGAAAAAAATTTCTGAGTGAACATCTCTGAAAACATTCCTGATAACAATTGTGATTTATCCTGCTGGTAATGTGAGTTTTTAATATGCCTTTTTTTAGCATATATATTTTTTCATTACTACATTCCTGATTGCTGAAGACCCTTCAGTTTTTAGTATCCCCCTTCTTACTTATCCCTCAGTACTAAAAAATATAACAAATTTAAAACTGGACAAATTTCAATATATGTAACTTGTCTTTTGAATTGATTTATGAATATGTAATATGTATACTTATTATCCTCTTGCACCATTTGCACATGATCTGCAAACACACAGTTTTTGTCACTTTAACATGTTTTTAACATTAACTGTTTTTTAGCCATTTTTTAGCTATTACTTGTCTGGGTATGTATATTGCACTTGTCACTTTACAACTGGCTTACATATTTATACATATTCATCTAGATAATGTTTCTTAACAGTAACTTTCACACTTGTTTATTATCTAGTATTTATTCACTATATTAGTTTATTAGTTTCACAGCACTATCACTTTCACTTTTCCCTTTATTACTGGCTGTAATTCTAACTCTCACCAGTCTTGAGAAGGCACGTGTTTTGCGTGAAAATGTTTGACTGGACACAGGACTGAGTGTGTGGGGAGGGGTCCTACCAGTACACTGATGGTGGCCTTATTATGTTTTTAACCTTTTTGCACTTTATCCCAACTGGATTTAATAAATACTTTGGACTTCTTTGTGGATCTTTGGTCTGCTGTTGCTTCATTCTCTGGATGGTCTTCATGTTGCTGACTCTTTTCCTCATGTGAGTACAGTTTTCACTGTGTTGGCACTGGACTCTAATGGTGTAGCCACCTTCCTGTGTTCTTCAGCTTTTTATTTCAGTACATTCCACCTTGTGTTGTTGTTTAAAATGCATTTTTTAGTATACATGTAAGTTTAAGCAAGTCCTTATCCTGTTTTTGGCACCTACCACTGCATAGTGAGACAGTAGGCTAGAAGTGCCTTTGGTGCATCCCTACTTCAAAAATACCAAAGTACCAATCCTGGTGGGAAAATGGCCCACAATATGGTATCTGATACAATTCTTGGACATAATGGCCTCTTGAATAGATATACCTACCACACATAGGAGGTCACTGGGCAACATGTCAGAATCAGAAAGATAACCAGGACACCATAGAAACATAGAATTTGATGGCAGATAAAAACTGCTTGGTCCACCTAGTCTGCTCATTTCCCTACCTAATGGATAAGCTGCAGAACCTAGTTAACCAACAGCCTACTTCCTCCTACCACCCACTATAATTGCCTTATGTCTCTCCCAAGAATTCTTGAATTCCCCCACTGTTTTTGACTCCACGGCCTCCTCAGGAAGGCTGTTCCATACATCCACAACCCTCTCCATGAAAAAATGTTTTCTCACATTACCTCTGAGCCGTCCCCCCTCTATCTTTTAATTGTGCCCCCTTGTTCTCGCACATCTCTTTTTCTGAAAGATGCTACCCTCTTGGACTTTGTTGATTCTCTTGAGGTACTTGAAAGTTTCTATCATGTCCCCTCTCTCCCTCCTTTCCTTGAGAGTATACATATTAAGCTCCTTTAGTCTCTCTTCATAAGTCTTCTGGCGCCTACCCTGCACTTGAAGACATACGAAGGAATAAATAAACAAACAAGCAGAACAAGGAGACCACAGATGGCCAAAGGAAATACCAAAACAATTGCTTGGATGGAGAACAGATGGAGCAGTGGACATCTCGTTACAGTTCAGAAGATGGACACCACATTACAGTTCAGATAATAGTCTACCAATAAGACATAACAACAAACAATAGACCATTTTCTCAAGATGGTGTAAGGACAACAATGTCGGGGCACTAGACTGCTCCATTCCCAAAATTCTTGACTTTCTCCAGGAAGAATATGACAAGTGTCTGCCCTCAGCTTCTCAGGTTCAGGTGCTACAATAGGGGCCATCTGAGGGAAAGTCGGAGGATTCTTTCCAAGGATTCATCCAGAGGTGGTCAGATACCTCAAAGCCACTGGAAATATGCACCCAGGAAAAGAGCTACAGTGCTGCCATAGTGACTTAATGTAATTCTTGAAGCTTTTACCAAGTCACATTTTGAATCTCTGGACTCTGTGCCTTTGTATGACTTGGCTCTTATAACCATTTTCCAGGTGGTAATTTGCTCTGCTTATAGGACTAGGGAACTTCAGGCCCTGTCATGGAAAGAGTCTTTCCTGACCTTTCACTCAGACAGTGTGATCATCAAGACCGTTCCATATTTTCTGCCCAAGGTCTCATCACCCTTCCACATAGCCCAATAAAGTTCCCTTCTGTCCTTTGATGCAGGGTTGGTGGATCCCCTGGGAGAGGCCCTGCTCACTCTGTATGTCAGTAGGATATTTAAGAAGTACTTACATAGAACTTATCTTTTCAGAATCTTGGACAGGTTGTTCATTCTGTTCTGACAATCCAAACAAGGAATTGCCTATTCAAGAGCCACTATTGCCAGGTGTTTAAGGTCAGCTATTTCTGAAGCCCACATTGTCTGCACTGGTAGGACTTATCATGGTGGTGGTCACCTCCTAGGCAGAGAAAAATTGTGCTTCTGTAGTGGACATTTGATTTGCTGCCACTTGGACCTCAGTGCACACCTTCTGTCATTTCTATGGACTAGACATTTTGTATTCTGATAGAGTAGCTATTGGACACAGTATACTACAGTCTGTCTTGAAGATGCTTACCCCTCTTCCCACCCATTCTGCTTTGGGCACTGTTTCTTAATCATCCAGGTGTGATGATCTTAGAATTCTGTGAACAGTGTGATTTGTTAATGCAGATTTGCCCACCGCGTAAAGGTGATTATAGGAGCACCACTTACTATGCTCCAAAGCTCATGAAGCAAGGGCTCCATATCATGCTGTATGTCAATATGATTTATGATTATAGCGTACTGTAGTAAAAGTGCCAAATCAGTGGTAGTAGTTTTACTATGTCTTTTTTTATCAGATCAGGTATACCATTATCCTTCTTAACTTGGGGTGATGCTCCCCTCTTAGTTTGTCATCTAATATTTTGTGCCCATCATTATTTAAAAAAAAGGGGACAATTTAATAACTATAGCTGCAGGTGTGCATCCCTATTTTATTAGTTCATACAACATTTAGCTTCTGCAAGGGGGGGGTCAGATTTGCTCAGACCTATCTTCCATTCCTTCTATTTTATAGTAGATTCTTTCAAGTTTTGCAGTGTCTATCATCATAGCGAACCATCACTTAAATGCTGGTGGTGTTTTAGTCTTCCACTTTTGTAGAATTAGTTTCTTTGCTACCATGATAGCAACTTGTATAATCATATCTTGACCTTTTTATCTTGGTTGTTCACTAGTTTTCATTTGTCCTAGCAGTATTTCTCCTGGGTCAAAAGGGAATTTAATTCCAATGGCCGCTTCTGTGGAAGCAATGATTTTTGCCTAGAAGGTTTTCAACTCTGGGCATTCCACAAACATATGTTTATTATTATCCTTACATTTTTGATATCTGGGGCAAAGGTCAGAGACCAAATGGTTACATTTATTAAGTTTAGCTGGAGTGTAGTACAGCCTATGCAAAATATTAAACTGTATTTGTTGAAATCTTATTAATTTTGATACAATGGGTACATTTTTCAACATTACAATCCAGTCTTCTGCACTTATTTCTGTGTTTAATTTATTTTCCCAAGCTACTTTGTCTTCACATATCCTGTTGTAGTGTTTAATTTATTAACGTATATGTTTACCTGTTGTTTTTTTGTAAATTATCTTGTATTTTAAAAAATTCTTCTAGAGGAGTCATTGGCATTTCTATATCAGAATTACAATTTTTCTTTATATAATGTCTTTATATATTTATTTATGACTTTGTTAACTAGGTAGGTGCACTGATCCCAGCGACCCTTTTCAGGCATGACCCAGGCCAAGTAAAGTGGCACAAGAGTAGAAACATCAAAATAACAAGAACATAACAAGAGCAGGTAATACACAGTGAAATGTTACAGTTGTTACATTTGGCAATACATGGTGGCAGTAGTTGAGGGACAACAAATAACAAAGCAAAGTAAGGCTCATGGTGGTAAAGTTTCAGTAATTAAGAAAACGTATTTGGCCCTACCCCTGGAACCTATAGAGGGCAGGGCTAGTCCTTAAAGCAGTGGCAGGTGGATGCCAGCAGGAGTCAGTCTTTGAGGTGAGTCTTGAACTGGTGGTGAGTGTTTATGGTGTGCAATTCAGTGGGCAGCTTGTTCCATAGTGTGGGGGCTGCTACAGACTGGGTTCTAGCATCCATGTTCATGGCTACCCTGGGGATTTTCAGGAAGGGGATGCTGGAGGAGCGTAGGCAGCGGTGTGAGGTTTAGACAGTGAGAAAGGGAGCAAGTGGGGATTTCTGGCCAATATGGATAGTAGAATCAATAAAACTGTACAATGCAAGGTCAAAGCAGGCTTTAGTTGTAAATAAAATATATAAATATTCTTATTAATCTAATATTTTTAATAAGGTCCTCAAATATAGCTAGTTTACTATTTATATATAACTCTCCTAGAGTGTATATGCCTTTCTCAGCCCATTGTTTCCAGATCTTGTTTGCTTCTAATTTACTTAGGAATGGACTGTTCTATAGTGGCATTGATCTTGCTATTTTCAATTTGTGGCCTAGCAGATTATTAATCTCTTGTCAAATTTTAATTAAGTTTAATCAGCATCTGGAAACTTGTTTTTTGTCTATTATACTAGTAACTGGAATTTCTACTATCTCCTTCATAGATCGATATATTGTAGAGGATAGTTCAAGCCATTCCATTGAGTTATCTCTTCTTCTTTCTGGTAGATGTCTCGCAGTTCTTCTATTTGAGCTGCCATGTAATTAGGGATGCAGAGAAATTTAATTTTGCCAGCAAAATTGTGGCAAAATCGCCAGTTTTGCCATGGGAAATGTTTCGCATAACTGCGGCAGAATTTTGCAAGTGAAATATTTCGCTTAATGCATTAATTACGCAAAATATTTTACTGGGCAAAATATTCCAATTTTGCACAACACTACATGTAATAACATCTAAAATTTGGCATATCAAGGCTTCCTTTTTCCTTAGAGACATACATTTTATCAGTTTTTAGCCTAGGTTTTTTATTTTGCCACAGAAAGTTTTTAATTGTTCTCTTCAATTACCAAAACATTTCTTTTGGTAGAACTATAGGTAGAGTTTGAAACAAAAATAACAATCTTGGTAAGATATTCATCTTTACTATCTTTGCTTTCCCCATTAGCATTAAGGGTAAGTATGTCCATCTCTTTATGTCTTTGATAATTTCTGTTGCTAATGGAATATAATTTACCTCATATAACTTATTTAGTTTTTTTTATTAGTATAACGCCTAAATATTTAAAAGAACCATGTGGTCTGAAAATTATGTCCTGTGGTGATTGAGTTGTCTCACCAATAAGCATTATCTCTGTTTTTTTGAAGGTTTAGTTTATACTCTGAAATATTTGTGACTCTATCTATTAAATCCATTAGGTTTTTTATTAATTCTTTGATGTTAGAAAGGTATGCAGTACTAGGATATCATCTGCATACAGTCAAACACTCTAGTGTAACTCTTTCCCCCACTTCTGTTACAGAGATATTTTCTCTTATGTATTGTGCAAGAGGTTCAATGTATAATGCAAATAAGACTGGGGAAAGGGGAAGCCTTGTCTCGTCCCTCTATATAAGTTAAACGGTTCAGATAATTTCATATTGGCATATATTTTTGCATTGGGTTGAGAATATATTGCTTGGATCCAGTCGAGCATCTTAGAACCGAGTAGGCCTTTTTCAGGGTGAACATTAAATTGGTCCAATCTAGTATGCCCAGTGTCTTTCTTACTGCTATGATAGTTTTCTGCCCTGTATAAAGCCTACCTCATCTAGTGCTATCAAATATTTTATTTAGTCTATTTGCTAATATTCTAGTAAAGATTTTAGAATCACTATTTAGTAATGAAATTGGTCTGTAAGATGATGGTTCCACTGCATCTCTATTTGGTTTTGGAATCAAGATTATGTGTGCATCATTAAAAGATTTTGGCATTTTTTTTTTTTTTTTTTTTTTGCTATCAAATTAATATTTGTTTAAGCTTAGGAACCAGAATATTTTGATAAAAATTTTGTGTGAAGCCATCTGGGCCTGTAGATGAATTTGCTGTTAGACTATTTATAGCCTCAAGTACCTCCTGTTCTGTGATTTCTTGTTCTAGTTCTATTGTCCGATCCATTGTAAGATTGGGTAAATTAATTTCTCGTAAGAATGTTTCTATTTCTTCTAAATTGGGATGCTTATCCTGTGTGTACAGATCTTGATAGAATTCTTTTAAGGTCTTTATTATTTTGCATTCTTATTAAATCTCCGTCTTTACTTTTTATTTTAGTTATTATTTTACTTGCTTCCTCTGATTTTAATTGCCAAGCCAGCAACTCCTTTGATGTTTCTCCAAGATAATAGTATTTCATTTTAGTCTACATAATGCAGCCCTAGCTTTTTTCTACAAAAGAACTGTATATGTTTTTAGTGTTCAATAGCTTCTGCAAATCTGTTTCTGCTGTCAAGTATAAATACTGCTGTTCTTCCCTACTCAGTTTTGACTTTAAGTGCTTCAGCTGCTCAGTGTATTTATTGTTTCTGTGTGTGGTATAGATAATGATTTGGGATCTAATTGTTGATTTCATTGCTTCCCATACATTGAAGACTGAATTGTCTCCCCCCTTATTTTCCAGAAAGTAGTTAGAGTATTTTTTACCCTTGAGAAGATTTCTTGGTCTTCCAAGATAGTTTGATTTAGTCTCCAGATTTTATCTGTCTGTAATTTTCCAGCAAGTTCTAAATCCCACATCATTAACATGTGATCTGATAGGGTTATAGGAGCATATTGCGTATTTTTGATGTGTTCTGAAATTGTGGCTGATGCTAACATAAAGTCAGTTCTCAAAAGGACTTTATGAACTTGGGAAAAGTAAGATTTTGCCTTGTTATTAGGCTTTTTCACCCTAAAGGGGCCCACTAGCTTTAGATCTTTTATATTACTTATTATTATTTTATTTATTTATTTATTTGTTGAGTACAATCGGAATTACAAACCTTTGAGTCACAGACTCTTTTGCAAAGGCTCCACGTCGGTTACAAGGGGTGGAGGGTAAACAAATACAGTAAAAGACGTACATAGACAGGCAGTATTTACAGTAACAGTACTGACAGAGCACTCCAGGCTTGAACTTATTTAACCGGTGAGGGTATTAGGCAGCAATCTTGGAGTCCCTTGACAGAGACTTGTAGGATGCTGATTCATGGGGTCTAGAGAGACCCTGTGTTGAGAATGAGGAGGATTTGGGAGCAAATTGGGTGGGCATTGTTAGCCACAGACACATTTAGCACTCTCAAGTCATTGAGCTTTGAGGCCTGTTTTAAATAGTGAGATGCTGTGGGTCTGGGAGAGTGAGGGTGGTAATGTATTGAGCAGAGAGGGTGAATGGCTCTTTGTATGTTTCCAGACAGCTTATTGATCTATCTATGTTTTCCAGTGTAAGATTATAATCTCCCACAATTATATAAGGAGCTGGAAACTGTGATAAAGTCAAAACTAAGTCTAAAAAATCATGGGGAGTCTTCATTCGGAATGTAAATTCCTAATACACTAAATTGTTGCTCTTTAAACTGTAAACAAAGCATAACATAGTGACCATTTGTATCTACCTTATGGCTTTTACAAATAATAGGAGAATTTTTCTTTATAAAAAATGCTACTCCACTAGCCGAGCAGTCATATAAAGCATAGTACTCATCTGCCTTCAACAAATTTGCATAGTACTTTGCATCTTGTACAGTAGGTTAAAATGTGTTTCTTGTAATATTAATAGTTAATTTTTTTTAGTAGCATAGCAGCATCACAATTCTCATTTTAACTCTGTTTTATTCCCCTTATATTTCAGGTTGCACATATGCAGCTATGGATTTCTTCAATATTAGCCATATTCAATGTTTTTGCAGACATAAAGATTTTTGGGGGGCACAATAAGTTTCATTATTAGGAGCATCAAGTTCCATTTTGTTACAAATCATGATTTTCTGAGGTTTTTGTTACTTTTTTGTTTTGTGTTTTATTTGAAATTTTCAGACCCTTTCCTTCCCCCACCCCAACAACCCTCCTTCCTTCTTCTTCTGATTTCCAGTAGGAGAGCAACACTTCTACTAACCATCAAGATACAAGTTTCAACATAAAGCATGCCCACTAGCAGATTGTCTGAAAGCAGAATTAATCTGCCTATACTCTGAGTCAGAGAAAAAAAGAATATAAATATAAATCCCTTCTCTCTCTCTCTCATTTCTCTCTACCTTTCTATACCTACATAGCCCCATGGCTTTCCTGCTTTCTTAATTTTACCTTCTCATAATCTTTTCCTTCCCTTACCCTCTTCCACTTTCCTTGTTCTTTCTATTACTTTCTATTTCTCACTTTCTTCTATTTTTTCTTTTCCCTTTTCTTGTCATTTTCTATTCTTTATTTTCTTTTCTAAACATTACTTTTCCACTTCTCTTCTTTCCATTTACATCTCCCTTACCTGCCCCTTACTTACTTTAATATTCAAGTCTCTTTGCCCTCATCCTTAAGGTTACATTTCATTCTTGCTTTCTTTCTCCCCCTTTTAAGCAACCATCTCCCTTTTTATTTTTAATCCTTAGTTGAAGGGCCTTCCCTTGCATCAGTCGAGCCAAAGGAATTTGTATTAGTGAGGTTTTCAATATCTGTGACTTTTTCAGACATTATGGGCCCGATTTCAAGTCAAGTTATGCATGCTACAAGGTGACTTGCACCAAATCTGAAAGGGCAAGTCACACCTTGAGACATGCGTTACATCAATTGGGATTCCAGGAGGTGGTCTGCGACATGTCCTGGGCAGCCTGTGCCCAAAAGGACATCCACTGGCTGCAGCACCTATGGCACAGCGGAAGGAGGGGTTACAGCAGCAACTGCACCCTTTTCTGAGAGGGCAGCTGCTGTAACCCAGTTATGCAATTCAAAGACACATTGTGGTACTGTGGGGTTAGACCAGCTGTTAGCTGGTCTAGGGGGCTGCCATCCTGGCAAAACAGTGGTTACCCCCTGCAGTACTGCAACCTGCACAGAGCTGTGCCCCATGTACCCCCCATAACAAAGCAGCCTTCCCCCCAATACCAGGGTGCCACCCACTGGCACCTGGGTCCACATTTCACTGGTGCCACCCTTGAGCCTGTGCCACTCTGCTGACCCCCCCATCACCCACAGGGGCTTGCAGGTCTATTTTGAGGCTGGGGGTTCAGGGGGCTGTGCCCTGCCACGTGGCTTGTGGCACCCAGGTCCATTGTGCACTTCCCCTGGCACATCCCTGCGGCTGCCGCATGTCACAGGACATGGTGCCTGGGACCCTGCCTGTTCTGGAATAGGGTGCAGGATCCCTGGTGTAGCAGTGAATGTTACAACTCGCATACTCCTGCAAGTTGTGACATTCTTCTTGGAATTGGGCCCTATGTTTCCACTATTTAGGAGATTTACTTCTTCAAAATTGGAGCTTGCATCCACCTAGTCTTCATTTTCCATCTGTTTTGCATCATCTTTTCTTTGAGAAGCCACGTTTACAATTTTTATATGTCCTGACATGGATTTTTCTGTGTCTAACAAGGATCTTTTTATTATCTTTGCTGCTTTATAAGGAGAAGTAAAGATCCATATTGTTCCTTGAATGGCACTTTTAATTTGGATGGGGGTAGCATTGTAAATCTTATGTTGTTTCTCCACAATAAATCTTAAACATGTTTAAACTCTTTTTGCTTTTGAAGTACCTGTTGAGGTAAATCTAGAAATACTTCTATAGTGTCTTCAAATTTCTGACTTGAATTTCCTTATCCTCCTCCATGTCTCCTTATAACTCCTGAATGATAACTTTTTTGCCCTTACCTTCCTGGCCACCTCTTCTGAGAACCATAGAGGTCTCTTTTTCCTCCTGTCTTTGCTTACTTGCCTGATGTAGAGGTTTGTTGCTCACTATCCCCTCTATTAGTTTTGCCCATTGTTCTTCCACTCCACTCCACTCAAGTCCCCCTCAATGCCAGGGCATCCCTGAGGAATTCCCCCATATTTTTTTTTAAATCAGTCTTCCTGAAGTCCAGGACCCTTGCTGTTGTGTGGTTCAATTCTGCCATAGTTCTTATATTGAATCACACCATACAGTGATCACTGGTCCCCAGGTGGCCACCCACTGTGACGCCTACAACACTGTTAGTGTTGGTGAGTACAAGGTCCAGTACTCACCCTACTCCCTGAAGAAAAGCTGGCAGTTCCTGGGCTTAGACAGTAAATTTGAGGAAGTGGTAAAGAAGAGCCAAAAATTTGAGAGACGTCTTAATTTCACTTGGTATAGAATGTTGAAAGACCAATGAACTGGTTAACAGCTTTACATAAGGGCTGTAGAAAATGTAAAATATGCAAATCACTCTGTAATCAATGAATGTAACAATATTTTGAACTCCAGTAACGGAAAAACCTTATCATGAGTTTATAAACTGTGACACTGCCTATGTTATCTATGTTGTTACATGTAGTTGTGTTATTTTATGTTGAAAGAACAAAAAAAGTATAAGAAAAATATGGGGGACCATGTTAGGGCAATTCAGAATGAAAATGAAATATATATGCCTTAGCAATGCATGTAAAAAATGTAGGTAATAGGGAGAAATATAAAATCTTTTTCACAGCTATTGAAAATGTGAAAACCAGAACAAAAAGGGGAGAGCAGGATTATTGGTTAGCCAAGATGGAGATATTTTAGATTTCTTGCCATGCAGGCATGCATGTGGCTGGGAATAAATGATCAACTAGAAATGTCTCTATTTGTTACAGAGAAGTAGCAAAGGTCTGTCCAACCACTTTTGTCTTCCCCCACCATTTGTTCCTATCACCCCCTCACTCCATCACCACAACTTCTATACAGGCAGATAGAAATCTGCATAGAAATGCATTTACTTTTCACATGAAATGTTTGATCTTCCCTTTTATCTTCTTTCTCCACAGTTTTTTTTTTTTGTATTTAATGAAGTTATGTGCAAGGAGTCAGATGCCAGACGGATCTCTTTTTCCTTTTCCGGAGCCACAGGCATACACTTTTCCTTATAGGTGCCATAGGTTTTTGGGATGTTCTGGCTCTCTTCTCAGTTCTAGTAAAGTATTTTCTGAAGCAGTTATTGCTGTACAGCTATTGCATAATCTAACGACATATGATTAAACATCAATTAATTTGAAATATGCCAGTATTAGTCAGGAAATGCATTAGCAAAACAATGATATTGATGTTTTCAATTATGTATGTTTTTGTATGTTTACAGTCATTTTTGTACCTTATCACGTTTAAATTATGGTTCCAGAATAATATATAAAGGCTGACTCCACTGGGTGTTGCTATACCTTGACAAAGACCCAGACTGGGATGAAACATTGGGAGAAGGGTTGTGTGTGTCCGCTGGTGCTGCTGCCTCTGATTGTGCTCATGAAGCTGTGGATTTTTCATGTAATAAGGAAGAAGACTCACTGCACAGAGAGCAGTTTCCAGTCCTTCTTTTAGCTTCTGATGTAATGGGTGTCCAGATTCTTTCTTTTTCTTTCCCATGTTGTACTGTCTGGATGCATCTCATTGAGCAGAGTGGCCTTCTGATTTGTTTGCTTTATGATTATCAGGTTACCACGGTCAATACATTTCAGAGACTGCTGGATCACATTGAAGCTTTAGTGGATCTCAAGCATCTGAGGGAGTAGGAACCCCAATCCTGTGGAGCACCAAGAAATAAGAAGAACAGAAAAGCAGCTGATGACACAGAAGAGCCAAATGGTGAGGAGTCATCATCATGGGAAGCATTGAACGAGGAGAAGGAGGAGGAGGACTTGCAGGAGGATCTCACTACTTGACTCTGCCCTAATGACACCATTCCAAATGTGATCAGGCTTGTTCAATGACACTCAAAATTGAGGATACCCCTCCAGAAGGAGAAAAGAGACTGGGTCCATTAGTGAAAGAAAGAGACAAGTCCTCTGTATTTTTTCCTATCTGCAAGGCTCTGGAGGAGCTGCTGAACAAGGAATGGGACACCCATGACTATAGAAAGACTAAGGAAAAACAGAATTTTGACAGAAGATACCCCTATTAGGGGACAAGCAGGAGGCTTGGAGTATTTCTCCCAAGGCTGACCCACAGAATATGACACTAAGCCACCAGACAGCACTTCCATCTGATGGATCTCCAGCTCTGAAAGATCACCTGGAAAAGAAGGGAGAGGATGCAGAAAAAAAGATACATGAGATGTTAGCTATGATGACAAGAGCATCCACAACTTCAGTTTAGACTACCAGCGCTAACCTTAGATGACAGGAAGCAATTCAGGAGAATCTACTGAAAGGCCAATAATACAAGGCCACCTTTGATTGGTGAATACTTTTAAGAAGACATCTATGGCAAATAATACCGTCAGTGCAGTCCATTGTTAAGACCACTGATTTACACTGATTAAAGTAATGAAAGTCCATTTTCAAGACTTGAAATTCCAGAAAATGCACAGGTGACTGTAAGTCAAATTTCCAGATTTTACAGGGAATCTACTGTCATTATTTTTGTATGTGCATAAATAATCAGAATACAAGAAGGCTTAATACACAGAACATTAAATGAAGCACATTGAAAACAGTACAGGAATTAGTTATAAAAAAATACAAATCCTGTAGATTTACTGATCTGGTATAAAATAACAAGTTTCATGAAATTCTTTGTTTTTACTGGTGTGCAGGCAGTCCAGAGTCTGAAATTTTACTGGGTTGTTTGGTAAAAACTGAAAACCAGTGGCTTTGTCCATCATCATTTATGGCTATAGCAGTTGCAAGCCAAACAGGAGTCAGTCTCAGAACACGCTCACCAAATTACAATTTAGTGATAATGCCATGCTTGGTCCAGGCCTCAAGAAATACATCCAGTTTAAGGGTGAGGGTAAAGATTTACCAAGGACTGTACAGGAAGACTTCCTCACCTCCCATCTTTCAAGAACCATTTTGAAAGCAATTTTCAAAGGGACCAAAGAAACAGTTATTTTTTAAATGTAGACAACTGGAACTTTGGTTTCAAGTCCAACTGCTTCCATCACAATAGGCAACAACAACAGGAACCACTCAAACAGATCCAGACACATAGCTGGATTCTGACCCAATGGAGGAAAGATGGGCTATGAAGCATGAGGCTAGGAGGGCCCAGGAAAGTTACCACACAGTTGAAGGAGACTAAAACACTTCTCTAGGATCTGAGCCAAGTCAGTGAAAGACAAATGCATGACAGAGGTGATAACAAAAGGCTACTCAATAGAGTTTCAACAGATTTCAGAAAATAACAGGTTCATAAATTACAGGTCTCAACAGCCAGGGCTTCCATCAACTTGGCGTAAGCTGGGCTCAACTAGCTCCTAAATGACAGTCAATAATCCCAGTACCATTTCATGAACAGGGACACAGAATTTCCCCCATGTTCTTCCTCATTCCAGAGAAGACAAGGGACCTCTGCACCCATTCTGGACTTGAAATTATTTGTCAATCAGATCATACAGTACAGCTGCTTGAAAATGGAAACACCGCTGACCATAAACAAATTCAGGGTGATGAGTGCCTATGCCTGCAGTCTGGTTAAAAAGCTTCCTGATTTAGCGGCCTTGATGGAAGAGGGACACCTGGATATTGTGGCAGTCACTGAAACATGGTACACAGAGAACCATGACTGGGATGTAAACATACCAGGGTATGCAATCTACAGTAGGGACAGAGAGGGTAAAAGAGGAGGAGGAGGAGTTCTCTACATAAGAGAAGGGATCAAAGCAACAGAACTAAATGGTAAACGGGAAGAGAGGAGGCACTGTGGATCACCTTGGAGACAGGTAATGGCACCACAATCTGCATAGGGATTGTAAACAGACCCCCATCTCAAGGGGAGGAAATGGACAAAGAAATGTTAGAAGGCATCCTTAGAATGGCAGAAAAAGGGGAGATATTGTTGATGCCGACCTGAATATGCCAGATGTTAACTGGAGCATCTTTGCTGCAGCCACACCCAAGAGCAGGGTCATTCTCAATGCCCTTCAGGGGGCATACCTCAGACAGCTAGTGCTGGAACCCAGTCGGGAGGGAGCAGTCTTAGACCTGGTAGTCTCAAATGGAGATGATGAGAGGATCACAGATTTAGAAGTAGGTAGCCATCTGGGAATGAGTGACCACCAAAAAGTGTGGTTCATGATAAACACATCTGTAGAGTCAAGCCATACAAAGACAAAAGTATTGGACTTTAGGAGGGCTGATTTTGGCAAAATAGGTTAGTGCTGAAGGAATGCACTAGGAAATGGGCAGGTAGGAGGGGTAGAAGAACAATGTGAGAAAATCAAAACTGCCATCATGGAGGCAGCAAGTCTTTGTGTGAAGCAAATAAACAAAAAATTAAAAAAGTAAAAAACACTATTGTTCTCAAAAGAGGTGACGGGAAGGTTAGGGAGAAAAAGAAAGCATTCAGGAAGTATAAGGAATCACAGAATGAGCAGGACAGAGAACTGTACCAGTTAAAGCAGAAGGAAGCAGGGAAGGCAATCAGAATAGCAAGGTCCCAAACCAAGAAAAAGATGGCCAACTCTGTTAAGAAGGGGGGATAAAACCTTTTATAGGTACATCAGGGAGCAAAGAAAGACCAAGAAAAGGATAGTGAGGCTTAACAAAGGGGAAGGGAGGTGGGCAGAGGATGACAGTGGAAAACCAGAGATACTGAACAAATACTTTTGCTCAATATTCACAAAAGAAAAAGAGGGGGAGGTACCTAAACCAAGCAATAGAAGCACTCTGGGCAGGGGGGTTGGTAACTGTCCATTTACAGAAGAAAGGATCCTGAGAGAACTCCTAAAACTCAGGGTGGACAAAGCAATGGGTCCTGACAGGATTCACCACAGAATTCTAAAAGAACTAAGGAGAGACCTGGTGATGTCACTGACTACCCTTTTAACAAATAATGGGAGGATAGTGTGGTACCTGAGGATTGGAGGAGGGCAGATGTGATTTCTCTCCACAAAAGTGGGAGCAAAGCAGAGGCAGGGAACTACAGACCTGTTTGTTTAACCTCAGTGGTAGGGAAAATGATGGAATCACTTCTGAAAGAAAGAATTGTTGAGTACCTGTAGGCCAGCATGGCACAGGACCCAAGGCAGCATGGATTCATAGCGCGAAGGTCATGTCAGATGAATCTAATAGATTTCTTTGACTGGGTGACCAAAGTAGTAGACCAGGAAGGGACTGTAGATATGGCCTACCTAGACTTTAGCAAAGCATTTGACACAGTCCCACACAAAAGATTAATAAACAAGTTAGCCACCCCGGGAATGGGTCCCTGGGTGATAGCCTGGTTAACAAATTGGTTGACCAACAGGATGCAGAGGGTAATGGTAAACAGAGTACACTCTGAAGAATGGATGGTTACTAGTGGGGTACCGCAGGGTTCAGTACTGGGACTGGTCCTCTTTAATGTCTTTATAGGAGTCATTGCAGAGGGGATGGAAGGAAAAGTACAGTATGCCTCTTTGCAAACTATACAAAAATATGCAACAGGGTTTACACACAAGGGGGGGTGGAAAGGATGAGAAGGGACTTGGCAAGGTTGGAGTAATGGTCAAAAATATGGCAGCTTAGATTCAATGCAAAAAAGTGCAAAGTAATGCACCTGGGAAACAAAACCCAGGGGAAGAGTACACAATGGAGGAGGAGGCACTGACAACAACCAAAATGGAAAGAGACCTCAGAGTAGTCATATAAGATGATCTTAAGGTAGGCAAACAATGTGAGAAGGCAGTAAGGAGGGCTGGAGGGATACTGGGATGCATAGGGGGAGGCATCACCATTAGAAAACAAGAAGATGTTATCCCTCTGTACAGAGAGTTGATGAGACCCCATTTGGAGTACTGCATGCAGTTCTGGAGACCCCACTTCCACAAGGACATAGACAGGATGGAGGCAATCCAGAAGAGGGCAACTAAAACGGTGCAGGGTCTGCAATAGAAGCCATATGAGGAGAGACTGAAAGAGCTTAATATGTATACCCTTGAGGAAAGGAGGGAGAGGAGGGACATGATAGAAACTTTCAAGTATCTCAAGGGAATCAACAAGTCCAAGACAGGAACATCTTTGAGAGAAAGAGATGTGCAAAAACAAGGGAACACAGTTTAAAGATAGAGGAGGGATGGCTCAGGGGCAATGTCAGAAAGTATTTTTTACAGAGAAGGTGGTGGATGCATGGAACCACCTTCCGGAGGAGATCAAGAGGTCAAAAATATTGGAGGAATTCAAGAATGCATGGGACAGACATAAGGCAATTATAGTGAAGGGTAGGAGAAAGTAGGCTGGTGGTTAACTAGAATCTGCAGCTTATTTAATACATAGGGAATGGACAGACTAGGTGGACCAAGCAGTCCTTATCTGCCATCAAAGCATATGTTTCTATGTTTCTGGCCCACTGGTGCAGAGGGCTGAGGCTCTATATGCATCTTACCTCTCATCATACTGGCAACCTGAGCTCAGGAATAAGCTCAAGTCACCAGAGGTTGGCGGGGGGGGGGCTGGGAGAGGATTGACTGACCATCTGGTGGCTCTCTTCTTCCAGACTGGGGTGGTAAGCCATCCCAGCTCATGGCTGCCATGAGGTGGAGGCTTCATGGTATCACCAATTTCTGGGAGGCTGACAATACCTCTGGAAGGAGCTGTGGTTCTGGAGAGCCTGCATGGCTCCATGCACATACATCCTCTATGCTGTCATGGCTCTGGGAACCTTGTGAGAAAATAGGAGGGAAAATGTTGGATGTGGGCTCTGTGAAACCTTTTCTGAGGTGTCACAACCCACCCTGTTGCTTCAAGGTCTGGGTCAATTCTGGATGAATGTCTCCAAGGCAGGATGGCCCCATGAGCCCCATTGTGGGGGGCAATCTGTGGTGGAATCTAGCCTGAGACCAGAAAAGGGAAGTAATGGATGATGAATGGTGCCAGGGAGGAGGCTGAATAGCTGTCCAGTCTTACCAAGGAGGGGTTAAACCCTTTAAAAAAATGGAAACACTGAGGGTGACAATAGCACCAGTCAGGAGAGGAGACTTCAGGAGAGGATATTTCTTAACTTCAGTAGATCTTAAGGGTGCCTACCTGCTCATCAAGTTCCTAAGGTTTTGTATCCTAAACATGCATTTCCAGAATCAGTGCCTTTCCTTCAGACTGGCATCAGCCCCATGTGTCTTCACCAATGTAATGGTAGTTCTTGCAGCCAATCTACAATGGGATGGCATTCAGGTAATTACAGTCTAGATAACTGGTTAATATGGGCAAGATCAAGGATGGTAGCGCATCAGTCCACCCAAAGTGTTCAAGTTAACATGTACTCATGCAACAAGGATGGATCATCAATCACATTAAGAGCAATTTCAGTCATTCATCATCCTTGGAACACCTCAGCGCAATGTTTGACACCACTCAGGGAACAGTTTGTCCCTGTGACTCCTGCATCCAGGTCATTAGAACTCAGTGCAGAACAATCAGTGTAAGGTGATTCACCCACTTCACGGCAGTGATCACTTTATGATACAGGTTGCTGTTCACAATGCATCAAAAAATACCATGGAAAATCAGACAGTTAAGAATTACAGCAAAGCAGACTTTGCAGGAATGGAAAGAGAGCTATACTATTGACAATGGGAGCAATAATTTGATGGCAAGAATGAAATAGACATGTGGGAAACTCTTACAGATACAATATTAGATCTACAGGAGAAATGGGTATCCACCAGGAAAAAAAATCACACAAAATATGATCAGGCCCAAATGGTTAACATATAATATACTGTAAGGGGACTCTCAAAAAAACAAAACAAAAAAACATACAGTAGGTTTAAAAACAATCCAAGCAGTATCAATTATGACCTTTATAAAAGTGATCTCAAAAAATGTAGAAATACCATTAGAAAAAGTAAGCAGACTCTGAAACTTACTTTAGCCAGAACCACTAAAGACCCCAGAACCTTCTTCAGTTACATTAATTCTATAAAAGATAAGAATTCAAATATTGGACAACTTGAAATTGAAGGCGCAGTAACTGAAAATCCAGCATCTATGACAGAACATTTAACCCTTAGGCTGCCAGAAGATTTAGAACATATAGGCTTTTAGAACGTGTATAAAAAGCTTGGATACTATCAGGGACACCTTGGACTATATATACACTATCACACCCTATTGGAGAAAACAAGATCCACTCACCGGATAAAGTTTTTGTGTGTTTTTTTTTTTGTTTTGTTTTGTTTTTATTTGAACCACCATATTAGTTAGATCTACATTTAGTAGTGACCTCACTACTTCTTCAGGATCTATATCAACAAAACAATATTGCTATTTTATTCTTTATACATTATTCAATCCATAATTTGCTGACTAAACACTGGGAACAGTACCAGAATCATGCCCTTATTATTTATACATGTTTCTACATTTTTTACCAATTGATTTTAATTGTACAACTAAAAAACTTAAATCTGGGTAATTGTTACTCCATGTCATCACAACAAATTAAAAACTTGTTGAATTTGTCCAGGGGGCCTAGGTATGTACAAGTTCAGATATATAAATTGCTAATGGCTATATATATATATATATATATATATATATATTTACAGTTGACCATGGCAAGGTGTAAAAGGCTTGAGGAAAATACAAATGCCCAATGGATGACTGAATGAGGCCAACATATAAGTTAATATGGCTAGCTAGTCAATGGCTGCAAGTGGCTAAGTAAATGAATGATACCACCATGTCAGTTAATATGCATGTATGTGTAAGACTTTAAAACGTTAATGGCTGAAATGAAGAAAATGAAATAATCGTAAGTACAAAGCAAGGTCTAACTTGGAATTGCCCTATTCAGCAGAAAAACACTGTGTATCAAAACATGTTCTTTTTTTTAAAGGTTACAACTCAGATAAGGATGCAGCTGCTAGTAACCACAGCTGGCCTTAATGGTTCAAGTTCTCTATCTTGTCATTAATATGCAATATGACCACTGTTTTGTTTTTTTATCTGAAAGCCAAGTATTTTTAAAACAATTACATCCTCTTGCATGTTTTCTGTATCCTGAAGTAAGTACTTTTGATAAATAAAAAAAACCCTGATTACTTGTTTTTCCTTTTAAGAATGACCGTATGTCTCGGCAAAGTGTCAAAAGTATCTTATGGCCAAGGTATCTTATAGCCAATGTATTTTTTTTTTATCCCGAGTCTTATGACTTGTTGAATCACATATTGTCTGTGTTTAAAACTGCTGAGGTAGTTTTTGAGAAATTCCAGTTCAGTCTTTTAATGAAAACAGGTTAGGTATAACTGAGACCTAATTGTCGGGTCTAATGTCTCCAAGAGGACAGAAGTTGGTGATATCTAACTGGCCATAGCACTCGGAGACCCAGAGGAAATTCAGTATAATTACATTTTTCTCTGCCAAACCTGCAGCCCTGTAATGCAAATATTACTAGCTGTCTAGATTGCATGTTAGGAACACCCCATTGGTATTGCTCCAATTGGCTGTTTAGAACTAAATTGTAACAGGAACACCCAGGTAGTGGTGGGCTACCTGATGTTTAAAAATAATGTTAGCATGTATTCCCTTTTGTAAACTAGGATTATTAATCATGACAGGATGCATTCTTATTGTTAAAATAGGATGGTTCTGGGGTTTTTTTTGTGTATTAGGTAAATAACAGTTAATTGAACCTTCGGCCTACACATTATGCCAGAGTGCATGCATTTTTTTGTGTATTACAACTATTCATCCTGTCAGGGTGTGTTTTTATTGTTACAATAGGATTTTTCTGGCTATTCTTATTAATACTATCATAATAAAGTACCACTAATTTGGCAAATAAATAATGTGTTGGCTTTATTAAATTACTGAGAATTACCAACCAGGAACCTGTATAATTGGATCCATTTTCCAAACTACTTTATTATTTTATTTAAACAGGTCAGATAGCAATGCCTACCTTTATATTATGGCCCTGTTAATTTTTATCCAGTTTGTTTATATTATTCTTTCTTTATCCCACTGTAACAAAAATTAAAAATGGGTGTACAGCATTCAATTTTATTTTTTTTACATTTTCTACTCTTGACAACCCAAAAATAATTAAAATCTTTTAGTCTTATGGTTACCTCCCATTAAAGTACTGTGCTTTTTATGTTTGCTTGCACGCATGTGCAAGGAACATAGTGCCATCATATGAGTTTTCTAGAGGTGTCAGCCTCTTCCAATTCAGTCAGTGTGTTTGCAGGCATGGTCGCAGTGCGCCAATCACTGCTGCAGCTGTCTATGACAGCAGGAAAATGCAGTGGCATACAGTTGAAAGGGAGAGCTCTGCTTCAGTGAGCAGAGCTGCCCCCCTCAACACGCACGCATGCATATTGCGTGCTGACGTGCTCTCCCCCCATGCACATAGTGTATAGCCAACGGGGGTGCCCAATGCCCTGTCGGCTCCACGCCACCCCCCCAAACAGCCTTACAGCTGCCATGCTGGGAGCCCACCCCAGCGTGGCACACCTCCGTATGGCCGGGGGTGCCCAATCCCCCGTCAGCTCCAACTCCTCCCCAAACAGCCTTACAGCTGCCACGCTGGGAGCCCACCCCAGCGTGGCACAAGCCCGTATGGCTGACGGGGGTGCCCATTCCCCCTTCGGCTCCAGTCCCCCCAAACAGCCTTTCCAGCTACCACGCTGGGAGCCCACCCCAGCATGGCAAATGTCCCGTGTCGTCTTAATACTAAAAAACCCCAAAAAACTGTAAATTAAAAAACGGTCCCTCGCAGTCTCCCTGCCCCCACCCGCACCCACCCACGCACCCTACCTCCTCACAGCCCCACCATACTTACCCTCTGGAGTCCGGCACGATGATCTTTGGTGGACCAGGAACACGTCTGCACTCTTTAAAGCCGACCGCAAACTGAGGAAATGCTGGTAAGCTGTATAATGTAATAGATAGGGTTTCTTCAACTTTACTGCATATTTCGGGCATTTTTTGGAATTTTTGTACCAAATTTTCAGCATGGGGTTTTTGGACCCCTTCTCATGAATGCTGTCACTGTCATGGCGTTACTCAGGTCCGAAGGGTGATTTCGCAGCCACTGCATGAAATCACCTTTCTGGAATGATTAACAAAATGACACTGCCAATGTTTATAAGGTGGGCTCTCAAAAAGCCTATTTTGAAAATTTGGTGGAAAAATTCTTAAAAATGACTGTTTTATGAGCGTGTGTTGCGCAGTTCCTACGCACGCTCATAGGTTCGTGAATTTTCAATATTTTCACTCCAGATTTTTAACATTTCCATTTTACCACACCTTCTTATAAGCAGTACAGCTGTCATTTTTCACATCTCACCCAAAACATGTTTCCGCCCATGTAGCGCACAATGGCGCAGTCGGTGTGCGAAATCAATGTACAGGACACATTAAGAAAATCACAGTGACACTATTCATGAGTAGAGGTCTTAAAATGGCTATGTTGAAAATTTGGTGAAAAGATTCCTAAAAATGACTGTTTTAGGAGTGCACATTGCGCAGTTCCTACGCACTCTGGCAAGTTTGCGAATTTGTAATATTTGCACACCAGATTTTCAACAGTGCCATTTTAACGAACTTCTTTATGAGCAGTACAGCTACCATTTTTCACATCTCACCCAAAATGTGTTTCCGCACAAATAGCGCACAATGGTACAGTCGGTGTGCGAAAACAATGTTTGGGACAGATTAAGAAAATCACAGTGATACTGGTCATGAGCAGAGGTCTTAAAATGGCTATGTTGAAAATCTGGTGACAAAACTCCATAAAATGACTGTGTTACGAGTGAGCATTGCGCAGTTTCCACGCATCCTCGTAAGTTCATGAATTTGTAATATTTTTAGTCCAGATTTTCACCAGTGGCATTTTTCCACACCTCCTGAGGAACAGTACAGCTGTCATTTTCCACAACATGGCCGAAATGTGTTTTCACACTTTCAGTGCAGAAATGCGTGGTTGCTGTGGGAAATCATTGTTCGGGACAGATAAAGAAAATCACACTGACACTGTTCATGATTGGAGGTCCCAAAATGCCTGTGTTAACAATCTGCTGTAAAAAAAATCCCCAAACTAATTACATTACGGTGTGTGTTGCATAGTTTCTACAGCACGCCGTGACTTCACCAGTTTTTTAAGATTTTCACAGCAGATTTTCAACATTGCCATTTTTACACCTCCCATGAACAGTACCGCTGTCATTTTCACATCCTGTTAGAATGTGTTTTTGCACCTGTGGTGCCAAATGCCGTAGTCACTGTGCAAAAGCAGTTTTCGACTAACAAACTGATATTGCCGCTGTTCATGAGGTGGGGGGTCACAAAAAAACCATGTTGAAAATTTGGAGTGAAAATACCAACGAATGCCTGAGGTGTTAGGGTTTCCGACCATAACGCCCCACTCTGTAGATAATGACAGGCATCAGGGGTGTGACTTGCGATTCTTGCCTGTAATGCTAATACCATTCCACCCCCACCCACACCCTGCAGCCAGTGAGAGGCATCAAGGTGTGCCTCAGACTCTTCGGGCCCAAACTTCACCCCATTCTCCTATACCGCACCTATCTCACTGTATTTCCTGATGGAATGGGGTGCGCATAAGTTCCAAAGACCCCAAGTCACAGTGACACTTATCAGTGTCTGCAGGGTAGGGTGTAGTGAAATGGCATGGTTGTTATGCCTGACAACCCAAAGGCACACCCCAATGCCTGTCACTCTCTACAGGTGGTGGTGGGGTTGGCTTCAGTTCAATACTTCGCTGCCATTCCTATTATGCAGCTCTGTAACTTCTACATTACCAATGCCAATGCCAGCAAGCAAACATTCGGCATTGACAAATACTTGTTATGGTTTGTGGCGCCTGTTCAAGTTTACTACTTGTTTTATAAGAGAAGCATCTTGCGTCTTCTTGGAGCACACTTGTGTAATATTAAAAGCTCATCTGTTACAGTTTTTTGTTTGTATGTAACCAATAGTAACGTTATGCCAGTGTCAACCATTCAGTGCTTCTATATTTAGCCTTATTCTTTTTTTATAATTCTCTCTCTCTCTCTCTCTCTCTCCCCTGCCCTGTTTCTCAATTTAAAATCTTTAGCTATTTTTTCTTCGTTGTTACTTTCTTCATTGTGGTGCATTAGTAAAACATTATCATTCCTCGTCCATTTTTAAGTGTTCACACATACTACCCAACTTCTTTTTTCAGTGCATTCCATCTTGTGTTGTTGTTTTAAATTAATTTTTTTGTGTACTTGTAAGTTTCAGCAAGTTCTTGCCCTGTTTCTAGCATCTGACTACCACTGCATAGTAAGGGAGTAGGCTAGAAGCACCTTTGGTGCACCCCTACTTCTAAAATACCAAAGTACCAATCCTGGTGGGAAAACAACCTGCAATTTGGGACCTGCTGCAATTCTTGGGCCTTATGGCCTCTTGAATAGATATACACACCACACATGGGAGATCACTGGGCAACATGTCAGAATCAGAAGAGATAACCAGGACACCACTGGCTAAATAAACAAGCAGGCAGAACAAGAAGCCCGCAGATGGCCAAAGGAAATAGCTCTTAAAACCATTTTCCTGGTGGTGATTTGCTCTGCTCATAGGGCTAGGGAATGTCAGGCCCTGTCATGGAAAGAGCGTTTCCTGACCTATCACTCAGACATTGTGATCCTCAAGACAGTTCCATCTTTCCTGTCCAGGGACTCATCACCCTTCCACGTAGCCCAATAAACCTCACTTCTGTCCTTTGACCCAGGCCTGGTGGATTCCCTGGGAGAGGCCCTGCTCACTCTCGATGTCATTAAGATGGTTAAAAAGTACTTACATAGACCTTCTCTTTTCAGACTCTTGGACAGGTTGTTCATTCTGTTCTGAGAATCAAAACAAGGAATTGCCTATTTAAGAGCCACCATTGCCAGGTGTTTGAGGTCAGCTATTTCTGAAGCCCACATTGCCTGCACTGGTTGGACTTAAGGCTTAATCTACCATGGTGGTGGTCACCTCCTAGACAGAGAAAAATTGTGCTTCTGAAGTGGACAATTGCACTGCAGCCACTTAGACATCAGTGCACACCTTCTCTCATTTCTATGGACTAGACATTTTGTATTCTGATAGAGTAGCTATTGGACACAGTATGCTACAGTCTGTCTTGGAGATGCTTACCCCTCCTCCCACCCATTCTGCTTTGTGCACTGTTTCATAATCATCCAGTTGTGATGATCTTGGAATTCTCTAAACAGTGTGATTTGTTAATGCAGATTTATCCACCTGGTAAAGGTGATTACAGGAGCACCACTGACAGCACTCCAAATCTTATATCAAGGGCACCATATCATGCTGTATGTGAATATGATTTATGATTATAGTGTACTGTACTAAGAGTGCTTAATATGTGGCAGTAGTTTTACTATATCTCTTATTGTTTCTATCTCTCATTTGATTGTCATGTATTGGATTAAATAAAGCACATTCGTAACATCAAATTCCGACTGTGTCTCTTTCCTTAGTATTTGTTGTGAGTGTTATGTACTTGTGATCATTCACTGAGAGTAAGATGGCAGAGGAGGTAAGTGAAGAGTTGTGTTGGTCACTGTCGGTGTCACTGTCTGTGCCTATGGACCAATGTCTGGAGTGAAGGAGGGTGTGGGACAGTGGGTATGGAGTGGGAGGTTTGGATGAGGGGATGGACTACTTTTATGGGGGGGGCACTAGCCACAAAGTTAACTATAGAGTATGCACAGCATGGGTGGTCGGTGGGGGAAGGGGGACCACTAAATTCCAGGGATTCAGTGATCTACAATACACATATCAAAATGGATGCTCAGCAGTGGGGGGACCACTAGTCACCAAGGAATCCATTATGCTGTAGCTCAGCATGGTCACTAAGGGTCTACATGGCATGCTAAAGAACCCATAATGGTTGAAATCAAAGGAGCTGTGCACACACAGACATATGTGGCAGGTGCAAACCAGTGGAACTGACAAACAGTATATAATGCACTCCAGATACTCAGAAGATTTAAAGAAGTAGAAACATAGACTTTGACGGCAGATAAGGACTGCTAGGCCCATCTAGTCTGCCCATTTCCCTACCTACAGGATAGGCCGCAGATCCTAGTTAACCAACAGCCTATTTCTTCCTACCCCCCACAAGAATTGCCTTATGTCTGTCCCATGCATTCTTGAATTCTCCCACAGTTTTAGACCCCACAACCTCCTCAGGCAGGCTGTACCATGCATCCACTACCCTCTCTGTGAAATAATACTTCCTCACATTGCCCCTGAACCGCCCTCCTTCTGTCTTTAAATTGTGTCCCCTTGTTCTTGCAAGTCTCTTTTTCTGAAAGATGCTACCCTCTTGGACTTTGTTGATTCCACTGAGGTACTTAAAAGTTTCTATCATGTCCCCCCTCTCCTTCTTTCCTCAGGGTATACATATTAAGCTCCTTTAGTCTCTCCTCCATATGGCTTCTCTTGCAGACCCTGCACCATTTTAGTTGCCCTCCTCTGGACTGCCTCTATCCTGTCTATGTCCTTGCGAGATGGGGTCTCCAGAACTGGACACAGTACTCCAGATGGGGTCTCACCAACTGTCTGTACAGAGGGATAACAACTTCCTGTTTTCTGCTGATGATGCCTCTCCCTATACATCCCAGTATACCTCCAGCCCTCCCTACTGCCTTCTCACATTGCTTGCTAACCTTAAGGTCATCTGATATGATTACCCTCAGGTCCCTTTCCTTTTTTGTTGTTGTTACTACCTCCCCACCATTGTGTATTCTTCCCCTGGGTTCTTGTTTCCCAGGTGCATTATTTTGCACTTCTTTGCATTGAATCCTAGCTGCCATACTTCTGACCATTCCTCCAACCTTGCCAAGTCCTTTTCATCCTTTCCACGCCTCCTTGTGTATCAACCCTGTTGCAGATCTTTGTGTCATCTGCAAAAGGCATACTTTCCTTCCAGTCCTCTGCAATGTCACTGATGAAGACATTAAAAAGGACTGGACCCAATACTGAACCCTGCGGTACCCCACTAGTAACCCCCCTTTCTTCAGAGTGGACTCCATTTACAATTACCTTCTGTGTCCTGTTGTCCAGCCAATGTTTTACCCAGGCTACCACCCTGGGTCCCACTCCCAGGCTGGTTAATTTGACTATTAATCTTTTGTGTGGGACTGTGTCAAATGCCTTGCTAAAGTCTAGGTAGGCCATGTCCACAGCCCCTCCCTAGTCTACTACTTTGGTCACCCAGTCAAAGAAATCTATTAGATTCGTCTGACATGACCTTCCCGGCTGTGAACCCATGCTGCCTTGGGTCCTGTGCTCCACTGGCCTCTAGGTACTCAACTATTCTTTCCTTCAGAAGTGACTCCATCACTTTCCCTACCACAGAGGTCAGACTGACAGGTCTGTAGTTTCCTGCCTCTGTCTTGGTCCCACTTTGTGAAGGGAATCACATCCGCCTTCCTCCAGTCCTCGGGTACCACACCATCCTCCATGATTTATTAAAAAGAGTAGCCAGTGGTTTCACTAGTTTCTCTTAATTCTTTTAGAATTCTGGGTGAATTCCATCAGGACCCATTGCTTTGTCCACCTTCAGTTTTAGGAGTTCTTGCACACCCTTTCTTCTGTGAAAGGACTGGGATCGACCCCTATCAGGAGTGCTTCTGTTAATTAGATTAGGCACTTCCTCCTCTTTAGAATACTGAGCAGAAATATTCGCTCAGTATTCCTGCTTTTTCACTGTCCCCCTCTGCCCACCCACCGTTCATTCTATTCAGCCTCACTATCCCTCTCTTTGTCTTTCTACGCTCTCTGATGTACCTATAAAAGGTTTTATCCCCCTTCTTAACTGAGTTGGCTATCTTTTCCTCAGTTTGGACCTTTGCTATTCTGACTTCCCTCCCTGCTTCCTTCTGCCTTAACTGGTACAGCTCTCTGTCCTGCTCCTTCTGTGTTTCCTTATACTTCCGGAATGCTATCTTTTCTTCTTGACTTTCACAGCCACCTCTTTTGAGAACCATAGTGGCTTTTTCTTTCATTTTGATTTGTTTATTTGCTTCACACAAAGGCTTGTTGCCTCTGTGATGGCAGTTTGATAATTCCCCATTGTTGCTCCACACTCCTTCTAGCCTGTTTGCTAGTGCTTTTCTGAGGCACTCTCCCATCTTGCCAAAGTCAGCCCTCCTAAAGTCCAGTACCCTCACTTTTGTATGGCTTGACTCTGTAGCTGAGTTTAACGTGAACCACACTGTTTGATGGTCACTTGTCCCCAGATGGCAACCACTTCTAGATCTGAGATCCTCTCACTGCCCCATTTGAGAGTACGAGTTCTAAGATTGCTTCCTCACGAGTGGGTTCCGAAACTAGATGTCTAATGCCTGCCACCTGTAGGGCATCAAGAATGGCCCTGCTCTTGGATGTGGCTGCAGCAAATGTGCTCCAGTTAACATCTGGCATATTCAGGTCTCCCATCAACAGTATCTCCCCTTTCTCTGCCATTCTAAGAATGCCTTCTATCATATCCTTGTCCATTCCTTCCCCTGACATGGGGGTCTGTACACAACCCCTGTGCGGATTGTGGTGCCCTTTCCAGTCTCCAAGGTGACCCACAGTGCCTCCTCTCCTCCCTGTTTTCTTTTGTTCAGTTGCTTTTATCCCTTCCTTTACATAGAGAGCTACTCCTCCCCCTCTTCTCCCATGCCTGTCTCTCCTGTAGGTTATGTACCCTGGTATGTTAACATCCCAGTCATGGTTCTCTGTGTACCATGTTTCTGTGACTGCTACGATATCCAGGCATCCCTCTTCCATTAAGGTAATCAGTTCAGGGAGCTTGTTGCCCAGACTACAGGCATTGGTACTCATTACCCTCCATTTCCTGATGGCCTTACTCCCTTTTGCCCCATCCCTGTCCTTCTTGCCTTTGTCACTTTCTCCATTTACCCCTGCCCTTCTCCCATAGAGACACCTCTATGTTGGTGTTTGCCACTTACTACCATGATTATTTGGGGGCTAGGATTTTCCTGCTCCTTTCCAGTGCCTCCCCTTGGCTAGTTTAAAAGCTTGCCAATGAAGCATTTAAACCTATCACCTATGATCCTGGTTCCCCTCCCAGACAGATGCAGCCCATCATGCCAGTATAGGCTTGCATCACTCCAGGTGGACCCCCAGTCCCCAATGAAGCCAAATCCCTGAGCTCCACACCAGTTTTTCAACCACTGATTGAATCCCATGGTGCAGAACACCCTAGCCTCTCCTATGCCATAGCTGGGTAGCACCTCCGAGAAGGTTACCGTGCATGCTACTTGACTAAGGCCCCTTCCCAATTCCACAAACTCTTCCTGCACTTCTCTAATCCCTTTCTTAGCCAGGTCATTTGTCCCTAGGTGGACAATAACATCCAACTCCTCCCTGTGCAGCTGCTCTGGCAATCCCTGAGGATTCGCTCCCTGTCCCTCAAGCCATGGTGCCAGGCAGGCGCCTCCCTCCTCTCCCTTCCTCCCCAGTTCTACCTTCCTAACAATGGAGTCCCCCACCAGGGTTGTTTCCTTCCCCTGCAGGGTCCCCTGCCACCCTCCTGTGGGTCTCCTTTGTGGAGGTTCCCAGCATCCTCCTTGGTCTCCACTGTGGGTGCCTCCATAGAGGAACCACACTTTGCCAGAATGGCATAGGAATTGTGGAGAGGTACAACTGGAGGGATGCACCTCTGTTCCACCACCCTCACCCTCCCTGACCCCACTGTGGTCCAACCACCTCTTTCTTGGCAACCTCTGAGGCAACGGCAGTGGCACTGGTGGTCCCTGGATGGAAGAGGAGGTCCCTCAAATCCTGGCCAACTCAGCCTGGAGATGAGCAACCTCCTCCCTCAGCCCAGAGAGGTGCCCCAGATGGGACAACACCGCATCCTCCAGAACATCTCCCGGAAGACTGCTGCTCCACAGCCACTGTACTGCACCACTCATCATGTCTTATTTCTGGCCCCTTAACTGTTTGCAATCCTTACTCTTTCCTCTGTTTTTCTCTCTCTCCTTACTTTCTGCCTGTGTGCCTTTAAGCTCCTGATTGTCCTGTTCTGAGACAAGAATATCCTATATTTCTCAGTAGACCACTTACTTGCTCAGAGGTAGACCTCCAGCAGCTAGAGGGGGCCGGAGAGCTACTCTTGCCCTTCTAGGATGGTGGGTCCTTGGTGGGTCTGTGATCACTCGCTTCCTGCCCCTAAACAGGAATTTCCTGTTGTCAGTCAAATCCTGTGCCTATAAAAATAGAACTAGCAAGTAAAAAACAAAAATCAATAAGAGCTGCAGAAAATATTTAATTTAAATACAGTAAATGGTTCACATAGATGAAGACTGGTAGCAAAAAAAAAAAACACCACTTCTCATCCAAGGCATGACTCTTCTGGGTTTGAATCCCACAGCCGTCTAGGAAAATACTGTGTGAACCTGAGCAAGTCATTTAACTTCCTTGTGCTCCAAAGTCACATCCAGAAACAAGCTTTGGCTTAGTCTGCTACTCCTGGTTAAACAATGTTCTCTTTCCCTTTCCCTTCATCAGGGAGAAGAACCAGTGGAAAAACTTCATTTATTTATAGTAATGCATCAAGGGAAAAGCACACAGTTATATGAGCTTACAAAGCAAGTAACATCTTGACTCAACCAAATGGTGTAATTGGACTCCAAAAATAATTATAACAATACTCCAATGTGTTAAAAAATATCATATTAAAAATGATTTATTAGTCACAGGTGTTACTTTACAAAGTCAAATATTGGCCCATACTAATCCACAGTGCAATCTCAATACACCTATTAAGACGCCTTGAAGGTCTGAAAGGCGTTTTTGCAAAATGAAATTTTTTATTATTATTATTAACAATGGTTGCTGAAAGAAAAGATGGAAGAGTGAAAAAAGTAATGATCAGAGTACAGGAAAAGTATTCTGTAACCCAAATAGAGACAAATGGCAGAGATTAAACAGTATATAGTATGGTTGCTGTTGTACATGTTCAGCACAAACCGCTGCAACAAAGTTGAGAGTTAAAAAGGGAGACAGACATATAACTGAGACTGAATGAAATAATGGGGAAGGGAAGTCAATACTTATATAAAGCATAAGTGGCTCTGGAGGGAGTATAGCTAAAGATACTAACAGAAGGAGGGGGGAGGAGATAAAGATGATAAATGCAAACTGGAAAATACAGTATATATGGAATTACAGTTTTAAAAGAAATGTTAATTAAGATAAAAAGGGCATAGCATGGTTGCTGCTACATATACCTGTATATTGCTACAATTAAAACAAATTCTAGCCAACGATGATACAGCTGTGGTGAGCTGCCAAATTACCAAAGTTACATGTGTGCATAGAAAAGTTTGAACAGCCTGGTGTAACTTTACCATTTTTTTTGGAGTTGTTTCACCAAATTTTCAACATGGCCTTTTTAGGACTCCACGTGATGTAGAGTGCCACTGCCATTTTGTTCACTTATCCTGAAAGGTGATTTTACAGAGTGACTGCACCATTCTGTGCCTCAGGTGCGAAAACACATTTTGGGCAGGATGTGAAAAATGAGAGATGCACTGTTAATAAGGAGGTGTGCAAAAATGGTAATGATTAAAATTTGGAGTGAAAATATTAAAAATTGGCAACGTTAGGAGCATGCATAGAAACTGTGCAATGCATGCTCGTAACAGAGTATTTCTTTGGAATTTTTTCACCAAATTTGCAACATGGGCTTTCTCCACCTCATAAATAGTGGCACTGTTGTTTCATAAATTGGTCCCAAAAGATGATTCTGTGCAGCAACCACAAAATCACCTTTCGGGATAGAGTCACAGAATGACAGTGACAGTGTTCACCAGGTGGGGTCCCTAGAATGCCATGCTGAACATTTGGGGCCAAAATTCTTAAAAATGGTTGATATATCAACATGAGCTGAAAATCCCATTGACAGCCATTATACCATGATTATCTTTGATTCTTCAGTTTGTGGCTTGGCTTTGAAGAGTCCAGAGAAGATGACAGCCCCAACCTTCGGAGGTAAGTATGGGGTAAGGGGAGGGTGAAGGGAGGTGGGTGCTCAGTGGGAGGGTGGGGTTGGAGGATGGGGGACAGGGGAAGCAATGAAGGCCATTTTCTTTTTTACAGGTAAAAAAAAAGATGTCGGTGGACAGTTTTCTTTATTTACAGGAAAAAAAACTGGGGCACACTAGGGTGGCTCTGTGCCACATGAGTTAGGGGTATGAAGGTACCCAACATGGGGATTGGGCACCCGATGTCAGTGTAGGGATGGGAATGGAGGGGAGGGAGGACAGCAGCAGTGGGAGGAAGCTAAAAAACATTAATTTGGGCACACTGGGATGGGTTCCCAGTGTGCCACATGAGTTGGGGGGTACATGATGCCGAAACGGGAATTGGGCACCCTGATGTTAGTGCGAGGATGGGGAATGGAGGGACCAGGGAGAACAGCAGCAGGAGGGAGGGAGCAGGAGGGTTTTATTTACTGCCATGGCTGAGACAGAATGGAGGGAGCAGGGAGGACAGCAGCAGTGGGAGGAGTGTCATCTGCAAGATGGCAGTGGCGATGCAACTGTGCATGTGCAACATTCTCATATGTGTAGTTGTGGTGACTGGCAATCTGCCATTCCCAAGATGGTGGCACCAGTGGAACTGTACATGTGTGTGAGTCACATACATGCACAGTTCTTATACCAGAATGTGGAAGTAACAGCCAAAATAGTGAGGCTGTTACTCCATAGTGGCCAACCGTGCTACCAGCTCTGTTGGACTTTTTGAAGGATACTTCCAAAAGTCCAACAGAAGTGTGGCACGATCGGCCATTTTCAGGCTACAGATCACAAAATGACTGTAGGCTCTGCCCACAGCTGTAAAAAATAGAGAAAAGACAGAGACAGAAGCATACTAGTATATTTAGGCTACTGTCATGGAGACCACCAGGGCTCCTTTCTCTGCAAACCTTTTCTAGGTTTTGCGAGAGGGAGCCATGATGTTCAACAAGGACTGTAAACCATATCTTCCCCAGATACAGTATATTTCTTTGGCAGATATGTAGCATATATATATATATGTTTCTGAGGCAAATATATAGATCATACATTGGCAATTTGGAAAGGCAATATAGAATGAGCAAAAAAAAAACAACTTTATCAATACAAATGAAATTGGTATAACATTTACTTGTACTCTAATACTGATCCAAGTTGCATAAATGTTCTGGATCTGGATTTTTAATCTAGGCCAGCACATTTTATTGAGACTGACACTTTTCATAAGCCAGCATCTGGTAACACACTTTTGTTGGCACAAAGTGCACACCCCTCTCATCTAAAATGAGGAATACCATTTGGATAGTTCCTAAGACTCTAAAGGGACTGTTCTACTGGTATAGCATTTGAGGAACAGACTTCTGACCTTAGACAGTATCTTCTTGATAGAGGCTATCCCCCATGAATACATGATGAAGCATTGAATAAGACTTGGGATAAGGACTGGGGTACTCTTGGCATATTAAATCATGCAACCAGGTGCCCAACCAGAGAGTTAATCTGATTTTAGATACAGTCACGTTTCCCCACAAGAGGTTAGCATTATCAACCACAATTGGCTTCTGCTACAGATGGACAGAGACCTCCATGATCCACTGATCCACCAAGAGTATCAAATAAAAGGGGTAGAAATCTTGGTGACATTTTGATAGACGGTCCTTAAGCAAAAGAACAACACCATCACATATCCCATGATTACCCCTAGCACCAGTTGGTAGCCATATATGTGGGCACTGCAACATTTGCTGCTGCTGTCTACCTGGTGACATTTTTATACATCCCACCCTCTGTAAGACAGTGGATATTAGGCGGTTTATTACAGTGCTGCACTTGCAGCACAGGCTTTGTTATTTATGTAATGATGTGTTCCTGTCCAAAAGTCTGTTGGACACACCACTCGCCAAGTAAGAAAACACATACAAGAACATGTATGTTTCATTCTTTGAGAATTACCAGATACATTACTGGGGGTCCACTTTGCACATTATCACCATGGGGATCCAACCCATATGCAATTTATGGGTCTTGAGCATACAGTATTTTGGCTTCACCAAAGGGAAGGGACAGAGTAAAAAGATTTCTCCAACATGAGGCCTAATGAATTTACGCACTTAAGGCTCTGGCTTCCCAAGGATTCAATGGCATGATTGATATTCTGCCCTTTTCAATAAGGTTTTTGATTTGTTACAAAAAATTGACCATATGTTGGAATAGGAAGATCTGCTGTATACTGTGTTTATTACAATGATGCATTTTTTACAACTATATGTATTTTGTATGTTTGCAGATTCAGCAAGATCATCTTTATTAGCATAATTTCCACATTTTTACAAGTATTTTTATGTTTGCTTGCACGCATGTGCAAGAAACATAGTGCCATCATCCGAGTTTTCGGAGGTGTGGCAACCCTCTTCCAATTCAGTCAGTGTGTTTGCAGGCGCGGCCGCAGTTCTCCAATGCCTGCTCGAGCTGTCTATGACAGCAGTCCAAAATGCAGTGGCATACAGTTGAAAGGGAGCTATGCTTCAGTGAGCAGCGATAAGATATCGCTTGCTTGTCACGCGTTCCTACACACACACACACACACACACACCGCGCCGCATACTAGATGCTCACCCCCCACACACATTGTGTAGCCGACAGGGTGCCCAATCCCACGTCGGCTGTGCTGCGCCCAACAAAACAGAGTTCTATATGCCGCTGGGTGCCACCCCAGCGTGGCTACATCGTATAACCGACGGAGGTGCCCAATCCTTGTTGGCTCACTGATTTCTCCCAGAGTACAGGTGCCACGCTGGAAGCCCACCCCAGCATGGCAACACATGCTATCACCAATGGGGTGCCCAATCCCGTTGGCTCACGCTCCCACCAGCCGCCCTTGTGCCCACGCTGAGCCCATCCCAGCATAGCAAGCGTCCTTGTCGTCGTCATTTAAAAAAAATAAAAAAAAACACCTGAAACTCAAAAGCGGTCCCTGCAGTCTCTGCCCCCACCGCACCCACCCTGCACACCTGCCTCCCACCCCCCACCCCATACTTGCTCCGGACTCCGGTGCAGCGATCTTGATGGACCGGGAACACGTCTGCACTCTTCAAAGCCGACCGCGAACTGAGGAAATGCCGGTAAGCTGTATAATGGGATAGATAGGGTTTTTTCAACTTTGCTGCATATCTCAGGCATTTTTTGGAATTTTTGGACCAAATTTTCAACATGGGGTTTTTGGGACCCCTTCTCATGAATGATCTCACTGCCATGGCATTAATCGGCCCCGAAGGGTGATTTCGCAGTCAGTGCGTGAAATCACCTTTTGGGACCGAGTAACAAAATGACACTGCCACTGTTCATAAGGTGGGATCTCAAAAAGACTATGTTGAAAATTTAGTGGAAAAATTCCTAAAAATGACTGTTTTACTAGCGTGCATTGCGCAGTTCCTAAGCATGCTCGTAAGTTCGCGAATTTTCAATATTCTCACTCCAGATTTTCAACATTGCCATTTTACCACACCTCCTTATGAGCAGTACAGCTGTCATTTTTCACATCTTGCCCAACACGTGTTTCCGACCAGGTAGCGCACAATGGCACAGTCGGTGTGCAAAATCAATGTATAGGACACATTAAGAAAATCACAGTGACACTGTTAATGAGCAGAGGTCTTTAAATGACTATATTGAAAATTTGGTGAAAAAATTCCTAAAAATGACTGTTTTACGAGCGCGCGTTGCGCAGTTCCTACGCACGCTCGTAAGTTTGTGAATTTTCAATATTTTCACTCCAGATTTTCAACATTGCTATTTTATTACACTTCCTTATGAGCAGTGCAGCTGTCATTTTTTACATCTTGCCCAAAATGTGTTTCTGCCCATGTAGCGCACAATGGTGCAGTCGGTGTGCGCAAGCAAATGTTTGGGACAGATTAAGAAAATCACAGTTATACTGTTAATGAGCAGAGGTCTTAAAATGGCTATGTTGAAAATTTGGTGACAAAAGTCCATAAAATGACTGTGTTACGAGTGAGCATTGTGCAGTTTCCACGCACCCTCGTAAGTTCATGACTTTGTAATATTTTCAGTCCAGATTTTCACCAGTGGTGTTTTTCCACACTTCCTTATGAACAGTACAGCTGTCATTTTTCACAACATAGCCAAAATGTGTTTTCACACTTTCAGCGCAGAGATGTGTGGTCATTGTGGGAAATCATTGTTCGGGACAGATAAAGAAAATCACAGTGACACTGTTCATGATCGGAGGTCCCAAAATGCCTGTGTTGACAATCTGCTGTAAAAAATCCACAAACTAATTACATTACGGGTGTGCATTGCACAGTTTCTAAGCACGCTCGTGATTTCACCAGTTTTTTTAATATTTTTACTGCAGATTTGCAACATTGCCATTTTTTACACCTCTTAATGAACAGTACAGCTGTCATTTTTCACATCCTGTTCGGAATGTGTTTTTATACCTGTGGTGCTAAATGCAGTGGTCGTTGTGGTCATTGTGCATAAGCAGCTTTCGGCTAACAAACTGATATTGCCACTGTTCATGAGGTGGGGTCACAAAAAAACCATGTTGAAAATTAGGAGTGAAAATACCAACGAATGCCTGAGGTGTTAGGGTTTCCATCCATAACGCCCCACCCTGTAGAGAATGACAGGCATCAGGGGTGTGACTTGGGATTCTTGCCTGTAATGCTCATACCATTCCCGCCCTGCAGCCAGTGAGAGGCATCAGGTATGCCTTGGACTTTTCAGCCCCAAAGTTCACCCCATTCTCTATCTCCTCCTATCACGTGTTCCTGATGGAATGGGGTGCGCATAAGACAATGGCCCATGGCACACCGTGACACTCGTCAGTGTGTCAGTGTCTGCAGGGTGGGGGTGTGGTGAAATGGCGTGGCTTATGCCTGATGACCCAAAGGCACACCCCAATGCCTGTCACTCTCTGTAGGGTGGTGGTGGGTTGGCTTCAGTTCAATACTTCACTGCCATTTCTGTTATGCAGCTCTGTAACTTCTACACTACACTACCAATGCCAGCAAGCAAACATTCAGCATTGACAAATGCTTGTTAATATTGTACTACTCCATTCCCTGTTGCTTTTGTTATTTTCTGCTGGACATTATTTACTTTTTTTGTTGTTAGTTGTTTAACCAGGACTAGCACAGTAAGTTTTTTCACCGGTGCAACCTGGGAGCACAGGGAAGTTAAGTGACTTGCTCAGGGTCACATAGTCTGCAAGTGGAAGCTGTGAGATTCAAACCCAGGTCTGGTTTGCTGGATGTCAGCAGATTTGCAGCTCAGAGCATTAAACCACCACACTATTCTGCCTCCCTCAATTTATTTTTGTCTGATTAGAGACTAAATATATTTATATGTTTGTATGCTTCTGCCCCTATCTTTTTCTCTATTTCTATTTTACTGTCTATGTCCCAGTTTTATTGTAGCAGATTGATTTCCATTTATGTAGCAGCAACCATGTTATGCCCTTTTGGTCTTAATTAGCATTTCTTCTAAAACTGGGTAATTCTGTATTTTCTGTATTTTTCAGGTTTCCATCTATCATGATATTTTAGCTCCTTTCTACCTCTTCCAGTTAGTAACCATAACTATACTTCCCCTAGAGCCACTTATGCTTAATATGTAAGTACTGGCTTCCCCTCCCCCCAATTTTTCCATTCAGTCTGTTATACGTCTGTCTCTCTTTCTAACTCTCAGCTTAATTGCAGGGGTTACTTGCTTTGTAAATTGGTGTAACTGTGTACTATACCTTTGATGCGTTACTATAAATACATTACTTCTTTTTCCTCTGCCTCTGCTTTCCTGACAAAACATCACACCTCGAAAAAGAAGCAGTGTTTTTTTTTTTTATTTTGCACCCACTCTTCATCTATGTCAGCCATTTATTTAAGTTAAACATTTTCTGCAGGCACTCTTGATTTTTGTATTTTACTTTTTCATGTCCTCTGAGTAGAGATGCAGCGAATTTAAATTCTGCCGGCGAAGTGAACGCGAAGTGGGCACTGCAAAGTGCTCACTCCGCCTTGTCATTACCACTTTGCCTTAAGGCAGAATGGCAACGTGAAATAAGGCAAAGTCATTGTTTTTAATTAACTTTGCATTCCTCATTATGATTCTAAGTGATCCACTTGGTGTTTCAGATTTGGCAGCCCCCCCCCACACACATCACATGGCTTACAGTACTGTAAGTCACATGCTCTTTAGCCAGGCAGGAAGGAAGGAAGTCATACAAGCAGGCACTTTCACTTTCTCCTGTGCAGATGGAGAGAGAAGAGTGTGTTTTGTGACTGTTGATACTTTGAGATCAGAGCGAGGAGGAGATTTAAACTTTGATTTAGACCCAACAGCTTTTTTAAAAGCTACATTTCTTTGTCTTTTCTGTACTCTTTTTTAATTAATTTGTTCTTTCTGTAAATTTTATTTTTCTTACCTTTATAAGTAGTTAGTTGTTTGTCTGTGTGACTGTGTGTGTGTGTGTGTGTTGTGTGACAGTGTGAGCAGTGATTGCTCAGGCTGAGGAAGCACAGTAGGAGAGATGGAACAGGGTGAGGAAATGTCTGGGGTGGGGGCAGCTCTGGGAAAGTGCAGTAGTGGTAAGTGTTGTACCATATGCATGTGTGGGGGGCATGGGCGACAATTCCTGTTGGACTGCTCGAAACTTGTGAGCCCCCCGCCTGGAAGCAGGACCAGCAGCACCTACTTACTCTGAGGCAGCTGAACCACCACCACCAAGTCCAGCACCAGGTCCTCTGGAGCAGGTTGTGCCTGTTTCCCTGGGCCCAGGAGTGGATCCCGTCCCTGTTCAGCACCATGACCAGCCACCTGCTAGTTCATCTGGCCCTCCCCTGCCTGTGCCTGGTCCTTCCCACACCTCCATTGTTTGGCAGTTTTTTGACTATGTTGGGGGGGACAGCAGTGTGGTCAATTGAGGTGGAGGTGCACCGTGTCCCCCGGGTGACTCACCTGGGGACTTGGGGCCAATGCACCCATATGCTCAATCACAACCAGTTGGAGTGGCAGGCTGCCACAGAACAGACCATGCCTGCACCTGCTGGCCATTCTGTGGCAGAGGGTGCAGGTGTGCATGTCAGCATCCCTAAGAAGAGGAGGGTCACAGCAGCACCTGCTGCTCCACCAGCACCAGCACCCCCACCCCCACCACCACAAGCAGGTCAGTCTGTAGAACATGTGGACCCCAGAGAACTGCGTGTAACACAGGCTGACTTGGCAGTTCTCTGGAGTGCTGTCGAGGAGAACGAGAGGGTGAGTGCTGTGGAGCAGCAGCTGGATCGCATAGAGGGACATCAGCTGGAAATTATGTCCATGCTGGAACTGCTGCTGGATCACCATGGGATACCACATTAGTTTTGTTTCCTCACACCATGTGCCCCCCCCACACCTTCCTTGCTGTGTCATAAAATGTATTCCTCCACCATCCCTGACTCTTGCATGTAATTATGCCCTTTTTTTGTTGTCTTCCGTATGTGTGACACTTTGTATTCTGGCCCCTCTTCCTTCGGTTAAGTGTCTGTGTATGTGTGTCAAGTGTGTGTGTGTGTATGTGTGTGTGTGTGTGTGTGTGTGTTGTTTTGGTGCCTCATTTTTCTGCATGCTGAAAATGCATCTGTCTTGTGTCCAGAGAACTGACAAGTTGTAACAAATTGAAATGTGAGCATTACAGCACAAAGTACCCCAGAATTAATGGCGCACTCAGTGATGCGCGCAGTGGTTACACAGAGTCCCCAGATTTTTTCTGTATGCCCAAAATGCATCTGTCTTGTGTTCAGAAAATTGACAAGTGGTAAGGAAGTGAAATGTGAGCATTACAGCACATACAAAGTCCCCCAAAATTAATGGCGCACTCAGTCATGCACGCAGTGGTCACATAGAGCCCCCAGATTTTTTCTGCATGCCCAAAATTCATCTGTCTTGTGTCCAGAAAATTGACAAGTGGTAAGGAAGTGAAATGTGAGCATTACAGCACATACAAAGTCCCCCAAAATTAATGGCGCACTCAGTCATGCACGCAGTGGTCACATAGAGCCCCCAGATTTTTTCTGCATGCCCAAAATTCATCTGTCTTGTGTCCAGAAAATTAGCAAGTGGTAACACAGTGAAAATGTGTGCGTTATAACATATAAAAAGTTCCCCAGAATAAAATGATGATCGTGAGCGAACTGTTGCTAGTCCAATGTGTGCTGCGATTTCAGCAAATGCAATGTGATCATCTCAACCAGATTGAAGGGTGCCCTTTGTCTGTACACTAATAGTAGCCTTGGTGAGTTGATATTTATAGATATATATATTTGTGTACTTTGTAGGTGGGGGGTTGACATGGACATGGACATGTACTGATTGTATTGTTTTGTATCACAGGTCACAGATACTGTTGGTGTGCACATTCCTGTGCTTGATGAGAACTTTTTGAGTAGAAATTTGAAATGGATAACTCTCAAGCAAATGAAGGTAAGTATTTTTTGGGGGGATGCATATTTGCAGGTTTGTCTCTAATGGTTTCTTATTTGGTTACTTCTTCACAGATTTCATCTGCATCCTTCTCGAGCCTGGTTGTTAATGATGGTCATGGTCATCAAATGAAAAGACTTCTACATGTTGCATGTCTGCCTCAGCCCGGGGGGGGGGGGGCTGATGTTGAAGAACTTCATTGGATAAGGCCACTTTGACACAACAACAAAGCATCTGGAAGTTTCCTATAAAAGGAAATGAATGACTTCTTACAACTTGATTGTAATTTGTCCCTCCCTGGTTCTCAATCTCAAGTCAAGTTACATTTCAAAACCACATCTTGTCAAGTAACACAACCTGTGTGCAACTTTTTCAATGCTGTCATGGTCATGGCTGCACAGCTGCAAGTTCAGAATACAGTGCATGATATCTTACAGAAATAGTTTTGGTGATGTACACGTGTCATCTAGTTTATGAATCGCCCTCAGTCGCATTTGCTGCAGTCTTTAAAAAAAAAAAAATTGAACAAATGAAATAAAATCCTGATACTTGCCTGTATGGATTTCAAATGGATATTCCATAGCTTCCTTTGTGCACTACAGCTGCAGTATTCTTCATACCGACTTTCAGCGAAGGAGAGTTTTTTTGTTAACCTGTAAAAAAAACAAAATAAGTTTACTGTATGTGTTTGACCATTGCGGCTCAGAAAAGCTACAGAAAACAAAACATACAACTAAAGGAAATGAAACAGCATAACAAACATGAGTACACATACTCACTTTATAGTTTAAATATTAAGAAGCTTTGTGCCTGTGGCTGATGGATGTGGTCTCCTGTTCAACTCCCTCTGCCTTGGCATGTTAAATGTAAATGTGATGGGAAATATTGTCTGAATGACACTGGTGGTGGGTGCTGGACTGGTGGTGATAGCTGCAGCACATGATGGCATTCTCTGTTATATCTTCCTGCATCTGGTGGTGGTTGCAGTGGCTAACAGCAGTCCCAGTGGTGGTGGTCTGGGGGGGTGGACAAACTCATGCTCAGTGGTGGCAGTTGCTAAAATCTGTCTCTGTGGTGGTGGTCCAAGGGGTAGACAAAGTAATTCTTTGTGGTGGCAGTGGCTAACATTAGTCCTGGTGGTGGTGGTGGTGGTCTGACTCCAATGGGGCACACCACCTTTTAACAACTTCAGTTAAAACCTGCCAACGTTAACCACATCATCATCCTCATAAAGAAAATTGCCCTCACAGTCATCTATGTCTGAAGTCTGACAACCGGGAAATTCTTTCTCCATTGTGTCGTCATCTATGTCAGTGGTGGGCCGTTTCATGCTGCCACTGGCAGTGCCATCAGGATGGTCCATTTCTACATATCCAATACAACCATGACTAGGCCTGGGTAGGAATACTGAAGTTGCAGTCTGTGCTGGTATGTGCCTCTCATTCATTTTTATGAATGTTAGCAAACTATCATTTACAGGACAGAGGTTTGTCCGACGATCCCTGACTATTGCACCTGCTGAGCTGAATACCCTCTCGACACTTACACTTGGGGGTGGGCATGTGAGGTACTTCAGTGCCACTGTAGTCAGCTCTGGCCATTCACTGACCTTTCCACTCCAGTACACAGGTACTAAGTCCAGTGGTTGATGTATCATCCTGTTCTCAGGAATCATTTATTTCACAAATCCCCACTTGGGACAAAGCCTCCCAAAGTGTGTTGACGCCAACCACTTTGTATGACAGACCACCTGGAACTGCAGTCCCCTTCCCCTTGCAGGATACGCTTGATGGTCCTCCAGCTACACCTTCAGCTGGATTATGCTGCTGAGGTTTGCTGACCTTGGCATGTGACTTCTGTGCCCCATGAACCAAGTGCACCAGTTGGCCACTGATATTTTTTACCTGTTCAGGCCCTCCCTCCAGTGCTGATGCAATTCCACGTTTGTATCATGCATCCAGCATTATTGCTATGGCAAAGTTGTCACTATGCTAGATGCTCAAAATGTGGAGATTCTGGTTGAATACTGTCAGCATGTGTTGCAGCAACATAATGCTTGCACTGTCTCCAGAAACATCAAAGCCATGCTGTACATTCACCAATGTCTGCATCAGCACCTGCAGCAGTGGAATTGATTGGCTAATGGAGGCATACTTGCCACTCACTGCCTTTGTGGCATATTCAAATGGCCGCAAAATTGTTATTACAGAGTCCATGAGGTGCCACTGTTCAGTTGTCACAGACATGGAGGCCCCGGAACTGTCACGGCTAGTGGACATCACAAGATATTCTGAGATGGCTTTGTATTGTTCACACAACCTCTCTGCCATGTATAAAGTGGAGTTCCATTGGTTGACAACTTCCAGCTTCAAGCGGTGCTGAGGGAGGCTGTTTTGCATCTGCAACTGCCGCAGTTAGTCACGGGTCTTTGCAGATCGTGAAAAGTGAGAGCAGATATGGCGTGCAATGGTCAGCACTTCCTTTACATCAGGGTGCTGCAGAAACTCCTGCTCCACAAGATTTAAACAATGGGCCATACATGGAACACAAAAAAAAACACCATTTGTGATGCATTTTTCCACATTTGACCCATTGTCACTTGCTATGAACCCAGCTCTCAGGGACAGGGGGTTCAGCCACTTGTCAATTTCAGTCAGTACAACATCCAACATGTTTTAACCAGTTTGTGAACAGGTCATATTGTGCATAGCAATCATTGCATGCTGTTGAATTCCTGGAAGATTGCTACCATGACAATCCACCTTACTGCACTGATTATTTACACTACCAATGTCACAAACAGCCCCTGTCACCTGCGCCCAGTGTGCAGTTATACACAAATATGAACTCCCCGCTGTTTTGCCACTTGTCCACATATCCATACTTAAATGGATGAATGGAAAGAGGGAATGTTGAAGGGCATGTCTTACTGAGTCGGACACAGTACAGAACAACTTTAGAACAGCACGGGTAGAAAAGTATGTCCTGGATGTGTCTTTCCATTTTGGACATGCACATGCAGAAAACTGCCGGAACCCAGAATTCTCCACAAAGGAAAAGGGCAAAAGATCAATTGCCAGCATTTCAGCTACAGCAGCATTAAGTTCACGTGACACTGTATGATTGGGGGGGGGGGTACTTCAGCTTATGTGCAAAAACACTCTGTAACGTAGTCTGACTTAAATGTTTTACATGGGGTGTGATGCCAAATGGTTCTGCTCTGTGATGAATGGCATTGGCAGGGTCGGAGTGTGGACATTTGATAAAACCAGTTGCACAGGTTATAATGACTAACACAGAAATGCAGTTATTTTGCCAGATTTGCCAACCGGGGTTGATGTACCACTTGCACTAGACATACTGCATTCATCACCACCATCGAAAGTGCTACTCTCACCAGCACTGGACAACACTTCAAAATCATTATGCTCCTCCACCTCATCATGCCTTTTGTAATCCTCTGCTTTTATTTCCTCACTACTGCACGTGTTTAATTTCCTACAGGACTTAACACTCATGGAAGGGGATAACATGCTCATTAAGGTTGCTGACGAGGGTAAACGCCCTACTGTGGTATTATCTGCCATCTTGTGCTGGGTCCACAGTGCCATGTGCCTATTCTTATGATGTGTATGCTGTCCTCCTGTGCCCAGATGGCTCCACTTTTTACCTCGACTCACATGCACATGGCAAATCTGGCAGATTACAACTCACTCATCATTTGCATCTTGAACAAAAAAATCCCAAACAAGGGATTGTGATGCTCTACTTTTAACATGTCCATGCTGCTGCTTATTGAACTCCATTATTTTAAACACTGAAGTGGGGGCGGGAGACAGCGTGATGTTTGGGCACTGCACACCTGGACTGCAACTGACCACCACGACTACCTATCATTATTACTGGGTCATCATCAACATCAACTGAAACTGGTAAATCACAAGTTTTTATGGGGGGGGATTAATGCAACTAGACTCAGACACAGCCACCTTGAATTTCTTTTAGTCCGGTTCCCAAATGGGGTCAGTTACATCATCATCATATTCATCAACATCACACACATCCACATCTTCTGCTTGGATGATGGCATGTGGACTGCATGTTGAACCACAGCAACATCATCGTCATCATCATCACATTCATCATCACCATCAACACCACCACCATCACCTGATATTTTTTTACCACACTGTGAATCACTGCATGGAAAATGCGTGACATGAAGTGCGGTGGATGAAATATCACATTGTATGCTATCATTGACATGATTATCAGAATCCTCAGGTTCAGTTACTGGGATGTTACTGAGAAGTATGACATCATCTACACTGCCATTCACTTGCACTGCTTCACACTCCACTACATTTTTGGATATGGTACACTGGTCAGAATTCGAACTTGAGGCAGCAGTACTCATACTACCACCACCAGCAATTGCACTAACACCACCGGCTGGGAAAACATCATCTCCTCCATCTGTGAGTGAAGCTACTGATTGGGCTGTAAAAAACATTGCCGGAGAAATACTGTTCCTCACATCAGTAATGCACTTCTGTGTCTGCGTACTAACACGCCCACAGACTGTCTTACTAGCAACAGTGCCATGGCGATGGCGAGACCCAGCTTTGCTTACACATCTCTTTGTGGGTATTTTGGGTGATCAACAACAATATTCTAAACAAAATTAGATTTTGGTATGTTCACTCTCTGATTGGGAGGATGCTGGATGTGAAGCTAAAAAAAAACTGTGGCTTCAGCAACAGATAGAGACAGTCACCATAAATTCACAAGTGAAAACACCTTCAGTAACCAATGGTGCTGAGGTCAAAACAATCCAATCTGGAAAAATTGCTTTTGCTGCTGGGGTGGGGGAGCACTGACTGCAGAGTTTTATGGCAGTACAAGCAGCAAAACAAAGAACAGATACCACGATGGCAGTACAAAATCAGGCAGCTGCAGTGGATAGCGGGTTTACACTGCTCCGCCTGCAATTACACTGTGGCACAATAAAAGGTGTATTATTTGATGTCAAGCAACACCACACACACACACACACACACACACACACACACAGAACAGCTTGTCTACAATGGTGAATGAGTAATGCGTAGCAAATTGATAAGTTCAGTAATATGCCACGTATTCTAAACAACCTGAAATTATGAACTGCTGCACCAGATCCACACAACACACAATCAGCAAGAAAATTTCAACAATTACTGACAATATTACTGTGTGTACAATAACACAGTTATATAACAAAAATATAACCAAAAAGCAAAGAAATCCCTATTTCTCCAACTTAAATCTACCTACACCACAGATACACCCCTCCCCAAAGCACACTTTCATTGTCTTTTACTACATACACTCAATGTTGTACATTAACATTCAAAATCAACAAACAGACAAAAATGCTCAATGATATGAGCACAGGAGGGTTTCCTACAATCGATGAACTAAAGTTTGAGCCCCCAAAAAACCTAAAATATGCTTTTTTTAACAGCTTTTAGAAGGTTTGAATCAGATAGCTCTCAGAGCACACTGTCTCCTACAGTTTCCCACACACACTACCCCGAACTGAGGCTGTGCAGATCAATATAGAGCCCATGTGACCTCAAATCCAATGAATTACTGCAAAATTCACCTTTGGAGCTTAAAAACAAGGTGAAGTGAGGTGAAGTGCATTGTTCTCAATGCACTTCGCCTTACAATTTGGTGGAGTAGTGGTCTGGGAAGGCGGAGTAATGCAAAATCATTGTTTTCAATGGACTTCGTGTTACTCATTATAACACAAAGTACTCCGCTTCACATGGCGGAGTACTCCAAGAATCTGCCTTTACTCCACTAATCACTTCACGGAGCGTAGTGATCCCACTTTGCCCACCACTACCTCTGAGTACGTGGAGTACATTATACACTGTGTTATGGTGTGAACTCAAAATGGGCATGCAAATGTCCACTTAGTGCCATGCATGCACAATGGGCTCATTAGCATAGTAGGGCTGACTATGGTCCATAGGAACAATGACATTATCGTATTTGTGCAGTGCTGTCTCTAGTGGACTCCTCTATGAGCCATATTCAGCCCTGGTCTATGTCAGCACAGCACATAGTCAATGCACTGCACTAGCATGGCCCCATATTTGGACAGTTAGCACATTCCATTGGATCATGCTAACTGTATGAATATTGTTCATGGCTGGCCATACACTACAGTATGTGCTGCACATCATTGCTTTCTGTGCAGCACTAGGGCTCTGAATATGGGGGCCAGTGGCCTATATGGACTTGCATAAAATGCATCAAATCCAAACTTTCATTTAATCTTTTCGGTATCTTGCTATCCATCAGAAAAAAATCCATTATGTTTCAAGTTGCAGAACTCTTTTAATTCTGTCACCTTCTCTTTTGAAAGATGACATGTGATCAATTCCCATGGCTCTCAAACGTCATGGGTCAGAATTATGATTTTCAGCAAAACAATGTACCAAAGCTTTTTCCATATCTGAATGGATCATATATCCCAGTTGTTGATGCATTTTCCCTGTGAATTTTTGAACAGTCATTCCTATTTAAACAAGAGAACATTAGCACCATGCAGCATATACAACAAAATATGTATTACAATTAATAAAATGTCAAACTTCTATTGATCTGGCATCATCTCTAGGATTTTTGAATATTTTTTCCTTTTAAACAGCATCTAAAATGCTGCTGTTTTTACATTAAGCAAATTCTTTAAGTAGTGTTTTCAGCCACAGGGAATTTTTCCATTTGGGGGGTTCATAATGACTGGAAGTTACCATATCTACAATATTAAATTCCATGGAGAATGTTACTCTTGGGCTATCCAAAACAACTTCCAGGACACTGTCATCACTTTTTTAAACTTTGCAGTGCTTTTTAATTATCCCACCCATTTTTGTTGATATGTTATTGAATTCCATGCAGAATGTTATTGTTCACTACTTTCTGTGGTCCTATTTTTGGGAATCAATAATGTATGTCATACTGTGTTATCATACTTGTTCAAGGACGGGAGAAGGCATTCATGCCCATTAATTCCATCCACCTGCAGCAGCAGGTCCAACTAGTCCCTTCATCTAATAGAAAAGTATTAAGTCTCCTCTTGAATGTATCCAAGCTTTGACTTTCCATTGTATTCTGAGGCAGATGATTCTACAACCTACCAGTTCTTTGAAAAAAGAAATTATATATCCCATTTTTAACCACAGTATCCAACTTTATTTGGAGTTTATGTGCTCTCAAACCCTCAGGCTTTTCCTGGATTAACAACCCTCAACTCATCTATCAGATCTGCCTCCTGCATGATTTTGTACATTACTAAAAATGTCCTCTGATTGTTCTCATTCTTTCATTTTCCTTGGCCTTTATATAGGCTTGTTTAAGATTTGCAAACTATAACCTCTTTCCAAAAGTCTTCCTTTTATTTCTTCTGCCTGCATTTCAAAATAGACCTATATACTGCAATTTATTTTTAATCTGAGAAATTGACTGTAAGGAATTGAGGAAAATAAGTTTGGCTGGTGTGCATTATTTGCCTGTAAGGTACTGTTGGTTGCCATCTTTTTATGGAAGCCTTTGATTTCTATACAGTGGCCACTATTTCCTTCAAGAGTCAAATCCAGAAAATTCACTGTTTTTGTATCTCATTCTGCTGTAAATTTTAAATTGACCCTATTATTACTTAAATAATCAATGGATGACTGTATCCTCTCTCTTTCTCTCTCTCATACACCTTTCTATACACATAGGACATTGTCAATGTAACATTTCTATAGGACAATGACTTGTGCATACAGATTGGTTTCCCCTTCAAGTATGGTCTTCTCTTCCTAAGCTGCTGTATTCAAGTTTACATGTGAGGGGGCCAGTGAGGACCCCACTGCCATCCCCTGCATTTGCAGATAATAGTCTTTTTTTGAACAGGAAAACATGGGTGAGGACATATTCCAAACCCTGTTTGATGAAAGTGTTTTGCATCTTTAGACTGGTCATATTGCATGCAGTGCCAGAATTCCTCATCATACTCCAGCCAGCCTGCACCACCTTTGCACATGTGGCACACATGAGCTTGTTAGTTAAACAGGTCAGCCCTCTTTTTCAGGGGCTGTCTATAATATTGTGCTGGTGAATACCATAAAGTCTGCTAGCTTGTTATCAAAAGTCTTCTCCATCCTGACCATCTTTTTGACATGGTCTTTCTTTTTATCTTTGCTTCCTTTGTCTGGTTATGTATGGAAAACATACCTACATATTCATGACTGTGAATCTGCTAGTGGACCTTGTCAGTCAAGTAAGAGCTCAATGGTTGTAGCATACTGATTTAATGCCCCAGGGCTAGAGGTACTCTTGCCTGTACTTGCCCACTACCTCCTAACCATATTACCACCATGGTCACACCTGTATCCTGCTACTGAGTTGGATTGATGCTGTGAGGTCCACCATTGCCTCCATTAACCTATCCAGCTTTTCATCAGGGTTGAAAGTCCCTACGGTTTCCAGACACTTTTGGGGGGAAGGTGGCTGGACTGGATCTATTTAAGCTGGTCCCAGTGGGGGGGGGTGGGTATCTGTACCTCTTCCACATTTGACTCAGCATCCTCCCAGCCGGAGGTTCCCTTCACCTTACCAATGGGCTGAGCTGGCAGGGAAACCACTTAGGGAGCCTCTCCAAAGACCCACAGCACCATGTTTCTGAATTCATCCTAATTCAATTCGATAACCCCTGAATTTAGCTTACCTCATTCTCATGATGTCACCTACCTTGCTTGGCAGGGCTGCTGGCTCATTTGATGGCCACTTCCATTTCCCAGGCACTGAGTTCTCCTCTGGCACAGTGGTCCCCACCAAACACAAATCCAACCATGCACAGCCTTTTTCAGCATTCATGGCCCTCAGCTGGGCTTCAAGTTCTGTGGTCTTTGTCAACTTGTAGGATGCTGTCTTAATCTTTTTGATGAGCATCTTGCACTGCAACCACTGAAACAGCAAAAACGACTGCCTCAAAAAGAAAATAATGTTAATAACATTGCCAAGATCAGTAATCTAGGCTCCTAAGGGGAGGGCCTTGTCATGGCAGCCTGGCTTTCTACTAACGCCTTCCCTATTCACCAGGTGAGTATACGTCTGATCATTAAGTTCTTTTTGGTATTATATATGTATATATATATTTTATTTAAAATACTACTCTCAGGACAAATTTGAGGGGAAGGGGATGTAGGGCCCATATTGTAACATTCAATATGTAATTTCTCTGATCCCAAATCATGGGACACAACATTCTGGATCTGTGACCTGCCCTTCTCTGCACTTCCCCCATTCGAGCAGGAATTGCAATGAGTCATTATAACAATACCCAGCTAACAGTTATATCCTAGTCTAGTGAATGCATGCTCAAGAGGAGTTGAATAAAGCCAAATCATAGTGTTCTGTAAGGAACAATGATTCCATGTAGTGCGGTTAGCACAATAGTTTCCTTAAATAACAGATACACTTGGGACAGATACCAGCAACAGGGGAACAATCAAAGTGTATAACATTGTTATCCTGACCCCATTGCCTCATTTACAACTGCGACAGGAAGGCACCATGACGCTCCTAGCATCTGCACAGCACAGCATCTCCTTTAATTTATGAAACACAGCATCATTCAAACCAGAGCTATTTATTTGCTTTGTGTTGGATCAAAACCCACTTCTGATGTCTGTTTGTTTATTTATAATCCTTGTTGACTATCAAAAACACAAACCGCCCCCCAAAGAAATGTGCAGTTGGTTCTGATCACAATGAAAAAGGCTCCAGTGCTTTACTCCAGTGGTCATAATTAATTCATTTCGGAACAGAAACAGGCACAGTGGTGCGGCTTGAACTCTGAGGTGGCTAGTGTACCGATTTGACTGACAACATTAAATGTAACCCCTCCATTTTCCCTTTTCTGTAAGGATGGTTTTCCTACTTATTCCATTCTTAATTTCCAACTCAATTCTTGGCTGAGCCAAACCTTAGTTCTGATAGGGGAGGGTGGTGGGTTGCCATGGCTAGGTGACACAGCTGGCTTGCCACATGGTGGCCAGTGTGTAGTGTTTCCTGCAACCCAGGGGGTTTTCCTCTTGAGTATTTAATACGGTGTGTCATGTTTTATTATGGCTGGTTAAAGGAATGTGTAGGCAGGTCTCCTGAATTACTATGCTCCATGGTAGCACATCAGGAACCTGGAGGCACCCACCCACTAACTACTTGCAATGGGGTCCAGCTTGATGTGGGCCCTGGAACATGTTGCAACTCAAATGGATAAAATCAGTACAGCAGCGGTCAAATGCTTTACTGTGGGATCTCTTAAAATACCAGACTCCCTGTGTGTGCTTTGATAATCTGCACTGGCTTCTACTCATGGTAAATGGCACTACCCCTGCCAATCTGGTGATCACACCCAGGAGGGAGGCAATATGGAAAAAAACACTCCTGCAAAAGGCACCTTCCATTTAAGGGACCTGTTCCATCAAGTGAAATTGCAACATGGCCAGTAAGAGGTAAATGTATAATTGCTTCGGTAGCATTTTCTTGATGCACTGCTAAGCCACTTACACAGAGAATACCCATTGCCAGCAGGACTGAGGAGCTGAACCAGAGGAAGGAGGCAGTTGAGGGCCTTGCTGCCCACTAGAACTGAATTAATGCCTGTGACCAACCACTTTCTATCCCATGGACAGGGCATGTAATTCAGTGCAGAAGCCGTACACCACTCCAGTTCCATGAGAAAAGTTATTGGTACTTGGCTTGATTCTATCTTTAGTAGACAAAATCTTGAACACTATATAACCTACTGTGATGAGTACTAGGTGCAGCTGATAAATCAAATGACTAATTTTGTTCAGTGTTGTTTGATAAGTTAGGCAGCATGGGGTTGCTGAAGTCTCTCCTTTTAATGTTTAAATTTAGAAGATGTAGTCATGGACTCGATTATCACTTCTTTTTTTTTTTGCAATTTAAAGTTTATTTATTTTATTTATTTATTGGAGAAATCAGTTTTACAACCTTTGAGTCATGGACTCGTTTACAAGGTACCTCGTCATTTGGGGGACAACAATTAAGTGAGTTTGGGACAGGGATGAACATACGAGTGAGATACATAAACACACTTGAAGATTACAGGCAGCAGCTATACTGGTACAAACATGTGTAAAGTTACGTGTTGTTACAAAGCAATAGATACATCACACAACTAACAATTAGTCTTAGACAATTGTAGTAAAAAAAAACGGTGCCAGGGGCTGGGAGGGCTAGGGCGGGACGGTTTAGGTAGCTACAAGCATTTACAGCATCAGCTGTCAATAATATGCTACGGAGGTGGTTTGAGCGGCTATCCCGGGATCTTGGAGATAGATTCAGGAAGGGAGTGGAACCAATGCGGGGCCAGGTGATGGAAGGATCTTTGGCAGTGAGAGGTCCTGGCCCTGGGAAGAATGAAGGTGGCAGTGGAGGAGTTGCGGGTAGGCAGGGACCGGGTAGCCAGCTGCAAGGGTCCACAGACCCCAGGAGGGCAAAGGCCTGACATGGATTTTTTGGCCAGCAGGCAGGTTTGATATTTCAGTCTTTCCTCAAGAGTGAGTATATTTGTGGTGGAGTATAGCAGACAAGTGTGGTTCTGCTGTGGGCACAGTAAGGAGCCTACAGGCTTTGTTAATAGCGGTCTGGACTTTAGATAAGGCAGTGGCGTCGGCAGCAGCGTAAATTGGGAGCCCGTAGTCAGCCAGCGATAACACCAATGAGGTGATGGCTAGTTTTAAGGCTGGTTCAGGAGGCAGTCTTTGTGTGATGAAAGCCCAAGCCTGGAGTTCATGGCAGATGACAGGGCTTTGAGTGGGCATGGAAAGTAAGGCGGAGTCAAAGGTGATGCCCAGGTACTTATAGGATGTTACCTGTTCAAGTGGGAGGGCATGCTGGTGGTGATGTGAAGGGAAGAGTCTTGGCGCTGTTTGCCGATGTGAAAATAGCATGGACTTTGTTTTCTTTAGATTCAGGACTAGGCGATGTTTATTGAACCATTTTTCGGTTTGGAGGAGGCTTTGTAATATGACTTGGAGAGGAGTGGGTCAGGGTGTGTAGCTAGGATTACAGCGTCATCTGCATAAGTAGTATTTTGCTGGAACAGGAACTAGGGAGGTGTTCAGGAATAGGCTGAAAAGGTCGGTCCAAGGATGGAGCCTTGAGGACCCCAGAGAGTCTGCAGGTAGGTTGGAGGAAAAGGTTCCATTTAGCTTGACTCTTTGGGTCCTGTTGTAAAGGTAGCTAGAACCACTTAAGGGGGTCAGATGAGAGGCCCAGTTTGCTCAGGAGTGTAATAGCAGGGGTGGCACAACGTGTCAAAGGCCTTGGAAGGTCTGTAAAACCGCCCTGCAAGCTGACCTTTGTCAAGTCGGAGTGTATGTGATGGGAGAATTCCAGGAGGGCAGTGGATGTGCTATGGCCAGGGCCGAAACCCATGTTGCTCCGGACATAGAAGGTTGTATTTAGAAAGGTATTCCGTGAGCTGTGTGTTTCGATTTTTCTAAAGCTTTGGATAAGGGGAGGATGGAGATGGGCCTGTAGTTGTTAGGCAGATCGGGTCCCCAGACTTGTGGATGGGGTTACTTCAGCATGCTTCCAGGCCTCCGGGAATTGGCCTAGGCATAAGGATTTATTTATGATAAGCGTGAGGGGGATAAGCATGACATCTAGCGTGAGGCGGAGTATCTTGGAGTCAAGAGGGTCATTGCTTGGGTTCTGAGAGGCAAGGGACCTTAATAAGAAAGGTTTGGCATCATGTGGTGAGATCATTTGGAAGTGGAATTGTGGCCTGGAAATGGGAGTATGAGTGGGTGTGGCAACTGGGTCAAAAAAGTGGGCAGGGAGGACCGCGCCTAAATCTGTGAAAGTCTTATTAAGGCAGTCAGCGATACGTTAGGTCAGTCGAGACAGCCCCATTTATGACAATCTGGGATGGTAGGGGAGCGGGCTTTACCATTAAGTTCTTTAATGTTGTCCCAGAAAGCTCTGGACGAGCCCCAGGAGGATGTCAAGGCAGCCTGGTAGTATTTAGCTTTGCCTGCTTGATGGACCAGGTGCATTGGTTGCGGGCTGCCTGTGACGCCTGTCGGCCAATCTACGGAGTCATTAGCTAAGTGCCAAGGTTATCTCTTTTATTTAGTTGTTGGATCAGTGCAGGGGTTATCCATGCAGCAGTCTTTTTTAACTTAGGTGTGCTGAAGGGGCAAACTGATCACAGGCATGGTTGAAAGCTGTGGTGAGGTAAGTTAGGGCAGAGTTAATGTCAGATCATGAGCCACTGGGGTCCAGTTGATTTAGGCGGTGGCGTTTGAGGTTGACAAGACCTCTGGGGAGAAAATGGTGTCAAGGGGTCCTGCAGTACACCAGGCTGAGAGTAGGGGATGACCAAGAGCAGATGATAGGGAGTGGTCACTGGAGTGAGTCCGAGGACTTGTACAGATCCTATTTTATGTGGCCGGTTGGAGGGACTACATCCAGAGGAACTAGTTCTGTTACTTTGTTAAGCCTAGTGGGCTGGGTGACCATTTGAGACAGGTCAAGGGCTGCAAGCTCATTCTTCATATTATCAGATGATGGGCTGAGCCAGTTGGTGTTTAAGTCGCCCATGATTAGTTGTTCAGCCTTCCGGGTAGGGTGGATAGGTAGTCAAGAAGGGAGGTGACCGCAAGATCTTTTTTTGACCCCGGGGGTAGGTAAGCCATGGTTAGATAAAGGGGGCCACGACCTGGGTGGGGGGAGATTTTTAAAGTAATGGCTTGCGCCCCATAGCTAAGCTCGGGGTTGGAGAGGGCATGACCGAGGACTGAGTCACGCAGGTAGATAGCGCACCCCCCTCCACACCTGCCCATCCTATCAGCCCTAAACAGGGAAAAACCTGGAAGAGAGATGGCAGAGTCCGGCATGAAGGAAGAGAGCCAGGTTTCTGCAAGCATGAGAATGTCGGGGGAGTGTTGGGTGACCCAGCATTGGAGGGCTGCAGTTTTCTTAGGGAGACTGCATATATTGATAAAAGCGATTAGGGCCTTTGCCTCGAGTGAGCTGAAGCATGGCTGAGGTGGTGGGCCCGGGTTTGGTGCACATTGCCGGAGACAGGAGCAGCAGAATAATTAGGCGCCTCACAAGGTGTTGGTTGCTGGGGTGGGGTACATATGTGGTCGTGAGACCTACCAGGAGGTGCATGGGATAGGAAGGAGAATAGAACCATGGCGCTAGCGAGAGAGACCTCTGTGATAGAAATCACAATACTGAGAGTAGCACTTAGGGTGGTGGGTGGGTGGGGTAGTGTGGTGATCCAGGGTGCAGGAGGGATATGGGGGATAGACTGGGAGATAGTTGTTGGGTAGCCTGATGGGAGAGCAGAGTACTGAGTGGAGGAATGTGTTTATTCGAGGGCAGGTTGAGGGATATGGGGGTGGAGAGTAAGTAAAGGCGGGGACAAGAGGAGAGCCAGCATAGCAAGGTTTAAGCTAGTGGTGACATTTCCCAAAGAAAAGCAGAAAGTGAGAGCAGACTCCCTCTAGTGCTGGAGATATAACCAGCAAATGGGAAAGTAGGCTGATTGGTTCTGGCGCCTCATGTGACAGAAAATACCCAATATAAGGAGAGCCGACCAAAATTGGTGGTGGTGGCGGTGGGGGCGAGCGCAAACCAGCGCTGAAGAACTTTCCAGAGCACCGGCTGGTGAGAAACTTTAATATACAGGTTGTATCAGTCTCTATGCATTTTAAAGATCTGGCTGGTGAGAAACTTTAATATACAGGTTGTATCAGTCTCTATGCATTTTAAAGATCTGGCTGGTGAGAAACTTTAATATACAGGTTGTATCAGTCTCTATGCATTTTAAAGATCTGGCTGGTGAGAAACTTTAATATACAGGTTGTATCAGTCTCTATGCATTTTAAAGATCTGGCTGGTGAGAAACTTTAATATACAGGTTGTATCAGTCTCTATGCATTTTAAAGATCTGGCTGGTGAGAAACTTTAATATACAGGTTGTATCAGTCTCTATGCATTTTAAAGATCTGGCTGTATGCAGGCTCGTTTTTTACATATAACTAAGTTCATTAATTGTGCTGCTCCTGGAAAGAGTTTGAGAAGCAGCCATAGGGTGAGCGCCCAGTCCTGCTATGCCGGCCTTGAAGTCAGAAATCGCTTCAGTCTATTGTCAAAAGGCGCCAAATTTGAATCGGTACAGCTCAGAGAAGCTGCAAGCTGTGTTAGCTACCTGGATTTCTGCTCCCGATATCCGGAGAGGGTCGTCTGTGGGGAGGGCTGTGACCACCTTGCCCTCACGACCTCACTGGAGATAAAGGAAAAGAGCAAGCTTTAAATACAGGTAGGAGGGAGGGGCTATAAGGAATCAAACAGCACTGGCTATAATCGGCTCTTTAGGCAGAAAAATACTAGCTTGTAAAAGACTGACAAAAATCATTGGCTGCATCAGGCTCTGGGTAACATTAATTTTAAATTGCAGGTTGCATCAGACTTTGGGTACAATTAGATTTCTGGCTGTATGCAGGATCGTACTTAAACATACAGGTTGTATCAGTCTCTATGCATTTTAAAGATCTGGCTGTATGCAGGCTCGTTTTTACATATAACTAAGTTCATTAATTGTGCTGCTCCATGGAAAGAGAGTTTGAGAAGCAGCCATGAGTGAGCGCCTAGCCCTGCTATGCCGGACGCAGGAGTCAAGAAATACGCTACAGTCTATTGTCCAAAAGGCGCCAAATTTGAATCGAGGCACAGCTCCGAGAAGTTGCAAGCTGTGTTAGCTACCTGGATTTCTCCCGATGTCCGCGGGGGGTCCGTCTGTGGGGAGGGCTGTGACCACCTTGCCCTCACGACCTCACTGGATTTCTGCTCGATGTCCGAGGGGGGTCCCGTCTGTGGGAGGGCTGTGACCACCTTGCCCTCACGACCTCACTGGATTTCTGCTCCCGATGTCCGCGGGGGTCCATCTGGGGGAGGGCTGTGACCACCTTGCCCTCACGACCTCACTGGATTTCTCCCGATGTCGGGGGTCAAATCTGTGGGGGCTTGCAGCCACCTTGCCCTCCACGACCTCACTGGATTTCTGCTCCCGATGTCCGCGAGGGGGGGGTCCGTCTGTGGGGAGGGCTGTGAAACATTTCAAATTACAGAGAGAAGATCCACTATACATGTAAACTTATGTTAAGATAATACAGAATAACACTGACAGATCAACTCTCTCCTATTCCTCTCCTCCCTCCCCCCTACCCTTCCACACAGAATAAAACTATGTAAACAGAATTTAACTACTAGAGGACTGATGCATATATCCTAGTGAAGAGAGTACAGTGCTAATAAGGGGCCCCATAGTCTGTTGAATTTCTTGGTTTTATTGTATAAACTAGCTATGGTCTTTTCTATTCTAAGGTTTGTTAAAAGTTCTTGCAACCATTCAATATATGAAATTTCTGCTGTATCCTTCCAATGTCTCAGAACCAATTTTTTAACTGACAATGGCTATGAGTGCAATGTGATAATTATGGCTTACAATAGGAATAGTTGTGAAATCCCCTAATAAACAGATTTTGGGTGTAAATAGGTCTGCTAATCCCAGAAATGGGTCAACGTTCTGTCTGACATGATTCCACAGAGAGGTTACCTTAGGGCACGTCCAGAAAATATGTAGTAAATTACCCTCATCTTGAAGGCATCGAGTACACATGGATGATAAGAGTAATCCCAGTTTAGCCAACGTTTGAGGGGAATAGTAAAGATTATGAAGAATTTTTAATTGCATTAATCGGAGCCTGTCTTGTATGACAAACTTGTGGCAACCATACCATAGGGAAGCCATATGAAATCCTGGTTAGGGAAAAGGGGGGACCGATAATGTGTGTGGTCAAAACTATCGGGCCATAGCCAGTCATAAATAACACTGTACATTTTAGATACTGCATGTGGGCGACCTGCCAAGGGGCCTAAATCTGCTGAGGGGGAGAATTTTGGAGAATGAGGTGGGATGGATCCAAAAGCTTTCAAGATTAGATGGCGTAATTGAAACATTTTGAAAATAGAGGAATTAGGGATATGGGCTTTATTCAGGATTTCTGGTGAGGAAAGCCATGACCCATCATTTTTAATGAAAAAGGTAAGAGGCCAATCTCCCAATTGAGGAATCCATCTCTGCTGAAGAGGTTTACCCTCAATTTTGAGATTAGGGTTTCCCCACCAAGATTGCGATGGATCAATAGTATGCTTATATTTTAGGAAGGAACAAAACCGAGCATGAACTCTGATGGATAATGCAATAGGGGTATATTTTAAAGAGGCGGGAAGGGATCCTACAGTAGTGTGCAATACGGCTGAGGGGGATAATACTTGTGCCTTTATAAGACTAAGATCTATTTTAAGCCAGATAGGTGTAAAGGATAGGGGAGACAGGGGATTTTCTGCTGATAACCATCTCAGATACTTGTTTGCATGGCTGGCCCAGTAATATATGCCAGTATGCAGCAACTGTAAACCACCCTTCATCTTTGGTGCAACTGGTTTATAATACGGGGTCTCTTATCAGCCCAAATAAAATCAGAGATTAATTTATGAATTTTTTTGAACCAGGCTATAGGAAGCCATATGTTCAAGAGATTAATTGGGTAAAATATCCATGGAAAAACATTCATTTTAATTATGTTAATTTTTCCCCAGATAGAAATAAGCAATAGGGGCCATCTTTTGAGATCCTGACTAATGGAAGTTATCAGAGGGTCCAGATTTAATTTTATTAGTTTATTCAGGTTTGAAGTGAGAACAATTCCCAAGTACTTCAGAGAGTCAGACTTCCAGGTAAAACCAGCCACTGAAATAGTGTGTTTCAGCACCTTGTGATTCAGAGGGAACACTACTGTTTTCTCTATGTTTAATTTATAATTGGACATGATACTAAATTCTCTAAGAACTGTGAGCATTGCTGGAATAGATGTAGCTGGGTGTGCCAGTTGAAGGAGCAGATCACCCACATATGCCGAGACTTTTACTATTTGGTGTTGAATAGGTATGCCCTGCACTGCATGACAAGCTGGAAACCTTCATATAAGAGGTTCTAGATAAATATTGAAAAGAAGTGGGGATAGCGGGCAACCCTGTCTAGTACCTGTATGTATTGGAAAGGGTTCTGATACTACCCCATTATAGGCAACTCGAGCCGATGGAGTTTTATAGAGTGCTCTCACCCATTTTAAAAATGCAAGGGGAAATCCAAATGCTTGCAAAGACTGTATTAAATAGTTCCAGTCGACCCTGTTGAATGCCTTCTCGGCATCCAGGGAAATTAGAACAGCAGGAACATCTGCATCCCTGGTAGCTAAGAAGACATCGGACAGGGTATGAAGATGATCAACAGAGGACCTTCCCTTCATGAAACTGACCTGTTCTGGCCCTATAATATCTGGGAGGATAGAGCCCAACCAATCTGCTAAGAGTTTTGATAAGATTTTGATGTCCTGATTAAGAAGTGATATTGGCCTATAACTTGAGACCCTATCAGGAGGTTTACCAGGCTTGGGGTACTAATGTAATTAAAGCTTCTGTAACCCCTCTTCAAATGGGGGTTCCCAAAAAGTCTTTCAGGAGCTGGCTAAGTGCTCCCAGCCTGAATGGTGTTCGGCATTTAAGCCGTTTATCTGTGAGTGCTTTTAGAGCCTCTGGTACTGCCTCTTTAAGAGCTGCCTGCTCGCAGGCTAAATTAGCTTGAATGGGGGGACTGTGTAGTTAATGCTCGAATCCCGCCCTGAGCTGCTGTCTGATCTCTCCATTTCTGCAGTCGCTAAGAGCGCAGAGGGAGAGCCCATCTGAAATATGTAACTGTTTTCCTGAAATCATTTAGAGCATTTGTAAAATTGCAGTTTGTCTAACCTGCCTTTATTGCATCTGGGACTCTGTGTGTGTTGCTCCTCCATTTTGGACCTGAACTTCTAATCTGGGCCAATTGGGTTAGGGGAGTCCTAAAATGGAGACTGCCTGAGCCAACCAGAACTTGGACTCTCACCTGGAGCCTGCTTAAAAAGGGAATGTATGGCGGGTGCTTCTGGGAGCTGTAGTTTGGACCTTGGCACCTTTTTGCACCAACAGAGGGAGCCCTGTAGTGATTGACAGTTGAATCCACCAACCGAACATGTGTGGAGCCTAAGGGAAATGCCCTGAACTGTTCCGGGAGGGCAGATGCAAGTTGACTGTGAAGGGAGTAGGAGCTCTGTTCTGCTGCGGCATGCAGTTCACGCGGGAAGCGCGTGTAAGGTCCTGAAGTCGGCCTGTAGCCATTAGCAAGTGCTCATTCGGACTGAATCTGAGTTGTGGAAAGATAAGGAGGAAGTGTGCAGAACCAGGCTTGCCTGTAGAAGACTGAAGATTTGCAGAAGTGCCATCAGCCTGTCGGGGACTCTGTTGCTGTGTGTGTTCTCGGGTTTTGCAGTATTTGCGATTGAGATTGAGAAACAGCTGCCTGGTATAGTAATTTCCTTTACATATAAATGTGTCTAGTGTTTGTAGGGGATCGCAATTCATTTTCCCCTTGTTGTATGAGTTGTGAGCTGAAGCTGGAAGCTGGACTCAAAAAGCTAATCTGACTGAATCCGCCCGCTATCCAAATCAGTTAGGCCCTGCCACAAGGGTCTCACCTCCATGCCCTGCTCATCCTGGCCATCCAGAGCCACCTCCTCAACTCAGCTCTCAGTTTGGGGTTTGTGAGTACAAATAGGGGTACCTCCTCTCACCTTCATTTAATCAAAGTGTGTCAACTGATTGTTTTGTGTTCTTCTGTTTGTGGACTGAGCCATCCGGCTCCGGATTACAATTTGTTTGTGCATATATTTTCTTCCTACAGGGCCCCATCCAGCTGCACCAGCCGGCCAACCCCTGGCAACAGACCTGGCTAGCCCCCTACCGTCCTGGGTACCCAGAGTGTGACTTTTTGGACCCTTTTATGCCTGTACAGTACTGTGATTTGAATATTGCCAATCAACCTGATTTCCCCCTCCCGTGTTCTAGTCCCCTGAATAAACCAGATTTGTTATTGTTGAACTTTATACTGTCTGAGGTGTCAGTGCATATAGAACCAGCATTGCAATCTGTGTTTGTGTATGTTGCTTAACCTTTGTTTTACAGGGGGGTCCTCAGAGACGTGCTGCAGAATCTGTCTCGAGGGTAAGTGGTATCCATATGTGTAAACAGTGTTCAGATGTGGGGTATTGGGAAGGTAACTTCTGTGAACTGTGTGGGCCACTAGTGGGAACAAAGAGGGGGATCACAGTGCCCCAGAGGGCTGTGCCCGAACTAGTTTAACCACTATCAACCCTGACCTCTGGGTGGAGGCACCCGTCACAGTACCTAGGCCCCTCAACCTGTCAGTAGCCAAGCAGGCAGGGGTAGTAGCCCTTGGGATAGTGCCACCTGGGGGTTACACTTCAAAGAGGGATTTTTCTGAGTCTAGACCAGAAAGGATATGTTGGAATAGTGAAAGAAGAATTGGAGTGAATTGTTGGGCAAATATCTTATAAAAAATTGAAGAGAACCCGTCTGGGTCTGGTGTCTTGTCTGAGGGAAGATCTCTAATTACTTTGATTACTTCAGTTAAGGAGAGGGGGGACTTCAAGAACAATTTCTGGGAATCTGACAATGAGGGTAAGTGAGAGTTTGCTAAATATCCATCTAATTGCAATATGGTTATCCTTGGGGCCCTATAACACCTTGTAATAGTCCCTGAATGCTGAGGTTATTTCCGTGGGGGTTAGTTTTAGGATGTCTCCAACTTGGGAATGGACAGCTCCAATTAATCTTAGAGATTCCTGTTGTTTAAGTTTAAGGGCAAGTAGATGGCCTGTCTTTAGACCTTGATCCAAGTAGGATGCATTAGTTTTCAAGATGGCGAATTCCGCTTTCTCTCTAAGTAAATTCAAATAAACATCTTTTAATTTCACCAAGTATAGTCTAAATTGATCAGACACTCGAGGAGATAACATGCGTTCTTTCTCACGAATTTGGGACAATAGAGATTTAAGCTGCTGTTCCTGTTTCTTTTTCTTCCTAGTTGCTAACCCAATGAATATACCTCATGAATAAGCTTTCAGGGTACACCATTCCATAGCGGGTTTACCCATCGAGTTGGTATTAATTTCTGTAAATAGTGTAATTTGTTCTGATATATATTGAATAGCTTCGAGATCTTTTAGGATTTTATGGTTAATCTTCCAATAGGGATGAACGCACGGGAGATCAAACAGGAAACTAGGGAGTGGTCTGAGGGTGGGCCAGGGTGTATGGAGGAGTTCAGTACCCCTGGAATAAGAGATTGGGAGATAAGTAAATAATCAATGCGGAAAGAAGATTTATGGACCTGGGAGGTAAAGGTAAATTCTTTATCCAAGGGGTAAGAATATGCCAAATATCACATAGGCCAATATGGTCCAGAAAGTCGTGAAATGCTCTTTGTGATGGGGAAGGTTCTTTAGGGGGATTTCCAGAACGGTCCATATTTGGGTCGAATACTAGATTAAGATCTCCCCCTAGAATAATTAGAGTTGGTAGGAGAGGGGATAAAACTTTAAGGAGATGCATAAAGAACTCTGGTGAATCAACATTGTATCCATATATACTGCCCAATATAAGTTCTCCAGTATATAAATTACCTTTAACTATCACATATCGACCTCCCAGGTCCATAATTACTTGACAGGGTGAAAATGGGATAGACCTGCATAACAAGATCATAACCCCTCGACCTTTAGTATTATCCTCCGAAGAGAAATATTGACCAATCTTTTGTCTTCATAGTTTAGGTGCCTCTGAATTAAGTAGATGAGACTCTTGTATGAATATAATATCAGCCTTCAAAAGGTTCAGGTGTTTTAGGACTTGATGATAATAATAATAATAATAATAATTTTATTTATAAGGCGCCTTTAGATTACCAAGGCTCCGTACATAAATAACAAATCAGAACAGTAAAAGAAAAAATCATTAAAACATACAATTAAAACAAAACAGTCATAACAGTCAGTGTTCTAAAAATGCAGTTTCCCATGAAAAAGTCTTCAGACCTCTCTTAAAGCCCTCCACAGAAGTGCACTCCCGCAACCGATAGGGTGGAGAGTTCCAAAGGGTGGGGGCTACATACGCAAATGTCCGAGTACCCGAAGATTTCAAATTTACCCTTGGAACCTCTAGCAACCCCTCGTCGGCTGAGCGGAGTGATCGATTTGGGTGATAAGGAACCAGAAGTTCTTTCAGATAGCCTGGGCCCATATCGTGTAGATCTTTGAAAGTCAGCAAGCTGACTTTGAAGGTGATCCGCCACCGAATTGGCAGACAGTGTAGTTCACGCAGCACCGGAGTAATATGACAGGATCTGCTAGAACCCGTCAAAAGCCAGGCTGCAGCGTTCTGCAGTAGCTGCAGGTGACAGATTTCAATCCCAAAAAGCCCTAGGTAAAGGGAGTTGCAATAATCCAAGCGCGAGGACACGAAGGCATGAACTAACGTTGGTAGGTTGGCAGATGAAACAAGATGCCAGATCCTGGCAATGTTCCTAAGATGGTAAAAGGAAGTCTTAATGACTGCCGACACCTGCGAGTGCAGTGTCAGCCCATCGTCAAGAACCACCCCCAAGTTCCGCACCCGTTCAGAGGTCAGGAGAAAACGCCTCAAAAGAAAAATTCGGAAGGCGCATCAACACCAACACCCTATCCGACGACCCGGGTCCACAACCAGTACCTCAGTCTTATCAGAATTCAACCTCAGCCAGCTAGAATTCATCCACTCCTGGATTTCAGTTAGATAGCTATTAAAGACCGAGAGAGCTCCAATCTGGTCGGGGGCAAAAGAAAGGTAGAGCTGGGTATCATCTGCATAACAGTGAAACCTCAGCCCACACTTCCTTACAATGTCTCTGATGGGTTTCATATACACCACAAATAACATGGGTGACAATACCAAACCTTGGGCACCCCACAAAACAAAGCAGTTGAATCCGAGGAAAAAACCCCGGACACAACTCTTTGTGATCTTCCAGTGAGGAATGATGAGAACCATCTTAAAACGGTTCCAGATATTCCAAAGAACAGCCTCAGGCGTTCTATCAACACCGTGTGATCTACGGTGTCAAAGGCTGAAGAAAGGTCGAGGAGAACCAGAATGGAATGACTCTTCTGATCTCTAGCCATCAAGAGATCATTGAGCACCCGAACCAGCGCTGTCTCAGTACTGTCTTTTACGAAAACTGGACTGGAGGGGTTCATAGACATCATGGATGGTCAAATGGTCTTCCAGTTGTGCAGCCACTACTTTCTCAATCACCTTCCCAATAAAGGGAAGGTTAGAGATAGGTCTGTAGTTTTCCAGACAGTCAGGGTCCGCGGTAGCTTTCATCAAGAGGGATGTCACCACCGCCTCTTTCAGGGAGCTAGGAAACTCACCCAATTCCAAGGAGCACCTGACTATCTGAAAAAGAACTGGACCAATGATGTCAATACAACCCAAAATTAGGGCTGTTGGTCCAGGGTCCAAACTACAGCACATAGGGTGCATATGCTGGATGATCCTCATGACATCAATGAACTCCAGCTGACTGAAAGAACTCCAGGAAAGCTGAGGCACCGTGCTCTCACCCCAGTTCACGGCAACCCCCCATAGAGTGTGATGGTAACAATTCAGCCCTAATGTCGGCCACCTTACTTACGAAGAACCGAGCAAGCTCATCGCACTCCAATTGTGAAAAAACTTTCCGAACTTGAAAACAGGCTGGATTGCACAGTCTGTCCACAGTTCGAAACAGCTGAGCCAGTCGATTCTGAGCAACCGCAATCTCTCTGGATAGGAACTCTGCCTTCTTACGGGTGATTGCGGATTGATAGACCAAATAATGATCCATCAATCTAAGGTGGTCAGCATCAAGGGTGGACCTTCACCAGCAGCGCTCAAACCTTCGCCCCTGTCTCTGCATCACTTCAACGTCCCATCAAACCAAGGGGACTTGGGGCGGAGGGAGAGGGGGCGAACATGAACTGGAGCAATGAGATCCAGAGCCCCAGCAACGGCTGTGTTATAGGCCGACACGAGGGTCTCTGGATCACTGCTTGCCAATGCGGGAGACAAGAGGTCAAGTACCACCGCAAGGCCTTGGGGATCTATATCCTGCAAAGGGTGGTACCTAACCAACTCTGTAGAGGCAGGCCTTCTAGAAGGGGAGCAAAAACTAAACCCCACGGTGTAATGATCTGACCACCAAACGGGTTCCACCCCCACATCGGATGCCTCGACCCCTAGAAGGAAGATTAAGTCCAAAGAGTGTCCACATTTATGTGTATCAGAGGAAACCACCTGTGTAAGGCCCAGTGTTGTCATTAACTGGAGGAAGTGTTGACCAAATTGCGAGAGTTCGTCATTGACCCAGGTGTTGAAATTACCCAGAACCATCAATCTAGGCGATTCAGACACCCATATCAACTACGAAGTCCACCATTTCCTGAAGGAATCGCTTCTCATCACCGAGTGGATGGTAAATGAGGGTGATTTGAATGCCTACACCTGCTGTAACTATACACTCAAAGGACTCAACCCTCCCCACTAGTACCTCCGTGAGGCCAAGTTTGGTCTTGAAACAGACCGCAACCCACCCCCCCTACGATCCAGTCTTGGGCGGTGTAACACCGAGTACCCAGCTGGAGTCATAGCCTCCAAAATGGGGCCAGAGTTATCATCCAGCCAGGTCTCGGTAATGTAAGCCAGGTCCACCATACCAACAAGATCAGCAATAATTGCGGTCTTGTTTTTAATGGACCTGGCATTACACAACACCACCCGAGTTGGACAAATCTTGCGGGCCGCACAGGCCATCTGCCCACCATAACCGGTGGTGCCCTTGGGTATGGGCACCAGACATGGAGAACCACGATCAGGATTCCATTCTCCCCAGGGCGCCTTCTGGTATTAACCACCCCAATATGATGACCCCTCTCGATCATCCTCCCCTGTTCATAACCCCACATCCTTCTTCCCCTCCTACGCACAATGCCCAGTGCTCTGCAATGCTGGTAAATCTCAAACTGAAAAGGGGGAGAATAAAAAGGGCGAAGGGCATGAAGAGAGGAGGATGAGTAGTGTACCACTGTGGGGGCTGAAGACCAACACATACTGCAAACTAAGCTACACAATACAATAAAACAATACCAAAACTAAACTAAAAACTAATAATATCCCACTAAAAGCAAAAAACAGTTTAAAAACCCCCACCCACCTCCCAGGTTAATCAACCTCAATTTCAGAACCTGGAAACAGAGCCCTGATAACTTCCCCCCTCTTAATACAAAATAACCCACAAAACAAATAAACAACGTTTATATCCCAAAGTTTAAACTATAAATCACAATAACAGTTTAATAAACTAAAAACAAACCCAAAATAACCCCCAAAACCTAACCTAACACATTAAAAACTCCACTTAAAATATATATTGCCCTACCCCACATATACTGAAGCAGTCGCTCCTGCACTTAATTTTTATACAAACACTAAAGTCCTCCCTCACAGGATGCCATTTGTAGCAATTTCTCTCTCCTCCCCAGTCCTCTCAGAGCCCAGGAGATAGGGGAAATTAGGCAGTCTCACTGCCCCAGAGATCTAATCCACAGAAAGAGTTCAACAATTATTTCAGCCCCCTCTTATAACTAATAAAATAATATTCTAAATAATGAAGTAAATAATGATATTGCTTAACTTTATTCCTAGCCCCGTTAACATTCCAAGTAACTATCCTTAATGTACTAGCCATTGTGATTTAGAGTATTCAGGATGGATCTTCCTATTAAAGTTATAGAGAAAGCATTGTTAAACTTTCAAATTGAGTTGTTTCTATGGGAACCAACCCTCCCGCCTCCCCCCCACTGTACTCCCAAAACCCATAACAAACAACCAGTAAACTGTAAAACCATGATGTCCTCCACCCAGCCTACCCCCTTTCCGTCATTTCTTCGTTTCACATTTTGCATTCCACTTTACCACTTTTCCCTCCCTCTCCAGCCACCCTAACTAATTATATTGGCTGTAAAGCTATAAACAATACCCAGAAACTGGAATTAAACAAATAAACATCAAAAGTTTGTGTAATTAGAAAAATCTATGCTAAGTGGCCAAAGTGGCCAGTCCCATAACTAGAACTGGGGGTAATTAAATCAACTTATTGAATGATATACGGTTAATTACCCTTCAAGTAGCAGAAAAATTGAACTTAGAGATCCACCTTGGTATATCCAAGTTCTAGAAGACCAAATAACAGAATCAAAGTTTGTTACCTGTAGGAATTAGAATGAGCATAAACAGCAAAGTATGTTTAAAGATTATTAAAACAGCTCTGTGTTTTACAACTTTTAATACTGAGCCTGTTTTTATTTTTATAAAACAAATATTAGAGCAACTAGGACACTGACATTCAAAAGTTCCAACTGTAACCTTATTTAGGTATTCCTGTAGTGCAGTTCATTTTATAAACTGGCAAAATAATATAGCTATAAAGAAAAAAAAGAGTGGGTAATAAAGTAAATCCTTCTTTCAGCAGACACATAGCATAATAAAGAAATGTCTTCACCCGAAGTCATCCTTGATCATGACAAATATAAAACAAAGGGTGGTTCACTCAATGCAGGCAGCTTAATAAAATAATTTGTCCCAACTATAACTAGAACATACAATTTGGAAGTTTAATGAAGAGTTGGGGTTCCCTCTAGTGACAACAACTCCATTTTGTGAAGGGTTTTGTCCACCTAAAGGCTGCTCCTCAGGTAGTATTACAATCGAAAACAAGTCTTTTTAAGTTTTTCATCAGAGTGACAAATCTCAGCTGTTGCAGCACATTTATAGATGCCAGGTAAAGCGGTGTAATGAAACAACTCAAAATTACAATTTATAGTGAGATAGGAGGCCGAGGAAATGATGCAGCCATGGGATTTGTTTCTTTGAAAAATTAAGCTGAGTGTGAAAAAGATAGGCATATTTAGAGAGTATTTGGACATTACAATCTCTCACAGCTTGTAACTGCAGGTAGATTATAACAAAACGAAGAAATGTCCTAACTCGAGGTTATCGAGGGGTATGAAGAACAAAAGTATAAAAGTGTAGTCCACTCAGTGCAGGCTGGCAAATGAGTTGAAATGCTCCAATTATAACTGGAGAATACAAATTAGTGACAAACTGTGGAGTTGAGGCTCCCTCTAGTGGCAAGAGTTCTACATTGTAAAGAGTATAACCTGCATAAGGGCTACTCCACAATTAAAGTTGCAAACAAAGCTAGTCTTCTTAGGTTTCCATTAGAAAGAGAGCTTTTAGCAGATACAACCTGTATGATAGATATCAGATCGTAGATGTTAGGTTAAGCTCCTGCTTATTGTACCCCTTAAACAGCAATGTGGGGCACTGCTAGTAGCTCTCTTGTAGATGAAGAAGAAAATTGAAAGAAAGAACCAGTGGGAATAGGATCCCTTTCTTGCTACGTTCACATACCTCTGAAGGGATCAGGAAGAGTGGCTTTAAGCCCTGCTGATGCCGTTTCTGGGTCCTCATATGAGGTCCAAGCTCCTGCTATCGAGACTTGTAGTTTCGCGGGGTAAACCATTTTGAACTTAATACCCACTGCGAGTAGTTTGGACTCCAAAGGATGAAAAGCAGTTCTTCTTAGTTAGACTGAGGACGGGAGGTTTTGGGCTATTCTTATCTTGTTTTCTCCCCAATGTACCTCTTATAGTTCTCTGATTTTATTAAGAAAGTGTTGCTCCCACTGAAGGTTTAGGGCAAAGAGCTCTGTGCGCTCATTCAATTATGTGCATAGCACCGAAGGGAGAAGGACCGACAAGTTTCTCAGTCAACGTTTGGATAAAAAGTAACATATCCTGCCCTTCTTCTCCTTCTGGCAGATCAATGAGGACTGCATTGTTTGGGCGACTGCGGCCCTCAAGGTCTTCTAATTTTAAGTCCTATTTAGCCATCTTTTGCCTATATGCTATCAATTCAGGGTCCAGTTAATCTATTTTTTTTTCAATAGAAAAAATTCTGGCAGAATTATCAGAGGCCTTTTGAGACACTTCCTCCAGCATCTGGGTCAATGATCTAATGTCTGATGTGATTGTGTGTAGATCTTCATGGAATGGTTTAAATTCCTCCAGGAAAAGCTGTAAGGTAAGTGGTTCTTGTATGATAGAGGAGGATCCAGGACTGGGGCCAGAACTAGAGTTGGAGGCCCACTGCTTTTTTGGGGCCTTTGCAGGTGTAACTGGTGGCATGTGTCTGGGGAGCACTTTCTTCATCTCCACATCCATAACGTGCCTTAGTCGGTATGGTTGCAGTCCTAGTTTTGTTAGTGAGCTTTTGCGTAAATAGTACAGCAAAATTAAGTTGTTTTAGCTTGAAAAAAAGCTATAAATCAAAGTTGGGTGGCTGGAGCAGTATGAGGGAGCAGCTAGTCAGCGCAGTGCATCACCGGAGGTCAGGTATCACTTTTAAAAATTTAGCACCTCCCACCCACAGCTTGCCTTTTTAGAATAAAATAAACAATTCTAAATTTACAGTTCTTTTTGGCTAATATAATTATTATCCTTCCTTGCAAAAGTAACATCAAGCCTATTTGTCTATGGTATCCAGCCCTCCCAAAATCATGACCTATGGCACACCAAAGCCACCTACAGTAGCCACCCACCTGGCTCCCTATGACCTGGCTCAATCAGTGGCATTCGCCACATGGTTCATTTCAGTCTGTTCATGGTTTTGGACTCCAGTTTCTCTCCCTCATGTTGCAAGCACATTGGCTGGTAGGAACACACCAATTAGGACCTCGAAAGGCAGAGCCAGAGCTGCATCTTGCTTCTCACTAATTGGTAAGCAGGAAGGGGGGGGGTGGACTATATTGCAAGTTACAGCACCACTGCATATTTCTCCATTTTGCCCAAAGTCACTGGCTTCCAGCTAAGGCAGCCCTCCATACTGCGGTAATGAAATGCTGCTGTGCCTTTTACTTGAGGTATATCATAACCTTTAGAACAGAAAATAAGTAAGGCTTTATTTCTCTAAGGGTTGGCTGGAAAATAAACCATGGCCAGAGATTCATAGCAAGACATAGAAGCCACCAAGTAGCTGGTAAAAGTACACCAGGTTGTGTGCAACCCCTGGTCCATTCCATTAAAGCAGCAAAAAGTGATTCCAACTATAGTCTAAAACAAAATTCCTCACATTAGTTAAATCAGCCTGTTGTCCTGCTGTAAGTCTGCTGGAGTCCTCTGGGTGATATGAAGAGAGTGAGAGGGAGCTGCAGGCCACAGCTCTTCTTCACTCCTCACTCTCCAATCCCTCCAGATGCCCACAACTTGTGGGTGTCCCCAGTGGTTCCTACTCCAATGGTAATGCCAAGGCACCTCCCCAACCCCATGGGAAGAACCTTACATTCTTGCCTAAGGCTGGGTTACAGGGCAGGGGACACAGACAATGTGACATCTGCTGCAATACATCAAATATTTTTTTTTAATAAATGCAGAAAAGTTTTAGATTTCTTAAGTACAAGTCCCATTTTTCCATCTTCAAAAATAACTTTTTATCCTCACTAGTGGTGGAACAAAAACAACAGATGCTTACAGAGTACAAAAAAACATTTTTTATCTAACACAATGACAGTCACTGGAACTGGCAATGCTCCCCCACCCCCATGGGAGAACCCTACCTGCCGGCCTAAGGCCAGGTTACAGGGCAGGGGACACAGACAACGTGACATCTGCTGCAATGCTTGGAAGAATTTTTTAAATAAAAGCAGAAAAGTTTTAGAGCGCTTATGTAGAAGTCTCATTTCTCCATCATCAAAAATAACTTTGTACCTCAGCAGTAGTGAAACAAAAACAACAGATGCTCATAGAGTAAAAAACAAGCATTTGTCAATGCCGAATGTTTGCTTGCTGGCATTGGCATTGGTAGTGTAGAAGTTACAGAGCTACATAATAGGAATGGCAGCAAACTATTGAACTGAAGCCAACCCCACCACCACCCTGCAGAGAGTGACAGGCATTGGGATGTGCCTTTGGGTCATCAGGCATAACGACCACACCATTTCACCACACCCTACCCTGCAGACACTGACAAGTGTCACGGTGTGCCTTGGGGTCTTTGGCCCTTATGCGCACCTCATTCCATCAGGAAATATGGTGAGATAGGTGTGGTATAGGAGAATGGGGTGAAGTTTGGGGCTGAAGAGTCCGAGGCACACCTTGATGCCTCTCACTGGCTGCAGGGTGTGGGTGGGGGTGGAATGGTATGAGCATACAGGCAAAATCCCAAGTCACACCCCTGATGCCTGTCATTCTCTACAGGAGGCGGGTGTTATGGTGGAAACCCTAATGCCTCAGGCATTCGTTGGTATTTTCACTCCAAATTTTCAACATGGTTTTGTGACCCCTACCATGAACAGTGGCAATATCAGTTTGTTAGCCAAAACTGCTTTTGCACAGCGACTCTGACATTTGGCACCACAGGTGCAAAACTCATTCGAACAGGATGTGAAAAATGACAGCGGTACTGTTCATGGGGAGGTGTAAAAAATGGCAACGTTGAAAATCTGCTGTGAAAATATTAAAAAAACTGGTGAAGTCACGAGCGTGCATAGAAACTGTGCAATGCACACCTATAATGTAACTAATTTGGGGATTTTTTTACAGCAGATTGTTAACACAGGCATTTTGGGACCTCCGATCATGAACAGTGTCACTGTGATTTTCTTTATCTGTCCCAAACAATGATTTCCCACAGCGACCAAGCATTTCTGCACTGAAAGTGTAAAAACACATTTAGGCCATGTTGTGGAAAATGACAGCTGTACTGTTTATGAGGAGGTGTGGAAAAATGCCACTGGTGAAAATCTGGACTGAAAATATTACAAAGTCATGAACTTACAGTGCGTGGAAACTGCGCAATGCTCACTTGTAACACAGTCATTTTATGAGTTTTGTCACCAAATTTTCAACATAGCCATTTTAAGACCTCTGCTCATGACCAGTGTCACTGTGATTTTCTTAATCTGTCCCAAACATTGTTTCGCACCGACTGTACCATTATCGCTACGTATGCGGAAGCACATTTTAGGCGAAAAGGTGAACAATGGAAGCTGTACTGCTCATAAGGAAGTGCGGTAAAATGGCACTGTTGAAAATCTGATGTGCAAATATTACAAATTCACCAAACTTGCCAGCGATGCGTAGGAACTGCGCGTCTGCCTCCTAAAACAGTCATTTTTGGGAATTTTTTCACCAAATTTTCAACATAGCCATTTTAACACCTCTGCTCATGACCAGTGTCACAGTGATTTTCTTAATGTGTCCCATACATTGATTTTGCACACCAACTGCGCCATTGTGCGCTACATGGGCGGAAACACGTTGTGGGTGAGATGTGAAAAATGACAGCTGTACTGCTCATAAGGAGGTGTGATAAAATGGCAATGTTGAAAATCTGGAGTGAAAATATTGAAAATTCATGAACTACAGGCGTGTGTAGGAACTCTGCGCGCACACTCGTAAAACAGTCATTTTTGAATTTTTTTCACAGAATTTTCAAAATAGGCTTTTGAGCCACCTTATGAACACTGGCAGTGTCATTTCGTTAATCAGTCCGAAGGTGATTTTGCACAGTGACTGCGAAATCACCCTTCAGGCCCGAGTAATGCCATGACAGTGACAGCATTCATGAGAAGGGGTCCCAAAAAGTCCATGTTGAAAATTTGGTGCAAAAATTCCAAAAAATGCCCAAGATATGCAGCGAAGTTTAAAAAACCCTATCTATTACATTATGCAGCTTACCGGCATTTCCTCAGTTCGCGGTCAACTTTGAAGAGTGCAGATGTGTTTCCGGTTCACCGAAGATCGTCACGCCAGACTCCGGAGGTAAGTATGGGGCTGAGGGGTGTGGGGAGGCAGGGTGCGCGGTGGGTGGGCACGGGTGGGCTGAGAGAATGCCGAGGAAAGTTTCTTTTTACAGTTTTTTTTTTTTTAAGGAAGATGATGGGGACATTTGCCACACTGGGATTGGCTCCACATGGCAGCTAGAAGCTGTTTGGGAGGCTGGAGCCAACGGGATTGGGCACCCTGTTAGCCATCGGACTTGTGCCACGCTGGGGTGGGCTCCCAGCATGGCAGCTGTAAAGGCTGTCTGGCGGGGCTGGAGCTGACGAGTTGGGCACCCCCGTGGCCATACGGATGTGTGCCATGCTGGGGTGGGCTCCAGCGTGGCACCTGAAACTTTTGGGGGGGTGGCGTGGAGCTGGCGGGGCATTGGTACCCGTTGTCTATACAGTATGCGTGGGGGCGGCGTGGCCACATAATATGCGTGCGTGCGTGTTGAGGGGAGCTCTGCTCACTGAAGTGGAGCTCTCCCTTTATGTCAACTGTATGCCACTGCATTTTCAATTGCTGTCATAGACAGCTGGAGCAGTGATTGGAGCACTGCGACCGCGCCTGCTAACACACTGACTGAATTGGAAGAGGCTGACACACCTCTGGAAAACTCGGATGATGGCACTATGTTTCTTGCACATGTGTGCAAGCAAACATAAAAACACATTTGTTTTGTCCACCCTAATGACAGCCACTGGAATTGGCAATTCTGCAACTACCTGACTTTGTTACAAAAAATACTTCTGATTATTTTATTTTTACATTTTTGGCCAGGAAAGTCACACTTAGTCAAAGCTTGTTTCCAGGTGCATCCTGGGTGTAGAGGGAGTTAGATATCTGCTCATGGCCACACAGTATGCAAGTGGTGGATGTAGAATTCAAACCCAGTTCTTCCAGATTTGAAGTCCAGTGTTCTTAGTACTATACTGCCTCCTCTAAATGCACAAGCCATTTAATAAACAATAATGAAGTTCCAACTGTATAGTTATTTAACTAATTTCGGGTAAGGGCATGGGAAGAGGAGCTATCCAGTTTAGCTACTGTCCACTAAGGTGGATATACACCAACCAATAACACAAAACCAAAACTGAGTAGGAGAAAGCCCATTGTGCAATAAATATAAGGCGCTTTTACATGCAGCTTACTTTTGAATGCATGTTCCGTTACTCATGCTATCCATTTCATGTGCTTCATTCATCTGTGCCCTTTACACATGCAGTATGTTTTGCTATGTTTGCCCTTCCTGTGTTTGTCAGAGTGTACCAGCACAGCAAAAGCACATTAGAGGGATTGGCTTTATAGTGCAATGACAGCCATGGCATGAGTAGATAGCATGCCAAAATGCAATAGAAGCCAGTGAACCCAGAAAAACAGGGAACACATTTGTAGCCCAGGGGCCATGTGCCAGTGGGCTACTACCACTGCCTGCTGTCCTTGGTACAGGTTAAGGGGCCTGGGTCCTACTACGGTAGCTATTGGGGGTTCTTTCTCAAAGTTATAAATAATAGCATGGTGACTCCACCCAGAGAAAATTATAAGTGAGTCAGGTGACTGGTTGGTACAGCCCCCTGGGATACTGCACGTACCCACCTCCCTGACCAACCACATTGCACACTGGATCTCCAACAACCTTTTCCCATCAAATATCATAGACTTTCAGAAAGCCAATGCAACAAACCTCTCTGGACACAGCAGTTCCAGCAATTAACTCATAGCATTATTAAGGGGAAGGGCTAAGAAGGGGTTCCTGGGACAGTGATAGCTGTGAGAAAAAAAGAAATTAGTGACAAAATTGGTAAACAGTAACATCAAGGCCCATAGTCAAGTCTAACCCCCAGCTGCCACCCCAACTGGTACCAGAGTGATCCTAAGAAGTCCCTGGGGTACCCACTTAGTGCAGGCCTGGAGACTGCCATGGGTTGGCTGGCTTTTGGGGCCCTGGAAGGTTTTATAAATGTTTAAATTCAGAATCACACTTCCCTGTAACAAGGTCCAGGAACCGGGTCCTGGTTGCTCATGGTTTGCAGACCTCAGCAGTGTGTTGGCTACCAATTTTCATGATGTCCTAGAGTGTGGCGCTCCCTCAATTCATGCAGCTGTGGGCAGGAAAAAGGATCATCTTGGTTTTTTCAGCAGAACGAATCTTGCTTGAAGGTCTTGCAGCTTGTCCCCTTTATTGAAGGCCTAGACGTTTGTCACCTTTAGCCGCTTCTGGCCCTTTGCAGAGCTCAACGGCAGGTCCACACTAGCCCCAGAAGGTCCAGACCTGGGAGTGACTTCACAGCCCTTCTCCCCAAAAGGGTCATAGGTGTTCTAGCATGCCAGCAAGTGCTGGTGACCTCCTGAGATAGTGGGTCCCACTTGGAAGGGGTTAGCTAATTCCCTTCCTGGCTTTAGGTGAGGACTCCCAAGAAGCAGAAGCCCTCTGCAATCCCTGCATCTACCCTGAAAGTCACTTGTAACTAGGCACTGCTTCCAAATAAACAGCAGTACCAGGGGGCCAATGGGTGCTAGCCCTCTGATTTGCACTCAGACTACAGCAATCCACAGGGGAAATTCAGAACCAGGCAACCCCCTGTTCACTTCAGTGCTTCTGGCTCTAACTGTTCATGAAAGATTCCTTTCAGCTTCTGCTGGGACAAAGCTTTCAGCCACTCAGCTCAGTTCACACAGCGAAGTCACAGAACTGGGCTATAACCCTGCACCAGAGACACTTTACCTCTTCAGGATTTTAAGTAGAGTCCCAAACTGTAAAACAAGTCCTCTGCAGCGAGGGTTCAACTTCCAAATGAAAACAGCACAGTCAATCCACTAGTGCAGGATCTCTGCAGTGGCTACTTTTCCCCTCAAGGCAACACAGCTCACAGTACCTGGAGAGGCTTATTATCAGTCCAGTCTCTCACACTCTCATTTCCTCTGGGACTTTTTTTCCCTGTAGTAGCAATCTCCATCCAAGACCTGAGCAAGGACTCTGAAAGTCCACTTCCACTCACACAGGATCATACTAGCTCGAGAAGAGCCCAGGAACAGATTGAAGAACTCCCAGAAAGTCCTTGCATTCTCTCTCAGGAATCCAGCCTCCTGATTGGCTGTTCAAGCCAGTCAGTCATCAATAACCATAAAGATCAATATTTCCTGGCTGTTCATTTTGGGCATGATTTAGGCACCTGAATTAATGAAACTTCCTCTCCCAGAATTCCTCAGATCCAACTCTAGGTGCCGAGACACCTGATTGGGTGCTGACAGGGATCAAAGCATCAACAACATGGTGGCCCCCATTCAGTAGCAAAGCAGTTCTCATGTTGTTTCTCCTTAACAGTTTTGGAGCAACCAAGGGAAGAGCTCTTTATTTGCAGTAACCCCAGTCTTATAGCTCATTTTGTGCCCTTTCAAATGAGCCCACTATTGTACAGTAATTCCCAGTGCTGTGGCTGCTGCTGCTGTCGAAACACAGAACCCCCAGGTGGCAGGCAGGTCCCTCACTAATATTCATGAGGGCATTTTAATATTTATGAGCCCTGATTTATGCCCCTAAGGAAACTCTGTAGATTAAAAGCAATGAGGCTTCATACTCACCTCCTTAGTGTCACCAGCCCCCATTGAGCTGAGAAGGGGCACTGGGACCTCTAAAATGCCACCCATTTCACTGCAAATCTAGCAGTCAGCACAACAAATCACACCTTCTTGCATGCACAAGCTCAGGAGGCGTGAAGAACATGCCATCGGCTCACAACATGAATTTTAAGCCTGAAATGGGCTGAAGTCATATACTGGGCTGCACAAGGGATCTGTGGCACCTGAAGATGAATGAAGGAAACATGGAGCATCAAGCAGAAGGAGACAACTGGGTGTCAATAGGGTAAGCCTCCTAGAGGGGGGCTCACATCCCCCCCTCTTGAATTCTTGGTTTTCACGCCAAGCCTAAGGATAAAGTACCATAATGGTTTAACACGAACACATAATAACATTTCTAACTATATAGTACACCTGAATCCTAACTATTATACTGTAACCATTTCAAAACTGGAAAACATTATAACAGGAAACATTATGTACACTCCAGTAAATACCTGTATCTTTATTAGCCCCTGTCCATATGGAAGTGGCACCTATATGTTTAGTCTGTCAGCCATAGGATACTGAAACCCCACATAGTACACTTTTCCCTCAAACCTCCTAGGTACCCTTTTCACCTCCCTCTCCTTCACTGATCACCTTTCTCTTGGATCTAGGGGGTTTAGCATCAGCAGGACACATAACTACTTTTTGTAGGGACCTAGGGGATAATGTGTACTCCTTTGTGTACTCCCAATAAGCGTAAATCTGTGGGGATCCCAGGGGCATCATAAGTTAACTTGAGGATAGGCATATTGTCCTACCAGACCTTCTTGGGGTCTCTTGAACTTTGGGACTTGTTACCACCTCTTGGTCAGAGGTAGATTCCTCATCACTGTCACATTCACCCTCCTTCAGCTAGTTGGGAAGGGAATTTTAATATCTCCCCATTATCACCGGTTTGTCCGAGAGAGCTATCGTGGGGCCTTTCAGAGGACACAGTGGGACCAGTGTTCAGTTCCAATGTGGGCCCTCCAAAAGGTGCTCCTTCTTCCTCTTCTTCCTGTTCCTCAAGGCTATCCTGTGACCATTCAGAGGATCCAGGCTGACTAGTATTCAGGTCCATGGTGGATCCTCCAAAAGGCATCTCTGCAGGGGAGCTGCTCTGGTACCACTCACAAGGCTCAGCTGGACTAGTATTCAAGTCCGGAGTGATCCCCCAGAGAGGCATAGTGGAAGCAGCCTCCCCATCTCCACCCTGTTTTATAGGTACAGGCATGTCCACCAACCTCAGGGGTGGTCCCTAAAATAGTCTGGCTAACTCTGGGGTAGGGTAAAAACTTCAGGGGGTACGATCATCTTCTCCCTCGGTCTCATCATCTGTAGTTTCTCTATCTGAGACCCCCCCACCATGGGCAGGCCCAGCCCTAATGAGATCGCTATTTCCATGCCTCTGTCTCCTGTGTGCAGCAGCTCGAGTGGTGGGGGGTGAAGGAGGATCTTTCATGGTGTTTTCAATGTCCATAATTTGATCACCAATGGACAGCAGATGATTTCAATGTATGACCTTATGCCCTCAAGTCCCTCCCTCTGGCCCAATCTTATACACCGGAAGACCTTCCAACTTTTCCAGGATAACATATAGTATGCTTCCCCATCTATTAGTGATCTTGTGCTTTCCTGGTATGCCCAGATGTCGTAGCAATACTCTGTCACCTGTTTCCAGTTCCTGAACTCACACCTTCTTGTCATGATGGTTTTTATTAGCCTGATTCTTCTTGGTGGCCATTTCTAAAGCAAGGTGATAGGCATCATCCAATTGCTGTTTTAACTGCCTCACATACTAAAGATAGTCTTCTGCCCCAAGACCATTGGTGGACACTCCAAAGCACAAATCCACAGGCAACCGGGCTTCTCTCCCGAATATAAACTAATATGGAGAGAACCCTGTAGCATCATTTCGGGTGCAATTGTAGGCATGGACAAGGGAGCTCACCTGCTGACTCCAAGTGCGCTTGTCTCGGGGCTCCAAGGTGCTCAGCATGTCTAACAAGGTCCAGCTGAATCTCTCGGGCTGGGGATCACCTTGGAGATAATACAGGGTGGTTCAAGACTTTCTGATGCCCCACAGTGAGAAGAGTTCCTTCATAAGTCAACTCTCAAATTATGACACTGGTCTGAATGGATCTGCTGGGGGGGTCCATAGTGTTCAAAGAATTTCTCTAGTGACACTTCGACCGCTGTGGAAGCTCGCTGGTCCTTGGTGGGATAAGTTTGGGCATATCTTGTAAAATGATCAGAAATCAACAGTATGTTTGAGAGGTTGCGTGAGTCTGGCTTCAATGTGAGGAAGTCGATGCATACCAGTTCCATAGAGCCACTGGTTCGGATACTGACCAAGGGTGCCGCCTTTTGGGGAAGCACTTTCCTCTGTATACATTTCCATCAGTTTTTACAATAATTCTCCTCATCTGTTCCCATCTTTGGCTAGTAGAACCTGCTCTTGACCCATTCCAGTGTGTGCTTTGTGCCTAGATGCCCCATATCATTGTGCAATACCATTAAAACAATCTTTATATACCTCTCGGGTAACACCAACTGTTCTCGGGGTGTCCCCTGATAGTCTTGCATCTTCTAATAAAGCAGCCCCTTCTTCAACTGTAGCTTGGGCCATTCCCATAACAGAAGCTTAGCAGAGGGATAAATGGTGTCCACTTGAGTCTGATCCCCATTGTGTTGAAGCATTCAGATTATCTCCCTGGTGACAGAACTGGCTCTCTGTTCTCTTTTCAAGTCCTGGGTGATTAACTGTGGGAGACTTCTCACATCCAAGGTGGCCAGGTGGCAATAGGCAACTGGGAGGCAACTTCCCGAGGCTCCCAAGCATTCCACCAGATGTGGAGTTCCCTCTACTGAGAAGGTTTCTTCACCATCGTGCTTCTTACATAGGGCTTTCACTGCTTGCTCCAACATTTTTGCCCAGCTAGAGTGCTCGCTGTTTTAGGCTGGTGGTTGTCTTGAAAGGGCATTGGCATCCACATGATTCAGACCAGGATGATACTTCATGTAGTAATCATAGGTGGACAAAACTGACAGCCACCCATGACCAGCTGCGTCCAATTTATCCGTGGTCTGCACGTAGGTAAGGGCATTGTTGTCCGTCTTCATGGTGATTTTAGCCCCATACAGGTAGTCATGGAACTGGTCCACAATAGCCCACCTTAAAGCCAAGAACTCCAGTTTATGGACTGGGTACCTCTTCTCTGACTGGTTCAGACTCTGGCTTGTGAAGACTACTGGGCATAAGCCCTCTGGATACTCTTTGCATAACATGGCTCCCAGGCCACAAAGACTGGCATCAGTATGGAGAACGTAGGGTTTCTGTGGATCTGCATATGAAAGCACCGGGGCATGTGTTAAGCATTAGATGATATCTTTGAATGCCCGGTCACACTCCTCATCCCACTGGGAGCCAAAAGGTTCTGTTGGTCAATAGTGGTAGCTGGTGTGGTTTGCTTGGGCCCCAGATGAGGTAGTTTTCTTGGTTTTATTGGTGGGTGGATACCCCTGTAGCAGATTCAATAGGGGTCGAACCACTCAGGTGTAGTCCTTTACAAATCTCTGATATAAGCTGCAGAAATCGAGAAGACCCTGGAGTTCTTTTAAAGTCCGGGGCTTTGGCCAAGTAGTGAGGGCTTCAGTCTTACTGGGATTGGTCTGGATTCCCTTTGCAGAAACCATGTGCCCAGCTTATTTAACCACAGTCTGAAAGAATTGGCATTTATCAATCAACAGTTTCAGTCCAAACTCCTCCAAGCGATCCAACACCTTGAACAATCCGACCTTGTGTTCTTCCAGGGTCTTCCAGAATACAATAATGTCATCTAGGTAGACCAACCACTCCAGTAAGTTCATGTCACCCACAGCTTTCTCCATTAGGCATAGAAAGATGGCTGGGGCACCTGACATCTCCTGTGGCATCCTGTGGAACTCATAAAATCCAAGGGGACAGATTAAAACCATATTCTCCCGGTCCTGGGGGGGCCATTGGAATCTGATAATAGCCACTACACAGATCCAGGACTGAGAACCACTGGCTACTGTTCAAACAATCCAGGGCATCCTGTACTCTGGGCATAGTGTGCTGGTCTGGCACAGACCATTTATTTAATGTGCCATAATCAACACACATTTGTATGGCCCCAGTCTTTTTTCTCACTACAACAATAGGGGATGCATATGGGCTCCTTGATTCTCAAATAATCCCAGCATCCATCATCTCCTGAAGGTGCTGTTGGACATTGTCGATGTCAGCCAGGGCAATCCACTTGGATCTTTCCTGGAAAGGCCTGTCATCAGTAAGACATATGTGATGCTGTTCTCCACTCACACACCCCACATCCCATTCATGTAAAGAATGTTTATGTTGTAACATAAACTTCACAGCAAATATCCTTACTCTAAATGCAAGGTCAATGAACATTGCCAAATATGCAGAACTAGAAACTTTAACAAAAACTTTAGATTTATCAGTAGTAGCAATAACAGAAACATGGGGCAATATAGATAAAGAATGGATGGCAGAACTCTCTGGTTATAAACACTACTTTAAACATAGACTAAACTCAAAAAAAGGAGGAGGTGAGGTCTTTACAAGAAATGACATACATTCTTATGGGGCGAAATTAACCCACAAACAGAAAGTGTATGAGGCTATATTCAGCCAACAAACACTGATAAATTACTTATAGGAGTATGTTACAGGCCACCCTCATCTGACCTACAAACCACCAAAACTCTGACTGAAGAAATAACACAATTGGCAAATAAAGATTCTGTACTCATTATGGGCGACTTTAACCTCCCCACTACAAACTGGGATACTCTTACAGGAACAAATCAACACGAAGAACATCTCACCACAGCGATTATTAACCTTGGCTTAAAACAAATCATAAGAAAACCCACCAGGGGAGACAATGTTCTCGACTTAGTAATAACAAATCTAGAAACACCTATATACGATACTAAAATCTCAGCACCTTTAGGAAATAGCGATCATATGTCCATAACCTTTGCAATAAAATTTCTTCTCCAACCAAAAAAATAACATTAAATTAAAACAATATCATAAAGCTAACTTTGACCATATTAACCATTCTATAAACAAAGTTAACTGGGAAAAACTTTTTTCCTTTAAACACTAATGAAGCATGGGATTTTCTAAAAAATAAAATAATACATTTAGAAACAAAATACATACCTGTAAAAAATAAGTACAATAATAAGGGAAAGATTCCACTATGGTTTAATAAAAATATTAAAACACTAATTTCAAAAAAAAAAAAAAACTGTTTATAAAATTAAAAAAAGGCCCCAAAACTTCTACCAATTCAACTTTGACAAACTACAGGAAAATACTTAAAAAACTAAAAAAACAAATTATTATTGCAAAACGTAACTTTGAATTTAAAATAGCACTTACTAAAGACTGTCAAAAATCTTTATATTCATACCTCAATAAAAAAAAGGGTTGTAATAAGACAATTGGACCACTAATAATTAATAAGCAAACAATAACATCAGATCATATAACAGCAACCGAATTAAATAATTATTTTGCATCAGTGTTTTCCAAAGAAACAACTTCACCTGTTATCCCAGCAATATCAAATTCCAAAGTAGTAACTATTTCAAAACAAGAAATCTTGAATGTTCTAAACACTCTAAAGGAACTTACCAGTTCAGGACCAGATAACATATCCTCAAGATTTCTCTTAGAAACAAAAAATAGTATTTTCTTACCTTTAATGCTACTTTACAATAAATCTCTTCAAAATTCAGTAGTACCCAGGGATTGGCGCACAGCCATAGTTACACCTATTCATAAAAAAGGGCCCCAATCCAAAACTGAAAATTACCGTCCCATTAGTTTAACATCTGTTCTATGTAAACTACTAGAAAAAATCATTAAACAAAAATTAGAAGACGAAATGATAACTCTAAAAATTAATGATGTATATCAACATGGATTCAAAGCAGGTTATTCATGCACCACAAACCTAATATCATTTTACAACTATATCAGTCATAATTTAGATTGTAATATTCCAATGGACGTCATTCTTCTAGACTACAGCAAGGCGTTTGATAAAGTTTCACACACTATAATAATAAACAAACTTATTACTTTGGGAATTTCAACTCTATTAATCTCTTGGATAAACCAGTGGTTCAGTGAGAGAACCCAATGCGTAACAGTGAATGATGCCCTTTCTGATGACAGGGAGGTGACCAGCGGGGTGCCGCAGGGTTCGGTTCTTGGACCAACCCTATTTATCTTATTTATAAGCGATATGACTATCTCTCCTAGTAATACAAGGGTAAAGTTTGCAGACGATACCAAGCTTGGAGGGATGGCCATAAATCATGGTAACAAAACTGGGCTCCAAGAAGATCTGACGGTTATAGAAAAATGGGCAATAACAAATAAAATGTATTTTAACTTATCTAAATGCGGAGTAATACACTTTGGAAAAAATAACCCGCTCCAAAATTACTACTTAAATAATACTATTATAAGAACTTCATCAGCTGAGAAAGATTTAGGGATCATAAGTAATCATAAATTAACTCCATCAACACATTGCACTAGAATAGCAATCCAAACAAATGCATTATTGCGTAAAATTTCAAAAACATTTATTACTAAATCTGAATCCTGTTTATTATCCCTCTATAGATCTCATATAAGGCCCCACTTGGACTATGGCTCTCCATTCTGGAATCCCTATCTGAATTCAGACATAAATAAAATAGAACAAGATCAGCGTAGAGCCACAAAACAACTACCGCACCTAAAAAATATGGACTATCATTCTCGACTACACAAAACAGGATTACATACACTTGCACAGAGACGCAGTCGCGGGGATTTATTACAATTATTCAAAATCCTCGGTAATCCCAAACAAATGAAATTATGTGGTAAATTTTCCACTAGAAAAATAGTGGCCAGACTTCATAATAAACAATTAGAAATAGCAAGGTCTAATAGTAATACAAGAATTAATTACTTCACAGTTAGAACACCTAGACTGGAATAACTACCACAAGAGATAGTTGACTCAACAAACATTACAATTTTTAAAAACAAGTTTGACATATGGATGTCTGAGCAAAGACTGGGTTAATGTTCCATGTATATGGAGGACAATCTTGATGGGCAACCAGCCTTCTTTTGTCCAGAAATACCAAAGTACCAAAGTAACACCTTTGTCCGGGCAGCCAATTTCTCCCACAGTCTCTCTTTACAATACTCCAGGATGGGGAGTCACTCAAGTTGAATAATCCAGGATCCATCCCCGAGGGGGCACCTCCACTCACTGCAGCAGATCTCACTGCCACATCAGCACAGTAAATTCTTGTCAGAGTCCGAACTCTCCTCACCCCCACTTCTTGGTCTGTGACATTCTTCACTTGTGCAGTAACCTTTTGGACAAAAACATGTGCCCTGGCTGGCAGAACACTGGGATTCACTAACAGTTCCACAGGTGGCCCAAGTTCCTCTGGTGCATCCAACATCAATAACTGATTGGTCACATCTTTCCTCAGCCTCACTACTCCGGCAATGTTATACTCCATGTTTGGCGGTAGCACGGTTTTGTCCCCATCCCTTCTCCACACTATCCCCACAGGGTCATTGGACTCCTCATTGAGGGGCTTTCCCTTCCTTCTGTAGGCCTGTCTAACCAGGGGGTGAAGCAGCCATTCTTTACCATCCCTTTTGGCCTCTCGAGCTTGGAACAGTTGGGCAAGATGTCCGAACATATGCGCATTGGTGCCCACTAGCATGGGCACTCCATCGTAGATTCTAGATTCTGGGCAGAGCAAGGCCAGGGTTTCTATGGCCTCCCCTATACCAGTCACTTTAGTTGGAATGGCCATCCACACCTTGATATAGCAGACATAGAGATATGACTTTTTACTAAGTCCTCACACGTGCAGTCCCTCAAGTGATTGTAATTCAACATCTGGCAAGTGCTGGTTGTACCAGGATTAAAAAATAATGGTGACCTGTGAACCACTATCAAGAACAGCCCATGCCGAGATTCTGTTGATGGTAATGGTGGTCTCTGTTGATGGTCCTACTAGCTTGTGCATGTCAACTGGAGTCGAGGTGGTGGTTCTAGCTGTAGAAGCTCTCATGTGAGCCATGGAGCTGGACCTCCCAGGGGCCCTGGTGCACTCCTTTACCGAGCCCCTCTGTAGTTTCCCTGATTCTGGCCCAAATTGTTGGGCTGCCTATCCCTACCTGGGGTATGGTTCAATGGCATCCTACACCCCTTCTGTATGTGGCCCTCGCCCCATCACCGATGACATATAATGGGATCCTGAGGCTAGGGCTTTTCTGTTGCCACAGGGTGGGTTTCTGACACTCCCACTGGGATGCTGTGGGCTAGGGTCCCCTATTCTACAACCCGCTCATTGATGTGAGCCATAACTGCCATCCCTGACCTCATTAGTTGAGCTACTCTCTGGGCTAGCTCACCCATTTGAACCAGGTACTCAACCTCAGGAATGGGCACGTGCATACTGGGTCTGGAACTGAACATTGTTGGGCCTACATTAGGGAACATCCCACTCACCCCCTAGGGCTCAGCTAAGCCTTGATTCACTGTCAGTTTAACCAAGGTAACTACATCCCTACACTCCTTCAGCAGGGTCCTCAATTCTTGTATCTCACCAGAGGGCACCTCTTGCCCTATCTGAGTAGTGGCCGCTAAGGCCCTCTGTACTTCCCCATTGCTCTTGCTCTGCCTCCATCTCTCTAACCTCTCCCACTAATACCCAGTATGGGAGAGATTGCTCTTCCTGTCTGCTAAATGGAGTTGTAACACCAACGAGGGGGAATGACAGGCAGCCTTTACTACATGTTCTAACTGTATTCGGTTCAGATCTTGCGCTGCAAACACGCCTTTCCTAAATACCCTCTGTAAGGCTCTCTCCACCCAGATCAAGAAAGCAGACAAAGATTCCCCCTCCCACTGGCGATTGGTTTTACATTTCCACATGAGGTTCTCGCAGGACTCTGGGCTACCAAATACACTCTCCAATTTGGTCAGGTATACCTGGGCTGGGGCTTCGGGGTCTGTGGCCCTCAGGGAGCACATGACCTCTAAGCAGGACCACGGAGGCTCTTTACTAAGTGATTCCACTTCTCAATCTCAGAGCACTGCCAATCCTGATGTAAAGGGGTGGTGCAATCCATACAGGTCTCCAGATCATCTTCATTATTTGGGGTGGGCTTGACCTCAGAAAATATTTTCAGTTTACAGTACAATTGGAAGGCAACTGACATAGGCCCAGGCTGAGGTTTCTTAGTCTTGTGGGGCCTTGGAGTGGATCAAGATTCATGCCCCCCTTCCCCTGGTGAAGCTATACCAAAAGAGGTCACAATAGCCAGAGCCTCAGACAATCCCTCCACCACCAAAGCCTAAGGTATCCAAGCAGCTTCTATTGCATTAGTACTCTCTAACAGCATAGTCAGCATACCCTTGATAGAGTCAAGCATTTTCCCTTGTACCTACCCTTTACCCAGTCTGGATATGGTGGATACACACTTCTCTATGTCTTTCTCGTCTATCTCCTGGGGGAACTCCCATCGAGAGAAAGGACTTCTGGGGATCCATCTTCATGCCCCCACTCCATTCCAGTAATCTCACTTTGTCCTCTTCAGTATGCCTAAACTTGGGCCATGGTGAAATGGACTTGGGGATCACCATTGCAGTTTTCCAAGTCAGATATGGCTGTCGAACAGAAGATCCCAGCAGTGCCTCCAAAGATGTAGCCCAGGCGCCATGTGCCAGTGGGCTACTACCCCTACCTGTTGTCCTTGATACAGGCTAAGGGGCCTGGGTCCTGCTTGTGTAGCAATTGAAGATTCTTTCCCAAAGTTATAAATAATCATGCTGTGCCTCCATCCAGAGTAGAATATAAGTGGGTCAGGTGACTGGTTGGTACATCCCCCTGGGATACTGCACCTACCCACCTCCACAACCAACCACATTGCACACTGGATCCCCAACAACCTTTTCCCACCAGATATCATAGATTTTCAGAAAGCCAATGCAGTGAATCTCTCTGGACACAGCAGTTCAAGCAATTAACTCACAGCGTTATTAAGGGGAAGGGCTGGGAAAGGGGTACCGAGAACAAGGATAACTGTGGGAAAAAAAAAAGTTAGTGACAAAATTGGTAAACAGTAACATCAGGGCCCATAGGCCAGTCTCACCCTCAGATGCCCACCCCATTGGTACCATTGTGACCCTAAGAAGTCCCTGTGGTACCCACTTGGTGCAGGCCTGGATGTTGCCATGGGTTGGCTGGCTGTTGGGGCCCTGGGAGGTTTAAAAAATGCTTAAATTCAGAATCACACTTCCCTGTAACAAGGTCCAGGAACCAGGTCCTGGGTACTAATGGTTTGCAGTCCTCAGCAGTGTGTTGGCTACCAATTTTCCTGATGTCCTGGAGTGTGGAGCTCCCTCAGTTCATGCAGCTCTGGGCAGGAAAGAGGATCATCTTGGTTTCCTCAGCAGAGTGAATCTTGCTTGAAGGTCTCACAGCTTGTCCTCTTGATTGAAGGTCTGGCTGCTTGTCACATCAGCTGCTTCTGGCCCATTGCAGAGCTCAATGGCAGGACCACACCAGCCTCAGAAGGCTCAGACCCAGGAGTGGCGCCGCAGCCCAGCTCCCCACAAGAGTTGTAGGTGCCCTAGCACCTCAGCAAATGCTGGTGACCTCCTGAGACTCGATCCCACATGAAAGGGGTTAGCTAGTTCCCTTCCTGGCTCTGGATGAGGGTTCCCAAGAAGTAGGAGCCCTCTGCAGTCCCTGCACGTACTCCACAAGCCACTTGTAACTAGGCAGTGCTTCTAAATAAACAGAAGTACCAGGGTGCCAATGAATGCTAGCCCTCCAATTTGCATTCAGACTATAGCAAACCACAGGGGAAATTCAGAACCAGGCAAACCTCTGTTCATTTCAGTGCTTTTGGCTCTAACTGTTCACAAAAGATTTCTTTCAGCTTCTGCTGAGACACAGCTCACAGCCACTCAGCTCAGTCCACACAGTGAAGTCACAGAACTGGTCTATAACTCTTCAGGATTTCAAGCAGAGTTCCAAACTGTAAAACAAGTCCTCTTCAATGAGTGTTCAACTTCCAAATGAAAACAGTACAGTCAATCCACCAGTGCAGGGTTTCTGCAGCAGCTACTTTTCCCCTCAAGGCAACACAGCTCACAGTACCTGGAGAGGTCAATATCAGTCCAGTCTCTCACACTTTCTGTTTTCCTCTGGAACTTTTTTCCCATATTGGCAATCTCCATCCGAGACCTGAGCAAGGCCTCTGAAAGTCCACTTCCACTCATATAGGATCCTACTAGCTCAAGAAGAGCCCAGGTACAGACTGAAGAACACCCAGAAAGTCCTTGGGTTTTCTCTTGGGAATCCAGCCTCCTCATTGGCAGTTCAAGTCAATCAATCATCAATAACCATAGAGATCAATATTTCCTGGCTGTTCACTGGGGCATGATTTAGGGTCCTGAATAAATGAAACTCCCTCTCCCAGAATTCCTTGGGTCCAATTTTAGACACCAAGGAACTTGATTGGTTGCTGACAGGGGTTAACGCATCAACAACATTGTGGCTGCTATTCAGTAACAGAGCAGCTCTTGCGTTGTTTCTCCTTAACAGTTTTGATGCAGCCAAGGGAATAGCTCTTTATTTGCAGTAATTCCACAGTCTGATCACCACTTTTTGCCCCCTCAAATGAGCTCACTATTGTACAGTAATTCCCAGTACTTTGGCTGCTGATGCTGCCCAAACACAGAATCCTCAGGCTGCAGGCAGCTGACTCATTAATATTCATGAGGGCATTTTAATATTTACGTACCCCAATTTATTCCCCCAAAGAAACTCTGTAGTTTAAAAGCAATGAGGATTCTTACTCACCTACTTAGTTTTGCCAGGCCCCATTGAGCTGAGAAGGGGCACCTGGGACCTCTAAAATGCCACCCGTTGAGTGCAAATCTAGTGGTCGGCACAACAAAGTGCACTTTCGCGGATGCACGAGCACTGGTGGCATGGAGAAAATGCCAGCAACTCACAACTTGAATTTTAATCTCAAAATGGGCAGAGGTTATATACGGGGCTGCATGGGGGATCTGGGGAACCAGCACAGGGAACGGAAGAAATGGGGTGCACCAAGTGGATGGAGGCAAACGGGGGTAAAGAAGATAAGGCCCCTAGAGAGGGGGGTTACACATTTTAAGTGAGGCAGTATAGCACAGTGGTTTAAGGCTCTGAGCTGCAAACCTGGAGACCTTGGTTTGAATCTCACAGCCCTCACTTGCATACTGTGTGACCCTGAGCAAGTCACATAACTTCCTTGTGCTCCGAGGTCATATACTTAGTGTGTCTCCCCTGGTTAAAAAAAAATAAATAAATAGTGAGCACTCACTTTGGTTGTGGCACAGACTGCCTGTACATGTCAAGACAGGTAATTTTACAATGTGTCTCTACCGGTCATTCCGATACAGACCACTGCGTGTTAAAGGGCCTTTATTGTTACAAAGCAGAACAACTCTGAAATTTTGTGTATAAACAGTAATTCATTAACAACAGATACAATGGGTAGCCAAGCCTTCACATTTCTTAAAAGAGAGTCAGATATACTCACGAATGAGGTTTATGAGCCTGAATCAGCAGTCTCCCATGTTATAAAGGCACATTACTGAATTGGTTAGTAAAGGCAAAGTAAAGTGGTGTTAATGTTAGAGGTAAGTTTTGTGACTATAGGCCAGTGTCCCATTGATGTCACTAGTCAAGACCCAGGGTAATGTTATAATAATGTCATGATACTGTATTTTCAGTTATACCAGAACATAGCACTGAGTACCACTGTAAGGGTCTTGGTTAAATAGCTGTAACCTAGATACGTCTTTTTTTTATTATTTTCACTTCAGATTGATCCATTTTTACTACACAGATGATTTTTTATTGAATTTCCATATGTGGATTCAGCATGATCTGGTGGCTGGAGGTCATGCATGGGAAATAGGAGAAAAAAAGGAGACCCTGGTTCAAATCCCATCAAAACCAGTTGCAAGCTCTGTGATCTTGAGCAAGTGGCATAACCTCTTAGTATTTTAGTCCATTCCAGTTATAAAAATATTTAAAACCAGGACTCCACTAATAATGAGAGATGGCATGTCAGCTAGACTGTTCTGCAAAAAAATGTGTAAGAAAATATGTGTGATGCTTTGGTATTTAAACACTGCTTATTTACTTCAGTATGTACCATGCTTGCACTGAGGCAAATGTAATAATTCAACGTATATGTACATCACTTCCTGTTTGTAAGCTAGGTTTTATTACATAATATTATATAACATAGAGAGCACTGTAAAAATCTCAGGTGAACAAAACCCAGACACCTAAATGCAGTGTTAGGGGAATGCTCCTCTGGCATAAACAGACTTAGTTCTTGAGCCATGTACAGTGGTGCTCACTGTGAGGTTACTTGTTTATTCATGTCAATCAATACCTTCAGACACAGACTAGCAAATTCCATCACTGCTAATTGCTTTTTTGCTGTTTCATATTTTTATGAACAATTTTTTTAACCAAGTAAACTTCATTAACAATTTTAAAAATAAAAACAGCACCGACATTAACAGTAGCAAAAACAAGTACTGTAAGCTTAGCCAGTGCACTATAGCAATCACATAACTAGGTTACGTTAACACTGGAAGCTAGAGAAAACCTCAGTTGAACATGACAAACAATAACATATCTAAATACACTTAATGCAAAAGACACCACATTCTACGGACACAATGAGGCATATGCATGAACGGGTGGGAATTACATGCCCGAGGTGCATATCCTGCCAATGTAGCCCCACACCTGCAGACAGGTGCACACTGACCCGGTATTCACCATCAGCCACTACCTGTCCATGGGCCCACCCCCCGGTATGCAGGACTCTGCAGGGTGACCACGGACTGGGATGCAGAGCAAGGTGGGCATCCAATTGGATGCCTGCATGGGTTCCTGAATGGATCCCTTGCACGGCATGGCGTGGATCCGGGTGTGTGAACAGCACCCACTGGACCCACACGTCCATGAACCCATGACCAGCCATCCTGGAATACATACCCACAGCACCCCAACACATGTCTGCACCCCCCCATAGCATCCTACAGTACCCACTGCCCACCGACATGTGGCAGCCAGGCTCCATTACAGTAATGTACAACTCCCCACTCCCCAGCATGCTGCAGACTCAGCACTGGGAGATGCAGACAGCCCCCCACTGGCACCAACAGGACCACCCCCTCCCCTGTACCTGGCTGTAGGTGCCAGGGCACTGGATGGCCATCCGCACACATCCCTCCTCACACCTCCTTGGCCGCTGGCCAGCCAAGTGATGCTGGGAAAGCACTGCCTCTAAATAGGTGCACGCTCCTGGCATCACTTGGATGGCCAGTGGCCGAGGAGGTGTGAGGAGAGCTGTGCTGCTGGCTGTCTAGCTCTGTGGCACCCATGGGCAGGAATGGAGATGGGGGGTTGTCAGTACTGCAAGGGTGGGACCACTGCACACCTATGAGGGGCAGGGGTGCCAGGATCAGGGCTCGGGGGGGCTTTAGGGTGGACTCCACTGCAGTGGAACATGCATGACTGGGCCCCTGATGGAGAAAGTACCATGGGGGCAGTGATGGTTTGGGGCACCATCTCTGGGACCGTCTGTGATGTGTAGTGGGATGGGTACAGCTCACAGATGGGGTCGGAGCAGCCCAGTGTGATCGGGGGGTGGGCTGTCATATGGGATGGGGTGGGATGTCTGTCATGTGGGGGGACTGCTGTGTACTGCTGGGATGGGGGTTGTTCTGGTGTGTGTGCCGGGGGGTCCCCAGTCCAGTACCATCACAGGGCGGGTGGACTGTGTGCATGGAACACGGCACGCAGGGCATTTATGGCAGGGTTCCTTCTGCCATAATGGCTACCCTCCTATGCCCCCCTAGTGTGCAGCACTATGCCCCTTGGTGCATGGTACATAGCACTGGCACACCCCAGGTCTGCCCCTGGCATGTTGCTGTCCACCTGGGCAGGGGTTCAGGTGCATAAGTGATGCATGCCCTGGTTAGTGCATCCTGCTCAGGGGACACAATTGGTGTAGAGTGGCTACACGCCGTGGATCCGCGGTGTGTAGCCACTCCACCCATTCATGCATAGGCCCCATTATGCACAATCAGAGGTTATTAAGAACTGAGTATACAAAATACAGTATTAATCTTGTAAATAATCAATTTGTTCACCCAGAGGTTTTACAATGCTGAACTATTGAAGACTGTCTATATTATATAATAATATGTAATAAAAACCAGCTTACAAGAGACCTTTAAATACCTCATGGGGGTACGTACAGTACAGAAGGGGAGTATTTTTCAGAAGAAAAGGTGCTTAAGAACATGGGGACATGCTATGAAGCTGGAGGGGGTAGAGTCAGGAGAAATGTGAATAAGTACCTTTTCAAAGAAAAAGTGGTGGATTCCTGGAACAGTTTTCCAGTGGAGGTGGTGTGGGCAAAAACAGTGAAAGGGTTCAAGAATGCATGGGATAAGCACAAAGGAATAACAGTGGAAAGGAAGGAGGAAGGAAGAAAGAGCTGTACATCAGGCACAATCTGATGTAATAGTGTATGTAGGGAGAAATGGGCAGACTCGATTGGCTTAGTGGTCCTCATCTGCCGTCAAATTCTATGTTTCTATATCATTATGTCTGGTTATCACTCAGGGCATCATGACAACAGTGTCTAGACAAGAAGGAACTTGAGACTGAGCACCACTGTATGTAACTCATTGCCAGCTCTCATGATTCATGGTCCTAGGTTCGAGTCCCAGTGGGAGTCACACTTTTCTTTCACTTGCACAATTGGATTTTTTTTTATTAATCCTTTTTAACTGCCACCCTGGCTGGGCCTCACTATTGGTCTACTCCCCCCACAGCCCCATCACCCCAGCATCATGTGGACATACTGTCTAGTCCTCACTTCCCCACGCCTTCTTCCCATTGCAGGGGTAGTCAGAGGACCAAGCAACAGATCCACAGGGGGGGCACGCATATCTCAGTGTGAGAGAATGCCCAAAAAGATAAACTGTGATTCAAGTGGTGGAGGTGCAAATCAAGTTCAAGTTCAAAGTTTTTAGTATGGATAAGTCTATTGAGCCAAAGCTCATTTACAGTGATGCCCCTACATACATGCATACCACAGTTACATCATAAAAAAATTACACTATAGTAATGATGTCTGAAACAATAAATTACACAGACATTGAGATAAAACAGAGAATCTTGTAATAAATTAAGAACATATGAGGGAGCTTCAGTAGTAATGTAGAAGACAGAACTACCTTATACCTTCTCTACATTTGTCACACATTTGAGGTTGTGAAGTAAACCATGTTTTTATTTGTTTGTGAGTTGGAAGTGTATTTCCTTGAATTCTAAAGAACTCAGGAAGAGAATTCCATACCTTAGGAATCCAAAAGCTAAGCAAGAAACCTGCCTATTGTAGTCAGCATCCAAGGCGATGCCAGCTCCATGAGACATGTGCTTTTCAGTGAAATTTGTTTTTCCATGGGTACCAACTTCTCTATGAGATAATCAGAAACTTTATCCTGTAAATAGTTCAATGAGAAAAGGATTTTATGGCGTTTGTGTCTTTCATTTAGAGACATCCAACCTAATTTGCTATATAAAACACAACTATGAGTGTCATACGGAGCATTTGAAACAAATTGTGCCAGTCTATTGCATAATTTGTCCAACTTATGTAACTTGTACTTTGTGCAAAACTAATAGACAGAATGGGCATAATCAAAGATGGGAAATATCGGATCACGTGATAAGCTAAAACTGAGAGGATGTCTTCAGTAGTGCTCCTAGGCCTCGTTGCAGTTTTTTCATATTAAAGTGTATATTGGACTTACTTGTGGTAGACCAAGCTTTGAAAATTTTCCCTCTGAGTGGCACTGGGTGGTTTGCTGGAAGAAACGGAGCATAGCAGTGCAGTTTTACAGCGTCTAGAGGCAAGACACAGAACCAAGAACCATGGCCAAAATGGAGTGTGGAAGCCTGGAACCTCTGGCTGTGTGAACCCCGGCGGCAATGCGTCCAAAACCCCAATCGCCGACTCCGGATGCCACAGAGAATCAGCCAGTGGTAGATAAGGGGAGTCATTCAACACTGGATGATATTCTGGAGATAAAATAGCTGCTGCAGGGGCTTGTGATGGACTTTTCAGCTGTAAAACCAACTTTGCAGGCCCTAGCTCAGCGCATGGGAGATGTGGAAGCCCTGGTTGCCTCCCAAGAAAGAAAAGTGTCTGCAATGGATTTCGAAATGATTGCCTTGCGTAGACAAGTCAGGAAGCTGGAGGATAGAGTAGAGGATCAAGCAGCAAGAAGTCGGAGGAACAGCCTAATAATGGCTGGATTACCGGAGAGAACTGACTGTCTATCTTTTGTACAGGATTTATTGCTGAAACTTATAGGCCCAATGCCTTTTGGAGAGGTGTATAATTTAGAGAGAGCGCATCGAGCTTTGAGAGAAGTCCCCCCACCTGGAGCACGTCCCTGGGTCTTTATAATGAGTTTTTTAAATTATAAGAAAAAGCTTCATGTGCTCAACAAAGCTAAAGTTCTCAAAAATCTTCAGTGGAATGGGGCAGTTATTTGGTTGTTTCAAGATCTAACCCCCTCGATTAGGGAAAAACAAAAAGAGTATGTTGATATTAAAAAAAGCTGTATCTTGTGGGGGTTAAATTTAGAATTCTAACCCGGCAACTTTAATGGTGAAGCTGCAATCGGGGAAGAGGAAATATCTAACTGTGAGGGATGCCCTCGAGGGTTTGCAGGTGGAACTCCCGGCTCTTTTCAAGTCAGCGACCTGAATATGCATGACGAGGGAATTTTTGGCAAGATTTGAGCTACTGTACTACTGGTGGGAAGCTGCGTAAGATCACATGGAGACTGGAGAATTTAGAACTTTTGTACTATGGCCATAGCTGTGCTCATTTCTTTTATTTGAGTAAACAGGAACAGGACTGTGTGGCCGTAGGGAAAGTTAAGTAATTGCCATTGTTAAGCTATTTGAACTGTTTGACTCTCTGGGTTATGATTTTAGATGGGGGGACTTCCAGTTTGACCTAGCGAATATTGAGTGAGGGGATATACCAACATTTATGACTAACTGGTGATAGCAGAATGAAGTTAATTTTGACCTGTGTTTGTGGTTAGAGTATAACCTATATAATAGCAAACATGTGGAGGCATACAAAGTGGGGACTTTCATTGGTTTAAAGCTCATTGGGCACTTATAGAGTTCTCTTTATACTTTTCTCTTCTCTTTTTCTTGGGGGGATTTATCCCCTGCCCTATGATATGAGGTCGGAGTTTGAAGGGGGTTCCCTTTTGCCCCCTTGTATGTCTGATTTAATTTTATGATCGGTCAGAATGTCTATTGGTTAATAAATAAGAGAAAGGGTCATTATTCCTCTGAGATCCTAAATCACAATAAACGAGGGAGTCAGAGGAGGCTAAATAATAAGGATCTGTGAGATCTTAAAGAGGCTAATATCCACAGTAGGGCCTTGAGAGGTTCTTGTAAGGTGTGGGGGGCTTGGGAGCACACAGGGACAAGCTCATCTATGGGTTTGTATCTTACAGAAGGGTGATCGAAGGATCAGGGATGTTGGTGAGGGGGGATTCAGGGAATGGGGAAAGAGAGAGAGTCCAAGGTTACTATTGGAGGGAAAAGTAAGGCATACAAAATGGTGATTATTAAAATTATTTCCTGGAATGTTAAAGGCACCAGAGGTAGAAAAAAAAGATTAGTCATTTTGAAACATCTTCAACAAATCGGAGCAAATATTGTAGCACTGCAAGAGACACATTTGTTGATGGAGGAATTGAATCTTCTTAAAAAACTCTGGGTGGGTCAGGTTTTAGGAGTTGGTAAGGCTAAGGCTTCTGGGGGTGTGGTAATTTTGGTAGGGAAGGCATGTCCTTATGTTGTAACACAGGTTATAGAGAGGGTGGATTGTAGAGGAATTTTCGCTTCGGGGGTTATCTTGGGTAAGAAGTTATCAGTTGCTTCTGTCTATGGCCCTACACCGCTCAATGCAGAATTTTTTGCTTCTTTAGAGATGGACCTGATTGCACTGCCGACATATCCTCTCATATTAGCGGGAGACTGGAACTTGTGCTTAAATAATTGGTTAGATAGGAAGCCAACAACCAAGAGGCAATTATCTGTTGCCCAAATGGCTATACATAGATTTTTAGAGGTTTCAGCACTGGTTGATCCTTATGGGATACATAGTAAGGGGGACCACCACATGACTTTTTATTCAGGGGTGCACAGAACCCAGACCCAGATAGACTTTTTCCTGCTTAATAATGAGGCGTTAAGAGGAGTTAAAGAGCTTATCACACATGGTAGAGTTCTATCGGATCACTCTCCAATCCAGCTGATTTGGGAGATTGGCTCTATTCCACCTAGGCCTTATAGATGGAGACTAGATGATTCGATTTTAACAGATGATAAGCTTGTTACTAGGTTGGAGCAGACTCTTGTTGAGATTTTTCATACCCAACTTGGAACATTTCAGGATAAAAGGTTGGCCTGGCCAGTATGCAAGGTACTATACGCGGGAATAGCTCAAAGATATACAGTTAGAAGGAATAGTATGAGAAAGGCGCGGGAGGAGTTTATAATGGGGGCGATCAACTCGCTCATTCCCTTGGAAGGCTCTTCTAGGGGTTTGGATGCTGAACTTAAAGAGGAAATGTCAGATATAGTCTATCGTAAGGTAGACTACTGGTTAGAAAGGCTCCAAGCTAAATATTTGCTACAGGGGGATGTTCCTGGTCGGCTTCTTGCATCTAGAGTTCAGGAATGGGAAGCATCATGTACTATTGCCCTAATACATTATAAAGGAGAAATTATAACTGATCCTCAGGGGATGGCTGACACCTTTGCGCTTTACTATAAAGGGATTTATTAAGGTGGGGTTATTAGTGCTCAAGAAGAAATTGAGGGGTTTCTAGATAGTATAGTTTTGCCTAGACTGGATCAGGTGCAAGCACAGACCTTAGTAGCCCCAATAAAGGATTCTGAAATTTTAGAGGTAGTTAATTCATTACCAAATGGTAAAACCCCAGGACCAGATGGCCTTACAGCTGAATTTTATAGCGTGCATATTGCTACTGTTCTTCCCCTGTTGAAGGATTTATTTACCAAAATAATGCAGGAGGGAGTCCCTCACCCCTCTTTGTATCAGGCATATATAACACTTATTCCCAAACCAGACAAACCAAAAGAAATGTCAGCTAGTTATAGGCCTATTGCTTTGATGAATCAGGATATAAAGATCCTAACGAGGAGTTTGGCCAATAAAATTATTAAGGTGGCTCCTGCAAATGCTGTTGTGCAGCTAGTTCTAAAGTACCTATGGCATTGATTTCTTTGCACACTGAGAAGGCCTTCGATAGGGTGTCCCACACCTTTTTATTTGCTGTTATGAAGAGGATGGGTTTTCCTGAAGGCCTTCTCAGCGGGGTTAAAAATCTATATGTATCCCTCACAGCTAGGGTTTTATGTAATGGGTATGTTTCACAAGAAATTCATTTACATAAAGGGGACCAGACAAGGATGTCCATTATCACCAATTCTATTCAGTATATATTTGGAACCTCTCTTAAGAGCAATGAGTATAGATTTGGTGATACAGGGAATAGTGGTGGGTGGGGAAGGAACTGAAATGTTCAGTATTTGCAGATGATATACTATTGCATTTACAAGAGCCGGTGGAGAGTTTTAAAAGAGCCCTAAGAATTATTGAGCATTTCTCCAAGGCTTCAAACTACAAACTGAATTTGACCAAAACACAGGTACTGCCCCTTACTTTGCATATATATATATATAAAGCAGACTTTGAGCCCCTGCAGATACACTGGGCCCCACGGCAGATTAAATATTTGGGCATTTGGATTACTGCGAATATGGAGGAAAGGGTGGAAGCAAACCTGGGAAGATTGCTGAATATAATCAGATCAGATGTTCTTCGGTGGAATAAGCTCCCTTTAAACTTTACAGCTAGGTTGGGACTGATTAAGATGAATCCACTACCCAGAATTGTATACCCCATTCATTTGGCTCCATACATTATTGCTAAAATATGGTTTATTAAAGTTCAAAAATTAATTTCGGACTTCTTATGGAATTCTAAGCCCCCACAGAAAAAACATAATAGTATGCATCTTCCACAGTATATGGGAGGTCTTAAATTACCAGACTTTCATGGGTATTATGTGGCTGGGCAATTGGGTTTAATAGGAAGGTCGGCTACAACTCAGGAAGGAGAGGAGTATGAGCCAGCCTGGCTACAGGTAGAGAAAAAGATACTGGGGGATGCAGGTTTATCTCCGGAGGTGTTGCCCCAATAAACAAAACTGTAATGGCTTGGTGGACCTTTTTGACCCCGAACCAGAGAAAAGCATAAATAAGAGCTCAAGAGCAACCTATGTTGGGTAACTCCAATTTTTGTCTGGGGAGACAAATAATTACAAAACAATGGTCACCTCTATTGATTGGTCTCAATTTAACATATTTTATAATAGAGGTGGTTCTTCCATCAAGGTGTGACAAGATGGATTTTTATAAAAGGTTGCAGCCTACCAAAGTAGTGGGGAAGGGGTTGGGAGACCCAGGTGAAGCCCAGAAACAGCCGTTTAATTGGGAAAAGCTAAAGGAGGTAAATTATGTATCTAGACCCCTATCACAAGTTTATCAGCTGCTACTGGATTTTGTGGGTCTGGAATTGCCAGTACAGACCTTATATTGGGACAAGAGTATAGCTGCTCTGAGACCGGATTGGAAAAGTATATGGAAGAGTTGCAAATATATTTCAATACCCAAGTATAAGATTATGTAATTTTTTATTTCTTGTAATGTACACTACACTCCTGTTAAACTATGTACTAGATGCCTTAGACAGACAGACCTATGTTTTACATGTGGTTTGGGACCAGGGGATATTCTACCTGTGATGTGGGAGTGTTCCAAAATACAGCCCTTGTAGGTTAAAAATAAACAAAATATGGACCCCTTATTGAACTATTCAGACTTTATAACACCAGGGATTTGTGTTTTGGGTGATATGGATCAGGTTGCAGGGGCAGCGGGTAAGTATCATCTCTCTCTAATGTCAGTTCTGGTTAAGTCCTTTGTTCTAAAACACAGGAAAAATTACCTTATCTATACCTATGACCAATGGGTGAGAGACCTCATGAGGGTAATGGCAAGAATAAAGATGCAAATGCTAAGGGAGGGTAAGAAAGAGCTATATGATAAAAGGTGGATGGTCATGGATGCAGTTTATTCTATGCAGGTCAAAAGTGACCAATTGAAGGTCTGTCTGTCAGGCTGCGAGTAGTTAATATTATTGGCTGGAATATAGAGGCTTCTTTATTTGGACAATTCTGAATTTTGTTTATTACACTTTAATCTTATTTCTTGTTTAAATCTTGGGTATTTACATCTCCAAGGCAAAGTATTAGTACTCTTTGATACTGCTTAAACTTTGTAGATATAAAAAGATTGTAGGGCTTTGCTAATGTTATAAGGGTAGGGGACTCTCTCTCTCTTTTCAGGGGATGCAGGTGTAAACAGTTTTTATGGTAGGATATTAGAAACTGGATATCTTAGCAGCCCACGTGGGGATGGGCAGGTAGAGGCTTAATGAAGTTTTTGTTCTTTATAAAGCATAAATTTATGCCCTAAGATGTAGGTTGAAGAGACTCATAATAAGCTAAGATTGAAGATGAAGTGCACCTGTGTTTGCACATATTTTTTCATGTATATAGTAACCATAACCAGTTTGGGGTTGTGGCCCCTGAGTTTACTCAAGGGATATGTGTTTGTATGTATTCATCAATGCAAAATTTAATAAAGATGAGGTTAAAAAAAGATAGGAAATATCTGTGTTTGGGCTATTTGTAATCTTGCCTCATACTGTAGTTCAAGCAACCTCTAGTCTGTTAAAGAGCTCCTGAACACTTGCTTATTCTATGACCTTGTTACAGATTTCCTGACTCCTGAGTGTCAATCCAAAAACGTAGGTATTTGTACCATTCCACTTGTACTAACTGTTTTCACACCTATGAATGGATGGCTAAAGATTTTTTACCTAATTTATTTAGCTTTTAAACTTTTCCTAATAGCACCCCTTTTGTTTTATTATCATTCAGTTTCAAAGAAATGTCATTGAAAAATGATTGAAAACCATCAAATGCCTGCTGTAGACATAACTGTCCTGCATCTTTCAAAGCCTCGGAGGCATAGACCACCATATAGTTTGCATACAGATTGTAGTCTATGCCTCTGGTGCTCCCCCCAAGCCACTCAAGTGCAAGGTGAATAGTAATTAGCCAAGTACTAACCCCTGGGGTACTCCCCATTTTTCATAAACATATCTTCTGTCTCTCCTTCACTGCAGTCCTCTGTTCTTTTAGTAAGGTAACAGTTAAATCAATTCAAAGCCCATTCTCCAGTCCTACATTCCTTAATTTCCCCAGTGGAGTCATATGATTGACCATGTAGAAGGCCTTGGAGAGGTCAACAACAATAATAGAGGCGGATAGCCTCCACACAAACCAAAACACCCAAATGTTATTGCACTCAGGGAAACAGACAAAACAAAACCAAATGCCAAAAATAGCACAAATGTGCTTACTTTACTGAAGGAATCCACCAATGTGCAGTAATTCACCATTAACATAAAAGCTCAGCATCATAATGCAAACAGACTGCTTTGAGTAGTGCTTTTAAATTCCTGTTCAAAGTCCAAAAATGGCAGTTGCAATACTGGATTAGAAACTGGTGATGGATAGGAAACAGAGAGTGTTGGTTAACGGCACTCTCTCTAATGATGGCAGAGTGACCAGCGGGGTGCCAGAGTCTCTTTACTGGGACTGATCTTCTTTAATGTCATCATAAATAATTTTGCAGAAGAATGGGAGGAGAATGTGTGCCTCTTTTTAGAAGATACAGTGCTAAAATGTCCAATCGGGAGGACACTTTGGAGGGGGTGGAAAGAATGAGCAGGGATCTTGGGAAACTTAAGAAGTAGTCAAGAGCATGGCAGTGAGGGTTCAGTGTCACAAAGTGAAAAATTGTTCACCTATGGCATAAGAACCCAGGAGCTGAGTATAGGATGGGGAGGCAGCATTGACAGTCATTAACAGGAAAGGGGCCTTGGGGTGATCATATCGGATTGCTTCAAAGTGGCAAGGCAAAGTGACAAAGTAGTGGGTGAGGTTAATGGCATGATGGGGTGCATTGGGAGAGGTATCTCCCACAGGAGGGAGTTGGTGTTGCCACTGCATGACTCGCTGGTGAGCCCCACCTGGAGAATAATGTAGAGTTGTGAAGGCCACAGCTCATAAAGAACCATAGAAAGGATGGAGACAGTTCACAGGAGGGCAAATAAAATGGTGAATGGGTTGCATGAGAAGCCCTATAAGGAGAGGCTGAGGGAACTCACATGTACACCCTGGAGTAGAGGAATGTGAGTGATGACATGATAGAGACCTACAAGTACCTTACAGGGCTGAACAGGGTGTTGGAGTGCAGTTTCTTTTAAATGAGTAAGAGCACCAGGGCAGGGACCATGCAAAGAAGCTGGAAGGGAGAATGTTTAACAGAGATATGAGGAAATACTTCTCCACAGAAAGGGTGGCAGACACTTGGAACACGCTGTCAGAAGAAGTGGTGGAGGTAAAACAATGTGGGGCTTTACATATGCATGGAATAAACATAGGGGTATATTAGAAAATAGTCCTAAGCAAACAAAGATGCAACACACTGTTGTGGTGTATTAAAAAACAGGCAGGGAGGAGAGAGGGTGCCATAGACAAGTTAGGGTCTGTAGAGTCCAGTTAGGCAGGGAACATATAGGTTGACTGGATGGGTAAAGTGGTCCTTTTTTGTGACAAATTATGTTTCTATAACCTTCATCCTGCTCATCCCCTGAAATTTGCATCCATGCCTCTCTACTGAAAGCTGCTTCCCAAAGCCTTCTCAAAATTTGAGCCTTCTGCCTCCTCAGATTTGCATTTCAAAAACTAGAAAATCTATGCCCTGTACCACTATTGAATGTTGCATGCAGAAAGATTCCCGAAATTTGTACCTTGTTCTACCCCTGAAATTTGAATTTTTGTACCTTCCTGAAATGTGTACCCTACACCACACAGGAAACTTGTGCTGCCTACACTCATCCTTAGGTTTACACTGCATACTTTCCCAAATATTCAACTCACACTTTTCCACTCCTACTCCTAAAATGCACTTTCCTGGTGCGGAAAAGTGTACCCTTTTATGGTTAATGTTTTCTAACACATTTATGAAACTTTATATCAACTTACATTTCATTTTCAATTTGATTCCAAAATGGGTACTCCTTACTTCCACAGCCAAAACATATAGGGCCGGATATTCAAAAGGGTTGCGCAATGCGCAATAGGGTTGCGCCAGTGCAAGTCATAAAATGCGCCATTCTGCAATATTCAGCAGGAGGCAGTTGCACCACTGAAAACATGCTGAGCAACAGCGCAATGATAATGAAAGCATGTGCAACCGAAGGGGGTGGAACCATGCATAAAGTGCGCAGTGCAATGTTCAAAGACTTGCGCAATGCGCAACAGTGAGCAGGCAGAAGTTGCGCCATAGCGAAATGAGCCAAAATAAAAGGAGCAAGGAAGAGGTGCAAGAACGCTACAGGGAAGCCACATGAGGCAGGGAGAGACAGAGAAAGAGGGAGAAGAGGCAGGCCAGGAAACAAAACCACAGAATAGGGGCAAGGAAGGTGTGTGGGCCACAGAGTGCAGAGGCCAGTAGGTGTACCTGTGCAGTGGAGGTAGCAGTCAGGACAGCGGGGGAACAAAGCAACAACAGCTGGGGGGGGGGGAACACAAGCCAGGAACATGAACAGTGCCACCTTCCACATGGAAGCTGTAATGAGGGGGGTGAGAAGGCATGCTGCAGGGGGACGTGGCTGTGGAAGGGCCCGTCGGCGGTATGCCCCCAACAGGCAGTACCGAGCCCGCACCAGCTTTGAGCTGTACACAGATGTCAATATTATGGGCCGGTACTGCCTGAACAGGGCAATACTGAGGCGGCTCTGTGAGCTGTGCAGTGATGTGATGCAGGCACCCACACGACGGAGTCATGCTCTGTCAGTGGAGACAAAGGTAACAGCCTGCATGTGCTTGCTCGCCACAGGTACCTTCCAGAGACCAACAGGGGACACCACAGGCATAACACAGTCGGCCACGTCACGAATCCTCATCCAATTCCTCAGGGCACTGCTGCCACATGCTGCGGAATACATCCATTTCCCCAGCACTGCAGCAGAGCACACAGCAAACATACAGGAGTTCCACAGGGTAGCACGTATGCCTGGCGTGCTAGGGGCGATAGACTGCACCCATGTGGCTATTCGTGAGGCCCCCTGGCCCCGATGGGGCCACCTACATGAATCGGAAGGGATATGCCAGTGTCAACTGCCAGGTGGTGTGTGATGCCAGTGGGCACATCATCAATGTCTGTGCCACGCACCCTGGGGGAACACATGATTCCTTCATCTGGTACCAGTCGGCACTGTGCCATCGATTCGAGAGTAGGGACATCCCTACAGGTCACCTAGTGGGTGAGTATGCATGTAGAACTGACAAATCGTGGGCAAGGGGGGGGTAAGCCAGAGGTGCCATGGGTGTGGCACACAGGGTTTGGGGCAGTCTGAGCCTGAACAAGACACTAACCTCCACTACCTCCACACAGGTGACAGTGTATACCCACTCCATCCCTGGCTGCTCACACCCTACCGGCGGTCCACGACCCCATCGCAGCAACGCTTCAATGAGGCACATGCCACCACATGCAACATCATTGAGTGGGTGTTTGGGATGCTGAAGGCACGTTTCTATTGCCTGGACACCTCTGACGGTGCCCTACAGTATAGCCCCTCAAAGGCCTGTGGGATATTCCTGGCCTGTTGTATCCTGCACAACATGGCCAAAGACTGTGGGATAGCCGTACAGGTCGAAGAGGGGGACAGCGATGGGGACGATGGGGATGGGCAGCCCCCCCTTGGCCGACAGGACCCCCAACTGATCAGTCTGGCCCAGCTGCACTTTGACACCATCACAGAGGAACACTTCAGCCAACACAGGTAAGTCATGGGGCCATGTGCAACCACCAGTGGCTAGGGCACAACCCACATACACACATGGAAACACACCAGGGGTGCATGCTGCCAAGGGATGTGGCAGGGCACAGAAGCACACACATACAACCAGGGAGGGGTGAACAGTAACACGCCACATGGATGGACACACACACACACACACACACACACACACACACACATGAGGCACAAAGTGCACAGGGGTCAGGTGCAAAACAGAGCCGGAACACAAACACTAGCAACACACATGTCCACAGGCTACCACATCCACTGACTGTCTATGTCCGTGTGTCAGATGCTGGGCACCATCGCACTTTGGTGTACAGCACAATGCAGGCATCATCATGCACATGTACCTGTGGACAGCAGTCGGGAGGGTGTGTAGGTGGACCGTGTGTCTGTGTGTAGGGCTGGGCACCCACCGGTGCACTGCCCACCAAAACACACAATGCACACAGGGCAGCACCAGACAGTGCCCGCACTGGGAGACAGGTCAGTCTTGCAGCACAGTGCCACTTCCACCTCAGATGCATGGGCAGCCCTGCCGAGACCCAGTAGCACTGGCAGGCTGAGCATGGGCCTCATGGGGTGGCACTGATGGTCCACCAGGGGTTCCACTGCGTGAACACGACCATGCCCGCACAGGTGTCTGCAGCACACCGAACATACCTTCACCAGGAGTGCTCAGGATGCCCACAGCTGAACCCGGTGTCGACAGGGTGGGTGTCGCACAATGCTGGGAATGAGGAGTGGATAGCGAACTGCGTGGTGTGAGTGACACATGGGCACCTGACTGTGTGCCCATTGTGGCCATGACAGCAACCAATGCCTGTGTTTGCCTGTCAATGGCAGCGGTCACATCCTCCTGCAAATGGTCAGTCTGTGACAGGATCCTATCGGTGTCCTGCTGTGTCGCTCCTTGACCCACTCCAGAGCCACACACAGTGCCTCCACGGACTTTGCAAGCCGCATCTGCTGCTGTACTGATGCCTGCAGTAGGCGGGTGTGCTCGTCAAAGAGGTCGTCTGCCACCTCGGCATCCTGTCCCTCAGGGTATGGAAGGGCCTGATGTTCAGCACCCCTTGAGGGTAGGCGCTGCTCACCAGGACTAGGTATGGGCAAGTCCACAGGCGGTGCACAGACGCCACCGCTGAACCCTGAACCCCCAGTGCTGGTGGGCAACTGCTGCTGCTGCTTCCCCTCCACCTGCTGTGCCCAAGGGATCAGTTATTCCACCGCTGTGGCCACAACAGTGCCACTGACCTGACCAGCCACTGGTGCTGCCCCACCGGTGCTGACAGGCACAGCCTGGGACTGTGCTGACATGCTGGCACACACGTCAGAACCAACAGGTCCATGGGCGTGAGCTGGCCTGCTGTGTGTCCATTCCTTGACACACACATGTCACTGCCCATAATGGTCATTGCATCATCAATGGTGCAGGTCTGTGCCACAGCCACAGCCACAGCCACAGCGTGCTGGCATCCTTGTATGCCAGACCGCTGAGACACAGGAAGGGCCTCCCCCACACCTGTCTCAACGACATCAGTGTTGACAGCCAGGCAGACCCACTGTTGCAATGCTCGCCGGCTACCTGCAGTGGTGGATGGTCCGTCCTCCAACTCCAGATGACTGTCCACAGTGGACAGGCCCTCCACAGCTGACCCCTGCAGATGAGCAGGATCTGTAACAGAAAGTAAGGACACATTAGTGCATGTGATCTACCCTCCCCCCGACAGACCATGACGTACCATGCAGTGATGGGCTACCACCTGTCTGGAAGCCACCTCCTGGAATGCCCTCAATGGCACTGCGCTGCATGCTTGCAGTGAGCCTTTCCTCTGTCAGAGTCAGCTGCACCACTTCCAGCTGGCCCCCGCCTGTTGTAACACGTGCCGCCCTGATGGCAGCCACCTTCTCCTTCACCCTTCTCCTGTCGGTACCCATCTTCTTCTTACACTCCAGCACAGAGCGCTGGTGGCTGCCGTGCAGGTTGACAGCACGTGCTACCCCCTCCTATGCAGCAGCATTGGCCTGGGGGTGCCCAGCCGTCCACTGAACAGTGGCTCCTGATCGATGTAGGCCTCGAAGAGTGCCTCCGTCTCGGCCTTGGTGAAATTGGGCCTTCTCTTCCGCCCACCATCGTCCTCCTCACCCAGTCCTCGCTCAGTCATTATTCAGCCTGTATGGATGACAGTGGTTACCTGTGACTGTGCAGTACAAAGCAAGTCCCTGATACCACAGTCCAGAACAACACACAGCATGCAACTCACCAATATACTGCAGTCACCGAATATGGCCACTGCAGAACAGTGTCGCATTTTTATAGCACAATCCATGCAAATTAGGTGTGGAGCAACTTTAATGAGATGCAAATCATGCTGCTGTGCCATTGCATGGCTGATCGGATGATTTGCATATGACGGCTGAATATCGCGCTTTTGCGCTTTGCGCAATTGTGTTGAACGTGCTGAGCCAATGGCGCAGTTCTGTGGCCTGCGTAGTACACTGCACTGTGCATGCCAAGGTAGCTTACACAGGCATCTGTCACGCTGATGATGTGCTGTGCGCGGTAGGCAATTCAGGGCACGACCACCATTGTGCCAGTGGCGCTATGGCGAGGGTCACTACATGGCGCTGTGGCACAACTGCGCTATAGTTCGCTGTGGCAATGGCACAAGGCAACCAATCACATTGGACGCATAGACATCTGATGGCACTGTGCGTGGCCTTGCGCCAGAGACCCATGACCCTGTGCCCGACCTTTGCCCCCTTGGCGCTATACGTCTGGCATGGCTGCAGCTCTATCATGCTGTTCGGTGACAGCGCGCTAGGGAATGGCGGCACTGTACTGACAGCACGATAGGGAATGGCGGCGATGTACTGCGCAGCACTTCCACGTGGGGGTGCCGTGCTGCAGAGCGCCATATTGCCTACTATAGACTTAGAGATGGCACTCAGGAGAGCCCCTCAGTGGAGTGCCCTTGAGCTGGCCAACCTTGTGGCCATTGTGGAGCCACACTATGGCCCACTGTTTGGTGAGGAGCCACTGGACAGGGCCAGGACCCAGGTCTGGCAAGAGGTGGCCACTAACCTGGAGGCAGCCACTGGCCACAGGAGAATGGCTGAACTGTGCAGGCACCAGTATGGGGACCTTAGACGGAGGGAGCCGGAGCAACTTGCAGTTCTGCGGTCGCGTGCCAGGAGGGGCGTGGTGCCTCGTCCAGGTGAGTGATACGTCTACACACTTGTATGGTCCATATGGGTAACACTGTCTTATGTGTCCAGCACATAGGGGAGGGATAGTCTAGGGTTGGCTGTGGCCGTGTTAACAGGGTACGGGGTGGGTGGATCTGGCTGGGTGGGTGGGAACACTCATTGGGGCAGGGGGAATATGCTTTGGGTTTTTACTGATGTGTTTCTCACCTTTTGTCTCCCACAGGCGTGGCTGAGTGGAGGAGGATGTTGGAGCAGCAGCAGAGGGTGAAGGACGCTGCACAGGGGCATGTTGGAGTCCAACCCCAATGCCTTCAACATCCTGATGAGGGTGAGTGCCATGACACCATGATTGCTATTGCATGCTGTGTGATAGGGTGGGAAACAGGGCATGGCCACCATCCATGGACACGACTGCCATGCACGCGACATGTGACAGTCAGCACTGTCCAGTGGCACTGCATGTCTGGGAGTGCATCAATGGTGGTCCATGCGTGCACTGGGCACATGGCTGTGGCACTGCCTGCCCACCGCATAGCCACGTTACTGTATGGCCTTGGTTGTGCTGTGCTGGACATGGGCGGTGGGTGTGTGCAGTGGTACACATGGCTGTTGCTGCCTGGTTGGGCATGTCTTGTGGACACGGTCACTGTGGGTGGGCGCACACCATCACAGGTGTGTGGCACATGGCTGTATGCCATGCATAATGGGTGGGCTGCAGGGGGATGGACAGTCACACCCATTGACTCTGCTCCCTTGTTCTAGGTGTGCAGATACTCCTGCAAATACAGCAGTCCATCCAGGAGCTTCTGCGGGTGGCACAAGAGTCCCTCACCATCCTAAGGGATCTTCAGCAGCATGGGGTAAGGAGGAGGAGGTGGCCCAGGCAACAGCCCCAGGCAGCAGAGGACCAGGCTGGCCGCTAGTGACTGCGAGACCTGCATCCAACCTCCCCCCTTTGACCAACCCTCACACCCCACCTTCCCTCTCTCATATGTTCACCCCTGCCCCTTACGCACTTCACCTTGTTCCTGTCCCTCCACCCCATGTTTGTACATAGTTGTAAATAGTTGTTGTTGTTATATTTTTGAATACAGATATTTTGATATGAATACTGTGGTGGTCTTTGATTTGCAGCTGGCTATAGGTGCTCAGTTGCAGTGGAGTGCATGGCATCTGGGGTGGTTCAGTCATGGGTATGTGTGTGTGTGCATGGGAAGTGTCTCTGGTGTGGGAGTGGCTATCAGTCGGTATCTGTGGTGTGTGTGTTGTTCTCTGTGCATTGCATTACTGTGTGCAGTGGTCCATGGTGCCTGCTCTGTGTCCATTGTGCCCCTGTTAACCCATCCTTGGCCTGTGCAGCTGACACCCTTGCATGTCTGTGGCCTGCGAGGTCTGCTGCTGTCAGTCAGTGGCTGTCCTGCAGGTCATCCACTGTGACCGTCACAATGCTGGGTTGTCTCCTGTCAATGGTGTGGTGCATGTTTGCCTAGGGTGACACTGTGGCCTCCGTAGTTGCTGTCCCACCTCCATGCTGTGGTTTGTGTGTGTTGCAGGGGCTGTGCACCACTGTCTGCGACTTGTGCTCCAGGCATATGCTGGTGGCGTACAGGGCCACAGTTCATGCACAGGGTGGGTGTCACCCCTGTGCCATGGAGGACTGCAGGCTGTGTGTGCACAGTTTTCATGGGCCCACACTGGGGTCTTGGTTGCCACACTACTGTGTCCCTGTGTTAGTGTCCCCGTGGGTATGGGTGTGTGTTTGTCCCTGCACTGTGTTGCATCCAGTGTGCTGCATGCTTCCATGCACCGCTGTGGGTGTCTGTGCTGGCTGCTGTGGCTCGTGGTGGGTCGGGCTGTGACACTTGTCTACTGTGCAGGGTGCTGTATCAATGGCAGTGGTGTCAGGGGCATGCCCTTTCCCATGTGGGGTACCTCTTGTGCCGACACATGTTCAGTCTCTCAGATGTGCCTCGGGGGTTGTGCGTGTTTGCACTGTGTCTGCCGTTGTTGCATTGCCGTGTGCTGCCACCCACTGCTGGGTGCTCATGGTGGGTGTGGCTTGTATGGTTCTGTGGTACATGAGGTTGCAGTGTGGCAGTGGGGGTGGTGGTATGCATGGGGATTCCCGCAGTGGTGGTCACTGCTCATGGGGGTGTCTTGGGGTCATGGTGCAGGGTGTGCTGTGCACAGGGGGGGGCTGCTGTGCCATGGGGTGGTCTGGCCTCCTTGTGTGGCAGTCTCAGCTTGCCGGTGGGTGTGAAGGGGCACCAAGGCCCAGCTGTGCTTTGTTTGCTTGTCCCCATGGGTCGGTGGATATTCCAGCCCTCCACCAGTTGTGCTGTGCTTGGGGTGTGGGGGTGCATTGTCAGTTCTGCAGTGTGTTCCTGTGCCCATCTGTGGCATGGGTGGTGGGCCCCTACCTACCTACCTCCCTGGTTGTGCAGTTACATTGCTCTGCTGCTGGGGGGCTCCCTGCTTGTGTTATGGCGCCTCTGGGCTGCTCAGCTGGGCAGCCCTTGTTGCGCTATAGCACATTGTATCTGCTCAGCTTCCCTTTCCTAGTTGCGCTATAGCGCAAATTGTGTGATATTCAGACGTTGGCTGTTGGCGCAGTTTGGCTTGCTCCTTTTTTGAATATCGCGTTTATTGCGCATGGGCACAATGGACTTGTGCTTGCTCCTGCTATTGTGCACTTTTTGGGCGCAGTTTGAATATCCAGCCCACGGTCTCATATTTCTGCTTTTCACTTGTTTTAAAAAGATGCTTTTATCCAGGAGCAAGTCACTATTTTGATTGCTGTTGTTTTCAAACATTTGACACAAACAGTTTACCTGCTTTATGGCAAACAATTATTCATGTGTAATTTTTTGTGTGCAAATTGTGGCAATCACAACAAAACTTTAGACCACATAAATGGTCCAACTTTTTGTCATAAGAAGGGCAATTGCATTAAAATTGTGCCAGAAGTTGTCCTTTACATTAGGGAACCTTTGAAAACCTGACTCCTCATATTAGCGGGGTGCTTTTCAAGTATAATGGAAAAAACTACAATTGTGTTGCATTCCATCATACTTCACAAGTGGTTGAAGGCACTCAGCTTCACCTATTGCATCACAATACAGTTGGAGTATACGGGTTTTGCACAATCCCTTTATGATGCGCCCTGTGAAATTCCTTATGTCACAATCCCAACTTTGGAAAATGGGGGTTGGACTAAAAAAAGAGAAGACAGGCCTAGGAATAGAGAAAAGCAAGGGAGCAGATATGAGGCAAAGGAAAAAGAAAAGGGAAACATGAGCATAAACCAGACCAGAAAATTGATAGAGATCATTACTTACTGATGGCTTTAAAATCCAGGTTGCCAAGGTAACCATGCTTTTTTGTTGATATGTCTATCTGTGAAGAACCATGTAAAATGTTTTGATCACCTTTGCTACCCTGATATAGCTTGTTTACACAACCTAATGTTCTGTAGACGTTTTTTGTCTGTCTACTTGTGATGTATGACAAGGTATTGTTAATATAATTTTAGCCAAAAAGGCTGGCAAATTACAGTTTATTATCTGCTCAAAGTGTGTCACAATAGCACATTCAGGGAGGTTTTTGGAATAATAGTCTCAATTAAGAAAGCGATATACCAGTGTGTCACTTAAATGTGCAGCAACTGCAGGACTAAATCACTGAGAAGAGTACAATAAAAATGTAGAACTGTAGGGATGCCAGCTGCTGTATTCCTATTATAATGGTCTTGACAGGAATGTGGAAGTCACTTGGGAATAGAATATTTCATACAAAAAGTTATCAACGTCCAATTGCATTCTGTTGTTTCTAAGTAAAGTAGCTACTGACATTTGTTAATGAAATGTTGTAAGACTGTTCTATTTCTATTTTCATTTTCATACTCATTTTTCCTTTGTTCTATCCATATGACCTGGGCTGCCAGGGCTGCACCATGCCTTTGACTGCTGATTGGGGAGTGCCAGTTTTGCTATCCAGTGCCACTCTGTTGTTATCTTGCAGTGGGTGAACACTGGGCAGACCATCACTTTCCTTCTGAGAAGCTAGACACCTCAGTTCCATGAAATGATCTGTCCCAGGGCAGAATATCTGGGCTCCCACATGAATCTTGATCTCCCACTATACTAACATCATTTCTCTGGGCTTGCTGAATCATTCCTTTTTTTTTTTGCTTCTGTGTTTATACCTGTACACCCTGTAGAGTATGATGGTGTGTAAGGACCTCCTTCTGCTGCACTTACCCCAGGTGCCTGCTGATCTCTGGTGGTCATCACTGCTGCCTATCCTGTGCTTCACCTTTTCATGGGGCTTTCATGAATCTGTCATGCCACATGGAACTGATCCAAGGGAGGCATAACCAAGGAGAGAGGAATAGTGGATTGGTCCATTGAGTCATGGGTGAGGAATTGAGTTGGCCCATTGAGTCATGGGTGAGGAATGTGTTTCATCTGCTTGCACAATACCCCGTCCCATTTTTCCTCTGTCTTTTTTCCCCTGCCAGTCAGTAGTGCACCATTACATCACTTGTGATGTGCAGATGCCCAATGGCCACCCAAGCCTAGAATGCTTCACCTCACAAGTCACTCTTTGCTACCAGTAGGGAATAGGCTGTGGAACATGTGTGCAACCCTCACAGAGAAGAATAGCATCTAAGTGGATGCTCAATCCTTCTGTGTTGACCTCCACTTCCGTCATCCAAACTCAGAGTGCAAACGTTGGTGGTCAGCATGCCAGAGCAGTCCCCATGACTCAGCATGAAGGTGTCAGCCGCCAAACATTTTGTTTTGAAATAGCCCAAAATACACTCCATATCATGTCAGGAAAATAGAGAGACAGACAGACAGACAGACAGACAGACAGATAGATAGATAGATAGATAGATAGATACTGTAGATAGATAGATAGACAGAATGATAATTTATTTAAAATGTGCCTTTCTTAAGCCAAGGCACAGTACAAAGTAACATAAAACAAATTGGATAGCAGAACACAATACAACCTTATATACAATCAATTTCTGTATACACAAGAATAATAACAATAAAAGATGAGAATGCATTCGAGCCAAGAAAGTATTTGGGATTTAGAATCTTTTATAAATATGTTTACCTTCTTTTCTCTGTCTACTTTCTCCTTCTTTGACACTTTGGGCTGGATTTTCAAAGGTTGGAGCAGGGCTTGTGGCAAGACCTGTGTCAAACCCTGATATTGACGCAGTTTCGCCATTTTCAGTTGCCACAACTGCTGCTTGATTTTCCAACCTCGCCTGAAGTTGCAACAGTTTCTTTGCTTTATGGCAGCTTGTACCACATCTCAGGCAGAAGCTCCGTGTCAGTGGTCTCAAACAACTATGCAGGCTAGACCATAAGAGATGGTCTAGTGGGCATCAAAGGGATGCAAGGGAGGTAAACTTCCAGTAGTTTGCTGCAAGTCCAGTACATCGTATCTTCAGCACACCTTGAACTTTATCGCTAACTTCTATACTGCTACCCACCAACCTACTTTATATTAATATATTTTTGAACCCTAGCTCCATCCAAACTCATGCACTACCTCCATGAATGCAACTCAATTCAATGACAATCCGTGTTCTGAGTTTTAAACATATGGTTTACTGTCATGAATAAATAACATAGCAGAAGGGATACAATAACATTTGTGTGCTGTGAGACACAAGCTGCAGGATACTGGGATGGGACACTGTGTGTGCAATTAAGGAAATAGCAACCTCAACCCATGGCTCATCCACTGTGTTTATATCACAGTTCTTAGATTTAGTTTCAGTGCTGTAGGGGTACTACAGGTGTATGGCAAGTATCAGAAACAGACAGTATCCCGTGCACCCTCAAATGCTGCTCAAAAGAACTTGCAGATCCATTTAACATTTTCTGTTTTCTTACTCACTTTCTTTTTTCAATCCATGAATTTAAAAGGGGCTTTTGGTTTCATAAATCAGCTGAGCTGTGATTAAGCCTGGCCACCAATGCCAAGGTGACCCCCTCACAAGTCAGGTACCTACTCTGTTATTTTTAACATGCCAATATGAGCCGTGATTTCACTGCTTTTGCTGTCTGTCTTGTGTAAACACCACTCTGTGGCTTGCTTTTTATGTTCGCCCTTGCACTTGCACAAGTGAACATATTGGTATGATAGTGTGTCTTGAGAGGTGTGTCACTGTTAGTCCAGTGCTGAGCAGTCTGCAAAGGGCTCAGCTGTATCAAACCAATCATCAGCCAGGCTGATCATGACACTCTTCTGCTTTTACTGGGTGGAAACTTTGTGTAGTTCAAAAAGAGAAACCGCCAAACCATAGGGAGGCTCTTTCCTTTGGTCTGCATAAGCCCAGCAAGCAGAGCTGATCAGTATCATGATCAGTTGCTGTGGTACCCCCAAATGTAAAAACAATCCCTCCCTCCTCTGCCAACTATCCCTCCCACCTCCCATTCCTTCCTCTTCTTGCTTTTCTGACACTGGGGTACCCAATCCCAGGTCCCAGCAAGTAGCGCCCACCCCAACCATTTTTACTCTGCAACACTGAGGAGCCCATCCCCACTGCTGCCAAACATAACTCTGACATTGGGGCATCTGATCCCCAATGTCAGCACCTGAGATAAAGAAAACTGTCCCTCATATTCTTTTTTTTTTATATTCATGCACACTGTAAAAAAAGAAAACCATCCATTGATGTCTATGGACACTGGAACTCCACTGCCATTACCCTCCCCCACCTGACTCTCCCACTCAGTACCCAACAACTCCTTTTAATTTTAATTTTCTGACACTGGGATGCCCAATTCCCAATACCAGCTAGTACCCACCACCCCACCAGTTTTCACTATGTGACACTGAAGAGCCCATCCCTGATTCCACCAAATATAACACTGACACTGGGGTACCCAGTCCCCAGTGTCAGTACCCGAAATAAAATAAAAAAGTCCCTCATAGGGTTTTTCATTTGTGTACACCCTGTAAAAAAAAAGTCCATTGATGTCTGTTGCCACTGCCAGCACACCACCACCATTACCATTCCCTCACCCAACCCTTCCAGTCAGCACCCGCCACCCTACACTCCCACAACCCCTTATTTACCTACCAGAGGTCCAATGCCATAATCCTCTCTGGACCAGAGACATGTCTTCACTCATCAATACTGGACCAAGAACTGAGGAAATTAGATATGTGGATTAATGTATTTCAATGGGTATGGAACTTTTCTTCATAACTTTGCCAATTTTTAAAACCTTTTCCCAAACTTTTAACATGGCCTTTTTGGGACCCTACCTCATGAACAATGCTGGTGAAATTATGCAAATATGTCCTGAAAGGTGCATTCTCAATCACTGCATGAAATACCCTTTTGGGCAGGATTTAAAAATTGTCTCTGCCCTTGTCAATGAAGTCAGGTAATAAGAAAGCTATACAGAAAGTTTTGAGTAAAACTATTAAAAAACTACAAAGTTATGCGCATACATTGAAATTTTTCAATGCACGCTTGTAACTTTGGTAACTCTCAATATTTTTACCCCAAATTTTGATCTAGCCAGTAACATTATGTCCTAAACAGCATGGCAAATTACAAAGCCAGGAAATCATCGCAGCCAACAACGTTGGCATGCATATAATATCACCGCCTAACATATTGCATGCAGGCAGTATGAGGTACTGCCCCTGGTTGCAGGTGTGTCCCCCATCCCAGCTGCCATATCCCACCCACAGCAACCCACTACCCAGTAGTACACCATAGTGCCCCCCATTGCCGATCACCGAGCAGCCCGGCCCCACTCCAAGCCATCACAGTAAGCAGTAACTAGTGAGAACTCCCTGGAGTACATACTCATTCATCACAGTTCAATTGGCCAGCCAGCCATTGTGGAGAGTGGAGGGCTGTGCTGGTCACCCACTAGCAGCTGGGGTAGGGGTGGGAGCCGGGTGGTGGGGGACTACCTGGGGTGGTTGGGGGGTCCACTAAGCACCAGAGAGTTCTCACTCATTACCACTTACTGTGATGGATTGGTGTGGGGGACAGCTGCTCAGCAATCGGCGATGGGGGAGCACTACGGTGTACTACTGGGTAGTGGGTTGCTGTGGATGGGACATGGCAGCTGGATTGGAGGACACACCAGCAACCTCATACTGCCTGCTTGCAATATGCTGGGCGGCCATATTATGTGCATGCCAACATTGTCAGCTGTGATGATTTCCTGGCTTTGTAATGTGCCATGCTGTTTAAGACATGATGTTACTGGCCGGATCCCCCAAATTTTCAACATGACCATTTTCTGACACCACCTCATGAATGTGACAGCTGTCATTTTTTCAAATCCTGGCCAAAATGTGTTTCCCCACTTGTGATACGAAATTTCCTTTCTGGCAGAATTTGGAAATTCTTTCCATCCTTGTTCATGAGGTGGGGTCATAAGAAGGCTATGCTGAACATTTGGGGTAAATAATTAAAAAAACAACAAGGTTATGAGTGTATGTTGAAATATTTTAACACATGCTTGTAACTCTGGTAATTTTCAATATGTTGACCCAAAATTTCCATTTCAGCCAATTTTTCACACCAGCTCATGAATGTAATAGCTGTCATTTTTCAAATCCTGTCACAAATGTGTTTTCACACTTGTGGTGTGAAATGACATTTCAACCACTGTTTTATAAATGACAGCTGACATGTTCAGAAAGTGTAGGCATAAAAAGACTATGTTGAAAATTTGAGGTCAAAATGTGACAAACAACTAAGTTATGAAGAAACATTGAATTGTTCCAATGCTTACTCATAACTTTATTACACAAATTTTGGACCCTAATGTTGAACATATCAGTGGTGTTACCCCACCTCCTGAACATGATAAGTGTCATTTTTGAACTCCCCTTCAAAACTTGTTTTCAGTTGCACTGCGAAATCACCTTCCAGATGGGATTTAAAACATTCCACCTGTCTTGATCATAATGTCAGGTAATAAAAAGACTTGGAAATTTGGGCTCCAAATGTGTGAGCCCCCTGAAAATTTTATACTGCCTCTCAGCTGGCCTGTGCTGGGTAAACACAATTTAAAAATGTGTAAAAGCAGGACACCACCTAAAATTAGATATTGCATCTCATTTGGTCTATTCTGGGTAAATATATGGTAAAAATGCATATAAGCAAGACCTGGTACAGCAGCAATGTGAGTGGCAAACATTCAGCATTGACGTATGCTTGTTTAAACCGTTTGCTTGCCCATAAGGGGTTCAGAGGTAGCCAGTGGGAAGCATGCAAAATAGGAGGTGGCCACACCTCACCTAAGTATTTGGTAGCTAAGAAACTAGCAAGCTCAGCCCTGGCTCATCCACTGAGTTTTAATCCTGTTTCTTAATCAAGGTAGAACTCTTTGGATTACACATAAAACCAAGCCTCCCACCTTGCTATTGCCACTCCTATAGGCTTATACAAAAATTCTGTTTTTTTTTTACTCTCCATTTATCCACCTTGTTTGGATGAATGGCCAAGAAAGACCTTCTTCTGCCAGCTGATACCCAGGGTACCACAACTGAACCATCCACTTCTTCAGCTGCCAGAACCACTATCCACCCTTTCACTTCACCTCTTAGTGGGGCCTTCTTGGATCAGGCATGCCATGGGGGACATATCTAAGTGAGGTGTAGCCAAGGAGAGATGCCTGCCCATAATAGGTATTGTTGAGGAGTGGGATTCAACTGCCTGCACAAGACCCATCCTAAGGAAGAGAGTGACTAAGTGGATGTACAATGATTCCCTGCTGCCCTGTACGTCTGACATCCCAAGCTCAGAGTGCAAACATGGGTGGCCAGCATGAAAGAGCAGTCTCCATCTATCAGTAGCATGGAGACAGCCCCCAAGCTTTCTGTTGTGAAATATCCCATAACACCCTGTGTATCATTTCATCATGTTTTATTTCCTATTTGATATCTCTAAGTATTTATTGTTCTTCAATTGTCTATTTATTTACATGTGTCCCCTTCATGTGATGTGATCTCATAACTTAAAGGGAAGTCCCCTCAACCTGTTATCTGTATACCTTTGTAGTTTGTAGGCATGAACAATGATTCCCGCTCTTGCAACCCCCAATCTCATCCTAATTTAAATACAAAAGAGGTTGCTTCATTCCTTTTTGCCCTGGTGTGAAAACCTGTTTGTCTGCATTACAAAGGTCATGACCCCTGTCATGCAGTGCATCATGGGAGTTGATGATGCATACCTGCACAAGCCAGCAGAAGCTATACTCTGATTCAGTTATGTTACATGTCTTGTGAAGTCGTTGTATTCTCTAAAAGCATGTTTTTCTAGCTCAGATACACTTTAAACTACAGAAAACAGCAGGACACTTACTATGCCTTGAAATGTTTCATGGCCAGCATAAGTTACTGTAAGAACATAGGAACTGCAGAGGGCAGCAACAGCACTGACTAATACAGTATACCTATTGCAGGCTTTAGCACCAAGACATCATACAGTTCCTGAATATCCTACCTGAGTTGGGTCATGAGCTTTGCATTGAAGTCAAGCAGGTTTTCACACCAGGACAGAACAGATCACACTTATGTTTAAATTAGGATGATATTAGCGGATGCAAGAGAGATAATATTTGTTCATGCCTACACAAGAATACAGAAAGCAGGTTGAGGGGAATTTCCCTTTAAACTTTGTTGTGCTAGGATGGATTGTTGCTGTTACCACAGTTATGCTTTGCTTGTAATTGAGCCACCGTATTCTGTCCTCTTTATAGCTGTTATTATCGCCTTACTCCCTCCTCTGGGTCACACCTGGAAATGAGCCTTGGCTCAGTGCACCTTTCATGTCACCAATTTTCAAATAAATAAATATGTCAGGAAATTATGTAGGATTTAGAAACTTTTTTTTAGAAATATGTATTCCTTCTCTTTTTCTTTTTTTTTTTAACTCTCGGCCCTTTTTGTGCTACCATTAAGCAAAAAGAAGGTATTAGAAACCATAGTTTTATGTATTTTCAGCCTTCTCAAATTTTCAGACTGGTCAACCAACCACTACCAGATTTACAAGATTGAGAGTTCCTGGGATCAACTATGTACATGCCAAATATCAGGTTATTCTGCACAGGGATGCCTGTTGCTCTGAAGTACAAATCTGGAGTTAAAATAGAAGTGTATTTGTAGTATGTAATTTTACTTTTTCACTGATGCAATCCCTTCCCACTCTATCTGCACGCCTTGACCAAGTGAGCTGCTGATGACTTTTTTTCTGCTTCTTGAAGCTTAGTGTGACTATGATGTTGCTAAATTAGCCCCATCATTAACTTCTTTGGCTTCTGATTCTGAAGCAAAATAAATTGATTCTAGTGTGTTTTTTTAATCTGAATTTAAATTGCTGGCACAGGATCATACCTTAGGATATCTCTAGGGCATGAATTTGAGAACACATAACTGACTTACACCTCCTTGCCTTCATATTGGACTTGATGGCTTGTCCATTGAATATTTTGTTTAATCAGTCTTCATATTATTCTAAATTCCACAGTCTTTGAAGCAGGCAACTATTGTACCAATCTATAAATCTGGTGACCACACCTTAACAAAGAATTATTAATCCATCTCTCTCCTCACTCCTCTGTCTAAGGTCCTGAAGCGAACTGTCTTTGATCAAGTAAAAGAATATTTGGGTGCAAGAAATTTGCTTACATCTTACCAGCACAGCTTCAGGGAAAGTTATAGTACATTGTAACATGGCAAAAAAGAGAAGCCTGAAATAAGGCAACGTCATTGGACAGAACGCATCACATGATCACAGTTGGAGCAGTGATTAATCACTGGTAATGTCCGCTCCAACTATTAATCATGGGGTTACTGGGTCAAGCTCTAGCGCCACTGGCTGACAGCAGCAAACAGAATACACATCGTGGCGAAGTCGAAGGATCTCACCAAGCCGACACAAAGCCAAACAGTTCCAGCACACAGAACTGTAAAAATGGAAACAGCGCAAGTATTCCCATGTTACAAATGCATTTATGGCCTCAGGAGTCAGCTTCTACTGGGGAATTAATGCATGGTTGGGTGGTTGTAGGCACTCGGCGAAAGCCTCATTCCATAACCCCCCTCAAACATGCATTAATTCCCCAGTAGAAGTCTCCTTCATTGGGCATTAATGCTTACTTGATGACAATGTTGGAAGTCACTAATGTCTTTCAGAAGACCTTGGACAGTGGTGGCTTGGTGGGTGCCTTATTTTCAATTTATCTAAGGCATTTGATCTTGTTAACCACCATTGCCTGCTTACAAGACTTGCAGATTCCAGTTTTCCACCTGAATCAATAAATTGGTTCTCAGTTTACTTATCTGACAGAAAGCAATCTGTCACACTTTGCTCCAGTGCTATTCTGTGATCGAGATAAACATGGGTGTTCCCCAGGGATCTATCCTGGGCTGGTGTTTTTTCATTTTTTAATACTTTGCCATTTGTTATTCAGGATAATATTATCTGTATTACTATGTATGTTGATGATATTGTTGTGTGTATATATATATATATATATATATATATATATATATATATTATTATATATATATTTATTGGAAAATAATCCAATTTATACTGGTTTTCATCTCCAAAGGGATTTTGATAAAGTACAAACATGCCTGTCAGACAGTGGAATGCTACTGAATACTGCCAAGACAAAGAGCCCAATTTTCAAAGGTTAATGCAAGGCTTGCATCAAGCCCTACATCTGACCCATTAGTGGAGTAGCTGTGCCAATTCTATTGCTGCAATTGTACCCAGTTTTATATTCTCAGGTGCAGCTGTGACACTTTCCTCACTTTACAGCAGCTTGCACCAAATGTTTAGTGCAAACCCATAAAATTGGCCCATGGAATACCACAAGCTGGACTGGGGGGAGCTGGTCTAACATGTGGAATTTGTCACAAAGGAATGAAAATCCTGATCACTGACAGGGAGACTGCCTCAAATCCTGTGTGCTGTATGACTGGTGCACAAGGAGCTTGAGGCAGTCTTGGAGGCTTTGAAAACTGAGCCCAAAGTCTTTGCTTTTTGGTACTCAACAAAAGCTTAAACAGTTTGAGTTTTTTCCCTCCCTTTACTGATTTGAATGATGACAAAAATGAACAAGTAAAACAACTTTCCTTACCTTGGATTCATTTTGGACAAAAGTTTGACTTTCCAAAATCATATTGATTACATAGTTAAATATGTACATTCTTGGCTGGGGTAACTACTAGCTAAAAAATGTTTGTCAGGTCATTTAAGGAAAGTATTTGTTTAATCATTACTGTTATTTGTTATTGAGTGCAGTCTTCCAATATACTACTCAGCTACTATTACTGCTTTTCCGTGAATAAAAGTATGTTATCATTCAGTTTGTAGATTGGCTGGCTCTGTCCATTGTTCAGTTCAACCTTACTCATTGTATGGTAAGCTGGAAAGGTTGTCCTTTGAACAATGGGTTAACTATTTCAGTTTAATAGCTACACACTCGAGCAGACTCGATAGACCATGAGGCCTGTTTCTGCTGGCAATTTCATATATTCATGTGTTCGTATGTAAAAGGTTTCAACGTTCTCAAATTTCTTTTCTATTTATGTTTGGGTGTGCCCCAACCCACATTTTGCTAGGTCTTCTCAGACTAGGGTTTTGTGTTGCCATTTTTGTAAGACTTCTTTAGGACAAAAGTTCTGGCTGTATCGTGTTAGTAAGTTATGGAATGTACTGCCTGAATCACTATTATCTACAACTTCTTTGTTTATTTTTAAAAAAATATATAAAACAATATTGTTTTAACCTTTCCCAATCTTCATGTTATGAACCATGATATGTTATATATTTATGTTATTTTTTACTGTTTGTATTCTCTAGGTCACCCTTGAAAATGGGCATTTGATGCCCTCGGGCTTTACTCAGTTACCAAATGTTAAATAAAGATAAATAAAATGATGAATGTGCTTGTTTTGGGTAAGAAAAGCCTCTTTAACCATGACTTTGTCTCATCTTCCTCCCTCCTGAACTCTAGAAGTTGATGTCCTAAGTCTCAACATAGATACACAGCTTTCCTTCTTCTATACTATTATTAGTGAATATAAGGTCCACTCATCACCATCTCCAAAACACTCATGTCTGCCATTTCCTGGACCCCTCCTCTGCTACAATCCTCATACAGTAAATGTCTTTCAGTCATCACACCTATGCTAAAGTGACCAATTACACTTGTCACCCAAAGTACAGTATAACTCTACAAAGTCTAGTGTAATCAGAATGCTGCTCCTTACCTTCTCATCCATGCTTAAAAAGCTGAGATCACATAATCCCAGTTGCCCATCTTCTTAACTTGGCATGCTCTGTGGCCTTGACTCTACTTACAGAACCACTCTGACATAAACAACCTCTACCCCACTTGGAGCATTCAGTAGGCACATACAACTCATTCATCTTATCACTGTGAAGAATGCTCCTGCTGAATGATGAGGGATTATCCAAAAGTTTCAGTGAACCATTAATAATAGCACACAGGCAATGTCCCATCCTAAGAACTCTGGTGAGAAACAGAACTCCCACTTCCTGGCAGGACACTAAATGAATAAGGAAATTCAATAATCCCAGGCATAACACATGCACTAATCCAAACAACATGGTGCAGTCTAACCTCACACACTAAGCTGTAATACAAAATAAAAGGTTCATTCATATGCGACACCAGCAATGTGATCTACTGTACCAGATCCAACACTGCACATGCCCACATGCATGTCACATGGGTGAAACATGCTAAATTCTCAGGAAACAAATAAATAGACATACCTTCCCAACTGGGTACCCAGATAAACAAATTTCTGTGGGTGAGCATTTCTACCAAAGAGGCCATTCTCTGAAGGATTTTAAAGTGAAAGTTATTTAAAAAAAAATCAGGGACCAATAGGCAAAGTTAGCCTGAAAGAATAGATTTATAAGGCTCAATAGAACTGATTATGGATTTAACAAACAATTGATTTCCTCACTTCCACATCTCAAGATGACTTTGACTTTCTTATTAACCATTTTTAATAGAAATAATTTCTCCCATTCTGTTTATATGAAAGTTATTTTGCAAAACACGGTGCTTTCAAAGCTGGAATGCTTGTACAGCAAAAGGGCTACTGCTTCTGACACTGATTAACTGAGTTCAGAAACAGTCTCAGGATGCCAGAGGGCTGGCCAATGGGAGAAGACTGATCATCCCACAGGACTTTCCTCTCAAAAGGGAGGGTGATGAGTCCTGCTGCTACATCATCCACTGGGTGACCACAGGGGAAGGTACAGTCAAAACCACAAGATGTCCACTCATTGCATCTTCACATCCAAATACGTCTGGTGGCTGCATCCTCACTGATGTGTGCAGCTGGAAGACGTGGTTGCAAATCCCCATTCAGCACCATTAGGGACCATGACCCCCACTACAGGTCCCACTCTGACTGATTCAAGTGCAGCCTCACACCAGCTGGAGAATATAGGTCCCAGAGGTGCTACAGAAGCCCCATTGATGGCACTGCCATGGAGGAAAGCCACAGTGGCCCAGTGAGAATGATAAGTAAGCCCTGGGAAATGGTGGAGTGATGGGGCTGAGGTTATTCAACATGGTCCAGAGTAGAAGGGTTCCTCCAGGGTAAGCAGAGTTGTGAGGGAAAAAAAAAGCACTGACTTTCAAAGGCTACACTAGGTTGAATTTATCTAGATAATTTAAATCTTAATTATCTGAATAGTCCATATCTGTCATTTTTGGGTAATGCTCTCCCCACTAATGACTAACTACAGCACTTGAGCTACAGCTAAATAGGGTTTTGTGTTGCCTTTAAAAAAATGTCCATGCTCAGCGAACCTTTTCCTTCCTTGGTGCTAAGTTCAGGATTACCCTTCCCTTTAAACTTTTAAAAAGTAGCTCTCCACAGAACTTTAGATACTTGCTTAAGCTTCATGTCTTTGTTACTGTATGTCCAGGTGCCAGTGCTGTAGTGGTTCATAATGCTTTCTCTGCATGCTTGTATTTACTATACTTCTTGTGCATTTAGGGCAGTATGAAATTAAACTTCCACTGGAGAAATTCTGATGAAAGTTGGGAATTTCGCTTTCGCAAAATTTTGGAATGTACTTTGGTAACTTTCTTGGAAATTCTGACTTAGAATTGTGGAATAAATGTATGACTTGCCGATTATTGTATAAAACTGCAGAAAAATATTCTGCAGAACTGATCACTGTCAGTGGTCAGTTCTGCAGATTTAATTCTGCAGTTTAGTACATTAATCTGCAATTCATACATTCATTCCACAGTTCAGTGAGTCAAACAGGTCACAAAATTGCACATTCAGGGACCACCACTAACCATGTTCCCTCAGATCTCATAGTAACATTTTTAAAGTTACATCCTGCTTCACTGTCTGTACTCAAATCAGCTTCCTGAGTCCTCTGCCTTCAGTCTCTGTCCACACTTTATAAATCACATTCATGCTGATAGTATATAATCATATGTATGCCCAGCCTGTTGTGCCACAAGCTAAGTGGAAAAGACTGTGTGGAATGGTATCTTGTGCTCATGTAAATGTTTCTAGACCTGTTTGATATATTTGCTTATAAAATGGGCAATCAAAATCCAGTGTCCTGATTGACTGAAACCCGTTTTCAGCTGTGTCATTATCAGGATATATTTATAGCAACCTGCACTTTTCTTTCCTGTGGGACCTCACAACAGCGAAAGATCAATAAACTTTTATACCTCAAACACTATTTCACATACTTGGAAACACCATGCACAACCTGTACTGACTGACCAGCAACAACCCCCCACTGCCACAGCACACGCAACCATACCTAAATACAGGGAATATTCAAAAGAAATAAAACATTTGAAAAACAAATCTAACCTGTACTGAAGGCAAAAAAGAGCAATGTATGAGCCATGGGTTTAAAATCCCACCACACATCCGACAGCGATCCTTTGTCAGGGATCCCGCTTCACACTCTGCTGCACTTTTACATATCGACTTCACTGCACTTGTGCTCCCATTCAAAAAAATATCAACTGTCACCACAGAACTAAACAAACTTTCTATTTCTACTTCAACCTAATGTTCAGAGAAATGTGAAGCAGGAAACGAGGTTCTACAGTGGCTGCTGAGGGACATGCTCGCTCCCAGTCAGCAAGCCATTTAATGTAAATAAAATCACCAAGCTCTCAATGCTCTAAAAAAATTGCTTTCTGTATTTTAGGGAAAATGGGAAGGATACCAAGAGACATTGCAAAGCTCAGCCAATATGAGACACATTTATTCCCTTGGAGTCTCACTGTCTCAATTAAAACAGTCTAGACAAAGTAAGAAATATTAAAAAAAAACATTAATTTAAATACGTGTCTGTGTTTGAAGTAAAAACATAGATTTGAATCTCAGTATCTGTGTGACTGATGCCTGGCAACAATAGACACAAACAATACACCTACATTTAACATATACACTAAAACACAATAGCAGGGACTACTTTTTGTTATTTTTTTACTGATCATATTATTATACTGTTTTTATTTCCACTTTCTATGTGCATTTTTTTTCAGTTAACTTCTTTACTGGGGAGCCCATTTTATAAGTGAAATAACACACAATGAAGTGTGGGTTACGTGCTGATAAGAATACGCCCAGGGGCATAAGGCACTCGGCGCAAGCGCCTCGTGCCTTAATACACCCCTGGGTGTGCTCTTATCAGCACGTAACCCACACCTCATTGTGTGTTATTGCTTGCATAGAAAAACGTACAGCTGTAAAGGACTGTACAGCCATCCTCTGCAACTAAATTTACCCTATGAGTATTTTGTTAATGTATGGCAATGCATAAGCAGCTTTCACCTAACAAGAAACATAGAAACATAGACTTTGATGGCAGATAAGGACCGCTTGGCCCATCTAGTCTGCCCATTTCCCTACCTACAGGATAGGCTGCAGATCCTAGTTAACCAACAGCCTATTTCTTCCTACCCCCCACAAGAATTGCCTTATGTCTGTCGCATGCATTCTTGAATTCTCCCACAGTTTTAGACCCCACAACCTCCTCAGGAAGGCTGTTCCATGCATCCACTATCCTCTCTGTGAAATAATACTTACTCACATTGCCCCTAAACGCCCCCTCTATCTTTAAATTGTGTCCCCTTGTTTTTGCACGTCTCTTTTTCTGAAAGATGCTACCCTCTTGGACTTTGTTGATTCCACTGAGGTACTTAAAAGTTTCTATCATGTCCCCCCTCTCCCTTCTTTCCTCAAGGGTATACATATTAATCTCCTTTAGTCTCTCCTCATACGGCTTCTCTTGCAGACCCTGCACCATTTTAGTTGCCCTCCTCTGGACTGCCTCTATCCTGTCTATGTCCTTGCAGAGATGGGGTCTCCAGAACTGGACGCAGTACTCCAGATGGGGTCTCCCCAACTGCCTGTACAGAGGGATAACAACTTCCTGTTTTCTGCTGCTGATGCCTCTCCCTATGCATCCCAGTATACCTCCAGCCCTCCCTACTGCCTTCTCACATTGCTTGCTAACCTTAAGGTCATCTGATATGATTACCCTCAGGTCCCTTTCCTTTTTTTGTTGTTGTTACTACCTCCCCCCCATTGGGTATTCTTCCCCTGGGTTCTTGTTTCCCAGGTGCATTATTTTGCACTTCTTTGCACTGAATCCTAGCTGCCATACTTCTGACCATTCCTCCAGCCTTGCCAAGTTCTTTCTCATCCTTTCCATGCCTCCTTGCATATCAACCCTGTTGCAGATCTTTGTGTCATCTGCAAAGAGGCATACTTTTCCTTCCAGTCCCTCTGCTATGTCACTTATGAAGACATTAAAAAGGACTGGACCCAATACTGAACCCTGTGGTACCCCACTAGTAACCCCTCTTTCTTCAGAGTGGACTCAATTTACAATTACCTTCTGTGTCCTGTTGTCCAGACAATGTTTTACCCAGGCTACCACCCTGGGACCCACTCCCCAGGCTGGTTAATTTGACTATTAATCTTTTGTGTGGGACTGTGTCAAATGCCTTGCTAAAGTCTAGGTAGGCCATGTCCACAGCCCTTCCCTGGTCTACTACTTTGGTCACCCAGTCAAAGAAATCTATTAGATTCATCTGACATGACCTTCCCGCTGTGAACCCATGCTGCCTTGGGTCCTGTGCTCCACTGGCCTCTAGGTACTCAACTATTCTTTCCTTCAGAAGTGACTCCATCACTTTCCCTACCACAGAGGTCAAACTGACAGGTCTGTAGTTTCCTGCCTCTGTCTTGGTCCCACTTTTGTGAAGGGGAATCACATCTGCCTTCCTCCAGTCCTCGGGTACCACACCATCCTCCCATGATTTATTAAAAAGAGTAGCCAGTGGTTTCACTAGTTCCCCCTTTATTCTTTTAGAATTCTAGGGTGAATTCCATCAGGCCCCATTGCTTTGTCTACCTTCAGTTTTAGGAGTTTTTGCAGAACCCTTTCTTCTGTGAAAGGACTGGGATCGACCCCCCTATCAAGAGTGCTTCTGTTAATTGGATTAGGCACTTCTCCCTCCTCTTTTGTGAATACTGAGCAGAAGTATTTGTTCAGTATCCCTGCTTTTTCACTGCCCCCCTCTGCCCACCCACCGTTTTTTCTATTCAGCCTCACTATCCCTCCCTTTCTCTTTCTACGCTCGCTGATATACCTATAAAAGGTTTTATCCCCCTTCTTAACCGAGTTGGCTATCTTTTCCTCAGTTTGGGCCTTTGCTATTCTGACTTCCTCCTGCTTCCTTCTGCCTTAACTGGTACAGCCTCTGTCCTGCTCCTTCTGTGTTTTCTTATACTTCAGAATGCTATCTTTTTCTTTCTGACTTTCACAGCCACCTCTTTTGAGAACCATAGTGGCTTTTTCTTTCATTTTGATTTGTTTATTCTGCTTCACACAAAGGCTTGTTGCCTCTGTGATGGCAGTTCTGATGATTCCTATTGTTGCTCCACACCTCCTTCTAGCCTGTTTGCTAGTGCTTTCTGAGGCACTCTCCCATCTTGCCAAAGTCAGCCCTCCTGAAGTCCAGTGCCCTCACTTTGTGTAGCTTGACTCTGTAGCTGAGTTTAACATGAACCACACTGTTTGGTGGTCACTTGTTCCCAGATGGCAACCCACTTCTAGATCTGAGATCCTCTCACTGCCCCCGTTTGAGAGTACGAGGTCTAAGATTGCTCCCTCATGAGTGGGTTCTGAAACTAGCTGTCTGAGGCCTGCCACCTGTAGGGCATCAAGAATGGCCCTGCTCTTGGATGTGGCTGCAGCAATGTGCTCCAGTTAACATCTGGCATATTCAGGTCTCCCATCAACAGTATCTCACCTTTCTCTGCCATTCTAAGAATGCCTTCTATCATATCCTTGTCCATTCCCTCCCACTGACATGGGGATCTGTACACAACCCCTGTGCGGATTGTGGTGCCCTTTCCAGTCTCCAAGGTGACCCACAGTGCCTCCTCTCCTCCCTGTTTACTCTTTTGTTCAGCTGCTTTTATCCCTTCCTTTACATAGAGAGCTACTCATCCCCCTCTTCTCCCCTGCCTGTCTCTCCTGTAGGTTATGTACCCTGGTATGTTAACATCCCAGACATGGTTCTCTGTGTACCATGTTTCTGTGACTGCTAAAATATCCAGGCATCCCTCTTCCATCAAGACCACCAGCTCAGGGAGCTTGTTGCCCAGACTACGGGCATTGGTACTCATTACCCTCCATTTCCTGATGGCCTTACTCCTTTTTGCCCCATCCCTGTCCTTCTTGCCTTTGTCACTTTCTCCATGTACCCCTGCCCTTCTCCCTATCGACACCTCTATGTTGGTATTTACCACCCTTACTACCATGATTTTTTTTGGGGGGACTAGGATTTCCGTGCTCCTTTCCAGTGCCTCCTCCCTTGGCTAGTTTAAATGCTTGCCAATGAAGCATTTAAACCTATCACCTAGGATCCTGGTTCCTCTCCTGAACAGATGCAGCCCATCATGCCAGTATAGGCTTGCATCATTCCAGGTGGACCCCAGTCCCCAATGAAGCCAAATCCCTGAGCTCCACACAGTTTTTCAACCACTGATTGAATCCCATGGTGCGTAACACCCTAGCCTCTCCTACGCCATAGATGGGCAGCACCTCCGAGAAGGTTACCGTGCTTGCTACTTGTCTAAGGCCCCTCCCCAATTCCACAAACTCTTCCTGCACTTCTCTAATCCCTTTCTTAGCCAGGTCATTTGTCCCTAGGTGGACAATGACATCCTGCTCCCTCCCCTGTGCAGCTCCGGCAATCCTGAGGATTTGCTCCCTGTCCCTCCAAGCCATGGCACCAGGCAGGCACCATACCTCCCTCTCCCCTTCCTCCCCAGGTTCTACCTTCCTAACAATGGAGTGCCCCACCAGGAGTTGTTTCCTTCCCCTGCAGGGTCCCCTGCCACCCTCCTGTGGGTCTCCTTTGTGGAGGTTCCCAGCATCCTCCTTGGTCTCAAATGCAGGTGCCTCCATAGAGGAACCACACTTTTCCAGAATGGCATACGAATTGTGGAGAGGTACAACTGGAGGGATGCACCTCTGTGCCACCACACTCACTATCTCTGAGCCCACTGTGGTCCAACTGCTCCTCTTTCTTGGCAACCTCTGAGGCAATGGCAGTGGTACTGGTGGTCCCTGGATGGAAGAGGAGGTCCCACAAATGCTGGCCAACTCAGCCTGGAGATGAGCAACCTCCTCTCTCATCCCAGAGAGGTGTCTGCAGATGGGACAACACCGCATCTTCCAGAATGTCTCCCGGAAGACTGCTGCTCCACAGCCACTGCACTACACCACTCCCATCATGTCTTATTTCTGGCCCCTTAACTGTTTGCAATCCTTACTCTTTCCTCTGTTTTTTTTTCTCTCTCTCCTTACTTTCTGCCTGTGTGCCCTTTAAAGGGAAACAATGGAAAAGACAAAGCTTTCCTCAGACATTGCAGAAACTCTCAATCAGTGCTTTCAGACAGTAACAACTTTATTTAATGATTTAGAACAGCTATCCACAACTTCCACTATCTGTTGCTGGCAGCATCCATTTCATGAGCAGCAGTGAGCTTCCTGAGCTCACTGTATGCTAATATGCCTGTTTGACCTCAGCTATTGGTTGGCAGGACATATTAGCATAAAGTGAGCTCAGGAAGCTCTCTGCTATTCATGAAATGGTGGCTCCCAGCAGTAGAAAGTGAAAGTTGAAGGCCACTGTTTAAATCAGTAAAAAATCAATTAGAGTTATTTGTTAAAAAATGTTACAATCTGAAAGCACTAATCTGGCATTTTTGTAGTGCCTGGGTAAAGCTGTGCCTTTTACACTGTTTCCCTTTAAGCTCCTGATTGTCCTGTTCTGAGACAAGAATATCCTATATTTCTCAGTAGACCCCTTACTTGCTCAGAGGCAGACCTCCAGCAGCTAGAGGGGGCCGGAGAGCTACTCTTGCCCTTCTAGGATGGTGGGTCTTTGATGGATCTGTGATCACTCACTTCCTGCTCCCAAACAGGAAGTTCCTGTTGTCAGTCAAATCCTGTGCCTATAAAAGTAGAACTAGCTTTGGGTGGGAGGAGGGAAAGAGTGCAATATAGTCCCAGTAGAGAAGTCCAGTCACACAGCAGTCCTTTCTCCTGGTGTCTTCTGCCAAGCTACTCTCAGAATCTTTCTAAGGCAGTCTTTAAATGTAGCTTCCTTCCAACTAAGCCACTCCCCCTACTTACTAGATCTTTCTACAAGTAATTTAAACCTCACAGCTATCAAGTCCTTTCAATCACCTGAGATTTACACCTAGATAACTGTTCAGATAACCATTCAGTTCAGTTAACTCAGACAAACACACACTTTTTTTTCTTTTCTTTGTTATTTTTTTACCCTAAATTAAAGGTCTAAGTACAAGAGTTCTACTTCTTTAGTCCCAGTAGAGAAGTCCAGTCACACAGCAGTCCTTTCTCCTGGTGTATCCTGCCAAGCTACTGTTGGGAGGTGTTAGGGGCAATTAGGGAATGAAAAAGGGCATTCAGAACATATAAGAATACCCAGAGGAAGGAGGACAGGGAGACTTGCAGGGAGAAGCTGAGGGTGGCAGGGCAGAAGATTAGGAGGGCTAAAGCAGACACAAAAGAGACAATTGCTAGGCAGGCCTAATGGGGGATACAACTTTTTTTAGGTATGTGGGAGAGAAGAGGAAGATGAGGCAGGGGATAGTACAGGTGAGGGGGGGAGGGAGTACCAGTGGAGCAGGACTTTGAGAAGGCAGAGCTGCTTAATAGCTATTTCTGCCCAGTCTTCACAGTGGAGGGGGAAGGTAGGGGACCAGAGTAAAGAGGGAGGGAGGGGAGGGGAAGACAAAAGGGTGGATCCTAGCCTGTTCAGTCAAGACAGGGTAGGAGAGGTACTAGGAAGGTTGAAAGTGGACAAGGCAATGGGGCCGGATGGCTTGCATCCTAGGGTACTGTGGGAACCAATGGAGGAGCTGGCAGCACCTCTGACAAGGCTGTTTAATTTGTCCCTGGATACAGCAGGGTGCCAAGGGACTAGAAAAAGACTGATGTAGTGCCACAGCATAAGGCAGGCAGCAAAGAGGAGGCAGAGAATTTTTGCCCAGTCAACTTCACCTTTGTGGTGGGTAAGGTGATGGAGGTACTAATAAAGGAAAGGGTGGTAAACTACCTTGTGGAGAGTGGACTGCAGGATGACAGGCAGCATGGCTTCACAAATGGCTTTACAAATGGAAGGTCATGCAGGATGGACTTAATAGAGTTTTTCAATTGGGTGACAAAAGTGGTCAATCAGGGAGGGGAGGTGGATGTGGACAATCTGGACCTCAGAAAGACCTTTGACACTGTCCATCACAGAAGCTGGTAAATAAGCTGGAAAGCATAGGGGTGGGAGAGAAAATAACTAGATGAGTGGAAAACTGGTTGAAGGACAAGAGCCAGAGGGTGGTGGTTAATGGGATACATTCCAAGGAGATGGGAGTGAAGAGCAGGGTGCCCCAGCGGTTGGTACTGGGACCTCTCCTTTTTAATATCTATATCAGTGATATAGCAGAGGAGATGGAGGGGATGGTGTGCCTATTTGCAGATGATACGAAGATCTGCAATAGGGTGGAGACTCTGGATCTACCATGCCGCAGTGACAATACAGTTGTTGACATCTGGCACAGTGTCAGGCATCATGCCCCCCCCTTCTTTAAATATCAAACTCTGAGTCTGAGTTGTTTTGGGGTGGTGGAAAAACACCCAGAGAAACAATGCCAGTGTACTGTGGGACCATTACAGCGACCTGGCAATATTTGTAGCTGTAATGTTCTTCACTGTGATAGTTTTGTTGCACTGATGGTACACGGGACACCCCAGCTGGGGTAGAGGCCATGAGGGAGGACCTGAAGATTCAGGAAGGGTGGTCAGAAATCTGGCAGCTAAAATACAATGCCAAAATATGTACAGTAATGCACATGGGGTGTAAAAATCTGCAATCTGCTTACACAATGGGGGGGTAATTAAGCCAACTGAGCAGGAGAGGGATTTGGGGATTATAATATTAAACAACCTTACAGTGGGTAACCAATGCAGCAAAGTGATGGGCAAGGTAAAAAGAATGCTGGTGTGCATAGGGAGGGGCATGACAAGCAGAAGGAGGGAAGTACTGATGCCTCTTTATAAAACCATGGTGAGGCCTCACCTGGAATGTGGAGTCCAGTTCTGGTGACCTCACCTATGCAAGGATATAGATGGGATTGAAAGGGTTCAGAGTAGGGAAACCAAGATGGTGTACAGTATGCATATGAAGTCATATGAGGAGAAGTGGATGGAACTGGATTTGTACCATTGGAGACTAGAAGGGAGAGGGAGGAAATTACAGAAACACTTAAATACGTGAAGGGGATTAATAAGGCAAGGGAGGGGAGCTTATATACAAGGAAAGTGGCTGGTAAAACTAGAGGTCACAGTCTAAGATCAGAAGGAGGAAGAGTTAATGACAATGTGAGGGGGTGTTACTTTATGGAGAGGGTGAAGGAGTCCAGGAACAAACTGCCTGAGGAGGCGGTGGGGGTTGAAACAGTAGAGGGATTCAAGAGGACATGGGACAGACATAAGGGGTTGACTAGTCAGGGGAAGGGGAGGTCCCTTGACAAAGGTGATGAGTGGAGGGGTAAGGGGCAGACTCGATGGGCCAGAGAGGTCCTTTTCTTCTGTCAGATTTCTATGATTCTATGGTTCTATGATTCTAAGCAGTCTTCAGTGTTGCACATTAGAAAATGGGCAGAGACAATGCTCTCTTCTGATTGGCTGAGACACATTTAGGTGGGCATCTATCAGACAATAGATGCCCACCAAATAAAAAGTCCCAGTCCAAACCTGCCTCATGCCCAACAAAGTATCCTTGTGCCCAGCCTGCTTCATCATTGGCTGAAGCACTGGGCACACAATTTAAAGCTGCCACCACTTTTTTTTACTGCATAGTGAGAGAGACCGAGTGATGCAAATCTCACACACACACACACACACACACACACACACGTGAAACGACTGTACACTGCAGTGGCAAAACATTTTCTTTCTTTCTTTATTTACCAGCATTGTCTGTTACACCCTGACTGCTCGCTCCTGTTCAAAGCCGCCTAATCCATGGCGGTAGAGTCTCCAACCACCCTCCCCCTCAGCCACTCGCTTCCTTGATTTGGCTAGCCAGGTTCTGAATGTTTTGTTTTGCTTCTCCCATCTAATGACCAACAAGTCACAAAGCAGCTTAGACCTCCGAGTCAGAAAACAAAATGAAAAAAAAATACTGGCTCCGTCCTGCATCCTCGGTGCTCTGCTCTCAATCCCCACCCCGTCCCTCTGTCAGTTCCTAAATGTGTGGAGGGTGTCATGCTTGGCTTGCCTGAGAAAATAATAACAGAGTACTCACAGTCAACTGAAGGCAAATTACTCCAGATGGCAGCACATCCCAAATGTTTTTTTTTAAATCTCGAATGCTGCTGGTCGTGGACTACAGTTCCTGCTTTGACATCGCAGGGTCAAGCGTCGACTACAATACAGTTCCTGCTTTTCGTCGCAGGGGTCCAACATCAGCGATAGCAAAAGCTCGAATAAAAAAATCTAGCAGAAACATCAGAAAGCTTTTTATTTTACTACTGGATGGGAAGAGACTATGGGGGACTGCACAAGACACTCCATGTCATGTTCTGCAGTTGTTCATTTGGTGCAGTTGGTAGTGGGGGTATGTTTAACAGAATGCCGGGGGGGCAGCACAAGCTGGAACAGCAAGAAAACGGACTACTTTACAGAAAAAGATGAAAATGTATTTTTATTTTATTTTTTAAATTGTTTTATTAATTTTCTTAAATACCATGTAAAAATAGCTCACTTAGCCCATTTTCTAAGTGTAATAATACCCTCCAGGGTGGGCGGTAGTGGGAAATACCAAACCTTCCAGGGGCTATGAGGACCTCCACCTGTGGCGTTGGGCCTCATTAAGTCCCTGGGCAGTCTGGTATTTCCCAATACCACCCACCCTGTCAGGTATTATTGCTTACTAGTGTTCTCCTTGAGTTAGTTCTGCAAGTTCCATATAATATGGGTATCTATATGGAACGGGACATAACAAAATGTTGACAGCCATTAAGGCACTCATGACGTAGCTCACAAGCTGTGAATGGCCTGAACAATATAAAGGTGTAAAGTCGTGGATGATCTGCATCACGCACAAGTTCAGCATTCCCATTATTGGTTGCTGCACATATTTCCTCCTGTGGTTCCCCACAGGAAGAAAGCTGTCTTCCTCGTATGTGATGGGGATGTGGAAACCAAGTGGGATTGTTTTTTGAAGTAGGCTTATCAAGTGCTGGTGACAGCAGCAGACAGCGTGGAATAACATCTCGGCAGATTACTGTTCTTACTAGACAGATTGACTGCATGTGAGATAATGGGCTTGCAGTTTAGGCATCTTCAAGAAGTGATTCACTTGCATATATTTTCCACTTCTGACTGGACTATGGAAAGCTCATACGTACTAAATAAAATATTAGTCCTACTGTATTTAACTGGTATTGAAATGTCCAACTCCATCTCATGTTTATATGAAACGATGCTTTACAAATAGAAGACTTTAGATAAACAAAATAAAACATAGCCTCCTTTGCTTATACATTAACACTATTTTATACCATCAAAACATAGTGGGGTACAATCTCACAGCACACTTTAGCGATTACCTAGTGCTGATGCTCCCAGATTAAAAAGCTTCTGTGGCAGTTTGTTGAGGTATAATCAATGCTTTATAAATCACACTACTTTTCTTTTCAAAGCTGCTGCCCTGCCCTATTCTTGTGTTAGATCATGCTTCTAGGCTGTTGTTTTATACTATTGTGTATCTGAGCTTTATTAATCATCGTATTTTGCTAGCAGACTTGCACACTATGATACACTGCCCCCGGAAGTGAGAACAAATAGGTTTCACACAGGTATCTCATCAATACAGTGAAAAAAAAACAGTGCAAGCTTTTCAGAATAGAAATAGTGCTATATAAAGTGCGCTAATTGTTCAAACGAGCTAACAACCATTACAGCGAACATTACGCAAGATTACTCAGATCTCCACCACATCTTCACTTTCAAATACAATACAGCGTACTGAGTGGCTTAAACTTGTTATGCTTGTTAGACTTGGGACATATGGTAATGCATCTTACACAAGATTACTCAAATCTGCACTGCATCTTTACTGTATTCACGGCACACTGAGTGTAGCACTACAGATTATTATGAGCTTTGTAAAATATATATTTACCTTTTACCATTGCTGTCATTGTTTACTTCATCTCTGCCATTTCTATTCTCATACAACTAACACAATGTGCCTTATTTCGGACATGCTTAATTATTTAATGCATAATCATGTAGAGTTTTCAACTGAAGGAAGTAAAGGAATGATTGAGGAATGGGCTATGGATCGGTGTGCACTGTGCACTGTTGTTGTCGGGGATTTTGGTACATAACAGTGGTTTAACACATAAAGTTGAACTGATTTTATATTGTGTGAAAGTCGGGAATGCAAATCCCATGGTTCCAGATTAACTGCAGAAGAGAATGGGTACTGCAGAGATGGAATACACAACAGTAGCTATGGTAAAAGGTAAATATATGTTGTTGTCTGCATAAAGGCTACCACGTATCCTTTACTTGTAAAGCTTCCGACTGCGCAATTTAGTATTTAGCAAGTTTAATAAGTTTAAGTGCATGCGCCATACGGTGCTTTTTTGATGCACAGCTAGTCAGTAAATAACAAAGCACATATCCGTCTGTGGTGCTACACTCAATGCACTGTACTGTATTTCACAGTGAAGAGTGAAGATGCCATTTTTGAATCACACCACAGCCACTGATTCCTTTGCTGAAAGCAGACCCCAATTCAAATAACACACCACACTGTTTTTGGTATAAGAAAGGGCCGCAGTTCTTTTTACTTAATCAAAAATTGTTTACATTACATGGAATACTTAACATTTAGAAAGCATAATATGTACATCACATTCAACAGATATGCATATTACAATATATATCTATATACATACATCACTATACATAACCACATCCTGTTTCAATATATGTACATTAAGTATCCTATCCCGTAAGACCCCTTGGGCAGCCACAATTCATGTATTGCTGAAACCCCAGCTCCTTCATCCACTTATTTGAGGGGAACTTTGGCCCTTTAGTCCAACAGACCTGTTGAGGGCCATGCCTTCCCTCAAGACAGTTCCCCTCCCCATCTTCCCCAAATTTAGGGCCTCCTAGACCCTTGATGAGGAGCATGCCCGTCCGGGGCCGCACTCCCCATCTCGGAATCTTGGCTCCCCGCGTTTTGGTGCACACCTCCTGCCTGGGTGCCTTCCTCCCCCAATCTCTGAGGCATACCTGTCCTAGGGTCATGCCTCTCCCTGGTGACACCCAATTCAGCTCTTCTTCTTATGTCCAGAGCCTCTCTTACCCAGGGTCAGCCATGAATTACCGCCGCCTCTTGTTCTCTATGTCAGTTCTCATCTTGGTTTACTTACTAGAGCCACGACAGAGCTCTTGCTGCGGCCTGGCAGCTTAGGGCAGGAGGGTGGGAAAACTTTGTGGTGAAGAGCAGTTCCAGGAGGGTGAGATCCCCTGGGACCGCTCCTTAAAGGGCCCTGTCATGCCCCTCCCTGCAGGAGCTGTCAGGGCCAGCCCTGTCTGAGGAGCTCCTCAGATAGGGCCACTTGCTCGGGGGGGCCCCCTCTTCCTTGGATGGTGGGTGGCCCTCCTAGCCCCACCCTCTTGGGGGCAGTCGGCAACTCACCCCCCCAGTGAGAGGCCGGTGGGGCCATTGCCCAAAGCAGACCCCCAATTCAAATAACACACCACACTGTTTTTGGTATAAAAAAGTGCCGCAGCTCTTTTTACTTAATCAAAAATTGTTTACATTACATGGAATACTTAACATTTAGAAAGCATAATATGTACATCACATTTGACAGATATGCACATTACAATATATATCTATATACATACATCACTATACATAACCACATCCTGTTTCAATATATGTACATTAAGTATCCCATCCCATAAGACCCCTTGGGCAGCCACAATTAATGTATTGCTGAAACTCCAGCTCCTTCATCCACTTATTTGAGGGAAACTCTGGCCCTTTAGTCCAATAGACCCGTTGAGGCCATGCCTTCCCTCAAGACAGTTCCCCTTCCCATCTTCCCCGAATTTAGGGCCTCCTAGACCCTTGACGAGGAGCATGCCCATCCGTGGCTGCACTCCCCATCTCGGAATCTTGGCTCCCAGTGTTTCAGTGCATGCCCCTGCCTGGGTGCCTTCCTCCCCCGATCTCTGAGGCATACCTGTCCTAGGGTAATGCCTCTCCCTGGTGACACCCAATCGCATCTCTACTTCTTATGTCCAGAGCCTCTCTTACCCAGGGCCAGCCATGAATTACTGCCACTTACATACGGTGCCAACACGTATCTCCCACTAATGCCCAAGGGATCTTACTTTTACCAAACAGTACTGTCTCACAAAAATCATTGAGGGTATTGTTAAAAATGTCATTTCCAATGTCTGACAGATGAACCCCATCCCGGCTATACAGGCCCTTATCCATCTTGGTGATCAAGAAATGCCTGATAACCTCCATGCCCAGCGAGGCCGTGAAATGGGACACCTCCCTATTCACAGACCTACATGCTTTGTCCATGGCTCCCGCCTTTTGCTCACCACGCCACTGCTGGTGTGATATGATTCTTGTCCATGTCAGAATGGTGAGAGGTAACATTTGTTTTAAGCGGGTCAAACCCTTCTTAATTTCCCCAATTAATCTGGGTGCCCCCAGGGTGACCAAGTCGTTCCCTCCCAGGTGAATAACCAGCTTGACCAGTGGTTGACGATGTAGGCCCAATCTAAAAATCATTTCACATAATGCCCCCCACTTCATCCCCCCTTTTCCTGCTCATTGAATCACAGCTCGACTTCTTGGAATGCCCAGCTGTCTTGTGTAAGGCCATTTTTTCACCCTTGTGTATGCCTTCCTCACGTGTGAATGACCCACGATCCATATCCGAAGGGATGTTGCAGCCATGCCTGTAAGACAAAACAGAAACATGTGAGTATTCTCCCACTTTGAGCTTCAGTTGCAACTTGTGCTCGGTTCCCCAGCGTCACTTTCTGATATGTTGTGCTGAGGCCTAATGTACCCCATGTATGCTTTTGATGCCCATCTGCTGACCCCTTTTATCTGTTCTTCTTTTAACCCACACCTGGCTGTCTCGGTGGCTGCTCCAATTCTGAATGAATGGATGTTGTATGAGGTCGGGTTTACACCTGCCATCCATAAACCCTTTCGTAGGACAGCTGTGAACTGCCACCTTGTGACAGCTTTCCTGTCCCCATGCACAAACAAATGGCCCGGTTCTGTTGGACGACCCGACACATACTGCTTCATTGACAACCATGGGCAAATGTTCCCTGGGGGAGCCATAAACAGTGTTATAATGGCAGGGGGGGCTGCACTGGTTCATTTTTGATTTTTGCAGCTGAAGACACAGTCTCTCTTGCCAGATGACGAAATCACTGAACTGGAGATTGGTGTTCTGACTCGATGAGTTAGACTGTGGTACCAATTCCGACACCTGGAAAGCCCCAAAAAATGCACAAATGTATAGGGCCCTGAAAAGCTTGGTTTCGTAGCCCGAGCTGCAAGTAACTGCCAGTGCTTTCAGGAGGCTGGACAGTTCAGCTAGTCCTATGGGCTTCCTTGTGTCCACCTTTTTTTCTGCGAGTCTAGACATGCCTTGTATCATTTTCTTTGTAATGAAACTGTTGGTTGGGTCAGGGAAACCATCGGACTTGCGAAGAAAAGCAATGCCCACCAGTTGGAGGCGTATAGCTGCCAGAGATTTTCCCAGGCTTTCTAAGTGGAGGACGTAGCTTTGAACTTGTCTTTGGGTATTGTGCAGTTCCACGCTTACCTCATGGCCAGAGAATTGCTGAAAAGGCCCATAGCTAACTACATACTTCCTCCATGTCGAGGGGGCCACAGCGAGCTGTACCAGTTGCTGCAATCTTGGTTCCCAAGTCTCCAGACCGCTTCCGGTATCTGCGTGGGGAGCAGGTCTGCCCACGGGGCTAGCCGCCTGAAGTGCTCAAGCTGAAATCGAGACAGGGCATCAGCTATAACATTTTCTTTTTCTGGCAAATGACGAGCCTTAAAAGAGATGTTGTACCGTATGCAGCATAACACAAAGACCCACAGAACCTTCATCACCTCTTCAGAACAAGACGTCTGCGAGTTCAATATGTCTGCTACAGCCCTGTTGTCTGTGTGAAACAGCACTTTTTTATTCTGAATTTTGTGCCCCCACACCCTTACGGCTACCATGATAGGGAACAATTTGAGAAGGTGTGAGCCCCTTCAATATCCAATCCTGTGGCTAGAGTGCTGCAAACCACACCCCTTGCCAGAATGCCCCAAAGCCAATACCACCTGAAGCATCGGTCACCATGTGCAGATCCAACAGTTAGTCTGCTGGTGTCTGCCAGATGGTGATACCATTGAAATCTTGTAGGAAGAGTTCCCATACCTGTAAGTCTGCTTTTATGCCCTGCGTTAGTCTGATGTGGTGATATGGTTTTAGAGCCCCCCAGTGGCTGATGCCATCAGCCTGAGCAATGGCCTGCCTGGGCGAATTGCCCAGCATGCAAAGTTCAAGTGGCCTATAACAGATTGCAACTGTTGTAGGGTCACCTTCTTTGCCCTTCCCTTCTCACCTAACTGTTTGCTCAAAAGTGCCACCTTGTCTTGTGGTAGCCAGGAAACCATGGCCTCGGAGTTTATTTCTATGCCCAGGTGTGAGAGGCAGGTAGCAGGGCCTTCTGTTTTTTCCTGCGCTTGTGGGACACCAAAATACCCCATTAATGAGGTGAAACCCTGCTGCTTCTCTGCACATGTGGTTCCCCCTCTGGGGCCCAAAAATAGGAAATCGTTGAGATAATGAACTATGTGTGTTCTGTGTGTGTTTTCTGGTGGCCTACTCCAAGAAGGTTGAGAATGCTTCGAAGGCTGAGCAGCTTACGGAGCATCCCACGGGCATAGCCTTGTCCATATACTATTGACCTCCAACTTTAAAACCCAGTAGATCCTGATCACTTGGATGTACTGGTAACAGGCAGAAAGCTGATTTAATGTCGCTTTTGCCATCATTACCCTGTGACCCAGCTCTTGTATGTGGCGCAGTGCCATATCAAAAGTTGTGTATTGCACTGTGCAGTCCTCTAGGTTGATGAAGTTGTTCACTGAAGTACCTTTCAGGTAGGACAGGTGATGAATCAGCCTGTATTCCCCCTACTTCTTTCTTGGGGACCAGCCCCAATGGGGATACCCTGAGGTTTTTAACTGGGGGGTAGTCAAATGGTCCCGCCACCCTGCCTGCCTCTACTTCCTTGGCAATTTTCTTCTCCAGGATATTGGGAAGTAAATTTGCAGACTTGAGGTTGCGAGCTGTGGTTTCTACCCTTGGCCCCTTGTATGGTATCCTAAAACTATACTTGAAACCGTCATGTGTATATTTTGCTATTGTTTTTTCTGGGTAGCAGTCGAGCCAGGGGTCCATCCGGTCTAACTGTACTGGTGAATTAGCTAAACTTCCCAGACCCCTTTCCTTTTTCCCTGCTTGTTCCTTCATTGTTTGGTTTCTTGGAGGATTGTCGTGTGCATTCTGAGACCTTGTGTTCTCCTCCATACAGCTTGCAGATATGCCCGTATTTACAAAAGGAATGAAAACATTTTCCTTTATTGTAGTCATAACATGCCTTCCTCCCTGCTCCCTTCCTCTGTTCTTTCCTGTACTCTCCCCCTGTTTATTTGGCAATAACATGACCACTATCAGTGTAAGTTACCACATTGGGCCAGCCACACGTCATATAGCAGACCCACAGGTCTATGTGCACGTTTTTCCATTTAAGATTGGGTTGCCGAGATAGTTTTAGATGAAACTGCTCATCGTATTTTAGCCACACATATCCATCAAAGGACAGATGTGCAAATTTTATGGTGTACCTGTATTTAAGCAGAGCAATTAGCTTATCAGGCTGTTTCATCCCCTAAACTGACATAAATATGTCAAATGCTGCCGCCCAATTCTCAAATGTGAAAGCCACCTTTGGCCGCCGTGACCTCTCTTGTTTATTCTTTTTCTCATTGTTCACTTCTGGAATCTCCCTGTGTAATAATGAGAACATGTCTATAAATTCCCCTTTCCAGATTTTTTCTCTGACAGTGTCAGATAAGTGGTCCCCCAATGGGTCTTCCACCCTGGCATAAGCCCAATGCTCTGGTGCTGTTGTTTTTGAGCTGGTTAAAAAATCACCCACTGAAGTATTGGGAGTGGATCCGGTTTGAGAGGCAACCATTTCCTGCGCTTCTAAGCATGCCGTCAAACTTTCTTTGTTGGCTGGAGGATGTTGTATTGTAGAGGGCACAGCACCTGTCCATACCTGAGCTGCTGCTCCTTGAGCATTACCTCCTCCTGCCGCTGCCCCTTGGAAATCAATTGATTGGGGGGCTGAACCAGCAATGGTTCGACCCCTGGGGTGATCCGCTGTCCACCCCCTAGATGACTTGAGAGGGCTTTTTCCACCCCTACCTATGTGGGCTCTGTACCCCTTTGTGCAATCCCCCCTTGTCTGTCTATTGGGACCTGGTATCCTACCACGGTGGACTCTGCCCACTGGTGTGTCCTAAAACCAAAGCTATCTATTGGTGCTTGCGCTTCGCCCCCCGCTAGTCTCTGGGAGGTACCCTCGCCTGGATCATTGGCCAAAGATGCCCAAGACCCTGTGTTGGGAGCGGTCATGCCCCCATGCTGGGTTGTTTGGAGACTAGGAGTGAAGGGGCCCCATGGATTCATTGTTGCCCAAGGGATGGGCAAATTACCTGGCCCCATATATGAATGGCGACATGAAGGGGTTGTGCTGCCATATTTGGTGCCATGGCATTGCCGGCACCGAATTGTCCCCTGAAGGCCTGTGCTGCCCTATCTGGCTGCCTACCTTTACTCCCCCTTGATCTCCCTGTATTTTACCAAAATCTAACTGCTGATGGCGGCCCCCCATCCTGTCTCCCAAGTGCCTGGCCCTCTTCCGTTCCCTTACCTTTGTAGCCTTAGCCATATCTTCCAGGTTTTTTCTCAATTTTGTATACCTTGCTTCTTCTGTTACCAATTCCAGTGGTAGCCATTCCCGGCTCTCACTGGATTGCTCATCCTCACTATCAGAATCAGACCACACCAATTCTACTGACACATCACTGTCTTGATCTCCCTCATACTCATTGATTTTTGGCTGGACCATTGTTGCCACTGGGGGGTTTTCCATTTCTTTATTCGGTGCCCTGGGCTGGACCACGAACTTGCTCTCCTCGACTCCGCTCCATTTTTTCTCCGTACACTTTCTGCACGCCTCTCCCACCGTTTGAGCCTTATGCTTCTTCTGCTTGCCTTGCCCCTTTCTATTACCAGCTTTTTTCTGAGCCACAAATTCCAATAATCGGGCCGATGGCTGGCTATGCCTGGGTTGACACCCCTCCTCCTCAGCCAGTCCCTGAGGTCTGTGTTCTACTATGATGGGAGGGTCTACCTCTGGCAGCTGTTGCTTCCCTGGACGGGCAACCCGCAATTCTGGTTCCAGCCTGGATATGGCCACCAGCCAATCTGACCCACCAATGTCTTTTAGGTGTTGCAGGGCCACATGTAAAGCTTGGTCCTGCCCTTGTGCTGGGGTAGCCAGTTCTACAGATTGTGTCTGGCTTCCTGGACCTGAAAGGTCTTGACTGGAACCTATGCTGGTATAAAATTTTGGGGGGGTCTGGCTGTCCAGAACCTGATTATTCTGAGATTTGGCCATTGTACAGGTATTGATTGTAAGGGGCAAAGTGGTGCTAAGCGATGTGATACCTATTTGAGACAAAAATATATTCGTTATTCCTGCCTATGTTTTAAATGTCCTCTACCAGTTAGCACTCTAACCATCTGTGCCCAGGCCATTCTCGAATATACTGCTCCCTAACATACAGTCACTACCTTGATGGGGGGTGGGGAGTGAAAAATTGCCCTGGGTTTGGCGTGCCCGCACCTGGTCAAATTGGGGATTGTGTCCCCCCCCGGCGGCAGGCCAGAAGAGACGGCATCGCTAGGAACTGGCCAAGCAAAGCCAAGAGGAAGTTGCATAGTCAGGGAACCCCCTTACTTGGACTAGGACAGTTTTCAAGGGAAACTTTCTGTGGGGTGGGGCCCAGCGAGGGGGATTCTTTTGTATTTTCATGCAGGGAATGCATGGGGGGAGGGGCTAAATACCTAGTATTGAAACATACTCACTAAGTTGGACTCAGAATACCACCCTAAAATACTAGAGACACCAACAAAGGCTAATTGGAAAATTAGTTACAAGCCGATAATACCCTTTCTCCCTCCCCTATACTAGCTCCTAAGATGCAAAACCACTGACTCCCTCCCTTTTATGCTCTCCACCCTGCTTAATGCTGAAATCCCCTATACCCGCCCAACCCCTAAATAACACGGCAGCAGAATCCCATAATGCCTCTAAAATTCTATAGAGAGAACAAATAAGTCCGAAAATTATAATTGGCCCACACACACAAAGAAAAAAAAAAACACATGCACACACACCAAACCACCACACAGGAAGGAAACTGAACAGCAAGCAAAGGATCCACTACAACTTTTCTTATTACCATAGTACATGATTAGGTCCTACCCAGTGGCTAAATTGCATGCAATAATTAGTGATGCCAGAAACTAAAGGTGGGGGTCACTAAAATAGAAAGGGACTAATAAAAGGACCAGGAAGAGAAAGGGGAAAAACAGGGCCGAAACAGCAGAAGTTGGGAAATAACTACTATTGTGGTGAGTTACATTGAAATATAAAGGACCATGAGGCATGGAGGGGCAGAGAGGGGAGGTGCACAAGGAGGAGGCAGCAGACAAGGTGCTGCCTGATGAGGAGAATGGCAGGAGTGGGAGCCGAACAAGGACACAACCACCGGGGCCAACAGATGACTCCCCCGGGCGTGGACGCCCCAGGGGCTCAAGCGAGGAGGGCCCACCAGCAGGGAAAAAAAACCCAGGTGAAAGGACGCTGCCAAAGACCGGGGAGGCAACAAGAAAAAGGAACAGCAAGGCTGAACAACAACAACACCAGATGCACACACACACACTGACTGCAGCAACAACACCCAAAATGTTCAAGAAAAGATGGGAGACAATCTCCCAAATTGCACCAAGTCTGCAAACACACACAATCAAAAGCAGAAAAAGCCAAACAAAGTTATGCCTTAAAATAGCCCCTGTGAGATCCAAAAACTCACAACCCTTTGCACCAGAGGCAGCTGCTAGAACATTGCACCATAAGCTCTGTCATGGCACCACGTGGCCTGTCGGGCACGTGGGCCTGCAGGCCACAAACGGGAAGGGAAGGAAAAACGATTGGAAATAGGGAAAGGGCTTGGAGGGGGAGCTGGAAACAAAGCCACTGAGAGGGGCGCCATGGGATGGAATTTAAAATGCGGCCTGGAAATTGACGAAGCTGGCCAGGCAGGCCGGGAGACAAAGGAAAGGAAGAAAAAAGCGGAGCCAGGCGAAGGTAAAAGAGGTGGAACAGGCAACCAAAACGGGGACAAACGTTGCCCTGGCCAGGACGGGGGAAGGGGGTCCTTGACCCGGGAACATGCAAGGCCGGAGGGGCCATCGGACCGTAATTAAAAGGCAGAGTCTGCCTACAATCAACGTGCCACATGAAGACTTCTTCAAACAGCACATATCCCCTAAACTGGCTGATTTCCGAGCCGATGATGCACACTTCATGGCAGGCATATCGATGAGCAGTGAAAAAAGAGGGGGATAAAAAGGCAAAAAAACACTTACCTGACTGAAATTAAACCTGATGAGATGAAGCCCACCTGTAGGAAATGGTAAACGGAAAATAAAGCTGGCTGGCGACTGCGAACTAGAGAAAGCGAGGTGCTGCAAGGCAGGAACAACGAGAACCTAAACGGCCAAAAACTTCATGGTGAGGAGCAGTTCCAGGAGGGCAAGATCCGCTAGGACTGCTCCTTAAAAGGCACTGCCATGCCGCTCCCTGCAGGAGCCATCAGGGCCAGCCCTCTCTGAGGAGCTCCTCGGATAGGGCCACTTGATCAGGGGGGCCACCTCTTCCTTGGATGATGGGCGGCCCTCCTAGCCCCACCCTCTTGGGGGCCGTCAGTAACTCGCCTCCCCAGTGAGAGGCCGGTGGGGTCATTTGTGACCAGGATAGTAGTACAGAGAATGAAGGACTCAGTACACTCAGTGCACTGTACTGTATTTGAGCTGACTTAGCTATACACAGTTGTGTTTTGCAGTGAATTCACTATGCGGCAGTTGATCGGGTTGTAATTCAATGAGCAATAATGACATGGAACCCTTCACATATTGCAAGCGAATAAGATGCCAGATACCAGCACAGTCAGTCTAAATTGTTGCTGTAAAAAGGCCTTAAAAAAGCCCAATGTCTTATGGGTGAAATTTTAGCAGACACTGGTGTGGTGAGAGAGATGAAGTTTATGCAGTAAAAGCAAATATTAACTATAAACCAAGCTATGGATTTATGTTTTTGAGATGCATACTAGTGCCTGTTAGCCGCTCTTTACTTTCCTTTGGTGCTAATTTATGTGGAGTGTGCTCCGGGTGTGGACTTCCTTAGCCACCTTCAAGGCCTTTTTTACAGCAACAAGGAGTCACGAAGGAGGAAGGGGCTCATTTGAACATTGTTATCATCATCTGCCTGAATTTCTCATCATACAACACATTAACCCCATGCTTGCCTTATGGATCTATGTGATAACAGTTAACGCCTAAAGGCGATCACCGTTATCACTCAGTCACAGTGCCAAACACATTTTTGGCACTCTGACAACCATGGCGCACCAGCACAATGGCGCCAGGACATATTTTACTACTTTCTGTGAGGGGCTGCCCTTACAACCTCCCTCGTGGGGGCCCCCTGCTACCCCTACTTAAGGATTCTCAACTCAGGGGTGCATGTGTAAAGAAAGAGAAAAATAAAAAAAGGTTTGGTCCGGGAGCACAAAATCACACCAACACCCAGACCCGAACCCAGTACCTCAGCCACCCCAGCCATTGCCCAATCCCCGACGCCATTCTGCAGCTCGACCGACGACTGCAGCGCTCCCCCTACAGTCTCTCCACCCCCCCAGCCCACACTCACTGTGCTCACTCCTAGCCCTCTGCATGCGTACATATAGTGACAGCCTGTCACCTAGTTCGCCCACCCCCTCATCCGGTCTCCCTACCCATTGGTCACTGTGAGTGGATTGCCCGAGGAAGGTGTCGCCGTAACGGACGGTGCCCTTCCTCATGCACCCACTTAACGGGTTACCTTGCCTTACCTTTCACTTCAGGTTTCTTGGCTACATTGCTTGGGGGCTGCTGGTTCCTTTCCTGTCCGCTTCTATTTTTCCAGTGCTGGGTTCACTTTAGTCACTTGGGCCCCTTCCAAACATGTGTCCACCATGATGTGCCTTTTCTCAGTGTACATGGCCCTCAGCTGGTTTTCCAGCAACATGGCTGTCACTCTCTTTGTCAGATGGTGACTTTTTCTGCTTGCTGGGCATTTTCACACTGCTACAGACTAAAATAATAAGTAACTACTACTACCACCAAAAGGAAAACAATGTTATTCTCATTACTATGATCTCTGTTCATGTGCCAGCCTGTCTCAATGAACCCAGGCTCCTGTGGGGAAATCCTTTTTCAGGCAACCAACCTTTCCACTAATGATCTCCCCACACCCAGCCTATCAATGTTGCCCCCTTTTGGCACATCATGGAGTGTTGTTTGTGTAGTGTAGGCAGCACTTGATACCTCCTTTTTTCATTTTCTTTTTTTTAACATTAATATCATGCTCCTGTTACCAACTCTGTATCAGCCCAGTAGTTTTTGTTTGTTTTTTTAATCTTTTACTCACAGTCATGCTTTGGTAAAGGGGTGGTTATGGGATTCAAACCTGGGGCTGCAAGTTCACAGTTCTGCACTTTAACCACTAACCCAAACTGCCTTTGTTCTGCCAGAATCCCTGTCTTTCCCTGCAGACCTCAATGCAATCTTACGATTCAGCCACCTGCAAGGCCCCATGGGAGTTAGGGGGATATTCAGTTCTGATCACATCAACATTGTGCTGTTGTTGTTTTGCATAACTTGTCTGATCACTTAGCAGAAGAACAGCAGGAAAAGGGGACAAACTAGATCGCCCAGGCCTGGGAACACTGACCGCAAAGTGGCATGGCTCCATCCCATCACTGCCACTTGGTCTGCTATTCCTTGATGTCTGCCACCATGTCCCTCATGTTCAAGCAAGTTTGCATCTGGATGGAACTCTGTCCAATAGCACCACTGTGCACGGTGGTGGTGGTGGTGGTGGGGGGGTGACTGCACTGCCAAATAACCACCCAGCTGTTGAATCGCTGTGAACCTAGCAAAGCCATACAATGGTAGGAATCAGCTTACCAAACCACTGCTGCTGACTGTGAAACAAGATTCATCATGCAGTGTACCAAAATTTCAAGGTCAAAACCCCACAGTAATGTAATTCAAAAGGTGGACTGCTACAGAGTCCCCACTGTCAAAATCACATAGCCTGCAACAATGTAAACAAGAAGAACTTCCAGCATAAAATCAGTCTTCAACCCTGATCTAATGTATGTTTTAACCTCCCAACCCCCATCAAAAGGCTAAAAGCATTGAAATCTTGTCCAAGCAGTAGCCAAAGTTTTTCCAGCTGGTGAGTAACATGCTGTATGGCAAGCTTGGACATCTCCCTGCACCTAGGCATGCCCTCATTCCAGAAATAAATGCATTGCCTCCCACTTCGAGTGCCACTGGAACTGTCCAAATAAATTAAATGAAGTAGAGTCTTAAAAATGTCCCCTCATCTACTTGCAGTCTGAGCAGTTAGTGCAGCTTTCTGAAGGTTGACTTATTCCATGGCTCACCATCCCCTGCTGCCTTTGCTAGGAGACCTGATCTTGGCCAGCCACATGGTGGCTGGCATGGGCCTAGGCACTATCTTAGTACAAACCCGTTAGTCTAAGCAAATATCGAAACCTGCTGACCCAGTTCCTGCAGGATGTATGGTCTCAAGCCTGCAGCTGATTCAGCCGATTGGTCCCAAGATGGATGCATGGGTGGCTTCTGCAACTTAGGGACCAGGTGCATCCAAGGATGCTACTCCTGGCCCAGACCACATGGTGTCTGGTGTGGTGTACAATGAAAAGGGAATTCAGAGCCAGTTGTTCATGACTTTTCACCACCCACAGCACAGATCTACCCAGGAATTTGCCAAGGCCAAATGAAGGAAAGTGCTGAACCATATCCATTGGCTTACATACTCAGTACCTGCAGCCATAACATGGAATGCATCTCAACAACACAGTCAGTGGGAAAACACCAGGTATGAGATGACAGTACCCTTCTCATGTTGTTGCCCTTCTCATCACAGCCAAAACCTTGAGAAAACAGCTTATTATAGCAAATATGCATTATCTGTTCTATAGACCAATGTATTATACTCCAGGCTGTCTATGCTGGCAGTTATAAAGCACAGCACAACCAAATATACCCAGTAACTATACATCCAGTGAAGGAACAATGATGGTTAAAGCTAGCAGGTTATGGAAGTCAGGGAAAAAACATGCCTACCAACTGAATAAAAAAGAAGCTTGGAGCCTTCTGTGATCTTCTGAAGGGCAATGGAACCTGCATTTGCCTTGGTGATCAGAAATCTTTTGCTGGAAGAGAAGAGTGAGAGGGAGCTATAGGCCATCACTCTTTTCATTCCCTTAATCTCATAATTCAGCCAGGGTCTTGTGATTCCTCCTGTGAGGGTGGTGCCAGGGCGTCTATCCACACCTATAGGTGGAAGCCTACCTGCCTACCTAGAGGCAAGTTTTCAGGGGAGAGACCAAAGACAACTAGTCCTCTGCTGCAAAGCTTTGCAGACTGTTTATTTGCTGTGCCCAGCCACATGACCACAAGCGCACATCTTCCCATCACGGTTTAGAAAAACAAAACTGGGTCACTACTCAAGATGGGAACTATGCTGCAAACTACAAAATGAAGATTGTAATGAGAAATCAAGCTGCATGGGGGGTGGAAGATCTGCTAGAGGGGTGAAGACAGCACATTCAACATAATAGCAACAGCTCCTTCTACTGCTGTCAGCAGTCAGCAGTAGAGGGACCAATTTAGACAATGTTTTTTTTTTTTCACTTTTTTACAATGTTTTTTAAATTTCTTAAAACTTTTCATGTAAAGCTACCAAAAATCAATTTTCAAAGCACAGTAACACACCCAGAGTGGGGGATATGGGCTACACCTGCCCTTCCAGGGGCTATACGACTCTCTGCCTGCAGTGTATGGCCTCATAATGGCCCCTGAGCAAGTGATAATAGTTCAAGATCACCCACCCTGTCATGTATTATTGCTAGCTTCATTACCAGTTCTGAAATTTCACACAATTATTGATTTTTTTTTCAGGACAGTTACTAGGGAATTATTTCAATGGTCTTAATACATCAGAGCCCTATAGTGTACAGTAAGATGTAATTGTTGTTGTTTACTTGCCTCTTTGGTGCATGAACTTAAAGTTTTATATATATGAATCAATGTAGATATAAAGTAATTAGATGAAGCTATCAACAAGTACTGTATATTTTCTCTTAAGCTACAGAACCTTACCATTTTTCCATGCTTTCCCAGTTGTTCATGAAGAAGCCACCACTGAATTTGTTGCAGTAGGCAATGTTTACAGGGACTCCTATGCCACATCTTTAATGTCATTAGAGAGGCACCTGACCACCTAAGTGGTGGTCCCTCCTGACATAGTTAAGGCACATTTCTGGAGCAGTGTAGGGAATCTTGATGCCTAATTCTACACCTGTCCTGTAGATTGAGGACTGCAGTCTCCAGTAATGTCAATATTGAACCTTTTATAAGTACTAAATTCACAGAAATGAAATCTTATGCAGCCCAAGGGACCAGTGGGGTTAAAGAGTGAGTGTCATGTTTATCTTACCTTCTGTGTTCACTCTCATGCTTCCAGTATGCCTCTGTGAGGTAAATCACAAGGATTTTGATTTTTTTTAAACTGAGAATTTAGTATTTCAGTAAAATATGCACAGCTTGTGCTTGCATTGAAGCCACTCAGCAGCCTGCTCTAAATGCATGGTGGTGTGGCTGTGTGACATTAAATCATGATCAGCCTATCATGTGTTAGTAGGATTGATTCACTGAGATTATTTGTGTTGTCTATTAAACTGGGTTATTATTAGCATATAAATGTGCCTTTCATGTTGGAAAACTACTTCATTGTCAAATCAAGATAAATGTAGTTAGATCAAGTAATCTGTATTTTGATTTCCATGCTCTCTCTGCAGCTTGTATTATTAGATGCATGTCACCATTGTTAGAGCAAGCATGGTTCAATGTGACTGTGATACTGACCCACATCGATTTATTCATATATGAACACATCCACACCTGGTTATTTAAATGCCGTATTGCAAATTAATGTGGTGTTGTGGAGTGCTAGCTCTTTTGTGCTTTTTTTGAAATAGGAACATTTTCAACACAGTTTAGGTAGTTACAGTTGTCCTTGTATTATTTGTGCTATCCCATGTTCACAGTTGTGCCTAGTTACTATGTAAAGTGAGCATATATGAAGACAATCAGAATACATGCTTGTTAGTAATTTCACTGACAGTACACCCATATGTTAGTGTTATTAGATTGTTACAAACACCTGTAACATCTATTTCAGGGATTGGTGAGGAGTAGATGTTGGGACAGGCATGATGGAAGTTTTCGGGGTGGCCAGGTAGGCATGCAAGGCAGGCAAGGGATTGTTGTGGGATGGTTGACTCAGATGCCTTTGTATCCTCTATCTCAGAGGCAGATAAAACCTAGGTGGGAGGATGGTGGTGGGTTGATGTGAGGTGTCAGGAGGAAGGTGTCATACATGTGAGTACCTGAAATGGTGACAGTGTGTAATACATTCCTTCAGTGGACCTTGGATGGTCGGGGGAAAGAGGTTTTTAGAGAGATCTAGTTCAGGATAAGTGATAAAGTGAGGTTAGATGGGCAGAGGCTGGAGGAAGAGTGAATGGCAGAAGTGTCTGGATTCAGCAGAAAGATAGGGATGTTTGGACTGGCATAGAAAGTGGTGGAATTGGGTGAATGGATGGGGATGGTAGGACAGATTTCATTAAAGTAAGTGGTGCAGAAAGGTAACCCGTGAAGTGGGCGCATGAGGAAAGGCACCGTCCATAATGGCAACACCTTCCTCGCACAATCCACTCACGGCGACCGACAGGTAGAGTGACCGGATGAGGGGGTAGGCAAACTAGGCGACAGGATATTGCTACGTGCATGCGGGGGAGGAGGGAGCGAGCATGGTGAGTGTGGGCTGGGAGGGGTGGATAGGCTGTGAGGGGTGGTGCTGCAGTTGATGGTCAAGCTGCAGCATGGCATCGATGATTGGGCAATGGCTGGGGTGGCTGAGGTACTGGTTCGGGTCCAGGCTCTGGTGCAATTTTTTGCCCCATCCTGAACCTTTTATTTTTACTTTCACCCCCTCGACATGCACCCCCTGGGTTGAGAATCCTTAAGTAGGGGTGTGGGAGCAAAGCCTCCTGCGAGGGTGTGGGTGTGGTGGGGCATAGCCCCCCCACAGAAAGTAGTAAAAATATGTCCTGGCGCCATTGTGCTGGTGTGCCAGGGTTGTCAGAGTGCCAAAAATGTGTTCAGCACTCTGACTGAGCAATAACGGCGATCACCTTTAGGCATTCACCGTTGTCACATCGACCCGTGCAGGAAGACATGACAGAGCCATGGTAGAGGAACTAGGTGGGGTGGATGTAGAGGCTAGTTGAGAGGTCAATAAGACTGAAAGGGAGGGACAGGAGGGATGGTCAGAGGGCAAGACTGGGGTGGACCATTAAGTCTGAAGAGGATCTCTACAGTCGGGTAGTGTTCAATGTTGGTGAAATTTGTATTTATTTTGTTTAAAGCTTGGTAACTAGTTGAGGCACCCTGAGACAAGGATCATTTCCAGGTGCAACCCATGGGAAAGGGGAAGGGGAGAAGCACAATTACAATCAAAATGCAGCCAATCAGGTGATGTGGTTCCAATGAGGATGATATAAAGAGCAAAGGTTGAGTGCAGTACAGGCAAAATAAAAAAAAAATGCATAATGAAGGACAACTAAATCAGCATAGAAATCATCTGTGCAAACTGGACAAACCCAAAAAGTGCATAGTGCTAGAGTGAAAGGAGACTGAACTGGTGCTGAAAGTAGGAGCCAAAACAGTTTGATAAATTTCAACAAGGTTGCTGGAACAATGAGGTTTGGGTGGGAGGGAGTAAGGGGTGATCAGAAGCCGGCAAGAGTAAGGAAGCATTTGGGAAGAGGGTTGGCAGGAGCAGGGAGGACGGGGAGGAGTTTCAGCTAGTGTCTATTTGAGGGACGGGTTGGAGAGAGATGGATGGAGGAGTGTAACTGGTTCCAGAGGGAGGGGAAGAGGTATGAGAAAACAGATTTCCCAGCTGAGGAATGTGGGTGGGGAAGGGTGAATGTACATGGGTCCTTTGAGTGCAGGGAGTAGGAGGAAGAGGAGGGCATGGGGAGAAGAGAGGGGATAGATGTGAGGGGAGGGACCCAAATCAGTATTTAGAGATGAGGAAAGCACAGTGGGATGGGTGCATGACATGAGGGGAGAGGGAAAATGGCTAGGGGAACAGTAGAGGGAGCAGCAGTGAGTATGGGAAGGTGAGTTGGTAACAAAGTGGCAGAATGCATGGCAGAGGGTGTCCAGTCTGGCAAGGGAGTTGAAGGGGCAGTGCCACAAAAAACATCCACATAGTCAAAAACTAGAACCATTGTGGTAACCATCTCTCAGTGGACCTGAAGAGAAGGGCACTGAGTTTGGGGTGAGTCTGGCATGGCTGGCATTAATGTGGGCATAGTAGTCAAGCCTGCTACTGCATTTAACCACACACCAAGATACTTAGAAGTTGGAACTACATCAAGCAATGTGTCTCTTGCCTGTCTGATTGCACAATCAAGTTTTTCTTGTGCTGCCTAGGAACTGGCCACTCTGATAGTCCCACAATTTCAACCTGTTATCTCCCCTTCTTCAATTGTTGTTTTTATTCTTTCTTTCTCCCCTTGCTTTTATGTAGTTTAAAAAATATATGTGACTCTTTATGTGAAACTGGGATGCCTTAGTTAGCAAATGTATATAATTACATTGTTGAAATGATTGCAGAAACCTGTTTGGGTCTATTAGGAAAGGTACCAATCTGAAACACAGGGAGTTGACCTTAAGATGCATTTTGATGTCCACAAACTTGTTTGAGGAACTGTCAATAGGAATCCAGCTCTGGGCCAAAACATATTACTTTGGTCACCTGATAAATCTAGATGTGCTCTTCAGGCTGTCATCAGGGAAGAAACTGGCAAAGTTCTGATACAATTTGTGAAAGATAGTAGAAGAAACTCATAAGAACAAGATGTGGAGTTTAAAGTGGCAGGCAAAATTATCTATATAAAGAGCAATATTTTGTTTAGGGAGGGAGACTGAGATTTAAACTGAGAAAAGAGACTCAGATTAGGATTCTTTGTACTGCCTTTAAGAATTGCTATCCTGTACAATATATTTATTTACTTTATTATTATTGATTATAAAACACTTTTTTCAAATGTTATAGCTTCTCCTGGTCTGCCTATGCTTCCTGAATTATGCCTCTAAAACTGTTGGTGCCAAAAAAAAGTGAGATTTACACCGTGCTTACTCTATGCCAGGAGTTCTGTGCATGGGTACTAGATCTAGTACCAGGGAAGCATAAAAGAAAGGTATGGATCCTCCAAAAGCAAGCCCAGGAGTGATTACCAGAATAATTGCAGCCAAACCAGAAGCAGAAGCAGAAACAAAATTCCAAACTGAGACTGTACAGCTGGAACCAGTGCTGAAAGAAGAGAAACATGCAAAGCCAGAACCTGGAAGCATGTCTGCCATCTACAAATGGTGTGTCATACAAAAAAAGAGACTAAGAAACAGAGAAGAGAAGAGATGCAGCAACAGAAGCAGTGATGGCTGGATGCCTTGCAAGCTATCAAAGCTGGAGAATCTAGTACAGGTCCAGAAGATAACCCAAACACAAACAATTTAAAAGGCATTACACTTACAAAGCTGTGTCACCCGGATGATATAGAAGCATACTGGGCAACTTTTGAAAGTGCCACTGGATCCTGCCAATGGCCAAAAGAGCACTGTGCAATCGGGCTGGTACCTTATCTGACAGGTAAAGCCAAACATGCCAACAGTAATTTGGACATTGCACAGTCAGCAAACTATGATCTTGTGAAAAGAGAAATCCATAAAAGATGACATCTCAGGGGAAAGCTGCAGGCAGATATTCTAGTCCCTGAAGTACCACTCAGTCAACAATCCTTGAGAAGCCTTCACTGGATTCAGAGAACTCCTCATTAAATGGCTCCAATCAGAGGGCAAGACAGTCCCTCAAATCATCAACATATTTGAAATGGAACACTTCATCAACATCCTTCCTACAGATGTGCAGCTTTGGGTAAAAGAACACTGACCAGAGAGTGGGGAAAAGACAATTTCTTTGTCAGAGGACTATGTTATGGCCAGACAGACACTGCATCAGCAAAGTAACAGTCAATGAATAGTAAAACCTTTTTTTTCCCAATTTAACTCCAGATCAGATAAGAACTCTTATGGGAGTAACAAATCTGCACCCAAAGACTTTATTTGCTGTAACTACAATAAGCCAGGCCATATTGCAAGAAACTGCCATAAAAATAAGTAGGGCAAAACTGGAACAAATGTGGCATTAGCAAACTGGGACAAGTATTTAACAAATGTCAAGTTGGGAGATAAGATTGTGAAAGGGCTTATAGATTCAGGAAGCAGACAGGTCCTGGTGCAGGCTGAAGTTCTGGGAAAAGACTATGCAAAAGAACCAGGTACTTGGGGTCATCTGCATCCACAGGGACACTTGATACTATCCCATCATCCAAGTGACTCTGAGCATTAATGGAATGTCACACCAAATGAAAGTGGGGGTAGTACCAATGTTACCTGTACTGTGATTATTGGAAATGACTTTACAGGACTTGCTAAAATAATCACAGAGGGAATAAACCCTGTTAATTCAGCATCTGTGATAACAAGAGCACAGGCAAAGAAAATCTTTGATGCTGGGGACTCATTGCCTTTTGGTTTGCTTTGATTCAGACTGTTTTGAAACTAGCTCCAAGATCCAGAAGTCCAGGAAAGAGAGATGACAGCCGAACAAATGGTGGCAACAAAAGAATGATGCACACAAGTGGTTAATATATGAAAAATGCTGAAACTAAACTGAAAACTAATTGTAATTTTGTTTCTGAGAAAACTAACAATGCTTCTCTCCAAGGTTATTTTAAGCAGCTGGGGGTGAAACAAAAACAGGGTGAACCAATGTTTAAAGAATGTAATGGGCTACTGTACAGAGTTTGTGTTAATCCTCAGACACAGTAGCAGATAAAACAATTGATCATGCCAAAGAAGTATAGAACTGAGGGCACAGGGTCATAACATCATGCCCAAAAACAACGTGGCAAAGAATGCCACAGTCAAAATGTTGTGCTCTGACATAACGTTGGGCACAACAGTGAGGAACAAGGCATGTGCACACCCCATTGAAAACAATGGGACTTATTCTTTTTTGTTGGGGCTTTGCCCCCTTGATGTTATACTAATCAAATCTGGGGGGGGGTGGACTTTAGGGATGGGGAGAAACTCGGGAAGGAGGGAATCTGTTTTCTTTTTATAAAAAAAAAAAAGCAGCAAGATCAGGAGACCTGGGGGGGGGGGCTGAACCGTGGTTCCAGGTCTCCATCACTGCTGTGTCCTGGTACCTTAGCCACACCACCATGGAAGCAGCTCAACCAGACACAGCAGCACAGGCTTCTTCGCTCATTCCTGCACTTTACAGTCAGTGACAGGAGTAGCAGTAATTCTCTACTGCTCTTACAACCCTGTCACTGTAAGTGCTTTTGTGCTTCACATGGTGCATTTCTTGCCATGTTGCGTGTGATGCACTATATTTACCTGGTACCAGAGCTGAGTTGTTAGAAATAGCACATCATAGTACTGTGTCTGGTCACTAAGGGAGGGACCACACCCTTGCCAGACTGCGGTACAGACTTTACTGCCCTGGGATTCATGAGGATGTTCCTACCTATTGCATTTCTTCTGCTGAATGTCAGAAAGTTGCCCCTTTGACTACAAAAGACCAGGTGCCCTTGGACCCCCACCATTTAAAGATGTGCCTCTTGAGAGAATTGCAATTAAAGTGGTTGGCTCATTAGATAAAAATAAAAAGGTAATTCATTCCTTTTAGTAGGATAGCTATGCTACTCAATACCCAGAGGCAATTCCAATGCATGCTGTCACAGCTCAAAAAGTGGCAGTAGAGCTCGTGAAAATTTTCAGCAGTGTTGGCATACCTAAAACAATTATTAAAGAGCAGGGCAGTAATTTTGGTGCTGCACTGCTGAAGGAGCTGTACCAACTATTAGGAACCACTGACATAAGAACCTCCCCTTATCAACCTCATACAGATGATCTTGTTGAGTGTTTTAATCAAACCTTAAAATGCATGTTAAAAAGGCTTGAGAATGTTGAAGGAAAAGATTGTGATCAATATGTACCTTACCTGCTTTTTGCTAACAGACAAGTGCCACAAGTATCATCAGGTTTTTCTCCCTTTGAGATGTTGAATGTTAGGCAACCTAGAGGGCCACTAGATGTAATAAAAGATACATGGGAAGATAACCCAACTAAGAAATAATCTAATACATATTATATGTGCACACTGAGAAAGAAATTGGCAAAATGTGTTGAAATTGGCCACAGTAATCAGAAAGAAGCTCACAAACAGCAGAAGGTGTATTACAACCATGGGGTAAAAGAAAATGTTTTTGATGCAGGTGAAAGAGTCTTGTTTCTGTCGTTCACTACAGAAAAACAAACTGTTAGTGACGTGGGAAGGGCCTTATAAGGTGGCTAGACATGCTGGTACAGATAACTATAAGACTGAGACCCCTGATAGGAAGAATCCTACCAAGATATACCATGATAACCTCCTGAAGAAATGGGTTGAAAAAAACACTAAAGGTTTTTTTGTTGGTATTACCAGAAGCTACAAAAATGATATAGATAAAGCTTATAACAGGCTGGACGGAACTGTAACTTTTGATGTTGTAACGGTCAATGTTTCCTCGTCCACAGAACAAACTTCAGAAATTCATAACTTGGTAAAGAGATTTAAAGGTACTTTTACCACAGTGTCAGGTCAAGCAAAAGGGATCGATTATGTAATAGTGACAGAATGCTCACCCTATCAGACAAAAGACATACGTATTACCAGAGCAGTTAAGCACAGACATGATTAAGGAAATAGAAAAAAATGAAAGAGTCAGGTGTCACTGAAGAGTCAGGAAGTGCTTGGTCACCATCAGTGGTGGGTCTAAATAAAAAAGAAAGGGGTGTAAGAATCAGTCTTGGTTTTACGTAACATAATCAAGTGTCCATATTTGAGAGTTAGCCTATGCCCAGGATAGATGATTGGTGGACAGATTGGGAAGTGCCAAGTACATTGTTTGATCTCACCAAGGGTTACTGGCAAATTCCTCTAGCTAAAGAATCCAGAGACTAAACCATTTTCCACTCTAGCTGGATTCTGTCAGTTCACCACCATGCCGTTTGGTTTACATGGTACACCCGCTACATTCCAGCAGTACATGGATGTAATTCTAGCCCCTTACACTGGTTATTGTGCTGCTTAACTGGATAATATTGTGATGTACAGTGCAAACTGGAAAGCCTCCTGGAAGATCTACAAACAGTTAACCAATGTATTAAAATGCAAATCTGACCACTAATTCTACACGGTGCACATTAGGCATGCAGGAAACCAGATAAAGGTATTCAGGTTATATTTTGAGAAATGGAGAAGTAAAGCCAGAGATTTCCAAGACAGAAGTTGTAGCTAACAATGCTGTCCTCAAAACAAAGAAACATGTCAGATCATTTTAAGGTCTGGCTGATTACTACTGGAAACTTATTCCCAGCTTTGCCCAGTTAGATACTCCCCTTACTGAACTCATGAAAAAGTGGTACCCAAATAATGTGAAATGGTCCACAGAGTGTGATGAGGCTTTTGGAGCCATCAAGGCTGCATTATGTTCAGCCCCTATTTTAAGAAGTCCAGACTTTGAGAAACTATTTCTGTTACAGGCGGATGCATCAGAGGTAGGCCTAGGTAAAGTCCTGAGTCATAATACAGTTGGGAAAGGGATGTCCCATTCTGTATATCAGTAGGAAACTGCACAGCAGAGAGAAAAAGTATACCATTATTGAAAAAGAATGCCTTGTGCAAAATAAGCAATGGAGTCCCTTAATTTTTATCTGCTATGCGGTGACTTTGTACTTATAATAGATCACAGTCCTCTCTGTTGGCTTAATCAAATGAAAGATAAAAATCCCAGAATCACATTATGATACCTGGCATTATAGCCATTTAAATTTAAAGGGGAGAGAAAATTTGTGCTAATTGGCAGCTGTTTATAAAGTTTGTATTCTCAGAAATATGTGTTCTCCTAAAGTATCCATTTTTTACTGTACCTGAATGAAAAGTGACAAATAAAGTTGTAGTTTGCATTGTTGTGTTTCTAAGATCAGCATTCTGTTACAGTTCACTTCATGGAATCACTTATGTGTAGTTATTACTATGTCACGGTTTGTGTACAGAATGCTAATTATGAGCTGATGACCTATCAGAACCTCATTTAGAGTTCTGTGCAAAAACCATGACATAGTTAAAACTCCAAATTATTGGTTCCATGAAGAGAACTGCAACAGAATGCTACCCATAAAAACAAGACAATGCAAAATACAACTTTTTATATCACTTTACATTCAAATACAGTTAAATACAGATAAGTTAAGCGAATGCATATCATTTCTAAGAACAATAAATTTATGAACAGCTGCCAGTTAGAAATGATTTCCTGCCCTCTTTAAAGTGATGTACAAATCTGGAAAAGAGAATGTCAATGCTGATCTTCTGTCAAGACACAGTTTGGGACTTGAGCATTCAGAATTCTGAGAAAAATGTGTGTGCTTAACTGAAATGTTTCCTGTAAAGCTGTTATCTAAAAATATATACTGCTTATGCAAAGAACTGTAAATGTTATAAGGTAATGTTCAAAGAGAAATAAAAGAAGGTTTTGGAAACCTGTTTTTTCACAGAAAGAAAAACAGTTATCCATTATCTCTCCTCTTTCACTTGCTGTTTCTATTCTTTCTTTCTCCCCCTTGCATCACTGTGGTTAACAAATATTTGTGAATCTTAAAGTAAAACTGCAATCCTTTGGTTTGCAAAGGTATATCATTATATTGTTGACATGAATGCAGAAAGATTTTTGGGTCTATTATAAAAGGTACCAATCTGAAACACAGGGGACTGACCTTGAGATACATTTCCTCTTCACAAGCTTTTTAGCAGAACTATCAACAGGAAGCCAGTTTTGGCACAACATGTATTATAGAGCAGCACCTGTTAATTCTAGATGTGCTCTTCATGCTGGCTTCAAGAAAGAAATTGACAAAGTTCTGATACGTTTTTTGAAATATAGGAGATGAAATTTACAAGAACAGGATGCAGAGTTTGAAGTACCAGTTAAAAAGATCTTACAGAAATACAGCAATGTTTTGTTTTGGGAGCTAGAGAAATTGAGATTTAAATTGAGACATAGTCTCAGATGAAATATTTTTGTTTGTACTGCCTTTAAGAATAACTATACTGTACATTTTGTTTTATTTTATTGTTATTAATAATGAAACACTACTTGCAAATTTTATAATGACTTCTGGGTCTGCCTATGCTGCTTGACGTATGCCTCTTTGAAAATGTGGTTACAATGAGGATGACATAAAGAGTATAAGCTGAGTGTAGTACAGACAAAATAACAAAACAATGCAATTGGGAGTACAAATACATTAGGATACAAATCATCTGTGCAAATGTGGCAAACTCAAAAGGTGCATAGGGCCAGAGTGAAATTAGACTCAGCTGGTGCTGTAAGTAACAATCAAAACAGGTTGATAAACTACAACGAGGTTGCTGGAACTATGAGTTTTGGGACAGGGAGAGAAAGGGGTAGTCAAAAGCTAGGAAATGGTAAGCAGGCATTCAGAAAGGAGATTGACAGGAGCAGCGGGGAGGGTGGTGAAGTTTTAGCTAGTGTCTAATGGAGGAAAGGGAAGGAGAGAGATGGATGGAGGAGGGTAGCTGGTTCCAGAAGGAGGGGATGAGGCACAAAAGCAGTTTTCCCAGCTGAGGGGTGTGGGTGGGGAAGGGGGAATGTGCATAGGTCGCTTGAGCACAGGGAGTAGGAGGAGCCGATGGGGGGAGAAGATGGGATAGGTATGAGGTGAGGGGCCCAAACCACTGTTTAGAAATAATGGAAACACAGTGGGACTGGTGATGTAAGGGGAGAAGGAGAATGGCTAGGGAGGAGAAAAAGGAGCAGTGGTGAGTATGAGATGGTGAAGGAAAACAACAAAACCAGAAAATAGGAAAGTTAAAAACACCCTACCAGGGGTAAGGGTACAGAAATAGTTCCCAGCAACACAGCAGAGAACAGAAGTTGTGAATGCTGGGAGTAATGCTATGCAATGGCTGTGGGATGGATGTTTTCAGAGAGACCTTCTAGAGACCGCGATGCTGCCCCATCTGCACCCAACTCTCTGGGTTGAGGAAGGAGCATGCTAGACTCTAGGCTGAGTTGGCTGGGATTCAGCTGACCTCTTCCCCCTCCCTGGTTCCACCAAGTCTGCCACAACTGCCTCAGATGATGCCAGGAAGAGGAATAGCTGGACTCTGATGGGTTCGAGAATGGTGGAGGTGGTGGATCAAAGGCATATTCCTCAACTGGCATGTCAACACAATTCATACACTGCTCTGACATGGCTGAATTGTCAGGAAGAGGCATCCATGGTAGAGGCCAGGGAGGATGTTGGGGTCCTCCATAGCAGAGACCCAAGGACTGTAGATGAGGACCCCCAGTAGAGCAGGAAACATCTTCTTGTGGAGGACGGAATTGTAAGGCAGATAGATTTTTGGTTAGGAAAGGGAAGGAAGAGGGAGGTTAGGTACCTATGCAGCTCCTTAGCCTGGAGGCATGGGAAGTGGATCTTAAGGATCGCTGCTGCAGCAGGACATTTCATTTTACACTTTTATTAACCAGGTAAGTTCAATGAGCCAAGGCCCTTTTTCATGCATGACCTGGGACCATAAAAACAGTCAAAATGTTACAAAGTTAACAAATACAATACACACTATACATACAATACTATGATAAATAAGTATAGGACACCATAATAACATTAAAACCATAACATTTAGTTTATGAGAAACAATCACAGTATAATTGACTTACAAGGTGCTTTTTCAAATTAATTTAAAAATTTCATGCCCAGTTGTCTCCTGTAGGAATCATTTTAGATTGTTCCATTTTTGCTGCATAAATTCTAAACCCACATTTACCCATTTTGTTTTTTGTATGTGGAACAAGTAATTTATTTGCTCCATTAGATCCTAAAGTCCTTTCATCATACTTGTATTTATCAAGTGTACTAAGCAGAGAATCATCTCCTAATCTTAATACAGTATCTGTCATACAATTTAAACTATAAATGCTACTCAGTTTGGGTGGCAGCCACCCAGTTTGCTGATATAATGTACAGTAGTGTGTATTATATGGAAGTTTCAGAACAAACCTACAGTACAAATTCCATGAAAAGTAGAAGTAAGAAGGGATAAGTCAGTTTTAGCCAATTCAGTGAAAAGAAATATAATTCATAACAGATAACAATGCATGATGTTCTGGCTTGTAATGTCAAAAACATCTTGAAATTTAAACAGGGCCCCTAATTTTTTTATTAATTTGTATACTTAATTGCTTAATATGATATGAGAAAGTCAGACTTGAATCTAATAGGATGCCAAAATATTTAAACTCAGTAACTTGTTTGAGAATACAACCAGTACTGTCAGTAATTTTAAGCTGATTACTTTTTAACAATATAAGCTGAGAACCAAACTGCATACTTAAGCAATAAGGCATGACAGGGTGTGGTATATCATGGGATATCATCATGCCTCGGGTGGTTGGGCATGAGGCCGCAGGCCGAGTGCGTCCAATGACCCAAGAAGTGATGATATCCCATGATACACCACAACCTGGAGTGACTTATTGCTATTATGAACTGAGTTTGAATTTTCATAAATAAAAAATGTAAAACAAACAGGTTTTTAAACGTTTTATGAACAAGTTTTTGGATGATGTAAGAGTACTTTTTGAAAAAATAGTTCTCAGACAGAACAGAGCAAGAAGGCTGGTGGCACTGGAACTTTTTTGTAGCCATGATGATGTAGCCTGATATCATCATGGCTTCAAAGAGCTCTCTGCCAATCAGATTCTTCTATTTATGCTCCTCAGTTCATAATTTTAGTTTTATTTCAGTATAGAAGCAGGAAGAGTTGTATGTCATTGTCTACATGGGGACTAATGACCTGACTAGGGATGTGGCAGGGATAGTGCAGGGGGAGTATAAGAAGCTGGGAAAGGGGACTTAGATAGGTAGCATGTTCAGCAGCTTTTTGCTGTGGTGCTGCCTGTCTATGACAGGGGGGAAAGAGGAATCTCCACACCAGGAGCTTCAACTCATGGCAGCAGGAATGACGTAGAGGGGAGGGTTTGGCTACACTAGGGGCCTGGGGACCAACCTTGGAGGATAAGGGCCTATACAGAGGTGGTGGCCTATAGCCATCAGGGAGGGGAAGCACTGTACTCAGTGGATGGTTTCAAAGTTAAATTGATGAACATTTAAACCAGCCAAAAGAGACGGCAGAAGAGATTAGGGAGGCACAAACTGGCTCAATCAACCCCCCTTACAGGCTGAAGTAGGGAGTAGGGAGAACCTGAGAGGAGTAGAATCCCTGAGATGCAAATTAATACAGGAAGCAGAGTGGAAGAAATGGAGGCAGATGGGAGTGGGCGAATTACAAAGAGAGAGAGGGGAAGGAGGGAAAGGAGGGAAAGCAAAAAAGAAAAAAGAAAAAAGGGATAACAAACAGAATGGTAACAAAATCTGGACAGCCATGTGTGTGAACACTAGAAGTCTAGGAAACAAGATTTCAGACCTAGAGACCAAAAGAGCAGAGGTTGACCTGGATATTGTGGCCATTACTGAGTTATGAGGCACTGAAAACCTTGACTGTGTTATAGTCATACCTGTCTATACTCTGTTCAGGAAGGTCAAGGAAGAAGGAAAGGAGGGGGTATGGTACATTATATGGGGGATGGTATTAAAGTGATGGAGACACAGAGAATACAAGGCAGGGCACAGATACCGTGGATCACAACAGAGACAGGCAATAGAGCCTCTGTTCACACTGGTGTGATCTACACACCCACAGCACAGAAGGAGTTAGATAAGGTGCTGATGGAAGTCACTAGTAAGATGGCAGAAAAGGGGGAGGTGCTGTTGGTAGGGGACTTCAATCACCTTGATGTACATTGGAGCCTCCCAGCTGTGGCATTAGCTAGATGCAGGGAACTCTTGGACTCCCTGTAGGGAGTGTTCCTCAAGCAGCTAGTCGTTGAACTTACTCATGATGTGGCAATACTAGACCTGTTATTCACCAACAGGGACAGTGCTGTACACATTATGGTGGGATGGGGGGGCACCTGGGATCAGTGAACATAGGAGCAAAACTTAGTTATAAAAATATTTTATTATAATTGTATTATTTTGTGTTATTTTATAATTATCATTTTTATTCTTGATAAATGCTTAATTATTAACTAAGGTAATTGGGAGGTCATATTAAGGCATCTGGTCAAAACTCCTATCTACATGAGCTCTCCAAGCAAGGAAAAAAAAACTGCTTAGGTGAACTCTAAAAAAGGGATGATGTCCTGCCTAAGTGGAACTTGGAAAAAAGTTGTGTAAAATTCTCCATTTATACTGAGGGCTACCCTAAAACTGGCTTCTGTAGGGTGTGATATTACCTGCACTTTTGGATATGTGCTTGCAACAGGCTTATCAGAATGAGGAACAGAGAAGTTCCTATTATAACCATATACCAAGGTGTCACTTTATTTTATGATAATGGTACAGCTTGGTACAGCATCTATCTTCAAGATAAAAGAAAAACTGAATTGAATATCCATTTGGTTTAATGTGTATAGAACTTTGTTACTAAATAAGAATCACAACATGCTGCAAGCACCAGATTGCATCAGCTGATAGAAGACTTGTTGATCTATCAAATGACTATGTTTTATGACTGCAGCAACTTTACTAGCATTGCTATTTACAAAACAAATTGTTGTGCCAAACCTACAAGAGTAAAATAAGGTTTTTTGATCATAAATTGAACCTGGTGTCATAACAAATACAACAATATAACTTTTGATAAGCGCATGATGGCAGAAAAATGTTACACTGACTGAATGATTTCTATTAACTGGAAGTATGATTCCATGCTCTAGTGCTCACAGACAAAGGAAGCTATCCTTAGGAAAACGTTTTTGACTTTTAATGGCCTTTTTAAAGTGCTACCTGGGAAAGACTTACAGTAACTCATTTTGTAGCCTGGAACCTGAAAAACAAAATTACTATTTCGTGTTTTAAAAATGTTGCTAAAAATTTGAGTTATACTCATTATTAACTTATCCCAGGAAATACTGGTCCTATAAACATGAACATTGTCTTCATAGACTCCAGATTTTATGCGGAATCCAGAAATGTTTGCTTAAAAACTGTATGTTGTTGCTTCCAAAAGTTATGAAGAAAAATCAATTTGGGGCTTAACACTGTACTTTCTGAGCAAGAGGTGGAGACTCAAAAAAAAAAAACTAACCATTCCCCCTCTTTGCAAGGACCAATCAGAACTGGTGCAGTGATGACCTAGCAAGGCAGTGATGTCACTGTGGACCAAAGGTAATAAAGACAGGTCCCAAGAGGTGCTGGCTCAGTTCTTGCCTATACACCATGCAAAGAGGAGATGTGTCTGTGGACTTGCCAATATTGTGTTTGTTTTATTGTTTTCAGATTCCTGAAAAATCCTAAAGCCAAGAGCCAAGCCTGCCTGGTGGTGTCTGAACCAGCAATGAACCACATCTTCATTGCTGTGTTTATTCAAGAGGTGCTGAGGTCAAGAGCCTAAGGTTTGAACCTGGAAGGAAACAACACCTGCAACAAAGCCAGCCACAAGGGGAAAACACTTTCTACAGCAGAAACTTTCAAATCCTGGTGTAGTAAAGACTTCTGTTTGTGCAATGAACATTTTGACTGAAATTTGGTTTTGCAGTTCCCACCAAAAGCAGACCGAGGATAGAGACTGCCTATTGACGTACATCAGCCAAGCAGCAGGTTTGCAGTGCTGAAAACAAATGGGTCCAAAGTGCAGGATTCGAGTGGAGACCAGAGTAAAAACAGAAACAGCAATGAGGTTCAGGAACTAATAAAACTCTGCTCTCCTGGAGAAGAGGATTCTCACCAACATTCTGAAATTAAGGAAGAAACCAGTCTCCACAGCTAACCAGATATCTGATTATTATTTAATTAATTCTTATAATATTCTAATTGGGCTTAATGGGGAGGGTGCATAAAAATGAATTTCCTAGATACCAGAGTATTGGGTATAAGGTTTAAGCTTGAATTTAAATAATGATAACTATAAACATTTTTTTGCATGAGAAAAGATATTTAAATAAATTACAAAGAAAAGTTTTAAAATACTAATTAGACAAAGCAATTTGAAATCTGAATACATTTATTTTACTATTTTCAAAAGTTACCAAAACTGCAAGCTGTTTTGTTTTTGTTTTGTTTCATTGTTGCTTTGTTTATTTTCTGAAACCTTTGTTGTTTTATTTGACACAGCACATGAATGCACATACCATTCACTCAAATAGTGATGCCAAACTGTTCTTTGTTTAAATCATAAACAGTTTATTACCAGTACCGTTGACAAAGGCAGCAGTGCTTCTGCACTGCATAAAACAGCTTACATTTCACCCTGCTTCCAGGGCTTCCTCCAAGCTGATTAAACAACATAAAAGGTGCATTTAAATACCAGATGCAAGTGCAATCAATTAGTGTGGCTACCAATGGCCATAGTTCACTCATTAGCAGTGTAGGAAGTACAACCATATAAGTGCAATCAGTGAAAAACAAAAGACAAAAGGCAGGTTGGTATAGCCATCAATTCATTTGCAATATTCATTATTTGTCTCTAATTTCTTTAGTAGACTTTTCAGTTTCCCCACAATCATATTTGTTTTTGGTAGTAGCATATAAATTGCCCTTTATTCATTGGGCAGGCATATTCTGAAGATGGTCTGTAAATATATAAAGCAGAATACAGTATATCAGAGTAGAGGAAATAATATATGAATTACTTTCCAATAACCCAGGTCTGAAAGTCAGGAGGAAGGAATATAGGTTGGGAAGAAGGAAGGAAGGAGGGAAGGGGAGGAAGAAGGGAGAGGGGGAAAAAGGGGGAAGAGAAGAAAGAAAAGAAAAAGGGGAAGAAAGAGGGCTGGTGGGGGAGGGGGAAACACAAACGGCATAATTTATTTATAGATTATTTTTTTTTCTCAAAAAAGGAGCAAATTCAAATTTTTCATTCAGTCCAGGGCATTTTAATGCCCTCGGCTTGACAATCCACTCCAGTTCTGCACAATTAAGAGCACTCTCCAAATCTCCTCCTCTAACATTCCTGTGCACACATTCCACACCTACTGCTAAAACCCTGTGTTTGACACCTGGATTTTTTGCACAAAGTGGGCCATTGCATAGCTGAAGTTCTTTTTTTCTAATTGCCTTTATATGCTCATTAGTTCAAAACCTCAGCTTGCATTTTGTCCTACCTACATAAAAGCTCCCACAGGAGCAAGTAAGGAGGAAAACAACCACTTCAGAGTTACAGTCAATCCAGCCCCTAATTGTATCTAATTTGCCAGTACTTGGATTCACAAGCTTCTCTTTTCTTTGCACGTACTGGCATGTCCTACATAGGCCACAGGGTTTTGAACCCCATTTGGTGGTAGTCTGTCTTGCTCTGGTATCTGGTTGATAACTATGTACCAGTTTATCCTTAAGGTTACTCCCTCTTCTAAAAGGTACTCTGAGTGGTTGTTCAAGGAGTGTTTTTAACTCAGTCACTCCTCTTTGTATGGACAAGTTCCTTTTAACAATGTTCACAACCTCCTTACTGCCTCCCCATAGGAGGTTACAAGTGAAATGCCAGGGTCAAACTGTTTTTTTCTTTTGTTTAGGCATAAGCAATACTTCCCTGGTTTTCCCTCTGATATTTGAAAATTCTGATAATTTCCCCTTTGGGTACACCCTAACCAAGAATTTGGTCATGAGTTGTTCAGCTCTCAGATCAAATAGTTCTATGGTTGAGCAATTTCTTCTAACCCTCATATATTGTCCCTTGGGTAAGTTACGTATCAAATGGGGAGGGTGGCAGCTCATGGCGTGGAGAAGGCTGTTGGTGTCTGTGGGTTTGAATACAAATCTGTATGCCATCCCTTGATTTAGCAATAGTCAAATCCAGGAAATGGACACTATCAATCCCCACTGTCACTTTAAATTTGAGGTTACAATTGCTACCTTCCAAAAAGGTTATAAATTCTTGTAATTCAATGTCATTACCATGCCAGATGATGAATATATCATCAATGTAACACTTATAAACATCAATCAAGTCAAAATAAGGATTTTGACTTGCATCATATACCACCCTTTCTTTCCACTCTCCAAGGTAGAGGTTAGCCAAACTGGCTGCCAACATGGCACCCATGGCTGTCACCTTGATTTGTTTATACACCTGAACTTCAAACATAAAGATGTTATTATTTAGAACTATTTCTGTGAGTATGGTAACCATATTGATGGTGGCCTGTGGGAGATTAGTGTGCTTCAATAAAGGATGCTCTATAGCCATTAGACCCTTATTTTGTGGGATGTTCGTGTAGAGTGAGCACACATTTAACGTGACTAGCTTGCATTCTTTTGCTACCTGTATCACTTCCAAGATTCTCAACATTTGTCCAGTGTCCTTGACATGACTCTGCAGTTTTTCTACCAAAGGATTAATATAGCAGTCCACAAGGGTGAAAAAAAACTTTATACAGCAGAAACCTCCAAATCCTGATGTAGTAAAGACTTTTGTTTGTACAATGGACATTTTGACTGAATTAGGTTTTGAAGTTCCCACCAAAAGCAGAACAAGGATAGAGACTGCCTATTGATGTACATCAGCCAAGAAGCAAGTTTGCAGTACTGTGTTGAAAACAAATGGGTCCAAAGTCCAGGGCCTGAGTGGAGACCAGGGTAAAAACAAAAATAGCAATGAGGTTCAGCCACAAATAAAACTCTGCTCTCCTGGAGAAGAGGATTTTCACCAACATTCTGAAATTAAGGAAGAAACCAGTCTGCACAGCTAACCAGATATCTGAGTATTATTTAATTAATTTTTATAATATTCTAATTGGGCTTAATTGTGAGGGTGCATAAAAATGTATTTCTTAGATACCAGAGTATTGGGTATGAGGTTTAAGCTTAAATTTAAATAATGATAAATATAAAAAATGTTTTGCATGAGAAAATGTATTTAAATAAATTACAAAGAAAAGTTTTAAAACACTAATTAGGCAAAGCAATTTGAAATCAGTCTAAAAAAATGTATTATTGTCAGAAGCTACCAAAACTACAAGCTGTTTTGTTTTTGTTTTGTTTCTTTATTTTGTTTATTTTCTGAAACCTTTGTTTGTTTTATGTTTACATTACTTTTCATCATGTTTTCAAAGTTTTAGATCTATGCAAATCATTAATAATTAGAAAAAGTGTACAGGAATGGTCAGCACAGTGGTGCTGAGGGTTGAGGCACTGGACGCTACACCCTGTGCCATGCTGGAAACCCATGTTTTGGAATGGGCACAGGCCACTGGGGGTCGGCAGTGGAAGAGAAGGATCAAGCATCCGGTGGACTGCTCTCCTCTCCAGGGAGGGGGGTTTGCTAGCATCAGCATCATTGCCCCCTGGTGGAGGCTGAGAACAGGGCACTGTGCCATAACATGAGGTGGAGCTAGGGCAGATGCTTAACTGCTAGCATCATTACATGTCCCTAGCTCCAAGGGGAAAAAAAATAGTGAAAAATTCCCGGCCCCCATGTATGAGCCAGGCCTGGTGCCTGACCTTCCCGCCATGACAGTTCTGCTTTGGTGGCCCCACTCCGCCAGGTAAGGGTTCAGGTCACTGTGGCCGGGGTGACCCTGTTCATGGGGCTGGGGTGACTGGTGACAAAATGAAAAAAAAAAAAGAAAAGAAAAATTGTACAGGAATAAATAAAATCTTTTTTTTTTCTGCATACTGTATTACACGTGGGTGTGACAAAAATGTTTTTCCATTCATCTAGAACTGAATGTAATAGGTTTGAAAGTAAGATCTGAGCCACTCTTAAGTTGTTTATATGATTTAGGCAAATTGTATGACACAGGGTGCAAGGCTTAGCTAAGCGCCCATAAAAAAATGGTATTCTGCCCTTTTGATATGACACAATCACCATACAGTGCAGTACAAGATATGGATGACTGCAGAATCGAACCACACAAAAGTGAGGCTCCTGGACTTCAGGAGGGCAGATTTCAACAGGATGAGTGATGCCTCATGAATGACCTGGAGGGCAAGATGAGCTTGGTGGAGTGGAGGAACAGTGGGTGAAGCAACTAAGGGGCATAGTTACAGTCTCAAACCTCTGCATCAAGCAAGGGAGCAAAAGAGGAAAAATATACCACTGTGGTTCTCAAAAGAGATGGCAGAAAAGGCAAAAGCTAAGACAGTGGAAATCAGAAGGCACAAGGACATGCAATGGAAGAGAATTGGAAGGCATATCAGGGGAAAAAGACAGAAGCAGGGAGAGAAGTAAGGAGCACAAAGGCACAAACTGAAGAAAGAATAGCCAAGGTAGTAACAAAAGGGGCAAAACATTTTTTAATCACTGTATGTAAGTGAGAAAAGAAAGAACAGGTGGGGGGTTATAAGGTTAAGAAGAGAAAGGGGGGACTGTGCAGAGGGGGATAGGAAAAGGTAGACATCCTGAACAAATAATTTTATTCAATGTTCAGAGAGGAACGAGATGGGCATGGACCACACAAATATAACAGGAGCATTGGAGGGAAGTGGACACTAGTCTGTTTTCAGAGTAGAGTCCTCATGGGACTCACAAATCTGAAAGTGGACAAACCAACAGAGCCAGATGGGATTCACCCAAGGGTATTGAGGGAGCTCAGGGAGGTACTGGCTGCACCTCTGATAATCCTATTTATTTATTTATTTCATTTTCAGATTACAACCTTTGAACTGACAGGCTCCTTTACAAAGGTTCCAAGTTGAAGAGTACAATATACATTACAAATAAAATGGCTATACAGTACAGTGTAACAGATATCAGGCAGTACATTCAATGCAATAAGTGCAAGAAATAGGCAGTGAACTTCGTAACAGGACAACTGCTAGGCAGACTTCATCAGTGTTACTAAGTGCAAGAACTGGGGAATTGTGGCTGCCCAGGAAGGCATTGTCCAAGAGGAAGAGGAGAAGTAGGAGGAGAGGTGAGTTGAGGGTAAAGGTAGCTGGAAAGATAAGGGAGTGCAAGAGATAAGGATATGAGATGTACTGGCAGGCAAGGTCCAGGAAACGGATAAGGAGGGGTGAGTTGAGAGCAGAGATAATTGGAGAGAGGAGGGTGTGTTAGCAGGGGAAGGGGATGGCAACATGGGAGGTTTAGACCCAAGCCTACACTTTTTGGATTGGGAGACTGGAGACATGAGGAGTATTGAAAGTGCCAAAGGAAGGGGTAGAAAGCAGAAGTTGAGAGCTGTACAGCAGGGATTGTTAATAAGAAATAGGGGGAGGGGAGTGAAGGGAAAAATCAGTGACAGAGGGGGAGTGGGGGAGGTCGAGCCAGAGGAGTGGAAGCAACTGACTAGTTTGTGCAGTTGCATTGATTGACCCCCAGATAGGAGTCAGAGGCCTCTTTTAAAAGGACTAGTTTTTTCACCTTTAATGACTGGGGCTGGAAGTTCATTCATCCTCTGGGGACTGCAGTACACTATGGCATGCTGGGCAAATGGGGTGTGTTTAAAGGGCATTTTGAGGGCACCTTTGGTAGCACTTTGTGTCAGCTGTGTCATAATAGATCATTGGAAGAAAGCTGCAGTTGAGCCACGGGTTAACAGCTCATTGGAAATGGGAGTGGTCCTGTAGGACTGGAGGAGGGCAAATGTAGTATCGTTTCACAGAAGGGGTAGCAGGAAAGAGGCTGGCAATTACAGGCCAGTGAGCCTGACTTCGGTGGTAGGAAAGTTGATGGGGTCACTGCTGAAAGTACTGTTTAATATCTTGAATCCAATGGGGTGCAGGACCAGCAGCAACATAGATTCATACAGGGGAGGTCATGTCAAAGGAATCTGATAGATTTCTTTTGTTGGGTTATCAAGGAACTGCATTAGGATTGAGCGGTGGACATAGCCTACCCAGATCTGAGAAAGACATTCAACGCTGTTCCACACTAGAGACTAGTAAGCAAGCAGGGTAGTTTAGGAGTGGGTCCAAAGGTTGTAAACTGTGTAAGAAATTGGTTAAAGTACAGGCGCAGATGGTGGTGGTAAATAGAGCTCACACCAAAAAAGGGAGGGTTACCAACAGTGTGCCTCAGGGGTCAGTTCTGGGACTGGTCCTCTAAAATGTCTTTATAATTGTCATTTGCAGAGGAGTTGAAATGGAAGGTCTGCCTCTTTGCAGATGACACCAATCTCTGCGATAGGTTGGAAACTTCAGACGGATGTGTGTGGAAAGGATGAGCAGAGACCTGAGAAAACTTGAGAAGTAGTCATGGGTATGGCAGATTTTTCAGTGCAAAATAATGCACTTTGGACACAGAATCCCAGGGGTGGAGTGCTAGAGATTGGTGAAGTCAGCAAACTTTGCTCCACAAATTAATTCATGAATTTCTCACAATTCATGGAGCATGGATCAATCCCTGAAGTATGAAGTTTTGCCATGGACAAAATCCTGCACTTCACTGCAAAATTCCACAGTTCTGCAGCAAAACGTCATGATGTTCAGGTGATGTCAAAGTTTCTCAGATCTGGGAAATTTTCTCAAATCTCTACAAAGTGCTAATTTTTGCCACTTCATGCAAACTTCATCAGTGAATTTGAACTTTGCTACTTCTCTGTGGAGTACAAAATTGCATGGTGGTACTGATGACCACCAAGCAGGAAAGAGACCTGGAGATGATTATATCCGATGACCTAGAGATGGTCAGGCAGTGCAACAAGGCAGTTGGGATGGGGATTCTGGGGTGCATGGGGGGTATCAGAAGCAGAAAGACAGAGGAAGTACTGCATCTATATAGATCACTGGTACAACCCTCCTAGAGAACTGTGTGCAGTTCTAGAGATCACATCTCAGAAAGGACATAGACCGAGTGGAAGTGATCCCAAGGAGGGAAACTAAAATGGTGCAGTTCTGCATCAGAAACCCTACGAGAAGAGATTAAAGGACCTAAATATGTACACTCAGGAAGAGAGAAGAGAGAGGGGAGATATAATGAAGACCTTTATATACATTACAGGGGAAAACAAGGTACAAGTGGATTTTCCAGCAAAAATGATGCTAAAGGACAAGGTGGCATGATAAGAAGCTGGAGGGAGGTAGATTCAGGAGAGATGCAAGGATGTACTTCTTCACAGAAAAGTGGTCAATTCCTGGAACAGTTGTATAGTACAAGTAGTGGGGACAAAAACAGTTGTGGGGTTCAAGAATGCATGGGATAGGCATAAGGGATACTTAGTGATAAGGGAATGGGAGTGAATGGGCCGGAGATCAAGTGGGATTTGAAGTGATACTATAGGCAGGAACAAATGGGCAGATTAGGTGGGCTAAAGGATCCTTATCTGTCGCAAATCCTTTGCTTCTATATATTGTTTACAAAGGCATTCAATTTGGTCAGTCATAGTCTGCTCCTAGATAAGCTGAAACACCTGGACCATGATTGACTCTCTGTTGCACTGATTGTCTACAGACAGGTATCAGCAGGTCAAATGGAAGGACATCACAGATGATATCCCATAGGGGTCAGTTTTGGTCCTTTACTATTGTCTATATTTGCTAACATGCCAAAAATTGTGGTGGAAGGAACCTTCAGCTCTATGCAGATAATGCAGTTCTATATGGGAACTGTACTGATGTTAACATGCTCAAAGCCCAGCTCACTGTACATTTCTGCATTGTAGAAAGTGGTTCTCTGATAACAAGCTTATTAGGAATGAAAAAAAATACTAAAGCTATTCTCTTTGGATCTAAACACATTGGAACTGATAAGCAGAGTCTACTCACCCTAGGCACTTCATATGGCTCACAAATTGAAGTGGTGGATAAGCCTAAGTACTTTAGGATCCATATTGACCAAGACATCACTTTCAGACCTCGGGTGGATTACATCTTGAAATCTCTGCACCTCTCTCTCTGGGTTAACACACCACCAGTGTGCTTTTCTAACCCTTGATTCAAAGCTTACCATAGCAAACAGAACCTTTCTCCCCTCACTGCTAGGTGTTGTGTCCATACTTCAGTCCCTCAGGAGCTCTGAGACAAACATGTTCAAGCTTCTTTATAAAAAAATGTCATTTTGCAGCTGGGGCTTCTCTCAGGAAACATTACTATGAAATTTTCTTCTCCTTGAATTGGCCCTCCCTGGAAGGTACAATATTGCATCCCCTACTATGGCTGATGTTTAAATTTACCAAAATCTACAGTCTGCCTAGTCCTAACAAGGTATTTGTTCACAAACCTGAGAGGCGCTTGCTCCAGTCCTCAAACTGTAACCTGTATGGAGTACCCAGGGGAAAAGCTAACACAGAAAAGAAGGCTTATGCCTTGTCTGCCCCATCTCTCTGAAATTCTCTACGAGCTGAGCTACAGAGCTCTTCTTCTTTAGAGAGAATTAAAAAAGTGCTTAAGTCTTTTCTTCTGGAGCACTGCCAATGTAGTTTTTACAGTTGAACAACAGCTATATGAAGAATGCTTTTTCCATGTTGTTTCTAAGATTTATATCCTGTTTTATGCTAAGACTGGCTCCAACTGTATCTCCATGTTATGAGGTTATTTATTCTGTAGTCACTATGCACTGTATGTACTATGTTGGCCCAACCCCGTGTAAATGTATGCCTCGAATGCTTACTGCTTGTACCTTTGACTGTAATTGTTTGCTTTGTACGTGTACTGTCTGTATTATCTGCCTGTAATTAATTCCAAGTTGCCCCAGAAAAAGGGACCTCTCATCTCAGTGGGCCTACCCAGTTACCAAAGTGCAATGCAAGCAATAATACCCAACAGGGTTGGTGGTACTGGGCTATACTCACCCACCATGGGGCACAATGAGTCCCGAAGCTGCAAGCAGAGGGCCTTTTAGCCCCTGGAAGGGTGGGTATAGCCCATACGGCCCACCTTGGAGGGTATTATTGTGCTTATAAAATTATCTTGTGGTGATTTCATTAAAATGTTTAAAAAAAATAAAAAGTGAATAACAAAATTAATAAAAAAATCTATTAAGAAAACTGGTGTGTAAAGTAGTCCCTGTACTGAACAACAGTGGTACTGGCAGTAGAGGGCACTGAAGTCATTAAGTTTTGTCTGTGGCAGTATTTGTCTGGTATTTAATCCTTGCCCCTCTATTTTGTGTAGAGTATCCCCCAACCCCATTACAGTCATGCTCGGTTTTAAATGTGAAATGAGGAGACGATCACAGCCAGCAGTTTTTCATGATCAGGCAATGCAGCTCCATGTGGAGCTGGTGAGGACTGACAAACAAGATCAGGAGCTGAATAGCTAGGGACTTGTAGCGAGTAGTGACTTGACAGAAAACAGAGACAGGAGCCTGTAAAACAAGAAGTTCTGGTTTTTTTTTCATAGTTTTCCTCTGCATCATTGAAGAGGGTTAATTAGCAGGGGTACACTTTTTCAAGTGAGGAGATTGGGAGAATCAGGCAAGGATCAGTGATGTCACTTTTTCTTACTTTCTTTTTATTCTCTCCTACCTGCCCTCGATGCTCACTCCTTCAGGCAATTCATCCCATGCCAGCCTCCTCTGCTCAGGATCTTCCCCAAGAGTGCCTTCTCCTTCTGACCCCACCTGCACAGCGGGGTCTGTCCTGGGATTGGTGGCTTGGATGGAGCAGAATGGTCATCATCTAGGACAGCAGCGGGTGTTTTTCCATTTTTCTGTAGTCCCATACCCCTAACTCTCTGAGGCACCAGTGTGAGGACGTATATCCAGAGATGTAACATGCTGACACATGTCTCTCCCACATGCCTGACAGCATCTCCCCTTCCTGACTCTGATGAATAAAGACTCCAACCCCTCATGAGCCCGTGTTTCCACTGGCTCTCTTAGAGCATCGGGTGCATACAGCATGCCTGGTATCCCACCCCAGAGGGAGGAGTGCATCCATTGGGACGTTCAATCCTCCCTCACCCAGCCGACCCCCACTGACCCAAGTCCGTTCCCAAACCCGGGTCACCGGCGTCGCGCGAGGTGTGGCATCCAGTGCTTCAACCCTCAGAGCCACCGGTCCAGCCCACTTTGTTGTTCTTTTAACCTCTGTTTTGCATTTTTAGCTGGTGGCGGTCTCAGGTGGTTTTCTTCGACATTTCTTAGCATTTTTTAAGCTCTCCGGCAGTGACAAGCTCAAAATTTTGTTTAAATTGAGGCATTTTCCTGTTTAGCTATGGTCCATTTGTTAGTGCTGCTGGGTGTCTTGAATCTCCAATGCTTTGCTGCTTAATTCTCATCTCTAAGGTTCGAGGCAAGTTGTGTGGGGTATGTGCCTTAGGATTTTTATGGGTGGTGGGGCATTCTGGACTGGCACTTCTTTTAGGTGGGCATTGTTGTGTGATAGATGCCAACCTAAACAAGTGGCTCAGCCAATCAGGTTAAAGAATGGATTTTCCCCATTTCCTAAAAATAAATAAATAACTGGATCACTATTTTTACTAGACAGTGGCACTGCTAGATAAGCCAGCATTATGTATGCTGGTAACATGCCTGAGTCTTCCTAAAAATTCCTAAACGATGCTGGCATTTTATATCCAAAAGCACCCAGATGTCCTTTACTATCTCAGAATTTTCACTGTCAAAGCTTTCAATGTGATCATATACCTGGCACTGGCACCATGAGAAGACAGTAGAAGAGGAGGAGCTATATACACATTCTTGCTTTAGCATTGCATTTAACAACTAAAATTCCTCAGAAGATGAGTTACAGAATGTGACCATGATGTGATAATAAATAGTATTAAGGAAATAAAATGTGATACAGTAGCAATATTGTATATCATTTTTTTTGTATACTGTTTTTGCTTCTGACTTCACCTGGTCTTTCTCCTCAGGACCCCACTCCTCAACCCTGTTCCCCTGATGTTCCCACAGTTTACCTGTCCACTCCTGTCAGGCTACAGTGGCATTCCCTTCATGTTGGGGGCTATCACTAGGGTTCCCTATGCCCCTCTGGAATCTAAATTCTCTACTTGATGGGGAGATTTGTGTCTGAGTACTGAGCCAGTTCAGATTAATTCATGTGCATTTGCATATGCTTCCCATGATGTTTTGCATTATTGGAGTATGTGCAATTTTCTGTTTTCTTTCAAATTTGGCTGTATGGCCAATATCATCTGGGATAACCCATGCTCCAGTGCATTTTTTGTGGGATTCTTTTGTAGTATCTGAGTAATCAGGTAAAGGGCCTGCAGGCTGTTGTGTTACTTATGACACATGAGTTAGGATTTTCTGCTCTTCTGTTTTCTTCCCCTGTGCAGACTTTAGAGCGCTTCTGTAGAACGCATCTCCATAGTCAAAGATAGAGAGAATAATTTTCTGTAAAACAGCTCCACGAGCCAGCAAATGATGCCTCCAATGTTACGATACAAAGCACCTAGTTTTGAGTGCAGCTTTTTGTGGATGGTGTCCATGTGCCCAGAAAACTTGAGGTGCTGGTCAAGCTACACCCTGAGGTACTTGAAGGAAGGGACATTTTCAAGGGGGCACCATCATGGATGTGAAAGGAGGGGAGGGATGTAAGTCTGGAGAACTTTTGTCTGGTTTTGAAGGTCATGGACACAGTTTTCTTTACATTTATGGTCAGCTGATTTGAGCAGAACCAGTACTGGACATTGTTAAAGTCCAGCTGGAGCCTGGTCACCAGATCATTTGAAGAGGGGTCAGAGGCAAATTGTATCCTCAGAGTACATATAAATGGACTCAGAGATTCAGACAGTATTTTAAGAAAATAAAGAAAAGAATAGGGCGAAGCACAGATCCTTGGGGGACACCAGTGCTGATGGGGGGGGCAGGGAGTTTCCAGTTTTATCCAATTTAGTTCTACCCAGTAGGTATGATTGGAACCAGTAAGTAGCTTGGGGGGAAAGTCCCACAGCAATGAGCTAACAGTACCAAGGAGGCTGTGGTGGGTAATGGTGTTGAAGGCTTTGGCTAGGTTGATCTGGGCTTGATCCATGTCAGGAAGAATGGAGTCAGTTAGCCTGAGAAGGTGGAGTGGAATTTTTGAAAGCCAGACTGAAAAGAGGTGAAGAATGAAGATGAGTCTAACAGGGAAGAAAGTTGAGAAAGCAGTAGGTTTTCTTGGAGTTTAGCATGGGTAGGCAATGGGCAGTAGAGAGACAGTGCAATAGTTACCTGGAATGGAAAAGTCAATACCTTTATGAAGGGGTATTACTGTGGCATGCTTCCATGTATCATGGATAGAGGCAAGAGAGAAGGAGAGGTTTACAAGGAATGAGTGCAGAAAACTAATGGCAGGGGTAAAGAGATGGTAAGAGTTTAAGGTGGGTTAAGAGCTAGGAGGACCTTGAGTGTGTCAGCCAATGTGATAGGGGAAAAGGAGAAAGGAGGAGGAGACGGTGAGGGCAGGTGGGGTGTCAGGAGGAGAGGGGAGGTGGGGGGTAAGGAGGAGAGAAGGTAAGCAGCAAAGTAAGTGAAAAAGGCATTGAATTCACATGCGACAGAAGTGGAGTCTGAGATGGTGGTGTCCCTCACCTTGAGGACTGGGAGGGATGACTGGGTTGGGGGTAAGAAGAGAGCATGGATGACCTTCCAACACTTTGAGAAATGGTTAATTTTGTTTCAGAAGGTAGCGGATTGTATTTCCTGTTGTCCTTGAACATCTTTTTTTCTGAAAAATATTCCACTCCTGTACCTTATGTACTCCTGTGTGGTATTTAAATCAAATCAATTCAAATTTTATTTCTAAAGCGTTTTCTAAAACCAAAGTGCATATACACTATTAAAATAATCATTAAACAATTAAAACATACAAAATTAAAAGGCAGCAGTAATAAAATGAAACATCATCCCCACATGCTAGGCCAAATAAATATGTTTTTAAAGAGAATTTAAACATCTCAGTGGACAGGCACTCTCTGATCCGATGAGGTAGAGAGTTCCACAAGGTTGGGGATACAAAAGCAAAAGCTCTAGCACCTGATGTCTGAAGATGGACCCTGGGAACCTCTAGCAATCCCTCATTAGTGGAGCAGAGAAGACGGAGAGGGAGGTAAGGCCGAAGGAAGTCTTGCAAGTAACCCAGTCCCTGTCCATGTAGGGTCTTAAAGGTCAGCAACGCAAACTTAAAGGTGATCCTCCACCACACTGACAGGCAGTGCAATTCGTGCAGCACAGATGTGATATGGCAAGATCTTGACTGCCCTGTCAACAGCCTGGCCACTGCATTTTGCACCAGTTGCAGGCGATGGAGATCCACCCCTGGTAACCCTAGGTATAGATCACTGCAGTAGCAAGATGAGAGGACACAAAGGCGTGAACCAATATAGGAACGTCATCGGGCAGAACAAGGCGCTTTATCCGGGTGATGTTCCTCAGATGGAAAAATGAGGACTTGACAACTGCTGACACCTGTGCTTTAAGCGTCAGTTTGTTATCAAGCACAACTCCCAGATTCCACACCCTTTCAGAAGGTCTCAACTGGTCACCCCCCAGCACCAGGCCGGACGGTTGCCCAGGAGTCAAATTCTCTACCTGGTGACCTGAGTCCACCACCAACACCTCAGTCTTACCTGGATTTAATTTTAACCAGTTAGCACTCATCCAGTCTTGAATTCCAGCTAGGCAGTTGTTAAAGACCGTGATGGCACTAATCTGTTTGGGTTCAAAGGACATGTAGAGCTGAGTATCATGTGCATAGCAGTGAAAACTCAGCCCATACCCCCTTATAATGTCTCCCAAGGGCAGCATATACTGTACACTGTGAACAAGATGGGGGACAGTACGGAACCCTGTGGAACCCCACAAGGCAGTACGAAGAGAGCAAAGGAAAAAATTCTTGACACCACCCTCTGAGTCCTGCCAGTGAGAAAAGAAAGGAACCATCTGAGGACTATCCCTGACAGTCCACAGATTAACTGCAGGCATTCCAACAATACCCCATGATCCATGGTGTCAAATGCTGCAAAGAGATCAAGGAAGACCAAGATCGAATGACTCCTCCAGTCCCTCGTTATTGGGAGGTCATTCATCACCCAAACTAATGCTATCTCAGTACTGTGTCTCTTCCTGAAACCAGACTAGAGAGGATCATAGACTTCATGGGTGGTAAGAAAGTTCTCAAGCTGCAACGTGACTACCTTCTCAGTAACCTTACCCAAAAAGGATAGGTTTGAGATGGGTCTGTAGTTTGCCAGGCAGTCTGGGTCACTGGACGATTTCTTTAAAAGGGGAGTCACCACCACCTTCTTCAATGGATCTGGGAACACCCCTTGATCCAGTGAACACCAGACTATCTCAGCGAGGATCGGTCCGATGGCATCTATACACCCCACAAGGAGGAGCGTTGGACCAGAATCCAAACTACAGTAAGTCGGTTGGAAGCCCAGAGCAATCTTCATGATATCCATAATCGCTGGCCAGTTAAAATCTGTCTAGACAAACCGGGTGCCTGTGCCCTTTCATCGACCTCTGCCGTACTCATTTGAATGAGTTGAACAGATCTCCGACCTGATAGACGATACCTTATCTGCAAAGAATTGAGCAAACTTCTCATACTTAGATTGTGAAAAAGCTCTACGGCCCCGAAGACAGGCTGGATTGCACAGCCTGTCCACAGTCTGGAAGAGCTGAACAGGTCAATTCCTTGCTGCAGTAATCTCCCTAGACAGGAACTCTGCCTTCTTGTGGGAGATTTCTGATTGATAGTCTGAATAATGGGAGATCAACTTAAGTCTGTCCTCCTCCAGGCTGGATTTCCGCCAACAACGTTCCAACCTTCGACCCACTCTCCTTAACTCTCTCAAAGTCCCATCAAACCAAGGGGACTGAGGACGAAGAGGGAAGGGGTGAACTTGGACAGGAGCTATGGAATCCAGGGCTTCCAGCACCACACTATTATAGCACACTACTAGATCTCCTGGATCCAAGCATTCCAATGGCCAACTCAATAGGTCCAGCACCACCAACAGACCCTCTGGGGTAACACCCCTCAAAGGGTGGTACCAGAAAATCTTCAAAGGTGCTGGTCTCGTAGGGGGAGCCCTGAAACTGAACCTAATAGAGGGATGGTCTGACCATTCAACTTGTTCCACCACCAAGTCAGCAGCCTCCATCCCCAGGAGGAACACCAGGTCCAAGGAGTGACCCTGAAAATGGGTTGCAGCAATAACTACCTGTGTAAAGCCCAACAAAATCATCAGTTGGAGGAAGCTTTGGCCAAAAAGCAAGAGTTCGTTGTTGACCCAGGCATTGAAATCCCCCAGGACCAACCACCTGGAGGATTCCAACACCATGTCGACCATGAAGTCTGCATCTTCCTGCAGGAAAGATTTCTTGTCTCCCGTTTTGTATGCCACTTCTGGGTTTCTGTGCCCTAAATGCATGATTTTGCACTTTTTTCAAATTGAAACTCAGCTGCCATACCCTTGAATACTCCTTGAGTCTTCTCAGGACTCTGCACATTTTTTCCACCCCAGATTGTCCATCCTATTGCAGATTTTGGTGTCATCTGCAAAGAGGCAGACTTTCTCTTTTAAGTCATTTGCAATGTCACTTATAAGGACATAAAAGAGAACAAGTCCCAGTACTGAGCCCAGACACACCTCATTGGTCACCCTTCCTTCTCCAGAGTGAACTTCATTTACCACCACCCTCTGTTGCCTACTTCCTAACTGATTTCTTACCAAGTTTGCCAGTTTTTGAATACACCCCTAAGCTGCCTAGCTTCCTTACAAGTCTCCTATGTGGAACAGTGTTGAAAGCCTTACTGAAATCTAGATAGGCCATGTCCACAGCTCCACCGTGATCCATTTTCCTGATCTCCCAGTCAAAGAAATCTATTATATTTGTTTGACATGACTGCTCCCCTGAGACTTCATAGAAACATAGAAGCACAGATGTTGAAGGCAGAAGAAGACCGGTAGCACATCAATATAGCAAGAACATTACTGTGACTGAATTTCAGAGAGTCATACTCGGCCGGTACAATAATAGTAACTGCAGCATTTCAGTGAAGACACATTACAGTGAACCTCCTGAGTCAATGTGCGACTCAGAGGATATTATCTTAGAAATATGGAGGATTGGCTGGCCTGGTGATATAGAGGGTTGAGGCGCTGGTGCCTTACCTCAACCCACTCCAATGACCGGGGTTCAGGAACGAGCCCGGGTCATCAGAGGTTGGTATGGGGGGAAGGCAGAGCTGAATGAAGCTGCTGGCAAGCAGTTCTCCTCTCTGTGGTTGGGGTAAGTGGCATCCCTCGGCAATTGCTGCCCCCTGGTGAAGGCCAGGGGACTGTACAGGCCACAGGGGTGCCCAGTGTTAGGCCAATGTGGTGGGCAGAAGCGGGTTATTACCGGGATCGAAGGCGCATGCATGCCTCCATGTGCATATGTCATTCTTTTGGGGCCCTTGGGAAAAAACAGAGGATGAAAAACACTAGCAGCAGGATGAGAACCAACTCCCTGCAGGTACTGCACCAAGGCCAGGCAATGGTAAGCCCAGTAATTCTGGGTGACAGGGCTTGGGGTTTCAGTTGGATGGGGGCTTTCCTGGGGGAGAATAAAATATGATATGATAAGAAAAAAAAAAGAAATGGAAGGGTTCGAGGGGTGCTGGGGGTTGTAGCCCCCTGCATGAACAGGTTGACTGGCAGGAAGAATAAAGAATGGCAGAGGTATGTATAGATCAACTTGTGTCGGAGGCTTGTGCAGGAGGTGGTCGAAGGTGGAACTGTGAATTGAAAGAACACTTTTTACAGGATGTCAGGGAGTACAGTACATGGTCTTCATATGATAATTTGCGGAGCTTAGCCTACCATATCCAATTGCAGGTGCAGTTATTTGAGCTGAAAATACAGTCACTGATTACCCCTGTCATTACAACTGCCTTTGCTATGTTACATTCGCTAAAACAGCACTTGCTGTAATGCAGTCACTGTACTGTCATGGAGCCAAGGAGACTGCTAGGTCCATCTAATCTGGCCATTTGTTTTGGACCTTTTTTGACACTCCAGTTGCCCTTTGTAGCCAGGTATCCCTTGTGTCTATCCCATGCATTCTTGAGTTCCTCCACAGTTCTGACCCTCACAATCTCATGGGGCAGGTTGTTCTGGGTGTCCTCCATTCTTTTTGTGAAGAAACACTTCCTGGTGTTGGTAGAGAACCTTCCACCTTGCAGCCTGATGCCATGTCCCCTGGTCCTGGAGTCCTTATTAAAGTAAAAAAGTTCTTGTGTCTGTACCTTGTTAATGCCTTTAATGTACTTGAATGTTTCAATCATGTGCCCCTTTTCTCTTCTCTGCTCTAGGGAGTACATATTCAGTTCACTATTTCTGTTCTCATAGGACATGTACTGCAAACCCTGAATCATTTTTGTTGCCTTTCTTTGTATGGTTTCCACCCGGTCAATGTCCTTCCAGAGGTGAGGCCTCCAGAACTGGACTTTGTAATCCAGTTAAGGCCTGACCAGAGATCTATGCAGTGGTAGTATCACCTTCCTCCTCCTCCTGCTCATGATTCCCCTCCCAATGCAGCCCAGTATTCTGTTGACTTTCAATATTGCCTTCTTACACTACTTACTAACCTTCAAATTGTGTGAGATTATGATTCCCAGATCTCGTTCTTGGTTTGAGGTCGACAGTTCTTTGCCTCCAAGGTAATACTCCTTTCTTGGATTTTTCTTTCCTATGTGCATGACCTTGCACTTTTTGGCATTAAATCTCAGCTGCCACACTCCAGACCATTCTTCTAATTTCTTGAGGTCAGCTTCCATCTTGCTCACTGCTTCTGAGGTGTCAACCCTTTTTGATATTTTGCTGTCATCTGCGAACAGACACATCCTCCCTTCCAGTCCATTAGCGATGTCTGCTATAAAACCATTGATGAGCAGAGGTTACAGCACCAAGCCCTGGGGCACCCCGCTGGTCACCTTGCCTTCTGTTGATTACGTTCCATTTACCCTTAGCTCTGGGTTCTGCCTTGTAACCAGTTTTGTACCATCGGACTACTTCTGGACCAACCCCTGTATGATCAAGTTTCTTTACCAGCCTTCTGTGTGGAATTGAGTCAGAAGCCTTACTAAAGCCAAGGTAGACCACATGTACTGTCCCACCATCATCCACTATTTTTGTAGCATAGTAAAAAAACTCAGGCAGATTTGTCTGGCATGACCTACCTGCTGTGAAACCATGCTGTTTATGGTCCTGTTGGCTGTTAGTTTAGAGGAATGCTGTGATTCTCTGTTTGAGTAGTGTCTCCATTAATTTCCCTGCTATAGACATGAGGCTCACCAGTCTGTAACCGCTATTGCCTTTTTCCAGTCTTGGGGTACCACTCCACTCTTCAAGTATTAGAGGGGCTGCTAATTCTGCCCCCAGTTCCTTAAGGATTCTGGGATGCATCTCATCTGGTCAGAAGGCTTTTTCTGCTTTTAGTTTATTTAGCTCCTCTTATACTTCGTCTTCTGTAAAGAGACTAGTGTCTACCCTGGTCCTGTGGTGGTGTGTTTTTTCAGGGCTGGGCCATCCCCTGGGTCCTCTTTGGTAAACACCGAGCAGAAGTATTTGTTGAGGAGTTTGACTTTCTCTAGGTCATGTTTGGTGCATTTCCCTTCTTCAGTAGCAATCTTTTTTTTTTAATTAAACATACTTTATTTAAGGTCCTCACAGAGCAATACTACTTACTTTCTTAAGGAAGGAAGACATTAGTATACACAAAAATATCTCTGGCTCCATTTTCATATCAAGTCTTACATCACAGCGGGTAGTAAAGGATTTAACTGAAGGAGTATATAAAAAAAAAGGAAAGAAAACACAAAAAGAAAAGCAACATGAAACCCATGCAAATCCCCTCTAGCCCTCCCCAACCCTATTAGCCAAGTGCAAACTCTAACAGGTTAAACACCAGTCTGTCTCTGGTTATTCCATTTAAAGGAAAGAAAGAAAAGGTAAAAGGTAATAAATATGTTGTAAAGGTGAGGGCAGCGTTTCTTAGGGGTTCCATATTGCCAATGCAGCGTCAAGTGGGCCCCACTTGTCCAAATAAGCATTTCCCCCATGCCTCATGTGGGCAATATGTTTTTCTAACTGTAGTGCCAATAACATTTCTCTGTACCATTCTGTAATCGAGGGAGTTTGATCCTCCTTCCAGTGTCTTACTATAACGAGCTTAACATTCGCTGCCACTAAAGCAATATGGGCTCTTCTCCGTACTGGTGTTTCCGGAGGATATAAATGCATTAAGCAGGCTTCTGGGGTAAGCAACGGCTGCAACCCAAGGAGGGGGTCTATCCCTTTCACTACTGCTTGCCAGAAGGGCTGGATTTTCGGGCAAGTCCAAAGCATATGGAACAACGTGCCCTCCTGCCCCTGGCATCTTGTACAGAGAGGTGAGGGGCTAACCCATGCTTATATCATTTTTGTTGGCATATAGTACAAATTATGCATTATATTAAACTGAACCATCTGGAGCCTGTCCTGCTTAACTAATCTATAACACTCTTGACAAATTCTCCTCCACACACCAATATCGTGTGTCAGCTATAGTTCCTGCACCCAATAATAACATATACCCTTGGGTAGATTTGAGTCTAGTGACTGCAGTTTTTTATACACCCCAGATACAAAATGAGGCTGGGATGCAACTTGAATTAACATTTGTACCTCTGGGTCATCTATTCTTTGGCCTGTTATAGTCTCTGTAAAAGCCAATATTGCTCTCCTAACTTGGATGTATTTAAATTTATGCGAGTCCGGTATCTTGTAACGAGATTGAAGATAGGGGAATAAGACTAATTTCCCTTGCTGGAAAAAATCTACTAGCAGGAACTCTTTAAGTGGGGCCCAAAAGGCTAGCGGAATAGGTTTCCCTCCTATTTTAAAATGAGGGTTACCTGTAATCAGCTGTTGAAGTGATTGGTGCCAGTGTAAGGAAAAGTGACTTTGTATTTGATGCATTGCTCTAAGTGACCATCCTATTAGGGTATTTCGAAGTTGCTTGGGAATATGGGAGGGCGCCGCATATAGAAAGACAGGTAGTGTATATTGGTGTCTGGCGACCAAATGCTTTTCTATCTCAATCCATAAAGGTACATATCTGTCCACCTCTGGCGAGGTTTCAGCATGCAGCCAGAGTACCATCTTGCTCAAGTGCTGAGCACAGTAGTAAGTAAAAAAAGAAGGGACTGCCAACCCACCCGGCAGTTTGGGAGCTGCTAACTTACAATATGCCCTCTGGGATTGTTTTCCCTTCCATATAAATGCATTTAGCATTTTTTGTGCTTTGATAAACCAAGTTTTAGGGAGGTAACAACCTATCATTCCCAAGGGGCATAGAATACGGGGCTGAATGTTCATTTTTACTATACTAATTCTACCCCATAGGGAAAGGGGCAGGGACTCCCACTGATCCAAGTCGGTCTTCAGGGTTTGCATCAGGGAACGTAGATTCTCTCTCACCAGATGGCTAATATCTCTTGTTATCTTAACTCCCAAATATACAATTGATCTTGACTCCCAGGACAGGTTATAAGGTGCCACTTGAGTTCGTGTAAGCCAGTTGTTCAGTGGAAGAATCTTAGTTTTAGAGTAATTTAGCTTGTAATATGATACCCTTGAAAAGGCATCTATTTCTTCTAATAAAACAGGAATAGTTTGCTGTGGCTCCTCAATATGCATAAGTATATCTTCCGCATAAGCTGAGAGTGGGAATCTCTTCTCACCCACACCAATACCTATAATATCCCGTGAATGTACAAGCCGCCATATCAAAGGCTCCAAATAAAGATTACAAAGAATCTGGGATGGGGGCAGCCCTGTCTAGTGCCCCACCAAAGGGGAAATGGGTTAGAGAGGATGCCATTGCACCATATTCTGGCCGTAGGGGCATTATACAGTAGTCGAATCCACCTAATGTATTCTTTGGGAAGGCCAAAACGGGATAAGGTTTCGAAGAGAAAGTCCCAGGAGACCCGATCAAAAGCCTTCTCGGCATCTAAAGAAATCAAGGCAGATGGTTTGTTAGAATTATTCGCAGCCGATATAAGATGTAACAACTTCCTCAGATGGTCTCCCGAGGACCTTCCCGTCATAAAACCAACCTGCTCAGCACTGACAAGCTCACTCATTATAGGGGCTAACCTGTTGGCAAGTATTTTGGCCAGTATTTTAAGGTCTGAATTTAACAATGAGATAGGTCGATAGTTCTCCAGATACATGGGGTCTTTCCCTGGCTTTGGAATAAGAGTAATTAGAGCTTCTGAGAAACATTACTCTGAGAAGCCATTATCATACCAGTAGTTATAGACCTCATGCAATGACGGAATTAAGACCTCACGACATTTCTTGTACAGGTTATTAGGAAGGCCATCGGGACCTGGAGACTTATCCAAGGGCAACTGGTTAATGGCCTGAAATATTTCTTCCAGAGAAATATGACCTTTGAGGAGAGCAGTTTGTGTTACTGATAATTTGGGGAGGTTTAGTTTATCTAAATACCGAGCAATTTCTATTCGGATAGGGGAGATATTTGGCTCTTCCGAATATAGGGCCTGGTAATAAGATCTCAACCCTTGGGCTATCTCTTTGGAGTCTGTACACACTTGATCCTTTCCCGGGAAGTAAAGGCCTGAGATATACTTAGCCGCTTCTGCTTGTCTCATTCTATAGGCCAATAGCCTTCCGGCTCTCTCACCGGATTCCAAGTATTGTATTTTAGTGCGTCGCAGGGCCAATTCTGCCCTCTGCACCTGAAAATCTGTGTACTCTGCTTGCAGCTGGCTTAATTTGGTTTTTTGGGCCTCTGTTAGTCGAACCCATGGTATGCTTTCCAGTTTTCTAATGGAACCCAACATTTCGGAGACCTGGGCACAGTACTTAGATCTCCTTATGGTAGCTAATCTGATACATTTGCCTCGGAGAGCGCACTTAAGGGCAGACCAGATCATGTCCACTCTGGCAATTGTACCCTTGTTAGTTTCCTGAAAGAAAGTGATAAAATCAGTTATATGTTTAAGGGTATCCAATTTCTGCAGGAGCTGAGTATTCAGTCTCCATATGGAGTCCCTTTTAACTCCGGGCCCTAACAGGTAGGTGACAACCACTGGGGAGTGGTCAGAGATTACCCTGGCATGGATATCCACCGTGAGTACCCCCAGAAGTGCAAAATCACTAATTAGAAAATAGTCTATTCGGGAGTAAGTGCAGTGTGGAGGGAAAAAAAAGGTATATTGCCGATTGTTTGGATTTAGAACCCTCCAGACATCTACTAGTCTGGCCGAGTCCACCAGCTACTTAAGGGCTCTCTGGGTTGGGGTTACATTACTCCTTTTTGAATCCGACCTGTCTATGTCAGATTGAAAAGTGATATTCCAATCCCACCCTAATAGTGTGAATGTTGTGGGTTCTCCCATTATTAAATTAAGGAGGTGTGTAAAGAAACCAGGTGATTCTTTATTGGGTCCACATATAGCTCCCAAAAGCACTGGCTGTGCTGCTAAATAGCCGTGTACTAGGATATAACTCCCTTCCAGGTCCCAGACTTCTTTGCACAGCCTGAAGGGTGTAGACTTTGCAATCAAGATAAGGACTCCCCCCTTGATGTAGAGGTACCAGCTCCATAAACCTGTCCTACCCAATTCTTTTTCCATAAATACACGTCTTCCCTTTTTGTGTGTGTTTCCTGCAGGCATGCTAACATCACTTTTAAATGACCTAGGTGTCTAAGGATACTCTGTCTCTTACACCTATCACGGCCCCCTTTGACATTCCATGTTACACACTTATATGGTCCCCTATAGGCTATTCGACTCCACAGAATCGATTGTGTCTATCTACATAAAATTTACTCAGGTTACCTTCTGCCCTCATCTTATACTGTATATACCCTAGCTTTGCACTTGGCTTACCCTCCCTGCAACAATGAAATCTCACACTTAAGTTTACCCCCCCAATCAACTACTACATTAACCTCTAACCCCCCAGTTCTGTACAACTGCTTCCTCACATACATGCTGTCAGGTGATGTTATCTTACCGAACCAGCTAAAAACAGTACCCCATCTTCGCCCCGCTTCTCCACCTGCTCATCCATACTTCCACTAGTCGTCTATTGCAATTATAACAATAATGGACCCTAAACTTGTAATGGCGTATTGCATGTAAACATAACATTTGGTAGCCAGCCCCACATCTCAAATAATATTCCCCCCTCCCCTCATTTTGCCATGAGTTCTTTCAGACTAGTAAATAAGGTATGACTACCCCAATTAGGCTTACAAGTCATTGTTTTAACTGAGCGCCATATGCGCATTGAAGACCGCACTTATTATAATCCAGTCTAAGTCCTCCCCCTTTTCTAGAGGGCACAAATCAAATTATTTCACAGTTTCTATTTCTAGAGAGGCTAAAGGCTCTTCCCTTGGGTATTGCTCGTTTGCCTGCAGTCTCTCAGCATTAAATGGTGCAGTCTAAAAAAAAAAAAAGGGTTATATCGGGGGAGGGAAGAGAGGAGGAAAAGGGGAAAAGGGACTAGTGGAAGAAGTTACATTGTCCATTTCCTAATGTCATGCAGTTGCTTGACCTCCTGGCTCACTCCACGCTCTGTGTCATCCAGCAGTATCCATTTTTTTCCATTCTCCCTTATCGGTGCACGAGCGGTGCTGTTAAAGTGGGAAGATTAGGAGCATTTTACCTCCGTCCGTGTGTATGCTTAGAAGTACATCAGGGGAAAAGCATGACAGGGAATAACGTACTTTATCAAGTGCACCACTTTTGTGCATCAAAACTACTGCATTCCTATATATTCTTGGCATTCCGAGTTAGCATTGTTAGCATTGTTACCTTCACACACTCAGCGCAGGATTACACATCCATTTTCCAGATCCTACTCAGGTACCCATAAGGCATATGTAGTACTCATTTAAAGAGGTCTGGCAGCAGCAGTCTGAGATCCTTCTTGGCTTGATCCGCGTTCTCAAAGGAGTGTCACTGCTCATTGTGCATAACTTGCAAGGTCGCCGGGTATTTTACCTGGAATGGCTTTCCCGCTGCTATTAATTTCACCACTATAGGGTGTAATTCCTGCCTCTTGATCCGAACTGAATGCGGGAGATCTTGGGTGATTCTAAGCATTTTCCCTTCCCACTTAATTTCCTTAAGCTCTTTTATTTTCTGCAGGATATGTTGTTTGTCCAGAAAATTAAGAAGCTTAAAAATGAGGGGTCGGGGAGGCAAGCCGGCTGTTGGTGGGGGACGTAGGGCATGATGCGCTCATTCCACAATGTATATGAGGCCATTGGGAGAGGGCCCCACTATTTTTTCACACAACTTCTGAACAAATTGAACTGGCGTGTTACCTTCTTCCTCCTCTGGGATACCAATAATAACCAGGTTATTCCTCCGACTGCGCCCTTCTAAATCCTCTAGTTTCTCCTCAATATGCCTCATTCTCTTGGATTTTGTCATTATATCCTGTTCCATCTTTGTCTGCCTACTTTCTAAGGATGTCACACGGACCTCAGAATCCCCCACTCGAATGGTTAAGGCCGCAACCGAAGATTTGATTTGATGCAGATCCTCCGACATTGCTTCAATCCCCTCCTGTATTGGCTTCATTATCTCTAAAAATCTATCTTCGGATAATGCTGATTGCCCCATTGAGGACTTGTGTGGAGCCGCTGGCTGTTGTTTTGCTCGCTTTGTGGCCTTGTCTTTTTCCGGACTCGGTGGAGGGGAATGCCGCGGTGGAGCACGTTTCATATAAACCTCCATTTCTGCCTATTTGGGGCTCTCTGCAGGTAAAACACGATTCAAACCAACACTACCAACCACAGTTAGTAGTCGATGTTGAAGTTCTTGGGTTTTAGATTAATTGGATCGGGTGGAGGCCGAGCCGATCGCGGCGCGCCTTACTCCAAGGCCGTCATCACGTGACCTGCTCCTTCAGTAGCAATCTTTACTATCCCCCCCTTTTGCCTTCCTGTGTTCCCTAATGTATCTAAAAAATTATTTGTCTCCTCACTTTGCCCCGTCTGCTATCTTTTCCTCTGTTTGTGCTTCAACCTTTCTGATTTTGTTTGTTAGACTCTCCCATTTTTTCCTTGTATGACTCCCAGTCTTTCTCAGTTTTGGTTTCCCAGTATATGCTGTATGCCTTCTTTTTTTCTTTGACTGTGGTAGCCATTTCCTTGGAAAACCATAGAGGATTTCTTTTTTCCTTTTGCTTTACTGACCCAGCTGGAACATTGATCTCTGAAGTGTTTATTGGTCTCTTGAGTTCCCCCCCACATGATCTCCTCCTTTTTTGCCTCTAAATTTTCGGCACTCTGACTTTGAGATAACAGTGATCATCTTTAAGTTTTCGCCATTACCACATAGAACCCAGTCGAAAATGGCATCTTCCCTTGTTGGGGTTTTAATAAGTTGGCACAGTCCCACACCTTGTAGTGACAATAAGAATTCCCTACTTCTTGTTGCTGCTGTTAGTGTGCTCCAGTTAATATCTGATAGGTTGAAGTCTCCCACCAATATCACTTTGCCTTTATCAGAAATTTTGTGGATTTACTGTATTAGGTCTTTTTCTCCTTTATCTCCTTTATTTGAGGGTATGTACACAATGCCAATTCTTAAGGGTTTTCCCTTGCATATGTCTACTATTAGCCACAGTTACTCTAACTCCACAGGTTGCCCTTTTACTTCTGTAGCTTCTCCTCCAGAATGTAAATGGCTATGGCACCCCCCTCTTGTTTTGCCCTGCCTATCTTTCCTGAACAGATTGTAGCCATGAATGGCCGCATTCCATCCATGGTTTTCTATGAACCACATTTCTGTTACAGCCACCCAGTACAACCTTTCTGTTTCCAAGATGACTGTGAGTTTGGGAAGTTTTTTGGTTAGGCCCCTAGTTTTAGCAACCTTTGCCTTCCAGGAAAGTACATCCTCTTTGGTGCGAGGTTGTACCCCCTTACTGGACTGCTCCAGTTTGCTCTTTCTAGCCAAGAGACAATGAAGGTTGCTGGTTTGGGCAGAGGTGATTCTGACTTGTTTTCTTGGGATGTATGCACTCATTTAATGTTTTGGAGAGTGACAACTAGCCCACCAATGGCAGGGGTGTGGGCTGCATCATACTCCTCTTTATTTAGCTTAAACTACCTGTATAGACATTGAGTTTTTGTCCTAGTGCTTGCACACCTTCTCTGTTTAGTAGGTGCAATCCATTGTATTTTAAAAAAGCTCTTTCTCAAGAATTGTGCCAGTTCTCTGTGTAATGGTATCCCTTGTCTTGGCACCAATCACTCAGCCATGAATTGAATTCAGAACTGCAGAAGCAGGTGGGGGGTTGGCAGAGGTTGTGTGAACCTTCTTTTGCAGTTTGGGGAAAGGATTTAGTTGCTGGATAAGTTTTACATTCTGTTTCAGTCTGTGGACTTTAGGGCAGCAGTGCTGACTTGTGTAATAGTGTTGTGTGGTGTGGGGGATCCATAGTGGAAGCTGGATATTCATTTATCTTTTCTACAGGCATTGTGAGCAACTTTCTGGAAGTTTCTTTCCTTCTCAGCCAGTGTCAATTTACAGCTCATTGGGGCTTAAATACCAGGCTTCTCACATAGCATTACTGCAGAAGCAGTTGGGGTCTGGCAGAGGTTGTCTGAACCTTCTTTTGCAGTTGGGGAAAGGATTTAGTTGCTGGATAAGCTTTAAATTCTGTTTCAGTCTGTGGACTTTAGGGCAGTAGTGCTGAGATGTGTAATAGTGTTGTGTTGTGTGGTGTGGTGGATCCATAGTGGAAGCTGGATATTTATTTATCTTTTCTACAGGCATTGTGAGCAGCTTTCTGGAAGCTTCTGTCCTTCTCAGACAGGTTCAATTTACAGCTCATTGGTGCTTAAATACCAGGGCTTCTCACATAGCTGTAGCTGTACTGCAGAAACAGTTGGGGTCTGGCAGAGGTTGTCTGAATCTTCTTTTGCATTTGGGGAAAGGATTCAGTTGCTGGATACGATTTAAATTCTGTAGTAGTGCTGACTTCTTTAATACTGTGTGTGTGTGTGTGTGTGTGTGTGTGTGTGTGCGTGTATGCAACCTTCCTCCAGAGGAGGTTGCATTGCTGGGAGGTGTAGTGAGGGGCAGACACAGGGCTGATACACTCTCATGAGAGTCAGATGTGGGCCCTAATCCCACCATCCCCCACCCCTCACTCCCCAGAGCACAGTTCATTTATAGGGGAACACCTACACTGCAATTGGAGGAAGGGGCTTCAGGTGCAGCTCATGTAATTTTATCCAATAATGCAGCCATGGGGCAGGGAAAAAGCATAGATAGGTCTCAAATAGGAGTACAGCATCCACAATGAATTGTTGATTAGTGTGATAGGTGGATATTGTGGAAAGCCTTCAACTGGAATATATCTGGTAAAATTTATGTTAGAGGCTGAGCTAGGATTAATTAATTTTACTTGCTGTAGGGATAGTTAGGGTAGAGAGGTTTTATAAGTAGTGTGGACCATGCATAGGATTGTTGGGTGCAGTGGATGTAGGGCAGCAAAGAGGATGAATATACTGTGGAGGCTGGGAGGGTGCCCAATATGCCACAGGCTAAGGAGGCTCAAGGAAGAGGTTCAGTGGCTTGGCAGGGAGCTGAAGAGGGTGAGGGATGAGGGGAGGATTGCATCGGTAGGAGGGCTGACATCTGAGAGTATTGTGGGGGCATCACAGAGAAGGAACAGTGGGTCAAGGGAGGGGGAAGGGGCAAACTAGACCGGAAGTCAGCAGATGAAGGGTGGACTCTAGTAGGACCTAGAAAAAGAGGAGCAGCAGTAGGCAGGAGGGAGGATAAAGCACATAGTAAGGCAAAGGGAATAGGGAACATGTTTACTTTACTAGCAACACATGGGAAAGAGGATACAGGAGGTGATTGCACAAGGGATAAAACTCACAAAGAAGAGGGTGTGAGGGGCATTACTAGTGGAGAGATTAAGCATGGGGTGGCAGGGGGAGGGATAATACTCAGAGAGGGGAGGAGAGAGAGGGAGGTTGGCAGTCAAGCAGAAAGAGGGGGAAGGGTCTTAATTGAGAGGGACGGGGGAAGACACTGGGTCACATGGTAAAAACACAGTCTTGATTGGCTTCATAAATGAGAACCTGGGTAGGGGGGTGGAGAAGGGCACATGGAAAGAGGAGGGGGTGTACTGGTGTTGGGAGACTCCATACTCAAGGAGATCAGATGGGGCAGCAAAGTGGAGAGACATAGTCAGATATGGGAGGAGGCCATACCAGGATTAAAGCCAGACATGGCGGGACAAGCAATCCTAAGGTGCATAAAGAGGGGTAGGAGCAAACCACACATTGTGGTACATGTGGGGACAAATGACCTAGTGGAAGAAACAGTGGAGTTAACAAGGGAGAGGACTGAAGAAGCGGGAAGATTGTGCAAGGAGACTGGGGAGTCTCTGGTCTTTTCCAAAGTGCTCCCAGTAACCTGCACAAGCACAGTGAGAAAGGAGAGGATTAGAGAGTTGAACACATGGTTGGTAAAATGGTGTTGAACTAAAGGGTATGGGGTTGTGGGTGGCTGGAGCAGTACCTGGGATAATAACAATCTGTTTGCAAGGGATGGGCTGCACCTGAGTGGGCAGGGGAAGGAGGTATTTAAGTAAAGACTGAGGAGGTATATTGTAACAAGGGTGGATTTAAACTAGATGGGGGGTGGTAAGTGGACAGCAGGTAAGTAGTGATCCAATAGAGTGGAGTCACAGCCTGTCCCCCAGGCTAGCAGGGAAAGACTCGGGACAGCCAAAAAAGGAGGGAATTGAAGGGAGGAGATGGAGGCTAGTGAAGGGAAGGGGGCATTATGGAGGGTGGTCTCATAGAATGCAAGAAGCCTAGGAAACAAATCTGTTGAGCTACAGGCACTCTTAGCAGTGTGGAGGGTATATATTGCAGCTGTCACAGAAATGTGGGCAACTGTGCACCAGGACTGGGATCTGACAATCCCAGGATACCAATTATACAGGAAGGACCATAAGGAGGGGGTTGCAGGGTGGCAGTCTATGTGAGGGACGGGATGAAATGCACAAGGGATGAGGGAGAAGAAAGGAGAACAGAGGCAATCTGGCTGCAGCTCCTAGAATCAAGCGGTAGGAAATCAAGGTTTGGGGTGGTATACAGGCTGCCGTCCTAGTCTGAGGAGCTTGACAGGGATTAGCGGAAAAATTCAAAAGCTATGTAGAAAAGGGAAGGTGGTCATCGTTGGGGATTTCAACTTGCAGGGGGTTGACTGGAGTATTCCGGTCACCTCCAGTTCTAAGGAGCAAGTGCTCCTGGACAGAATCCAAGAAGGTCTCCTGACATAATTGGTTACAGTACCTACTAGTCTAAAGAACACTTTAGAGGGTATTGTTGAATGGGGAGGCAGTGAGGGAAATAAAGGTAGAGGATCCACTAGCCGACAGTGATCACCAAACGGTGTGGTTTACTATCATGATGAGTGGGGAGCCAGATAAATCAGTCACTCAGGTGGTAAACTTCAGGGGGGCATACTTCGGGAGGATGCGAGAAGTACTGAATGGAAAACAGGAGGGTATTAGGCAGGAGATGAACATGGAGCAGAAATGGGATATTATTAAACAGGGGTTTTCAGAGGACAGAAGCCTGCACCAAGGTACAGAGTAAGAGGAGCAGAGCAAGAAAACCATGCTGGTTGAACAGAGAGGTTGTGGAGGTGGTGAGGGTAAAACAAGTGGTGCACCAGAGGTTCAGGAGGATGGGGAAGGAAGTGGACAGGAGGAATATACAAGACGGTCCAGGGAGGTGACCGGAAAAGTGAGAGAAACCAAGGCCCAGAGGGAGCTGAGATTAGCACAGTGAATTAATGGGGGGGGGGAGACTTTTTCAGATACATCAGGGAGAAAAGGAGGTGCAAAGAGAAAACAGTGAGGATAAAAAGGGGTACGGAGTGGACAGAAAAGGGGGAGGAGCAGGCAGAAGCACTGAATGAATACATTCGCTCAGTGTTCATGGAAGAAAAGGGGGACCTCTACCAGCATGGACTGGGAGGGTTGGCACAGGGGGAGAGGAGGCAACAGATGGAAAAATTGAGGCAAATAGAGTCCTAGAGAGACTGAGGGCACTGAAGGTAGACAAAGCATCAGGGCCCGCTGGTATCCACCCCAGGGTGCTGAGGAAAATGGCAGAGGTGTTGGTGGAGCCACTGGCAGATCTGTACAGCACATCACTGGAGTCGGGATGTGTGCCACTGGGCTGGAGGATGGCACATGTAGTACCATTACACAAGAGCGGGCCAAAGGATGAACTGGATAATTATCATCTGGTAAGTCTCACGTCCATAGTGTGCAAAATCATGGAAATGATACTAAATGAAAGACTGGTGTCGTACCTGGAGGACAATGGCCTCCAGGATATGAGACAGCATGGGTTTGTTTCAGTGAAGTCTTGTCAAACCAGCCTCATACAATATTATGACTGGGTGACAGGTGAGCTGGATAAGGGTCATGCAGTGGATCTTCTTTCCTTAGACTTCAGCAAGGCTTTTGATTCAGTGCCTCATTAGTGGCTTGAGGGAAGCTAACTGGTGTATTGGTAGGGGCAAAAAATGATAAACTGGATTACAAGCTGGCTGAGTGGCAGGCTGCAATGGGTGGTGGTGAGAGAGGAGCTCTCAACTCCAAGGCCGGTGATGAGTGGAGTGCCACACGGCTCTGTGTTGGAGCCAGTATTGTTGGGTCCCTTCATATCAAACATTGCACATGGGGTGGTGAGAAAGGTAAGTCTGTTCTCTGACGACATCAAAATCAGAGCAGTGGTGGATCGAGAGGAGTGATGGAAGCAGCTACAGGGGGCCTACACAAGCTAGAAGAGTGGTCAGAGAGGTGGCAGCTGGCGGTTCAGTGCAAAGGAGTGTAAGGTTATGCACGTTGGGGTGAAGAATCCAAGGAGATAATATTGACTGGGGGAAGGGTTTAAGCTGGGTATCACTGAGGAGGAGAAGGACCTAGGGGAATTGATAACAGGGACCATGAACTACACTACCCAGTGCAGGAGAGTAGCTGCAAAAGTGAACAAAATGCCGGAGTGCATAGCGAGGGTTTTTTTAACCAGGTCTGTTTCTGCTGGCACATTCATATGCTCGTATGTTCGTAATTCATGTACTTCGATCTCTCTGACTCACTTGGTGATTTTTCCTTTATCCCACACTGGCAGCACTTCTGAGAAAGCTAATCTGAATGGGAGGGAAGAACATTTGTTGGCCAGGTCCTCAAACTGTTTCTTGGCCTCCTGAACTGACTGGCTTGCCAAGTCATTGGTACCAAAGTGTATTGTTATATGTGTAACATCCACTGATTCCTGCACAGTTGACTTTATGTGGTTAGTGTCCCTACTTAACAGATGCTCCTTGCTGACTCAGGTCTTGTAACCCATGCTGCCTCAGGTCTTGTAACTCACTGGATTCAAGATACTCCATAATGCTTTCCTTCAGCACTGTCCCCATTAACTTCCCCACCACTGATGTTAGGCTGCCTAACTTACAGTTGCCAGCCTCCTCCATGCTACCACTTTTGTGAAGTGGGACAATATCTGCCCTCCGCCAGCCTTCCAGAACCACTGCTGTTTACAGTGAGCTGTTAAATATGACTGTCAGAGATACTGTACAGTTTGTACCTCCCTGAGCTCCCTCAATACCCTTGGGTGCACCCCATCTGGCTCCATAGCTTTGTTCCCCCTTTAGATTCATGAGTCCTTTCAGGACTCTCACCTCTGAAAAAAGGTTATTGTCTATCTCCCTCCACCCAATGCTCCTGTTGCTTTTGTGTGACCCCCTCCCACTCTCTTTCTTCTGTGAACAGTAAACAGCAGTATTTTTTTAAGGACATCTACCTTTTCCTGGCACTTCTCTGCATAGTCTCCCTTCCCTTCCTAACAATACGATCTCTTCCCTGGTCTTCTTCTTTTCACTTACATGTGTAAAAATGTCTTTTCCACTTTCATTAACTCTGGGCTATTCTCTCCTCAGTTTGTGCCTTTGTGCTCCTTATTGCTTTTCCTACCCGCCTCTGTTTCTCCTGATAATCCTCCCTTTACTCCTTCCTCAATGTCTCCTTGCACCTTCTGAATGTTACACTTTTAGCCTTACCTTTTCAGCCACATGTTTTCAAGAACCATAGCAGTATCTTTTTACAGCTGCAATGGGCGGAGCCTGCAGCCATTTTGCAGTAGCTCTAAAAATGAGCCAGCAGATTGACACCCGACAACACTTCCATTTAGATTCTTATTGGAGCCACGTGATGCAGACTACTGGGTAGCAGCTTCTCCCATGGGTTCCTGCATTCTCACCGATAAACTCTTCTTTTATGGTACATCACTGATAAATTTATTATCCATCTACCTTCAGTTGAAGCCTGATAGTCTGCTGAGGTGACTATTGAAGTGGTATTAGGGAATAATGGATGCCGAGATGAAATCCGCTCTTCCGTGGCAGACCTTGCCACCCATGCCTGATAAGATGTCTAAACACACCAATGCCCAGCCTGCAGGATCAGGTCACTCAACTACTGTGACTTCAAGGTAAACACCCTTAACCGAGGAGTGTTTTTTATTGGAATTTCTCCCTTTTCGTGAGGAACTGCAATCCCTTACGAAGGAACTAAAGGCTATTACTATTTCATTGCAAGACTTGTACAAGCGTATGCATGAAAATGAAGCTCAGATTGTATCACTCGAGAAATGGACTGGACGCACATAGCCTGAAACCGTGGCCCTAAGACAAAAAACGGCTCTCTTAGAAGCCAAGATTGAAGACTTAGAATGTTGGAGCCAGTGAAATAATGCTGTGATTATTGGTCTGCCTGAAACAAATGAAGGCTCTGACCTTCTGAAATTTGCTCAAAAACTGGTGCAAAGGTTAGCTGGCCCCTCACTCTATGGGAACAGTTACTCCATTGAGAGGATGAACTGTGCTCTGTGCCCCATACTGCCAGCGTGGTCCCCACCATGTCCATTCATGTTTAGAATTATCAACTTTCTGGAGCAGCAGCATTTTTTAGTTAAAACTAAGGAACTGCAGGAAGTCACCTGGGAAGGGAGGCATCTGAGATAGTCCAAGATCTCCCAAGCTCTGTGCAGCATTCAATACCATTATAACAAAACTGATAGCAGCAGGCATTAAGTTTCGGATGGGGTATCCGGCTTACTTTCAAGAGTTGTTAAAAGACTCTTGGTAAACATTTCGACACCCCAGAAAAGGCATTTGCCAACTTAACAGTTGCCTTGCCAGACCTGTTCAAGGACCCTTGAATGACCAGCAAGTATAACAGTTCCAGTCTCAGCAGATGGATGCCTATTTACTGGATCTTCATTTGAGCTTTGGAGCTCTGAGAAAGCTATGAGTATTTTTACTTTTCTCTGTTTGCCACTTGTTAAGGGGTGGGATGGTCTGGAAAGTTATTTCCCTTCCCTATCTACAGTTTCTTCAACTATGAGACCAGGTCTGGGATATAAAATGAGGGGACAGATACCCATAGTAACCCCTGAATTGTTTATTTGGTTAACAGATTCCCAGGCTCTTTTTCTGACTGGGCATTGACTGACATGATCTTAGTTATCTTGAGTTAATGGTGATTGCTCCTTGAAATGTTTGCATTCGGTGTTATCAGGAGCCAGTACCTTGGACTGAAGTGTCTTGGAACAATTCTGGATTATGTGACCTGATGGGTAGTTCTGGATGGAATAGACTGGTCTTTTCTTTAGACTTCCAATCTGTCTTTTGTGGATCGAGTATCTGGTGCTCCCCAACTGTATGTGGATTGATTCTATCCTAAGGGCATTTTGGCACTGGCTCTTTTCCTATGCAATGGAGTACATTGCTGGATCTGGGGCCTACTACACATTTTTCGCCAGTGCTTCCCTTCAGTGCAGAATCTTGAACATGTTCAAGATTTGGTCTTGGAAAGGACTGTTGTGCTCTGTGTTTGGGGTAAGTCTATACCGGACTTGCCTTAGCATAAGGGGTGACCAAATTAATGGGGTTTCTGTTCATATATTCATATTTTGCTGAAACTTTATCACTGTCATCCCAGACCTGATTATGCTTATTTTAATAGAAGCCTGCTATTTTAGGCATTTAGGTAATCTGGCAAGACTGCTTCTGGCACCTGTTTTGAAGGACTTGGTGCTTGGGCTCCTACAGTACTTTTATTGACATTACTGTCAACTTTGCTTTGGCATTATAAATTATACTCTATTATCAGGGGTTTTTTTTCTTTCTGACATTTATTGGGATTTTATCTGGGCCAGTAAGCCAATAGGAAGGGACCTTCTCTAGTGGGCTTTAGATAGTGGTTTTGAGGGGAGGATGCATGTTGAAGTTTGTTCCTCTTTTGCTGTTCTGTCGTATTTCAGGTCAGATTTTATTTTGTTTTAATTGGCATCCTTCTTATAATACTCAGAGTTTTTTGTTGGGGGGGGAGGGAGCAGGGAGTTTTGCGGGCAGTGGTGGCTAGTCATAGGCCTTGACTATTATTGTTCGGAGGAAGGGGTGATCTGGGGGTTTGTGATATTGCTCTGGTTCACATATTTACATGTTGTGTAGGTTTATTTAGAGGGGGATGATGGATATAGCCTCTCATGTTGCTTTACTATGTCAATTTTGTTACTTTGAAGCAAAGTTGTTGTTATGGCGTGTAGTGGAGTTTATTGGTGGGGATATTTTCGGGGTGGTGTTGGGTGGGAGGAGGGTGGGAGGGTGACAGCAGAGTGGCATTCCTTGTTTCTCTGAAAGCTTAGGCTATGGTTGGCACTGTACTTGTTTTTTTCTGGTTTTTATTTGCACTGGATGGCTAATTCTTACACTTTTATTACTTGGAATGTTAGGGGAGCTCCAGAGCTCATACTAAGAATAAAAGGTACCAAATTTTAAAACACATTCAACATCTTAAAGGGGACATCTCGGTTTTACAGGAGACTCACCTTCTTGAAAGTGAGGCTCATTTATTCCGCAGGCAGAATATAGGTCAGGCTTTTGCAGCTGGGAACTGTACTCAGAGTAGAGGAGTGGCTGTACTTTTTTCCCATAGACTTCTTTCTGTGTGCCTGTAGTGTCTGAGTGACCTGAAGGGCCGATACCTCTTTCTTAGAGGGATTCTGGATTGGGTAGAGGTCTTGCTTTGCTGTATAGATGGCCCTAATATAGATACACCATCCTTCTTCACTGGTTTAATGTCCTGGCTATCTCTCTTCCTCTCTCTCCCTATTTTTATGGGTTGGGGGGTGACTGAAATCTTCCATTTGCACCAGACATGGATTGATCCAACAAATACCGGGTGGGTTTGTCCCCAGCACAGCATTTTCTAAGGGAACTGGTTGATTTCTTGGGATTATGTGATCCCTGGAGAGTCTCACATCTCGATTCCAAAGAATTCACTTTTTATTCTCCACTTCATGGTTCCTCATCCTGGCTTGATTACTTTCTTATTACCCATTCTTTATTAAAAGGTCTTATGGGATGTGAGATAACACATGGTGTTGTGCCAGATCATTCTCTAGTCTGGTGTAAATTGGCGCTAACAGCAATTTCTGAAAAGGAAACCATTTGGAAGCTCAACAACTAATTATTGAAAGGCATGCGGGTGGTGGATCACATTAAAGAGCATATAGATCTGTTCACCTCCTCTAATAGAGATTCGGTGGATAAGGTGGACTGGGAGTGGGGGGCTTTGAAATGTTATATTTGTGGTGAGTTTGTGCATTTAGCTTCGATCAGGAAGCGTATAAGGAGTATAAGGAAGAAAGTGGAACTAGATCTGCTTACCTGGATTAGAGGCTCTTGAGAAGAATTTATCTCCTGGTACTTCAGATTCTGCTTGGCAAGAACTTCTATCATTAAGGGACCAATATGCTGAGTTACTGAAAGGGAAGGCTGAGTTTGCCATTCTCAAAACCCGTGCAAAATATGTTGACCAGGGAAAAAAGGCTGGGCAGAAGTTGGCACTGCTGGTTCAAAAGCAGGAATCCTCCAATTTGATTAATGTTATTAGGTCCTCAATGGATGGCTCCCTCAAAATGACACCAAAGGATATTGTAGCTGAATTTGAACAATTTTATCGTACTTTACTGCATATATTCCAATGGCACCTCTTCCATCACTACAACAGGTTAAGGACTATCTTGCTGCTACCCCTCTTCCGGTCCTGACTGATGCCTAGCAAGACTTTCTGACAGCTCCAATAGTGTATGATTAATGCCCTTCCATCTGACAAAGCACCAGGACCCGATGGTGACTCCTCTAACTTTTATAAGACATTTGCAGATAGTTAGTTCCTAGGTTGCATAAGTTATAGCAATGCCTTCTTGCCTCAGAGCTGTTGGACAGGTCTCTCCTGAAGGCCTTGATAGTAGTACTTCATAAACCTGACATACCCCCAGAGAGTTTCCCTAGATATAGGTTAATTTCATTCCTGAATTACGACATTAAGATTTTTGCTAAAATCCTGGAAGACAGACTCCGTAGGGTTTTGCCGATGCTCACAGGACCTGAGCAAGTGGGCTTCATGGCAACTCACTCATCATTGGAGCATCTTTGAAAGCCGGCTCACATCTTTTCCACATCCAGAGATTCAGTCCACCCTGGTGCCCTTGTTTCTCTGGACACAGAGAAGGCCTTTGACTGGATGAATTGGCAATTTCTCTTTGGATTTTTACAACTATTTGGGTTTCTGTCCCAATTTATTAAATGGATTAAGATCCTTTACTGCTTTCCTAGTGCCCGTATATATTGAAATGTTTTTTTTTCTTCCTGGTTCCCCTGTATTCAGGCACTAGTGAGAGATGCCCCCAGTCTCCATTATTGTTTAACCTCTACCTTGAACCCCTGCTCCTTATGATTAGGGGCAACCCTTCCATTAGTGGAGTCATGGTCGGTACCCGCGACCCGAAGTTATCAGCGTATGCTGATGACATTCTCCTTCATCTCTCACATCCTTGTTCTTCAATTCATACTGTGCTTGATACAATCCGAGAACACAGTTCTTTTTCAAATTATAAAATTAATCTGGGGAATACTGTAGTTATGCCTCTGAATTTTCTGCTGTTTAAAGCAGAGATAACTTAATTGGGCTTAACTTGGTCCCCTAATAATCAACTTAAATACCTTGGTTTATTAATCAGCTGGAGTGAAGCTCTAATGAGGCAACTTAACTTGACGGACTTGGTCTGGGTCATACAGCAAGATTTCTCCCATTGGAAGGTACTGCCCCAGTCCCTCTGGGATCATATTAATCTCATTAAAATGAATGTCTTTTCTTGGCTGTTTTACCCAATTAATATGTTACATTTTTGGTTACCTCTCTCATTGTTTAAGAAGTTGCATTCTATTGTCTCTGACTTTATTTGGTTAGGAAAGCCCCTGAGAAGAGCGTATTGCATGATGGTGGTGCATAAAAAGCAGGGGGACTTCATTAGCCCCATTTTGGATTGCATTATTGGGCCAGACATACAGGCAAATACAGGAGGTGGTTTACTCCTCCATCGGGGAGGACACACGCTTGTATGTCCCTGTCTGGTTGACTTTAGAGCAGGAACTGATAATTTCCTCGGGAGTGTCCCCATGGTCCCTTTGGAATATTGGTCTCAGGAAACTGCTAGTGACCTTGTGCAATTCTGTGATTGTAGTGTTGTTTAAGCTGCATGCTCAATTTTGTGCTTTCCTGAAGTACAAGTACAAATTGGAAATAATAATAATAATAATAATAATAATAATAATAATAATAATCTTTATTTCTATAGCGCAATTAACAAAATAAATCACTGTACAAATTTATCAATAAAAAGCACATTAAAACCAACAGAATAATAAAAACAATAAAATTCCAGACTTCATGCCAATATACTTTGAAACAGATTATTATATAGAATCCCCAAAAGCAAGATGGAACAGATGGGTCTTTAAGGCAATCTTAAAGGTCTCCATGGCCTGGCACTCTCAAATCTGATAAGGTAGAGAGTTCCACAGGGTGGGTCCATGTACATAGAAGCTCGTGACCCAGACGTTTTTGACCATACCCTGGCAACCTCTAGCAACCCCTCATGAGCTGATTGAAGTGGTCAGCCAGGACAGTAAGGATTCATGAGCTCTTACAGGTAGCCCAGACCCTGTCTGTGTAGGGCCTTGCAGGTCAGAAAACTGACCTTGAAGGTGATCTACCAATGTACAGGTAGCCAGTGTAGTTCGCAAGCAAAGGAGAGATGTGGCTTAAATGGGGAATCCCCGACAACAACCATGCTGCTGAATTCTGCACTAGCTGCAAGTGGTGGATATCAACCCCTGGAAGCCCTAGGTAAAGAGAGTTACAGTACTTCAGGTGTGAGGTCACAAAGGCATTGATCAGCGTTGGAAGGTCACTAGATGGAATGAGATGCTTAACCTAGGCAATGTTCCTCAGATGATAAAAAGAGGACTTGACTACTGCCGACACCTGTAAACGCAATGTCAGCCCATTATCAAGGATCACCCCCAAGTTTTGCACCCATTCAGAGGAAGGCAACTAGTTACCCCTGAGCCAGAGCCCTAAGGGAGACCCTGCCACTGATCCCTCTATCCAGTGACCTGGATCCACCACCAACACCTTAGTCTTATTTGAATTCAACTTCAGCCAGCTGGTCCTCATCCAGTCCTGGATTTCTGTGAGGCAGCAATTAAAGACTGAGACAGCACTATCCTAGTCTGGCACAAAAGATAGGGAGGGCTGAGTATCACCTGCATAACAGTGAAACCTCAGTCCATATCATCTCACAATGACATCCAATGGTATCATATATACCGCAAACAACATTGAGGACAGCACGGAGCCCTAAGGGATCCCACATGGCAGAGAGAATGAGTCCTAGGAATACATCCCAGACACCACCTTCTGGAATCTGCCAGTGAGAAATGATTGAAACCATCTGAAGACCATCCCTGATAGGCCACAGATAACCCTCAGTCACTCCAGCAATTCCCCATGGTCCAGGGTGTGAAAAGCTGAAGAGAGATCAAGAAGCACAAAGATGGAATGGTGCTTCTGATCTCTCACCATTAGGACATCATTAAGCACCTAAACCAGAGCAGTCTCAGTACTATGCCTCTTCCAAAAACCTTACTGGAGAGGATCATAGATATCATGGATGGTAAGATAGTTCTCCAGCAGTAGCGCAACTACTTTCTCAATCACCTTCCCTACAAAGGGAAGATTAGAGATTGGCCTGTAGTTAGCAGGATAGTTTGGATCAAGAGAACCTTTCTTAAGGAGCGGTGTCACCACTGCCTCCTTCAGGGAGTTTGGAAACTCACCTACTCTAAAGAGCACCAAACAATCTCTGCCAGGACAGGGCCAATGGTATCCATACACCCTATTATGAGGTGTGTTGGGCCTGGGTCCAAATTACAGCAAGTCGGCTGCATACTCTGGACAATCCGCATGATATCCACGATCTCCAGATTGTTGAGAGATGCTCAAGAAAACTGAGGAGTAGTAACCAAGCACCGACCACCAACAACCTCGATAGAGTAAGCAGATCGGATCTCGGACATGATGTTGGCCACCTTATCAGCAAAGAATTGAACAAACTCCTCACACTTAAATCACAACTGATTTTTCAAAATCCCTACTTTAAAATTGGGGGACAAGCACATCTCATCTTCATTGTTACCACAAATAGTAGAAGTACAGTAATAGCTACAGACATGGCCAGATATTTCTAGATATTTCTGGAAACTTCTAAAGAGTTTCTCTCTGCTGCCCCTACTGTGGAAATGCAGAAAGCAGGAGATTTCTCTAGAAATATCACAGAAATATCAGACAATCTCTGCCCATGTCTTTGGCTGTGACTGTAAGGATCTGTGATGTGATTAGGGATGGGGTTTGTCTCTCGGTGGTAGACATAATGAAGACGTACAAGTTAGGCATCCCATTTATTTTCAAAGTGTATGAGCTCTGCCATGTGGTGGTTCAGAGTTTAGTAGCCAGGGTTACTGGTACCAACGCAGAGGAGTTTCTTCATTCTCTCATTGATCTGGCTACAAGTCCCCACTCAGCATCCAAACATTATACTAGTTTATATGCAAAAGCCTGCTCACAAGTGGATGGGGTATCCAGGTTTTGGAACTCACAATTTCTGCAGGTTATCTTTAACTACTTGAGGATTTGGAGAGACAGTTATGCCTATGTCATGCAGGACCGACTCCAACTTATGCAATTTCAAATGCTCAACAATTTATCTTACATGCCAGTTAAATTGGTCAAAATGGGTAGAGCCCAATCATCTATATGCATGAGATGTGCACAGAGAGAAGGTACAACATTGCATATTTTTTGGGACTGCCCAAAAGTAACCCCACTATGGTCGCTTATTGAGCAATGGGCTGACCTCTTATTGGGAATTAAGGACTCCAGAAATCTGTGTTGTAGGAGACTACTCCACAGTGTCGGTGTGGGAGCACCAATATTTCCTACCCTTAATAGCTATGTCTGTTAAAAAGCTGGTTCTGCATCACTGGTGAGACTCATCAAGAATATCCTATACAGAGTGGTTGCAGGAGCTACTTGCTAACCTTAAGACTGAACAACTGATTGACAGCCTACATAACCGATTTCCACAGTCTGATAAATCATGGGGTAAACTGCACACTCTTTACATGTTACAAGTTAGTTCTAGTCTCCCCTAGCACTAATGCCTCTTGTTGAAGTTTGTCTGATGCTTTCATCAATTTGTTCGATTTGATATCAGTACAGTGCTTCAGGTCTCAATGCTGTCTTCGGGGGGTTGTTAATTGTGTTTATAATGTGTTACTGTCTTCTGGATGTTGCTTTGTGAAACTCAATAAAGTTTACTTAATTAAAAAAAAAACAGCCCAATCCATCTACCAGAATGCAACTCTGGGAAGGACCCACAGTTGCATTATTTCCTCCAGCAGAATACAGCACAGTCTGTCTTGTCCAAGATGGCTACTGGAGCCCTGTGTGAATGCGCAAGTCATCACGCATGCTCAACTTCACCACATGCATGTGCAACGACTCGAACATGTGCTCTGAACTCTGGTGGCCATCTTGGATATGGCAGACAGTACTGTGTTCCACCATGACATCAGTGAGCTAGGCTATGTTCCCAAGTTTGAGAAGATGTCAATGACTCCTCTACCACATTGATTACAACATGCAATAAATGGAAAACAGCAGTGACTGACATGTCCATGTCAGATACAGACTCAGTATCATCTTCCTCACGTAATGACTGAGCAGCAGTACTGGCCTGTGTGCTGCTTTTGCTCACTTGCTTTGCACAGAGGTTTGTTGACTTGACTATGCCCTTTTTTAAGCTTTGCCCACTGTTCCTCCACACCATCCAGGTCATCCCCCCTCTGCTGGGTTATCCCTGAGGCATTCACACATCTTTTTAAAATCTGTCCTTGTAAAATCAAGGACTCTGGCCCTTGTGTGGCTCAGTTCTGCTGCCATCCTTATGTTGATCCACACTATACAGGGATCATTGGTTTTCAGGTGGCATAACACATTTATTTCTGCAACACTGTCCCTGTTAGTAAACACCAGGTCCAGTATTGCCCCCTCTCAGTGGGCTGCATGAATAGATGCCTGACCTAGATAGCCAATATGGGTTTTGTATTGATATAAATATTATTAGTTATTCTCATTGCCATGATTAACTTTTTCTTTATGTGCTGCAAACATGTGATTTGTGATGGAGGGAGGATGATAAGTAAGGGGGAGTGTTGTTTTCTGAAGCCATATTTGAGAAGAGATGTTTCTAGAACTGTCAGCATTTGATGAAGCAGGAAGAAACCAATATGTTTTTGGATTGCACAGACTGCTGTCATCACCAATTGTACCTGACAAAGTGGGAAGGCTACTTGCAGTTTGATACTCATGAGTGGAGCTTGTTGACTTCTGTGTTTGCTTCTTTCCCTTTCACTTTATGTTATTTTATTTGAATGTGTTATTTGCTTCCTGAAAGAGTCATTAAAAGCCAGTGCCTTCCACAATAAAGAATTATGGAAGATCAAGAGCCACCATTTTGTCAAGAAGCTACATCATTAATCATGTTAAACACAGGTTAGTATGGCAGCCTGGCATTTTAGGGACAATTTGTAATAAATCAGGCAGTGTAGTTTTTTTTTTTTCAATAAATTCAGCAGAAGTATTGAGGTGCTTATGCTGTGCCTGGTTTTGCTTGGTGGTTGTCGGACTTTTTTAAAAGCAATTTCAGTACCAAGGGATACATCAGATGACTCAGGCCACAGCCATGCTCACTGGATTACTTCTATAAACTGTCTTACTCGAACATTTCCCATACTGCCCTTCTGCTGTTGTCCCATCTGACCTGAGAGGAGATAAGGAGTGAATGTGGCTGTTAGGAGGATGCCATGCTCAATTTTTAAATGATGGACAGAACAGTGGTTCCCAAGTTTGAGAAGACGTCATTTACTCCTCTGCCACATTGATTGCAACATGCTTTAAATGGATAACAGCAGTGACTGACATGTCCATGTCAGATCCAGACTCAGCATCATCTTCCGCACATAATGACTGAGCAGCAGCACCAGCCTGTGTGCTGCTGATGCATGATTCGTTGCTGTGCAGCATCATATGATGGCTCAATGTGGACTGCAGTTGTCAACAAACATGCACAGATGCCTGTGGCAGCTGTTGTCATGTTGTCTCTATGAGATGGACTGGGGGATGGTGTTCCTGTACAGTTATGGAGGGATCATTTCTATCTTGGATAGTAAAACTGGAACTGTAAGCATTTGAAGGAGGAAGAGAGGAAATCACTATGCTTCTGGGTCATTCAGAGTGGTTTCATTACCAGAGACATTTGACAATCAGCTGGGAAGGCTAGTTGGAGAAGGAGTGTAATCACTGGCCTACTTTGGAGTAATGAACCATGGCTTCTTTGTCTGTACTATGATGCACCTAACCTTCCTAGTCCACTTCACAGCCACATGACTATGACTCTCAGTCCCTGTCCCACTATGACCAGCTCCTTCTCAACCACCACTGCTTGCAGAACTTGTACTTGGTGGAACTAGCATGGATGAAACACTGTCTACTCCTTTCCACCATCCTGCATTCACTTCTCCTGTTCCTTTCCTCATATATTCTATACACAACAATTGTACATACAGTACACTACAAATGATGGCACATCACATTTCTACTAGACACTGACTGAGATGATTTACAAAAGCTGCCTCTGATTGTTAGATGATACATGATACACATGGACATGCACACACTGAAGTGCCAAAAGTTAGACAAGGTAACAGGGAATTATAGAAGATAAGCTAGGGGGGACGTTTTGAAGCCACAATCTGACCCAACTGAAAGATCTCCACAACACCCACTGAGATACTGAGAGACCTGGGGGGGGGGGTGTATTTTCAAAGAGTTGCATCCATTTTTCAGATTCATCTGCAGAAATTTATCCCAGGAGTTACACCTCAAACAGTTGGTCTGTCTCCCAGGACAGAATTCTACAAGTGTGTCTGAAAAAATGGATGTGATTCCCCACAATTCTGGCAATAATTGTAAACTGTGAGAATCATCACTAATGTATTCAAATTTCTGTGAATAAGGCCCTGATATTTGACCTCATCTGCATGGATGCAGTATGCATCCAGCATATGTACATAAGGGTTGCATCTGCCCTTTGCATTTCACAGAGCAGCCTACTTAATTTCTTACTTACTGACTAGTCAGCAGGTCACACACATAGGTAAAAAATAAAATGATTGGGCCAGTATGCCAGTGCAGTGGTAGTGCTGCCACTTGGTAGCTGATGACCTGGGTTCAGAAGCAAACTTGGAGTGTCAGAGAGTTAGCCTGGGAGAGGAGGATCCAGAATCTGTGGGACTACTCTTCTCCGGGGTTGTGGGGGGGGGACATGAAAACCTGCATATACCTGACACCAATGAATTCTGAGGGATGGCAGACAGGGGCTGCCAGATGTGTATGTGTATGCAACAATTGCTTATTAGAGATGGGCGAAGTGGCCCCAATTCGCTCAGTGAAGTGATTCACGGAGTGAAGGCAAATTCGTGGAGTGCTCCGCAATGCAAAGCAGAGTACTTCGTGTTATAATGTGTAACACGAAGTTCATTGAAAACAATGAATTTGCATTACTCCACCTTCTCAAACCACTACTTCACCAATTCTTAAGGTGAAGTACATTGAAAACAATGTACTTTGCCTCACTTTGCCTTGTTTTTAAGCTCCAAAGGCGAATTTTGCAGTGATTCATGGGATTTCAGGTCACATGGGCTCTAGATTATTCTGCACAGCCTCATTTTGGGGTAGTTTGTTTAGGAAACTGTAGGAGACAATCTACTTTGAGAGCTCTCTGCGATTCAAACCTTCTAAAAGCTGTTAAAAAGCATTTTTGAGTAATTTGCTTTGCTGAAACTTTAGTTCATTGATTACCCTCCTGTGCTCATATCATCGAGCGTTTATTGTTTGTGTGAGGATTTTGAATGTTAATGTACAACATTCAGTCTGTGTACTGAGAGACAGTGGAAGTTTTCTTTGGGGAGGGGCATATCTGTGGTGTAGGTAGATTTTGTTTTGGTGATATTTTTCTTGTATAACTGTTAATGTACACACAGTAATATTTTCAATAATTCTTGACATTTTTTTTGCTGATTGTTGTGGTGCAGCAGTGCATAACTTTAGTTTGTTTAAAATATGTGGTTATATTACCAAAGTTTTCAATTTGCTACACATTACTTAGTGTGTGTGTGAGTATGTGTGTGACGCATGTCATCAAATCTGACACCTTTTATTGTGCCACATAATCATTTCAGCAATGTGAACCTGCTATCCACTACAGCTGTATGATTTTTGTACTTCTTTGTGGTATCTTTACTGGTACTGTTATTAGTGACTGTTACTGCAGCAGTGCAGTATGCTGCTCCCCGCGGCCCGCCTCAACCGGCAAAGGTTTTCTTGTCTAGATTTGAATTTCTGATGGTGAGCACTGGTTAGGTGTTGTGCCTTTGCATCTGCATCTCTTCAGTGTGCAGCGCAATCTCAATCTGCCTGTGCATTTGCATCTCTTTAGGGCCCAATCTCCATCTGTAACTTAAGTCACAGTTGTTTCTTTGGCTTCCCTTCAGAGTACAGGACAGGTGTGTTGCATTATTTTGCATGAACATTGTACTCACTAATATGCATTTTTAAGTCAGGACTATCATCACGAGTCACTCGTGATATAAATCATGTTCTTCATTATCACAGTCACAAATGCAGTCACAAATCACGATTCATGATCATGTCATGAATCACAGCATTAGTTTTTTGACTACTTACATGGATGTACTGTAAGAAGGTTGGTAGTATCTCTCTTCATGCTTCACCACTCCACCATTGTACTCATTAATGAGCGTTTTTAAGTCAGGGAGTTTGTGCTACAGCTCATCGGGGAAGTACAGCCATAGGCAATCGTGTTCCCAGTACAGTTCCATATTGGTTATCTTACACCTTCGACACTGAATCACGTTCTTCATCATCACGGTCACAAATGCAGTCACAAATCATGATTCACAATCATGTCATGAATCTCAACACTAATTTTTGACTAGTTACTTTGATACAGCCATAGGCATTCATGTTCCTTCCCGTGCAGTATGTGAGTTACAGTACTGTAAGCAGTGGTTGGCGAAGTAACCCCTATTTGCTCCTTGAAGTAATTCATTGAGTAATGTGGAATCCACTGAGAACCCCACAATGTGAAGTGGAGTACTTCACTTCATAATGAGGAATGCAAAGTCCATTGAAACCAATGACTTTGCGTTATTCTGCCTTTCCCAAACCACTTCTCCACCAATTTTAAGATGAAGTAGATTGAAATCAATGTAATTCACTTCACTTTGCCCTGTAATTGAGCTCCAATGAAATTCTGCAGTTATTCATGGGATTGCAGGTCACATGGGCTCTAGATTGTTCGGCACAGCCTCAGTTCTGGCCTGGGTAGTGTGCGTGCAGTGGTGCCTGGAGACAGTTTACTCTCAGAGCTCTGTGATTCAAAACCTCTAAAAGCTGTTTAAAATAAATTTTTGAGTAATATTTCTTGCTCAAAATTTTGTACATCAATTGTAGGAAACACTTCTGTGCTCACATCATCGAGTGTTTATTGTTGTGTGTGGATTTTGAATGTTAATTTAGAACAGTTAGTCTGTGTACTGTGAAGTGTGCTTTGGGGGACAGGCGTGTTTGTGGTGTAGGTAGATTAACTGGAAGAAAAAGGCAATCTTTTTATTTTGGTTATATTTTTCTTGTATAACTGTGTTAATTTACACACAGTAATATTTTCAGTAATTGTTGACATATTTTTGCTAATTGTTGTGGTGCAGCAGTGTACAATTTGTCTGTTTAAAATATTTGGTTATATTACTAAAGGTTTTCAATTTGTTGCGCATTACTTGAGTGTGCGTGTGCATGTGTGTGTGTGTGATGTGTGCCATTAAATCAGACACCTTTTATTGTGTTACAGAGTAATTGCAGCAGTGTGAACCTGCTATCCACTGCACCTGCATGAATTTTTTATACTGCTTTGTGGTATCTTTACTGGTTGTGAATTGTTACTGCTGTGCACTAATCCCCCAACTGGCAAAATGTATTCCTTTCCAGATTTGAATTTGTGACTTGTGAGCACTGGTTAGGTGTTGTTGTGCCTTTTCGTACGCATCCCTTGAGTGTGCAGCGCAATCTTAATCTGTCTGTGCATTTGCAGTGCACCATTAATTCTGGGAGACTGCATTTCTTGTTATGCTCTCATTTCACTTCATCAGCACTGGGGAATTTTCTGGACACAAGACAGTTGCATTTTGGGGATGCACATTAATTCTGGTGACTCTGTGTGTGGCCTGACCACTGCACGCATGACTGAGTGCTCCAATAATTCAGGGAGACTTTTCATTTCTTGTTACACTCTCACTTCACTTCATTAGCACCGAGGAGTTTTCTGGACACAAGGCAGCAGCACTTTGGGGATGCACATTCATTCTGGTGACTGTGTGGGTGGGATGATGCCAAAATTGTTGTCACTCTGCCTTACTTTGCGTTTAAGGTGGAATGACAATGCAAGTAATAATAACAAGGTGAAGTGAGCCTTTCCTGTGGGGCACTCTGCATAGAGCAGTGCCAACTTGAACTGGCCACTTTATGTTCTCTTCACCGGCAGATTTTAAATTTGTTGCATCTCTATTGTCGATGCACATGATGCAGAAATGTGCAATGTGAATCAAGATGGCATTGCACATCCTCACCTTCTCCTGGGAGAACACGAGAAATGTCTGACCAGCTGAATGCCACTAGTCCCCTGCTGGCCCTGCACCTGCCTGTCCAAACCCTGTCTGGCAAAACCATATCCAGATCAATGATGAGGGTTAGGGTAGGGGAATTCTGTTGACCCCAATGGGGGAAGGGGGTAAGACCTGGTGACAGATGCAGGGCAAGATGAGCCCTGGATGACACTGGGGTGATGTGGCAGGAGGATCAGTAGAAGGGGGCCTGTAGGAGAGGGGAGAGAAAGAATAAAAAAAAAAAAAAGAAAAAGAAAGATTTCTGTGCCCTTCATCACCAACAATCAGTAACAAATTGTCAAATCTTTAAAAAATTCCCCTTGCATCTTTTCCAGTCTGCTAAATTCACTTACAGTCCTCCAGCAGGGACTGTGGCAAGCACACTGCACTCTCCTCAGCAGCAGCAAACAATTTTATTGGCCTGCTTGTGTGAGAATACAGTGAAATTTTGTGAACTAATTAACTGCTCTGATAATGCATGATATCAAGGATCATTTATAATTTTTTTTCTCCACAGATTAGTATTTCTGCAAAGAAATGCACAGCGCTCAGTTGCAAGTCCTTCTCCTCTGAAAGAAAATGGAAATGGTACTGTGATGTGCGCAGTGCAAACAGTTCTTGATCTCCAGCATCCCTGATTAGCTACTGCAAGTCATATGCTTGCCAACAGTTTGCACATGCTCAGAATGTGCTCCCTGTAAAAAATGCTGTTATGATGTTAAAGTGAAGGAGAGGACCTTCAGATCAGCTTTGTCAGTGTCAGTCATTTCAAATGTTGATGCATCTTCTGAATGCCAATTCAGTATCAGCTTAACCTTGTACCCAAGACCCTTTCTGAAGAGTCAGCAGAACCTCTGAGCATGAACTCATCTGTTATAAAAGTAATTAAACTGTATTCGAAGTACTTACTGTAAGTGCATAAAAGTCGGAAAATGGTGGTTCAAACTTATAGCTAGAACAGTGCTGGGAAATGGGTTATGCAGAATATCAATTTTCAAATCCCACCAGAGTAATGTGCTCACTGTGTTGCACTGAGCAACCATTAAAGGAGGCAGTATAGTGCAGTGGTCTAAGGCTCTGAGCTGTAAAACTAGTGATATCCAGCAGACCAAACCTGGGTTTGAATCCCACAGCTTCCACTTGCATACTGTGTGACCCTAAGCAAGTCACTTAACTTCCTTGTGCTCCCAGTTCGCACCTGGAAACAAGCTTCGGCTTAGTGTGTCTTTCCTGGTTAAACAATTTCCCCTTTCCTTTAATCTCATAGTTTTAATCCATCAGCAGGAAAACATTATCACAGGTCCTCACCAAAAATAAAATACTTCATCTCAGCTGAGCTATCTAAGGGCAATGAAATGTACAAAAAACTGTGACCATGAATCAAAATAACATGGCTACCAACACTTAGTACATCTGGATATTCAGTCCATAACAGGCATCTAATTAATATAAAGGGAAACTAGCAGACAGCATTCATAGCCCTAATCTCTGTGGAACAGCCCCTTTGCTGATCCAGCCCAAGATTAGCTACACACTACCATTTGACTTCTTCTATCTATAACCTTTGAGAGGTGCAGCAAACTTCTATTGTGAGAGAGACAGAGAAAAAAGCTCTGAAGGTTGAATCCTGCCTGAATACATGGTATGAATTGGGAATACAGAGAGAGCTAAAGGGTTAGCTTGAATGCGTGCTGAAAATAGAACAGAAAAGACAGCAATGTTCCTAACTTTTTTCTTTGTGCACTCTACAGTAACCCTTACAGTTATGACCCACATGCTAACACATTTTGCTCTTAAATTGGGAATGTCAGCATTGTAATCATTGTTGAATGGGTTTTATGGCATGACTGTATATGTGCTTAGAGACAATATTTACTGTTCTTTATATTCTGTAAATAGAATGATTTTAGTAAAGTTCACACTGCCTGCAATTGATTCTTGTGCTCTGTAAGAAAAGTACACAGACACATTGTTTGGGCTTTTTGGCCCTTTATAAAACAGCAGTATTTGTTACCAAATAGTTTTTCTTACCAGTAAAGTTTTTCTGGCAATAGTATCAAGTTACCTATTTTTCTTTTCATTTTCTTTCATTCCATAACCATGATATCCACTAGCATGCCATGCCCTCCATGAAACATATTAAATATATTGGTACAGTGCTGTGCTGTTTACCATCAGGAACATGTGCTAAGTCCACTATCCTAATATATCAACATTATGGAGTCTAGCATGTACATAAAACAGGTGATCTCAACAGAAGAGATTTTTAAAAATTGCAAGTGGCAGAGAATAATAACCAATCAATAAATACAACATTAGCTTTAAAAGCCATAAAAAAATACCCTAGGAAACTGAAAATACACATCTAAGAATGTCAAAAATATATTATGGTTAAACAACTTGCAAGGTAACAGTATGGTCTAAAACCTGAATCTTTGTAATATATGCTTATACCATTCAAAGATTCAAAGGAAAATATATTAATAAAGAACATTTTATTTCTTAATTATGCAATCTATTTTCATGTTTCTCAACTAAATCTAGTGTCAAGGATGCTGCTAAAATAAGAAAGGATAATGTATAGCCATAGGGCAAAGGGCAGGAGAACTATTGGTGTGTGGCCAGAGGGGGGAAACACACAGAACTAAACCATTATCTCTGGGACGAAGGTAAGTAGCTACCAGGCACTCTTGTCTTCTATAGATAATAATGACAACTTTTTTAAAAACATGTGATAATTTGTATAGAAGCAAGTGCAACAATGTTGGTTATGATACTTAGAAATCCTTATAGTGGCGCCTAGAATCAGGTTCCCATGTGTCAAACAATATCTAGTGAGGACCATCACTTTGCACTTGCCTGACTTTAATTCATCAGATGACTACAATCCACATGCTAAAGGGCTTGAGGAGGCATGTTCAGGCACAGCACTTTTTAAATGGTACCACCTGCTGACTCATTAACAACTCTGCAGACAAATAGGTATTTTGCATTTTTAGCATTTAAAAACAATGAGACCAAAGAAACATCAAGCATTCACTAGCTGTGGCTGAGGACATTGGGCCCAATGCACAAATGGATGTGAAATGCATGGAAACCACACATCTGTGCAGTGCAGAGGGCAGAGGAATACACGGCATGCACAAAGCAATACACGCTACGCACAGATGCAGGAAGCAGAGCCATGAACGGCATGGAGCAGAATGTACAGAAGAAAGAGGACAGCCCCAGCCACATGGCCCCAACCCTTTATCCCACCATATCAGGGCAAAAGTGCTACCTACTGCACAGACACAGAAGTGAATGTGGGATGCTGTAGAGAGACACGTAGGATGGTGGAAAGCAATGCATCCATGGACAGTGGCATGCACAGCCATGAATCGTGTGAGACACAGCATGAGGTGGCAGGACCAGCAGCAGTTGGAGGATGTGGTAGAACTGGATGTTCCAGGTCCTCAGACTTCACAGGGCCACAGGTGGCTGCAATGGTCAGTGAGATAAGTGCCACCAATTCAAGGCTGTTTGGTGCCCTGGCACTGTCCACCCCCGTGGATGTGAAGGCGTGGATCTGGCTAAAGGCGCAGGCCACCGTGAACACTGCAGGACCGGATGCTCGAACCCTGTCAGAGATCAAACATAAATGGCGTGACCTATGCACCATCATGAAATGGAAGGTTGCAGCCAGAACACAGGTATGGCGGGACACAGGTGGAGGGTAGCCCATCCCCAACACCCAGCTGATGCCTGTAGAGAGTATGGTGGCTGACACCCTCACCATCATGAGTATCAACAGGGAGCTGGAGGGAGTGGACACATTGGATGGTAAGTAATGCACACAGAATCAGCATGACCAGCAGCAAACAGGCTGCATGCACAATGGCTCACGGTGTTGCATTGTGCCAACAGAGCATACCAGGGGTGGTAGACATGGTGCAGGCCCACTGCAGATCTGTCCACCCCAGAGAGCTGCAGGTGCCCATCGAGGACAGATAACAGAGGATGGCCACAGGTGAGAACTCTCCATGACATGATGATGACAGTGGCATGGCAGAAGGTGTTGGTCAGTAATCATCCACTCTTGGCCATCACCCACAGGTCCTGGACAGGCAGTGGATAACCAGCAAGACCCATCCGAGGACAGCACCCTTGATGTGGAGAGTGACAGCATGGACACTGCAAGGGAGCTGGTCAAAGATGGTGCATCAGAGGACACCTGCAGTGGCAGGCACAGTGGGCAGGCAGCCATGTCCTTGCAACAGCCTCCAAAATGCACCATCATGGTGGCCAGTGGCAGTAGTGCACTGCATCCTGCAGTGGGCATACTGCCGGTCATGTGAGGTGGGCCTGATATCACGGATGAGATCCAGTCAAGCAGAACAATGAGATGTGCAGGGCCTCGACGGGGTGTTACATACCATAACCACATTATGGGGAGCTGTGGCAGTGAGAGCTGGACCACCTTGAGGTGCAGCGCTGCAATACTGAGGCCATAACAGAGCAGACATGGATCATCCATGATATGGGCTGAGACGTCACTTAAATGGCAAGGGTGCTGGAACACACGATCAACATCCTAAGTGGCTGGGGCAGACTGCCATGGCAGGTGGGTGGTGCGGTGACCATAGGGCAGGGGACAGTGGCTGTTGGTAGGGCCACCACAGGAACACAGTGCCAATGGGGCACCATGGCAGACTGCAACTTGTGGCCACCTGAGGTGCAGGAGTATGACAGCTTGCTCGATGTGGGACACAGCAGGGAGGCAGCAACACGCAGCAAAGGTAATGTCATGGCCTCCATGGAGAGCCAGTCTGGGGACACAAGCACCGCTGACACGGAACCCAAGTGTGGCACTGATAGTGTGGCATCAGAGCTGTTGGACACACAGCAGGCACCACCTCGCAGGGGTAGGGGTGGCAGGGCACTCAGACTGACCCACCCCAGGAGACAAGGTCAGTGGCATGTGACCAGGTGGCACTGTACATGCTGCAACAGCTAAGAAGCACAGCTGCTAGTCCAGACTGGCATGGACACTGCGGTGTCGCCATGCAGCAGGTGTGACACACAGGCATTGCCATACCTGAACACACACACACACACTCACACACACACATATGCATGTTCACACACACACACGCACGTTCACACACACACACATGCACACACACAAACACACACACATATGCACAGACGTGGTGGTGGGAATTGACATGCACTGAGTGTGGTGCTGTGGTGGCTGCAGTGTCCACAAGGGATGCTTGTGGATGATGAATTAGTAGTGGGGTGGGAGGACCCTTGTGGAGCTGGCTACCATGCCATGGTACAGGGGCTTACAACAGTGGCATATGTGCCTGTCACCAAACACCAGCATTGGCCATCCCCAACTGCCCCCAACAACACAGCCACACTGGAGGTGACATAGCCCTCAAGTGATGTCATCATTGGGTGCATGATGCCAGACATGATGCTGTCCTGTGAAGAATGCCAAGGAAGATGCATAGGCTCTGTCGGATGATGTAGATGTTGATAAGGGTGTTAGTAACTTGTCAACTACTGCCAGAAGGTCCAGTTCACCACCGCTGTTCTTGCTGCATGGTTGGCTGCTGTTTTCTGTCCTCGCACCTGGTCATCATGCTGTTGGCCATGCGGCATGTCCAGTGGTTGATAGACAGGCATTGGCAGCTTGCAGTGTATGGCCATGTTGTGTAATATAATGCAGATGGTGAATGCATGGCAAGCATGTTGTGGCACCAGCATGATGGCCCCTCCTTGTGGTCAAGGCAGCGGAACCACATCTTCAGCATACCAATGCTCCACTCCATGATGGACATTTTATGATGGTGTGCATTGTTGTACACCTCCTCAGTCACAGTCACAGGTACCATGATGGGTGTCATCAGGTATGGCTGCTGTGGATATCTGCAGTCACCTGTGGGATGATAGACATGTCAGGATGACATTGTAGGGCAACAAGCACACGGTTGAAGACACACAGACATGTGCACAGCACATCTACCCAACAGCCAGCCATCCACACAACCTGTCTGGAGCACTGCTCCAACCCCAGAGGCATCAAATATGTAAGCGTCGTGGTACAACCCGGGGAACCTGGCAAACACGTCTGTGACTAGTCTATCCGTGGCACAGACCACCTGACAGTTCATGCTGTGGAAGCCCTTCCGGTTGCGGTATGCTTCTTCGGACATGGATGGTGTCAGGATGGCAATGTGTGTGCCAACAACAGCACCAATGACATTGGGCATCCCATGCATGCCATAGAATGCCTGCTTAGTAGCATGGACCTCTGCACCTGACATTGGAAGGTGTATATGGTCATGCATGTGCACCAGCAGTGTGTCGGTAACATTTGCAAGGGCCCTGGACACTGACAACTGGCTGATGCCGATGCCGTCACCTGCCACATGTTAGCCGGACCTGGTGGCATAATACGATTGGGCACACATTACCTTCATGTCCACAGACATGGCCCTGGATCAGCTTCTCTGTGGAGCAACACAGTCGAGTATGAGGTTGCACAGTTGCAGCACCATAGGCCATGGCAGTTGGAAGCATTCGAGGCAGTGTATGTCAGGGGGCAGACTACCATCCATGCGTGGCCCGAACACGCGCTCCTGTGGCCATGGCTATCTCCCCCTCACATGCCATACATGCTGCAGATAGACATTCATTAGTTGTCCCAGACACATTCTGTCATCATGCATTCAACGGTGTGTGCATGGTACTGTGCCTGTTTATGGCATCACCACTTAAAAATGATGCACCTTGTACCTGGTGTGCACCTGGGAATGGCCTCCCTCTGGTTGGCATATGCAGCATATGTGGCAAATGGCAGTGAGACACCATGGCTACAGCACACAGACCTGTCAATCATGCTTTTCATGTGCATGCCACACAGCCCTTCTGAGCTGTGTAGCAGTGTACAGGGCATGGACATGCATGCAGGCATGGCCACCATCTGCTGCTATACTAGTGACCTGTGTGAACCTACATATACATTCTCCAATGACATGCGGCAGTGTCCAAAGCACGTAAGTCACAGTCACACTGTCACCACACATGCATCCATGGACATCGCAGCACACAGGGTTGCAGTGCTGTATTCCTAGTGTCTCCCTGGCTGGGGGTGCGTAGGTGCAGTCGGATTATGACTGCCGGTGTGACTGTCCATCATAGTGGCATACCCGGCACCCGCTATATGACTGCATGCTGCGTGTCTGCCAGACCATCCCCTGCCTGGTGCACACACACACACACACACACACACACACACACACACACACACACACACACACACACACACACAGTGGGAGCAGTGCTGCACACAGCCAGCCCTGGCAGCGAGGCCAGGAGGCATGTGTGTTGTCCATCATGCTGGCATGACAGGTGACATGTCCCACTGGTCCACTGCCACTGGGTGGGTGGAGCATGCAGTAAGTGTCATGACATGCCACGGTGGGTGGCAAGTGTGTGCATGAGTGCCACGTGTGCCGTGTACATGGAAAGGTATAAATTTGTGCAGCCAGTGCCTTGGATGACAAGGGGCAGGATGGAATGCTTCCAGTGAATATTTAGGCAGGTCACCAAAGGAGAATTCTGTGACAGCAATGGGTACAGCACACAACAGATAGACCCAGTGAGTATCACGGCCATGCCACACCATGAAGTACATGGTTGTTCTACTGCCATTACCATGTCTGCCTGTATGGTAATCACTGCATTCAACTTGTGTCTCCAAACCCTACCTCATACAGGATGACTCGGGCATTCTGAGATGCCTGGAACTACACCAAATACCATAGCCAGATGGGGCTGAGGTCATGGTGTCACACACACACATGGCCTGTATTGATGCCACTTGCAGTGCATGATGCCGAGGTACCGCTGACATGCCTCCAGTGATGGCCATCCTTATTATGAAGGGCAGCATGGGGATGCAGAGCCTGGTCCCTGTGGTTGGTCACCGTCTCATCAAGGGTTATTATTGCATGCCTGCACAGCTCTGCTGACCACTGTCCCTGTGTGTGTGTGGGGTGACCAGTGCCCATGTACTTATCATGCCCTTCTCTTCACAGTGCTACAGTGGACTTGTGCAGCAGATAATTCTGCAGAGGGAGGGAGGAGGGGCTACGGGAAGCAGACGAGGAGCTGAGCACTAACGAACAGCCATGGCCTTGTCAGAAGTGTCATCGAATGGAGGGGCCTGCGACGGCAGAGGGGATGGCTGCAGAACAGCCAGGGCCATTAATCACTGGAGCTGCTACTTGTCAGGACTGTGGCATAGGGGTAACCTGCATGATGTTGTTGGGTGTGGGTGTGGAGGTGGGCATGTGTTCTGCACTGGGGACTGTTGCTTGTACTGTTTGTAATGTTTGGGCTGTGGCAGGGGGGTTGTGTGTTGGTGGGGATGGGCCTTTGTTCTGCATTGGGGACTGTTGTTTGTAATGTTTGGGCTGTGGTGGTGGGGCTGTGTGTGAGTGTGGGTGGGCCTGTGTTTTGCATTGGGGACTGTTGTTTGCAGTGTTTGGGCTGTGGTGGGGGGTTGTGTGGGCGGGGGTGGGCCTGTGTTCTGCATTGGGGACTATTGTTTGTAATCTTTGGGTTGTGGTTGAGGGTTATGTGCAGGTAGGGGTGTGGGCCTGCAGTGGAGGTCCTGTGTCATCCTAAGTACAATGGTAGTCATTGAAATGTTTCCTAGTACTGAGGTATACCTGGGTATACTGAGGCAGAATGAGGCAGGATAACATTACAGTCAAAGCAAACTGCCTCAGTGGTTCCTGAGTGGAACCTCAAGGTACCTTAAGGTAGGAAACCTTTAGATAACTACCACTGTATCTTTCCTTGATTGTACATGTCGCATATGTCAGCAGTAAACACTTCTCTGTACAGTCTGGCATGTTAATTATTCCACTTGAGTGTGTGTGTGTGTGGGGGGGGGGCCTGTGTTGGCCAGGTGTGCTATACGGAGAAACAGTGGGGGGGAAGCACCCCGATCAATGTCTGCATTCAACATGTGGCATGGGAAGGCCCATGGGGGGCATCTGTGGTTCATCCCTGCATGCCACTTGTGGACTGGGATGGGGGATGGCATGGCAATGCCAGCTGTATGCCTGCATGGGTTTGGGGGAGGGACAGTCATTGTCAGTGTGCCCATTGTGGCATGGGATGATCATGCCATGGCTAGCCATTCACAAAGGCTGGGGAGTCCATGGTCAGGCACAGCCCGCAGGGCTGCAGGGTTGATGGGTGGGGCCACTATGAATGGTGTGGCCTATGCAGTCACCAGCATGTTTTGTGGTGGCTGTGTGCACCATTCCTGGCTGTCATGTCATGGGTCCATGGCACAGATCCACCACTGGAACACACTGCTAGCATGCTGTGGGTCACACAATGGATGTCTGCAGCCCTCGCATACTGGGGCCATGTGGCTTTGCCTGCCTATCCGAAGGGTTTGTTGTATGCTTGGCGGCAGGCAGGGACTGAGTGGGTTGGCATGCCGGTGCTATGCCCTGGCCTGCAGCTGGGGTCCTGTGTCCCTGCTGCTGTTGCAGGTGTACATGCTGGTTTATGGCTGCCCTGTGGCATGCATATCTATACGTGCTGTGCTCCACGCATATGTGCATCCCCACACGCATTCTTTCATGTGTTCAGCATTCTGCTATGCACTGTTTATGCAGTCATGTCCCAACATATTTGGCATGCTGGTGGGCTGCGTGCCTGCATGATCATGCCATACATGGTCCCTTGCACACATGTCGTGCATGCGGCATTGCACGCAGCACGTGTATATTCCCCTGCTGCTTATGCACGCGCCATATGCATGTCACGCTGGCTTTGTGCATAGAGTCCATTGTGACAACAGTATCCAAATATCTTCTGCCTTATGTAACCTGACACTGAGCACCACTGCAAACTCCATTAACCTATTCCATTTATCTAGGACATAATTGTACATTTAGACAGACCAATTACTGAAACAGGATTCCTCATGCAAATAAATAAAGTTTTAATCCCATACCCAGAGTCCTGTTCACTTCTGGTAAAATTGTATAGTCACCCAGATCCAAATATGGTTACACTTTTTGCCTTCCAGTGAGCAAAAATGATAGTTTTTCACATGAAAGAGAAGGAATTCCTTGACTATGCATGTCATTAATTTACAGTGGCAGTTACAGTAAACAAAGATGACCATGATAACACGGCAACCATGACACCGCAGTACTGTGGCAACTAAGGAAAAAAAAACACAGTTTACTGCATACCAGCAGAAAAAAATGCTGATTCTTCAATGCATTTTTACAGCAGTAGTGGCAAATCCTCAGTATTTTTTTCCGTGGCTACGGCAAATGCCTTGTTACCAGTCAACTTTTATATAACTACCACTGTACTTTTCTTTCAAATCATAATAAATGCAATTCTGGCCAATGGTTTGATGACTAGGCTACAATCAATAATACATATTGTGATTGATAAGGCATAGGTGAGCATTATGGGAAGCTGTTAAAGAGCAAACGGTTTAAGAAGGTTGTTTTCTGTGAACTGGTATGCCTGTGAGTTGAGAAACCCAACAATTGCTGAGTCTCTAGACTTGCAAAACACATTAGATTGCCTTAAATAGGACTGTCTTTGACTGGTTCTGATATATTTCAGATAGCAGTCGATGTTTTGCAGATGGATCTCTTTATATACGGTAACAAACATACATTATCAGTTTTGACCAATGGCTGAATCTCATCTCTAAACCATTCATATAGAAACACTAGGAAAGATTGATTACTCTCCCCTTCACATTACCATTAGAACCCCATATTCAGAAGATTTAAACATATTCCAAAATATACTGTATACCATTTAAGGTCATTAAATGCTAAATGCTTGTGTGTGCTGACGATTAGAGCTGAGTGGAATTTTCCAATCCCATTTTTGGTGGAATTCCGTGGAATTTGATAAATTCTCCTAACTCTGTGAAATTACATCAGGTGCAGAATTCAGGAGTTGCAAAATAGGTTTGCATCTTTGTATTTAGACTCTGAATTCCAGTTCAAATTACATTGCATTGTCTCAAGAAAGAGTTGGTTTTGCTTTGCTTTTTTTTAAGTTAGCAATTTATTGGCAACTCACATTGTGTTATTTTCAAGACTTAACCAGATCAAGAGCTACTGTTATAGAATGCTGTTGCAACTCAACAGTAATGCATCTGTGTTGTAGTTTTATCACAGTGCAATGCAATACAAAACTGAACTGCTGTTCAAAGGGCAACAGTTTTTACAAGGCTCTGTGCTGGATCCAGCAACATGTATGTAACTCACTGAGAAATGTTAAAGCAACTTATTTGTGTGACTGTTTAATGTAAATTGCACTGAAGTGATTCATGGTTTGCATGAACCATGGATTAGTGTATTGCATGCCACATAAACCACAGATTAGTTCAATGAAAACTGCAGAAAATCAAACCGAGATTAAAATAAATCACGGGAAACTAATTTGTGATTTAAACAAACATTTTCAGAAGTACAAGGAACATACTAAAAAACTCCAAAAAAGTATTTCAGAAGTGAGATTGGAATTCCATTTAATTCTGTCAGCAGAATGTGGCATTCCACACAACTCCACTGATTATCTCCTGCTGACCAACTCTAATCCTAAAGTTACTTTTAATTTCCTTTACTGCATCCAACTGATGTTTCCTGAAATTTCAGTCACTGGTTCTGTTATCTCACTTCTTAATTTCTTTTAACACCCTTGGTGTACAGCTTGTCAGGTTTGATTGTCTTTGTGTGATTTAGTTCATGGCCAGAAAGATCACCCTTGCACAAAAAACTCTTCCCACACTCAATACATTTAGAAGACTCCTCTTAGGTATATTGTCTCCAAACCAAATGATTTTGCTAATGCCATGACATATGCCATATCAGGGCATGTACATTATCAAGACAAATGGCTTCACCCCATTTCAATCAGGTTTCCACACAAACCATAACACCATCAAATCCCTTCCTAAAGTCACCAATTGTATGGTCTCAAGGCTGGGCATTTTGCAAAAAAGTGGTAAAAACAGACCAAAGAAATGCTATCCAGTTACTGTATTAGGCATGTGTTTAAAAATATTTAATATATGGATGTCGAAATTAATAGTATTGCAAAGCATACAAAAAATTCATGGTAATACTATCGGACCCACAGCTATAATACTACACTTCACCACTGATAATAATATCATTCAGATGTGGTAATACTACTGTTCAGTACCTGAATGATACTATTATCAAGAAGCTTCAACAGCGCAATGGTAAGTCTGTCCTCGACGTCTTCCTAAGCATGCCTTGTGATTGGCCACTTTTCCTGTGTGACCGGGCAGAAACACTCACAAAATGTGGGGGCTTACTCTCTCGCTTAGCGAGAGAAATCTCCGGTGCTAGCAGTGCTGTTTTTTAAAAAAAATTACACCCTCACCATACAATGTTTGATGACCGGCCTTTTTCTCCTTTCTACAAATCTACTTGTAATGAGTACATCCACGAGGTGCCTGGGTCACATACTGAGCTGGCCCATTTACCAAAAATCACCATGAACTTGAGGAACTGCAGAGCCGGTCCCGCAGCTGCATTCTCTTATCTCTTCACTCAGGACCCCACGCCACATACATCAAGGTCAGTGTAACTAATTCAATGCACACCTTAGATCCATATATTAAAAAAAAATAATGGACAACTTAGTGTCCATTACCGGGAGTCCTACCATCTTGAGGTTCTGGACACATTAGAACCTCTTGATGGTATTACTCCTCAGTAATGGACACTAACCTATCCATTATTCTCTTTTTACTAAGTTAATATTGACAAGATTACAACAATGGTTAGAAGGCAATATTCTGTCTATATATCAAGCTGGTTTTAGACAAAAACAAGTTTACATTAGACCTGATTTTTACATAAAAACACATAACTGAAAAATATGTTACAATAAAAAAAAAAGATGATTTATCCTGCCTTCCTTGACATAAAAGTAGCATTTAAAAGCATAGATTATTTGCAAAGAAACTGCATTAATGCAACAGTTAGGGCTCAGATTAAACCAAAAAAATTAGGGAAATGTGATGTTAGGGTTTCAAACCCTAACATCCCTGCCCCACCCCTGAAGCAAATGAGGGGTGACATCTTCCTTGGGGTTGTCTACCCTAATGATCACCCCATTGCAGTAGCAAAACAGCTAAGTTGTGATGATGACAGGTGTGTATGTTTCATGAGTGTATAGAACAGAGTGAGCGTAAGGGCTGACAACCCCAAGGAAGACTCCACACCTCATTTGATTCAGGGGTGGGGCAAGGGTGTTAAGGTTTGAAACCCTAACATCACATTTCTCTACCTTTGTCAGTTTAATCTGAACCCTAACTGTTCCATCAATGCATTTTATTTGCAAAGAAGTTCCTTACCTTTTTAGATAGAATAGTATCTTCAGTCACAGGTGCCTTTGGCACCTGCAGGAACACATCCATGTGGGTGCATAAGTGTAGGGTCTTTGCTTCCATAGCTCCATAGGTGCATCTTATGGGAATTAAGGCTACAATGTTATCCTATGAGAATTGTAATTTTTTTAGGTTTTTATATGAGTCATCAATATTTTGGGCTGTATTTTATGTCAGTATTGCAGTACGCATATTACAGTAGATCTTTAATGTGAGATATAGAGTGTGAATTAACTACACACATTTAGGGACTCATGGCTTATTAAAGTTCAAATATGGAAAAAAAAACTTAATCCAAATTATTTTTCTCTATGATGGAATCCTTTTTTATGGCAATGAAAAAAAACTTCATGAAAAAGGAGCAGTTCAAACGAAAAAAGAAATCTAAGCCCAAATTCCTTTTTCATATGAAATGATCCTTTTTTCATGAGAATGAAAACAACTCATGAAAAAGGATCCATTCAAATGAAAAAAGAAACATACAGTAAGTCCAAATTCCTGTTTTATATGATGGAATCCTAATTGGTATACCCAAATCCTCTTTCGTATGGGCATATGTAAAAGGAAAACTAAGTCACAAAATAACAAAAATACATTTCTGACTAATTTTTCCAACATCCAACATCAGTGATAAAATACTCTTCAATGGGATATCACTCCCTTACTTTTAAAATAGTCAGGGACCTCCTCTTCCTATATGGCTTGGGACATTCTTTGTGGGACATTTACCTTAGGCCCTGGAAAGACATAGTTTTCATAGCTAAAACTAGACTTAGTAAAATAGATACAGCAAACATATTTAAAAGACTAAGACGTTTTAAGTTATTTAGGTGGTATAAACAATTGAAAAATATACCCAGGTTGGAACCGTACTTATTGAAGATGCCCAATCCTACAGCAAGGAGAACACTAACTAAATTTAGTATGGAAATTTATACTGCTAACTATATACACTTTAGACAGAAGAGGCAAGAAGTTACCTCCCCTTTCTGCAGATGTGGAAAATCATTAGATGACATCAAACATGTCAGCGTGGCTCAGTTGGTAGCACATCTGCCTCTGGACCAGAAGGTCATGGGTTCTTGTCCCACACCGGGATGGACTTGCACCTAAAAATCACTGGCATCCGAGTGTAATATTAGGGGGTGCTGTACTGCTGGGGTGTGCTGTCCTTTGGATGAGATGTTAAACCGAGGTCCCTTCTGCCCATCCTGGTGGGTGTCCAGGTGGAAGTAAAAGAACCCAGGGTACTCTTCTTAAAGAGCAGGGAACATTCCCAGTGTCCTGGCCAACATTCTCCTTCCTGTAAACCAGTTCATGCAATTATCCAGCCTGCGTGTGGGTGATGATGTGCGATATGGCTGCCACCACACATTCAGTCACTTCACTACCAGTCTAGCATTGCTTGTAAAGCGCTTTGGGATACTGTGTATGAAAAGCGCTATATAAATGCTGATTCTTCTTCTTAATCTGTCTACTTTATGGTCCACAATGGTGAAAGTGGCTCGGTGACATCATGGTTGGTCTCGCCCTCCCTCCCGATGACATGGTAAACTATTTATTTAACTCTGATGATGGATATATCTTATAAAGTTTAACTCGCTTCTTGAAAACAACTCATTTATGAGATATACAATCACAATCCATTTTGTGACTTTGATTGATTATTACTTCACACTTTGCCATATAGAGTATGTGGTAGCAGAATATTGACTTTTAAATGTTTATTTATTTGGTTTGCTCTTTATTGTGACTGGAATTTATGTGCAAATGTGAACGGTTTTAAGCTTGCATGAATTGTAATGGCTTTTTAGCTGATCAATAAACATTTTTAATTTGAAATTTGAAAATCTAACATCAGAGTCCACCTTACGAAGTGCTGATCACCAGGAGACATATTAATTTATAAAGAAGACTTAGTTTTTACGGATGTTGCATTTTGTTTTAAATGGAAACAAGATGGCAGCCATATGAAAAAGGAACTTTTCATATGAAAAAGGATTAGCCCCCATACGAAAAGAATCCTTTGTATGGTCAAATTCTTTTTTTGTTTCAAACATCTATCCTAAAGTGCCTACTGAGCATGCTTAGAACTGAAATTTCAAATCCTTATAACTCTGGGTGGGTTATTTTTTTTTCACCAGATCAGAAAACAGCACTACTCTGGGCCACACTCTTTCAACCCTGAAAATTTCAGATCAAAATTCCAAAATAATCTGGGTGCTAGGGGCCACCAAAAAGCACACACAAAAAACAATCTTTACACATTTTTCACTGTCCAGATCTTGGAATCTACACATACAATCAGAACAAAGCTTTGCATATCAAGAGACCTTGGGTTTTCAACGGCACAAGCAACATTTCGTACAAAGCTGTTGAACAGTTGTGAGGTTATTAAACTGCAAAAATTGGTGTTTAAATTTAGACAGCCTACTCAACCCTAACTACTGCTATAATGGCATGACTGTATCACTATAACAGAGAAATCCTGTGGAATCTGTTGAAAAGGCAGAATATAAATAACAAGCTTTTTTCAATAATCAAATTACTCCATTCAGAGGCAAACATGGTTACAAGATACATGAAGGATGGAGTGAAAACCAATACATTTATTACCAAAACTGGAGTAAAATAGGATTGCCTGTTGGCAACAACACTGTTTAAGATAGATAAATAGACAGATAGATAGATAGACAGATAGATAGATAGACAGACAGACAGACAGGCAGGCAGGCAGGCAGACAGATAGATACTTTGGTCAGTGAATTACAATGTGTGGATTCATTTGATGCACCTGTGAGTGACGTTCCAGTTAAAATAATGATGTATGCAGGGGATGCCGTTATTTTGTCTGAAATACTTCTTGGCTGAAAAAGAGCTATGAAATCAATTATGGATATTTTAAATAAGTTATATTTAGAGCATAATACTTCAAAAACAAAAATAATGTTATTTGGGACCAAAAATGATGATTTAAAGACCTGGAACATACATACATACATATGTACACACATACATACATACAGTACATAGAAAGTTGCCAGAAGATTAGGCCCAATGGTCTATCTCATCGGCCCGAGATGCAGATCCTAACTATGTTTCAGCTTCTGCCCACTTTCTCATTTTGTGGTTCCTTCCTCCTGGCACCCCCCCCCAGCCCCCTATTGTTTACCTCCCCCCAACCTGCACCTTGTACATGTACCTGTCCCACCCCACCTTGAATTTTCACTGTTTCTTTTGCCAACAGCTCCCCTGGTAGTGCGTTCCAAAGTGCCACCACCCTCTCTGTGAAATAGTGTCTCCTCACCACCTCCCATAACTCGCCCCCTGCTATTTTAAGATTATGTTCCTTCATATTTCCCCTCCCCTTCAATGTAAAGAGACCCTCTGGGTTTGCCCTATTGATCCCCTTCATATATTTGAAGACCTCTATCATATCCTCCCTGTCCCTTCTGACTTCCAGGGAGTATATGTTCAGCTCCTTAAGTCATTCTTTGTAGGACATTCCCCCCAGGCCGTTGATCATCTGTGTGTCTCGTCTCCGAACTCTCTCCAAAAGTGCAACATCTCTCTTTAAGTAAAGTCGCCAAAACTGTACACAGTACTCCAAGTGAGGCCTCACTAAGGAATTGCACAGGGGCAAAATGACCTTCCTTCTCCTCGATGTTATCCCCCCAAGAGATACATCCAAACATTTTATTTGCCTTAGCAGCTGGTCTCTGGCACTGTTTTGTATTGTTCATTCTGGCATCAATGACAGCCCCCAAGTCTTTTTCCTCCTTAGATACCAACAGCTGTTCCCCCCACCCAAATGATAATTATACCCAGGGTCCCCCAATCCCAGATGTAGTGCATTGGACTTTTAATCATTAGACCCCAACTTCCAAGTGTGTGCCCACCTTTCCAACCTTACCAAATCCTGCTGCAGTGTCTTCTTTCCCTCTTAGTTGTCTACCACCTCTCCCAGCTTGGAATCATCTGCAAACAGGGTCATTTTGCCCTTAACTTCCTCCCCGATATCCACAATGAAAGTATCGAACAGGACTGGGCCCAATACTGACCCCTGAGGGATGCCGCTGATGACTCTACTATGAGTCGAGGCCTCTCCCCCTACCATTACCCACTGCTGCCTATTGCTGAGCAAGTTTGCTATCCATGCCACCATTTTATCCCCCACCCCTAGGTTCCATAGATTATAGATCAGCCTTCCATGTGGGACCAAATCAAAAGCCTTGCTGAAATCTAAGCACAGGACATCAACCGGCCTGCCAGTGTTCGGGGATCTTGTTACCTAGTTGAAGAACTTGATTAGGTTGGTCTGACACAATCTCCCCCAGATGAACCCATGCTGGCCATCATCTTGAAAGCTGTTGACCTCCAGGAACTCCACCATCCTTTCCTTCAAGATACCCTCCATCAGTTTCCCCACTATGGCTAATAGACTGACAGGTCTGTAATTTCCTGCTTCATCCCTTGGTCCATGCTTGTGAAGTGGCACAATGTGTGCTGTCCTCCTGTCCAGAGTTACTCATCCTAATTGGAGGGAGGAATTGAATAATTCCATCATTGGAGCAGCCAGGCCATCTGCCAGTTCCTTTTGAACTCGGATGGATTCCGTCTGGTCCAGGGGACTAATCAGTCCTCAAAGACTTGAGAGCCTCCCTCACCCTACCCATTTGGATCTCACCATGTATAAGTGCCACACCCATCCACTGTCCCAATCCTGCCTCCCCCCTGTGGTAATGGACCTTCCCTTTCCCTAGTAAAAACTGAGCAGAAATGCTCATTTAGTTCTTTAGCCTGCTGTACTGTCTTTTCAGCCCAACCCCTTTCCTTCTTTAACCTGTTTATCTGCCTCCTTGCTTCTCTCACTGACACATCCATAAAATTCCTTTTCCCCCTCCCTGATCCCCTGCAGTAGCCTAAGCTCCTTAGCTGTTTGGCCACTCTTACCTTTCTACTGACCTCGTTTGAAATCCTGTGGTACTCATCCCTATCTGACTCCCTACAGGAACACTTATACCTCCTCCCTCACCCCCTGCTGCACTTCTCTGGGTCGCCAACAAGGTTTTCTAGCCCTAGCCCTCTTATGATGGAATTCTGTGCAAGTTTTGTAGCCTCCAGCTGGCCCAGCTTCAGTATCCCCCACTGATCCTCTGTGCTCATCACCAACCAGATGTTTTTGAAATGTTTCCTATGTATATCAGCCATCTTCCTGAAGTCAGCTCCCCTAAAGGCCACCACTATTGTTTTTGGTTGGATGACTCCTTCCCCAGGTGTAAGGTAAACCAAACTATTGTGTGATCATTTCATGCCAATGGGTCCCCCACTGCCAAATTTTTTATCTGGTCCCCATCCGTCAGTACCAAGTCAAGGATGCTACCCTTCCTGGTCAGCTCTCCCACCACTTGAGTTAGAAATTCATCCTGAAATGTGTCCATTAACTTTTGTTCTTTTGCAGATGCCGACGACATGGTACTCCAATCTGCCACTGGCATGTTAAAATATCCCAGTACTGTGGTCACTCCCCTATCCCTGCTACTACAATATATGCTAATTCTATCTACCAGTTCTTTGCCTGTGTCTTCTGATTGCATTGGTGGCCTGTGTACAACACCCAGGTTGACCCTCCTTCCCTTACTGTCTTGTAGGGTGACCCATACTGCTTCCACATTCGCCTCCATGTTCTCATCCACGCTACACTTCAATCCCCTCTGTAATGAACAAAGCTACCCCTCCTCCTTTGCCAACCATCCCATCCTTCCTATAAATTGTGTACCTCGGGAACTTCAGGTCCCAATCATGGTGCTGTGTGGCCCAAGTTTCAGTTTGTGTTCAACCCTGCCTTCTCCTCTGATGCTTGTAGTGGGGGAAGAGGTCTCTGGCCTCCCATGATGTGTTCTGCTGTCTGCCTTCTGTTGTCAGCCCATCCTTTACCAGTTTAAATTCCACCTGGTACCTATATACTAGAGATGCTGAAACTTTTTATTTTGCTGGTGAAATCCTGGCAAAATCATGAATTTTGCCCTGTGAAACATGTGGTGAAATTAATCAGTTATGGCAAAATTTTGTCAGCAAATTTTGCTTTCGTCTGTAAATTTCACCTTGCTGTACTATTAGGTGAAATAATGGAAAAAAAGGCTTGTCACATGACTTACTCTCTACAGCAGACTGCAGGTCACATGGGTGACTAAACTCAGGCAGGAAGGCCCTGATTCTGCTTCCTTTTCCTAGTGCTTGCAGACAAAATTAGTGGTCTAAGAGTAGGCAGCAGGGAAAAAACTTTATAAGTTTGTAACTGTGTGTTGTATTTCCCCAAATTCTTTAATTTAGAAATAGGTAATCTTTCTTTGGACATTTTCTGTTGGCTTATATGTTTCTATCTTTAAGTTTATAGTGTGTGTGTGTGTGTGTGTGTGTGTGTGTGTGTGTGTGTGTGTGTGTGTTTGACTCCCTCACTCTCTCTTTTTATTTTTTTTTTTTTTACTTTATTTTTCTAATATGGACGGGCAAGGTAGGGAAAGAGGGACTGGACAGAAGAAGGCAGCTGGCAGCTAAGTGTTCACCTTAATAAGTGAGCATTTCTGTCTGAAAGGCAGCCCTTCCCTGCAGGAGCATGTGCCCCCTGTCCCCAGGCAGAAGCCAGTTGCCCCCCAGCAGCAGGTTCCCCCGCCCACCAGCAGCAGGAGCCCATTGCCCCCCCAGCAGCACCAGCATGTGCCGTCCACCCCCAGAACAGGAGGAGCTGATTGCCACCACAGCATCAGGAATATGTGCCCCCCACCACCCCCAACAAGGGCAGGATGCTGTAGCCCCTGCCAGGACATCAACTGGTGCCCCCCACCAGGCAAAAGTGTCATCAGTGGTGTCCTTCTTCACCACAAAGGCTACAGATGACAGTGTTGTCATCTGCAACCTTGTGGCTGGAGTATTCGGCAGGGGAAGAAAGGGTCACACCTTGGGCCTGATGGACAAAGGAGCCATCTGGAGCACCACCACCCCTCCAGAGTGGCTCCAAAAGCAGCATGAGTTGGCAGCAGCAGGAGGCAGCACTAGTGGGGGTGAAGACCAGACAGAAGGGGAAGGAGAAACATAGAACTGGATGGCAGATAAGGACAGCTTGGCCCACCTAGTCTGCCCATTTCCCTACCTAATGGATAAGTTGCAGATCCTAGTTAACCAACAGCCTACTTTCTCCTACCCCACACTAGAATTGCCTTATGTCTGTCCCATGCATTCTTGAATTCCCCCACTGTTTTTGACTCTATGACCTCCTCAGGAAGGCTGTTCCATGTATCCACAACCCTGTCTCTGAAGAAATACTTCCTCACATTACCTCTGAGCCATCCCCTCTCTATCTTCAAATTGTTCCCCCCTTGTTTTTGCTCATCTCTTTTTCTGAAAGATGCTACCCTCTTGGACTGTGTTGATTCCCTTGAGGTATTTGAAAGTTTCTATCATATCCCCCCCCCCTTTCCTCGAGGCTATACATCTTTAGTTCCTTTAGTCTTTCTTCATATGTCTTATGAAGGGGACTAGCATGAGGGAAGCAGTCGGCACCAGCCTAGGGGGCACTGTACCAGGTCCAAGAGGACACAGCAGCAGGAAGTAGCAGCACCATCCACTGATTCACTCCACAGCTGCCTGAGCTGCCTTCATGCTGCTCATTCCACACATCCTGCAGCAGCCCCAGGTCAGGTCAGCATCACCAATGAAGACCTGGTGGCCATGCGCTATGAAGTAGAGGCCTTGTTCAGGGAAGTGCAAGGCCTGAGGCATTACTTTGACTAGTTCTGCCAGGAGGTCAAGAGAGACCTGAGAAAAATTATGGAGGACCAACACGAAGTGTTGGAACTCCTGCCAGAGATGTTGTGTGGGTGTGGTGGTGGCACTGGCAATGCAAAATCAGGGCCTGGCGCTGGTGCCATGTAAGGTCTAATGGTCCAGAATAATTTTGTCAATTTGGCAGGCAGTGCAGCAGCTATTTTGTTTTTCTTTTATTTTTCACCTCCTTTGTTACTGTCACTCTTCCACATCTGCACACCCTAAAAATAAGAAAAAACAAACAAAAAAAATATTTTCTATCCTATTCCTCTTCTATATCCTCTTGTTTCTTTTTCTTATTTAGTGGTTTTGTGTGTTATGTAATATTTATGCTCCGTCCCTTTCCCCTCTCATATGAATACCCTTTCCCTGACCCTACAGTACCCCCTGTTGTGTGTTGCTGTCAGTCACTGTAGTACTGTGCCCATTTACACTACCTTTCTTCTTGTTTTATGTTACTCCTTCTTGATATATTTCTTCCTCCTATCCACAAACATCAAGTATTGCAATTTGTTCCTATAAACAAAAATTTCATCCAAAAGCTATGTGATGTTGTGGCTGTTGTTTGTGTGCAGCATCAGTCCAAATATGTACACAACAATCATAGAAACATAAGCACATTTATTACGAAGTTAAACATAAATATGTTTTTTGTGCTAAACAACACGTGTCCCCTGGTCTTGCCACAGATATTAACTTTGTGTTCCTCCCCTCCAGTCATGATGATGTTTTATAGTGCCCCACCACCCCACCACCTGGACTACAGTTTAACACATCCTCTTCCCACCACACTATGCATAGCAGGCCTAATAAGATGAGAAATATGACAGGAAAAAAGTAGGATGAAATTGATACATGAATCTGCTCTCAGTCGTGATGTTATATAGTGCCGCACCACCATCCAGACAAAAAAAAATGCTTTCAGGATGAATCTTGTTGCCACTAGTGCAGAACAGGTTGTAAAAGTCCAGAAATGTTATAGGAGAAATGTTACATAAAACTGAGACAGAAATGAGGTCTAAGTCCAGAAGTTTTATAGAGGCCCCCACCACTACCACCACCACCTGGACCAAAAAATGATGTTTTGTCCACAGTTTACAAATGATTTCAGGAATTGAACTGCTCTCAGTTACATTTAACTTGCTGAGGGAGATCACACCAACAGCTCTGGCATCCTTCTGGTGTTCCTGTCATCGCATCGGATGCTTGTTTTTCAGGCAGGCTTGTTGGCCACCAGTGCCTACGTGGCTTCCTTTTTTCCCTGAATAACATGTGCTTGACACACTTGACATATCACTATGGTCTCATCAGCTGGATCAAGCACATAAAAGTCCCAAAACCAGGGACGTTTGACCTCTGGACATAACATGCTGCTGGTGGGAGTGGGAGAGTTGAGAAACAGTTGTGGAGGTTTGTGCTTTTTGGGCAGCTTTCATCACTTTCATATGACTACTTTTGGGAGGGGAGGTGACTTGACTGCTTGATGGATTGCTGATTGGCTTAGTGACAGCCTGATCTGGGCTGTGCAGGCAAATGGCCTACATCACCTTTGACCTTTTTAAACTCAGGCTCCCATGAGGGATCATCCCAGTGGTCGTCATCAGCACTGATGCTGATGGTGTCCTTGTTCCTATTACTGTCTTCTTGCACGGCACCTTTTTCTTTCTCTACAACCATCTCATCATGGGGCTAACTATCCATATCTGCAGGATTATCAGATTCTGTCTCCCATCTTCCCACTATCATCCCCTGCCAGCATGGATGTAACAGTTCTGGCCATAAAAAAACTACACATAGGAATGCCAGTACTTCTTTTAACAACTCCTTTGCTGGTACCTGCTGCAGCACCACCAGAGCCCACAGAAGACACTGATGCAGACACACATGTGCTTTGGGGAAGTGGAGCTGAAGTTGTACTCTCCTTAACAGGCTTCTTAGCTGCCTCATCCCCCTAGGTACGTTTCCCTGTACTGGACCATCTCTCAGCAGGCATTTTTATATGCTGCTTCACAGCTTTCCCTTTCTCTGGGAGTATATCAAGAAAGGATGTATTACTAATTGTGTGAATAACACATCACACCTGCAGTACTGGCTTCCTTCCAAGTCCAAACACAATCAAGACAGGTAGCAGCACTCTACAACTAATACTGTATATAGTAGCCTATTCCAAAAAGGTAACTTTTTTCTTTCCCCAAACAGGAATTAAAACAACACAAGGGAAAAGGGCACAGGTAACCTACTTTAAATACAGATCACCTGTGTCTGGACAACTGAAGTACTGTAATGTGTTGCTACTTACTACTAGAATTTTTTGTTATATAAGGGCAGAGACAACCATATAATCTTGACAAACAAAGGTGCCTATGACAATATGGATGGGCTCAGCAATCTCTTGAGAACAATTACATTAATATATATTTGCTTATATTGTACAGGTCAGGTAGTAAACAATGCTGTAACAGGGAAAGGGTAAGCAAAGTCAACTGAAACAGGAACACCACAATGCAGAGGCAGGCTCCAGTAATAAAATACAGGGGAGCAATTCACCAAAACAATGAAACTGTATATGGACAAGTTCAAGTGATCAAGTAAAAGTACTTAAGTTTCCATATAAAAATATAGAACTGTTGCTTTTCACAGTTTAAGTGACACAAGTTAATAGCAAACAGAACTGATCTAAAAAAAATAAAATAAGGGATCAGCACTGTGTGTTCAAAACTTTAGAATTCACAACTAAAAGCAGAAGAATGGTATATAACACAGGCTTAACAAGACGGAGCAGAAACTCTCAGAAAGGAGTAACTTTTCAAAGAAACTAAAAAAAATACTTGTCAAGATATAAGAAAATTAATACAAATAAGTAGAATGCCAACAAAAATATAAAGACTTAAAAGAAATAACAGTAAATCACCCACAATTTGTGAGAAATCTGTTTATAAATGGCTAGAAATAGCCTGCATTGGCTCTACGCACCTACCCTACCCCACTCAACTCCTTCACAGACACAGACAAAACTAAAAAGTAATTAAAGTAAGTATTATACAAAAATTCACAAAATTAGAAAATGTTCCCTAGCAGCACTAGGAACAACTGTATATCTGGGAGCAATTAGCTCTTAAAAACAAGTTTTAAAGAGGTTTTAAAAGGGTTTCTTTGCTCTGATGCCCAACAACAGAATGCTTTCTGACTCAACAGGCAATAGACTGTACTATAAACAACCCTCAAGTGATATTTAACCTGTATATTCACAATGCACTGCAAATTTTACATTTGGAGCATAATTTCACTGGCAAAATCAAAAGTTACACTGGCAAATTTTTGCGAGAAGGTAAAATTTAAGCATGGTTTGGTGAAATTGCTCAGTCAATGCATATTATGCAAAATTTTGCAAGGACGTGAAATTGAAATCCCAGGCGGAATCAGATTTTGCCAGGGTGAAACATTTTGTGAAATTTGTGAAATTACACTAAATATTTCACCAGGCAACATTTTTCCATTTCGCACAACCCTACTATATACTCCCTGAATTAATTCTTCAGGACATCCTTTCCTGCTTTGCTTAGGTGTAATCTGTCCCTAGCGAAGAACTCTTTATTTTCCCAAGTGTCACCCCAGTTTCCCACTAATCCATACCCAATAGTTGGACACCAGTTCCTCAATCAATTGTTAAATTCACAAATGTTCTGCTTCCTTTCTAAAGTCCCCATAGGTACTGGCAGGACATCTGAGAAGGAGGCAGTGGTTCCTTCTGCAGTACATATTCTCGCCAACTCTCTGAATCTGGCTTGCACCTCCTTCATCTATTAACTGTCAGATCATTTGTGCCTATGTACACCACAATATTTGGCACCCCCTTATGCTTCCTTATTAACGAGTGCACATGGTGTGCAACTTTATGCACCGTTATACCCGGCATGCACTCAGCCCTAATACAACTCTATCTCCCATCGCCACTACCACCCTATTTGATTCCCCTGACTATGGAATCCCCCAATATTAGCACCCTGGCATTCACTGCAGTTTCACATTGTATGTTATCATCAACTAACTTCTCCCTGTTTAACATCACTGCTACTTCCCCTCTGAGCCTTCCTCTGCCCCACTTAGTACCCCTTGCCTGTGTTTCCCCCTTACCCCATCAATCTTCCCCTTGCCCTTGGTGCCTAGCCACACCCCCTTTTGCCAACTTCTTCCCTGGCAATTAGACCATCAAACCCATCCCCTTCATTCTTCTTCCTGTCCCTAACTGATCCCCCAGGGACTGTGCATGTCCCTCACCTTAACTCCTCCACTTTCACAGCCCTACACCCCCATCCTCCACTATTTCACCCGGATCCCTGCTTATCCTCTGTCCTATCTCCCCCTCTCTCTTCTGTCCTCCTTTTCCATCTGCAGACTTCACCTTTTCTCCTTGACCCCCCGTGTCTCTTCTGTTTGTAGTGGGGTATACCAGTTCATCACTACCACACCTTCTACAACACTGCTGTAATTTTTCACCCTGGTCCTACCAAGGTTGACATGCACTACTCCCTTAACTCAACCTCTCTTGAACCCCCTTCCTTCCTGATCACTTCCTGGCATCCCTTGTTCCCCCCTCCATTCTTACTGCTCTCTTCCTGATCACTTATATGTTTCCAGTAGCCTGGTTTAATTCCCTCACCATTTACCCCCCATCCTGTCTTGCACATGACCTCTAAGTTTTTCCCCTCAGAGCTGCATAACCACTGCTGCATCTCCCCCCATGCCCCACTTGACTAATCTCTCCATCTCCCTTCTTAACACCTAAATTTCTGATTCCAGGTGTAACATCCACACACAAACAGAGCATACTCCTACTTTCCAGAGTGTATCCATATGCACAGCTGCTCCACATCAATTACATCTCACTAGCATGCTAGGACCATTTCCCACCCCTCTGTCTTGTTTTTTCCAACCCCCCCATCCCTCCACCTTCCTGGCCTCTCCTCATCTTCCCTACGACTCTACTCGATTTGTCCCCATTTGCTCACCTATCACTGTAAATCTTTCAGCAATTCATACACAAATAATTATAACAATCCACCCCTTAATTACTATATGATGTTCTAAATCAAATTCCCTTGATCCCTGAGTAGTTTCATCAGCTCATAAAAAGCAAAATTATTACATCATAAATAATAAAAATGATTGCAACATAAATAATAAAGTAATATAGGAAGTAGCTGATTTTTTCTATTTGGGCATATGGGTTAAGAGGAGACAGAGTTGGCAAATCAAAACTTAAAAAGCTAAAGAATCACCTACAAAAACTGTTACGGCAATTAGTCATTTCACGCATGCATTTGCAAAAATTCATATATAGAGCAAAAGAGATGTTCTAAGGAAAAATTAACTTCACATATGTTTTATGGTCCTGAAATTTTTGGGCTTGACTGTAACCTGTATGATCTCGAGGTATTGCAAAGTTGTTTTTTCCTGAAGTTGCTGATGGGGGTAGCAAGATCAACCCTAAATCCTGCTATAAGTGCAAAGACAGGAACATTGATTATGGACCCAAGAGTAATGAAAAGAAATATAGCCTTTTCATTGAAGATAATATCAACTTCAGAAAAAAAGTGTGATATATAATTGCTGGGCAGATGCAAAACAGCTAAAAAAGAAACATACATGGCTTGGCAGATTAAATCTGGCACTTAATAGTTATTGGCTGGACAAAGGCTTTGATTTTGATCCACAGGGGAGAGTTTAATCATTCTGTTAAATCAGCAGTGCAAAGAATAATTGATGTAACAGTGCAAAAAGACCTTGCTGTAATATAAGAGTCATGGGAATGTCACATTCTGAAATAAATTAAGACAAACTTCCTGACTGAGAAATATTTATTATTTTGTGAGAACACTTTCATAGAAAAGCAATTTGTAAGTTAAGATTTGAAATATTAACCAATGAATGCAAAGGCTCACCTACCATCTTGCCACTCATGGCATGCAGTTGTGAAGAAAACATAAGGATAACTGTGCCTCATATCTATTTTGAATGTAGAAATCTGGTAAGAAAAAGGAAAGAATGGGTTGCCCTAGCTACTGATATTATGATGGGCAGGGCCCCCATTTTTCTGTGGCACTTTGGGGCCACAAGTTCTGCAGGAGGTTTACCATTTGGTATAGGACTTCAGTGGCAGTGGTTTGTAATTTCTGTAGAAGTTCTGTGGCACCAATGAACCACCATGTCACACCGTCAGCTTGTCATCCTGACACCACGTCCATGTCAATGGCTATGGCAAACAGGATAGGGGAACACACAATACCACTTGTTCAAAAAATAAGCCCACAGACTTTTAGAAATAATATTTTATCTTAAAAAAAGCAAAAGAAATCTATCACTTATGGGGCCTGTCCCATTGCATAAATGAAATAAGAAGAGAGGATCTTGTGTAATAAATGACTTCTCTATATTCATGCTGCTTATACCACTTGTGAGGTCCCCACTGCATATCACTTATATGTGTATATGCAATCTGTAACGTAGGTTTAAAAAAAGAATCCCTTTTGTGATCATGAAATGGTATCCTTACATATATAGGTCCCTTCGGAAATAGATTCAATAGAATAGTTGTGATATTTCAAGACTCATTTTTCATACTGACCTATTTCTCCTGATGCACTACATTGCCCTGTCAGGCCATGACACACATGTGAACCCCATGTGAGGGAAGGATCCCTTGGTCCATCACAAGGTGTCACCAGTGTGACAGAACACTACATCATACCTTCCCAGGATCAGAGTGGTGGTGTGTGACTGTGCAGGCCCCCCATCCTCATGCTATCCAGCTAGCTCCTTCAACATGTCCCTGATTTTGAGTTGCTGGCACGGAAACACACAATGCGCTATCCTCTGGCCCAACAGTTGGCCCTGCACGCAACATTTCTTTGTAACATTTAGGCAATTCTAGCAATACATAATAACATGTAATCAATAATTCTTGCGAAAATGTGTGCAGCACAATTATTCATTTAGCAGGTCTGTCCTTTCTACATGTCTACATATCATTATATTCCACCTTTCAGTGCATAATTTTTTATTTTTTATTTTTTTCAAAGACAGGGTAATTCATTTTACCAATTATTCAATTCAGATGGCTTCCCTATACCTTAAAGGCACAAATAAATCCATAAAAAAATAAGGTATTCAGATAACAGGTCTATGTTATTTTCAAGTATTTGTTTAAGTTGGCCCCTGTATAATAGTTAAGACTATAAATAATGTTGGTTGTGCCTGAGCACTGCATATGATAGCAGCTTGAGACCTTCACTGAATCACCACTCAAAAATATCCTTATAAAAATCTGGACCAAGGCTGTGACAACAGACATGAATATTACCCCCATTGCTGGTGACCACGGACTACCCTCTGGGCAAGTTCAGTAAAAGTCTACTCTTTATTTTTTATTTTATTGTAGTTTTAAGTTTTGCCTCACAATAGCCATTACAGTCGGCATTTTAAGACTTGTTTATGTGGCGTAATGCTGTGACCTGAAACGGAAGGGCAACAACTCCTGAAAACACTTGCATTGGTTACTGGAGACAATTTTTCACCCTGGGGTTAAGTCTGATAAAATTTGACTGCAGATATCTTTTTATAGTGAACTTTATCTATTTGTTTAACTACAGTTTAAAATTGTCACCACAGAACAGCTGTGTACTCTGTACACTGTACACTGTACTCAGTGCTATAGTGTTGCTTTATGCTGTGCACTGCTGATATTAAAACACAGATGACAACTCCTAAAATCATCCCTACTGGCCATCAGAATCCATTTCTTACTCTGAGGTCAAGTTTGGTAGGAATTGCCAGCTGATTTACTGTTTTCCTAAGCTTTTTACAGCTGCAGTGGGTATAGCCCTGCAGACGTATTGCTCTGAGAAAAGGATTACCTGCATAATTACCTTCCAAACAACATGGTAGAGTGTTTAAAATAGTGCTGTCCACTGAAGCCTCATTACTACGCTGCCTTTGTGTGTATAGCAGCAGAAGAGCACTATTTTCCCTCTGGCTTGAGAAGTTAATTAAGCCCTCCTCAGTACTGCCTTTTTTTTTGCAAGTTGAAACCTCCTCCATAGTGTTTTATGGCCCTTTCCTTTGTTTAAGTTTCAGTGCTTAAGATGAGTCCTCCCCAATATTGCCTTTTTTGGAAAGTTGAAACCTCCTCCATACTGCTTTATGGGGCTTTCTTCTAGCATGAGAGAAGTTAAAGGAAAACTCCACCCGAAGTCCAAGTCTTGTGCCTCTGCGATTTGTCAGAATTTGCTAGAAAACTATCCTGCACATTTTGAATCCCTCCATAGGAGACATCAATAAAGTAACCAAATACTAAGTATATCACATAAACACAAACAATCACAAAGTCTACTTAGCCAATGGATGACCACAGCTGCAAAATGATTAGCTTTGTCTACAAGCAGTCAAGCACTGTCTTCTACACAAGACACAAGCAATTGAATCAAAAGTCCACACACACACACACACACACACACACACACACACACACACATACACACAGCAGAACACAGCTGCAAAATGATTGCATTTGTCTACACGCACTGTCTTCTACACAAGACACAAGCAATTGAATGAAAAATCCATACACACACATGTACACATACACACGTACACACACATGTACACACACACAGAGCAGAACACAGTGGTGAAATGATTAGATTTGTCTACAAGCACTGTCTTCTATGCAAGACACAAGCAATTGAATCAACACACAAACACACACACACACACACACACACACACACACACACACACTTATTATGTAGTTTTCATTTAACTGAACTATCCCCAGTACTGCCTTTTTTTTTTGCAAGCTGAAACCTCCAATATAGTAATATTTCTGTGCTAAGTTTCAGTGCTTAATTTATAACCATTTACAAACTGAGACACTTGTTTTGCTGGTATCCCCTTCCCCACTCATACAGAGGTGTCAATTCAGTGTTTGATAACCATGCTGGTTGATCTTACTTGCTAAGGGCAACATATTATCATTTGTAATAGTTTACATTAAAAGGATCAAGGAATATAATAACTAATGATGACAAGCATGATGGCTAAATGAGGATGTGAAGGAAGTGACTCAGCAACAACAACAAACAACAAAAAAGCTAAATATGCAATAAAATCTCTGAAAACAAAAGTGATGACATAACCACATGGTCAGAATATGAAACATTTTTAAAGAAACATAAATGCCAAAGTAACCATTTCAAAAGGAAAATGGAACTCAAATGCAACAAATACAGACAAAAGCAACAGCAAGCAATTGTGCAGTTACATCAATAGCCTAAACAAAAAAAATATGTATGTATATTAATATTAAAGGGGATGCAGTAAAAAATCCAGTGAAGAGAACTAAGCAATGTAATGAATATTTGTGTTCCTTATTCAAGCCCAGTCACAACTCAGTCCGCTGTCCCTGTACATTACCAGGAATGCCAACATAATTAATATAAACACAGACAACATACTGCAAAAAATTCAGAATAAGAAAATCAGAGTGCAAAGTTTCCACTAAAATGCTGAAATTAAATATTGGGATAATCCATAATCAGACACCCCCTCAAAATATGTATTTTTTTAAATTAATAAATACAGGTTCAGGGTAAATTCTAGAGTCACTAAGATGTCAGTCGGCTACAGTATAAGTCATACTAAGCTGTTCCTCCAAATGGCTGGTCTAGCATTTTCCAATGAGTTGCTTATTGTGTGCATTGCTCATTGCACTGCATTAATAAAAGTTTCCTAATGGCTTGTCTTGAGATGCCTTTCAGTTTCAGCTTACTTTTTAGCTCTCTGGAAATTTTTAACAATGCAGTGCATTGATCATTGCAGACATTAAGCAACCCATAAAAACAAAGCTGTAGCCTGATTTCACTACTGTACTGAACTGCAGTGTGCAGTACAAATCTGTCATCCAGTTTACAGTACATTTGGTATTTATTTGGGGGGGGAAGAATTCCAGCCACCCGAGTTCATTTTCTGAGAGCTCAGCCACTGATTGCCACTGTCTCTGCGTGATTTACCTTTACACCATGATCACGTACTCTGCACATTAACTTTTCCAACCCCCCCCCCCATGCAAATGCAGTTTATTCCCTGCTACTGTAAGCTGGACATACCTGTACAGTATGTGTTGCTGAAAATTAAAGTTTTCCACTGTACAGTACCAGCTTACAATACTTCAAGCCTTGCTTTTTTTCTACAGTACAGTACCTGTACACTGATGTCCGATGGCGGTTGCAGTCCAGGTTCACTTTCCAGGTCCTCTGTGTAGTATTTTTTTTGAGTGGGGGCAAGAGAGCTGGTGATCCATGATGGAGTTCAGTGAAGGTACTGTACAGTCCCTATAAAACCTTTGTACTGCACAATATGTGAGTGGAGGACAAGAGCACCGAAAGCAGTCGGCAAGCAGGCAGGTGGGTGGGTAGCGAGTGAGTGGTGCGATCTACTCTGTACAGTTTACTGTACATTATGAAACTACAACTAAAGAAAAAGAAAATAAAGTTTATTAAAGTTAACTTCTTTACAGTACCTCTTCTACCCTTTACGTTTTTACGTTTACTGTACAGTAAGAGATAGGCAAGATGGCGGATACTGTGGTGCTGAAATTGTGTACAGCACAGTACTGCACTGTTACTGCATTTGACTATGCATTACATGACCACTGGAGTGGGAGATGAAGTGAATTGTACAGTGACTGGAAGTGCATTGCATGTGAGCTTATGATTAGTGGAAAAAGTGTTTGTGTTTTAAGCATTTAGAATTGCCACTGCATTAGAAGCACAAAAAACAATGCCAGAGCAGTGAGTTTGAGGAGCAGTTTAATGTGACTTGTACTGTACATGTCTAACAGTGATTTCAGTGACAGAGAGTAGCAATGATTCACAAAGAGAAAATCTGGTACCCTAAATGTAATCTGTCTCTACGAAAATGTGATCCAATTCCTGGGCAACGATACCCGAGAGACATAATTTCTGTTATACCTTTGCAAAACATCTGCCACTGTACCACATTTGGCAGTCATTGAAACATTTTTCCCTAGCTGTTCATCCCTGAAAAACAGCCAAACCATATGAAGATTCATCACTGTAAGCCGTGTCTATTATGCAGACTGTGATACTCAACAGTTTTAGTGTAAGTTAGTCCATCTTGACTCATTTGCTGCATATGCATCTCAGTTGTTAAGGGGTCCTGATCATGTTCACCCTTCCTCAAGCCAAGCTAGCTACAGTTTATCTAGCACTAACACTGATGGGAAGAGTATGCCATTAGCAAGACTCTCTTTAAATAGCCTTTTTTTGGCAAATTGAAAGCTCCTCCATAGTGTGTTATGAGGCTTGCCTCTGGCTTGAGAGAAGTTAAAGGAAAAATCCACCCAATGTCCAAGTCTGGTGCCTCTGTGATTTCTCAGAATTTGCTAAAAAAAGAACTATCCTGCATATTCTGAGTCCCTCCATAGGAGACATCAATAAAGTAACCAAATACTAAGTAAGGATTGGATCACATAAACACAATCACAAAGCATACTTAGCCAATGGATGACCACAGCTGTAAAAGGATTAAATTTGTCTACAAGCAGTCAAGCACTGCCTTCTACACAACACACACACACACACACACACACACACACACACACAGCAGCAAAATTATTAGATTTGTCTACAAACACTGTCTTCTACACAAGACACAAGCAACTGAATCAAAAGTCCATATACACACACAAACACACACACACACACAAAAGAGCACAGCTACACAATGATTACATTTGTTTACAAGCACTGTCTTCTATGCAAGACAGAAACAATTGAATCAAAAGTCCATAGCATGTTGGTCAAAATAGAGGGAGCAGGATTTTAGGCAAAGTGACACAGTTTCTATTTAGACTACAGGTAGCAAAAACTGCTGCTGAGATAAACTGATGTGTCCCTTGCCATGCAGTGGGGGAGGGGTGGAGTGTTAAGTAGCATTGTTGAAGAGCAACTACAGATTTGTTTTTTAAATAGATGTGCTCCATGTTTCCAGACCAGTTTATATAAACCATTCCAATTCTGCATACTGTATATTATTTAATTCATGGTCTACTGTAACGAACTGTAAAGTGCTTCTCTATTTCTGCTACTTGGTACTGGTAAGAAAACTGAAAGGGACTGAAGGATAGCAACAGGAGTGCAGGCAAAACTACTTTAAATAGTGACACGCTTACACACACACACACACACACACACACACACACACACACACACACAGCAGGACACAGTTGGATAAAGTACTAATATTTAGGAAACTTATTAATTATGCTGTACATACCCTAAGACTCAAAGTGTGCCTCCTCTGGCTACCGTGCTGTCTCTTCTGTGGTTAATTTAAAACAAAAAGACAATGAAACAAGACACTGGCCTCCAGCAGGGGCTATTAAACAATAGATCAAAGTGCACTCTGGGAAGATTATCTGGGACAAGATGCAATAAAAAAAAACATGAATAGCAGGTTCCAGGGGGCATAACACTACCAGGAATGTTAGAAAAAAAAAACCTCCCCACTCATTCACAGGTGTCAATCAATGTATATGCTAACCATGCTGGTTTATCTTTCTTGCTTCCCTCATAGTAAGAATGTGAAACTACAGTTGTGTTATTTTAAATGACTGATAAAGTGGCATATCCAGTTTGCATCAATTAGGAATGAAGCTGTATCTCTTTAGCTGTCTGGAATAATTCTCTTGGCACCAGCTATAAGAGACATCATGCATGTAAGAATGGCTGAAGCCAGGAATTTTTAACTTGTACTCTAGATGAGAGATGATGGAACTGTTGCCTATGGGGTAAAGACTTGGGAAGTTAAGTATGTATTTTCTAGAGGAAAGGAGGGAAAGGGAAGACATGATAGAAGCATTCAAATACTTCAAAGGTATCAGTAAGGTACAGGAAAGTTCAATTTTGCTGAGAAAGAGATGTTCAAGGACAAGGGGGCATGATATGTAGCTAGAAGAGGGAAGACTTGGAGGGGATACAAGAAAATATTTCTTTAGAGGTAGGGTGGGGAACATGTGGAACAGCCTGACAGCAGAGGGAATGGGTACCAAAATGGCTACTCATTTCAAACATGCATGGGATACACTTAGGAAGACTTGCTAACAAGGCTAGAGCACGGGGGAGGGGGGTTAAGGCTGGAGATCAGTTATGGTCCATGACATAACCACATGATCAGAATATTAAATATCTTAAAATAAACATAAACGCAAAAGCAACCATTTCAAGAATAAAATGGAACTGCAGACAAAAGCAACAGCAAGCAATTGTGCAGTTACATCAGAATCCAAACCAGCCAAACCATATGAAGATTCATCACTGTAAGTCTTCTGTATTATGCAGACTGTGATACTTAACAGTTGTAGGGTACGTTAGCACTTCTGGACTTATTTGCTGCATATTCATCTCAATTGCTAAGGGATCCTGACCATGTTCACCCTTCCTCAAGCCAAGCTAGCTACAGTATATCTAGCAATAACATGGATGGAAAGATTATGCCATATTTTCAACAAGAAGTTAACATTTTAAAAAGACAGGGCTGTAGACTGAGAAGCAACTTGAGTAGGTGAATCATCATGCTAGCAAAAATATGTACTGGTTGCATTCCATAAGGCTAACCAGTGGGAGCAGTAAGGGAATGGGATAGAAATCTAAAATAGAACCGTTTAACCAACCCATTTGTGATTTAAAGTTTCATGATGGAAATGCAGCTTCCAGAACTGGACATCATATTCCAAATGAGGCCTCACCAGTGATCTACACAGTGTCATCACCACCTCCTTCCTTCTGCTGGTAATACCTCTCCCTGTGCACCACAGCATTCCACTGGATCTCCTCACAGCTTTGGTACATTGTTTAGCCACCTTTAGGTCATCCAGTATGATTACCCCAAATTCCCTTTCCATTTTGATGGCCATCAGCCCTCCCCCCCAGTCCTTCCTTGGTTTCCTGCAACCCAGATGCATGATTTTGCACTTTTTTGCATCAAATCCCAGCTGCAACATTTTGGACCATTCCTCTAGTTTTCCTAGGTCCTTCCTCATGTTTTCCACTCTTCCCAGAGTGTCCATCCTGTTTCAGATTTTAGTGTCATTCACAAACAGGCACAATTGCCCCTCTGCAATTTCATTTGTGAAGACTTAAAATAGGACTGGGCCTAGGACTGATCCCTGTGGCACCCTACTGGTCACACTCCTTTCCTTTGACTGAGTACCATTTACCATGACTCTTCATCTTCTATCATTCAACCAGTTCCTAACCCAGTTTACCACCTTTTGAACCACTCCAAGGCTGCCCAGCTTGTTTGCAAGTCATACATGAAATGGTATCATAGGGCTTAGTAAATGCAGTTCATGTTTATGTTTAAGCCCATGAAACACCCTTATCAAGTTAATGGCATTTGCAGCCATAGTGGCTCTGCCAGAATTTGTATATTTACCTTGCTACAGCTTGGAATCTTACCATGAAGCAGTCATTGAACTCTGCACTATAAAGCTGTTTTATGATGTATACTGCTGACATCTAAAATAACAGGTACTACTTCTAAAAAACACCCCCATCATCCCCATTGGCAAGTAGAATCAATTTCTTACCCTGAGGTTAGGTTTGGTAGCAATTGACTGCTGATTTATCATTTTGTTGAATTTTATTTTATTTGTCTTACTACAGTTTGGAATCTCATTGCAGAACAGCCATTGAACTTTGCACTGTAATGCTGCTTTATGCTGTGATAACTCCTAAAACCATCCCCACTGGCCGTTGGAGTTGACTTTTCACCCTGGGGGCAAGTTAAGTAGGAGTCTACTGCTAATTTGTTGTTTTATTAGGCTTTATTTATTTGCCTTACAACAATTTGGAATTTCATCACAGAGCAGCCATTAGACATTGCATTGTAGTGCTGCTTTATGCTATTTAATGGTGACAGTTAAAAAGCAGGAGACAATTCCTTTAAATATCACTACTGGCTGTCGAACACTATTTCATGCCCTAGGATCAAGTTTGATTCAAGTTATCTGCTAATTGTTTACTCTTCTGCAATTTGTTTATATGTCTTCTAAGGTTTCAATTTCCATCTCAGAGTGGTCCCTGTACTTTGCACTTTAATACTGGTTTATGCTGTTTAATAGTTTGAGCTGGAAACAAACAAGTCCCAACTACTGAAAACATCTCAGCTGATTGTAAGAGATCCTCTGACCCCATTTCTTGCCCTGGATCAACTTTGATTGAATTATTTGATGATATTTAATTTTACTGAACTTTGCTTATTTACCATCTACAATTTGAAATGTTCTTATAGGAGACATTTTACCTTGTGATGTAAGGCTGGCTTATGCTGTTTAATATTGCCAACTAAACTAACAAGTGTCATCTCTTAAATTCAACACTGATAGCTGTCAGAAGTTTTTCCTAACCTTAGGTTCTGTGAAAACAAAATTGTATACTGACTTGTCAAATTATTGAGAGTTAAAGTTATTTCTTTCCTCTGCTAGATTGCTTGGAACCTGTACTACTCCAACTACACAAACTAGTTAAGTGACAGGAAACAACAGGTCAAGTTAGGACCAGTGTTCTCAAATATTAGGGATGTTTTGTATGGAGTGCAGCAGGGATCCACACTTGGACCCCTACTATTTTCACTCTTTATAAATGATGCCCCAAAAGTCTGCAACAAAACAGGTATGATGCTTTATTCAGACAATACAGTACTCTTTACCCATGCAAAAGAGATTTTGTTTATTAACAATAATAATAGTACAGAACTGAATTCTCAGAACATGTTGTTTGAGAATAATAGATTGGTAATAAATGTTACAAAAACTCAAGTGATGCTTTTGGGTTCAGGACCAAAACCCAGATCTAAAGCTAATAATTTCTGTGTCAACCTATATAGGTGAACTTCTTGATACTGTTAGTGTCTTTAAATATCTTGGCATCTCTATCATCTCATATTTGACATTCAGTCCACATATTAAGAATCTTACTTCTAATTTGCACCAAAACTTATGCTAGCTCTATTGGATAAACACATTTTTGACACTCAGTGCTATACTTAGTATAGCAAAACAGCATCGGCTCCCTTTATTAGATTATGGCTCTCTGGTTTTAGATGTGGCACTTAAAGTTAATTTTGATTAAATAAAGTGTTTTATCATAAAATTGCAAAGTTCACCTGTCAAAGAGATAACAGGTTGAACTACTGTTCAACCTTGGAGGGTTTGGGTTGACTTGGCTTGCCTTTTATATGAAATTAAAGTTAACTTTACCTATTTTTAGCTTAAAATTGTTAAGAAGGAACCTGCTAGTTTATAAGGTTTGCTTCAATCAGTTGCATTGAATTTCAACTCAAAATCTGTCTGAAGTCTTTGTTTGTCTGTCCCTTGCATGCTAACAAATATGGATCAAAAATCATTTGGTTATCAGGCTCCTTCTTTGTGGAACAATATTCTGGCATCAATTAGATCATGAACCAGTTTTAATACATTTTCAAAAGAACTTGAAGCTTCATTATGCAGCATTGAAGACTTGTGACTGTTCTGCTTGAACTGTATTCTCATTAATGTTTTTATCTTATATTGAGATTTACTGTAGTTTTTATAATACAGTAGAAGCCACATAATTGGGGCACCCCTGTGGTGGGATATGTCCCAATTAAGCATCTGTCCCCTTTGACTGAAGGCACTGTAGTGTGGTCTGGTGCATGACTTGTTGCTGCTGCTAACCCTTCCTCTGCCTTAAATTGCCCCAAACCCCTCCATTTTCATTGTGGATTTTGTTTTGTTTTTTATTATTCTTTTAAAACTGTTTTTAAATTATACAGTACAGTTCAATATTCCATCTCTCTCTCTCTCTCTCTCTGCCCATGTCATGGTGCAGGTAATTTGCGTGCATGAGAGAGAGAGAGAGAGAGAGAGAGAAGGAGAGATTTCACAACTAATGCCTGGCTGCTTAGTGATTTCTTGAGACTGAACCCCAAACTGGAAACAGCTACTTTAAATGGGAATAAGAGGGGGCTGTATCACTGAACAGTTTAGGCAGATCTGGGAGGCAGGTAAGGCAGTGCTATTTTTTGGGAAAGACTGTACATGAGAGAGAGAGAGTGAGAGAGAATTTTAAAAGCAAAACTGAAGAGCTTGTAGCAGTTTTGTATGAGACCTTTAGCCTCAGAATAGAGCTTGTTGAGCAGCACTGAATGCTGTATGCAAGGAAGGAAGGGATTGTATTTTCTCACTGTGGGGACAATTTTGTTTTCAAGCAAAAAAGCCCTCTAAAATATCCCCCCCCCAAAAAAAAGCTAAGCAAGAAAGATGCCTCCATTCCCTTATATGGGTGCTGTCCAAACTTAGTCCTCACAAAGGGTCAGGGCAGGGGCACTAGCACTGCACTGGGAACTGAAAGGGCTCGCGTTACAGGGCAGTGTAATTTTCAGAAAGGACTGTGCACCAGAGATAGTGAGAGAGAATTCCAAAAAGAAAACTGGAGAGCTTGCGGTGGCTTTGTGTGAGAGATAGAGCCCAGGGATACAGCTTGTTGAGAAGCGCCGAGTGTTGTGTGCGAGAGACAGAGAAAGCTTCGAGCAGGCAGTATGTGTTAAGAGTTACAGATTAGCACATAATCACTGGCTCATTAACATGTTCCAGGACTAAGAGTAAGTGAGTGGAGCTGATAATGATTGGTTCATTGGGGTGCTGGAGGGCTTAATCTTTCCAAATATCTGGTGTCCCTCTCCCAATTAAAAGGAGTGCACCTCCATTGAAATATATGTCCACTTACTTGGCTCCTGGGGGGATGTCAGAATAAAGCAGAAGTCTTAATTATCCACGTCCTGATTAAGTGGCTTAAAGCTGTATATTTATCATGCATGTACTTTGTACTTTTGCACACCAGGTCATACCTGTATAACAAACCTTATGACACCAATGTGTCTTGCCTGGTTAACAAAATAAAAACAAACAAGTTCATTATGGTGAAATCTATATAATGGACCTAGGGAAAGACAAAACTACAATAAATACAAAATTTGCTAATGATACAAAAATAGACAGTACAGAAGAAACTTGGGCTGAAAATTCAAATATGAAATTTAACACTATAAAATGCTCAGTTATGCATTTAGGGAGACATAATGTAAAATATACCTATTACATGAATAGAACACCACTAAATCAGATATAGAATGATGGGTATCTGAGTGTTATAGATGAAAAATTTACAATGAAGTTACAGTGTAGCACAATTATTAGCAAATGCAATAGAAAAATAACTTGTATTAGAAGCATATGCAGCAAGTCAAAGGAGGTTGTGATGCCACTATATAGGTCATTGGTTAGACCACATGCTGGTTACTTGGTTCAGTTCAGGGGGCCACACAACAAAATTAACATTGAAAAAATACAGAAGAAAACAACCAAAATTATTAACAACAAGCAATATAGATTATGAGGTGAGGCTGGAGGTATTGGATATGTGTACACTGGAGAGGAGAAGGGCAATGGGGTTCATGAAAACAGTATACAAAGCATTTCATAATGAAGATTTATAAGCAAAACTGGGACTTCATATGACAGTAGGAGAAAAAAGAATATGGGATCACAACTTGCAATTACACAGGAAATTATTTAAATATGATAAGAAGAAAAAATGTTTATTCTCAAAGGGTAGTGGATACAGTGTGTGGAATTGGTTGCCTGAGGAACTGGTGAAGACCACTACACTTTAAAGCACCTGGAAAAGCACAAAATCATTTTTAAGAATTTCAAAATCCTCTATCTTACCACAGAAATGAAATAAAGCAAAAAGAAAATCAGATATTTTGATGTTTTGTTTTTTCCTAACTGCCAACCAAAGTGTTTTAAGTTTTTATTAATCAGTACTGCCACTTGAAATTATACCAGTAGGTGTGGGACCGATCACTAGCAAAATGGGATCTTGCAAGAGCACTTATCCCTCCTGCCTTGTGTAGAAGAAACATGGGGTGGAATTTTACTTTATTCTGGAGAGGATGCCTGGTGTAGTTATACCTGCATGGGGTCATAATGTCACAGACTAAATCACACAGGCAAATAATGCTGCACACAAAACCGCACAAGAGAAAATAATGTTGGTGAAAACACAAACAATATAAGAATTGCGCATACCCTATCAATTGCAATTGAACTTATTCTTTTTTACGGGGGCTCCACCCTCCCCTCACACCACCCGACACTGGGGAATTTTCCCCCCACACCCCCCGGTATTAATATACTGTAACTAATTTCAAGGAGGTGTGGACTTCAGTGATGGGGTGAGACACTGCAGGTGGCAAATTCATTTATGTTGTAAAAAAAGCTGCAACATTTTAGGACCTAGGTGGAATTGAACTGTGACTCAAGATCCCCCACACTGCAGGGTGTTGGTGCTCTACCGTTCCACTACATGAGTGGCTCAACCAGACATTTCACCGGCAGCTTTCTTGATGCTCCCCAACTTGATTTTATAACTACAGGGGTAGTGATTATTCCTGATCACTGTAAAACCCCTATTGCTGTACTGTCTTTAGCGCTTTCTGCAGCACGGTAATTCACGCACTGTTTTAGCAGCACTATATTCACCCAGTACCAGTTCTACCTAGTATTATAGAGCAACTGAGTGGGGGGAGGGTATTATCCCTTTTTTTCTTTAGAAATGCCTTTAGTGGAGTAGACTTCCCTCATTTGATGTTAATACAATATTCCCTCTGATAAGAATGCTATAACCTGTATTATATGTATGCACAACCCCTATTATGATTATGTAATCTCCTCCACCCCCCCCCGAATGATCTCTATTTATGGACCATTTTAAGTTTTGAGGGGTGTAATCAAGAAGGCTTCACAGAGAGAGGTTTTGGCAGCTCTACTGATCTCTTGTTTTAACTTAGTAAGGCCCTGAGACATCGCTTTGTTACCATATTGATGCCCACTCAACTACCCCAGTATTATTTAGTGAGCAATTTCAAAGGCAGTCCTTTAATTCATTTTCTAGGGTGTGCAGTGATGTGATCGAGTTTTATTGAGTGTCTCAATTTGAGTGTCTCAGTTTGACAACTCAGAACGCTAGTTACTTCACTATTACTTGGCCATCATATCCTGATCTCTTGCAGTCCCCTCCTTCTATCCCTCCTTCTCTGAGCTGGGGATGTTGAGTGTAACCCCGGTCCAAAAAACATCCACATCACTCCCTCCAACAGCATCTGGATCAATACTCCAGGGCTAAAAATTGCCCATATAAATATTTGCAGCCTTCCCTCCAAGTTCCATGACCTGGAGGCATGAGTAGTGCTATACAAGCCCCACATCCTGGGTCTCTCCGAAACTTGGCTAGAACCACATCTAACTGACACCACCTACAAACTGCCTGGGTACTCCTCCCTCTGCCTAAATAGACCTGGCAAATAAAAGGGTGGTGGTATCGTACTGTTCTTGAAGGAATCACGCTCAGCCAAAATTGTTCTCTGCTCTGATCCAACCTCTCCCAGCGAATGGCTCCTCGCTGAACTCATGCTGGAAGCTAGCAAAAAACTCCACATTGGGTGTTGCTACAACCCTCCCTCCACTGGAACAGAGGGCCTCAACAGATACCTCTCCAGCCTGAGCTCCATATCCCCACAGAGAGACTCAATTCTTTTCAGGGATCTGAATGTAAACTGGCTGAGGACCCACCAGCCTGATTATGCCTTCTTCCTGAAATCATACAACCTGGTTCAAACCATTATGCTTCCTACCAGACAAAACCTGTGCACGGCCACACAGACACTCCTGCATTGGATCTCCACAAATAGAGAGGACTGTGTTCTGCATGCTGAAACACTGACCTACTCTATAAGTGACCATTCCCCCACATATTTTCTCTGGTCATCCAAGCTCAAACAGACCCCCTTCCAACTACCTGTCCTTCTGAAATTTCAGTAACCCCAACACCCCTCACCTCATCACCGAGACTAGGGCACTGGACTGGTATGCTCTTTGTTCTATGTCAGATGTAACCAAGGTGGTAACCCTGTTCACAACAACACTCAGGACACTACAGGACAAACACTTTCTGGTCATCACCAGAAGGGCAAGGGGTGGCTACTTGTGCTGGGTCACTAATGACTTCCATACCCTAATGAAGGACAGAGATCATGCCTGGTCCACCTACAAAGCATCTCTACCCTGACCCTCTGGGATGACTACAGGCATTGGAGGAACCTATGCAAACAGAATCACTTTTGCAATCTCCAACAAACAAACCTCGGTGACTCTAGAAAATTCTGGTCATCCATTGGCTCTCTACTAAACCCCCCATCCAGTAAGTTGGCTCTACAGCTAAACTCTGCTGATGGCCCTATCACGGACCCTCCTGAAGTGGGCAGGGCCTTCAATAACAAATTCTCTGACCTGACCATGTACCTGAGCAAGCTCCAGAATAGCTTCCCAAAAAACGCCCTCCCCCTACAAACACCTCCGATGCAAACTGCGGGACCACAACCCAGCCTCTGACCCCCCCCCCACATTCACAGCCAACAGAGCCAAACTTCTCAAGAGCCTCCCAAATCATGGCTCCACTGGAGCTAATAGCCTATCCTCTGTCTTCCTAAAACTTGTCTCCCCAGCCATCATCGCCCCTCTCATGATCATCTTCAATCTTGCCCTGACCAGCTCCTCCTTGCCTGACTTCTGGATTACCTCTAAGTTCATCCCCATCTTTAAAACAGGTGATGCCATTCCATGGACAACTATTGTCCTATCTCCATCCTTCCTCACCTAAGCAAATCACCAGCGAAAGTCAAATACCATCAGCTGGCTGACTATGTAACCAAACACAGCCTCCTTTGTAGCCAACAGCATGGCTTTCACAAGAACCATTCCACTACAACTGCCCTCGCTCTTCTGACTGACCACATCCTTATTAACATGGACCGTGGTAATGCCACAGATGCAGTCTTCGTCGACCTCTCCAAAGCATCTGACATGGTAAACCACGCCCTCCTCCTCTCTAAACTTCAGTGTCTTGGTTGCTTTCCAGAGGTCACCACCTGGTTCAAAAACTACCTACAGGGTGATCACAATTCATGTGCATTGGCCCTGCCTGCTCACCTACCCTGCCAGTCTTCACAGATGTCCTCCAGGGCTCTATTCTGGGCCCCCTCCTATTCTCCTTATTTGTAAACTCCCTTCCCTCAGGCTGTCTCAGCTGTCACTCACTCCTCTATGCTGATGAACTTGTACTCTTCTGTAATGGAAAGTCTCCTGCCCTCATCTCTGCAGACCTCTCATTAAACTTCTCTGCGGCTCATAACTAGGTCTTGGGCAACTTCCTCCTAGTCAATGGCAAAACAAACAAAATCCATGTTGTTTGGCTCCAAGCCCTTCATAGCTAAAGGCAAATCTGCCCCCCCCAAACATCACATCCCTGATGGCCATAGTCTGGAAGGTGTCAAGCAATTCAAATACTTAGGAGTCCTGCTTGACCCCTCTCTCTCTTTATCCAACCACATAAGCTTCGTAGTTCTGAGGTTCCACCAAAAGCTAGGTGCAGCTTACAGATTCCAACAATACCTCACACTGTAGGCTTGCCTGGCCATTGTCCAGGGTAATCTCCTACCTATTCTGGACTACTGCTCTTCTATGTACTCCAGGACTTCTGCTACAAACATGGCTAAACTCTCCTCAGCTTACAACAGTGCCTGTCATTTTACCTTGTTGGCACCCTACTCCACACACCACTGCATCCTCTACAAATCACTAGGATGACTCCCACACCAAGGCAGCTTTGACCTTGCCCTGTACTGCATGGTTGACTCAGCCATCCGGACTAGCAAGGAATCTCCTCTTGCACCCCTTCTCACCATCTGCACCTCACACCACAGCCTCTGCTCAGCTAGTATCCCTTCTCTAAACATCCCCAGGGTAACCACAAATATGGGCACTAGAGCCCTGTCTGTTGCAGCCCCTATACTTTGGAACAGAATGCTTGCTGAATTGCACACTACCAACACCCACCGCTAGTTCAAAACCCACCTCAAAGACCATCTCCTGGTGGCATACACCTGCCACTGCTTCCCTGAATAGACCCCCTCTCCTATTAGCCCTCTTCCCCCTTGCTGCTTGTCTCTCTACTTCTCCATGCCATTTAACCCCTCTTCCCTTCTTCCCCCTCCCCCCTTCCCACAGCCAACTACTGCTATCTCTACCCTCTGGAGCAGCTTAAATGCTGTTATCTGGTTTCGGGCCTGTTCTATTTCCTCCTAACACTGCCTATACATTAGTTGGACTATGTTATTTATTAGCCCCTGCTTACACTGTGTTGTATCTACATTCCTGCTTATTATGTCTACTATAACTGCCATTTGTATTTCAAATGTACTACTGAACCTGCTAATAGTGTGCTCCACTTCTCTTCTGTGCATGTCTTTTTTGTATAGATATACTCTACGTCACTGTATGTGGCCCTGGTCTTGCATGAAAATGGTTCTTGGGATCAGTGCACCTAAATAAAATAAATTTAAAAAAAAACGATCGTAGTAACAGCGAGTGGTGAATAACACTGGTGAGTACTCTAGAATGAGTGTAACAGTGAGCTAAACTCACTATAGCAGGATATAAGAATTTGTTCAGCCAAGCCCTGCTGAGCTGGTCATTTGGTGTAGTGGCTTGAGCCACAACCTCTGTAGCTGGTGAACCTGGGTTTGGTTCTGGCTGCAGGAGAAATGTTTTTTGTTTTTGCTTTTTTTCTTCATTCCTCTATGTCCACTTCCCCTGGAGTTGATTATATGTAAAGTTGAGGGGTGGCATAGCCCCCCCAGCATAAAAATTGTTGTTTTGCTTGCCATCCGTAAGGGAGTCAGTGACCATCACTGTTTGCAATGGTCGGTGTAATGTTGCTCACCCTTTTGGTTTTGGGAGCATTTCCGTTAGCTTTTTTTGGTTGACAAGATTAAAAACTTACATTTATCACATAAAACCTTTTCTAGACATGGCTTTCCATATGTGGTAACTAAGTAGGGTTTGTATAATGTAGCTCCGATACATAATGGAGTTATTTCTAGTTCAATTCTGCACTGAAAAGGAATGCATGTACGGGGTGGTTAATGGTACTATAGTACAAGGAGATTTATTTCCTGAAGTTTCTTTTAATTTTTAGTCCAGATACTGTATCACCCCATCCTTGTAATGAAGACAGGTATTTAATTTTACAATCTGTTTTACTGCTATAATCACTGGTGTCCGTTTTTTCTTATAGAAAAAGCCAGTTATATAATTCGCCATTATAACTAGCTGGTTCTGACGGCAAACACGTGCTGCTTTGTCTTTTGGAAAGCCACAATGCACTGAGCGGCTTGCACCATGCTCACGTGAAGCGCAACACAATTATCTGTCAATACTGTGCATAAAATCACCTACCTAGGATTCGTTCTCGTTCCTTCAGAAACATAGAAACATATTTCACAGTTTCACACAGCCCCAGCTGCACTCCATAATGACGTCTCTCTCACTCTGTTTCCCACTCAGGTCACATGCCACAGGAACCCAGTTGCCATAGGAAGCCACTTTTTTGAACCTGTAAACAATGCTGTTCACAGCTTGTCTTAAAAGCTGTATTGAACTATTCTACATTAAATACTTAAAAAAGAAGGAAATTAAAAGATTGTTGCCTTTTAAGCCCACGATCATGTCTCGATCTCGATGAGTCCACTGGATTGCATTTACTGATACTCTGACACATAAACATGTAGAAGAAAAGGTAACTAAATAATTAATGGATGGAATTCTTTCCATGTTTTAAATGATTATAACAACATACACAGAAACATCTACAGTATCGCTGTCTCTCATCCCAATTGTTCAACTAAGTAACCACTCACTTACCTCCTTAACCTGGCATTAACTACCTCCTCAGTGCCCAGCACTTGGAAGCATGCCAGGGTTGTCCCAATTTTTAAGACTGGTGACCCTCTATCCCCAGATAACTGTTGGCCTATATCCTTGCTTCCCCACTTTTGCAAACTCCTAGAAAAGATTGTCTACCGACAACTGTCTGACTATCTTGACACACACAACCTACTGTCCAGACAGCAACACGGCTTCAGTAAACATCATTCCACCATATCTGCCCTCACTCTGTTTACCAATCATATTCTTTGGAACATGGACCCTGGAAGAGCAACGGGCATCGTCTTTGTCAACCTGTCGAAAGGTTTCAACCTGGTCGACCACACCCTATTGCTGTCCTCCCTCCACAACCTTGGCTGCTCTATTGAGATCACATAGTGGTTCCAAAGTTACCTTTCAGATAGATCTCAGTCATTATGTATAGGACCTTTTACCTCCCCTGCCCTCCCAGTCAATACCGGTGTACCCCAGGGCTCCATCCTGGGCCCACTCTTATGCTTCCTGTTTATACACTCTTTCCCCTGACTGTCTCACTTATGATGTCATATTTTATGTAGATGACCTTGTCCTCTTCACTAGTGACAAGGCTCTTGAGAATATATCCAGGGTTTTATCCGATAACTACTCTGAGGCACACACTCGTTTCATTCACATCACCTAATTGTTAATGCTAAAAAGACTAAATCCATGCTCTTTGGATCTAAACCCTTCCTATCTAAGATTGTCATGGCTGGGTCTACCCTCTCAGTAGTCTCACCAGACAACACTATACTTGAAAAGGTTACTAATTTTCAAATATCTGGGTGTTGTCCTGGGCCCGTCCCTCTCCTTTTCTGATCATATCTCCTCTGTTATCCACCATATTAACCAGAAACTTGGTGTGGCCTATCAGGTAAAGTATCTCCTGACCAGGGAAGCCTGTTTAGCCATTGCCCAAGGCAACCTGCGACCCTTGGTTGACTACTGCACCCCTATTTACTTACACAAATCCTCAGCCTTGCTCCACGCACAACAACATATGTCATTTCACTTTCCTGGCCCATATTCCACCTCACCACTGCCACCTCTACCGGACTCGTGGCTGGCTCCCACTACACTGCAGATCTGATTATGGGCTTGGCTGCCTCCTAAACAATGCCATCAGGCATGGCAAAGCCTCCACTTATATGTCTCTCCTCAAGACCAGAACTCTCTCAAGGTGTCTGCGTGCAACCTCAGTCCTCCCCCCACTGGATATCCCAAATGTCTCCTTGGCTATGGGTTGCAGAGAATTATCTGTAGCTACTCCCATTCTGTGGAACAGAATCACCATGCCCATCCACTCTCTGGACTCCCATGCCACTTTCAAGACACAACTCAAATCCTGGCTGCTTGATAAGGCCACATGCCATTGCTAGCTTGGAAAACCCCCACCTCCACCTATCTGACTTTTTCCTCGTGGGCTGCTTTGGCCTCCCCTGCCCTTTCTCATTTCTTTGGACTCCTTTCTTACATCCCTCACTACCTGCTTCTCAGGCTCTCCCACTTGGTTATTGTCTTGTATGTTTTTTTTTTCTTTTTACATCATGCATTAATTTGCACTTATCCTTTGTAAATAATTGGATAATAACTGTTACTTATCATGATGCATTAGATTTTTTTCAGGCTCTTATCAATTTTCTTTCCTATGTTACTTTCTTTGTTCACCAATGATGTCTGTATTTCCACTTTATGCACCAATGATGTCTGTCTATCCATATGGCTTGTACTCATTGTACAGCTTGTCACTACCTCTGTAACTGCTGCCTGTGTGGCCTGGGTCGTGCCTGAAAATGGTCCCCTGGATCAGTGCACTTACCTAGTTACCAAATACTCAAATAAATAAATTAAATAAAGTATGTGAAAGTTGCCACAAGCCTAAATTAATGTGCACTGCAGTTGATGAATTGCTCAGTTGAAAAAATGGACACCAGCAATTAAATAAAACAATGCATGGGGTGGTGTGTAAAACTCAAATTTTACACACCTCCCCATGCATTATTCTATATATAATAACTGGGGGGTGTTTTCTCCTATAGGGAAAACGGGTTACAATTCACCATTATAACCTGTGGGTTATAACAGTGAACACACACCAGGTTACTCTTGTTCCGTGCATGCGCACACTGCTTATTATCTGCTCACCCTGTTTCAAGGCAATATTTCCACCACAGTTCCTTCAACATTTTTACAATCTATAGAGCAGATTACCACCTGACACCATAATCTCCATTTCACAAAGGCATAACAACATTAGGATTACATTCTTTAGCCAATATGCACTTAGGAGTGGGAAGTACGAACCAGAGGAGTATATCCCACCCACAAAGCTCCGCACCTCTGGACATAAGTGCACTGGCGGCACGCATGACTGCTGTCCACCTGTCCATGGCCCCACCTCCCCAGTGCACAGGTTCATGCAGGGTGGACAGTGCAGAGTTGTGACCCAATGGTGGGTGGCCAATCCAATGGCCCAGCTGGGACCCAGACTGGATCCCCTATGCAGGACAGCACAGGACCAGGATTGTGAATGGAGCAGATGATGCACCCGCAGACTGGGTATGTGGCCGGTGGCAGCAATACAGCCCCAAGCATGGCTGTCCCAGAGGAATCCACCACTGAACAGAGCACTGCCACCAACCACCCCGGCATGGGGCAGCACCCACTCCAGATCCCCAATTCCTGCCTGCTGTCAATGAACACAGTAGGGAACCTGTCCCCAGTCATGCCCCCTTGTACACAGTGGGGCACCAGCCCTGGGACATTGTGCACATCCTCAATGCCCCCCCCGCTGCACACAGCACACCACTCCCAGACCTGGCAGGAGGTGCTACATCCATGGGCAGCAGGTAGCAATGCCCAATGGACACCTCCCTCACCATTTGCACTGGGGATGGGTCAAACACCTGTGGGGGGTGCTTCATGTGTTGATGTGTGGGTACTGAAGTCTGGTTTTTGTGCCAGAGGGGACCCTGTGGCTGTGCAGGTATGGCTGCATATGGCCGTTACAGCAGGGTCTCCCCTGGCATAACCATTCCTCCTCTGCACCCATATCACACTGTGCACCTTAGTGTATGACACATAGTGCAGATACACCCCCTCCCACCCCTGGCATGTTGCTGTCCATGTAGCCAGGGGATCAGGTGCCAAGGGGCTGTGTTCGCCGGCTAATGAATTTGGTGCAGGTGTGCAATGGGTGCAGAGTGACTGCCCACACACATATATGCATCATGTAGCCACTCCATACAATAGTGCATAGGGCCCACTGAGAGATAAAAAGTGAAAGTAAAAATGGAAGGAAAGCAGACTGCATTTGACCTAGGGATTCCACTACTTGTACTGGTCAGTCTAAGATGAGGTGGGTGTAGAGAGATAGACAAAGAGACATAGGGAGGCACAAAACACAAAGAGCATCCTCTCAAACTTGTGTGAGTGTATGTGTATGTGTGTGTGTGGGGGGGGGGGTTAAACACCAGTGCTGCTTTCATGCTTTAAACAGCAGCATAGTCTACTGGCCAAACTGTTACTTTTTATTTGTTTTTTACTAGAACAATGCAGGTTAAACACTCTCCCCAGTAATTATATAAAACAACACATGGTTAGGTGTGGAAAAACTCAGATTTTATACACACCCTCAGTGAATGATGCTATTATAAACCCCTTGAGCTTTGCTTTCGGGGTTTATGAAGCATCACACACCTCGTGTGTATATAAAATTCTTGTTAGGCGCACCTACCCATGTATTACTTTATATTTATAATTTTATGTACCTCTTTTAATTCATGTTGCTGTCACTGCATTATACAGGTGAAATGTTTAGTTAGTATTGCTTACCCACTGGTGACATATGAGATGCTATTGTTAAGATTTAATAGTTTTCTTTTGTCTTTTCTCTTGTTTCTAACTCTTTTCCCTTCTTTCCTTTCTTCCTTCCCCTTATTCTCTCCCCACCTTATTTTCCTGTTCTTTTCTATCCTTTTTCCACCCCCTTTGTCAGTTGGTTCTGTGACCAAATGAATTGATATGTACTGTATGTGTTTGTGTACCCTCTGAAAAAACTGAAAACTAATAAACTTCTTCATGAAAAAAGTCTCACCCTGCAGGATTTTGTGAAATATGACTACAATATCTGTAATACTGTAATATACTATTTGGTTCTGTTCTGTTGTGGGGTGGACAGGAATTCAGAGAGGGATGTGAAAAAGTTGTATGTGGTTGTGCCTTGGAACAGTCTTCCAGCAGAGGTGGTGGTGCAAAAACCATTAACGGGTTCAAGCATGGCTGGGATAACAGTTACTCATAGGGTAGCACTAAGACAGGGAGAGATGGGGGGGAGGGTGAAAATCCCATCCGGGCAATAGGTCACAGGTAAAGTAGGGTAAAACTGAGCAAATTGGATGGATCAGTGGTCTTTTTCTGCCAACATTGTTCATGTTTCTGTGTTGTTATCCCTTTTCCCTATGGATGCACCTGGAAACAAGCTATTCAGCTACTGAAAATGTGCCCTCCTGGCTAAATATTTTACAGTACATAAATAAATACAGTGCATATCAGAATCCCATCTGCTGAGTACTACAGGGCCCTTCCCCATGGGAGGTGGCTGGCCAGGATTCATATATATCAATATCACTTGGTGGGACCACAGGGCACATGGGAAAAATGCGGCACCTCAAAGATGATAAAACTGGAGTGGTCACTGCAATCTGGAGTTATCTTTAGTGTCAATGAAGCATTCACTATTTTGTCACTGCTTTTGTTGAGTGCACTGTAATGCCACTGCATGTACCTTCTAAAATGTTCTTTTAAAATCTAAAACAAAAGTCAAACATCACAATCAATTGGAGTGAATCCTGAAGCGATAGATCTTGGTCTTGCCTTCTTGATTAAAGGGTTTACCCTATTTCAAGTGCAGCCTAAGTTGTCACTGGACCCCTGGAATCACCAGGGGCTATGTAGGGATAGGCGGGGGAGGGATTTAGGTGGTGGGGGAAGGGAGAGCCAAGGAGAGAAGCAGGTCAGACAGCAAGGGGATGGGGGAAGGGGCATTGAAGGGGTGGGAAGATGAGATCACAAGAGGGGTGAGGTCACAAAAAGGGTGGAGCTACGGGGAATGAGCTGGCAGTGGGACATTGGCTAGGGCTCAGACAGGGGAGGAGCCATGGGGTAGATAAGATGCTGCAGAGAGGGGGGAGAGCCCTCTTTTTCTGCAGCAGTTTCATCAGCTAACCTCTCCCATCCACCCAGAAAAATGGAATGAACAAAAACAGGGACGGGGTTGATTATGGTGGTGAATGAAAAAGGGTTGCCAAGTGAGGGCAACAAGAGGCTTTGGAAAAATTGGGGTTGTTGGATGAGAGCAACAGGCATGCAAAGAGAAGAGATGGACAGCCGACTAGAAGGGCAAGTCAGAAAGAAAATAAAAAGGGAGGAGCCCAGCTGAAATAAGATGTAGCTGGCAAGGGAAGGCTCCCCACGGGGCAGTCACACTGGGGGGGGGCAGGGCTTGGGAGCAGGTGGGACACCTGAACCCAGACAGAAGGTACCAGAAGAAGAGGCACCTGGCCAGTACACCTGGACCAAGGAAAATACAGCTGTAAATTAACAGTGTTTGTGAATAAAGGGGACTACCCCAATGGATGGTGGTGGAAACAAAATGTAAAGAAACTGTAGTGATGGAGTTTAGAAATTGTAATGTCAAGGAGGTATATTCATGAAATGTAAAATGAGATGTGAAGAGGCAGCAAGTCTATCCAATAAAAGCTAGTTGGTGAACCAATGAAAAATGGTACGGGTGTGAGCTGATTTTGTGGGGTCCATGGGGACAATATCCTCTTAGCATTGCATTAACTTAGCATTTTTTAAAAGCACAGTCCTGTAGCACTGCATACAGTATATTTAGAGTTATTTCAAATACAGTCCTTTAGCACTTACACTGTTTATCCCTAAGTCCATTAGACAGCTGTCTAGAAGAAGAATTTGCATTTATATTACACTTTTTTGTATACCGTATCCCAAAGTGCTTTACAAGTAATAAGAGACTGGAAGTGAAGTGACTGTAAACATGTAGTGCAAGCCATTTCACACATCAACACCCACATACAACCTTCAACAATTACGCGAACTGATTTTATGAGAAGGGAAATATAGGCAAGGACACCAGGGAAATTCCCTAATATTGCAAAACATGTCTTGTGTTCTTTTACTTCCAGCTGGACACTCATCAGGACAGCACCAGAGATGAGCACAAGGGACCTCAGATTAAAGTCTCATTTGAAGGATGGCACACCCCAACAGCACAGAATCCTCCAGTACTGCACTACTACACATGCTGTGTGGGCACCAGCATCCTGCTTTCTAGTTCAGCACTCTTTGAACTGCATTCATAATTTAGAGGTAGCCAGGAGTTGTAGTTGAGAGCCTTATGATTTCTTTGTAACCTCCAGTGGGAGCCATAGACATGGTCAGATATTTCCTGAAATGTCTGTGATATACCTGTAAATTTACCTCACAGTGGCATTTATACTGCACTTGGGAGAGACAGAGGATTTGAATCTGTAAAAAGACTTCCTTGGTGCTCATTGCAACACCAGAAAGGAATGTACATGTGATTCACATGTGAAAACTCAGGGGCTTTAATTGGCTGAACTCATACTGCAGCTCAGTTGGTTTTGTGCTAAAGCACAAATTGCTGAGGTCCCGGGTTCAAATCCCAGTGAGAGTCGCACTTTTCCTTTCATTTCTACAACTGGATTTCTAAATTTGCCTCTCAGTGGCATATATGCTGCACTTAGGAGAGAAAGAGGAGGAGTTATTTGAGTGTAAAAATACTTCCTGGTTGCTCATTGCAACACCAGAAAGGAATGTATATGTGATTCACATGGGAAACCTCAGTGGCCTTAATTGGCTGAACTCTCTTAGCTCAGTTGGTTAAGAACTAAAACATGTATTGTTGAAGTCCTGGGTTCAAATGCCAGTGAGAATCATACTTTTCCTTTCATTTCTACAATTGCATTTCTAAATTTGCCTCACATCGGCATATACTACACTTGGAAGAGATAGAGGAGGAGTTATCTGAGTCTGTAAAAAGACTTCCTGGTTGCTCATTGCAACACCAGAAAGGAATATTTGTGTGATTCACATGGAAAAACTCAGGGGCCTTAATTAGCTGAACTCTCATAGCTCAGTTGGTTAAGAGCTACAGCACAGATTGCTGAGGTCCTGGGTTCAAATCCCAGTGACAGTCACACGTTTCCCTTCATTTCTACAATAGGATTTGTGATATATCTGGAAATTTCTTGTCTGCCTGCAGTACCAGCACAGGCCACCAGAGAGAATATCTTTAGATATTTCATGACATTTCTGGAAATATTTGACCATATCATGGCTGTCACTGTCTACGATGTTCACCACAGCCCCTAGAAATCCATAAAACAAGGTTTCTCTAGCATTTATTTATATAAAACTTGGTGGGTTAAGGAGCTTTGCGACCCCTATGATCTGTCTGAAATGATGCCACTGATTTTTTTTACATTTCGTGTTTTGAAGGTAGATCAGTCATAGACACGAAAACCTGTGCATGAGAAAAAGTCAGAGATTAGAAACACAAGGATGTGACTGTTGACATAATAGACTGAGGTAAAGTACTGCATGGTGCAGATTAATGTTTTTGAGATACAGTGTGGTGAATGTACTTAAGGAATTTCTTTTGAACAACTTTTCTTAACACATAAAGCTATTAAAGATCCTGTACTCTTTGAAACAAAATTGGTTTAGAAAAAAATACAAATAATACTCAGACTAGATCGCATAACTTTAAATTAGGAGGGGCCCACTGTAAAACAAAAAAGAGAAGTCACTGGTACACACAACGTATAGTTAACAAATGGAATATGTTGCCAGGATCAATTATAGAAAGCAATACTATAGATACATTTAAATATCAGTTGGACCAACATATGGGTAATGCAAAATCTGAGTATGTATAAACATAATTCCACCTTCGGGTGGCGAGCTCATGCAAAGGTAATACCTCCTGAGCTTGTAACACACTATGATACTATGATACTCAGGCCTCATGCCTGCATTATCCACCCTCCTTTTACAGGAACAGCCTCAGGTATATGTTGTTTGCTTACTGTCTAGATGTAGAAATTAAAAGGTGCTATCTAGTTTTCTCTTAAATCCAGCTTGCTGTGATGTGCTTCTTATCTGACACCGACATTTGGGTGGGGGGGCTATTACTGAGTGATTCAGAAAACAGTGCTTTTAAACAATACTTCTGCTTCACCTTAGGATGCAGAGTTCATGCACAGCATGGTCAGTCAGTGCTAGTTTAGTGGCTGAAATATATGAGTTAATGTTCAACAATCTGTAAAATTTCTAGTTGTATACTGTATGCATTTCCAAGTGTCTGTCCTATAATAAATCAACCTGAGTTAGCCACATATGTGAAAGCTCTGTATGGTCCAGATAGCAGTGGGCAGCTGCAGAAATGCCATGCAGCAGTAATGAGGGAGGAAATAGAGATATGCTGACCAGGTAGTAGAATACTCTATGTACTGTATGATTGTAAAGGATGCCCCACCTCCTGTTGGTATACATGCGTTCCTGCTTCCACAGTTTGCATGTAGTGTAACATATTATTTTCAGTGGGATCCTGTTTTACACATTTTTACAGCAAAGTGGACTGAAGTACTTGTTCAGGGACACACAGTGAGCAAAAGGCTCACGTGGGTTTTGAACCTTGAGCTCCTTGACAATAAACATAAAGCATGGCTTTCGCTACATGCAACACTAGATGTGAATGTTTCTGAGATTGCTGGATTGCTGGCTTGGGGATGCTGGAACAGAGAATGTTTCTATTTTCATGGAGAGGGTTGTGGATGCATGGAACAGCCCTCCTGAGGAGGTCATGGACTCAAAAACAGTGGGGAAATCCAAGAATGCATGGGACAGACATAAGGTAATTCTGGTGGGGGTAGGAGGAAGTAGGCTCTTGGTTACCTAGGATCTGCAGCTTATCCATTAGGTAGGGTAATGGGCAGACTAGGTGGGCCAAGCAGTCCTTATCTGCCATCAAATTCTATGTTTCTATGTTTCTCAAAGATACAGTAAGTGAGAACTGTTATACATCTTATTTGCAAAAGGACGTGTGAGATTAAATATTAAAGCAAAGGGTATTTGGTGCCCCACTGGAAAGCGTGTTGTGCTCTCACACCAGTGACAAAAGCAAAGCTATAGCACAGTCACCAAAGAAATAAAAATACTAATGAGGAGGATAGAGAAGTGGAGCTGTCAGTGCAGGGGCATAAGAGTAAAGATGCAGCAGAGGGGCAAGCACATGAACAAGATGAAAAAAGACAGGATGAAACACATGATTCATGCAAGAAGAAGGAGACGCAGGGGGAAGAGAACGAGTACAAAAGGAGCAGGGGGAATAAGTAGGAGAGGAGCTGAGAAATAATGAAGGAAATGTGGGAGAGGAGGATGAAGTAAGAGGAGCTTGAAAGTCTGCTGTTACTTGCACCACCAACTAAGAGTGATGAAGAAAGCAACACTGAGGACTGGAGGACATCATCACAGGGCAACATAGCAAAATTAAACAAACTCTGGTCAGAGCCAATATGGCTACAAAACTGTGTATTAGGCACAGTCCCTAGATGAATGAGAACCTTTGTACCAGATATGATGGCTGCCAGACCTGGAGCATTGTGGGAACTGTGGTAGTGGCATATCTCAGCCCCAGTCCCTAGGAAGATGGCCACTGGAAGTGATGCAACACTGATCACTTCCAGTGGCTTGGAGCCAGTATAATGCTTGCCTGGAGTGGGAGGACCTGGAAGACCTCTGGAACATGGAATGATCTGCCCTGTCTAGGGAGAATGTTGCTGCAGTGAATAGCCCATTAAAAGTGGATGTGAGCTTCTTGGGGCTGCTCTTAAATGTGCCCCATTTGGCTGCCTTCTATACTTTTGATGGCCAGTCCATGGTACCATGCATAGGATGGCTGCCTATACCTAGTTATGCATGCATGAGTGACTATGCATGCATGAATGCTGTGCCATGCATAAGATGGCCATCTACACCTAGTTGCACATGCACAAATGACTGTGCATGAGCAAAGGTCATTCCTTCAGATGCATGGTCCAAAATGTAATGTGCACTTTATGGGTGATTATGTATTTGTGAATGGATTGAATTAGTAGCACAGATGCTATTGACCAGGGGAAATCATGGAAAGAAGAAGGGGAGAGGTACAGTAGGTGTAGTGGTAGGGTCCCCATTTTATACTATTATCTCAGAAAATAGTGTAGTGGTGGGGGGGGGGCTCTGATTCAGTGCTGGATTGCAAAGATTGGAGCCGGAAGTGACCAAGAACTGAGCACAGGAGCAAAAAAATAGTGCGGCAGAGGGGAGGAGGGAGACAGAAAAGAACAGCACTGCACTGAATGGACAGGATCATATACTGTATGCTTCAATTTCACTGTGGAAGGAGACAGCCTATGCATCTGGTAACGTGCTTCCACAACCCCCTTCTCTCTTTCTCTCTCTCTCTCTCTCTGTAACAGCAATACATCCACATAGCTTCACTATGCAGCCATAAAAACTGACAGATAGCAAAATCACTGTGCCTTACAATGGGTACCATCAGTTATTAAGAGTTTTTCAGAGCACTGTACCAGTCAGGGGCACCTGAGTTATTATTAGTTCATATCTTGAATTAGAAATTTAAAATTATTAAACAAAAATCAGAACAGATACAGATTCTGTTGAACAGTGAAAAGGAATACTGCATCTGTCCATTAGAGAGCCATCCACTAAAAAAAACTTTCTAGCCCAGGTAACCTAGTTCAGGTGTACATAAACAAAGCAATTTAGATATCACTTGATCACTGAGAAACTGGCACCACGGAATTCCAGTTATGCATGTTCAAGAGGCAAATGAGTTTATTTGAGATTCCAGCTGTGGACTGCAGCATCAATTCCACAGAAACTGAAGTTTAAATCTGATTCCAGTGTGTGTGTAAACAAGGCACCTCAAAGAAGAGTTGAAGACTGTCATTTGGCAGAAACATCTGGGTGCTAAATTAGTCAAAATATTTTAGGGTTTTAGACTTCCAGCTTAATTCCTGTTCATTTATTTCTTCTATTTAGGCCTAGACAAGGGTATCCCTACCACAGCGGTCTTCATAGACCTTTCCAAGGCCTTCAATCTAGTCCACCACAATCTCCTTCAAACTAAACTAAACAACATGGGCCTAGACTGCCATGCACTAAAGTGGTTGGAGAATTATTCAGAGGGTAAGGTGGAAGGATGCCCTATCTGGACCACTCCCATTAAAAGAGGGGGTACCTCAAGGGTTGATACTCGGCCTCCTCCTCTTCTTCCTGTTCACTAATAAACTAGCTGACCACTGTAGCGGGAGCTATGTCATCCAGTACATGAATGATGCAGTCATCTACCGGTCCACCACCAACCTGGAAGGACTTAGACCCTTACTCCAAGAGGACCTCCAGTCACTGGAGCACTGATTCACCGAGAACAGAATGGTCCTCAATATGTTCAAAACTAAAGCAATGCTGTTTGGTCCTAGAACACTTGGTCAGGACAGAACACAGCACCTACAACTTGGCCTCCCTGAAATACCTCGGCCTAACCCATGACCAGGGCTTCACCCTGAAGTACCATGTGGACTCAGTCACCAAAACCTTACATGAGAAACTAGGCATCCTCTACCAGCTGAAAGACCAGCTAGTACCCAAAGCCAGAACCTCAATCGCCAATACTGCCCTTCTCCCTACACTCTTATACGCTGCCCCAGTCATGCAAGGGTTGGGTAAGTGTAAGTGGGAGAGAAACAGACTACAGGTGTTGTACAACAAGGTGGCCCACTTCATCTCACAGGCCAATCCTAGGGAGCACCACTGCGACTCCTTTACATTCCTAAACTGGCCCTCACTAGAGGCGCGCCTCCAATACCTTCTGCTCTGCCTAATGCACAAGCTAATAGGACCGACTCCCCCCAGCCTCTCTGACCTCATAGCTATAAAGGCCAATCACTGGCACCTCCACACAACTGGCTGAACTCTCCTAGATGTCCCCAGGGTCAAAACCAAGGTGGGCAGCATGTCCTTTGCCCTCACCGCTCCAACACTGTGGAACCAGCTCCCTCCTGGGGTGTAGGAAGCCCCCACTATCAAAAACTTCCACACTAGACTAAAGGTCCACCTAGTGGAGGCCTGGACCTGCCACTGTACCGTCCTCTGACAGGAATAGAGGGTCAAATTACTAACCAGGTCCTAGTCTCCTCCACTGACTACAATTCGTGTCACACTGCAAACATCCACACAATTGGTGTCACTGATGACCAAACAATTCAATTCCTTGTGTACAGTTTCACACTGTCTTTGCCAAATTAACTGTTGTTGCTGAGATGCCTGTAACTCACTGTTGATCAACCTATTCCATACCCTGTGTACTGCTTATGATCTGCCTCGCCATCTTATCTGTGCTGCTGTGACTCCTGTAACTCGAACAAATGCTATATTTATCTCTTGTGTTATGTAACACCCGGGTCACCCCTGAAAAAGGGGACCTCAAGGACCTCCATGACTCAGTGGGCCTACCCGGTCACCAAAATTTCATAAATAAATAAATATTTATGTTATGGTTGTTTGAGTTACAGGACATCGTGAGCAAAGTTCATGCTGCAATTGGGCATAGGCCCTAGAAACATATGAAGACTAGACAGGGTGAAACAGGTTGCCGATGGTTTCAGAAGTACAGACAAAAGGATATTTTTGGAGTAACATTCCAAAACCAAGGCACCTGTTTCTTTGAACGAATGCAATGAAGCTTGAGTGTAGCATTGAATTCATGTCCTCTCCTAGCCTGCCTGCCTGCCAGGTGTTTAATAAGATTAAGTACCAAATGCAGATGCTTACTTCAAATGGTCCAAGGAGTGGATGCTCTTTGAAGACCTTGCTGAGCTACCGCTCACCCAGCTTCTGGAGCTCCTAAACATTCTGACTAAACTTTACTCTTTTACTCATTCCACAATGTAACAACCTCATTCACATACCCAAATCATCTTTTACATGGTGACATTGGCATTAACATACAAGCAGCATTGTAGCCATGGACAACCAGGAACTGAAGGTGCATCACCCTGTGTTACACCCTGGTGACTCATGGGAGTTTTAGTTCCATGTGATGTAAACATTCAGCAGATATGCAGAGAAAACAGTGCAGCCCGAATTAAAACTGCCACAATTGCACCAAATCGTATAACTGGCAAGCCTGTACTACAGCTTGAACTCTGACTGCACCTGCTCAGAACTGTTAATGGGGGGACTGTGACATGAAGCTAGGTGGTGTAGAGAAGATGATTTTGATTGACAAGAATTCTTGCAGTGGAGTGTCATAAACACAGCAAATGTGGTTGCCTGTCTCATATGAATGACCAGTCAGGGCACATAGTAGGGGGTGTTTATCATGTGGGGCCATGATCGGGTTTGCAGCAGCAATGGTAGCTCAGGGCTCTGAGGTGTACACAGGAGAAGGTGGTACAGCTGTGCTGTTGTGAAAATGAAAATAACTGTAAAACATAGTGGGAGGGTGATCTGGTCGAGAGTCGGACGATGTTGAGTAATTACTCCATGTGCAGGAAAACTGGTGCCAAGGAGAGTGACAGCTGATTGGTGAGTGGATTCACTTCATGATCTGACTCCATCTGTACCCAGTTATTGGCTAACAGCAGTTACAGCCAATGGATACTGTGTCACACATGCAGACCTCTCAATGATCCCTGCTTTTGCCTCAGCATTTTTCATTGATCGTCCTAAAATTCAGTGCTGAATCGCAAAGATTGGAGCCAGAAGTGAGAGCGGCAGCAAAAAAATAGTATGGCAGAGGGGAGAGGGGAGAGGGGAGTCACAAAGGAACAGCACTGTGTTGAATGGAGAGGACCAAATATGCTTCAATTCCACTGTGGAAGGACACAGTCTAGGTATTCAGTCACGTGCCTCCACAGCTTCCTTCTCTCTTTGTGTAACAGCAAGACATCGAGAGCTCTTGAAAAAGTGCTTGGTCACGAAACATTGAGGTTTTGTGGAGCTGTGGACTGTTATTGTCTGCCATTTTATGTGACCACAATAAACTATTACATTTTTACACTGGGCATTTTTATCCTTACATGTTAGTGTGGTTTCTGTATATAGCAAGGCTATTTTCTTGAGTGAGTGCATACCTTTTTTTTTTCTGTTTGGTTGAAAGATTAGTTGAGGTCAGTCTATCTGAATACTGGGGAGAAGACTGTTCTAGCTGATAATTTAATATAAGAACCTGGCATCTTCCTATCTGCCACATCCACTCCTAGTTCCCACTCTGATCAGATGTGCCAGCAGAAGCAGTTGGATACTGGATGCAGTGGGATTAGACAGTTTGTTCAAGTAATGTAGTCACCATTGCAGCCCAACAGTCAGCTGATGCACAATGGAGCCAGCCATGATGCAACACAATAACTTACAGTACATGACATTTCACCAAATACTGCAGTAAAAAAGGGCCTAATTGCCATTTTATCACACTGTTCCCTGCAGCATGCTGCAGCATTTTGTGACATATTGCAGCATTACTGCATTGCATCCTAGCTGTACCCCCAGGTACTGATGCTGCTTCAAAGGCACCACTCCAAATACCACCAACCAACCAAACTATACTGCCTGAGTTATTACATGCCTGCACTAAACTGCCAGCTACCCTCCCAAGTTCTATCTGAATAACACAACTAATTGAGAAGATGTCAGTTCTTGATCTTTAGCCATTTTCTGTCATAGTCTATTATAAAAGACATTGGCTTTTGAAGACAGTTCCATAAAGTGAAGCCCAGATATGACCTTCTATCATGCTTCAAATGTTGCAGGCTAGTTTTCCCCAGCATCTATAATGTAGTATTCTCAAAGATGGTGACACCTCTGATAGAGGCAGAGGGGGATTATATGCCTTTTACTAGTGATATATGCTGCTGCCTCAGTCATAATGTCCCCAGTAACCATGCTATCAACAGGTCCTTCAGCGAAGGAGTAATTCCAGCTATATAAAATGAAGCAATAGTTATCCCAGTCCACAAGGGTAGATTAGAGAATATATAACCAACTACAGGCCAATCTCCTTGCTCTGTACCCTTGCTAAAGTCCAAGAGAGACTGGTATACAACCAGCTGCAAGACTATTGTGAACTGTGACACCTGTTGTCCCCTCAGCAGCAAGATTTCAAGAGAAATCATGGAACTGCCACTGCCTTAATTAAATTCACTACTGATGTCCAGCAGGCACAGGCCTACAGAATTCCCACAAGAGCCATCTTCATAGACCTCATGAAGGTGTTTGATTTGGTCAACTACAAGCTTCTCATTGGTAAACTCAAACAGACTGGCTCAGACACACATGTGCTTGCTTGGTTCTCTGACTACCTTGCATGCCATAACCAAATGGTCAAATGGCAAGAAGCCTTGTCCAGGCAGTTACAAATCACGAAAAAAAAACAAACAAAGGACAGTGCAAAACTTACGAGCGGGTGCTCAAGCAGAAGGTGCAAACCTCAGAAAGATTCAGACAATAAGGAAGTAAGCACTCCAAAAAATGGTAGTAGATGCAAGTAAAATTTATTTTCACATCAGGAGATGACCAGGAACCCTGCACTTTGGCACTAATACCACCTTTGAAGGCTTAGTGCCGAAGTGCAGGGGTCCTGGACATTTTCGATGTGAAAATAAATTTTACTTGAATCTACTACCATTTTTTTGAGTACTCACTTCCTTACTGTCAGTTACAAATCACTGATGGCATAACACAGGACTCAATGGTATTGTAGGTCCACTACTGTTTTCCCTACTCATCAATGACTCGGGTGAAATTAGTGGTAATAATCATCTCATCCCATATGCTGATGACGCTGTTCTGTACAACAGCTCTAGAGACATCAAGGCTCTCAGTTTCCAGTTACAGACTGACTTCTCTGCCATGGAGGACTGGATCCTATTAAACCATCTGCTTCTAAATGCAAAAAAAACTAAGGCTGTTCTATTTGGCACCAGGAACTTTGGCACTGATAAATCTGCACAACTCCATCTCACAACCTCCACTGGTTCCCCCATCAAGGTTGTAGACTCAATTAAGTACCTTGGTTTGTTGCTTGACCAAGTCCTAACCTGTAAACCCCATGTGGACAAGGTCACTCATTCTGTCCACCAGAAACTAGGACTATTATACAGGTTAAACAACCACCTCCTTCTGGAGACAGAATTGCCATATCAAATAATGTGCTATTTCCTAAACTCACCCATGCTGCACCTATTCGGTAATCCCTTGAAAAATCTGGGAGTAATAGACTACGACTACTTTACCACAAAATAGGCAGATTTCCAGTGATGACTCACAAAAGGAAGCACCATTGTGAGGTGCTGGCCTCCCTCAACTGGCTGTCTTTAGAGCAACGGTTGCAGTACTCAGTATTATGTACTGCTTACAAACTCTCCTCTACTCTAGTCTTGCAGGCTTACTTGTCCCTAATTGGCCACACAGAACACTATGAATCTCCAACAAAAAATTGCTGGTGGTGCCCAGGATTAGTACCACTATGGAGAATAATTAATTTGCATATTCAGCTCCCACTCTTTGGAATGTCTTACCTGACTATCTACAAGTGTCTAACTCCTTAGATACTTTCAAAAAGGGCTAAAAAGTGTACTTCTGAGAAAAATGCCTCTGTTCATTCCATGGTTGATTGGCTAGCTAATCTCAAAAAATGTATCTACTCATTATAATGTATCTACTGTTCTTGCTAAATGTAGTGTGTGTATCTGTGATTGACTGTGGAGCTGTGAGGTGCCAACATCTATATGACTTCTGTTACTAATCCATGTCTATTCTTTAATTCCCACTATGTAATAGCACTAAATGTATATACTTGATTGTATAACTGCTTAAAGTGTAATGTTACCCTAATTGTATTACTGTTTATTAATTCCGGGTCGCCCCTGAAATAGGGACCTTTGTCCCAGTGGACTCATCTGATTACTAAGATCAAATACATAAATTAATGAATTAAATGCATATGTGGAGCAGCTGTACAAACCAAAGCTTCCTAAGTCTCACTGCCCACTGGATTGTGTGTAAATCAAGCTCTCCCATCATTTCCACCCTCTTCCACCACTACAAGTCCCTTCTAGAGTTATATTGAAGTAGACAGTCTCACAAGATCACACCAACAGAGGAAGTCTGTCTGTCATGGAGTGGAAGCATAATTGGGAAAACGTTCTGTAGTTCATCCAGTCATCATAGATATTTGGAAATACCCTTCTGATTTAAGGTTGGGAATCTCTGAGATGGACCATGGCGGTAAGATGTTGAAGGTAATGAAGAATAGGGACTTTCCTTCATGCAGTTTCACTTTGCACATGCACTAAACCTGGTGGTGAGTCACATGCCTGACAAAGATGCACACAGTTAAAAAAAAATACTTTACACTGTATAGTATATCACTAGCTGTGTCCAGCCCTCCTCCAAACATGCTGAGCTCTGAGTCACTTCCAGCAAAAGCACAATGCTCATCAGCATTTCTTAATTAAAGATGTTTCCATAAGGTTGAACTCTGTTTTTTGTATGGTGTAGATACCTGTGTTCTGGCCTACAAAATTCAATCATGTGGCCTATTGGGATGTCTGTCATGTGTGCAGTGATGTGTTCTGTAAATGCTTGTTCTGATTCTGCGACCATATGAACCTTCCATCAAATATTTTGGTGCTGAGTCGGTAACCCTTAGCATGGTCATTCCCATGGTGACTCTACTTGAATACCACACATGCTTTTATTTATGATCCTCTATGGCGACCCAACAAAGCAAAGTTGGTGGCATTGATAGCTAGGGCAGCATTAGTGGTTAGGGCAAAAGGAAGGCTCTGATCAGTTATCACAATGCATAATGTCTTTATCAAGCAGCATCTCTAACTAGAAGAAACTGTGATTTAATCAGGTTTTGGCAAGACAAGCAAGTCATTTTAACTACTGTACAGTGACAATGTATTTTCATGAACATTTGTTGTTTAGGATTACAACTAGGGATATTGCCACAACATGTTGCTCAAGGCTAAATCCTGAGAATCTGAAATAATTATTAGCCTTTCTCTGGCTCAAGCTACCAATGATCAGCTTTAACTGTCCATATAATTATTCATATGCCTAACATGTGACATCTATTGCTTTCTCTACTCCTACACCTACTGGTGGCAAGTAACCAGAGACTCCATTGACTGTCTCTGGCACCACAATCCATTTCACCACTCCTGGCAGTAGCAGTTCAACTCTGCCTCCCGGTGACATTACAACAACTTATTGTATATGTTGTCATCACCAACAAACTCAGTATGATCAGGAGTGCCACGTAGCAGACAGTGTCAGTATCAATTAAATAACACCCATCCTTAATCCACCATGAGTGGGACAGTGAGAGAACGAGTGACCTGACTTGCCATTCAAGGTCCCCTCCATGCTAAATCTACACTGGAGTACCTCAGGGCTCACTGTTGGGACCCCTTCTTTTCTCCATTTTTCTAAACGGCTTCCTGTAAGTCTGCTCCTCCTCCTCTATACACGTGTATGCTAACAATACTGTCTTGTTCAACACTGGCCACTCTTCCTCTGATGTGGAAGCCAGGCTTCAGCTTAATTTTAATAAAATCCAGCACTGGCTTGCCTCCCATCAACTCTTTCTAAATACCAAGAAAACAGTCTCCATGACCTTTGGCACAAGGCAGAAACTTGCTAGGCTCCCCGTTCTGCTCACCTATCACACCCTGGATGGGACTACACATGAGGACAACTCCTCTTTTAGATACCTTTGGGGTTGGCTGGACCAACACCTCACTTTCTCTGGTCACATCGATGCCATCCTGAAAAAACTGCGCCCCAAGATTGGTGCCTTATACAGGAACCATAATAGCATTTATTTTATGACCAGGCATGAAATTGTTCAGAAGATTATTCTCCCTATCTTTGACTACTGTGATGTAGTCTAGAGTGCCACTCCCAAATCCACCATATCCAGATTGGTCCCTCTTTTCAGTTCTTTCTGTCACTTTGCTCTAGACTCTCTTGCTCGCATGCATCACTGTGATCACTATCACTCTCTGTCTTTCCCTTCCCTTGCTAACAGGTGCCTCTCCCACAGCACCAAACTCATCTATAAATACTTGCTAGGCTCTCTATTCTTATATCTATCCTCTCTCCACCATGCCCTCTCCCGCACACTCCTTAAGATCCACTGACTCATGTACCTTGGTGATACCCAGCTGCTCTACTCTTGCAGGACAGTTGGTTTTTAATCACCATTTCCCTAAACTGTGGAATGCCTTTCCTTCACAAATATGGTACTCCTCATCCTCTTACTACCTATCCTCTGCCCTTCATAATTTCCTCTTCTCTAACTGCACCTGTTTTCCCTCATTCTTAAGGCTTCCAATCTCTCTTATACTCTACCCCTAGCCAGGACTGTAACATTCTTTACCCAATAGCACTTACATACAAAGTACTAGCACTTTAAATGTCCATTAATTGTTACTGTTCCACCCTGTTGTAGACTGTATCCTGTTTTTTTCTTCCATTGCTGTATTTTTGTACTACTGTAGTTTTGTATTACATACTGTATTCCTGCATAGCTGTATTTTGTATTGTATACTGCATTCCTACCATTGCTGTATTTTGTATTGTATGCTGTATACTATATTCCTGCATTGTTGTATTTTGTATTGTATACTATATTCCTACCATTGTTGTATTTTGTATTGTATACTGTATACTGTATTTCTGCATTGCTGTAATTTGTATTGTGTATTGTATACTATATTCCTGCATTGCTGTATTTTGTAATGTATACTGTATACTGTATTTCTACCATTGCTGTATTTTGCATTGTATGTCGTATTCCTACCATTGCTGTATTTTTGAATTGTATACTTACAGTGTCATGACTGTTATATATTTGTTTACTATATGTATTCTCCCTGTCCTTCCTCCCCCCAGGTCACACCTGGAGATGAGCAACTTGTTGTTCAGTGTGCCTTCCTGGTGAAACATTTCAATAAATAAAGGTGTACACAGTTCTCACCATTTTGACCTCTAGTCAATAGTTAACAGCTACAGCTTTTGCAGCCAGGGGTAGTGTATGTATTCAAAGTAAGTTTCTTTAATGTAGTAAAAGGTATATATAAAAAAGGAAATTTTTGCAAAAAAAATCTGTTCATACATGGAAAACATTATGAAGAGCAGTGTAATGCCCTACATTACATGTGTTTTCATTTTATTTTAGATTTTTGTTTTGTGACAACTTGTTTCCCTCTGGGGAGGTATTACTGTATAATTTGAAAATCATGAAGCCAGAAAGAATACAATAGTTGGCATGGAGGTAAAGCAGAGGCTACAGGGGGTATATGCTGTGAGTCAGTAATGAATAAAAACATTACTCTTGCTCGCATTGGACTGTGTCAGTCTTTGTATGTATTGCAGACTGCCACAACACCACAAACAGTAATGTACTCTACAACAGATGCATGCCAACTGCACTGGTCACATGTAAGCTACAGTCATTCATATTCATTGCTGACCATATACCATTTCAACCCACTATATGTAGTCTGCTTTAACACATGCCATTACTGCACTTGAAGCCAAAGAGGTTTGTTTGAATTCTGGAAGTCAAAATGATGGTATGGGCCACAAATTGAAGCTGAAGTGAAGCTGCCAGTGTCCCACCTCACTTGCCCTTACTCACATGCAGCATGGTGCAGAACCAAACTGTGAGACCTAAATCATAGGAATGTGTAGTTAATTAGTGCCTTGGCTCTACATAAAGGAATCCTTTTAAAATTGCACTTGAAATTACAGTTTACACACAATTAAGTTCAGTGAATACAGTATGCAGGACTGTATGTCTGCTGTATACATGATTCGAATGACTGAAACAAAAAATGCATTCATTAATAAAGAACAAATTCCCAGAAAATTTGCTCTATTCCTTTCAGTTACATTTATTTTTGTGTGTGCTGCTGGCTTTCAGATTTCTGAAGTGAAACTTCTCTATGTAAAAGTGACTCACTTAGCTGTTTCAGCTCAACTAAATCATCTGGTTTCACTTCCCTGTGCACTATGTAAAGTGAAATAAAAAGGGCCCCTTTTCATTAAGCAGCATTTGAAGGAAAATATGGAAGAAACATGATATTTACTTAGCAGTTTATGAGCCTCCCATATTCAAGTTCATATTTCTTCACAGGCATTTTACAGATCAGGTAAATGGTATAGTACAAGCAATTTATCACAAACTAAAGTTCATTTCCTGTTACACATATTTTTTATACTACCCATGCCAGAAATGTTCATACCCATCCAGAAACACCACATTAGACTCTTTACAAATTACTTTCAAGTTCAGTGGAGACCACATGTTAATAATTGTAAAAATTATGAACAAATAATGGACCAGGAAAACAAACACAAGTGTTCTAAATACAGTTGACTATAGACATACAATAGTAGCCAGTGACATGATGCAGAATATCAAGATATATCACAGGAACCCCATCCCCCAAATAAAACGGACATTCTGTCACACACACACACACACACACACACACACACACACACACACACACTTCAGTTGGTTTTCCTATGCTATTTTCCTAGATATCTAGAATTTATAGAGCATCTTGTCACTGGCTAAAGCTGTATGGAAAATAAACCTTTTCATGTGGACAAAGATTCATATAAAAAAAGAAGAAACCACGCTGCAAACTACATCTATAACCTTCTGTGGGTAAATGACTGCTGTTTTTTTTTTCTTTTAATTTTTATTCTTTGGTACCTTGGTAAGGCCTACTAGGCACCTACACCTGTTTTCAGGGGAGACCTGGGAGCACTGGGGAGGTTCAGTAACTTGACCAGAGTTTCACAGTATGCAAGTGGAGGTTGTGGGAAATCAAGGCCAAGTCTGCTGGATGTACCAAGCTCATTCATGGGTTGTTACTCTAACCTGTAGGTCATACTGCTAGCCCCAATTTCATTTTGAATGTATTTTTTAAAAGAGATTTCTATTTTTAATACTTTAAATATTTTTATGGTACAATATATAAACCATGGCATCATGCTCTGACAAAGGATCCCACGTAATGGGCATCATATAGTAGCATGACATTTTTATTAGTTTAAAATGTGTTTACCTAGGAAAACCACAAGCCCACCTCATCTATACTGGCATTTGTGCAAAAGGAGGAAGAAGGCACAATCTTGACTTATAGTATATATCAATTTATACAACCTAGGGAGTGTGTTGAGTGAATGCAAGGATCCAGGGGATCTGGTACTTGCTTATAATAGGGCAGTGAAAGTGGCCCTGGAATCCATTGCTCCTGTTTGTGTTTGAACCCTCACTCTTCACCCAAGGTCCCCATGGTTTGCTGGGTCCTTGAAGGAGTTTAAGAGAGTAGGTCAAATGTTAGAGAGGGCTTGGTGGAAGTCTGGCCTGTAGACTGACAGACTTAGATTGATGGACCATTTTATGGTCTATCAATTGACAATCACCCTTAAGGAGGAAGAATTCCTGTCCAGGGAGATTGCCGCTGCATAAAACTGACCAGCTCAGCTCTTCAGGACTGTAGGCAGATTGTGCAATCCAATCTGTCTATAGCCTGGTAAAGCCTTGTCTCAAGAGAGGTGTAACAAATTTGCTCAACTTTTCATGGATAAAGTTGCCACCATCAGGTCTGGCATCTGCTCAGCCCCTTCTATTGGGTGTTGCTGAGGTCAGCAGGAGGTTGTGAGCACATGGGTTACCTGGTCTGAATTTGGCCAGCTGGACATCATAGATGTCATGAGGATTATCCAGATTTTGTGGCCAACCAGCTGTAGTTTGGATCCGGGCCCATTGTGTCTCCTTATGGGGTGCATTGATGAGATTGGCCCGGTCCTGGCTGAGATAGTCTGGAAATCATTGGAGATGGGGGTCTTTCCTGATGCCCTGAAGGAGGTGGTTGTATGACTACTCCTGAAAAAGCCCTACCTTGACCTGGACTGCCTGAACAACTACAGACCTGTCTCTAACCTGCCCTTTGTGGGTAAGGTTATTGAGAAGGTGCTTGCACTGCAGCTGGATGAACCACTGTGTCTATGACTCTCTCCAGTCTGGATTTAGGAAGTGGCACAGCACTGGGATGGTCCTTGGTTGGGTGCTAAATGATCTCCTAATAGCGAGAGATCGGAGGACTCATTCCATCTTGGTCCTCCTTGACATTAGACACTGTGGACCATTGTGTGCTGCTGGAGCACCTACAGTTCATCTGTGGACTGTCAGGTACTGTCCTCAGATGGTTTTGATCTTTCCTCGAGGGTAGGAAGCAAAGAGCCGTCTCTGGAGTTTATTCCACTGATCATATCCCCCGATCCTGTGGGGTACCGTAGGGCTCCATTCTGCCACCCATGATGTTTTTAGTGTATATTAGGGCTGTGCATGGGCCGAATAATATTTTCCAAATACCACGAATAGTAGGCGTCACGAATATTTGGATGCATTTTCCGAATAGTTCACTATTTGGCCACTATTCGGGAACTACTATTCGGTGAGATTTCCAAGTCTCGCAGAGCTTTGGCCAATCAAAAACTGTTTCTTGAACTCAAAGGCAAGCACAACATGTGACTTCCTCACTCTGAGCTGGTAGAAGACTGGAGATAGTGGTTTCTGAGAGCTGCTCTGCAGTACTTTTGAGATCTTAAACTAGCTAAAAAAGAAATAGATTTTTTCTTCACAAGCTTTTTTGAGTCAGTATAGTTTTTTTGATCAGCATCAGAAAAGCTATGTTTGGCTTTCTGAAAGGTATTTTGTCCATATTGCTGTACTCAGTTACAGGGACTAGGAGGGCTGTCTGCTAACACCCCTTTTCTGCTGCTGTCTGACATATCTCCAGTGTGATTTTTTTTGGGTGGAGCATATTTTATTTTTGTGTTGTCTTTTTGTTGTTGTCTGCTTCCAGGCTTGGTTCCCTGTATGACTGATGAGGGTGTCTGCTAACTCCCCCTCCTGCAGGTCACTGCTTATAATTTGCTGTATATGTGCAAAATATTTGATTTTGTGAGGCTTCACCCTACATGTGCATGCTTAATATATTCTTTCATGAGGCAGGGCCACATGTGTGCACAGCTGTGTGCACACAGATTTTGAAATAAACTTCTTCAGTTCTAAGCCAGTCAGGCTTAACTCACTGAATTAGTACTGTTAGCCTCCTCTGGTTCTGGAGATAGATCCCTGTACACATGAGGAGAAGAAGAAGAAGAATCAGCATTTATATAGCACTTTTCATACACAGGGTATCCCAAAGTGTTTTACAAGCAATGCTAGACTGGTAGTGAAGTGACTGAATGTGTGGTGGCGGCCATATTGCATACCATCACCCACAAACAGCCTGGATAATTGCATGAACCGGTTTATGGGAAAGGGAATGTTGGCCAGTACATGGGACTGTTCCCTTCTCTTTGCGAAGAGTGCCCTGGGTTCTTTTACTTCCACCTGGACACCCACCAGGACAACACCAGGATGGGCAGAAGGGACCTCGGTTTAACATCTCATCCGAAGGACTGCACACCCCAGCAGTACAGCACCCCCCAATACTGTATTCGGATGCCAGCGATTTTTAGGTGCAAGTCCAATCCCAGTGTGGGACGAGAACCCATGACCTTCTGGTCCAGAGGCGGATGTGCTACCAACTGAGCCATGCTGACATGGCAGCTGACTCCTCCTCCTCCTCCTCCTCCTCCCCCCCACACACTTCTACAGCGCACTGCACACAATTAAGCTGTGCTTGTGAAATATATCCCCCCGTGAGTCTGTGCCGTGTGTGTATGCACAGTTTTGCACATGCATTTTTTTGTTTGTTTATTATTGCTTTGTTAATTAAACCATTGCACTTAGTGGGGCAGGCTTGTCTCACTGAGTTAACTGTATGTCATCCTTCTGTTCCTTGCTCGGTTCCATGTTTGACTAAATAGGTTGCCCTTTTCTTCCCCTTCTTAGTAGCAGTGTTTTTCTTTACTGCTACTTTTCTGTGGTGCAGTGTAACTGGAAAGGTTTGTGTATTACTGCAGTTCCACAAGCACTAAGTAACGCATCACACACACACAGGTACTACGTCGTAATAGTTTGTGTTTTACCCAGTAACCAGTACTGACCTGGTCCATCATGTCTTTAGCAATCTTGCAAACATGCTTGGTCCAGCCCCAGCAAAGCATCTGCACCGCTGGCCCCAAGTAGTGAGGGACAGGATGATAGACCACAAACATAAGCACATCCACACAATTTACTGCTAGTGTTTTCCCTGGACTGCCAAACCCCCAAACAATCTATGTAGAACAAAGGAAGCACTCAGTGGGGGGGTGGGATGTGCAGTAACAAAATACAGTTAAGAGCAGTGCAGTATAAAGTTACCAATACATTTGTTTGTGCTAAGGCAGGAGGATGCCAATAGAGCCCTGGTACTTTGACCAGAACCTGGTCTCTGTCAGGGTGCATGTCAGGAACATACAAACACGCTGTGAATATACAACCCTTAAAGAAACACACACTATAAATAAGTGAAGTTAAAATGAATGAGACTGAGATGCCCTAGTAACAAAACAATCCACAACTAATATACCCAAGGATGAAACACTGCATCAAGATTATAGAACATAGTTCATACTGTGGTGCTAGACAGTACGCAATGCAGTATCTTGCAAAATTGCTGTAAAATGCTGCAGTATGCTGCAAGGAGCAGTGTAATTTAATGGCAATTAAGCCTTCCAGTCATCCAATACTTTGTGGCATGTCATTTACTGCAAAGTACTGAATTGCATCTTGTCTTGCTCCACTGTAAATTATTGATAGATAATACAATTCCATAGAAGGTGGTGAGATAGACTACATAGACAGTGACATACAGGTGTCTCTCTTTATTCGATGGGCTCAAATATTGCTCTCCCCAAGCAAGCCTTTTAGTTCTTGTAGCATTGATAATAGTACTACTATCACTGATACCATTAGCAGTACTACTACTGTTAGTGTCACCACCTGTCCATCTGTACGTTCACTGACACATCCTGTTGTGCAGTAGTAGGGGGGAATTAGAACATACATGCTTTGTGCAACAAGCAGCAGTTACCATCACCAGTGTCCCCACTGCTACCATTATGGCTGTTACATCCACAGCCAGTGTGCTTCCCACCACCACAAGTGCCATTCTTGCAGCAGGTACCCTTTCAGCTGTCACCACTACTGCAGTCACTGCTACCACTATTCCTATGCCCATGGCTGAAGCACCTTCTACCCCATGTCTGTGACCATGAACACCCTCTAGTACTGACCCAATGTAATGCTTGATATTGTTTTCAGAGTGCTATGTGTATGTTGTGGTAGATCGAGTGTGCCACATGAAGCTTGTGTTGCATTAGTGAGAGCTCAATGTTGGTGGCTGAAGTGTCATTGAGGTGTATATGGTATACCAGGTTCAATGGGTGATTAATGGTGTTGCTGAAGTGCTTTTTTTTTTTAAAGTTTCCTTAAAAAAACACGTTTTCTGGCCAAATACCGAATACCGAATACTTGGGACCCGAATTCTGAATATTCAGCCGAATATTCGGGAAAAGGTATTCACACAGCCCTATCATTAATATTAGGGCTATGCATGGTCCGAATAGTATTTCCCGAATACCACGAATAATAGGCTTGCCAAATATTCGGATGGACGTTTTGAATAGTTCACTATTCGGCTACTACTCGGGACTTACTATTCGGTGGGTGAGATTTCAAAATCTCACAGAGATTCTCTGGCCAATCAGAGGCTGTTTTTGGAGCTCAGAGCCAGGAACACCATGTGATCTCCTCACTCTGAGTGTGTAGATGAGAGGAGACAGTTGTGTCTCAGAGAGCTAGCTCTGTTTAGTTTACCATTTGTAACTTTTATAACTGTTTAATGAATGTTTTGTGTGTGATCCAGTTTTTATATCTGATCACCTTGTGACTGCATCTGACTGCAGTTTTTGTTTTTTGTCCTTGAAACTGGGCTCAGATTCAAGGAAAAGGAGAGTCTGTGTGTGAGTGAATCTGTGTGTGTGTGCTGCTGCATGCTGACTCCCCTTCCCCACTGCTTACAGTTTCACAGCTCAGCTGAAGCAGTGCGGTTTGATTTTTTGCTTAAAAACTAGTTAGTTCTTATCAGGATTTTTTTTTTTGTCAACAAAGTCCAGTTTGGCTTTTGCATGTAGTGCCTAACTGTTACTGGGCTCAGTAACAGTGAGTGGCTTAAGCTTTTGCTGACTGCCCCATCCCCACTGCTGTGCTTGCTTAGCTTTTCATTCCAAATCCACACACAGCCCCTGTGGTATTTTCTATTTCTTTTGTGAAGCAAATTGGTATTTTGCTGTAATCAGGTTCCGGGCTTGGTTCCCTGCAAAAGTGAGGTGTGATTGTCATCTGACTTCCTCTTGTCTGCGTTGCAATTTACCGTGGTGCATACATCATCTGTGTGTGCGTTGTATTGTTGTTCTTGTAATCTGTGTCCTGCAAGTGCATGCACAGTTGTCTGCACACATTTTTTTTTTGTGATATATAAAGTAGCATATTTTTTTCTCATTGGGTCAGGCTTGGCCCATTGAATTATTGCTGACTGTAGTCTGGTTCTTGGCTCAGTTCCCTGTACAACTGAGTAAGGAGGGTGTCGCTGGTGACTCCTCCCTCCACAGTTCACTGCACCTGAGTGGCCTCCTGTGCATGTGAGTTTTTTCCTTTTTGTGTCTTCACCTCCTGTGTGTGCACTACTGTGAGTGTGTACATGTAAATTTTCTGTGAACTGCTTTAGTATTTCTGTGTGTGTCAGGCATGACTCACTGGGTTTTGTGTGTTGTAAGTTATTTGGTGCACCTTAAAAGCTTGAATTGCTGTACTGTATGACTGCACAACTGACACCGTACAAGTAAGAAGTTGTTTGCTGACTCCATCTCTCACTAGTATCAGCTTGACTTTATTAGCTGCTACATACGCAGTGTTGCTATTGTTGTTTTCTGCAAGAAGCACCAACATAAACAAAGACACTAATCACAAATAATATACACAGTAAGTTACGGACCATGTCTCATCAATCCCGTAAATGTGCATGGTCCAGCCCAAGCAGGTCATCTTCACCACCAGTCGTAAGTGGTGAGGAACAGGGTGAGAGAAGGTCTGTTCGTATTCGCCGTTCTAAAATAGTTTTCTCCCTTGATAAGCCTTCAGGTTCTGGTGTCTGTAAGATTGGGGGTAGTACTAGTACTACTATAACTTCAACTGCTGCCACTACTATTACTAGTACTGCATTTGCAGCACCATCATTTTATAAAAGTAGGAGGGCTTTACAGCTGACATCTCCAGTTATACAAGAACAAGAATCCACCCCCACTACCAGTGGTAGTACTATTCACACAACTGCCCCCATAGAGGCAATATCGCCTATCAGTGTGCTCCTCCCCACCACCACCAGTGCCGTAATTTCAGCAACCAGAGCAAATCCTTTTTGTACTGTTGACACCACCACTGCCATAATAGTGTGCACTGTTATTTGTGCTCCTTGCACAGCTACTGTCACCATAACCTTTGTCTCCATTAGTAGTCCTGAGTGTTCTGCTGTCACCATGACTACTGCTGCCAGTATTACAACTAGGTATAACATGATGCCAATTTCTTCAGCTGTAACTCCTGATTGTAATTCTAGCAACAGGACTACGGTCAACAGTGCTACTACCTTGTCAACTGTGCCCATGACCATAGGTACTGTGACTAGCACTGACCATGAGATTGTTACAATGACTGCACCAATTGTGTTGCCAAAATGTACTGTTGCTCAGCCTCACAAGTTTCCTCTCAGCACATTTCCTTTTGCTGATGTGGAGGATTCTGAAGAAGAGCATTCATCTGGTTCTGAATATTTACCAGAGCCTCAAGACTTGCTAAGTACATCATCTGACAGTGATACCCACTTAAGCGAATTTGGCGATGAGGCCGAATATGTGGCATATCTGTGTGAGAAACATGAATGTGCAGATGCCAAAAAATGCAGTGCTTCTTGTTGTGGCAAGCAGGCCAGTCAGGGTCACCCTCCTCCTCCTCCTAAAAAAACCAAACAATCTACCCTGTCCTTTCAAAGAGTTGTGTCAAATTCAACTCCACCTGATACACAGAGTAGTTTTACAACTACATCTGTTGTGGAGAAAGAAAGGGGTAGAACAACTGCACCCACTGCACCCAGTTCTGATAAGGGGAAAGGGGCCAAACATGCCCATGGTCACCCTATTGGAGCCCATACTTCCACTGTCAGTGCAAGGAAAAGTGTGGTGTGGCTACTTTAGTGTTGTAAAATATAATCCAACAAAGGCAGTATGCTGTGTGTGTGACTGTACTATAAGTCGTGGTAAAAAACTTTCAAATCTCACAACAACATCTATGATGAACCATCTCTGAATGAAACATCCCAGTGCACTTCAATAATCCACAGCTGTTCCTCCCCCTCCACAACATGTGCCTGTCAGCCCCTCTTCTGGTACTGGTCCAATAGAGGCACAAAGTATTGTTAGTGATTCTATTTCTGAGACAGACAGTGTGCCCTCAACTCCCCCTACACCACTTATAGCGCATCCCCATACAGGAGCATCGCCCATTCTGCCTTCTTCTGCTCAATCGTCTATTATTGTAACACCCTCCACTATGGGTTCAAAGTCAAAATCAATGTGATGTGGTACCGCTTTGACTACACCCATCATACAAGTCTTCCATGCCAGCAACAAATACCAGGTGTCACACCCAACAGCACAGCAGATCACCAATTTAATTGGTGAAATGATGGCCTTGGATCTGCAGCCATTTTCCGTTGTGGAAAACACAGGTTTCCATAGGCTGCTGCAGCATTTTCACCCTAGGTTTAATATACCATCATGGACCACATTTTCATGTACTGTAGCACCCAACATTTACCATGATTTGAGAAAAGAAGTTGCCAGACTACTAGCACAGGCTGTTGGTGGAGTTTTCCACTGCACAACTGACATATGGACCAGCATGAATTCAAATCATGCATATTTGTCAATGACAGCACACTGGTGTGTTGCAGATGTGGTAGTCACTGGTGGTGATGGTGGTACTGGTGCTGGTTCTGTCTCTTCCCCCTCTCCCTGCAGGTCTGCTTTGCTAAATGTCAGTGTTATGGAAAAGGATCACTGGGCTATAAACATGCTATCATTCCTGCAAGAGATGTTGAGCCCATGGATTGATGGCAACAATTTACAGGTAGGGTTTGTGGTCACAGACAATGCCACAAATATGATAAAAGCACTTAGAGATGGCAATTTTGAAGGGATACGCTGATTTGCTCATGCACTAAATTTGGTGGTGACAAAGGCTTTGGCAAACACAGTGGAGGCAGATCACACAGTCAAAGTAGCCAGAAGCATATGCAGCCACTTCCATCACTCTGTGAAAGCCACAAACTGTCTGCATCAGCTACAAGAGCATCTTCAAATGCCACAGCATCATCTCATCTAGGATGTACAGACCCGGTGGAATTTCACCTACTACATGCTACAAAGGCTTCTGGAGAAAAAGTGGGCTGTTCATGAGATAAGCATGGAAACTGATATAGGGGGAGTCCTCCGACATCAGGACTGGGCTGTGATTGAGGGTTCAGTAAAGGTGTTAGCCCCATTTGAAAGGAGCACTCATGCCCTTAGCTCTGATTCTACACTGCTAAGTCAGGTAATTCCTGCTGTACAGATACTGAAAAAAGCCATGAGGAGATTCAGTGAAAATGCTGAGAAAGATCCAAACCAGACACCAGGAACAGTGATATCCCTTGTGGTAAACCTCACCACAGAACTAGAAGTTAGATTTTCTGATCTCTGTTCCAATAAAAAGCACATATTTGCCACTATGTTGGATCCACGTTTCAAGTGTCAGGTACTACACCTTATAATGCTGACTCACAGGGTTACAGACATTCAGAAGCAGATGTGCTCAGAACTTAGTTTCTACATCTTTGGGTTGATGAAACCAGCAGGTAACCCTATTGATGAGCCAGTCTCAGAATCACAAACTGAAAGCAGTATGGAAAACCTTGAGAAGGAGGGTGACTGTTGGGCTGAACTCAGCTCATCACTACAGGCTGAGCAGTGGAAGAGAACAGAACAGCAGCCACAGTCAGCACCCAATCTGCTGAACAGTTATTTCAATGAGCCTCTGGAGTCATTCTCCATAAATCCAGTGGAGTACTGGATCAAAAGGATGAAAGCATCTCCACACTTGGCACAGTTGGCCCTTAAATATATCTGTTGCCCCCTAAAAGCGTACCATCTGAACGAATGTTCAGCACTGCTGGGGATGTGGTGGAACCTCACCGATCCTCACTTGACCCAGCACATGTGGAACAACTTGTGTTTATAAAAAATAAATCTACCTCACCATGAGTACACTTATGGCCACTAACAATTGCATTACATAATTGTCTTATACTGGATACATTTGTGTGTTGTAACATTGACCCATACACAAGCCATTCTGTGTTAACCATCATTGTTCTGTTAGCAAATAAGCACATGTTAACATTTATATTCAAAGTCATACTAACACAAATCTGTGACCAGCACCCTTTTCCTTTATTACTTCCACTGTCATGGTGTATTCTTTTGAACGAGCATGTCCTGCAGTTCCCAGTGCCTAAAACTGCCACCCACCTATTGATTGCTGTTACCAATACAAAATCTTCAACTGGTGTTGCTACATTTCTCATCCCCTGTGTTGCTCGTTCCCATATTCCATCGATCCCTTTCACAGCTTTGCAGGTGCCAGTTACCAGTGTGGCATCAACAGTCTCAAGTATTTCACGTGCATAAAGCTAATAGTGTATCATCTCCAGTCTCAGTGTTTCCCATGCCTGAAATATGGCTGTTACAAGTGTGGCATCTCCAGTCTCGGTGTTTCCCCATGCCTGAAACATGGCAGTTACAAGTGTGGCATCACCAGTCTCAGTGTTTCCCATGCCTGAAATATGGCAGTTACAAGTGTGGCATCACCAATCTCAAGTATTTTGAGTGCATAAAATATGGCAGTTAGTGTGGCATCTCCATTCTCAGTATTTCCCATGCCTAAAATATGGCAGTTAACATTGTGGCATCTCCAGTCTCAAGTATTTCACATGACTGACATACAGTATTACGGTTATGAGTATGGTATCACTTGTCTCAAGTATTTCACATGCCTGAAATATTCCAATTAGCAGTATAGCATTACATGTCTCAAACATTTCACATGATTGAAATGTTCTGGTTACCTGTATGGCATCACTGTTCTCAAGTATTTCACATGCCTGAAATATTCCAGTTACCAGTATGGCATCTCCAGTCTCCAGTATTTCACATGGCTGAAATATTCTAGTTACCAGTATGGCATCACCCATCTCAAGTATTTCCCATGCCTGAAATATTCCGGTTACCAGTGTGGCATCACCAGTCCCAAGTATTTCACATGCCTGAAATATTCCAGTTACCAGTGTGGCATCACCAGTCTCAATTATTTTCCATGCCTGCAAAATTATTGCAAAGTGCTGCAGTATCTTGCAAGGAGCAGTGTAATTCAATGGCAGTTAATCTCTAGTCACCCAATATTTTGTGACAGCATTTATTGCAAAATACTGAATTGCATCTTGTCTTGCTTCACTGTATACTATTGATACATAATACAATTCCAGAGAAGGTGGTGAGATAGACTACATGGACGATGACAGACAGATGTCTCTTTATTAGATGGTCTCAAATATTTTTCTCCCCAAGCAAACCTTTTAGTTCTTGTAGCATTGGGAATAGTACTACCAATACCACCAGCAGTACTATTACTACTACTGGTATCACCACCTGTTCCATCTGTACATTCACTGTCACATCCTTCTGTGCAGTAGTAGGAGGGCATTAGTGCATACATGCTTTGTGCAGAAAGCTGCAGACACCACCACCAGTGTTCCCACTGCTATCACTGTGGCTGCTACATCTACAGTCAGTGTGCTTTCTACCACCACCAGTGCCATTCATGCAGCAGTCACCCATTCAGCTGTCACCACTATGGCAGCCACTATTACCACTATTCTTATGCCCATGGCCAAAGCACCACCTACTCCATGTCTGTGGATTTATGTGATAACCACGAAAGCGCAATCGCGATTGGTGGCAGGGCAAGTATATATCACTGAAAATCTGTTTCAGTGATGTACACCCCCAACGCACAGGAAAACAGTGCCAGGGACTAAAATTTTGATTGTTCATGCAGTGGGCTGTGCCCCTTGCAGTGCCCCACACCCCCCTACTAAAGAATTTTTAACTCCAGGTGGGTGCATATCAGGGGGGTGCAAAATCTGGAAAAAAAAATGGGGGCCTGGCACACAAAAATGTAGGTGTGCCCGAACCTGAACCTGGAACCCTTGCACCTTTAGGCTGACAACCACCAATCACACTATGGGGCTAGCTTGGCAGCCCCACACCAACCACACCAGGCCAACCCTCCCTCCCTTCCATCATGCTGGATCCCCCCACCGCACACATACACAATAGTGATGTCCTGTCACTATATGCGCCCACCTCTCCCATCCAGTCACCCTTCGTCAGCAGTAACCCCTTCAACATGCACCAGGATTGAGTTGCCATTATTGCAAGCACTCCATCGCCGATGCCCATGACATGGGCTACCGAGTCTGTGACCATCAACACCCTCTAGTGCTGACCCAATTCAATGCTTGATATCGTTTTCGGAGTGCTATATGTGAGGTGCGGTAGATCAAGTGTGCCGCATGTAGCTTGTGTTGCATTAATGAGAGCTCTGCGTTGGTGGTTGAAGTCTCATTGAGGTGTATATGCTACACCAGGTTTAATGGGTGATAAATGTCGTTGTTAAAGTTCTTTTTTAAAGTTTCCTTAAAAAAACACCTTTTCTCGCCGAATACCGAATAACGAATGCTGAATACCTGGGATCTGAATACTGAATATTCTACCGAATATTCGGGAAAAGATATTTGCACAGCCCTAGTGTATATGCTGCCATTGGGGGACATTATTAGATGGTATGGTTTGAGTTTTCACTGCTATGTAGATGATACTCAACTGTACATGTCTTTTGTACCTGAATGAGGGGATGTCCTCTCAGTGTTTAACAACTATATTGCCAAGCTCCAGGGTTGGATAAGTGCTAGCTGGCTGTGGTTGAACCCAGATAAAAATAAGGTGTTGGTAGTGAACCCAAATCATCAGAAGGTGGGTTTGTCAGCGGGACAACCCTCTGGGCTTTGTCTTGGGGGTGTCCAGCTGGCTACCTCAGATCGGGTGCATAACCTGGGAGTTATTTTTGACAATGGTTTGATCCTAAAATCACAGGTGTCAGCTCTTGTCAAGACCTCTTTATACCATCTGAGGAATATCACCCAGCTGAAGCACCTGCTTCCTCCTGATGATCTTCTGATGTTGGTCCACGCCTTTGTGACCTCACACCTTGACTACTGCAAAGCCCTTTACTTATGGCTACCGAGGGTTGATATCCGCCACCTGCAGCTGGTGCAGAATGTGGCAACCAGGCTTGTGACTGGTACATCTAGGACAAGTCACATTACACCTGTGCTCCGTGGACTGCACTGGCTGCCAGTGCGGTGGCATATCACCTTCAAGGTCGGTTTGCTGACCTATAAAGCCCTACACAATCAGGACCCTGCTACCTGCAAGATCTCCTTCATCCCTACTGCCCCTCTCAACCACTCCGATCCACCAATGAGGGATTGCTAGAGATTCTGAGGGTGTGACTGAAGACATCTGGGGCCTGTTCTTTTGCATTTGCGGCCCCTACCCTGTGAAATTCTCTACCTCATCAGGTTAGAGAGTGCCTGACCATCCAGCTCTTCCAAACTGCATTTAAAACACATTTGCTTAGCCTGACGTTTTCAGATGAAATTTGAATACTGAGATAATATTTTAAGTATGTTACCACTCTGTCTATTATTGTATGTGTTTGTATTTATTTAAAAAAAATGTTTGTGACTTTATATATTGTATTTTAGTCAGTGGATATGTTTATTTACTCTTATGAACAGGCACCTTGATAATTTGAAAGGTGCCTTTTATAAATAAAAGTCCTGCACAAAAGATTAATAAACAAGTTAGCCACTCTAGAAGTGGGTCCCTGGGTGACAGCCTGGGTGACAAATTGGATGATCAACAGGATGCAGAGGGTAACAGTAAACGGAGTACACGCTGAAGAAAGGGTGGTTACTTGTGGGGTACTGCAAGATTCAGTACTTGGACTGGTCCTCTTTAATGTCTTTATAGGAGACATTGCAGAGGGGCTATAAGGAAAAGTATGCCTCTTTGCAGATGATACAAAAATCTGCAACAGGGTTGATACACAAGAGGTGGCAGAAAGGATGAGAAGGGACTTGGCAAGGTTGTAGGAATGGTCAAAAATGTGGCAGCTTAGATTCAATGCAGAAAAGTGCAAAGTAATGCACCCGGGAAGCAAAAACCCAAGGGAAGAGTACACAATGGGGGGGAGACACCAACAACAACAAAAATGGAAAGGGACCTCAGGGTAGTCATATCAGATGACCTTAAGGTAAGCAAACAATGTGAGAAGGCAGTAAGGAGGGCTGTAGAGATGCTGGGAAGCACAGGGAGAGGCATCACCAGTACAAAACAAGAAGTTGTTATCCCTCTGTACAGACAGTTGGTGAGACTCTATTTGGAGTACTGCGTGCAGTTCTGGCAACCCCATCTCCATAAGTACATAGACAGGATGGAGGTTCTTCAGAGGAGGGCAACTAAAATGGTGCAGGGTCTGCAACAGAAGCCATATGAGGAGAAACTGAAAGAGCTTAATATGTACACCCTTGAGGAAAGGAGGGAAGGGACATGATAGAAAATTTCAAGTTCCTCAAGGGATTCAACAAAGTCCAAAATGGAAGCATCTTTGAGAGAAAGAGATGTGCAAGAACAAGGGGGCACAGTTCGAAGATAGAGGGGGGACGGTTCAGGGGCAATGTCAGAAAGTATTTTTTCACAGAGAGGGTGATGGATGTATTCAACCATCTTCCTGATGAGGTTGTGGGGTCAAAAACAGTGTGGGAATTCAAGAATGCAAGGGACAGATATAAGGCAACTATAGTGAAGGATAGGAGGAAGTAGGCTGTTGGTTAACTAGAATCTGCAGCTTATCCAATACATAAAGAATGGGCAGACTAGGTGGCCAAGTGGTCCTTATCTGCTGTCAAAGTCTATGTTTCTGTGTTTCTATGATATGATAGGATAGGATAGGATAGGATATGATATGATACGATATATGTTTTGGGATAAATGCAGGGATAAGAAGTAATATCTGAGGCAGGCCGTGGTGATATCACTGATATCTCCATGTTTCTATACATCATAGTGATATACCCATGTTCCTATGTGTCATGGTGATATATTTTGTGTTCCTATACATCATTTGAAAGAAAGTGAAAGTATTTCACATTCTGTCATGCGCAGTTATCTAGGACCTGCACCCCACCACACACACACACACACACACACACACATATGCCTCTGATATCTGGTTGATCCAGCCATTATTTTAAAAAAAGTAATAATTTAAAAACATATCTGATTGGTCCTGCCACTCTACCATTTGGCAAACCTAACAGTACTTTCACTTTCCACCAGAAATGTAGCGTGACGGAGGTGTATGAAGACTGACACATGACATGCTGCCAGACCTTTACACTAAGGCAGTCTGTGGCAGAAAACTTAGAAAACTGCATATTTATGCACTTTAGCTGCCTTTCTTGAAAAGAAACTCCAGACTGTACCAACAGGACAGTGACCAAGTCAGCGACTTCTGAACAGTAGAAGGAAGTGTGAGCACGTGTTTCTAGAACAACACACGCTTATGCTTCCTTCTCCCTTTCTGAAGCCTCTGACTCATTTGCTGTCCCTTTGATTCAGTTCATAGTATCATAGTATCTTAGTAAAAGCCAGCAGAATAGACCCCATGGTCTATCATGTCTGCTCGGAAGCTATCCCCCTACTGGAAGCTTGCTCCTCCACCCCCCTAGTCCCAGAGGTGGCCCTCCCTGGTCTCAGCTTCCCCCTGTACCTGTCACAACCCTTCTTGAATCCTTCCACTGCAGTCTCTCCCATCAGACTCCTGGGCAGTGTGTTCCATGGATCCACCACCCTCTCTGTGAAGAAGTGTCTCCTGCGCTCCCCTGTACTCCCCCCCTTCCTGCTTCCACTTGTGCCCCCTGGTAGTTCCTCCCTTCTTAAGCCTGAACACTTCTCAGGCTCCTCCCTTATTTATCCCCTTTACATACCTGAAAATCTCTATCATGTCCCCTCTGTCCCTTCTCTCCTCCAATGCGTACAGATTGAGTTCATCCAGTCTCTCTTCATAGGTTCTACCCTCCATGCCCTGAATCATCCTGGTCGCCTTCTTCTGGACCCTCTCCAGTAGCGCTATGTCCCTCTTAACATGGGGTCTCCAGAACTGTACACAGTACTCAAGATTCGGCCAAACTAGGGCATTATACAAAGGGAGGATCACCTCCCTCCTCCTGGAGGTAATCCCCCTGGTTATGCAGTCCAGTATTCTGTTTGCTTTTGCTGCAGCTCTTGGACAATTCTTTGTGTTATTCATTTTGCTGTCCACCACAATCCCTAAGTCCCTCTCACCCGATGTGGCTTGCAGTGTGGTCTCCCCTGGGTGTATATATGTCCCGGGTATCTGACCCCCAGATGCAGCACCCTACATTTCCCTGCATTGAACTTCAACCCCCAATTCCTTGCCCATCCCTCAGGGTATCCAGATCCCACTACAGGGCCTCTCTCTCTCCTCCTACCAGTCTGCCAGTGTTCCCAGTTTTGAGTCATCCACAAAGAGACTCAACTTACTCCTAACACCCCACCCTATGTCCGAGACATAGAAATTGAAAAGAAGTGGCCCCAGGACCAAACCCTGGGGGACTCCACTGATGACTTTTCTGGGGGAGGAGACTATCCCTCCAACCACCACTTGCTGTATTTGCCCCATAAGCCAGTTTTCCACCCACCTGAGCAACTGCCCCCCACCACCTTCCCCCCCAGCTTTGTTAGTAAGCCGTTGTGGGGTACCGAATTGAAAGTCTTACTGAAATCCAGATAAAGGATGTCCCCAGCCATGGTCGGTCCAGGGCACCCATCACTCAGTCATAAAACTCCACCAGGTTAGTCTGGCACGACCTCCCCAGAACAAAACCATACTGCCTGTCATCCAGGTGCCTCAACCTTTCCAGCTGTCCCCCCAGCCTCTCCTTGATAATGCCCTCCATAACCTTGCCTACCACAGACATTAGGCTAATGGGCCTATAATTCCCCATCTCTTCTTTGGACCCCTCCTTGTGGATAAGCACCACATGAGCCACCTTCCAATCTTGAGGCACCCAACCTGTCATCAGGGAGATGTTGAACAGTGAGGCCAGTGGAGCTGCCAGCACATCCGCCAGTTCCTTCAGCACCGTTGGATGCAGCCCATCTGGCCCCGGCACCTTCTCAGTCTTCAGCGACTGGAGGGCCTCTCTCACACTATCCGCTGTGATTTCACCCTCCCATCCCTCCTCCTCATCTATCCTCTCCTCCCCTTCTAGATACAACCCATTCCCTGCCCTAATCTCATCCAGTTCTTCAGTCTCAAACTGACCTCCTGGTTCAGTGGGCTCCTCTACCATCCCATCAGGTTGGAAAAATTCCCCACCTCCCCCAGTAAAGACAGAGGCAAAGTACTCATTTAGCACCTCTGCTTGTTCCCCAGCTTCCTGCGCCCATCCGCCCCATTGTAATCCTGCTGATCTGTGTCCTCACTTTTCTTTTCTCCCCTATGTATCTATAAAATCCCTTCCCCCCCTGCGGATATCCCTGGCCAGGTTAAGCTCCTTCTTCACCTTGGCCCCCTCTTACCACCCTGGTGACCCTCTTAGACAGGAAATCATACTCTCCCCTCTCCCTAGCCCCGCCTTGAGTGCTTTAAGCACGCATAGGCAGCCTTTTTCTCCCTCACCACCTCCTGCACCTCCTGGGTCCACCAACATGGTTTACTGGCCCTACATTGCTTGCACCTTACCTTTGCGCAGGCCCTCGAAGCCTTCTGCACCCACTTCTTAATGGTCTCCCACAAGCTAAGTCTGGCCTTATCTCATCCAAGCACCCTTTAAGAATCATTCCCATGCCCTCAAAGTCCACCCCCCTGAAATCTATTACTTCTGTGTTAGTGCAAATTTCCTCTCCCCCAGGAATATAAGAAACCAGACAGTGGCATGGTCACTGCCTGCAAACGGGCTGCTCACCTCCAGGCCCCTTATCTAGTCACTATCTGCTAGGAGACAATGTCCAGGATCCGATCCTGCCTAGTAGGCTCCCCCACATGCTGGACTAGGAAGGCATCCTGGAAGACATCCATCAACCTCTGCTTCCTGGCCACTGAGGATGTCATAGTGCCCCAGTCTGCCCCCGGCATTTTCAGGTTGCCCATGATCACCACCCTGCCCTTTCTGAGCCCACAGTGACCCCTGATGTTCTCAGCCAGATCATCCTCCAGCTCCGCTTCCATTGCAATGGGTCTGTTCACCACCCCTCTTTTTAATCTTTTACCCCCCCTCATTTGCAGGGTTACCCAAATTGCCTCCACATCTCCTTCTGCCGTGCCTCCTCGATTCCACCAACTACAGTTGGGAGCTTCTTTTTAAGAAAAACAGTTAAAGTGTACAAATATGCACAGTTTTCTAAGTTTTCTGACACAGGCTGCCTTAGTGTAAAGGTCTGGCAGGGTGCCATGTGTCAGTCTTCTTACCACTCGGTCACGCTACATTTTAGGTGAAATGTGAAAGTACTGTTAGGCTTGTCAAATGGCACAATGGCAGGATCAACCAGATACATTTTTAAACTATTATTTATTTAAAAATAATAGCAGAATCTACCAGATAAGTAAGTAATAACCCATGACAGGGTGTGCAGTTATTGGTGATTAATCAACACCCCAGGTGCATTGTGATGTATGAGACCATAGGCCGAGTGTCCTCACAGCACCAGGAGTGTTTATTAATCCCCCATAACTGCACACCCTGGAGTGGGTTATTGCCCTTATTATGTGGGGTAATTACAATGAGGCACAAATGAAGCAAACTGAGATAAAATGGTGGAAAACTAGTGATTATCCTTCTACCACAAAAAGTAGTCCCACTGGTTAAAAGCTTGATGAAGCACTACAGGCACATACTTCATTGCTCTCATATATGACAGGCTGTGCCTTTGTGCACAAACAACAGGGACAGTGTTGGTAACACTTGCCAGAATAAAGAAAACATCACATATCTTTCAGTCCTTCACTTCTGTTACAAGGCATACTGTGCTATACTGTATGTCTCTGCTGTGGCAATGAAGGATTACATGAAGAAACAGGAACACTTACTGTTATTTACTCACTTCACTGAGAGACAGACACTGGGCTGATTTCACGGCTGTCACTTATTCGCTGTGCGTGTGTCAGTCCCTCTATCTGTACCACTCCACGCTTACTAGATCCAATAGAGAGAAGCACATACAGACAGACACAGACTGCCGCAACAGAACTGCAGAGCATGATGACATGCAGGGCTTGCTGGCTGGGTACCTACAGTAACTGTTTTCTGTTTCACTAATGCAACCTTTCATAAATTTGCCTGCATTTCCTTTGTTTACATCTCCCTGTACCAGCTCGCTTGCTGAAGCACTGTGTGGCACTGAGGATGGTGGTGGTGATGGTGGTGTGTGTGTATGTGTGTTTGTGTGTGGGAGCTTTCAAATGCTTCAAGAGGGCATGAGAGTATGGCGACTACAAATGTTGTGGGATGGAATGAGAGGGGAAACTGATGTTGGGAACTTCAAGAGAGACAGAGAGACACAGATATATAATTTCTCTTTGTTTCTCTACCTGTGTGTGTGATGGCCTCTCTGAACCTACAGTTTTACTGGCCAACAGTCCTGGTGCTTGCTCCCTGTAACAACTTCTGTGAGGATAAAGGGAGCCCTGCCACAAATCGCTCACCTCATTGCTGTCCAACAATCCCAGTGCTTGCTCCTGTTACAACTTTTGACAGGATTAAGGAAGCCCTGCTGCAAATTGCTCGCCTCACTTTTCTCCAACAGTCCCGGTGCTTGCTCCCTGTTACAACTTCTATCAGGATTGCTGGAGCCCTGCCACATATCACTTGCCTCACTGCTCTCTAACAGTCCCAGTGCTTGCTCCCTGTTACAATTTCTGACAGGATTAAGGTCGTCCCACTGCAAATCGTTTCCCACTGCTGTCCAACAGTCCTGGTGCTTGCTTCCTGTTACAACTTCTGACAGGATTAAGGGAGCCCTGCCACAAATCACTTGCCTGGCTGCTTTGCAGGAGTTCCAGTGCTTGTTCCCTGTTACAGCTTCTGTGAGGATTAAGGGAACCCTGCTGAAAATCACTTGCCTCACTGCTCGGAAGTCCACAAAGCAGGATGGTGAGTCACTAGTCACAGCTGAGGAGCACAGTACACTAGGTCAGTGCAGGTCTGTGGGGCAAGTGGGTAGGTGGACAGACAGAGAGGAGATCCCAAAAATACTAAGTGACAGACATGGGACAGTGCTGCAAGTGACAATGCCATGAACAATGACATTTACTCTGACTGCAGCTGTGCATAGACTAGTAATGAGCGATTGCCACAACTAAGAACATGCAGACACTTCAGACGCCATAGTGAAGTGGGTCCACACATACTGGAGGGAGCACTGTGCAGTGGGTGTCTGGAGGTCCATCAGGTGGGTGGGTGGGAAAAACACAGACAGTTTGGACAACACAGTGCTCTGGCTCCCTGGAGTTCCACGGGGCAGGTGGGTGGGTAAGTACTTTGACTTGGGGAGCACAGCACACTGAGTCTGCGGAGGTCCACGGAGCAAGTGGATAAGAATTTTGACTTGGGGAGCAAAGCACACTGGATCTGCAGAGGTCGATGGGGTGGGAGGTGGGTGTATAGACAGCAGACATCCCAAAATACTGACTGAGAGACACAGGACCGTGCTGTAACTGACAATGCCATGATCCATTCCATTTACTCTGACTGCTACTGCGCAGACAGTTGTAGCAGCTGAGTGCTGCAACTGATTATGCCATGAAACATGGCATGTACAGGGATTTCCAGTCATTGCCGCTCTGGACATACTTGTAGTGGGTGGAGGGTGACACTGGTGCAGGGGAATATGCTTGAGGAATAGGATGGACCAGCCACAAAGCTGTAGCTCTGGCTCCTTGGGAAACAATCTCAGTTGCTTAGCGAGAAATTTCAATGTCTGCCTATCAGGAATGCACTCGCTGAGGAATAACAAGTGCAGCTCTGCCCCCTGATCTGCCAAGGTTGCCTGAGCACTACAAACTGTGTAGTTAACAAAGATTAATGTATGGTCACCTGATGACTGCTTGCCAATGGGGGTCTGCATTACTTTTATGCATGTTGTAGCTTTCTTTAAATACCTTTAAACTGGCAGGTTCAACAAGATACATTTTGGGCGGATAGTGAAAGTACTGATAGACTTATCAAATGGCAGAGTGGCAGGATCAACCAGATATGTTTCTAAATTAATCTTATTGAAAAATATTGGCAAGATCAACCAGATAATGTTCTTTAAATAACTTTAAAGTGGCAGGATCAACCAGAGGAGTTCATTAGATAACGTGTGTCATCTCTTATGTTCGTGGGGAATATGTGGGGTTGTCTTTGGGGGGAAGGTTCATGGTGCCAAAAACATATGTTGTATTAACACAACATGACATGGCCTGACTGAAGATATCATATTTATCTTCAGTCGAGGCCAATGACATCAAGACATCTCACTCATGGATTCACCACTCCTGAGATATCATAATATCATTGGCCTTGGGTGAAGATAAATATGATACCTTCAGTCAGGCCATGTCATATCCCCTATTTATGCAATAAGGGTGGACACCAATCAGTCTAGATAAATGATTTACCTCACTGCACAACAATGAACAGTGAGAAAAATGGCATTTATCGGAACAGTTGCATGTATCACAATAGTTGCTGCATCATGAGCTGCCCCCATCCTGCTTGCCAGCATTATTTCCTTCGAGTACTGGAGCCTTAACTTTCACTTACACAGTGTCTGCTATGATCCCCATACTCGTAGATATTAAATCTGCAAACTAAAACTCTGAAAATCATGAGCCAGGACTTTATAAACTGTACCTGCCTTTGTCTTCTCCCTGAGTTCCAATTGTAGTGTTTAAATCCATTTCTCCCACTCCAGTTCAGTCCTTCTTGACTTCTTGCTTATTCCCCTATTCATACACAGTAGCCTGGTACCAAAGACACAAAACAGATAAATACATTTATATGCCTTGAAGAACAGTGCTGAAATTAGGGCAAGATCAATGTGGCATTGGACAATTGCTCAAACTCAAATCTAGAAAACATAACACCACACATTCACCAAGAGCTAGGGTACTTTTATGCCCTCATTGTACATTTCCATACTATGGAGACTTTGTGTTTTAGACCTAAAAAAATCTAAACATACTTTTTTCTGTATTATCTTCTGTTTTTTAAAATGTTATTTCTATTTAATAGCAGATGCTCTCTTTGCTGTATTAAGAATACCTTCAGCCAACATTGTCCATAGTTTTAATGGACTGCAGTCTCTGGAGAACAGGAAACATACTGCCTCACACAGCTCCTATGCCAAGTAGTTTCTGTCTATAGTGGCACACCCTCCCTCACCAAACACCAGTTCAATGAGTACCAAAGTCAAGTGGAACCCATTTCTAAGTCCTGTTCCACTCCAAGTATTCCTGGTATCCATTGGAAACCTTATCCCACACTCTAGCTCAATCTAAACATTCCTGGTGTCCAGTGGAACCTCATCCCACACTCTACCCCAATACAAGCATCCCACACATCCAGTGCCCCCTCATGTAGTCTCAATCCATTTATTCCCAGTGTCCAGTGGCACCTTCTTCCTCACCATTCCCCAGTGTAGATATCCCTGGTATCCAGTGGTACCCACACAAGTAATGTAAATTAAAGCATTTCTGGCATCTAGTAACACACCCACTACACCATGCTTCAATTCAAGTATCACTGGCATCCAGTGGAACCCACTTCCCACACATTGCTCCAGTCCAAGCATTCAAGGTATCCATAACAGCCTTACAGCAGAGGCCAGTCCAAACATTCCAGGTGTCCCATGGAGCCCCTTCCTACACCTTGCTAAATCTAAACATCCCTGACATCAAGTGGCATCCCACATTCTGTCTCAACCTAAGCATCTATGTGGACTGTTAGCAGTCCTTCCCATAACCTGTCCCAATGCAAGCATCTCTAGTGTCTAGAGGAACCCACAATCACACCTTAGCCCAATTCAAGCACCCCTGGCACTTAGTGCCCCTTTCCACACCCTAGCCAATCCAAGCATATTTATTTTTTTTTGCTTTTTGTGGCACACACTTCCCACACCCTGCCATGACATAAGAATCATTGGCATCAAGTGGCAAGCACAAACCCAACCCAGATTCAAGCATCCTTGGTATCTAGTGGTACCCATCCCCAGATGGAGGTTGGCAATGACCCATCTGACATTTGAAGTTAGAATTTATCTGGTAAAGGTAATTACAAATTGGAATATTGGAAATTTATGTTTACTACTTGTATTTCCATTATTGCAAACAATGATATTGGAAATGCATGCAGTGAGCATGAATTTTCAGATTCACAAAGTTTGTAGATGGCAGCCTGTTGTGGAGATGAGAGGATGATTTTCTGGCTTCCATCTGGGGGTGAGGCTCTTTGCTGACAACAAGGATGCAATCCTGATGTCACCTTGGGGTCAAGACATTAACATGCTACAGACAATGGGCTTCTGGTGGCTGCATTGCACTTATTGTTTTACAGATTTATCAAACATCAGGAGCACTCCTTATCAGAACTGTTTTTTTTTTCAGTTGTTTAACCAGGAGTAGCACACTAAGCTGAAAGCTTTTTTACAGGAGCGATCTGGGAGCACAGGGAAGTTAAGTGACTTGCTCAGGGTCACACAGTATGCAAGTGGAAGCTGTGGGATTCAAACCCAGGTCTGGTCTGCTGGATGTCACCAGATTTGTAGCTCAGAGCCTTAAACCACTGCGCTATACTGTCTTCCTGGCAGGTTCATGTGGGACAGCAACATCCCACTGGAACGAGTTCCTTGTGACTACATTTTGCTTTAGTTTACAAATTGTCTGACACCAGGAGGGCTGTCATTTAAGTAAATGGGGTCAGGAAGGGTCTGAAGCAGCAATGGGGATGGTTTACCAAGAGCTGAAATATGAATTATTTTTCAAACACTAGATTGAACTCCCAGTGTTGGAAACAAGACTCGTATGAGGAGGGCAATAGGTCACCAGGGATGGTTTACTGGTGAATGCATCATTACCTTTTATTTCATGTGGCAAAAACAGGAAGTACATATTTATTTGCAAATGTGTGCAGACATTTTTAGACTTACTGGTTTTGAGATGTGACCACAGTTTTTAAGTGATATGAAGAATGCAAAGTGTCTTAAAATCAACATGTTTTACATTTTCACACACCTTGCATCTTATAACAACTAAAAAATGTAACCAAATTATCAAGATTTGGAAATCCTGATGCAGAGAATTGGCTTGAAAATGTTCAGATCTTTGGGTTAAAAGATGGTCAAGTTGTGAGCTGTCTGAAATAGGGGTTTTGCATTACAATTTATTCAGCTATAACTAGAGTGCCAACTGAATCCTATTTATTGTTCAATGTTTGGTAAATAGAGTAGTGCTTGTGTATACTTATGAAGTTTCAACTTTGGCTTTTCTCTAATCCCACCCTTAGTAGGTAAGCTGGGTAGCGTGTAGGGAATAGTATGCCCAGCACCAAGGGTGAGCAGAGTGCCAGAGGAGGAGGAAGCAGGGGAGGATGGTGAATGTTTCACAGTGTGCTAAGTGAGAACTGTTGGGAGAGGCTGCCCTTAATGGCATGTGGGAGGAGCTATTCCCCCACATTCAACTCTGGCTTCAGCTTTCCCAGTTTAATGTTTGGGGAATACAGTAGTGCTTGTGTATACTTCTGAAGTTTGAACTTTGGCCTTTCTCTATTCCCACCCTTGGTACAGTAAGTAAGCCAGGTAGCATGTAGGGAATAGAAGACCCCAAAAGATTACCTCCAACAATTCAGAGTGTGTGACCAGTAGCACGCAAGAATGGAAACAAAACCTGCAGAGGAAACTTCTAGAGGACCCTTGGCTACTGACCCGCCCATCCTCAGGGCAAGCTAAGAGGAGGTGATCCTAAATGCTTGGACTGAGTTCTAATTCTAATGTAGGATGTAATGTTCATAGTGTGATGAAGTCTGTATTTCAAGTCTGTTGATGATGCATGCAGAAAGGTCAATTACTGAGGTTGAAGAAGCAGATCTGAGCCAAATGAATGTCCAGATCATAACTATAGATTAAATCCAGCTGTTAAAGAAAGGGTTGAACAAGATTCAGAATTTATTTTGTGGTATTAGATGATAGCTTTTAATGGAGGTACATGATTTAACTGAGCATGAGGAAGAGCATGAATTTGTGTAAATGGGCTGCTGGACTCCAGCAATTACAGGATGGATAATGGGTTATGAAAACTCCTTAAGATAATCAGTCAGATTTTGAAAAAGGTAAGAGCAGGATAGAATGATCAGCCCCTTTGTAGATTGACAAGTTTTACAGATGTTGGCAAGATTCTAGGAATTGCTGTAAGATGATGAGATACTGAACCATCAGGATGCAGGACTCCAACAAAGGCTAGCAGAAGAAACCATGATGTTTGAAGTGGAGTCCAATGACTTTGAGTCCAATAACTTCATTATGTTTCACTATGGAGGCATCTATATAGAGGCAACAAAGATTTGAAGTGAATGAATCTCTTGGGAACCTAATTGGAAAATGTAACTGTAGGATTAAAGACTAGTGAAGGTGAGGATGGAGTATGTTTAAAAGACAGTAATCGGATACCTACAGGGACAGCTGAATTGTTCTGTATGATAGTTTTGAGGTGTAATGATGAATTAGAATGCTAGAACACAGTTTACATGAACACATATTCAGGGAGGACTGCAAAGCACAAAAATGAAGGAAACATTTCATGCTGTTGTATAGTAGGTCAATGGCAGGAGCTAGTGTGGCCCAGAGGCACTGACTTGTTGGTGCTTCAATTCCAACATGCTATTAGAATGTTAGAAAAGGAGGCATCTTAACTGAGTTTGCTGACAGATGGAGCAATGAAAGGTTTGATATCAGAAATGGTATAAGGTATCGAGTGAGATGACTGCATAGTCTAATGCGGAACTGTTGCAGTATAAAACTGTGATAAAGAGATAACCAAGTCAGTTACACATGATCAAGCTGATGGAATGGAATGAAGACATGCTCTTGGTGATGGTATTTGCTGGAATGAGTATGAGGGAAATAAATACTGTCAGATGGGATTGAAAGACCCTTAGAAATGTGACTGACATGATTGGATAATTTTGAAGAAGAAATGTAGATGACTTCATGAAGTATGATGACGTCCAGAAACATAGAAACATAGAGGTTGATGGCAAATAAGGATCGCAAGGCCCATCCAGTCTGCCCATTTCTTTTTCTACCTTATAAATGTGCCATCAGCCTTTGCTCTGTCAGTGGCCTATCTATTCATACTCATCTGTATTGCTCCCTTATGCCTATCCCATGCCTGTTTGAAGCCCTGCACTGTATTCATACTGTAGCCACCACTTCCTGAGGTAAGCTATTCCATGCATTCGCCACTCTTTCTGTGAAAAAGAATTTCCTCACATTCTCCCTTAATCGGCCTCCCTCTAATCTCATGCTGTGTCCTCTTGCACTGCTATTTTTCTTATATTTAAACATGTTAGACTCTTTCACCTTGTTAATGCCCTTAAGGTGTTTGAATGTTTCAATCATATCCCCTCTCTCCCTCCTTTGCTCAAGGGTATACATATTGAGCTCCATTAATCTGTCCTCATATGTCTACTGATGCAGTCCCTGCACCATTTTGGTTTCCCTTCTCTGGACTGCCTCAATTTGGTTAATGTCCTTGTGAAGGTGTGGCCAGTACTCCAGATGGGGCCTAACCAGTGTCTTGTAAAGAGGGGTTATTACCTCCCACTTATGACTTGTGATACCCCTACTAATACACCCTAACATCCCCCTAGCCTTACCTACTGCTTTAGAGGTCTGCTTGGATAATTTCAGGTCATCGGTGATGATGATGCCCAAATCTCTTTCTTCATTTGTGACTGCCAGCAACTCCCCTCCCAGCCTATAGGTGGCTTCAGTGTTTATCTTCCCTATGTGCATGATCTTGCACTTCTTTGCATTAAATCCCAGTAGCCACTCTTCTGACCATTTTACTAGTTTATCCAGATCTCTTCTCATTCTGCTCACCCCATCTGGATCATCTACTCTGTTGCAGATCTTGGTGTCATCTGCAAACAGACAAGCCTTACCCTCTAGTCCATCTGCAATGTCACTAATAAATATATTGAAGAGGACTGGCCCCAGGACTGATCCCTGAGGTACCACACTTGTGACTTGCATCTCTTCTGATGGTATACCATTTACTACCACTCTGTTTTCTGCCTGTCAACCAGTTTGCCACCCAGTTGACCAACTTCTGACCCACCCCGAGCCTGCCCAGCTATTTATCAATCTTCTATGTGGAACAATGTCAAAAGCTTTGCTGAAGTCAAGGTAGGTGACATCAACTGCTCCCCCTTGGTCCACCACTCTGGTTACCCAGTCAAAGAAATCTATGAGTTTAGTTTGACAGGACCGTCCTTTTGTAAACCCATGCTGTCTTGGATCCTGTGCTCCTATGGATTCCAGGAGTTGCACTATCATTTCCTTAAGGAGGCCAAGGAGAAGTGATTCAGTATTGTGCAAAGACAGCAGGATAGCTATTCCTTGGAGATACGTTGGTGCATATTCTGAGATGCAAGATGGAAGAAGGGTCTTAGAGGAATATCAGATTGTTATTCCAGGAAGACACAAGTAAAGTAAGATGATGTGGTCAATCTGATTTGATGCTGCCAAAAATTGGATATAATGCTGAAAGTCAAAGACTGATGGTGCCAGTGCTGATAGGTAGAATATGAACGCCCCCCCTTTTGAGAAATTATATTGTGCAGTTGAGGTGTCCCAGGAGGGAAGAAAGTTCATCTTTCCATTGTAAGAAGATGGGTTTAAAGAGTACTTCACTAGAGCTTGGATCCTGTGGAGTATACCAGGAGGAAATGACTTCCATACAGTTTGAATCTGATAAAATGTCTGAGGAATGATCCTGTGGAGTTGATCAGAAATTAAATTGTTTATACTGGTCCAAGTCCAATAGGATGCCAAAAAATGATCCTTTGGAGACTATTGGGAAGTACTGGTGCTTCTGTACCATCTATGCCATGCAGTTCAAGGCATGTCACTGGACCGGGGTTTTGTCTTTGGTGTGAAGAACTGATACTCCATGGAGAGCCAGACAGGAGCAGTAATGCCAGCCTTGGTAACAGTATGGAGTGGTCAACCTGGAGAAGTAATTGAGTGGATGACTGAATGCTGGACAGTGGCAAATTTGGAGAAATGTCCTCCCCCCAAAAAAATGGCAGGGAAGTAAACTTGTTCAAGCCTCAGGCAACTAGAGTAGCAGAATGGAAGATGGAACACAACTTAACAGTGATCCACTGAAAATATATCATAGAGATGCAAGATAGACAGATGAGCAGGAATCAGTCCCAGGTGCATTTGCAAAACTGGGCATTGTGAATCAAGGCCGAAGCATCCAGGGTGTGCAGCAGCAGTGGGAAGATGAGCATAGGGTGCAGAACTGTGACTGGAGGGAAGCAATGCCAGGAGTGGAGGATGATCATGGAGTTGGTGAGCTGATGAGGAGACACAGAAGATAAAAACATTTTGTAGGAGTGAGACTGAGATGACCGATCCAATGAGGAGGAATGCAGGCACTAAACAGGACCCAGGAAGAAATCCATTCACAGCAAAATGGAGGAGCTACTGCAGTTTCCTGCACAGCAAACTGAAGGTGAGGATGATGGAAGGCACTGGAGGAGAACACTGAGATGCCAGAAGGGTCCATTATGATCCAAGGGAGCTGGTACAACTGATGGGAGGCTGAAGCCAGGTGGCAGGGCAAGGAAGTCAGAATGGATCCATATGCAGCAGAGGCAGGAGGTGGGTAGAACTGCAAATGGAGACAAATCCTGCATGAAATTTCAGAGGAGCAGGAACATCTGAAATTATCAATGATGGGATGGCAGCAGCAGGAACTAAAGGGCCAGAGACTGGAATAGGCTGAGCCAGGAAGCAAGCCCCAAGCAGTGATATAGGATTGCAGGATGGAATTAGGAAGGTACACAGAGCCATTAAGTCATGAAGTCCAATGAACTGGGAAAATTCTGGGAAGCGACAAGCAGGCAGGGTCCAAAATCCAGAACATGATGAGGTGAAGGAGTGAAGACAATGTACATAAACCCAAGGAGCAAACAGAAACCAAGTACAGCAGAGGCCAGTAAGGGAAGTGCAACAACAAGGTTAGTACAGTCCAATCTGCAACAGGGTAGATCGAGTCTAAATCCTGGGGATGGGCTGGAGGAGCAGAGGAATAAGGCTAGGGGGACCATGCAGAACTTGCTTCAGAGACTGAAGGAGAGGTAATTATTGACATAGTCCAGGTATAGGAAATTGAAGGTTGTTGGAGTATAGGAGTCCCAGTCCAGAAGGGAGATGGCAAACCCAAAGCTTGTTCCATGGGATCCACAGACCCAAGAATAATGCAGAGGAGGAAGTGGAGGGTGCTTAAATGATGTAGATAGAGAATGGAATTGGTAAATGATGTGAGTGGATGAAACAGTCTCCCATCCATGGTTGACAGGGCAAGCCCACCTGCACTCGATACCTCACCAAGTAGAGTTAGGAACAGAGACTGTCCGATGCTGGTATAGAACATAGATGGTTGAGGCTGCAGATGGATGAAACAAGATCCCATCCCCGGTAGTCGGGGCTAGCAAACCTTCACTTGATACTGTAAAAGGTAGAGTTAGGGATAGAGACTGTCAAATAACTGGTAGAAAGTTGTAATTGGTAGAGAATGGAAGTGGAATACAGGACTCCTATCCCCAGCAGGCAGGGCAAGCCCACCTTCACTCAGTACCTCAGAAGGTAGAGTTAGTGATGTACACTGTCAGATTGCTGGTTATGAAAGTAAGTAGCAGAGAAAATGACTGGAAGATATTAACTCCCATCCCCAGTAGACAGGGAAAGTCTACCTTCATGCAATACCTCAGCAGGTAGAGTTAGGGATAGAGATTGGCAGATGGCTGGTATTGAAAGTAATTGGTAGTTAACGTAATTGGAGACATGTACTCCCATCCATGGTAGAAATGGCAAGCCTACCTTCACTTGATATCTTAGAAGGCAGAGTTAGGGATGGAGTTCATCAGACTGCTGGTATGGGCTGAGCAAGGAAAGGGCAGCTGCTTGCCACAGAAGAAAATGGGAGCAATTCAGAAGTTAGCAGGAAAAAGGGTAAAGTAACACAGAAGGATGACTGGGAACATCAAGAGGAGGATAACATGAACACAGCTGAATGAGGTGCAAGACTAAATGAACAGAAGACACAGAATACAGAAGTGCCAGGAGGACACATATGGGGCCAAACCAAAAAGACTGAACTAGGCAAAGCAATAGTAGAGATGTAAGCATTTACTGCAGGCATTGTAAATGAAATGGGGAAGCATTGGATTCTTAGAAAAGCATCAGTAAGCTCTTACTGAAGCAGTTGTACTGTAGTAGTACAGCCATTCAAACCCACAGATAGGTGAGAGCAAACTCCAGAGGCTACACAGAAGTGTGCAGTGCCACAAATGCAGTGCTGCAGTGTCTTTAACCTAACAGCAGAATCCTTCTGATACACAAATGAAGTTTGTTGAAGCAAATGGGAGGTGCTAAGAAGGCACTGACAGTAATTTAAGTTGGCTCAGATGCAGGAGTCAGGGTATCATAGTTTGTATCAGAACTAGTTTATAATAGAGAAACAGGATAAGATGCGTACTTCCATGTACATATTTTGCTGCTGTTTTGTTGGATATGTACAGTACAGTTAGGCACTGCTTGATTGTCACTGACATCACAACATTCTAAGAATGGCTCTAATGTTGTATTTATATTGTACAGACTCAGTCATGTATATCTCTGGACTGCATCCAGCTACAGGTATGCCCAGTACCTTAATTAAAAGAACTTTTCATGGGCTTTTAAACTATGTATGCCACTGTACATGAATGTGTCCCTTTAAGTTAAATCTGAATGCCACTGGCTGACAGCACACTTATAGATGCACAGATCATGTCTGGCTAATTAGTTTACCAATGGTTTAAAATGAGGTGGACTTCTAGTTCACCTTCAGTCACCACTCTTATCCATTCTGTTTCCTTAGAACTTCACGCTTTGAGTCTTCCATTCATACAGTTCAATGTCTATAGCTTTAATTTGTAATGAGAGGAGGCAAGCAGAGGTAGAGAACGAATATGAATTACAGCAGCAGCTTTGTAAGTGCGAGGGAGAGTTGTCATGGGTAGATACATATATAGGCTGAGGGAGAGCTTTAAACCAAGTGCTGGGGATGACGTCAGAAGCACTGGCACAGAGTCAGAGCAGCAGCTGCAAAATAATGATGGGGAAAGGCCAAAAGAAACAAACAATAATAATAATAATAAACTTTATTTAGAATGCACCTTTCAAAATCAAGGCGCAGTACACAGTTAAAATAATTTCACAATACTACACCATTATAAAACCTCCCTACTATTACAATCTGTCAACTTCAACACCATCTCCATATGCCTTATTCCGTAAGTACATTTTCAATGCTTGTTTAAAAAACCCCACAGTCATGCACTCCCTAATCCAATGAGGGATGAAGGGCATAAACACACAGCAATGAGGTAGGAGACTGAGAACCATTGAACAAACAGGATCAGGGAGGGAAATGGGTGTGGGCAGGGCAAGGAAAACAAAGGACAGCATCACACAAACAGTGGGAGTGATGAGGGAAGGGGGGACAGAGGCGGAAGAAACAGAATGGCAGTTGGGGGGACAAAACAAAAGGGTGGAGGGAAAGCAAAAATGAATAAGCACAGACGAAGCAGGCAGAAAGGGGAGGAGGCATAGCCCACAAGCTACACAGGAACCCAGAGCACCATGAAACAATAAGCATTTCACAATACACTAAGCGAAGAACTGCTGGGAGAGGCCACCCTTTATTTGGAGTGTGGTAGGAGCTATTCCCCCGCATTGAACCTTGGGCTTCAGCCCTCCCATTTTTGCTAATGCACCATTATAATGAATCAAGTTTGTACCAAATTGTTGTAGTTGTCATAGCCTTCTTAAAGATGACCATTATGAAATTAGTCCTAAGTTTACATTAAAAAGTACAGTATTAATGGTCTAAGTATTTTATTGGCATTTTCACTAACTTATACTTAACCTAATACACCATATAAAGGGAGTTTGTGACAGATCGTAGTAAATATTTAGAAGTATCAGTTTTCACCAAAGCAAATATTTTCCCCAAATTCCCCATGTATTGAGGAATAGGGATTGAAAAATAAGAGGACTAGAAGATAGGTCACCACACGGTTTCCGAAAAAAACAGATCTTGTCTAACAAGCAATATGGTATTCTATGAATATATAAGTAAATGTATAGAAAACAACAAAGCTATGGATGTAATCTATCTTGATCTCTGCAAGGCATTTGACAAAGTGCCACATGGACTCCTAATAGAGAAAATGGACAAACTTGGTATTGACAATCAAATCATAAAATGGGTAGAAGAATGGCTAAAAAATCATACCCAATGTATTCGTATAAGAGGACACATATCAGGAATGAGGTCAGTGACTGGCGGGGTGCCTCAGGGATCGGTTTTGGGACCGATTCTATTTAACATATTTTTATCTGATACGACATTAAATCTAAATAGTCTAGCTATAAAATTTGCTGACAATACTAAATTAACAGCCCAAGTTGATACTGTGGAAGATTGCCAAAAGCTTGTAAATGACCTAAAAAAAATTGAAATATGGGCTGAGAAAAATCAAATGACCTTTAGTACCAATAAGTGTGTTGTTATGCATTTTGGGAAAAATAATATGCATTATGAATACACACTAAAAAGCCAAGTAATAAAAACTGTAAACCAGCAAAAAGACTTAGGTGTAATAATAGATCCCGATCTAACATTTCAAGTACATTATAATAGTATTATTAATAAAACAAATAGTTTAATAGGTTGCATAAAAAGAAGCTTTACCTCTAGAAACAGAAAATGTATTATTCCACTTTATAGGGCCTATGTGAGGCCTCATTTAGACTACTGCTCCCCTTTGTGGAACCCATTTAGACTACTGCTCCCCTTTGAGGAGGGATGTAAATAGAATGGACTTGGCTCAACAGAGAGTTACCAAAATGGTGGAAGACATATCAAGTATGAGTTACGAACAAAGACTGGTGGAACTGGAGATGTATTCCCTGGAGCAGAGAAGAAAAAGGGGAGATGTACTTTTTATGCATTAAATATATAAGGATGAAGAGTTACTCATACAATTAAACCTATCATATAATAAACACAAATGTAATTTAAGAAGTCATAGATATCAGCTATCTCTAACATACCCTAAAAATAATAAAAGGAGATTTTACTTTACCCAGAGAATAACTATCTTGTGGAATTCACTACCCAGTTTTTTGTTAGAAAACACAGATCATACAATCTTTAAACATAAACTTGATTCAATCCTGTTAAGATAAACATGGAACATACCAGCTTGGCTGGAGACATACTTATATGGGCCTCAGCTTTCTGTATGTCTATATCTCCTAGTATAACTCCTAGACAAACACATATCAAAAAATATGGCATTCGGATTAGTATTTTGAAAAACTATTTGGTAGGCAGGAACAGTCTTGGTTCTCTAGGTTAAAAAGATTAGTAGTCAATTGGGGGAAGATCTTCACTGTGAGTCAAATGAGTGGAGGTTGAATGGTGACTGAACCTTATCACATTCTGTGAGTTTGTGGATAGCACATGCCACTACACTCTTTAGTATTTGAAGCCAAACTGAAGCAAATTTTCTGCAATATGATACTCTCAATAGTAGTTTTCTGTACTGGCTCCCTCAGCAATTCTCATTGATAACACTCTTACATTAATAATGACTGGAATAGCAATGTCATTAACCTAGACTTTTGTACACTCAGTCCCCATTTTAATGCTTCCAGTGGGCTAGGTCAAGGACTCACCCCTACTAGGTAAGTAGCAGGAATAGAGTGGCTTGCTCAGTTCCCCTGAATAAGTTAGGGATATTGTAAGTTGGGCAATCAAGACAGTGTCACCTCAGGTACTAAGGTACGTAAGCCAAAAAACAATCAGAAGGATACAAGAGAGGCTAGCACTCAACACCTAAGAAAACGCAGTATTACACCACTCAAAAAATCAAATATAAAACATTTTATTTACTTACAAACAGATAAAAATGTCTTTGAATAACTAGGAGCTAGGGATGCCACCATTGCCATTCCTTAATGTTGCAAAATATTATTCCCTAAGAATATAAAGCTGTTACAAGTTAGTACATATTCACAGCATTTTACTAAAATTATCACCATTTGTCTGTCAAATGTTCCTCACTGTTTCAGAAAAAAATCGTATAGTTTCCAGGCCACCCTCGTGTGGAAAATTTGTATAAAAAGATTTCTCATCTTCTTTTTTTTTTGATGATATGACTCAGAATGTGGGCACTTCAGTCTTTAGTGAGATCATGAAGACTTGATGCATCATCACTGTCATGTCATCTGGGGGCTGAATTCAATGTGAAGCCTAATTAGCCAAATTAGCCAAATTCTGCCTAAAAGAAGTCCACATTGAGTTATGTACATCCAAAGCATCCTCTAGGACATATATTGATCTATCCAGTCTGCCATAATCCAGCATTCTCTCGTGCCACTCAGCCTTTGATGGTGCCACTGTGTCTTTCCAGCACTGGAGTATTACCTTACTGGTTATCAAGGAACCTATATTCCAGAGGGTTTTCCATTTACATTGAGGATCCAACGTATCTATTGTACAGCAAAAAATTGCAATCCCAAGATCAAAAGGAAATGTTACCCCAGTGATTTTCCTATTAATGACCAAATGTTTGTCCAGAGTGATGTAAGCTTCTCACATTTCACCAACATATAGGATAAAGTGCCCCTAGCCTTCTAACATCTTTGACAGGTCTCAGGGATAGACGTGTCTATCTTATGTAGTCTAAAAGGTGTGAGGTAAGTTTTATGTAGAGTATAGAAATGAATGTGAAGTAATCTATTATTACAGATCTGGGTATTCTCAATATTTCTATAATTAACCCATTCTGCTTCTGAAATTGAAATATTAAGATCCCTTTCCCATGCCTCTTGTTGAGGACATTGGGATACATACATACATACATACATACATATAGTAGTTTCTTGTAAAAAGCTTTGATATAACTTTGAAATAATGTGCTTATTTGTTTCCAGCTCCTCAAAAACTGTTTCCAGGGAGTTATTAGAAAGAATGATAGAGTTGTGATTCTTTTTAAAAACAAAGTTTTTCACCTGGTTATACTGCCAATATTGAGTAGTTGTATGCCATATTTTGCCTGAAATTGTGAGAAAGACATAAACTCTTTCCCCATATAAAAGTCTACAATGGACCTTACATTTGTATGGAAGTACAATGTTTTAAAAGTATTGTCCAGCTTGGATGGTTTAAAGCAACTATTATTATAGATGGGTGTCAGCTTTGAGAGCCCACCTGTGCCTCCTAGAATCTTAGTTGCCCAGTGCCATGCTTCTGTAGTAGTAGTATTAGTCTTTAGAGATTCCACTTTATTAAGTACAAATGTGTTTACCAAAGACAGTCCCTTTGTTGTCTCTACCTCCAGCTGTCTACCTGCTAGAAGACAGCTCAGAGGGTCATGGAACCAGCAGTATACAGTACAACGTTCAACTGGGCAGCTAAATAATATAGATAAAAATTCGAGCAAGCCAACCCCCCCATCCACTTTATTTTAGCATAATTTATGTAAGGCTATTCTGGGGGTTTGCTATTCCATTAAAAAGAACTGCTCACTACTTTGTCCAGGCAGGAAAATAATTTCTTAGGGAGACTTATAGGGATTGACCGGATGAGGAAGAGTAGGCATGGCAAGATATTCATCTTTAGAATATTAATTCTGCCTAGTAGCACTAGGGGGAGAAATTGTCATTTTGCTAAGTTTGACTTAATCTTGCATATGACTGAGTCATAATTTAGTTGAAGTGCCTTTTAGGATCAGTTGCCAAGGTGACCCCTAGGATTTAATTATTTTGTCTTTTAACACTTTCTCAGGAACTGATTTGTAATCCTGTCAGGGAGCCCTAAGTAAAGCATTTCACTTTTACCTCAGTTTACCTTATAGCCCAAAAGGGAGTCAAACTTGTCTAAAAGCTCACATACCCTAGGATAGGTACTTTCTGGGTCTTTTAGGGCCAGTAGTGTATCATCTGCATAAAGCATTGTCAAGACTTGTTCAAGATTACCCTTTACTCCTAGTTCCTGGAAATGGGATCACAACTGAATGGCAAGTGATTCCAAAAATAGGGCAAATAGAAGTGCAGACAGGTGACATCCCTACTGCATTCCTCTAACCAGTTGAAAAAAGGTCAAAAAAGACTGTACAATTTTACACTAGCCATTGGTGTACTATAAATCATTTTGATCCACTTTGCAAAATTCCCTTTAATTCCATACCCTTTCAATACCTCAAAGAGAAAAGGCAACTGCACTCTATCAAAGGCCTTTTGGCATTAAGAGACAGAAGTGCATTTGTTATAGAACTAACTGAGCATGTATTAACAAAAATGTATTTCTGTATGACATAGATATCCTTCACCAAATTAAAGGAACAGCGATGGCTGCGGCTATGGCACCAAAGTATGCAAACATCTATTTGTCGGAATGGGAAAATTGTGCCATATTTGATTCAGAAAAAAATCCATTTTATGGGAGTTTAGACATATATAAAAATAAATTGATGATATTTTTATTATTTGTAAGGATAGTAGGGCAGAATTTGACAATTTTGTTTCATATTTGGAAGAAAGTAATCTAAATTTAAAATTTACAGTGACAGCAAGTGAAACTAGTATTGTGTTTCTTGATTTATGTACAGAGAAAGGGAGCCAAGGAGAAACAGTTACTTCTCTTCACAGGAAAGATACAGATTGTAATGCCATTGTACATTTTGAGAGCTGTCATCCTAGGCACATGATCAAAAATATCCCAAAGGGACAGCTCATGAGAACTAAGCAGAACTGCAGCATGTATGAGAAATATGAGATAAGTTCAAAAATGATGTTAGAAAGATTTAGGAAGAGAGGATATTATTCTACTTGCCTAGAAACAGCAAAAGAAAATGTAGGTGGAATAGAAAGAGAAATCCTTTTGGTTCCTAAAAACAAAAACAGAAATCAAAATAATTATAATAATAATATATCTCATTCTGCTTTAAATAATAATGTAAGATTGTATGGTCCTAATTTTGTCATTAAGTTTTCCCCTCAGAGTTATGCTATTGTGAATATCATCAAGGAACATCTGTATATGCTGAACTTTGAACCTGCACTAAGGAATGTTACGGCAAAGGATTTTCATGCTACATATCGGAGGGGTAAAAACCTTTGGGATTGACTTGTCCATAGCTCATCAGTGCCTAATAAAGACAGAACTGTGGATTTGCCATTTGGATGTTGGAAATGTGGTAATTGCAGTGCTTGTGACCACATTCAGGTTGGAAAAAAGCTCGTTATTAATCAGAAAGAATATGATGTTAAAGACCTCATCACATGTGGATCTGAGGCAATAATATATGTGGCAATGTGTAATTGTTCATGTTTTTATGTAGGCAAAATTAAAAGAAAATTCAGAACACATATTTTAGAACATATTAGATATATACGTGTTGGTACAGTGGAAATTGCTTTGGCGTTACATGTCAATAGGTTAGGTAAAAAGCACAAGTTTTGATTTTTTAGACTGGAAAAGGTATCCATTGGATCCAGAGGTGGAGACTTGGACAATTTTATTATGTGTAGAGAGACATTTTGGCAGTACACATTGAAAGCCTGTATGCATCCAGGCCTGAATGAACAATTTCAGTTAGCGCCCTTGCTCAAAATGTAAAAATTAGATAAATTCATAAATATTTTAGAATATGGCTTGAAACATGTATATTTGGATTTGGATCCCCTTTAAAATACTTTAATAATGGTTTAAAATCTGTGTAAAGCTTTATTAGTGACTTTGTGAACCTGCGATGTAAGAATACATATTAAATTAAAACATATGTAATTATTTTTAGCTAGGTAGTTTTAGGGTATTTTTTGCATATATCACAGATGTGTTGTTTAGGTGTCACATGTATTTATTGTATTTTATAATGCAGGATATATACCTTCTTTTAGAATATGCAAGGTAATGCATTTATACCATCCTTTTAGAAGGAATACGATATATACCTGCTATGTAGTAATTTATGACAACATACTATTTAAGAGGTAGCACCTGGTGGTGCCGTTTGTCTTGATAAAGCATCATTTAGATGTGAAACGTACGTCGATGGGTGGGTCCTTTTTGTATTCAATAAAATATGTTTTAAACTTGCTCTAGTGTTGGGCTTTTCTTTATGTGGCAGAGTTGTGGCAAAATTCTTCATCGTTTTTGCTGTTTGACTTACATATTCGGCTTCTCTTTTTGGTGCTTTAGCCGAGGATTTTGTACTTTGCATTTGTGAATTGTTTCTGGCAGCTCAGCACCACACATATTATTGGCATCTGGATAATGGCGTTTCAGGTGGAGAAGAATGCCAGAGTCGTAAGTAGCACCCCCCAGTACAGAATACATCTGTTTTAAATGCATTTACTAGTGCCAGCTTATGTCCTCAGAATATAACAGATTCAAATGTGATTCACATAGAAGATTTGGGTAATAAGACATAGCAATTGAGGGGTCATAATTTGAATGAAGCAGTTTTTGGAAATGAAGGCTTTTCCAGGGGTGAGAACCCACTGCTGATTAATTCAGTAGAAGGAGACCGGATACATGAAATGAGGGAGACACATGAAATTAGAGATATTATGGATATAAAACAAGCATATGTGACTTTAGAATGTATTTCTCTAAAAGCCAGACATTTATACTGGCAAAGGGTCACTATGGAAGCATACAAACACGTGAACAGAGTCCCGCGGGGGCTAAGTTGGATGTTACAACCCACATATGGTATTGAAAAAAAGCCTTTCCTGAAAAAATGGCAAACCCATCTTCTGAATTCTTCCGGGGGCTTAATACAAATTATATTGGATGATGGCATAGAAACAGAAAAATAAATACTTAAGGAATTTGAATCTTCTGAAATTGTGTTTAATTAATTTTCGGCACACTCTGAATATGATAGATACATTGACAAATTGAAAGAAATTTTAAAGAAAACAGATGAACGCATTAAGAAAACAAAAATGAGTCAATTTGAAAGGGACAGATGTGATTATGAACTGGGTCATATTTTTGAATAGGGAAGAAGGGCTGAGCAACATACACGTTCAATTCTTAAAAAAGCATCTAACCGAGACACATATTTAAGTGCTTTGAGATCTGAAACAGATGGAGAAGAAATTATACATGCTTTGAACGAGCCTTTTTTAGGACACCCCAGGACTTCTATTTCAGACCCCAAGAGTTGTCAGAATGTGTCAGAGACAAGAGATATGGGGCCCCAACAAAACTTTTCTCCATGTCCTTTAAATCAGTGTGTCCCAGAGAGAGTGGAAAATGTGTTCTGGGAAACGACCTTAGTAACAGCACAGAATATAATTGAATTACCAATACCCCCCAGAAGATTGCTACGCAGGAGCCTTTGAGTAACCAGATTTGTGGACGAGATACAGGAGGGGCACCAGAGGCAAGGGGAAGGGGAGGATACAGAAGCTCGGGCAACAACAGAGAACGACAATGTGAGACATACAGGGGCAGATGGTCGACACCATACGGGAGAAATTTCAGGAGGAGGGGCCACTATCAAAAATGAAAAATACTGACACAGAGAATCTTATTGTCAATATATCCCAATATGATTTAACTGAAGTTGAGTAAAGTGTGCTAAACAGGGGACTTTCATTAATACCAACAAATGTGATTAATGAATTTGACACAATAGTTGATTTACATACTTATGCACGAAAATTGAATTTGAGAATTTTATTTGATAAACCTCAGGACACAGAGCCGTGTAATTTTCAAGCACAAGTAGTGACACAGACAGTAAAAGATATGGGAATGGGCATGAAATGGCAGAAAAAAATCTACATATGTACCACCAATGAATTCTACTGTAGGAATGTTTATTAAAGTGTGTGAGAAAGAGATTTGTGATTTTATAAAAAAACAGAAATACCAAGGAAAACAAAATATCACAAAAGAGGAACGAGAAGCATTAATACAGTTAGAAAGAAATACTACCATGACCACTAAGCCGGCGGATAAGGGAGGGTCTATAGTGGTGATGGACAAAGATACGTATGATAGTGTCATTTCTTTGCTTTTGTCTGATAAAAACATTCTACTGTAAATTATGTTTTGATCCAACTATGTTGTTTAAAAAACAGATCGACATATGCATATTTAATGCTGTTGCCAATGGAGTGATCAGTGCTAAAGTGGGAGAATTTTTATATGTACAAAATCCCCATACAACAGTAATATATGGACTGCCTAAAATACATAAAAGCCTCACTGATCCTCCTATGAGACCTACCGTTTCAAGTAATTGCTCATTAACAGAACCATTGGCACAATTTGTCGATGATCATATTAAAATTGTTGCACAAGGACATAGAGCCTATATACGAGACTCTATGCACATTTTGGAAATTTTAAACAACATAGAAGTTGAAGCTGGGTGGCTGTTTGTCACTATGGATGTGTCCTTTTTGTACACTAATATACCACATGATGAAGGATTGTCACATTTGGGAAATGCAATGTACAGAAGTACCACATATTCTGGAGAATTAATAGCATTTGTTATAGAACTAACTGAGCATGCATTAACAAAAAATGTATTTCTGTATGACATAGATATATTTCACCAAATTAAAGGAACAGTGATGGATGCGGCTATGACACCAAATTATGCAAACATCTATTTGGCAGAATGGGAAAATCGTGTCATATTTGATTCAGAAAAAAATCCATTTTATGGGAGTTTAGACATATATAAAAGAAATATTGATATTTTTATTATTTGGAAGGACAGTAGGGCATAATTGGACAATTGTGTTTCATATTTGGAAGAGAGTAATCTAAATTTAAAATTTACAGTGACAGCAAGTGAAACTAGTATTGTGTTTCTTGATTTATGTATAGAGAAAGGGAGCCAAGGAGAAATAGTTACTTCTGTTCATAGGAAAGCTACAGATTGTAATGCCATTGTACATTTTGAGAGTTGTCATCCTAGGCACGTGATCAAAAATATCCCAAAGGGACAGCTCATGAGAGCTAAGCAGAACTGCAGAATGTATGAGAAATATGAGATAAGTTCAAAAATGATGTTAGAAAGATTTAGGAAAAGAGGATATGATTCTACTTGCCTAGAAACAGCAAAAGAAAATGTAGATGGACTAGAAAGATAAATCCTTTTGGTTCCTTAAAACAGAAATCAAAAAAATGATAATATATCTCAGTCTGCTTTAAATAATAATGTACGATTGTATGGTCCTAATTTTGTCCCTACTTTTTCCCCTCAGAGTTATGCTATTGTGAATATCATTAAGGAACATCTGTATATGCTGAACTTTGAACCTGTACTAAGAAATGTTACAGCAAAGGATTTTCATGCTACATATCGGAGGGGTAAAAACCTTCGGGATAGACTTGTCCATAGCTCATCAGCGCCTAATAAAGACAGAACTGTGGATTTGCCATTTGGATGTTGGAAATTTGGTAACTGCAGCGCTTGTCACCACATTCAGGTTGGAAAAAAGCTTGTTATTAACCAGAAAGAATATGATGTTAGAGACTTCATCACATGTGGATCAGAGGCAATAATATACGTGGCAATGTGTAGTTGTTCATGTTTTTATGTAGGCAAAATGAAAAGAAAATTCAGAACACATATTTTAGAACATATTAGACATATACCTGTTGGTACAGTGGAAAATGCTTTGGCGTTACATGTCAATAGGTTAGGTAAAAAGCACAAGTTTTGATTTTTTAGGACTGGAAAAGGTATCCATTGGATCCAGAGGTGGAGACTTGGACAATCTTATTATGTGTAGAGAGACATTTTGGCAGTACACATTGAGAGCTTGTATGCACCCAGGCCTGAATGAACAATTTCAGTTAGTGCCCTTGCTCAAAATGTAAACATTAGATAATTTCATAAATATTTTAGAATATGGCTTGAAACATGTATATTTGGATTTGGATATCCTTTAAAATATTTTAATAATGGTTTAAAATCTGTATAAAGCTTTATTAGTGACTTTGTGAATCTGAGATATAAGAATAAATATAAAATTAAAACGTAATTATTTTTAGCTAGGTAGTTTTAGGGTATTTTTTGCATATATCACAGATGTGTTGTTTAGGTGTCATGTATATTTATTGTGTTTTATAATGCAGGATATATACCTTCTTTTAGAATATGCAAGATAATGCATTTATACCATCCTTTTAGAAGGAATACGATATATACCTGCTATGTAATAATTTGTGGTAACATACTATTTAAGAGGTAGCACTTGGTGGCACTGTTTGCCTTGATAAAGCATCATTTAGATGTGAAACATAAGTCGATGGGGGGTGCCCTTTATATTCAAAAAAATATGTTTTAAACATGCCCTAGTGTTGGGCTTTTGTTTATGTGGCAGAGTTGTAGCGGAATTCTTCATCATTTACAGAAGTGCAGTGTCCGTTCCCAAAAAGGCATAAATAACATTAAATGTTTTTCTTGTATTATGTTGGAGTCTTCTGGCGTAAACAAATCCTACCTGGTCTTGATGAACCAGAGCCAGAATAATTTTGGTTAGCCTCTAAGCCAGAAGTTTTGCAAAAATGTTATAATCACTATTGAGAAGGGATATGGGCCTATATGACCCACATTGATCCGCAGCTTTATCTTTTTCTTAACTCTATTTGTTGCCCCGCCAGCCTGGAACTCTCTCAGGCCAGTGCTCTCACCACTTGCTCTACTGTCTGCTGTGTTCCCCTGTCATCTTCAAGTATGTTACGGTTCCTCGGGTCGGGGAGGACAACCCCGGAGAGACCGTGGGAGGGAGTGGTGGGGGAACCAGCATTGGGCGTGTGGCACTGGTACTTGCAGAGCCATCGCCTATCCAGGGTAGGAGGGGTGCTTCTGGTAGAGAACCCAAGATCCCCCTTCCCCTTGCATGGGCATGTCTGACTCCAGCACATGGCAACCCTGCCTACGTCAGCCATGCTCTTACGTGCAGCCAGGCGGCTCAGTGATACCTTCGGTCTCCACCAGGGGTCACCAGAGCACCGGGCTTCCACAACCCTCCCACCCAGAGAGGAGAGCTGCCTGAGAGTGCTTAATCCGTCTCCCTGCCCTGCCAACCCCCGATTCCCAAGTTCGCTCCCAAACCTGAGTCATCGGTGTGACGCGATGTGTGGCGTCCAGTGCCTCAACCCTCAGCACCACCGAGCCGGCTACCCTTTATCTTTTTTAAGGAGCAGAACAATGTCAGCTTCATTAAACAACCTTGGTAGATCTCCTGTTTTTACAAAGCTATTGTACAACTCTACCAACTGCAGTATCCATATTTCTGGTAAATTTCTATATAGTTCAAATTGGAATCCTGACCCTGGACTTTTGCTGTTTGGTAATGATTTAATTACAGCAGCTATTTCTTCAATGTAAATTCTTTATTCAGATAAGCTAATTCTTGATTGGGGATTTTGAAAAGGTTTAACTTATTTATGTAATCCAGGATTTTTTCCTCATCCACTTGATACATGGAGTTTATATTTTTTTTAAAAAGGCTTGGAAAGTGCCCAGAATGTCAGGTTCTTCTGAAGATGGGATCTCAGCTTCTTTTATAATGCTGTAAACTTTAATTCTATTTATTTCTCTTTGGATCTGATAAGCTACTTTTTTACTTGGTAATTCACCATAATAATAGTATTTTGCTCTAGCCTTATCTAACTCTTTTTCTGTTTTTTTTTTCCAGGATAATTTGTTCTACTTTATCTTTAGCTAATAAATAGTTAATCTCTGTTTGATCTGTCCTATAGCATATATGTTCTGCTTCGGCTGATGCTAACTCCCTTTCCAGGTTTACCAATCTGGTGTCCTGAGTGTTTTTCCATATAATTGTTTGAGATGTCACCCACCCCCTTCAATATGATTTCTATGCATCCCAATGAATGTTCATTTCTATATCTTGACCGGAACTGTGTCTCCAATACCAATGGACTTCTTCTTCCACCTTTTCCTTAAAGTGTGAAAAGATCCATGTAGAACTGTCCAGTCTCCATGCTGGAGCCCCTACTATAGCTGTTTATTTCCCATGTATCCCATATATATTTCCATAAGTACTGGGACATGGTCTGAAACCCTAATTGTCTCATAAAGAGACAATTTTCAATTCTTTGCATAGTTCACGGGAAATGAAAAGTGATCTAACCTTGAAAAGGTTTTATGTGTTTTTGAGTAGTAGAAGTATTTTTTTTCAGATTGGGATATAGTACTTTAAATGGAACTGCCAGGTTTAAGTCATGATGCATTTGTTTTACCATGTCTACTGCTTGTTTCTTTCTTTCACATAGCTGGTGGGGCTCTATCTAGTAGGCCAAATGTAAGATTAAAATCACCCTCTACTATCCTGGTAGGGCCAAATTGTGTTAATTCAAAATATAATTTTGAAAAAAAGGCAGGAACATCCTGATTTGGACCATAAATTGAGGAGAAAGTAAACTTCCCGTGCTTTAATCTAAGTTCAGTTATCACAAACCTCCCCATCTTATCTATCAAAAATTTCTCTAATATATGTCCAAGATGGTTGATAACAAAAAAAAGCAGTGCCCCTTGCCATATCTAAGAAGTCGGAAACAAATCTGTCTGCCCCCATTAGGTTAATGAAATATGATGCATCCTTCTCATTAAAATACATTTCTGCAAGAGTAGGCAGTCTATTTTTCTTTTTTTGGCCATCTTAACCACCTTCCTTATTTTAATTCTCTCCTTACACCCATTCAAGTTCCGGGTCATTATTTTTAATGTGTCCATAATATATATCTAAAAGAACCCAGTTGTGCTTTTCCTAGACAAGACCTGTCAAAGGTAGCTACTCCATTCAATTGCTTGTTAATTTTCTAGGTCCTGCAACCCAGGCACCCATGCTTTATGAGAGTCCAGATTATAAGAAGTTTTTTCCCCTTTTGTTGGTTTTTTACCTGCTGCTAATTTGCTTCAACCTCCCCCCGACAGTGTGACCTGTAGACATTTCCATGCTTCTTTGGTCAATTTTGAAAAACTCCATCAACTACTTTTACCTTTTCTAATTTATTAAACCTAATCCCCCACCCACCCACACTTGCTCTATCTTTCTTACTTTTCACAACATCAATATCTGGTAAGTTAGATGCACTTTTACCCCATTTGCCAGAATGTCCTAACAATGAAGGATGTGCCCCCCCCCCAATGAGGTAGCCAAACCTCTACTAAATGCAATAGTCTTATAAGTGGAGGAGACTCATGCTTAACCCACCTAACCAAGAGATTCCTCATCAAGGGTGACCAGAAATGAGTCTGGGCTTAAAACTGTCTCATGCAATACATTCAAAATATCTGTGGAGTCTCTTATATAGGAGGACAAATATACCAGATTGTAATAAAGAATCCACATATTTCAACAATGGTTCTGTGAGACTATGCATGCTTGCCACAGTAGGATGCCCATGGGGGCCTTCAAAGTTTTTATGAATTTTCAACAATATGTATGTAGTGGCAAGCGCTGGACATACCACTGTTAGGAATTTCTTAAATAACACAGTAATAATCCCTTCTTCACAGGCTGTATTTATAAAATAATCAAGTTATTTTATAAAATCTGCTGTTAGAGCTCTTAATAATGGCTTATGCACATTTCTATCATTTAATTGACAACAGACTTGTCTCTCATACTTATCAGTATCCATGTTCCAGTCCCACTACTGTATAAGATTAGTTTTTTTTTTCATATAGATATTTAATGTGCTTTCTTAAGTATATAATGCCATGGTGTTTTTTATAGTTTATGCTGTTAGTATTGTTTTGTTATTTATTGTTGTATTTATAGAAATGGTTTAGGATCAGTAGCCTAAGGGCGGATCATAGTTGATTTCGTCACAATGAGAGACTAGATTTAAACAGCACACCAGAAGATATGAGTCACCCTTGATAAAGTGCTGTGTCAGGTACGGAATGCCGTTGGGTGTTAGTAACAAGCTGTAGGAGTGTGCTCTCTTTCTACCCAAAACTTTTTATACATTTGCAAGTATATAAATAGTTTAATATTTGATTTTTTGAGTAGTGCGATATTGACTGTTTGCTTTGTTATTTATTGTGAGCCTCTCTTGTATCCTTCATACTGTAGATTAAAAGTTTGTTTTAGAGCTGAGGTTTTAGAATTTCAAGAAGGTAAACAAAGTTTTGTAGCAACCCAGATAGCAGGGTGCCTTTTTGCTTTGACTGAGTGTGGCCAGGAGGATTAGGAGTGGGGCAAAGGTAGCCCTCCTAACATATACCAGTCTCCAAAGGGACCCAGGCTTAAATGTTATGTTACCATTTTTAGACAAGCTGATTGTGCTTCAATTTGTACTTAGAAAAACATTCATAAAGAGTTTCATGTTAAAAAACAAACAAAACATAACATGGTGACTGAGGCCAGGCACTGACTGAATGACTCCCCCTGAAGCACCAGTGTTCTGATGGTCTCATTTAACCAAATGGCCCACAAGACTATTATTACCCTTTGATGATCCTTGAGTGGATATACCAAAACCACTGCTGGGCAAAGCTGCCTGTTTGAAGTAGAAGTGGACTCCCACTGAGGCTTTAGAAGAAACCTTAATCAGTTTGGTAACACATCAGTGCCAGAAGACAGCTCAATTGCATGCTCAATTCGCGAGCGTGTATATGTGTGTGTGTGTGTGTGTGTGTGTGTGTGTGTGTGTGTGTGTGTGTGTGTGTGTGTGTGTGTGTGTGTGTGTGTGTGTGTGTGTGTGTGTGCATGCGCGCACGTGTGTGTGAAATGGCTGCCCAATTAAATTGTTACAATTCTATGTTTTGGCACAAGTATTTCTTTATTGTTATGCATCCTAATTTCCAGGTCTATTTCAATGATTGGCAGTACTGTCATCACACATGGATCCTGGCCAATCAGGATGCAGGAATGCTGCAACCCATTTTGTAAAGTAATCGTCATGCTTCTAACATTGACTTTATGATGTTGTACTTATATACAATTGTCTGCATACAGTTGTCTGAAGGACCAACACTTGCTTACTGACACTTATTGATCCTTTAGGTAACTGTATATAACAATTGCCAGCCTATTCTACAACATAAAAGTAAATGTTGATATGACTAACAGTCACTCATAATGTGGTTATGTGAATGACTGGCAAGTGCAGCAATGCAAGTGTTTGTCCTTCGTTGTTATTGCAATTGACCATTACATATTTATTATGAATTTGTTACTCCTACTGACAAGATCCCTCCATAATAACAACAAATCCCCCCACCTGCAAAATATCTACCTTGCATTGTCTACACTAGAATAAACTGTTAACCTCTCCCCCCCCCCACAAATCTCCCACTCCATCGACTACATACGTGAACATCTGACAATGCTTACCATGGGCTGCTTCCGACCCCCCCAATCCCCCATTCTCACCCCTGGATACCACTGATGAGCTCAGTCTACCACTTTGGTGACCGTCCATCCCCACTTGCCCCCTGTACTACCCAGTGGAGACTCAATCCCTGGCCTCTACCCCTCTTTTCTGTTTCTAACACTACTATGTCCGCACTTAGTGTTGTTACTTACAATGTTAGACTCCTATGTACTAGTGAAACTTACAATGTTTGACTCCTATGTACTAGTGAAAACTAGACTCCTATGCGTTAGTTAAGCTTGAATGTGCAACCCTCTGTAACCTTATTTTGTAATCCACTGCTCTGCTATGTGTTATGTTGTCTGTATCTGTTCGTTAAACTGACTTGGAGCCTTTGAAAACAAGTCCTTGACTCAAAGGCATTAATCCTAAACTGAAATGAAAATAAATAAATAAATAAATAAATAATAAGTTATCCAATGTATCTGGCTGATCCTATTTCTTACCTAAACTCAAGCAAGAAAACATTCCACTTCCCAAACCCCTGTGGTACCCCCTACCACCCATCTCTAGTCTCAGTCACATATTTAAGTTATCTTGTTTTATTCTACACTATCATCATGATATCTGATTGATCCTGCCTCCATTACTGTAAATTAATAATCCACTCTCTCCCTTTCCAATGTTCAATGAGAGGGCAAAAGCCCGATGCTCAATGTGGGGGAATTGCTCCTTCCCCATTCCCTTTAAAGGCCAGCCTCCTACAGTAGTCCCATGCTTAAAGTGTCATGCAGTGCATTGGCACCTGGGCTCCTCCTTGGCTCATAGGCTGAGCCTCCTTCCCTCTCTACTCCTTGCTTCTTCTTTCTCTGCCCTCACCTCCCAAGGTCCCTGCTATACTGCTTACTTCAGGACCGCTGGACTTTTTGCTTGTCCTGCTCCCCATTTGTCTTTCCCTACACCCCCCTTCCCTTCTCTCCCTCCTCCTGTGTTGGTTCACTTTTCTCCAGTCTGTCTTTCCCTTCCCCGTATCTTTTTGCCACTCCTCTCCCTCCTTGCAGTGGTTCCTGGATAGTTCCTCCCTTTGGTGCTTTCCCTTATTGGGCCACCACTCCCTTTCTTGCCCTCCCGAAGTCCAGCATCAGCCCTCTGTGCCTGTGAGTGTTGCACCATTCTGACGCCATGCCTATTCGCAGGTCAGTGTTTCTGTTGCTCTACGCTGACATGGTAAGTGTCAAATGGAGATAGGATTCCTAGATAGGATTCCTCAATGGGAGTCCACCACTGTTTTATTGCTTGAACCTGCTCTTTTGGCCATTGGTCTCAAGTTCTGCTTCAACAACCTCTTTTCGCACTTTTGTTGTGTGAGTTGTGCTTATTTACTTGCTGGCACAGGTGTACTTCTGCTTCTAGCCAACTACCACAGATACTTGTTGTTGTGGTTTGGGGGCTGGGTTTCAACTCATTCCTGTACATTGTGTCATAGCTGCTCTTGTCCGGTTTGGCATTGTTACACCCCAGTACTCATTCACAGTTTTGCTGTGTGCCTCTCGCCGCTCTGCTTTTCTCTCCCTTCGCTGCACATTCCTGGGAACTCCGCCTGATGCTCTGGGCTGCTCTCTGTCCTATTACCTACCAGGCACTGGAACTGGTTTATCTATGCTTTTCCTGCTAAGCATCTTACACATACTTTGCTGATGGTACAGCCCAGCATTGTATAGCAGATTTTTGTCACCTAGTGATGCGCTTGCTTCCTGCTTGGGTATCGGCTCAGTTTCAGTGGTTCCCAGTGTCTTATCTTGTGCATTCCATGTCATGACCTATTGCTGACTATTCATTGGTCTCTCCCAAACTGTTCATGCAAAATCTCTGTTTCTCAGTCCCTTCCAGCACTGCAGTGCTCCATACCCTTTGCTTGCCTTCTCTCCTCTTTCTCTCTGCTTCCCTGTTCGCTGCTCCATGCCACCCTTGGAAGTTATACAGCCCTCCAGTTCCCCTATCACATGCTGTTCTCTCATCCTTCCTGTTCTGATCCCCCCCCCCTTTTTCCTTTCCCCTGGCTCCGTGTCTGCCCCTGCTGTCTCTTCCTGGGTCCCCCAATCACCTCTTCCTGTCCTTGTCCCTTGCTCCTCTGCTTTTCCATTTTGGGCCTTTCACTCCTCACCCCAGCATTCCATCTCCATGTATGCCCCTTCTACCATCCAGAACCATGCTGCCTCTACCCCTAGTCAGGCTATTGCACCCTTTACCATTTGGTTCCCAGTACCTATATGCTGTTCCGCTACCAGACTTTTGTTTCCTTATTCTACCATGGTATCATGCTCCTCCCTGGATTAGTCTATCTTCCCCTTCTGCATTTATGGTGACTTCCTCCTCCCATTCCCCTCCATCTGCCTTGCTGCCCTCCCCTGTCATCCTGCTCATTTGTGTACCTCCTGCTATGCAGCTCTTGGCTGCTCTTTCCTTGCTCAGCCCATACCAGCAGTTTTTCTGGACTCCGTTCCTAACTTGTACCTTCTGAGACACTGAGCAAAGGTAGGCTTGCCCTGTCTACTGGTGATGGGATTCCATTACAGTCACTACCACTTGCCACATACAGACCTGACAGCCTCTGTCCCTAACACTGCCTGGTGGTGTTGAGTGAAGGTTAGCATGCACTGACTACCAGGGATGGAAGCCATTTCTGCAATCTACTGTTTCATCCTTATGCATTTTTTTTACCAATAACCAGTTGCTGTTTCTGTTCGGAAATGGTACCACTGTACCCCACTTGCCTTCAATGTCATACTTCTGCATTGAGTGAAGATTGTCTTGCCTCTTCTACCAGGGATGGGAGCTATGTCTGCCATATACTGTTACATCCTTATGCATTATCTACCTGTATACTAGTTGCTGCTTCCCTTCGGGAAATGGGACCACTCTCTCCATTTGCCTTCCACATCCTACTTCTGCCTGGCAGCATCAAATACAGGTAACCTCACACTGACTAGTAAGGATGAAGGCCTGTGTCTGCAATCGACTGTTTCAACCATATGCATTATCTACCAGAATACCTGGTTGCCACTTCCCTTTGGGAATGGGACCTCTTTCACCTCATCTGACTTTACCATGCTACCTTTTCCTGGCAGTTTTGAGTGCTGTGTCTGCATTTGACTATTTCAACCTTCTGCATTCTCTATCTGATACCCGGTTGCTACTTCCCTTCGAGAATAGGACCTGTGTACCTCATAAGCCTTCCGCATTCCACCAAGCCAGTCTACATTTTTGCACTGCTATGGACTCATTGTACTTGTCCCTGCCTTGGCCTCATCATACTCTGGACTTGGATTCTGCCAGCTTATTCAGTTTCTCCCTCCATTCAGCTTGACTGCCTCTTGGACTTCCTTGCCACCATCCTCATCTTCTGTGGACTTGGGGCTCTCGTATATCAACTCCGTAACCTTTGGTACCTGGATTTGATTCCTGGTCTTCCATGGATCTGCCACTCATGGCCTGCAGTGGCTTTGCTACATCCTAAATCAGTCTGCTGTGGCACTGATCCCAGTCCTGTTCCTTCCTGCACCTGAGGCTTCAATATGGCTTGGCCTATGCTGTCTTTTCTCGGACTCCTTCCTCCAGTTTGCAGACATCCACTCTGGACATTTTCTCCATCCTCCAACAGCTGCCTTTTCCTTGCTTCGCTGGCAGCTCAGGGCTCCTTCCCTTGTGCTGTGGCTCTAGTTGGGCATTTCATACCATACCTATCATCAGCCAATATTCCTACACAGTCAACTATTTATACTCCTACTATGGCCATCCTAACAGCTCCCATCCTCTATGGAGCATTTCTTCATTTCACCTGAGGAAACCTTCTTCAAGCAACATCCCTCAGACAACATGTCATATAGACTCTTACATCATCATATTCGTTCCAGTGAAGACTTTCACTGACAGCAGGCATCCATCTATTCCTCAATCTACACATCTGTAACTGGCCTGGCTGTCTCACTATCTCAGTCATGCCACCCACCAGGCCTTTATCTGACTTCAGTGCTTGGCAAACCTAGCATTCTACACCACTCTCAACTCCCCATTGCCACATCAGTCTATAGACTTCTTCAAATGCCCTTTTCCAGGCTTCCTACAGCATTCAGACAGTAGATCAACCTGTAAGGCAAAGCAGCCATGGCCACCTCAGCTCATGTAACTGCCAATTATGCCACAGCAATACTGATATCTCCTTTTCCCACCAGCAGACCAGCAGAAGACAATGCAAGTATCATTATGGCATCAATGCCCAAATCAACTCTCAAATTCATCATACTGAACTTCAAATTAGTTCCATATACATTCAGTTACCATCCCTACTGCATGTACCACCTTCCTTCATTTGTCTAAACACTTCCATGTCATCCCTCCTACCAAGTACCTAAAGATTCTGTCTCATTCCTTCATCTTCTTCATGGATGTCTACATCACAACTCGCTTACCGCTTCAATCCAAACATTCACACTGTAATGTAAATGTTGAACCTTCTACAGAGTCAGATTGTTTACCTTATGTCTTCATAACCCATCTTACTTCCCAATGTTCAAAGTCTGGCAGCAAATTTTATCAAATCAAGCTGTTCATGCTCACTTGTCCCTGTAATCCCTTGGATATTTTCCATCCTCACCTTGGAAACCTCGACTAAGTTCTTCCTTTTTTCAACTGGACCTACTCCACTTTCAGGATCCAGATGCTCATTCTGAATAGATCTACTTCTTCAACCTCAGAATCATCCTTCCAGAATACATCATCCAATGAACTTTCAAGATGGACCATCATCTCTCCAAGCAGTTCACCTTCCTTGGATATTAGTATATGGTTGCTAGAGCCCAGTTTCATCTCTTCTTAGTTTGCCCGGAGGACGAGTGGGTCAGTAGCCATTGGTCCTCAGAGGTTTCCTCCACCTGGAGGGCTTTCCTCTAATGCGTGCTACTGGTCATACTCTCTGTGAGTTAGAGGAGGTAATCATTCTCTTTTTGGACATTCATTGCTAATTATTTTTGGGCTTTCTATTCCTTACTCACTACCCAATTTCTCTATCAAGGTTGGAAATAGAGTAAAGCCAAAAAGTAGAGTATGTTACACAGGCACTATGACTTCATACACTATTCAACAACACATTAAATGGGAGGGCTAAATAGCTCCTCCCACATTCCTCTCAAAGGCCAGCCTCCTACAGCAGTCCCTTGCTTACAGCATCATGCAACATCTACCATCCACCCCTGCCTCCTCCTTCTCCAGCACTTTGCTTACCCTTGACACTGGGCTTTCTATTCCTTACTCACAACCTGATTTCCCTACCAAGGGTGGGAATAGAGTAAAGCCAAAAAGTACACTATGATACACAAGCACTGTGATTTCATACGCTATTTGCCAAAATATTGAACTGTATGTCAAGCTGATCTTGTTGTCCCCTGATGGAGGAAGTGTGAGCAGAAGCATAGACAGACCAGCCTACAAGGTTAAACTTCAGTGTAATGTGTGTTTATTTTCTATTATAAGCAAAATAAATATCAGCTTCATAATGGTTTTAGTGATACAGATCAGATTGTTAAAGTTCATTCATGAAAGCAAGCAGTCTTTATCAGTTTTCCATAGTGCTCTGTCTACAGCATGGGATAATTTCTTACACCATCTGAGGACAGGGCTCCTGTTTTATGGAGTTTTCACATCCCAGCCTCCAGCATAGAAGCTGGCTGAATGTCCTCCCTCTGTCACAATCAGATTGGAACTGACTCAACTCCCTTTCCTCTAGGACCTTATATACCCCTCCTCTTGATCAGGTGAGTTACTTGTTAACATGAAATGCATTATTGCAATGCACACTGAGCATGACAGGTGTCATTTATAAAACAATGGCTGAAACATCATTTTGCACCACAAGTGTTAAAACATATTTTGGGTAGGATTTGAGAAATGACAATTGTCACATTCATGAGGTGGTGTGAAAAAAATGGCTATGCTGAACAGTTGGGGTCAACGTTTTGAAAATTACCAAAGTTACAAGCCTGCATTTGTAAATTTCAATGTAGGCTCATAACTTTGTTGTTTTGTAAAATTTTTTTTTACCACAAATTTTCAACATAGCCTTCTTATGACCCCACCTCATGAGCAAGGGTGGAGAACACGTTCTTTCTTTTTTTAAATAATTGAATATACTTTATTCAGTTTTCATTTCAATACATGCGTGAGTAATTCAAGGAGCAACTGAGGAGCAGATACAAAACACATGAATAATTCTGTGGAGAAAGTCTCCTCTATCTGGACATATAGAATAACCATTCTATAACCTCCCTTGTATCACTCCCTGTCCATTTCCCTTCCACCCTCAATCCCAGTGCCAAAATCAAAAGTAAGGAACATAATTAATAGCACTATAATTACCGGGTAGTGTTTCCATAGGAAATGATGTTATAATTTGCCATTATAACCAGCCGGGTTATTATAACAGCAAACACATGCCAGGTTTCCTTGGAACAGCCATCCCTCAGTCGCTGTTCTCCGACGTTCATGTTCCGTGATGGAATCCCATGGCCCAGCACACTTTCTGGTCCCTCGTATTCGGAAAACGAAGTTTTTATAAAAAAAAAAAATTAAAAACTATCTTCCTCCAGTAAGCCACTTAAAAATGGAAACAAATAAGTATTTTCCCGTCAGCCTTCCTCCACAGCCGAGTCCAGACTGCCCCTGCCTCTCGAAGGCCGGAAGGACGCTGCAACCGCCGCTCAGCGGTAAGTTTATATTAAAACTAAAATCTAAGTATCTACACATTTTTAAATAAAATATCCTCTTCATTTTTTCTCCAACAAGTGCAGTCAGATAATTAGGAAGACTGCAGACCGCAGGCAAAATCAAGACTGGTCCGCAGCTTCCTGAACACTAATGTTAGTTTATTTAATTTTTATAATTGCTGAGGTGAAAAAGTGCACTCCTGCAATTATAAAAATAAAATATGGGGTAGTAATAAAACTGATTTTACACCCTCGTGTGGGATACTTTTATAAACCCGAGGCTTAGCTCAGGGTTTATCTAGCATCCTCCCAACCAGGTGTGTGTAAAATCTCGTTAAACACACCACCCCATGTATTATTCTCTATGTAATATCTGTCTGACATATATTACTTAGGACTTCCAAATTGTGAGTAGAGCTTCGAGTGGTCCCCACTCATCAAGATAAGCCTAATTCTTGTTGGCCATCAAGGCAATGTGTTTTTCTAGTTGTAGATCCAGTAACACTTCTCTATGCCATTCTGATATAGATGGCAGTGAATCAGCTTTCCAGTGTCTCATAATTACAAGCTTGACCCCTGCCGAGATAAAAGCCATGTAATATTTTTTACTTTTAATAGTTCCCGGTGGGAATCTATTAAGCAGACAAGTCTCTGAGGTAAATAATGATTCTAAAAACAGCAGTGGGTCCAAAGAGTTTTTAACACTGAGCCAAAAGGTTGAGACCTTATGGAAATACCATAGCATGTGATAAAGATCTCCAGGAGAACCATTACAATGCTGACATTGTGGGGATGAAAGTCTTCCAATTTTGAATAATCTTTCAGAAGTAAAATACAGATTATGCATAATATTGTATTGTACTAAACAGAGTCTATCTTGCTTAATATATCTGTATAGGTTACACCATATGGGGTGCCAGGTGTTGGCATCAGCTTGTAGGGAAAGTTTGTTAACCCAGTAATAACAATCAAAGGCCTGGAGTTAATTATGTACCTTGGTTATCGAGTGTGGTTGATTTGCCACCATCAATAGGGGATGCTGTTCCATAACAGTGGAAATAATATTTGATGTCCTGCCCAAAAATGAGGCAACAGTTTGTCTTAGTTGCCAGTACTTGAAGGGGTTTCTATCCTGGATATTACGAGGGTGGCATAATTGTAGAAAAGAAAGGATTTTACCTTCTGAGACTATGTTCTGGAGTTTGACACCTGCTAAAGGAGCCCAAAAAGAGGGTGAAATAGGGGTTTTGCCAATATGGAAATGTGGGCTGCCTATCAGTGGTTGTTCCAAAGATTTATGCTAATCCAAATTCAGATGCCTTTTTAATTGGTGTAGCACTCTGATAGACCACCCAATAGGAGTGTTTCATAATATTTTGGGTATATATTGAGGTAAGGAATGCAGTAAGGCAGGTAATGTACAGGAGGTTTTCCTTGCCATAGCTGTCTCTATATCCAGCCAAAGTAGTTTATGGGTTCTCTGGTCTCTGTGGTTGGGTGTCAGTATCCAATGAACCAATTTACTAATTTGGATTGCACTGTAGTATGTGAAAAAAGAGAGATGTGAAAGGCCTCCTTGTAATTTTGGGGCCATGAGCTTAAAGCATGCTTGTCAGACTCCCTTTCCTTTCCACAAGTATTTATTAATCAGAGTTTGCGGTTGTGCAAACCACCACGTAGGGAGGAAAATACCCAACATTCCCAGAGGTAAAGAAAGTGAGGCAACACATTCATTTTAATTTTGGCTATTCAACCCCATAATGAGATTGGTAATGCACCCCATCTAGCTAGATCTACTTTAAATGTAGTGAATAAAGTGGTAACATTTTCTCTCACTATAGTTGGGATGTCCTGGAAAAGCTTGATACCAAACCAAAGTTTGTCAAGGATTTTGGCTCCCATACTAGTTTATACTCCTTGGTATCTGATGGTAAAGTTTTCCCATTTAATGGGAAGACTTTGGTTTTGGACCGGTTAAGTTTATAACAAGAAACTTTGGAGAAGAGGTCAATTTCTCTGAGTAAGGCTGGAACACCATGGATGGGACTTTCTAGTAGCAATAACAAATCATCCACATATGCAGATACCAGGTGCCGATTGGTTCCTGCTTTTATACCCAAAAGATCTGGTGAAGACATTAGTTTCCGGATGAAGGGCTCCAAGTATAAATTGAATGGGGGGGGGATAAGGGGTAACCTTGTCTGGTATCTCTTTGTAATGGAAATGAATCTGAGAGGATTCCATTACACCAGACTTGGGCAGTAGGAGAACAGTAAAGGAGTCATGCCCATTTAGTGAAATCTTTAGGGAATCCCATCTTGGCTGATACCGCAAACCAAAAATCCCAAGGGACTTGATCAAACACCTTCTTGGTGTCTAATGAAATCAAAACAGCAGGTATGTCTGATCAAGTAGTGAGAGAGATTAGGTGTAGTAGGTGTTGCATATGGTCACTAGAGGACCTGCCGGCCATGAAGCCCACTTGTTCCAGGCTAATTAAATTGCCAGTAAGGGGTCCCAGTCTATTTGCAAGTATCTTTGCCAGAATTTTAACATCAGTGTTCAAAAGTGATATGGGATGATAACTTTCTGGATAAAGGGGGTCTTTATCAAGTTTGGGGATAAGGGTTATAATTGGTTCAAGAAATTTAGGTTCAGAAAATCCATTAACAAACCAATGAATAAATACCTTGATTAATAGGGGGGCAAGTTCTGGGGAACAGGATTTGAATAAATTGTTAGTTAGACCATGTGGCCCAGGATATTTACCCAGAGGAAGTTGTTGAATGACATGTTCCATCTCCTGTTTAGTGATGGGATTACCAAGGGAAGCTGTCATACTGGAGAAAGGCAGGGGAGGTCCACTGAATCCAGGTATTTAGTTATTGCTGTCTACATAGAGACATCACTGGTGGGAGTGGTGTATAATTCTTGGAAATAACCTCTAAATACAGCAGTGATTTGTCTGGGGACTGTAATAGTTGGGCCATTCCCCACTGACCTTAATCCAGGTATACAGCGGGTTGTGTCTGCTTGTTTAATTTGGATGGCAAGTAGCTTCCCTGCCTGTTCACTGGACTCCAAGTATTTAAGCTTGGTCCTCTTTAATGCTACTGTAATTCAGCCTTCTGAGACATAAGATTAAAAAAATCGGGTGTGCAAAGTATGTAGTTTGACCCAGTATGCCTCTGGAGAACAGTTGTTTATGCTCCTCTCCAGAGACTTAATGGAAGACAATAAATCTTCTATTTTGTTTTTGAATTGTCAGGATCTGGTGGATGTCAGGGGAATACATTTGCCATGTAGAGTACATTTCAGGGCAGCCATTACTACATCTATTTTTGTGATAGAGTCCCTATTAGTTTCTAGAAATCGGGAAATGAAATCCTTGACATGTAGTAGGATAGTTAAAATTTCAAGTAATTTGCTATTTAGTCACCATAGAGTGTCTCTCTTTGTAATAGAACCAGAGAGGAAAGTGAGGGTAACTGGAAAGTGATCATAGATAACTCTTGTATGTATTTCACTGTCCAGAACCCAGGGCAGAAGAAAAGAACTTACTAGAAAGTAATCAATTCTGGAGCAGGTGCTGTGGGGAAGACGAGAAAAAGGAATAAGACCTCTCAGCTGGGTTTACTACTGTCCATACATCCACTAGCCCACTCCAGATATGAGGTCTGTTAGGACTCTCTGGACTGGGGAAGGGCCAACCCTCTTATTATCTGACCTGTTGAGTTGCAGCTGTGGTGTCAAGTTCCAATCCCCTTCCAAGAGTATAATCTTTTGGTCTGTTGAGGCCACTATATTCAAGAGGTGAGTGAAGAAACAGGGACAGTCCACATTTGGGCCATATATGGACCCCAGTAGGATTTGTTGGGCCTGTACCACTCCATGTAGTAACAAATAGTGACCATTCACATCCCAAACTTCCTGTATCAGCTTAAAGGGGACCATTCTGGCAATTAATATGGCAACACCCCCTTGATTTGTGCAGGCACCCGATCTGTAGGCTTGGCCAACCCAATTTTTAAATAGAATAGAGGTATCTTCTCTCCAGAGATGGGACTCCTGTAAGCAGGCAATCCCTATGTTGAGGTGACATAAACGTTTTAAGATAATTTGGCATTTGCACCTATCTCTGGCACCCCTAACTTTCCATGTCACAATATTATAAACTCCTCTCATTACTTAAAGTCTGATTATTGGCTAGTATTTGGGTAAATTGCTCCATTAGGATTTGTCCTTCCCTAATGGCATTATGCAGGCCATGTCCAGGCTAAATCTATTTTAACACTCCCACCCCTCCGCATCATGCGTAACATAACTGTCCCATCATGAAATTATATCCCTAAATATTTCTTCAATCAACTATAATCTAAACTACCCCCAGTTCTACAAACTGTACTGGCTTAACAATCCTGCCAAGTGATGTCTCAATGCAAGCCCACAAGTCAACTCCCCCCACTCCTTGCATCCCCCCTTGTTGTGCTCTATGTGAAAATCACAAGCATTATGAGACCAGATATGTGAACATGAAAATAGAGAGAACTATTGTGTAAACATTTCAACTTGCTAACTTAGTTGAGCAATCTTTTGCACATACTGGGTATACGATGGATCACAGTATTAACTTAAGCTGCAAAAAATCCATAAACAGTCTGTCCCAAATTATGTAGAAGTCCATTGGGGTAAAACTAAATGTAAAAAAGAAAAAGTCTGTGACCTGTGACAATCCAGTGACACTTCAGTACATTTGCTTAAGACAGTTTATGATTCTAGTAGTGTGCTTTTTTTTTATTCACAAAAACATGGCTATAGTTCTCTTAAGTATGCATAATGCACTTCAAAAAAAGGAGAAAGAGAAAGACTGGTTATCAAACCCATAGAAACCAAGGCCCGACCTGTGTAAGCCTATCCCAGAAAATAATCGGAGTTCCCATCTTTTATTAGAACTCTGGTCAGGACAGTTGAAAGGAAGTCTGAGTTTGAGGAGAAAAGTCTCCAGTATACCACCCACTCAGCACATTTCACAGCGTGGCATGCGGCGATGGGCTAAGCTACAACAGTTGCTCTGGAAGGGTCTCAACACAATGCCCCTAAATATTTGACAAAGACTGGTGCAACTACGCATCCTCATCCAAGCAGAACAAAATTTCCCATCATGGCTACAGTTGCTGCCATGAAAGTCACTTAAAGAGATCAGGTAGGAGTTTCTAGAGCTCCATGAGTGCTTGATCCTGAGTTTCAAATACAAGCCACTGATCTTTGATCTTTACCTGGAGAACAGCTGGGTATTGAACTCGAAACCGCTTCTCTGCTGCTATTAATTTAAAAATGAGTGGGTGCAACTCCCACCTTTTAACTCTAACCTACTGGGGTAGGTCTTGGGCAATGGATATTTTGCAACCTTCTCATTGTACTTCCTGAAGCGATTTAACTTGGGCTAGAATGTGCTGTTTATCCAAGAAATTGAGGAGTTTAAAAATGAGTGGTCTGAGTGGTGCGCAGGAGCTGGTGGTGGATGAAATGCCCTGTGTGCCCTCTCAAGAAGGTATGTTGTCCCATTTGGAGATGGGCCCACAATATTTTCACACTGCTTTTGGAGAAAAACAATAGGAGAGCTACCTTCTTCTTTTTCTGGCATCCCGAGGATTAGCAGATTATTTCATCGGTTTCTGCCGTCAAGATCCTCTAATTTCGCTAACATTTTTTCAGCCTCTTGACAACATTACTTCAGTTTAATTCTTGTTTTTTCTTCAAAGAGGTTAGTTGAACTTCAGAATCGGACACTCGCATTGCCAGGGAATCCACTGTGGATCGTATTTGATGAAGCTCATCAGATATATCAGCTATAGAACTTTTCATCGGCTGCATGATTTCTAAGAAATTTTCCTCAGTGAGGGCCAATGACCCAGTTGTATTTTTACTAGTATTGGCTGGTTGTTATTTAGGCTGCTTTGTGGCCTTCTCTTTTTCAGGCATTGCAGGAGGTGAATGCCGCGGCTGAGCTTTCCTCATATATACTTCCATCATTCGGTGTTCCGCCGGTTTCTACGTCCAATTGTCACTTTAATCTTCAGTTTGGTAATGGAATTCAGTGTCTGCTCATTGATTTATTGCTTAAAATAGGCTGAAGGGATGCAGGGCAGTGGGAGCTAGCTGCAGATAGTTAGGCTGCCATCACGTGACCTCTCCAGGTGGAGAACATTTTCAACTTCTGCCTGATAGGTGATTTCGTGCAACGAATACAAAATCACCTTTTGCGACACAAAAACACATTTTGGCAAGTATCTGAAAAATGATAGCTGTCATATTTATGAAGTGCTGTGAAGAAATGGCTATGTGGAAAATTTGGGGTCAAAATATTGAAAATTACCAAAGTTAAGAGCCTGCACTCACATGTTTCAATGTATAGGCTCATAACATTGTTGTTTTTAACTATTTTTACACCCAGATTTTCAACATAGCTTATTTAGGATCCTGCCTCATGAACAAGGGCGGAGAAAATATTCAACCCCTGCCCAAAAGGTGATTTTGTGTAGTGACCACAAAATCACATTTTGGGACAGATTTGCCTAATTGGACTGCTATTGTTCATGAGGCAGGGTCCCAAAAAAGGCATGTTGAAACTTTGGGGCAAAAATATTCAAAAATAACCAAGTTATGCCACTAAGTTCAAAACCCCATTGAAATACATTGAACTGCACACCTGATTTTCTTAGTTTGTGGTCCTGCGTTGAAGAGTGAAAATATGTCTAAGGTCCAGAGATGTTTATAACATTGGACCCCGGTGGGCAAGTAGGGGCTTGGGAAGAGGTGTGGTGTGGTGGGTGCTGAGTGTGAAGGTTAGGTGGGGGAACAGCAATGGATGCAACAGACATCGAGGGACAGTTTTCTTTTTTACGGGGTTTATTTTAAATGGATGGTTTTCATTATTTCAGGTCACAACACTGGGGGACTGGGCACCACCAGTGTCAGTGCTATATTGTGCAGGGTGGGGGTAGAATCTAGCATGAGGGACTGGGAACCCTTCTGCCAGAAGATTTACATGGCTTGGGCTTGGGGGGGGGCAGTTAGGGCAGGACAGCAACAAACATCGATGGACAGTTTTCTTTTTTACAGGGTGTATTTAAAAAAACAACTATGAGGGACAGTTTTCTTTATTTCAGGTGGAGACTCTAGAGGTTTGTTCACTCCCAGGGTTAGTGTTATATTGGGCAGGGTTGGGGTAGAAGCTGGCACATGGGATTGGTCACCCCCTGCCAGATGATTAGCTCTGATTGGGCTTTGGGGGCAGTTATGGCAGGGCAGCAACAGACATTGATGGATGGTTTTCCTTTTTACAGGCTGTATTTAAAAATGTCAGGTGGAGACACTGGGGAATGGGCACATCCAGTGTTGGTGTTATGTTTGTGGGAGGTGTTGAGTGGGAGGGTCGGGTGTGGGAACAATAAGGTTGAGGAGAGCATCAGGCATTGATGGATGGTTTTCTTTGTTACATGGTGTAATTCCTCACCAGGCTGATAATGACAGATCAGCTATGCTTGCTGGATGGCAAAGATAAAAGGAAAGAGCCAACCTATGCCTGGGTTGGTTCTTTCCTTTGAAATATATGAAGTTTTCACCCAGGAAGTCATAACACTGTCATGACCAGCCTGCCTGATGATTGGTGGGGCACTGATGAGCCCCTTACAGACCACTCTGCACTGGACTGACAGTGTCACACCCCTTAAAATCCACTTTCTTAACAAAATATTCTCTGCATGTGCACACACGGTGAACATAACAAATGTCACGGTCACATCTCTCCTTTTCCTGTTTTATTGTTCTGAAATCAAGCCCAGGCAGTCACTGAAGCTTGGGCACAGGAAAACTGGGCAGCGAGAGAAAGTCACAGAAAGAGACTTCTGAGTTATCTCAGTGGAACAAAGAGGGGGCTGGAACAGAGTTCTCTCCCACTGGAGCACAATATGAGAGGTATAGAGCTGTTTCATCTGGTTTGTCCTCTACAAGGGGTACAGCAGGAGACAGACTGAAAAAATTTTTTTTTTTCTCTAAGACGTGATTCAAATGCTACAATAAGTTTGGCATGGGCTGTTTTTTATCTCAAAGTGCACACTGGAGATAAAAGTCTAAAAAGTAGGCACTAGGGAGGGCAAGTGGATGCTGGGGTGTGTAAGAAGAGGTATCACCAGCAGAAAGAGGGATGTGGTGTTGCCTCTTTATAGATCACTGGTGTGACCCTATCTAGAGTACTGTGTCCATTTCTGGAGACCACATCTCTGGAAGGACATAGAGTGGAGGTGGTCCAGCAGAGGGCAACTAAAATGGTGCAGAGTCTGCATCAAAAGTCCTATGAGAAGAGACTAAAGGACCTCAATATGTACACCCTGGAACTGAGAAGTGAGAGGGAAGATATGATAGAACCCTTTAAATACCTAACAGGGATAAACAAGGTACAGGATGGGAGTATTCTTCAGATGAAAAGATGCTGAAGAACAGGGGGGAATGGTATGAAACTGGAGGGGATAGATTCAGGAGAGATGTGAGGAAGTACTTCTTCACAGAAAAAGTGGCGGATTCTTGGAACAACCTTCAGTGGATGTGATGGAGGTGAAAACAGTAGCGGGGTACAATAATTCATGGGATAAGCACTAGAGAATCATAGTGGAAAGGAAGGTGGAGGGAGAAAGAGCTGTTGATAGAGCACAATCTGCAGTGATAGTGTAGGTAGGGGAAAATGGGCAGACTGGATGGGCAAAGTTGTCTAACTACTGTCAAATTCTATGTTTCTATGTTTTCTGCAGCTAGCTCCCACTTCCCTGCATCCCTTCATCTTATATTTAGCAATAAATCAATGAACAGACACTGAGTTCCACTACTGAACTGAAGATTAAAGTGACAATTGGAGCTAGAAACCAGAGGAACACCGAAGTATATATGAAAAAAGCTCTGCCGCAGCGTGAATAGTGGGAAATAATAAACAGAGTTTATAAACATGCCCTTTTTTATTTGTTTTTATTTAAACTTTGCCTTACAGTACAGAACAAAAAGAGTACATCCTCATTTTAGAATGTTCCACAATACATAAACAAAGGATAATTAGAATTCCACAATGAGCAACATCTACACTCAGATACAGCTCTCACTTAGAGATAAAGAATAGAAAAAAAACTAGCAAGTGAGATCAGCCCCTTGTAGGAGCTGGGAAAGGTAAACATTACATTTTTATTGCTTTTATTAATGTGTGCCAGAATATTTTCTCAACCAGAGACTGATGTGTGGTTATGAACAGAAGGAGGGAGGCTGGCAGGGGAATCAAGGAGCAGCTCGGGCATTCAGTGAGTGGGTGACAAAGGGTAACATTATCACATTACAGGCCTGAAACGGATCTAGAGTAAATAAGAAAATATTAAGCTGAAAGGCTGGTTTTACATAAGCTGTCATTAAAAATGTGTGGGGGTGCTGGTTGGAGGGTTGGTAGATTACAAAATGTGAGAATATATTGTGTTTGTAAGTAAAGGCAAGTAGGAGGCAGGGTTTTCCATACAGCAACATGGCTGCGTAAAAAGTAAAAAGAAAAAAAAAACAGCTTTCTGCTGGTCTTTGGTATCATGGTGTGCTACATCTCAGTTGCTGAAAAGGTTCCAACAGAGGTGGTTGTGACCATGTAAGTACTTGGGATCTGAATGCTCTGACCCAGTCAGGACACAAGAAATTTCCTCCCCATTGTATAAAAGTCATATATTTCTCATTAATGCATATATTTAAAATATACTCCAAAACAGCACATTGTGTGATCTTTAAATTGCATATATGGAAAATGTATGGCTGTACATAAAGGGGTAAATGTTAAATAAAAAATATAAAAACATCTTGAGTGGGACTGTCCCTACTGTGAAACTGTAGAGTAAATTAATCCAATTTATATGTAGTTCCCACCACAATGTATGTTGCACTATAGTATGCTACAATATAGAGTTTACTGGGAACTGAAATGTTTCACATTGCCCTCAGGTATTTAAAGAGAGTTTTATAAAACAAATTAATTTTCACTTTTGTTTACAATATTTAAGTAGAATCACTTATTATGTGCCTTGTGCAATTTCTGGCCCATAGACATAGGACACAACAGGGACATGGAAGGTTTGGAGGTTCAATGGGTTGGCTTAGAGACAGAATCCAAAGTTTTTAACCATATGGGGTGATGAATAGACCACCAACACAGGGGGAGGAATTGCACAGGGTTCTAGAGGAGACCATAGGCAAAATGGCAAGCAAAGGGGATTTATTGATTATGGGAGCCTGTAATCTGTCAGTTTGCTGCAAGTACAACAAGAAGCGTGGCCATCCCAGCCTCTCTACAGGAGGCATTTCTCAGGCAGCTGGTTACAGAACCCACTAGGTACAGGACAGTGCTGTCCCTTATTCTTATGAACAGGGACAGCATTGTGGAAGTCACAGTGGGTAGCCCCCTGGTGACAAGTGATCTTTGTACAGTGTGCTTTGTTTATTTATTTATTTGAAAATTGGAGACTGAGAAAGGCAAACTATGCCAAGGCTCATTTCTAGCTTCCACCTGGGGAAAGGAACAGGGGAGGCAAATGCATAGCATGGACACAGTACATAGTCAAATGCAATCTCATAGCATTGACACAGTTCACAATTACGGTAAAGTGAAATAGAGTACATGATTAAAACAGGAGAAGTACAATAAGAGCAAGTGACAAAAATGAGGCAATTCAGCCACATCTACACTGGGGTAGGAGGCAAATGTAAGGGGGCAGTCAGGTAGAGGGAAACAGGAATGGGGGGGAAGGAGTTTCAGCTGGTGTCCATGACTAACAGGGGAGGTAGTGAATTGGAAAGATGATGTGAGTAGGTTTCAGAGCAAAGGGAGATGATAGAAAAAGGCTGATTGCCTAGCAGATGAGCAGGGATCAAGAATGGTGAAAATGTGAACATCCCCAGAGTGGAGAGAGCAGAAAGCAGGTGCAATGGAGTAGATGAGTGAGGAGAGGTAAAAGAGAAGGGACCCAAACCAGTATCTGGATATGAATGAGGCACAGAGGTTCTGGAGACATGAAGGTAGAGGAAGAAAGGACAAGGAGGAGCAGGGTGAACAATGATGGGTATGAGAGGGAGACTTAATAGCAAAATGACAGAAGGTGTTGCAGATGATGTCCATTCTGGCCAGGGAGTTGGAGGAAGAAGTGCAGGAAGAGGGAGCAGTGCCATAGACCACACCTACATACAGTAGTCAAAGACCAGAGCACCATTTTGGTGACAAGCACATAGCATACCTGTAGAAACAGACAGTCTTTATTGAGGGGCAAGGCACCAAGTTTAGGGCAGAGCTTGGCCTGGAGGGTGTCAATGTGGCAGAGAAGTCAAGTTTACTGTCTAGTCACACACTGAGCTATTTGAATGAATGAACCCCTTCAAGAAGGGTGCCATCCAAAGTGAAAAAGATGAGTAGACTTGGGAATCTGGCCAATGTTTAGCTGTTGCCAGAGGTTATGGACACAGTTTATTTTGGGTTGACCCAGCCCTGGCTATTTTGAAACTAGTGCAGTGCATTGTAGAAGTCTTGCTGGAGCAGACCTTCCACAGCTGTATTAGAGAGACTGGAAGTGTAAATGACTTTTAGAGACGTACATAGTCTGCAAAATGTGGTCCTTGACGTAATTCATGGATTTTGCAGAGCGATCACAAATTCCACTGCAAAACGCAAAGTTTCACCCACAAATTCCATACTTTGCCTGTGAATTTTGCACTTTGTGATAAAAAATGGGAATTTCATCAAACATTTAGTGGAAATCAAAGTTTTAGCGGCTAGCCAGAATTCTGCAGATTTCACGAAAAGCGAATGTTCGGCACTTCATGAGAAATTCACTGGCAAAGTTTAACTTTGCAACATCTCTAATGACTTTGTCTTCTGCTTAGATGTGGCTATGTCATTTGGCACAAGCTGAGGGTTGGTAGTTAAGGAAGATGGAGAACAGGATGGGCTCTATGTTGAAGCCCTATGAGACCCCAGTCTGGATGGGAAGTTGAGGTGACAGAGCACTGCCAACCTGCACTGACAGCAGGAGGCCACAGAGGTAAGAACAGAACCAGTCTACAGCAAGGGCTGAGAGGCCAACAGGACTCAACTTATCCATGAGGAGTGGGTGGGACACAGAGTGAAAGGCCTTGGCCAGATTAATGAAAATAGCAACTGTGATATGCCCCTGACTCACCACTGAGATGGTAGAATCAGTTACATGCAGCAGGAAGGAGGCAGTGGAGTGATGTGTGATGCTTCCAGAAGCCAGACTGGAACAGGGAAGATGAAATTAGTGGAGGACAGAAAATTGGGGAGTCTAGTGTAGACAAGCTTGTCTTGCAGTTTAGCAAAGAAAGGGAAGAGGGACAGTGGACAGAAATTACCCAGAGAGCAAGGGTTTTCCCTCTCAGAGGATTTGAAGAACTCTGGCCAACTTCCACAACTGATGGACAGCACTGACGTACAAGGAGAAGTTGAGTAGCTTTGTCATTGAATGTGCTGTGGCAGGTGCAGAGATTTGGAGTAGTTTAGAATTCATTTAATCAGGGAATGATTTGCACAGGTTGGGTTGCAGGAGGGAATAAAGGGCACTAAGGGTTTCTTGGGTAGTAATATGTGGACAGGAAACTAGTGGAAGGGAGATGAGAGGGAATGTGAGGAGGAGCAGAGGAGAGGAGTCTGGAGGGTGAGTGGAATGGAGAGCACAATTGGTAAAGAACTTATTGAAATGAACTGCAATGGAGGATGGACAGCATGTTGCTTAACCATTTACAGGAAGGACTGGAGGAACAGACTCTGTGAGAGGGTTAAAAAGTGACTAAATTACCTTCTAGAACTTTGAGGGGGTATTGAGGTTTTTCTGAAGGTTAACCGTGAAATATTGCAATTTCCCAGACCCAAGAGACTTAGTACAGATCTTCCTAATAGTCCTGCATAAGAAGAAGTCAGAAAAGGAATGAGATATTCCCTATTGCCCCCTCCATCCTCTCCGTTCCGCCAATGAGGGATTGCTAGATATTCCCAGGGTTCGATTGAAGACATCAGGTTCACGTGCTTTTGCCTTTTCAGCACCAACCCTGTGGAATTCTCTACCTCGTTGGTTGAAAGAATGCCCAACCGTCGATAGTTTTAAAATTGGCTTAAAAACATATTTATTTAGTCTAGCTTTTATTTAATTATGGTTGACATACTTTAATGTTGTTTTAATTTATATTATGTATATGATTTTATGTACAGAGCCTTGGTTCTGAAAGGCGCTATATAAATAAAGTTGATTTGATTTGATAGTTTGAAGCATGCCCAGAAGAGGTCATGGGACTTGCACTGGTCAATAATTTCTAACGTAATCCATGGGTGATGTGATGGTGATCTCTGATCTTGGATTTTCTGAGTGTGGTGTGCATGTCCCATACAGAGAAGAATTTGGAATGAAACAGGGAGAGGGCAATGTCAATATCCATGATGGAGGGTATGTCTGGCCAATTTACAGTAGCAAGGTCATGCATGAGCATGGAGGTGTTGAGTGAGCGGAGGTACCTGGTCCAGATGTATTTAAAGGAGGAGGGTGGATGCTAGAGCTTCCTCTCCCAGAACATCATGCAGTGGTCACTTAAAGCATCCAGCTGGATTCCTGTTGCTATAATACAATGGGGATAAGAGGACAGAACCCAGGCCAGGTGACAGTGGTTATTCAACCTGTCATTGAGCTGGGCAAGTTCAGTGATAATCTACAAGAGATTTAGGGACTCCGACTTGTGGATGCTCAACCTGGATGCTGGGGAGAGCCAAATGATACTGAAGTTCCCTAGCAAGATGAGTTCTCCAGCAGAAGATTGAGAAGTGATGATAGAGATAGAATCAACCAGGGACAAGGAGGATATTCTAGGTGATGAATAGAATACCCCAATGTAGATGGGCACAGAGGAGGGGATGACAGCTTGACCAGGAGGAATTCATCGGAGGAAGATGTGACCTCACTGAAAGTGATGATACAAGAGAGGCTTTGATGGTCATAGATAACAACACCACCCCCATATAACAGGCCCCTACTTTTCTGTGGCACACTGGACCAAATTCTGTGGCAAGAGTACCATTTGCTGCAGAACTTCTGTGGCAGTGGTTTGCAATTTCTGTGGAAGTTCTGCAGCACTAACAAACTACCACCTCACGGTGTCAGCTTGTCATCCTGACTTCACATCCATGGCAATAGTTATAGCAATCAGGTTGGGCGAAAGCACAGTAACAGGAGTTAAAAAAAAAAACATACTTACAGAAATAATTTCACGTCTAAAAAAGCAAAAAAGATCTATTCCTTAAGGTCCTAGCCTATTGCATAAATGAAATACACAAAAGGGACCTTATTTAATAAATAAGGTATTTCTATACTCATGTTGTCTATATCACTCATGAGGTCCCCACTGTGTGTCGTTTAGATATTTATATGTAATCTGTAACATACATACAAATGTGTGTGCATGTGTGTGTGTGTGTGTGTGTGTGTGTATATATATATATATATATATATATATATATATATATATATATATATATATATATATATATATATATATATATATATATATATATACACACTAACACATATAGTTCAATGAAACTGTATTCTCATTCATACAGGTCTCTTTGGAAATGGAATAAACAGAATAGAGGAGATATTGTAAAACTTATTTTTCATGCCAACCTGCTTCCCCTGAAACACTATGTAAATACCTTCAGGTCACGACATGCATGTGAACCCATTGTGAGATACAGCTCTCCAGCCCATCAAAATGTGTCCCCCCTGTGACAGAACACTGAACCATACCTTCCAAGGCTCAAAGGAGTGGTGTGCTCCCCCAATCCTTGTGCTGCCCAGCCAGCTCCCAGAACTCATCTCTGAAACAGAGTTGCTGGCCTGGGAACACAACATGCTACCCTCTGGCCCAACAGCTGGCCCTGTGCACAACATTTCTCCATAACTTTTAGGTGAGTCTATCAACCAATGACAATATGTAATCAACAACCCTGGCAAAAATGTGCACAGCGCAAATATTTATTTAACAGGTCTGTTCTTTCAACAGGTCTACACATTATTGTATTCCACTTTTCTGGGCATAATTACTTTATTTTTCTTAAAAATGACAGGTTAATTCATTTTACCTGTTATTCATTTCAGATGGCATCTCTATACCTTAAAAGCACAAATACATTAGTACAAAGTAAGGTATGGACTTAACAGGTCTATGCTATTTTCAAGGTTTTGTTTAAGTTGGCCCTAGTGTAATAACATAAGCGTGAAAGTTGTATTAGGCTGTAGTGCAGGTTGAGCAAATATCACTGTACTTGGTATGCTGTGCCACCACCTCTGGCAGTGGGAGCTGTGGTAGATAAGTGACTTCATTTCTGTGGCAGAATACAGCCATTTCATTAGCTACTGTATGATGTTATAGCATGATAACATCACATTCTGAGCATAGAGGGTGTTTTGGATCTAAAAAGAGGGGAAGAGAACCAAGTTCTATAGATAAACAGAAATATTAATAAAGAATCACCACGAACAGTGAATTCTGTGGCACTGCAGAAGTTCTGCAGTAGGCTGAAAGTTCTGTGCAAAATTATGTGGCTGCAGAATTCTAGGGGCCTTGTCCATATATTCCTCCATTCTACCTAAAAAAGTGATAGTCAGGAAGAGACAGACTAGAGTTTGGGATCTTGGAGAACAGCCAGGACTCAGAGAACCAGAAGATGTTGGGTGAATGCTATGAAATCCAGAGAGCCAGGAGGTTGAGCTTTAGAAGTAGGCTCAAAACATAGAAATAAAATATGCTCATGCCATTAGTAGTGGGGGAGGTGGAGAAGAAGGAGAGGAGGGTTCAGGGTTGGACTCCACTTTGCCAAACAGAAGGAGTAGATCAGGATCAAGAGGATGGAGTGGGATTTCAGCCTCATAGAGTGGGGGTCGGGGGCTGGAGAGAGGGAGGTGGGAGAAGGCAAGAAGGGCATGGTAGAGAAACTCAAGAATAAGGGAGGGGGAAGGGAGATAACCAGGGTGGATAGGAGGGGAGGAGGGTAGAGGCATAAAAGTAGAGATGGATGGGTGGAAGGGGGAGTTTAGCATAAAGATTAGGCATGAGAAAAAATGCACTAATATGAGGGTCTTGGATTTCAGGATGGCAGATTTTAAGAAGATGGGAGGACAAATTAGTACACACCTTGTACGGTGGAAAGGCTGGGGGAGTGGAGGAAAAATGGAAAAGGATAAAGGAGGGAATAACTAAGGCAATGGCAAGTTGTTTGCAGCAATAAGCATGCATAGGAGGAGAAAGAGGCAACTATAGTTCTCAGAGGAGATAGCTTATTTAGTAAGGGAGAAAAAAGGTACTTTAAGAAGTACAAGAAGACCCAGATGGGGGGGGGGGAGCAGGGAAGTATATCTAGATAAACAAAGCAAAGCACAAACAGAAGAGAAGATAGTTAAGGTGGTTAAAAAAGGGGATACAATTTTCTTCAGGTACATGAGTGAAAAGATAAAAGCAAGGGGTGGGATTGTGAGGATCAGGAGAACAAGGGGGACTGTACAGAGGAAGACCAAGAAAAAGCTAACATTTTAAATGACTATGTCTGCTTTGTTTTTACAGTGGAAGGGGGAGGAGTTGGACCAACATGTATCAGCAAGGGGGGAGTGAACACAAGTCCATTTTTACAGTAAGGAGTTTGAGGGGGTCTGAAATCCCTAAAAAAATAATGCCATGTGGTTGGACAGCACCCACATAAGGATACTAAAAAAGTTAAGCACAGTGATAGTCACCCCTCTGACAACACTATTCAGCAACTCATTGGGGATGGGGGTAGCTTCAGAGGACTAGATGAGGGCTGATGTGGTCCCTCTGCACATAAGTGGCAGCAAGGAAGAGGTAAGCAATTAAAGGCCAGTCAATCTCACATCAGTGGTGAGAAATATAATGGAAACCCTGCTGAAGGACAGACTGATGAAGTACCTGGAGGCAAATAGTCTGCAAGACCATTGGCAGCATGGATTCAATGGGGGAGGTCATGGGTCAAGCAAATGTCATATATTTCTTTGACTGGATGACTAAAGAAGTGAATCAGTGGAAGGCAGTAGATGTGGTCTATCTGGATTTTAGTAAGGCATTTGACACTGTTCCACACAGGAGGCTAATTAAAAAAAACTTAGCAACCTGGGGGTTGGTGAGAAGGTGGGAAACTGGATATTAAACTGGTTGAAGGATAGGAAATGGAGGGTGGTGGCAAATGTCAGTCACTCAAGGGGTGGGAGAGTAACCAGCTGAGTACCACAGGGATCAGTACTAGGCCATGTTCTCTTCAATGCCTTCATAAGGGACATTGCTGAAGAAGGTGTGTCTCTCTGTGGATGACACAGATATGTGCAATAGGGTGGATACCCAAGAATGGTTTGAGAAAATGCAACGGGATCTGGGGAAACTTCAGGAATGGTTTGAGGTGTGGCAACTAGGATTCAATGCCAAAAAGTACAACGTCATGCACCTGGGGAGGGGAACCTGGTGGCTGTGTACAAGATTGGGGGAGCTACTTATGGGCACCAAACAAGAGACTGACCTTGGGGTAATTGCATTTGATGATCTCAAAGTGGCAGGTGATGTAACAAGTCCGTCAGAATGGCTAGCCAGAAGCTAGGATGCATATGGAGGGGTATTTCTAGCAGGAGAAGGGAGGTAGTGTTACCATTATATTGCTGGGTAGTGAAACCTACCTAGAGTAGTGGGTCCAGTTCTGGAGGTCACACCTCAACAAAGACATTGAGCAGGTTGAAGCTATCCAGAGGAAGGCTACCAAAATGGTGCAAGAGCCACATGAGAAACAGAACAAGGAGAGGCTGTGAGAGCTCAACATTTACTTCCTGGATGAGAAGATAACAAGAGGTAACAAGACTGAGACCTATAAGTACCTCTCAGGGGTGAACAAGGTGCAAAAGGAAAGCCACTTTCAGTGAGGGAGGAGTACCAAAACACAGGGGCATACAATAAAGCTTCAGGATGAGGGTCTTTAAGAGGGATGTGAGGAAATGCTTCTTCACAGAAAGCATAGTGGATTCCTGTATCAGCCTGCCAGATGAGGTGGTGGTGGCAAAGACAGTGGGGAGCTACAAGCATATGTGGTATAGATACATGGGCATAATAGATAGAAGAAATGGAGGAGATAGAGACACCTAAGAGATCAAATAGGGCCTAGGGTGTAGAAACTGGTAGAGAAAATAGGGAAGACTAGATGGGTGTACCAGTCCTTTTTTGCTGACAAATTCTGTGTTTCTATATTTCTATGTATGCACCAGAAAAGTCATGTACCGTTTCAGGCTACACAGCTACACACGTCTTACACCTGGCTCCAGACAAACATGCAGGAAAGGAATTCACTGTTCATGGCTGCCTTGAAGCAGGAGTGCATAGCACTGTGCAAGAGGGGTGGGGGTGGGGGGACAGACATTATCCAGACACTGGGCTTCTAGTCAGAATCCAAGTCTCATCCTGAAGTGAGTTTTCTGCTCTGCATAAGAACTGTTGTTTACCTGTTGGCATGGATGCCATGTTCTTTTTTCCTTTTTTTCCGGACTCTGGTGTGGTAGGGGTTGACACAAGTTACAGCAGCCCTCTGGCTTGTATAACCAAAACCCCACTGACAGGGGGCTGAGAGAGCACAAATGACTTAATGCATGCTGCACTTTGTTAGCCCAGGCCTGGACACCCTCCTCCCAGTCCCAATAAGAAGCACTGCTATTGATATTAAAGTACAACAAAGGCTTAGAAGAGCAAGATAGTCGAAGAGGGCTGTTTGACCATCCATGGGAGGTCCAGAGGACAGCTGGGATGAATGTAACTCAGCCCTACATACTGCATATTGTGGCATGTAGGGCAATATCAGGTAGTGTTTGAGGATTATTGTTTTGTTATTTTAATTCTTATTGTTGAGTAAAAAATATTAATCTCAGTCATTAAGGAATATCAACAACATTTAAACCACTGATAGGCACCTGTTTTATGTTGCTGTGATTTACAGAAAATTTCAGTCAATGATTTGCTCCAAAAAGTGCAGAAAATACATTAACAATAGCTCCACATGAAAACATTTATCAATACTGTATATACTGCACATACTATAAAAAGTGAGAAGAGAAGCTAGTTTTTAAAGCTGTTCTATAAATCTCTGTACTATTTGTGACAACTACTAGCTATATGTGAAGTTTGTGCTTTATAATGGTGCAGCATTGGGCAGTGTTGCCTACATAGTGTATAATCAACCTCATTGTGATAAATGAGTAGTGCAATAACTTTTTTCTGAGCTTCCTCACTGTAGTTACTGTCATTAGACAGACAGATAGTCTAATTGATTCCGCAAAGCTTTCCAGTAAGCTACCATTAACTACTTGATCTTTGATCCCTGCAATGTAGGTTTCAATGAAAGAATTAACAGAAGATTTATGATTAACTGTCTGCATGGTTAATGTCATTGATGAAATGTATGTGATGAGACTCCAGATTTAAATAATGGCCTAAATACTCAAACTGTTACTTCCACCTGATCAACTGACTCTTCTGTCATCTCCTCCTCATTACACCTACAGTACTGTAATGTTTCTTGGATGGCAAGCACAATAAATCCTTTAGCTATTTCTGAATATTAAATTACTGCTGTTTTCCACTTCAGTTCACAGCATCAGACTTCATGCACATCCTTTCTACATGCCAGGAAGTATGCCCTTGTTTTTGTTTTCATTTTCTTTCATTATTTATTTACACATAACTTGTTTACACAGGATAATCCAGATGACATGCAGCGTATTATTTTTGGTGAGATCCTCCATCTCATCAGTTTTATAGCTGGGTGTATAAAGCATTGAAGGGATGAAAGAAGAAATCACATCTTCAAAGTTGTTATAGCCTTGTCTATGCATAAATACTGTAGCATCATAGTGAAAGTACATTAATAATATGCAGCAGCACCATATACAATATGAACTAGAATTCTGAGTGGCAGTGAGTTACTTACAGTAACTGGAAAAGGTATACAACAGTTGTTTGAGGGGCAGCAATTACAGGTATCAGCAACATACTCTCAATATGAAAGACATCAGCTGTAGTAAACAATGTAAAACATGAAGAGAACTGGAAATGGGAAACCTAAGATTTGAAAACTTCTTACAAAAGCAGTGGCAAAAATATGGTCAGATATAAGTACTGTCTGAAAGCTGGACAATCAAGTGACAGGTAACCACATTACCAGTTGTAGGAAATCTATGTGCCAGGCATCAAAAATAAATATTCATGCAAAAAGACAACAGTACGTTCAAGTACCTCAAGGGAATCAACAAAGTCCAAGAGAGTAGCATCTTTCAAAAAAAGAGGTGTGCAAGAACAAGAGGGCACAATTTGAAGATAATGGGGGGGCAGCTCAGAGGTAATTTAAGGAAGTATTTTTTCACAGAGAGGGTTGTGGATGCATGGAACGGCCTTCTGGATGTTGAGGAGTCAAAATCAGTGGTGGAATTCAAGCATGCATGGGACAGTCATAAGGCTATTCTAGGGGGTTGGGGTAGGAAGAAGTAGGCTGCTGGTTAACTAGGATCTGCAGCTTATCCAGTAGGTAGGGAAATGGGCAGACTGGGTGGGCCAAGTGGTCCTTATCTGCCATCAAATTCTATGTTTCTATGTTTCTATGGTGATTCACACTTATTGTACAATCTGTGCACTGGTCCACTTGTTTCTTGTAATTTGGGAAGGGACATTTCTCATTTTAGTAAGACTTTCCTAAATACCTTTAATTTTTCACTTTCTATATACTATAGGTATATGATTTCCTTCTGAAATCAGTGTTCTCCACAAAGTTATTTCATATGGTAGCAGCTCATAAGTTATCATTTCTGCTGCAGCCTAAGTTGATGTAGAGTGATTTCAGGAAAAAATGCTGCTTTATGAGCAAGTTAATATTTTAAAGAGGGCTCCCTTGTTTGTTTTTATTTTGTTTTGGAACAATGTTTACCCTTAAGACCTATGTCTCCACCATTGAAGGTTCTAGAACTTATCAGTCTTTACAATAACAGATGATATCTTATGATGATGCTGCCTACCACCAACCTGAGTATCCTGTTTTCCACTTGTCAGACTCAGTTTTCTTCACATGACAGTAACCCTACCACCACCACTTTCTATCAAAGGGACAAATGCCATAAGAGGTTTTTGCCTCCTGGCCCTCTTTCTGAGTTCTCCTGAGTAATTGCCTTCACTGATTGTGATATTTGGAAAAGGTCATACATAGTTCTAATATCAACATTTGCTACCTACTCTGCCTCTATTGATTTTAGTCAAGCATAATGTGAATTTCATAAGTCTTTATTGTTAAAGAACCATTTTTCCATATTTTTAATAAATGCTTGAATTCAAGTCCCTGTGTCATGATTAGTGTTTCCTGAAAATATCAAGCTGTTTAGTTTTGTGGTTTTCTTTAAATCATCATCTGTTAATGTGGTCTTCAGTAACTGAAAACAGTGAAGATTTGTCTGTCCCTATCTGTGAGCAATGACATCATTTTTGTCTAACCTGCTGCTTCATCGATTAAGTCCCTGATTGACCGAAGAAGCTGTTGCAGTTCCCAGTCAGATCAGCTTGTAGAACTAATTGTTTTTACTCAAAGTTTGTTTCTAAGCCATCTGGTTTGTGTTTAGATAGATTATCTTAAAATCTATCATTTGGTTCTCACAATCCCTTTTTCAACCCCCCTCCCATCCTGCTATAGCCTCCTCACTCCCACCCACAGATCTCTTGCCCTTCCCCCACAGTGCACTACATCTGGCTGAGCAGCCTTCTCATTTAAGTTCCCCAATCTCTGGAACTCCCTTCCGATAGATATTCATTGTGCACAATCCCGACAATCACTCTCATTCCTCCTCAGTAAGGACACTGTTCATTGTTGTAACTGCACCTAATACCTATCCCTCCCAAATATTTCCCTTTGCCTCCCCTTCCTCTCTTCACCCCATCACCACCTGCTCCTCCCCCCTCATTCATCTTGTGTTTCCTCCAGTTGTAGCCTTCTGCACCCCATCTCCCTACCTCCAGCCCCCACTACACCCCCACTTCTCTCATCTCCCTTACTCCTCTCCCTCCCCCTACTCCCTTCCCCTTCCCTTCTGTCTTCCATTTTACGAGTCCTGTCCCTTGCAGGGTTCTCAGCATCCTGAAGGGGATCCACTCCTTCCTCCCTCATGTCCCTTGAAGTTCTTCTGACTGACTCTCTTGCACCCCATCTCCTTAACTCCTGCCCCCACTACACCACCCTCCAATAATCCCTTCCCCAATACTCCAGCCCCTACTTCTCTCTTCCCACACTACCCCCTTCCTTCCTTCTCCTTTCCTTTTCTACCTAGTTCTGTCCCCTTGCAGGGTTCTCAGCATCATGAAGGGGAATAGTTCTTGGCTTGCCCCATATCTCTCCCACCTAATGTCTACCTCACCCTCCCTTGCCTCCTTTTCTACAGGTCCTGCTCCCTTGCAGGGTTTACAGCATCCTGAAGGGAAATAGTTATCTGCTCCTCCATCCCACCCTTCCCCCATCCCTACCCCACCACTTGTGATATAACTCCCTTTCTTCTAATCACATTTTTTTTATTCAATTTACTTTATTAGCACATTAACTTTATATGAAAAGTGCCAATCTATTCAGTCAAACAGTTACAAGTCAAACAGGACATTGTCAAGAGTACACAGTAATAGAAACTGTCTCGTCAAGATGAGAACCACAGAAAATTGAGATGACACTTAGTCAAATATCCTAATTAATTTTACCCACCAACACAACCCTCCCCACCATCCCCCTACCCAGCAGCATTTACAATCAAATTAAGACATTATATAAACACTCATTATAATAAAGAAGCAAGTGCACTGAGAGTACGCCAAGCCACAGGACTTTACCCACGGCCAAAAAGATTAAACTTGCCAACTGATTAGGACTGCATCCAACAGGCCCCATTTGGAGCCATAGGATTGGATCCTGTTATTCATTCTGGCTATATGATATTCTAACTGTAACGCCATTATGATTTCCTTATACCATTCTAGGATTGGTGGAGTGGAAGCATCCTTCCAGTGTCTAAGGATAACCGCTTTGGCCGTAGCTGATATGATAGCCATGTATAATTTCCTTTGTCTAATCTCACCTCTAGGGAAACTATTTAACAGACAAATTTCTGGTGTAAAAAGGAGCTCCAGACCCAATATTGATGGTAATGAGGTGCAAATTGCCCTCCAAAAGGGCTGAATCATATCATAATCCCACAATAAGTGGTGTAGGTCCCCCTCTTTAGTTGCACACCTGCTACAAGTAGATGATGACAATTTACCCATCTTATTCTAATCACATTTTAACACTTATTAACTTTTTTCAGCTTTAAATCTTCAGATCTGAATTAGCACTTGTAGCCCTGTGCCTGCTACTTCTTCTTCTGTATCAAGCTCTTACCTTATGGGTTACTAGTCCCTTCAGTCTACCATATGTACCATATCTGCTTTATCTGCTTATTATTCTATTACCCCTGTACATCTCATCAAAAAAGTCTCTGACTTTCACTTTGTCATGTTTTACTTTCTGTTATATAATACTACCTGTTGTCCTGGAGTAAATTGTATTGTATTGTACTAGTACTACACTTTATGTATTCAAATTGAATTGCACTGTATCTATCTGATTTTGTTAGGCTTTTGGTTGTGCCCCCCCTTTTTGTAACCCCCCTCCCGCAGGACACTTCTGGAATCAAGCTGTTTACAGCTCATGTTGTCTTTCCTGGTGAAACTTTTTCAAATAAAAATAAATAAATAAAAAGTCAATCATTTGAGTTTCAGTGCTGAACTGAAGTGGTATGAATGAATGTCTCTGAGAAATTACCTTGCCTGTATCACAGCTGTCAGTTATTTCTCATCAAAACTCTGCATTGTTTTCTGGCTGTATAACACAGGTTGTTTAATGGATATAAAATAAATCTAGAGTTTGGTAATTCATAGAAACAGTGTGTCTTTGATGTAGCCTCCATAAATAGGTTCATGTGAGAATAATTTTGTTTTTATGTCAGATTGACAAATAGGTGTCTACCACACTCGGCTATTTCAGGAACATGTACTGTGTGAACTCACAAAATTCAGTTCTTTGAGGATTTATGTGTGAAAATACATCATGTATGTATATAACTAAAAATACTCTATGGCATCCTGATGCCCCTATCTCCTGCCCCTTAGTTGATGCTGCTGCACCCTGCTTTCCTCTGTCCCCACCCCCAAAGTCAGGGTCAATGCACCTTGTTGCCCCTGTTTCTGTCTCCACAGACAGGGCTGCTGTGCTCTGCTAAGCCCTAGAGTCCCAGAGCATCTGCCTCCATAGTTGGGGATGCTGCACCATGCTGCCTTGGGCCACCAAAGGTGGGGCTTTTACTGCACCCTGCCACCTACTTCCTTTGCCCCAAATAGGCAAGGCTACTGTACCATGTGCACCCTGTCTCAGAGTCAAGGCTGCTGTACCCTGATGCCCCACTGTGTCCTGCACCACAGTCAATGCTTCAGCACCACACTGTCCTCTGTCACCTGCCACCACTGTGCCCAGCTGCACCAAAGAGCCTCTTGTCTCCACAGTTAGGGTTGTTGCGCCATGCTGCTTTCTGTCATCAGAGTCAGGTACACTGCCCAAACTGTTTGAAATAAAAAATAAACAATACTTTTATCTTGTGTTATATTGTGGGGGGGAGCAGAGGGTAGCAGGGTGCAGCAGCCCTATTTGTTCATGCAGGAGACAGGGAAGACATCAGGGTACAACAGCTCAAACTGTGGGACAGAGTAAGGTAAACATGCCTCTTGGGACAAGGAACATGGGCAGCAAGGTGTATCAAAGGATTTGACTCTGGTGGCCAGGGGCAACAGGGAGAAACTCCCCCAACTGTGGTGGCAGGGGACAGGGTGTAGCATATGCCCTGTCTTGTCTTATGGCAAGTGGCAGCACAAAGCAGCAGCCCTAACTGTGGAGGCAAGGGGCTTTAGGGCACAGCAGGGAACAGCAGCCTTGACTGTGAAGACAGGTACAGGGTGTAGCAGCCTTGGATGTGGTTGCAGAGACAGATGACTACATGGTGCAGATGCCTTAAACTTGTGGCAGGACAAAGGGGGCCTCAGAGTATGGCAGCCCTGACTGTGGGACTGGGTGCATGTGGAGCAACAGCTTTCCCAGTTGGGGCAATGGAAGTGGGTAGCAGGTGCAGCACATTCCCCACCTCTGGTGGCCTGGGGCAGCATTGTGCAACAGCCCCAACTGTGAATGCAGGGGACCTGGGACTCTGGGTCTTAGCAAAGCACAGCAGCCCGACTGTAGAGACTTGAACAGGGGCAACAGGTTGCATTGGCCCTGACTGTGGGGGTGGGGGAAAAAGGGAAGCAGGGTGTAGCAGCCTCAACTGTTTGTGCAGGAGGCAGCAAGGTGCAGCAGCTCTGACTGTGTGGGGAAGATAGTGGACAGCAGGGTGCAGCAGACTCAAATGGGGGTAGGAGACAGGGAGATTGTAAGTACAGGGGGAGGGGCAGCAGAGAGCTACTGCCTCAACTGTTGGGCAGGAGACAGGGGCATCAGGATGCCATATAGTATTTCTAGTCATACACATACTGTACATGATGTATTTTCACACAGAAGCCCTCAAAGAACTGCATTTTATGAAGTTATACAGTACTAGTTTCTGAAATAGCAGAGTGTAGTAGATACCTGTTTGTCAATCTGACATAAAAATTCAATTGTTCTCACATTAACCTATTGATTGAGGCTACATTAAAGACACACTCCTTATATGAAATAATACATTTTACATTTATTTTCTATCCATTAAACAACTCTCTGTTATATAGCCAGAAAACAATGCAGAGTTTTGATGAAAAAGAACTGACATCTGTGATACAGGCAAAGTAATTTCTCACAGACATTCATTCATACCACTTCAGTTTAGCACTGAAACCCAAATGATCAACTTTTGTATGAGAACAGGATGATAGATTTTAAGCTAATCTATCTAAACACAAACCAGATGGGTTAGTAACACACTTTGAGTGAAAACAATAGGTCTGCAGGCTTCTCTGACTGGGGACTACAACAGCTTCTTCAGTCAATCAGGGACTTAATTGCTGAAGCAGCAGGACAGACAAAAATGATGACATCGCTCATTGATAGGGACAGAAAAATCTTCATTGTTTTCAGTTACTGCAGAGCACATTATCAGATGCTGATTTAAAGAAAACCATAAAACCAAACAGCATTATATTTTCAGGAAACATTGATTATGTCACAGGGACTTGAATTCTAGTAAATTCAAGCTTTTCTTAAATATATGCATTTGAGCTTAAAGGGTGAAATATGTTTGAATTGACAACAGTTTTCCAGAAAGAAGCAAGCAGTATTCACTGATATGGGTGGTTCTGAGTAGGGCACCCTTAAACCCTGTATGTTAATAATGTATAGAAAGAGGATACCTACCATTTTGATTTTCCTTCCTTCAGAATGTTGGTGCAGTATCTCATGGTGCTGCTGATGCAAAAGGGAATCAGCTGAACTGCTGTCATGGTATTCAGGCTGCATTGCTTTGTTCAGTTACCAGATCCAAGTCCCATAACTTAGAATGGCTATTATTAATACCACCAGGATCCTCCCAATGGCACTATTGTCATGGGGAGTATCATGTCATGTAATATGTTGCATATGATAAAGAGCCATAGTCTGTTCTCACAAAATACGATTCAATGTTTGGTGAACAGTGTAAGTGCTTGTGCGCACTTTAACTTTGGTCTTTCTCTATTCCCATCCTCAGTAGAGGCACTGGGCAGTGTTATGGGAATAGAAGGCCAAGCACTAAGGATTAGAAGAGTGCCAGAGGAGGAGGAGGGGGAAGGATTGAGGGTTGAGATGTGCTAAGCATGGAACATTGGGAGATGCAGGCTTTCATTTGGATGGTGGGAGCAGTTATTTCCCCACACTGAATCTCAGGCATAGCCCTCCCTTTCAATGTTTGGTGAATAGTATAAGTGCTTGTGCATACTTTAACTTTGGCCTTTCTCTGTTCCCATACCCAGTAGTGGTGCTGGGCAGCATTATAGGAATAGAATGCCCAAAAGAAAGAAGAGATTACCTCATCCAACTCACAGACAATGTCAGCAGTAGCACGCAAGAGAGGAAAACCATGCTGTGGAGGAAACCTCTGAGGAACAATGGCTACTGAACTGCCCCTCCTCTGGATATACTAAGAGGAGATAATCCTAAAAGTGTGTCAGATTTCCTGTTCTGGATTTGAGATGTAAGTTTCAAAGCATGAGGAGGTCCATCTTCCAAGTCTTTTGATGATGTGAGTGGGAACGTTGTTTTTGAAACTGAAGAAGCTGGTTTGCTCTGTAATGAATGACCTATGAAAGCAAATGGATTAAGTTTGAGTTGTTGAAGTACAACTCTTGAATGCTCCATATAAACCATTAATAGATAGGAGAGGTTGAGTCCTCAAGCATCTAAGGTCTGCTGGAGATTGTGAAATGTACCCATAAAGAGTGGTTGTAAAAAAATCTATCCATATCCTCAATTCTTTCCAATATCACTTTTAAATTCCTTCTTCTGATAATTCTGATACAATAAATAAATAAATAAATAAATAAAGGAGTTGGCGCAGACATGATATTGCATGAGTTGATTGAAAACGGCTATTGGTCACCATTTATGAGCTGGGTAATATGTGAGCTGAACTACTTTGTACAGTCTATCAGTTTTTTTAGTTAATCTTGTTATTGAACATTTTTCACATTAACAAACATGCATATATTTTAAAATACAAGTGTACAATCTACTGTCCTAAGAATTAAACACTCTAGGTGTTAGTCAGGCCTAAAGAGTACAAACCAGCATAACAACTAGTGAAGCTATGAGTATTGTTATGCAACCATAGGACATACCAGGAGCTGCAAAATGTGCTTGAACAAATATATAAACAGGATAGTAGTAATTATTACAGAATGCCTGACAGTGAAATACTAGTTAGGACAACTGCCTTTGGAATAATAGCTGAAACATTGCCAACCAGATAAACTAACAAAGGGAACTCAACTGTATTGAAAATCTGTATACAAGGTTGCAACAACAGTGACCAGTTAGTAATGAAGCCAGAGATGCTATTCATAACAGTATGTGTTATGCACTCTTTATGGGTACATTTCACAATCTCCGGCAGACCCTAGATGATTGAGGACTCAAGTGGTAAGAGTTCATGAGATCGGGCTCTTACCCATCTTCTGTGGGTGGCAGCAGTGTCTGATGATTAAAAGGGACAAGTACTTCCTTGAGATGATTCAGGAAAGGCAACCAAGTATTTAGGAATGTGTGAGGGGTATCTGTGGCAAAATTGGACATCCTCTCAAATTTGACAAGCTGAGAAAGGTTGTTTAAAAGTTCAGTCTGAGACAGTATGTCAGGTGACCTCCAGCTGTGGCGTAAGAGCTGCCTGGCCTCTATAAATTCTGCTTGCACCCAATTATGTTCAATATGGCATACTGCAGGGTATGATAGGAGGGAATCAAGCAGGGCAATCTTTGGTGATGGAGTGAGTCTATCAGTTTTTGAATTTGGAAGCAGCAGAATACAATGATCAGTTTTTTTTTAAATTGATGACTGTGATGAAATCAGCAGAGGAGGCTGAGGATACCATAAACATGCTAGGGCATAGGAAACCATAAAAAGCTAAACAAATGGTGGAAGGAATTGTGCTCTTCATAGTATGGTCAAAAGAATTAGAAAGCAGTAAGTTCAACAATTTTCAAAATATAGGTCCATTAATAGGCAAATATTTAGGAGCGTTTGGGAGAGATGTTCTATGAAATCTAAGAAGAAGGTGTTTAAAAGTGGTATTGGAAAGAATTGAGGATGTGGATAGATTTTTTTAATTATATATTCTTTATTGAAAATTCAATCAAAATACAATGAAGTGAAACATAACTAGATGAAAGTAGTATTTGACAATATAGCAAAGCAAGCATAATACAAACATAATCCCTCTTCCACTATCCCTCCACCTATACCCTCTGTAATAAAGAACAAAAAGGTATTTGTGATAATTTCTGAGACCTAAATAAATTCTAAGTAAGATAAAGAGGAAATCTGTCTGGCTTAACAAAGTCATGTAAAGATAAAAAATCTGTAAAAGATTAATGAAATTACAGCCAAAATCTAGGAGCTAGGTTTGGTTAAAGTTTAGTAATAAATCATAACTTTTACCCCATTTAAGGTTATACCCCGCTAACTGATGTTTCAGATTGGCTAAGAGTCTTTCAGACCTTAGATTTCAAAATATCTCATTTCTCCATTCAAACAGGGAGGGAATTTGTTGGCCTTTCCAGTGGGTTAAAATAACATTTTTCGCTGTTAATGCTATCATGGTTATGTATTGTGTTTAATGGAACAAGGAATACTTGTCAAATCACCAAGCAGACATATCTGGGGGGGGGGGGGTAAAGAACTAAATAAGATCTAGTGTACTTCTCATCCTATTTTTAAGGTCAGTCCAAAATGTAACCACTAATGGGCAACCCCAAAAAATATGGAAAAAAGAACCCACCCCAGACCCACATCTAAAACAATTCTTTGTAGATAATAAACAGAATTTAAATAGTTTTTCAGAGAATAATAAGCATTATGAAGTATTTTGATCTGTATTAATTTGAATCTATCATTAAGAATATATTTATGAAGGTCTCTCCATATCTGGGATCAATCTGGATTAGTAGAAAGCTGTTTGTCAATCCAGTATTTCAAAATAGATGTTACTTGAGGTAGAGATTCTGGACAAAAAATATTGATACATTTTAGAAATAGCATGATATTTTTTAGCGATTTATGTAATATCTTTTACTAATTGACTGTGATCCTTTAGCCATGGTGCTGCCCCAAAATGAGCTGTGAGGGCAAGTTTTAAAATGAATAGTTTTTGGTAATGACCTTTACCAATTGAAAATCTTGAATTCATATCTTCAAAAGATATCAAATTCCCATTATGTAAAAGGTCCTTCACCAAGCAGTTTTTTAGCAGAGGAAATCACTTACTATCCAGTGATTTATTCTTCAAGTGGAAATTTGGATTATTTAAGAGTGGCTGACCAATATTCTTCAGCAAGGAAATTATTCAACTGGTTTACACATCTAAATGAAGTACCAATAATAGAATTTTTCAGTTTATTGGGGAGTAATTTAAAGGTCAGGTAATGTACACCATTTAATGAAATGTTATTTTTTCTTAACATTTCTCTTTTGATAATTACCCAGATGGGATAATTACATTCACATTCGTGTTACTATTTAAAAAATACCATTTAGAAAATTTACTTAAGTGGTTGGACAAGTAGTAAAGAAATAAATTTGGTAACTTAAAGCCTCCTTGATTTTCAGAAAGGGACATTTTATAATAAGCTATCCCAGAGGGGGTTGTTGAGTCAAATTAAACTAGTAACTATGGACTGGAGTGTCTTAAACTAAGAAATAGGCAAGTAACAGTTCAGCATGTTTAATGGATAAAATATTCTGGGGAAATATTCATTTTAATAATATTAAGTCTATCTAAAAGAGAAAGGGATAATTTCCCCCATCATTCTAGATCTGATTTAATAGTTGTTAACAAACGTGTACAGTTAAGATCTATTAAACATTTTGAATCATGTAACAAAAATAACCCTAAAGATTTTATACATTCCAAAGACCAAGAAAAACATACTTACTTATTTGTTCCTTTGTAATGCGATTATTTAAAGGTAAGACAGTTGTTTGTTTGTTATCTTGATTCTGTAATTTGAAAAATGGCTAAATTGTTGAATAGTAGAAATAATGGCAGGAAGATAAATATCTGGATTTGTGACATGTAATAGAATATAATCAGCAAAAGCTGAAAGTGTAAATATTTGTGACCCTACTTTAATACCCATTATATTCAGGTTATGGTTAAGAAAATAAAGCAAAGGTTCTATATAAAAGTTAAAAAAGAATCGGAGAGAGAGGGCAGCCTTGTCTAGTACCAGAAGAAAGGGTAATTGGTGTAGAGAAAAACCCATTAATATAAAGTCTAGCAGTAGGATGTGAGTATAAAATGTTTAACCAATCTGAAAATTTAGAGGGAAAACCAAACTTAGCTAAAGTTTCAAAAAGGGAATAAAATATTCACCCTATCAAACCCTTTCTCTGAGTATAGAGAGATCAAGATTGCAGAGGTCCTGGTCTCTCAAGACACAGAGAAAATATGACACAATTTTTTCAATATGATCCAAAGCAAATCTCCCTGGCATAAACCACACTTGATCACCTGAAATCATTGTGTCCCAAAAGGCTTTAATTCTTAAAGCCAACATTTTTGCTAAGATTTTCATGTCATTATTAATCAATGAAATTGGCCTATAGTTTGAAACAATATCTTTAGGTTTATCTGGTTTGGAGATTAGGACTATAATTCCTTCTAAAAGGGAATGATCCAAAATTCCTTCAGTCAAAATGTAATTAAAAAGGTTGTAAGTAAGGGGAGTTAAATCTTCTCTGAAAGTTTTATAAAAATTGAAGATAGACCGCCAGGGCTAGGAGACTTGTCCATTTCTTAAAGAATTTATAACATCAAATATTTGTTTACTAGTAATAGGTGATATTACAGTGTCAGCTAAATGACTGGGTAAGAAATGAGCTTTAAAATGCTCTAGATAGGATCTACATTCCTTCTGGTTAAATGGTGCAGAATTTGGGTTATACAAATTCAAAAAATGATGTTCAAATTCAGACATTATGGCCCAGATATTCAAAAGGGTTGCGCATGGCGCAACAGTGTTGTGCCTTGCATAACCCACTGATGTGCCCTGGTGCCAGAAATTTAGAAAGGAAAGATGCACCTGCACAAATCCCCAATCTGCCGTGGTGCATCAATGTGTACCAGGCACAGGTGGGTGGTGTGCCCATGCATAAACCGTACAGCCGATATTAGCCGGGCCGGTAGTTATGCAGGTGCAACCCTACCTGCTCGCACAAAGTTACACTGAAAAAAGGAACAAAATGAGGGCCACCCACAGGTGAGCTGCCACATTGCAGGGTGCACACAGCAGCTGCCACCTGTGGGTGGCCCTGGACTTTATTCCGCCGCGCTACTAAGCGGTGCCCCTCATGCCCTGATGGCGGGCGCAAAGTGTAACCTCCATTAGCTCGATTCTGCGATCATAATAGTAATCTCCCCCATTAGCCCGATCGTAGGCATAATAGTAATCTCCCCATTAACCCGATCACGGGCATAATAGTAATCTCCCCATTAGCCCGATCGTGGGCTATAGTAATTCCCCCATTAGCCCGATAGCAGACATAATATAATCCCCATTAGCCCAATCATGGGCATAATAGTAATCTCCCCCATTAGCCCGAACATGGGCATAACAGTAATCTCCCCATTAGCCCAATCATGGGCATAACTGAAACTTTCTCCCCGAGTAGCCCGATCGCGGGCATCAGACCCCCAAGTCCAATATCCCTGGTGGTCCAGTGGACTGCGAGTAGCCGATCGCGGGCAGCATCCTCACCCCACATCCGAAATCCCCAGTGATCTAGTGGCCCCCACCCCACCCACCCACGGGCCCACCACCCTACCCCGTCAGCTGGTGGGCGGCAGCAACCACCCGCCTGCCGCCCACGCCCGCCCGACTGACAGCTCGGTAGGGCTGCCGCCAATGGTTCAGAGCATGAGCCAATGGGCGTGCAGCCCGAACCGTACAAGTCAATCCAGATATGTGAATCCACACTCCACACTCCTAAGAGTGCCTGTAGCTCAGCTGATTTGTTTCCTCAGCTTCTTGCATTCAAGGAGACCACCCTCTAATCCTACCCCATTCCCTTCACTGGCCTCCATCTCCTCCTTTCTACTCCCTCCTCCCTGCTCTGAGTCCTTCTCTGGAAGCCTGGAGGGTAGGCTGTGATGCTACTTTATCAGATCCCTGCCTACCTGCTGTCCACTTGCCACCCACGATCTAGTTTAAATCCACCTTTGCCATAATATACCTCCCAAGTCTTTACTTTAATACCTCCTTCCCCTCCCCACTAAGGTGCAGCCTATCCCTTGCAAACAGATTGTTATTATCCCAGGTACTGCCTCAGCCACCCACAACCCCATACCCCTTAGTTCAACACCATTCTACCAACCATGTGTTTAACTCCCTAATCCTCTCCTTTCTCACTGTACATGTGCAGGGTACTGGGAGCTCCTCGTAGAAGGCCACAGACTCCCCAGTCTCCTTGCACAACCTTCCCACTTCCTCTCCCTTGTTACTTCCACCTTTTCCCCTGCTAGGTCATTTGTCCCCACATGTACCACAATGTGTGGTTTCCTCCTACCCCTCCTTATGCACCTTAGGATTGCCTGTCCTGCCTTGTCTGCTTTAATCCTGGTATGGACTCCACCCATATCTGACTGTGCTTTCACCTCTTGCTGCCACATCTGATCCCCTTGAGTATGGAGTCCCCCAACACTTGTACACCCCCCCTACTCTTTCCTTGTGTCCGTTGCCACCCCCCACCCAGGTTCTCATTTCTGGGGCCACTCAAGATGGTGCTTTTACCATGCACCCCAATGTCTTCCCTGCCCTGTCAATGGAGACCCTCCCTCCTCCTCCTATTTGACTGCCAACCTCCTCTCCTCCTCACCTCTCTGAGTATTATCCCTCCCCCTGCAACACCTTGCTCAGTCTCTCCACTAGTAATGCCCCTCACTCCCTCCTCTTTGTGAGTGCTATCCCTTGTGCAATCTCCTCCTGCATCCTCGTTCCCATGTGTTGCTAGTAAAGCAAACATGTTCCCTACCCTCTTTGCCTTACTATGTGTTTTCTCCTCCCTCCTGCCTACTGCTGATCCTCTTTTTCTAGGTCCTACTAGAGTCCACCCTTCATCAGCTGGCTCCCTGGCTAGTTTGCTACTCCCCCTGACCTCACCCTTGACCCACTGTTCCTTCTCTGTGGTGCTCCCACAATACTCTCAGATGTCAGCCCTCCTACTCATGCAATCCTCCCCATCCCTCAACCTCCACAGCTCCCTGCCAAGCCACTGAACCTTTTCCTCAAGCCTTCTTAGCCTGTGGCATATTGAGAACCCTCTCAGCCTCCACAGTATGTTCATCAGCATTGCTGCCCCGCAACCATTGCACCCTACAATCCTACCCATTGTCTACACTAACTATACAGCCTCTCCACACTAACTCTCCCTACAGCAAGTAGAATTAACTAATCCCAGCCCAGCTTCTAATAGAAATGTTAATCCCAAATGCCCTTGCATGCAGCATAAAACAGCCAACTACAGTACTAACTGGAAACCACAATCCTACTCATAAGGACTAGAGACCTACTCATAAGTTATATATATTTATATATCTTTAAGAATTATCTCATATGGCTGTTTCTCATTTCCTCCTTCCTGATCTGCTCTGAGGGCTCAGGTCATTTTGCAGCTCCCCAAGCTCCTCCATCACAGCCTTCAAACCCAACCCCCAGTGGAATTGCAGTATTGAAGAAAGGCTGGTGGAAGGGGTTGGTGGGAGGCCTTTTACAGTCACTCCAGACACAGAAACATTTACAGTCACTCCAGCCACCAAAACCTTTAAGCTAAATTCCACTTTAAGCTAAATTAAAAAAAAAGTAAAACAATATCAAAACATACAAAAATCCTTTACACATTAACTAAATTAAACAGCTAGTAGAATCAATTAACCCTTTTCTCCTGTAGTTTAAAAAAATAGTAAACCTTACAGAGATCTTCTCCAGAGCAAACAGGCTTAACCACTCCTTCTCTCTTGCAGGTTGATGACTCACTCAGAATTTAAAGGCTATGTGGGTGGACAAGTATAGGCTTGGCCTGTGCAGTCACTCCAGCCACAGAAACTTTTAAAGTCACTCCAGCCACAGAAACATTTAAGCTAAATTCCACTTTAAGCTAAATTAAAAAAAGGTAAAAAAATACCAAAACTTACAAAATTCCTCTACACATTAACTCACTCAACAGCTAGTATAATTAATTAACACTTCATTCCTGTAGTTTAAAAAACAATAGGAAAACTTACAGAGAACTTCTCCACAGCAAGCAGGCTTAACCACTCCTTCTCTCCTGCAGTTTGATGACTCACTCAGAATTTAAAGGCTATGTGGGTGGGCAAGTCTGGGCATGCCCTGTGCAGTCACTCCAGCCACAGAAACTTTTACAGTCACTCCAGACACAGAAACCATTATGTTAAATTCCACTGTAAGCTAAATTAAAAAAAGTAAAACAATATCAAAACTTACAAAAATCCTCTACACGTTAACTTCCTCAACAGCTAGTAGAATGAGCTAACCCTTCTCTCCTGTAGTATAAAAAACAATAGCAAAACATACAGAGATCTTCCCCACAGCAAGCAGGCTTAACCAATCCTTCTCTCCATGTCTTAACTCTTGTAATTTAAGAGTGTGTGAATCATCCAAGGTAGAAATACCTTTTGCCTCCAATTTCTCTGTAACTTCCCAGGTTTCCTTAAGCTTAGTTTGACACTGATTCTTATGCTTCAAAGCTAATTTAATAGAGGCCCCTTATATAACACTTAAAGATTGTCCAAACAATGTCTAGCCTATTAACAGAAGCATAACTAGTTTCCAAGAAGAATCTGATTTTTTTTTATGTATTCAGAAATGAAACTGTATTTCAATAATTGATTATTAAGTCTCCATAATTTGGGTTTGTGGTGTCTAGAATTTGAAAGATTAATCACTAGTTTTACTGGAGAATGATCCAAGATGACTCTTTTTAGTTTTGTTCATTCTCAGATTACAATACCTTTGAACACATAACAGCTCTTTTACAAAGGTTCCATGTCAGTGGGAAGGGTGACAGACATACAGCGGATGGTATTACATAACATTTTGACAAGAAAGTATTTAAAATGATAATATGACACTAACATTGTAACTAAAGTTAAAACTATGAATTGGTAGGAAATCAGAAAGAACCTAATAAAAGGAGGCAGTCCAAGGTGCTTTGTCAAATAGGTATAGGTAGATTTGGGTGAACAAAAGTTCAGGTAAGTGAAGATAAACTGTGGAAAGAAGGTGGAGGGTGAGAGGGGTGAGATGAAAGAAGGATTGGGGAAGGAGGAAGGAAATAGAGTAGAGTGGTTAGGGTGAAAGTGGTCATTTGCAGAGACAGGGGAAGAAGTAGGTACACAAGGATGTGTTAATACTGCTGAGGTAGTGCCATGTCAGTTGAAAAAGTCACAGGAACTGTTAGCTGTAAGATGCTGATGAACAGTGCCTTTAAATGATCTCAATGTTGGTAAGGAAGAGATATCACTGGGCAATGCATGAAACCATAGTGGTGCTCCATATGCAAACAATCATTGAACTCATGTAGTCTGGCATCTTGGGACATAGAAGAGTTGGTTGACTGAGCTATGCGTGTGCTGGGAGCTGCAAGAGGGGTTGAGTAAGTTTGTAACACCAGAAGGCCGGAGCCTAAGAATTGCCTTTTTCGTTAGCAAGCAGGTTTGATAGTGAATCTTCCCATATAGCTGAAGCCAACCTGTTTGCACATACAGTTCACATGTGTGGGTAAAGTGTGCTGCTCCAGTACAAAGTTGGCATGCATTATTGAGTGCCACTGATATTCTGTGGAAGGTAGTGGTGGAAGCCGAGCCATAGTTAGCCAGACCATAGTCAACAATAGATACTATGGAGCTATAGATAGCTAGTATAAGGACTTCAGGCATTAGATTGTATTTATGTCTATGGAGTTACCCTATCTTGATACTGGGCATATGATAGTGAGGTATCCATGGCTATCCCTAGATACTTAAAATGTTGAATTTTTTTAAGCAGGACACTGTAGGCATTCTTGATGGTTAGGGCACTTCATCTGTGTTTGCTGAGAACACCATGGAACAACATGACTTTTGTTTTTTTGTAGCTCAGAATCAGCTTGTGTTTCCTGAACAGTCCTTCACTTCCTCAAAGCTGAGTTGATGTTGGTATTCCAGTGGTTCAGGGTCAGTGTTGCTAGTGTATATGACCATGTCATCCACATAGAGGAGGATCTGCTGGTGACAGGAGTGAGGGAGATTGTTAAGAAAGATGCTAAAGAGAAGCGGACCCAGTATGAAACCCTGTGGTACTCCAGAGCAGACATGTTGATGGTCAGAGGTGACATTAGCTATCTTCACCCATTGGGAATGGCCTACAAGATAGCTTTTGAACCAGGACACAGTATCTGCTGAGTGGCCAACTGAGGACAGTTGCTTGAGAAGAAGAGTGTTGTTCACTGTATCAAAGGCCTTTGTGAGGTCTATGAAGGCCACAACCACCAGTCTACCTTGATCTAGAGATTGGTGAATGAAACAATTGAATTCTACTAGTGCTGTGGTAGTGCTATGTTACTTTCTGAATCCATGCTGCGGGAGGCACTGGATTGAGTATTTTTCCACATACTACACCAGCTGATCTGCAACTATGCACTCAAGTGCCTTAGACAGGGGCCAAAGTATAGAGATAGGTCTATATTTTATGTGTATAGTGAGGTCTAAACTTTTGTGAACAGGGGTAACAAGGGCTAACTTCCAGATTTGGGGGAATTGTGCCAGTCTCAGTGAGAGGTTTAGAACCTTTGCAATGGGCACCAGTATTTCTTCAATGGTAAGGGAAACTAATTTGAGGTCTAAGGAATCACTGCTATGCCAGGACTTCCTGAGTATTTTTACTAGGTATTTCCTGACCATATATGGTGGGATCTCTTTGAAGTTGAAAGGAGGTGGTGCAAGAAGTGAATCATATGCCCACTGTTCAGTGTCTTCAGTGATGTCCTTGAAGAAGTCTTGTGGGAGAACACTGCCCAGGTCAGTGAATGCATTATTAAAAGCATTGGTTATGGTCAATGGGTCAAGGGTGGGGCTCCATTAATATTTAGCATGGTGGGTACAACCTTAGCATCTTTACCTGTTACATCTTTTATATTGTTCCAAAAATTCTTACCTTCACCCCAAGCGTTAGCAAGCTGTTCTGTATGGCACTTGCTTTTTTTGATGCAGATAGCCCAGATGCACTTACTCCTGGCAGTTTTATATATTTGTACATCTGCATGCTTGCCAGTAGCTTTTGTATTACACCAGAGGTGATCTCTGAGAATTATCTTACTAATGAGGTCAGCAGATAACCAGGTATTGATGGTGCCTCAGATTGTCATCCTTTTCAAGGGGGCATGGATATTGCAAGCTTCATTAAAGTATTTGATAAAGTGGTCAAGAGCTGTATTTATATCCTTTGTGGCATCAAGTAATGACCAGTCAATGCTACAGAGGTGTTTCAGAGGTTCCAGGTGTCCCTGCTTCAGCACCCTGCTGAAAAGTGTTTTGGGGGGAGGTTTATTGAATTTATTTGACAAGTTACAGGTAATAGGAAAGCGGTCATTTAATGCATCAGGAAGAACATTCACATTTATGATATGATCTGGATGATTGGGAAGTATCCAGTTGAGAATGATACTTGTACCTATCTTATAATTAGTTCTAGTAGGTGATGGAACAAGTTAGGTAAGGTTGAGTGCAGAGATTGCATCCTTAAAGGAACCTACTTCAGGGGAATGCCAATTGACATTGAAATCACCCATAATCATCATGTCAGCATTATGGGGCAGGTTCATAATGTATTCCATCAAGCTATGGGAGCCTATGAATTGATCCTTAGGTGGTAGGTAGACAGACACAATTGTTAGAGCTTTATTGTGGGCCCCAGGTATAACATTGATGGCTAATGCCTGGGTGGAATTATCTATGATGTCTAAAGATAATGTATGTCCCATGAGTGCATCCCTGATGTGTATGGCACAGCCACCCCTCATTTTTATGAGTCTATCCTGTCTAAAAATGGTGTAACCAGGTATAGCAACAGCCGAGTCAGGGATCTTTGAGCAAAGACACATTTCCACTACAGACAGGATGTCAGGGATTTGCTTCATGACCCAAGATTGGAGTCTATCTATCTTTCATAACAGGCTGCAGATATTGATAGATGCCAACTCAATAGAACCAGTCTTGTTTGTGTTGCTAGGTGAAACAATTCTTGCTGGGACAGGATTGGGGTGCACATTTCCATACAGTAACAACAACATTAGTATGAGTCTAAACATGAAACTTTTCATTAGTTTGAAATTCAACTTGTGAGACTGACATGAGTTTGACCTCTTCCTTCTTTTTATGTGCGTCACAGTAAGGATAAGTGATAATGACAGTGGTGAGCAGGGCCAAAATTCCCTGATGAATTGCAGGTGCACCAGGAGCCAAGAAGGAGTCCTCAAGACTTTGTAAGTGTATAACAGATTACTGGTTACAATGCTGGGGTCATAGTGGACTCTAGGAGTAATGAGGGCTTCAGTTACTTTGGGTACTAAACTAGCACTAAGTAAAAAGTATTGTAATCTAGAAAAACATTTGTGAGATGGCAAAAAGAAGAAATATTGTTTAGATAATGGGTTAAGGATTCTCCATGGATCATTAAGGTTAAATATTTTTCTAAATTCAGTTAAGGCTTTAATAGCAGCTCTATTTTGTGTTTTAAATTTGGAGGTACTATCTAGCCTTTTATCCAAAACAAATATTCCAATCCCCTTCTAAAATATAATAATATTCTGAGTAAGGTAGTAAGACTTTTGTTAGGTCAGCAAAAAAATTGTGTTACAAAAAGTTAGGACTATATATACTCCCTGTCAAAATGTTGTAATTGTCAAGTTTCCCATCAAGTAATACAAATCTTCCTTCTGGATCTTCCATAATAAAATCTTTGGTGAAGGGCACTTTGACAGCAATCAAGACAGCAACCCTCTTTTTGTTGGAGGAGTCATCTGAACCAAACACTTGAGTAAAGCCCATCTTTGAAAGAAAGGAGATATATTTTTGTAAAAGATGAGTTTCCTGTAAGCAGATTATTTGCCCACCTAAGACTCTGATATATTTTAATAATTGCCATCTTTTAATTTTATCCCAAGCCCCTTTTACATTCCAAGCAATGAACTTATATAATAAAGCCATATTCATTTTTACTAAAAGGGAATTGGTAAAGAAGTAAATATCTTATTACTGTATTAGGTCTCAGACAAAATCGTATACCCCCCTCCCATCCTCCCCAATCAAACAATCCCATAAAAGAAACTAACATCTAAATTCAACTAAACTACCTACGGGTACTTAATACCCAACTCCTGTCTAAACAAAGCTGTGACACTCAGCTCTATATCTTATAGCTCTCTGTGTCACTGATAACCATCAACATTCTTAAAATGTGTGGAATCATCTAAAGACACAGTTAAAAAAACGTAAGTATTAAGAGCTGGTTAAATAACTAAAGCACTGATAATAGAAGGCTGTGATATCTCTTTAGGTCTATAACTTAATACATCTCTAAACACCCTATTCATACGTAACAAGTATCCACAAAAGGTTAAATAAGTCAATGTTTGAAGCAATTACACATGAAAAAACAATTAAGTTGTTGCTTACAACCTTTTTTAACAAAAATACAAGAGAATTATTTGATAACACAAAATAAATAAAGTAATATGTTAATACTTTAATCTAGATAAAGAGACTGCACAGATTTAACTTTATAACTGAACCATTTGTAACAGTGTTTGAACTATCTGAAGCTTTTATATAAGACAGTGTAACCCAGCTAAGAAGTAAATTATGAAGATACAAGTATACATTTAAAACAATATTTCAAGAGTTGTAGAGCCTTTAGATGAGCTGATAGGGCTGGCTTGAGATTTCACCATGCAAAATAGTATAGTCTTTAATATAGACTTGAATTTAAATTCAGGTATAACTGTTACTGCATTTAAAACAGTGTAAGGAGTTGGATTCCTCAGCTTGGAATTTAAAGGATAACTCTGGTACATAGCATATTATCAGCACCTGTAAAATTAAATATTAGGCCTGACTGTTATGCCCTCAATAAACATAGAATCACTAAAATTTACATTAGTTAGTAGTCAAGTTTAAGTTTACAGATATATGGTAGGTAAGTTGTGAATTCATTCAAAGTCATGAAAAAGGACACTCAGTCTTGTATAACCTTCCGTATTAAACCTTCCCCTCATTAATAAAAAAAAGGGATGATCAAATAATGAGGGTCCAATAAGATTTACAATGATGACCTCATTGTTATGTTTCAAAGTATAATAACAATGACTTTAGGGGTAAGTTTGTAAGCATAGAGAACCTCCAACATTCAAGTAAATTCTAGTACCATTCAATATAAAATATAACTATTTATTATCGCCACTAGGCTACTTCAGTAATCATAGAAAGGCAGTATTCATTAACATCATATTTCTCGCAGGTTCAATCCGTAACTTAGTATCTTAGGTCAGGACAAGCATAGTTCAGATTGAAGGCCTGTTTGAGAACGTTCTCTCTGAACAAGACACAAGACAAATATTCCCCTTTGGATCTGATTAACTCCATCTGAATTTCAAGAAGACAAAAAAGAAAGGGTCCTGAAAGAACTCTTAAAACTGAAGGTGGACAAAGCAATGGGGCATGATGAGATTCACCCAAGAATTCTAAAAGAACTAAGGGTAGAATTAGTGACACCACTGACAACCCTTTTTAACAAATCATGGGAGGATGGTGTAGTACCGGAGGACTGCAGGAGGGCAGATGTGAATCCCCTTTACAAAAGTGGGAGCAAGACAGAGGCAGGATACTACAGGCCTGTTAGTTTGACCTCAGTGGTAGGAAAAATTATGGAACCATTTCTAAAGGAAAGAATCGTTCAGTTCCTAGAGGCCAGTGGGGCTCAGGACCCATGGCAGCATGGATTCACAGCAGGAAAGTCATGTCAGATGAATCTAATAGATTTCTTTGACTGGGTAACCAATGCTGGTAGACCAGGGAGCGGCAGTGGACATGGTCTACCTGGACTTTAGCAAGGCATATGACACAGTCCCACAAAAAAGATTAACATACAAGTTAGCCAGCCTTGGAGTGGGTCCCAAGGTGGTAGCCTGGGTTAAATATTGGCTAGACAACAGGATACAGAAGGTAATAGTAAACAGAGTTTACTCTGAAAAAAGGGGGGTTACTAGTGGGGTACCACAGGGTTCAGTACTGGGACCGGTCCTCTTTAATGCCTTTATAAGTGACATTGCAGAGGGACTGGAAGGACAAGTATGCCTCTTTGCAGAAGACACAAAGAACTGCAAAAGGGTTGATACAGAAGTTGGGGTGGAGAGGATACAAAGGGACTTGGCAAGGTTGGAGGAATGGTCAAATATATGGTAGCTTAGATTCAATGCAACGAAGTGCAAAGTAATACACCTGGGAAACAAAAATCCAGGGGAAGAGTACACAATGGGGGGTGAAATAATAACAACAACAGAAATGGAAAGGAACATGGGGTAGTCATATCAGATAACCTTAAGGTGGGCAAGCAATGTGAGAAGGAAGTAAGGAAGGCTGGTGAGATACTGGGATGCGTGGGGGGAGGCATCACCAGTAGAAAACTAGAAGTTGTTATCCCTCTGTACAGACAGTTGGTGAGACCCCATCTGGAGTTCTGCATCCAGTTCTGGAGACCCCATCTCCACAAGGACATAAACAGGATAGAGGCTGTCCAAAGGAGGGCAACTAAAATGGTACAGGGTCTGCACCAGAAGACATACGAAGAGAGAATAAAGAAGCTTTATATGTATACACTCAAGAAGAGGAGGGAGAGGGGGAGCTTTCAAGTACATCAAGGGAATCAACAGAGTCCAAGATAGTAGCATCTTTCAGAAAAAGACATGTGTAAGAACAAGGCGGCACAATTCTAAGATAGAGGGGGGAAGGCTCAAAAGTAATGTGAGGAAGTATTTTTTTATGAAGAGGGTTGTGGATACATGGAACAGCCTTCCTGAGGAGGTAGTGGACTCAAAAATAGTGGGGGAATTCAAGAATGGAGAGGACAGATATAAGGCAATTCTAGTGGTGGGTAGGAGGAAGTAGGCTGTTAGTTAACTAGGATCTGCAGACTATGCATTAGGTAGGGAAATGGGAAGACTAGGTGGGCCAAGTGGTCCTTATCTGCCATCACATTCTATGTTTCTATGTTTCTGTGTTTCTATGCAAGTCATTCAGCCTCCAAACACAATGTCAATACGACCACAATACTGTCCCAAATAATAGTATGAAGGACAGCAGGCATACAACTTCATTTTTGTAAACAAATTTGGGAAAAATAGAGCAAAGTTGTATCAGGGTTATCCCAAGTGATATTGGAGGAAGACTAGGTTGGCCAAGCGGTCTTTATCTGCCATTGCATTCTATGTTTCTGTGTTTCTATGTAAGTTGTCCAGCCTCTAAACACAATGTCACCATGTCCACAATACTGTCCCAAATGATAGCAGTGGCCCCCCATATCAGCATTTGAGCGGCTTTGAACTTATTGTCTGATAGTGTCACAAGCCAGAAGCAACCAAGACTCCAGACAGTCATCTGAACCACCCAACAGGTTCAGACAGCAGGCAAATCAAAGAAAGGGTCTAAATCAAAAGCAAAACATATTGACGCTCCAATCCCCCTCCCCCAGAAAAGACCCTTGTCCATATAAGCATGCTGCACAGAAGTCCACCAATTCTTATCAAGAAAGCACCGACAAAAGAAGAAAACAATAATATTTAGTTGCTTGTCCCAGTAATTGGTGCAAAATGCACAAGCCCACATTCAGTTTATGTTGCGATATTTGCCCCGATCAATTAAAATGATGAATAATAGGGATCAAATTCTGTCTTAAGATCTAAGCCTCTCACAAAGGTTCCAACAAATTCAGTGCAGAAATCTGTGTTGGCTTATCCAGGAAAGCAGGCATGCATCTTTATTTTTTTAAACAAATTTGGGAAATAGAGCAAAGGCCCTTAGAAGCTGTATCAGGGTTATCCCAAGTGATATTGGAGGAATTGTGTCGGATATTCAATCTGGCAGGGTATAGCATTTTAAATTTAATATTCTCTGCTATTAGTTTGCTAATTAGAGGTGCAAAAGTTTGCCGTTGGAGCTAAACAGCATGTGACAAGTCTTGGATAACTAATACGGTGACCGTACCAAGTTCAATTTTGAATTGTTTTAGTTTTTGCCAGTACATGCTGATGATATAAATAATTCAGCAGTTTGATTATGAAGGGTACTGGTTTGTCTTCTACAGAAGACATCGACTTTAAGCAGCAGTGGGCCCTTTTGATAATGTAGGATGGACCATTAGAGGAAGGGCTGACTATGTTTTTTAGAATCACTTGAGCAAAATGAATCAGGTTATTGCTTTAAGACTTCTCAGGAATACCGAATATTATTAAATTATTTCATCAGCTTTTGCCTTCGAGATCTTTAGTTTTGGAATCTTATTTCTTTATGTTTTGCTGTAGTACAGGGAATTCTGGCTCAATTCTAGTATGCCAGTCTTGCAGTGAGGAGACCCTGACTTCAGCATCACCGATCTTTCTGGTAAGTTCATTAGTTTCAGCATTCATGTTTTAAATTTCTAGTAATATAGATGCCATAGTTTATTTTAAGGAAGTCGTTTTAGAAATACATTTATTTTCTGTTAAGGTACAGTACTTGAAGGATTAGGCTGTTGCAGAGATTTTGAAGTATTCTACTTAGTACACTTGGAGCTTGATGTTCTATCCAGCATTGGTGGTGGAGTGTGTCTTGGCAAAGGAACATTCATTTCTTGATTGATCATAGCTTGTAGATAAAATCTCGGTTAAGGAATTCCTTTTTTTAATAAAGGTTGTCTTTAGGTAGCAAAAGTATAGCTTTTAGGCAAAAGATTTATTATTTGTAATCCTAGACTTGATAAATAAAAATAAATACAATTATTTAATGTAAAGTGAACAGAAAGCTGCAGGGAAACAGTTACTCTCTCTGCGGCATCACGTGATCTCCCGAGATATGGATGGATTTGACTGGGTCAAGAAGAATTGTATTCCAGATAAGTATTGTTTTATGGTCCCATATGATAATTTCAATGCTTGATAGCAGTAAGTTTTGAAAGCCAGTTTATGACCAGTTTACGATAGAGAAAGGATTCTTAAGAGGTGACTGGAAGGCACAAAATGAGGAACATTTCTTCCAAGAAGTAGTAAATGTTTCTTGGGTAGTGGGCATAAATACAGATCACATGAGGACTTCAGCTTCTTGACAGTAGTATGTTAGATCATGATGAGATCTGCAAATCAAGGAGGATGAGACATGGTTGAATCTGTCGAGGGGCAGATACAGTGGAATTTTTGGAACTGAAATCAAGATACATAATAAGCAGCTTCATTCGCTTAACCAGGAATATGAAAGCATTTCATAGTAAAGTTATGGTACAATGATAACCAAGTCAGCCTCCATATAAACAAGTGATGTAATAAGTTGAAGACTCACCTACCTCTATTAATAATATTGACTGTAGCTTGATTGTCTGAGAAGATTGAGATGGTCTGCAGAGACCAAGGAAGGCCCCATGAGAAAGCAGCAGCTATGACCGGGTAACTTTTAAATAGAGGAGATGTCTTTGAAAAGTCTTGAAAATCATATATATCAGGGGACCAAGGAGCAGCGAACTGGGAGTGTCCATAAACTGTAGCAACACCATAGTTAGGAGAGGCACTGGTGTATATTCTAGGAAGCAAATCTGGAGACTGAGTTTTGTGAAACATAGAACAACCATTCCAGAATGCAAGAAAATGGGATCATATTGCTAGATCCAATTTGGCTTCAACAGTAATGGTTATGTGATGATGCAGTTCAGAGACAGACAAAACCAATGTAAGGTGGTATGAAATAAAAGAATGTCCCTGTGTAATAATTCACACTGCAAAATTGAGATACCCTAATAGTAAGAGAAGCTCATATTTGGTACAGGAGGTATGAACGGAAAAGGATTCCATGAGAATTTGGATCAGATGCAGTTGATTGGGAGGCATTATGGAGTCCATGTCTGTTGTGTCAAATTTGATACCAATAAATTTGGTAGCTGTAGATGGATCAAGCATTTTCTGTTTAGATAAAGGCACCACTAATTCTTGAAAAAGTCAGGTGAGTGCAGTGATGCCAGTAGCAGGAGGATCCAGAGGATAGCTTAGCAGAAAGTCATCTGGAAAATGAGTAATAGCTGAATGATGGCAAACATTGAGCAATAGCAAACAAAGCATCTTGGACAGCATGCCAAATAGATCTGGGCTACTTTTACAACCAAAGGGCTGATGAACAGTGAAGTAGTACCGATCTTCCCATTCGATACCATAGAGATGCCACATAGATGGGTGGATGGGTAGCAATTTAAATGCATCAGAAATGTCCACCTTTGAAAGCCAGGAGCCAGGGTCAAATCATTTAATGACAGAAATGGCATCATCAATACGAGTGTACAAGAGACAGTAGTTATCAGACAGAATCAGTGAATTGATGCTAGGAATGATTTTGAATGAGGAGTTGATAAATCAATGATCAGTTGTTTTTTACCTGAAAACTTTCTGGTAGCGACACTGATGGGGCTAATCCAAAGGGAAGGAAATGGTGGAGGCATAAACGGACCAATGAGAAATCCTTTTTGTTGTTCTTTTTGCAGTAGTTTCTGAATGACTTGAGATTAATTTAAAGCGGACTGTAAATTTTTACATATTAATGAGTTGGAGGGAAGTACTGTAATGCCTATATGGCAATCTTCTGAGAAGTCAGAAATGAGGAAGGTTCACCAAGGGGCATGAAGGATGCAAGGCTTGAACTTGAACTAAAGCGTGTACGTTAACAGGAGTAGAGGGATGCAGTAATTGTTATTGTTTAGATCAAGACATTTTTGGACAAATGATTTAAAACATAGAAACATAGACTTTGATGGCAGATAAGGACCACTTGGCCAACCCAGTCTGCCCATTTCCCTACCTACTGGATAAGCTGCAGATTTTAGTTAACCAACAGCCTACTTCCTGCCACCCCTCACTATATTTGCCTTATGTCTTTCCCATGCATGTTTGAATTCCTCCACAGTTTTAGACCCCACAGCCTCTCCAGGAAGACGGTTCCATGCATCCACCACTCTCTCCATGAAAACAATTTCTCCATTACCTCTGAACCGTCCCCTCTATCTTTAAATTGTGCCCCCTTGTTCTTACACATCTCTTTTTCTGAAAGATGCTACCCTCCTGGACTTTGTTGATTCTCTTGAGGTACTTGAACATTTCTATCATGTCCCCCCATCCCTCCTTTCTTCAAGGGAATACATATTAAGCTCTCTCAGTCTCTCTTCATATGGTTTCTGATGCAGACCCTGCACCATTTTAGTTGCCCTCCTCTGGATTGCTTCCATCCTATGTCCTTGCGTAGATGAGGTCTCCAAAACTGCACAAAGTACTCCAGATGGGGTCTCACCAACTGTCTGTACAGAGATAACCACTTCCTTTTCTACTTGTGATGCCCTTCCATGCATCCCAGTATCCCCGCTCTCCTTACTGACTTTTCATATTGCTTACCCACCTTTAGATCATCTGATATGACTACTGCCAGGTCCCTTTCCATTTTTGTTGTTGTTAGTACCTCCCCTGCTATTGTGTACTCTTCCTCTGGGTTTTTGTTTCCCAGGTGCATTACTTTGCACTTCTTTGAACTGAATCTAAGTTGCCATATGTCTGACCATTCCTCCAACTTTGCCAAGTCCCTTCTCATCCTTTCTACCCCCCTTGTGTATCAACTCTGTTACAGATCTTTGTGTCATCTGCAAAGAGGCATACCTTTCCCTCCAGACCCTCTGCAATGTCACCTATAAAGATGTTAAAGAGGACTGGACCTAGTACTGAGCCCTGAGGTACTCCACTAGTGACCCCCCTTCTTCAGAATGTGTTCCATTCACTATTACCTTCTGTGTCCTGTTGTACAGCCAGTTTGCTACCCAGGCTACCACCCTGGGATCCACTCCCAGGCTGGCTAACTTGATTATCAATCTTTTGTGCGGGACTGTGTCAAATGCCTTGCTAAAGTCTAGGTAGGCCATATCAACAGCCCCTCCCTGGTCTATTACTTTGGTCACCCAGTCAAAGAAATCTATTAGATATGTCTGACATGACCTTCCTGCTGTAAATCCATGCTGCTTTTGGTCCTGTGCCCCGCTGGCCTCTAGGTACTCAACATTCTTTCTTTCAGAAGTGATTCCATCATTTTCCCTACCACTGAGGTCAAACTTACAGGTCTGTAGTTTCCTGCTTCTGCCTTGCTCCCACTTTTGTGAAGGGGAATCACATCTGCCCTCCTCCAGTCCTCAGGTACCACCCCATCCTCCCATGATTTGTTAAAAAGTATGGTCAGTGATGTCACTAGGTCCTCCCTTAGTTCTTTTAGGATTCTGGGGTAAAGCCTGTCAGGCTCCACTGCTTTGTCCACCTTCAGTTTTAGGATTTCTTTCAGGACTCTTGCTTCTGTAAATGGACTGGTGTCAACCCCCCTACCCAGAGTGCTTCTATTGTCTGGTTTAGGTAACTCCTCCTCATCTTCTTTTGTGAATACTGAGCAAAAGTATTCATTCAGTAACTCTGCCTTTTCACTGTCTCCCTCTGCCCACCTTCCCTCTCCCTTATTAATCTTCACTATTCCTCCCTTAACCTTTCTATGCTCCCTAATGTACCTATAAAAGGGTTTATCCCCCTTCTTAACTAAATTGGCTATTTATTCCTCAGTTTGGGCTTTTGATATTCTGACTGCCTTCCCCCACTTTTTTCTGCTTTAATTGATACAGTTCCCTGTCATGCTCAAGCTACTAAATACAGTTCCCTGTCATGCCCAAGCTACTAAAATTTGGGCCCCCTCTCATTGCTTCCCTGTAGCTCATATCTTTAATCTATCACTGTCACTGGGGTCCATCCCAGATATATGGAAGGAAGCAAGTATAGTCCCTGTCCTGAAGCAGGGTGACCCCAAAATCCCGGACAACTATCGCCCAATTGCTATCCTTTCATCCCTTAGCAAGATCCTTGAAAAAGTAGTGGCTGAACAGCTCTCAGAGTATGTCCAGAATCATGAGCTGCTATCCCCATCCCAGCATGGCTTCCGTAGGGGGAATAGCACCTCTACTGCCCTGATCAAGGCCACCACTGGCATCAGATCAGCCATGGACCAGGGCAAGCTCTCTGGAGCTATATTTATCGATCTATCCAAAGCCTTCAACCTTGTTGACCATGCACTGCTCTGTCAATAGCTGGGGTTACTTGTTTTTTCCCCTCCTGCCATGAAATGGTTTTTGGGCTACCTGCATGGCAGAATGCAACAGACCTGCTTCAATAAAGTCCTGTCCATACCCCTACCGGTCACATCAGGTGTCCCCCAGGGCTCGGTCCTCAGTCCTTGGTCCCCTTCTCTTCTCTCTCCACATCAACCAACTGCCTACAGTGACCACAAATTGCAGAACTGTCCTATATGCAGATGACCTGTGATACTGGCCCACTCCAGTGACACAGCCACTCTCACCAAGAGCCTGTCCGAGGACTTCAATAAGGTCCTGACCTGGATGGCATACCATAAATTGGTCTTGAACCTAAAAAAAACCCAGGCTATGCTCTTTGGCTCTACTGCCAAAATCAAAGCCTCAACATCCCCCCGAACATAATTAATCCGGATGGCTCTTCCCTCCCTGTAGTAAACTCGGTCAAGTACCTAGGGGTCACCTTAGACCCCCAACTTGATATGGGAAGTCACATCGTGAAAGCCTGCAAAACAGTAAACTGCAAGTTGGGACTGGCCTACAGGGCCAAGTACAACCCTACCCCTGTGGCCAGGCTTGCCCTAGCGAGAGGTGTACTTCTTCCCTCCCTTGGCTATGGACTGCATATCTTCACTTGCTCCATGAAGGCCCATCTCACCAGGTGGCATACTGCATACAATAATATCTGTGATTTCGCCCTAGAGGCTCCCCGTCTCACCCATCGGTGTGAGCTCTATAATAAACTCAGGTGGCTCTCTCCAGCCAGATATCTGGACTTTAGGATAGTATGCCACACAGGCAAGGTGATCTGCACGGGTACTCCATCAGGACTGGCCCAGATCCTTCCTCCAGCTGATTTTTCCCCGTACTTGCTTAGGTCTCAAGCCCAGGGGTTGCTAAAAGTCCCTGCCACAAGAACCCTCATGGGAGCTAGGGATTTCACTGTGTGTGTGCATCCAAACTCTGGAACTCCCTTCCTGAGTCTGTTCGCCTGGCCTCCTCCCATCAGTGCCTCCGAAAATCCATGTGGGATTACTTGAAACAAGCCTCAGCCTGTGACTGTTCCAGCCTCTCTAGGGCCTCTTAGTCTCTAACATGTGTGATTGACTCATCATGCTCTTAACCTAATGACTATAAGCTGTACCAATGCTTTCTACTTCTTTGTAATATGTGCCTATTATACCTTTGCTTCCTACCTCTCTGTAAAATTGTGCCAACTGTATTTCCTCTCCTTGCCTTGTTGTTATTATGCGGTTGTGTCCTTAGTATTTTCCTCTTATATTGCTCATGATGTCAATTAGTACTTGATATGTTGTCTCTGTACCATTATGCCCATGCTGACAGCTTGTACTTGATGTATTGTCTTTGTACCATTATGTTGTACTCTCCCAGGTCATTCCTGAAAATAGGTATAATACTTGTCTAGTGTACTTACCCGGTAAACAAAAGCTAAATAAATAAATAAAATAAATGCTCCTTCTGTGATTCCTTATACTTTTTGAATGCAGCCTTTTTCTCCTTAACTTTCCCTGCCACCTCTTTTGAGAACCATAGTAGTTTTTTACTCCGTTTTGTTTTCTTTATCTGTTTCACACAAAGGCTTGTGCCTCTATGATGGCAGTTTTGATTTTCTCCATTGTTCTTCCACCCTCCTTTTGGCCATTTGCTAGTGTATTCCTCAGGTATTCACCCATTTTGCCAAAGTCAACCCCTCTAAAGTCCAGTATGCTTGTTTTTGTATGGCTCGTCTCCATGATTGTGCTTATTGTGAAGCACACTATGCAGTGGTCGCTTGTTCCCAGATGTCTACTGACTTCTAAATTTGTGATCCTCTCTCCATTTGAGAGTACCAGGTCTAGTATTGCTCCCTCCTGAGTGGGTTTCAACACTAGCTGTCTAAGGCCTGCCCCCTGTAGGGCATCGAGAATGACCCTGCTCTTGGATGTGGCTGCAGTACATGTCATCCAATTAACATCTGTCATATTCAGGTCCCCCATCAACACTATCTCCCCTTTTTCAGCCATTTTGAGAATGTCCTCTATCATTTTCTTGTCCATTTCCTCCCCTTGAGATGGGGGTCTGTATACAACCCCTGTGCAGATTGTGATGCCATTCCCTGTCTCAAAGGTGACCCAGAGTACCTCTTGTCTTCCCCCTTTACTTTTTAGTTGTGTAGCTTTGATCCCATCCCTTATGTATAGAGTCACTCCACCTCCTCTTTTCCCCTTCCTGTCCCTTCTGTAGACTGTGTACCCTCGTATGTTGACATCCCAGTCATGGTTCTCCATGTACCATGTTTCCGTGACTGCCACAATATCCAATTGTTCATCTTCCATTAAAGCTACTAGCTCAGGAAGTTTGTTTCCCAGTCTGCGGGCATTGGTATTCATTGCCCTCCATTTAATGTTGGCTTTAACCTTTTTTCCCCATCCCTGCTCTTTTTGCCCTTGTCTATTTTTCCATTTACCCCTGTCCTGCCCTCTGTTGAGCACTGTACCTCAGTGTTTACCTTACTACCTGTCATGTTTTGTGGGGGGAGGCTTGACATTTCCTGCCTTTTATTAGCACCTCCCCCCATGGCTAGTTTAAAAGCTTGCCAAGAAAGCATTTAAACCTGTCACCTGACATTTGAGCATGTCCATAGCCACTGAAACTGCAGAGATGAAGAAACTGACAGCCAGAGCCTGACCATCATTCATCATTGAAATTATTGCAAATTGGCTTGTTTCCCATGTATTTTATTCATCTGCCTTGACTATCCAAGTTGGGGTGGGTGAAAGCATTAGGATTAGTAATTGTATGGATCTATCTTGAAGAAGAAAAGGAAGGAAGAACTGATCAAACTGATGCATCCTTCCTAGATGGGATGGACAATGAGCAGATCTCAGATACTGACAAAGTGCAGAAATAGGTCAGTTGGGCAAAGGAGCCATACAAGGGGAAGGAATATGCTTGCTACCTTGCAAAATGTTGACAACACAGCTCATTATCCAGGATGTCCCATTTCAGTTTAGCATTGAAATGAGCTAAAGCAGCTACTGCTTTTGTACAGAAGGATCAGTCATAATCATAAAAAAGGTATCCTTCCATATCAAATGCCTAAATTGACCAAAAGATAAAAATATGAGTCCAGTTCTTCACCTAACAGGAAATGTGGAGCTAATGACATCACAATGCAAGCTGAAAGCAAGAACAAATTTGGGAATAGTCAGTGTCTTCATGAGTCTAGGATCTTCCTATTTCAATATGACAGAAATGTCTCCACAGGATACTATATTGTTTTCTATTACGTCATTGGACAAAATGAGAAGAGATATCAAATTAACATTCTTCCCATCTACGATATCCTTGTGGAGGTGACATGGGATGAGATGAATAGGAGATATGGAGAGCAGAGACTTGGATGAGGAAGAAGTACTTGAATCTTGATGAGTTGGCAGACCTGAAGTAGATGGAGTGCTTAAGGTTAGAGAAGCACTTGGAGGGGCAGCCTCATCTTGAAAATGACTGGAAGATGGAAGGGGAACAGGAGCTGCTGAACTTGAAGACAGAGTAGACTGTGAGGGAAGGTGAGCTTCAAGGGATGTAATACGGGACTGTAATTCTGATACTGAAGTAGCAAGCTGAGCCATGAAGACTCGGATTTCAAAAAGCAGCAGAGGCTTGTTGTAGAACCTGTCCCCTGATGAAGCCTTATTTTGGAGGTGATGCGCTGCAGTTAAGTGTTTGTTAATACCAGCTGTGGTCATTTATGTTTATTTAAAATACAGTGCAAGTTTACTGAAGAAATATTTGCCCAGCCATCTTTCCATTGCTTTGGAGTGCATACTATTTTGGGAATGCATGTTTCTTGGGAGCTAGCAGCTCTTAGTCTGCACCCAGCATCTCTCTTTCACTGAGACACAGAAACTTATTGAACATTGTTGTAGAACTGGTCAGATAGGAGCAGGAGTCCAACGGGTTGGGATCTGGCTACTACAAATAAATTGAGTAGTTCTTGTTTCCAAGCAGATGCTAAATAGGAAATGCTAAGTTTTTGTAGTTCAGAAATCAGCTGTGGAACATTCCAATCCTTTGAGGAATATTTTGATTTAGATGATCATTTGTGATGAGCTTGCATATTGCAAGAAGACCAAGGGGACGCTAAAGGATCTTCTTCAGCATCTGGAGAAGACTTGCCAGTAGGAGAGGAGGCCATGTCGCCAAACTGCTGTAAATTACAAACAATGATTAGGTGCTCAATGAAGGAGGACGAAGACTACTACCTATTGATGGATGAAGTCAAACTCTACCTACACTTGTCATCTCCTGAAGCTATGAGTTAGGGAGACAGAGTCTAAACATACTGCTGGTAAGGGCTGTTAAACAGAGGAGAGGCAAAATAATGGGGGGAGCTTCTAGAGAGGTAGAATAGACAATAAAGTTGGAGGAGAATGGAGCAATGCTAGGATAAGAAGAGAGCTGGAGTAGAATCAAGAATGCAGAGTCAATAAAGAGAATGACTGAAGTAATTGAAACAAAATGGAGTTGCGGCATTAAGCCAAGCAGTGACATCACCACGAGTTAAAACCTGGAAAAGAGAGGAATGGTGTGAGCCTTTCCTAGAATGAACAGAAAAAAAGTGAAAAAAAATAAAATGGAGAATCAGAACAGAAAGAACTAGTACAGAAGAAGAGAGAAGACAAGGAGGTAAGGGGGGGACTGAAGGCAAGCAACAGGTGGTGGCCATGCAGAAGAGAGAGAGAAGGCACAGGCAGGGAGCAGAGGAGAAGGAACACAAACAAGGAAAGGCAATGCAAGGTAGGAGCTGGGGGTGAGCCCCAGAAACAAGCATAAGAGACTGGGAAAGGAAAAAACAGACGATGAAGAAGGGAGAAATGAGCAGGGAAGTAGCATAGCAATACAGATCATGCAGCAGCTCAGAGGTTGAGATGTGCTAAGCATGGAACATAGGGAGAGGCAGGCTTTTATTTGGATGATGTAAGGAGTTATTCCCCCACACTGCATCTCAGGCAAAGCCCTCCTATTATAAGTGTGCAATGGGAGACTGTTGATGAGTCACACCAGGTAACACAGTGCTACACTATAATTTTGAGTCAGTGAAAATTAAATTGGATAGCCAGCACCTGCAAAGAGTATTGACATTGCATTTGCAATACACACAGTTTATGGCTCAGATAAATAAATGAAGACAGAATATCCTATTTTAGTCCCAAAAAGTGCTTCACTTTATTGCATGATGAAGGTGCTGTATATAACAAAGACACTTGCATTAAAGAGCCTCTAATACCAAAAGTGCTACATTGCAGAATCCGAATAAGCATACTCCCAGAAAATGTTATACCATAAATTAGATTTTTATGTTACTTCGTTTTAAAGTTATTAGCCATTTTGTAACCCTGATTGCGCTACCTGTGCAATAAAAGCAGGTGTCAGTGAACAGCTGCTACTGATGTCATCTAGGGACCTCACAGTCTTGTAATCCCTGTCAGCAAGCTTATAGGACCTGTTTCTCCAAAGCTGCAAAGATCATGTGCAATGGTTTTCACAAGTAAACCAGGCAGCACCAGTCAGTAAACATTGTTATAAAAAACTATATATGTTTCAGGTTTTGTAACAAAGTTGATACAATTATATTATTTAATGCTGTTTTGGTGTGGTCCATTTCTCCAGGGTTGCTGGATGATAAGTCAGCATGCCTCCAGGCTGCTGAAGTCATTTGGCATGCTACTCTACTATGCCTGTTAGGAAGTTGTATGTGCTGCTAGTATTGTAATGTTGATACAGTAACTTCACTGCTGTTTGTCATTCTCTGCTTTACAATATGTTTTAATGGGGTCCTTATATGTGTTGATTCCTACTATGGGTGGATGTGTTAGCTCTGGTAAAATGATCATTGTAACTTAGAGTAGAACAGAGATGAGTCTGCCCCACCCCCGTTGACAAGGAGATGGAAGAATTGTTTTAAACTGCCATTCTTAGAAATCACCTTAATTGACTGATTGGTGTGAATGATCTCAGCCTTTCACCACATCAGAAACTTATTCAGTCTGCAAACATCTCAATGGTGTGCTATGACCCAGCATCCAGCAACCCAGGAAAAAAGGACCACAACAAAAAGGCACCAAAACAAAATATTGTCAGTTTTGTTACAAAATCTGAAACACAAAGTTTTTAAAGCAATGTTTACTGACTCGTGCTGCCTGTTTTAGATATGAAAACCATTATGCATGATCATGACAACTTAAAGAAAAAGGTCCTATAAGTTTGCTGACAATGGCCCAGATATTCAAAAGGGTTGCACATGGCGCAACAGTGTTGTGCCATGCACAACCCACTGATGCGCCCTGGCACGATATTCAAAAGGAAAAGCGCCACACAAATCCCGATGCACGGATGCATCAGTAATGTATGCAGGCACAGGTGGGGGCAGGCCCATGCAAACCTACACGGCCCGATATTCAGCCTGGGATGTGCAGAGTCATGCATGTGCAACCCCTACCTGCGCCTGCACAAAGTTATGCCCCAAAAAAGGAACAAGTGATGGCCACCCACAGGTGAGCTGCCGTATTGCAGGGTGCAACACAGCAGCTGCCACCTGTGGGTGGCCACCTGAGTTCCTGCCGCACCTGGTGGCACCCCCCCATGCCTCGCATGGACATCACTATAGCCCCCAGTCCAATATCCCTGGTGGTCCAGTGGATTGCACTGAGCCTGATCGCGGGCATCATTATAGAACCCCCCAAGTCCAATATCCTGGTGGTCTAGTGTGCCTCACCCCACCCTCCCACTGAGCCCCACCGCCCGCTCCCTCCCGTCATCCGGCAGGCAGCAGCACCCCACCCGCCTGCGCCCGCCCCTCCGCCTACTGACAGCTCGGTGGGCTGCATGCCCATTGGTTCACAGCATGAGCCAATGGGCATGTAACTCATAACAGTACTACTCAATCCAGATATGTGAATGAATTCATTCACATATCTGGACTGAGTAGTAGCTGGTATGGCTGCACGCCCATTGGCTCATGCTGTGAACCAATGGGCATGCAGCCCTAATGAGCTGTCAGTCAGCTGGTGGCAGGTGGCAGGCGGTGGGTGCTGCTGCCTGCTGGCTGACGAGGGGAGCTGAGCGGTGGGGCTCAGTGGGCGGTGGGTGGGGTACACTAGACCACCAGGGATACTGGACTTGGGGGACTATAGTGATGCCCGTGATGTGGCACATAGAGGTCCACTGGACCACCTGGGATATTGGACAGTTTTTGTTTTTATTACAGGACTGCCCACGATTGGGCTGCAGGGGGCGTCGATCCCCGACGGCTGCTGCCTGGCAGAGCGCCAGGCACAAGTCATCGGGGATCGGTGCACCTGCATGCTAATGGCATGCAAATGGAGCCGTAATGAGATGCAAATGGCCCCCTGTGTGCCTTGCATAAATTATGGCTCCATTTGCACGTCCCCTTTTGAATATCGCAGGTGCTGTGCATGGCGCAATGGCATTTGCGCCAGTGCATCTCCATGCTCCACTCTGGCCACTTGCACTGGTGCAGTGCCACTGTGCCATGCACAGTGGGGGTGGCCAGGCTACGATATTCAAAGCTGCTGCATCATAGCGCAGCTCCGTTGAATATCACCCAGGCCACACCCCTGCACAACAAAGTTGAGCTGCGCCCAGGCTTGTGCCACAGCCTGGCGCAGTTTGAATATCCCGGCCAATGTATACTAGACTGTGAAGTCCCTGGATGACATCAGCAGCATCTCTTCACTGAAAAAGGCTTTTTTTTTTGAACAGGTAGTGAAATCAGGGTTACAAAATGGCTAATAACTTTAAAATGAAGTAACACAGAAATCTACTTTTTGCTATGAGATTTATTGGGGATATGCTTATTTTAATTCTGCAATGTAGCACTTTTTGCCAGATGGTGTCAGAAGCTCTTTAAAAGACAAGCCTTCGAAAAAGCTCTGTGAGAGTGAAATATGTCAGGTGATTTGTATTGGATTCAGTGAGAACAGTGGGAACAGCATTTGGAAGGAGCTTCTTATGTCTTATCTACATGATCTGTCTTTTAAGGCAAGTCATTGAGCCATTTAAATGTCCTTACTGCAAATAAGCACTCTTTATTGAAGCTTTTGAGTACAAAAAATCAATTAACAAACTAACATATCCAGACATAATACATACGTAAGAAAATCAAATATCAGTCACAAGAAATGTGCAAAATAAAAAGAAAAAGAAAGACAAAAAAAAGAAATAAAACAACCTCCCCCTGTACATACTCGCCAACCCTCCTCAGGCATTACATGCATCGATATTTAAGGAAGGTCCCAAACTAAAGAACAAAAAGGCAAGTGGGGCTGCATGTTCACACCTGCAGCTGATCACATTATACAGTGGTTATAACCCTTTGTTATTAACAAGGGAGTAAAAGGGTATCCAACAGTCATTAAATCTATGCCAGGTCGCATTAAATATTGCCACAGACCTTTCTGCATTCAAAGCCATAAGAAACTCCTGATACTATTCTGCATATGATGGAGTCCAATCTCCCTCCAGTGTTGTAATATTATAATACATTTTGTAACCAATGCAATCATAGCCATAATGGTATGCTGTTTCACTGAGGGTATAGTAGAATAATCCCTGAGTAGGCAGATTGCCTTGGTGAAATATGCAGAAAGGTCAAAAAAGGATGACATCTCACTTTTAATCAAACTCCAGAAGGATTTCACCTTAGTATAAGACCAAAGTTTGTGACACAAGGTACCCTCCTCTTGCCTGCACTTTTCACACACAGAGGACATACTCGTCCCCATTTTAAATAGTCGTGAGGGTGTAGAAACATAGACTTTGACGGCAGATAAGGATCACTTGGCCCACCCAGTCTGCCCATTTCTCTACCTACTGGATAAGCTGCAGATTTTAGTTAACCAACAGCCAACTTCCTGCCACCGCCTACTATAATTGACTTATGGCTGTCCCATGCATGTTTGAATTCCTCCACTGTTTTAGACCCCACAGCCTCTCCAGGAAGGCGGTTCCATGCGTCCACCACTCTCTCCATGAAAAAAAATGTCCTCACGTTACCCCTGGACTGTCCCCCCTCTATCTTTAAATTGTGCCCCCTTGTTCTTACACATTTCTTTTTCTGAAAGATGCTACCCTCCTGAACTTTGTTGATTCCCTTGAGGTACTTGAACGTTTCTATCATGTCCCCCCGGCCCTTCCTTTCATCAAGGGTATACATATTAAGCTCTCTCAGTCTCTTTTCATATGGTTTCTGATGCAGACCCTGCACCATTTTAGTTGCCCTCCTCTGGACTGCTTCCATCCTGTCTATGTCCTTGCGTAGATGAGGTCTCCAAAACTGCACACAGTACTCCAGATGGGGTCTCACCAACTGTCCGTACAGAAGGATAACTACTTCCCTTTTTCTACTTGTGATGCCCCTTCCTATGCATCCCAGTATCCCTCTGGCTCTCCTTACTGACTTCTCACATTGCTTACCCACCTTTAGATCATCTGACATGACTACCCCAGGTCCCTTTCCATTTTTGTTGTTGTTGTTAGTACCTCCCCTGCTATTGTGTACTCTTCTCCTGGGTTTTTGTTTCCCAGGTGCATTACTTTGCACTTCTTTGCGTTGAATCTAAGTTGCCATATGTCTGACCATTCCTCCAACTTTGCCAAGTCCCTTCTCATCCTTTCTACCTCCCCTTGTGTATCAACTCTGTTACAGATCTTTGTGTCATCTGCAAAGAGGCATACCTTTTCCTTCAGACCCTCTGCAATGTCACCTATAAAGATGTTAAAGAGGACTGGACCTAGGACTGAGCCCTGAGGTACTCCACTAGTGACCCCCCCTTTCTTCAGAATGTGTTCCATTCACTATTACCTTCTGTGTCCTGTTGTACAGCCAGTTTGCTACCCAGGCTACCACCCTGGGACCCACTCCCAGGCTGGCTAACTTGATTATCAATCTATTGTCCGGGACTGTGTCAAATGCCTTGCTAAAGTCTAGGTAGGCCATATCCACAGCCCCTCCCTGGTCTATTACTTTGGTCACCCAGTCAAAGAAATCTATTAGATTTGTCTGACATGACCTTCCTGCTGTAAATTCATGCTGCTTTTGGTCCTGTGCCCTGCTGGCCTCTAGGTACTCAATAATTCTTTCTTTCAGAAGTGATTCCATCATTTTCCCTACCACTGAGGTCAAACTTACAGGTCTGTAGTTTTCTGCTTCTGCCTTGCTCCCACTTTTGTGAAGGGGAATCACATCTGCCCTCCTCTAGTCCTCAGGTACCACCCCATCCTCCCATGATTTGTTAAAAAGTGTGGTCAGTGGTGTCACTAGGTCCTCCCTTAGTTCTTTTAGGATTCTCGGGTGAAGCCTGTCAGGCCCCATTGCTTTGTCCACCTTGAGTTTTAGGAGTTTTTTCAGGACTCTTTCTTCTGTGAATGGATTGGTGTCAACCCCCCTACTCAGAGTGCTTCTACTGTCTGGTTTAGGTAACTTCTCCTCATCTTCTTTTGTGAATACTGAGCAAAAGTATTCATTCAGTAACTCTGCCTTTTCACTGTCTCCCTCTGCCCACCTTCCCTCTCTCTTATTAATCTTCACTGTTCCTCCCTTAACCTTTCTATGCTCCCTAATGTACTTATAAAAGGTATAATATGTATAATGTGTATGTAATATTTATAATATATATTATGCATAATGTTAAATTGCAAAAGTCACAACTGATCTTGCTTAACCACTCTATAAATATCCTTCCATATTGCTTGCCAATGAGAATTTGATAAAGCTATACCCAACAGATTTTTCCAGTAATACGACACTGGGGGGAATTTACTCCAAGTTAGAGAACAAATACTCATAGAGACCGATATTAATACTTTACCACAATTAAATGAAGCTGTCTGAAATGGTCTGTAGGCTGAATACCACCCAAAGATCAGCCCACGAATTCCTCTAACGTGCCCAGTATCTGAACTAATTTAAAAAAATCCTTGAGGCCCAATGGAAAACTTACGCCTTATGTCTTCCAATGACAAAAGCTGTATTCCATCCACCAACTGGCCTATAGAAGAAATAGACAGGTTTAACCACTGTCTCAGGATCAATGGATGCCCCTATATACGACAATTGAGATTGTTATAGAGGGATTGACCCAGATCCCTTAAACGTGAAACATTCAATTCCTTGCACAACTGAGAAAGAGCCCTCAGATCCCATATTTTTAGAGTATCTTTCAGGTCCTTAGGTAAACATTTGAATTGGGTGTACAACAAGGAAGTTAATGATACACGATTATGTTTTCCAATTATCTCCTCCAGGCCCAACCAATCTGGACAAGTACCCCCCTCTCCCAAACCCACTCAAACCAACAGAAAAATTGGGCTGCATGAATCACCAAAAAATAATAATACTAACAAAACTGAGCCTACAGAGTTTCCTGTGTGTTCACCATGGTGGCTTTCCCTGCCACAAGAAGGAAGAACAGAGCAAGTGTATTTTAACAAACCAAACCATGGGAAGAAAAACATTAAGCATGTTCAAGGGATACAACAACTTAGGCAAAACCAACATCTTAATAATATTCACCCTGCCCCATACCGACATGGGCAGCTGCTGCCAGCAGTACAAATCTTCTTTAAGTTTTTTAAGGAGAGAGTCTAGGTTCAATGGTTTCACTTGTAAATAGTCATTTGTGAGGTGCATACCTGATTAGGTAAGAGACTGGTCCTCCCATTGCAGTCCAATTTCTAACACCTCCAATTTAATACAAAGGGGGAAAAGTGAAAAAATGACTGTCTTATTGAAGTTCAATTTATAGCATGAAAACTTACTAAACTATCTTATAATATCTAAAACTGACAGTACAATTGTTTTCCAATGGGAAAGATGAAGGAGAACATAATTCACAAAAGATGACAATTTATATTCAGCCCAGCAACCTTGAGCCCTGCCACCTCTTATGCCTGATTCAACCTGTGGGTTAATGGTTCAATATATATATTAAAGAGAAGGTGTGAAAGGGGGCACCCCGACCTCATACTGCTGGCCAAACAAAACTGTCCTGAGAGTTCATTATTACATAAAATCCTTGCAGAAGGGCATTGGTAGAACACTCTGATTCTATCTATAAATTCGGACGGGAGCCCATACCATTCAAGCAACTGAAAATGATAGGGCCAGGCCACTCTATCAAAAGTTTTCTCTGCATCCAGTGACACCAGAACCGCATTATTCTCTGGGTCCCTGGACACAGAGATTAAGTGAAAAAGCTTATGGAAGTGGTCACTGGCCTGTCTCCCAGCCACAAAGCCCACCTGTTCTGGGCCCAAAAGGGACTTCCAAACCCTGGCCAGTCGGGTAGCCAAGATCTTATCATATATTTTGCCATCAGTGTTCAGAAGTGAAATGGGCCTGTAGCTTCCCAACTGGACAGGATCTTTACCCTTTTTAGGTAGAAGGACAATTTGCACCTCAAATAAAGACTTTTCTGTAGGAGGAGAGGAAACCCAGAAATTAAAAAGCTGAGTTAAAAGTGGAATTAGCTCCTTCTTGTATGTTTTGAAAAATAAGGCAGGGAAGCCATCCAGCCCAGGAGCCTTTCCCAATGGAAGGAAATCAATAGCTTGTTCCACTTCAAGTTCTGTAATTGGACCCTCCAGCTGGAAACTCTGTTCCAGAGATAATCTCAGAAGATTGGCCAGCTCCAAAAAGTTATACATGATTTCCTCTTGGGAAGAGGACAAGGCTGGAGAAAAATATAACTGTTGAAAATAAGATTGAAATATTCCTGCCATGTCTTTTGCATTGTTAGTCAGAGCAGCAGAGTCAGGTCCCTGTATAGCAGAGATCCATCTAATTTCCCTCCATTGCTTCAACCTCATGGCTAGGAGCTTTCCGGCTTTCTCTCCCTATCCGATATAACTAGCCTTAATCTTTGAAGCAGCAATGTTAACCTTGTCTAAGATTTAGGTCAAGTAATTGGCCCTTAGCTGAATCAATTTGATCCTATCTTCTTCTGGAATCAAGAGATTCAAAGTTGCCTCTATACAGTAGCTCTGATGTCTGCCAGCCACTTATCCACCTGAGCCTGTTGTTTCTGTTTCTTTACCATTGCTAACCTTATCAACTCCCCTCTCCAGATCACTTTCAAAGCAGCCCAAAGTGTATCCACATCTGAGATGGAATCCTCATTACATTGAATAGAATGCACTAAAAAGTCCCTGAATCTAGACACCAAATTTAAGGCAGCCAGCAGCAATGGGTTCAAAGACCAAGTGTGAGGCCTTAATGTCAGCTGAGGGAGTTCCATACTTAGCAAAACAGTAGAGTAGTCCGACAAAACCTGAGCTTGGATTTGGCATTCTATTATAAAATGGTGTAACTATTTAGTGACTAAAAAATAATCAAGCCTTGAATATACCCCATGTGCTGCCGAGTAAAAAGTAAAATCCCTGGTGGAGGGATTAACCTCCACCTGACCAGCAACCAGTGCAGTTCCCACAGCACTGGGGTGATGTGACAGTATTTCAACTGCCCGGTTAACAGCCTGGCAGCTGCATTCTGCACCAGCTGTAGTCAGTGGAGGGTACCCCCAGAGACCCCAAGGTAGAGTGCATTACAATAATCAAGCCTCATCATCATGAAGGCATGCACCAAAGCTGGGAGATCCAGAGATGGAACTAAGGGCTTAACCCTAGTAATATTTCTCAGATGACAAAAGTTGACCCAGACAGTGACTAATGCTTGAGCATCAAGTGTTAGGCCACTATCTAGAATAACACCCAGGTTTTGCACCTTAGAGGCAGCCTTCAAGGGTACAGATCCTAGGAACATTCCTGTCTCTGCACCTGAGGCCACCCTTGCACGCCTTCTGTTTTGCTCCACAGCTAGTATCGCCATCTTATTGGGGTTCAGTAGCAACCAGCTGGAGGCCATCCAGTCATTTATTTCAGTGAGGCAATTATTTAGCATGTTCACTGCATTAGATGTTCCAGGGGCAAAGGAAATATATAGCTGGGTATCATCAGCATAACAATGAAAACTCAAGCCGTATTTTCTAATGATTCTTTCCAGGGGTAGCATGTACACAGAGAACAACATTGGTGACAAGACCGATCCCTGAGGTACTCCATAAGACAGGAGGCTAGGGGAGGAGGAGAAATTCCCCATCACTACCCTTGGCCTCCTGTTGGTGAGAATGGACTCAATCCAGCAGATGACCATGCTGGTGAGTCCACAGAAGAACCTCAGGTAGTCAAGTAATACACAATGGTACACCATGTCAAAAGCTGAGGAGAGATTGAGGAAAATAAGAATTGTCCCATCCCCTCCATCTCTCACCCTGAGAAGGTCATTATGCCCTTCAACTAACACAGTTTCAGTGCTATGCCTCTCCCAAAATCCTGACTGGAAAGGCTCATATAGATCATGGGCCAAGAGGTGATCCTCAAGCTGAAGCACAACAACCTTCTCTACAACCTTCCCCACAAATGGGAGGTTGGAGATAGGACGATAATTTGACATGATGTCATGGTCCAGAGATGGCTTTTTCAGACGGGATCTCACTAATGCCTCCTTCAAGATGTCTAGGAAAACCCCCTCTGACAAGGAACACAGGACAATCAAGGCAAACACTGGGCCAACTGAATCAATGCATCCCATCAAGAAACACGTCAGCATCGTGTCCAGTTCACAATATGTGTGCCTCAGCTTGGAAGCAACCTCAATGACCTCAGCCACCTCCACTGGCCTGAACTCACCCAAACCAGATGGAGTGCTCTCCAAACAATTGAGGTGATCCCTGTTAGCAATGACATGGCTCACTGGCAGAATTCCAAGCCGGCTGCAGGATGCTCTGTCCGAGAAGAACTGAGCAACCTCCTCACATAATTCATTTGAAAAAGTCTTCTTCAGCTGCAAACAGGCTAAGTTTAGCTTCCTGTCTACAGTCTGAAAAAGCACAGTTGGCTGGCTCCTCCGAGCAGCAATCTCCCTGGACAGGAATTCTGCCTTCTTATGGTTGATTGCCCCCTGGTGTTCACAATAGTGAGCACGCAGGGCCAGTTTGTCTGCTTCTGGCCTGGTTTTCCACCAGCAACAGTCTAAACTCTGACCCATGATATTCATCACCCTGAGATCCCCATCAAACCAAGAAGACCTCAAGTGAGAAAACCTGGGTCATACACAGATTGGTGTGAGGGAGTCGACTGCCGTGAACATCACCTTATTATAGGCAGCAACCACTGCAGCACCCCCCCCATGCATGCATTGACCACAGTAGTTAGATCAGCCACTGCCAGAAAACCCTCCAGGGTCAAACCCCTCAAAGGGTGGTAGCTTACCATCTCAGCAGGGGGAGGGCTCTCGAGGGGGGCCCCTAACAAGAAATCCACTGTGCAATGATCAGACCAAATGACCCAATCAGTCTTGACATCATTTATCTCAAACCCCAGTGAGAGAACCAGATCCAACATGTGGCCACCCTGATGAATCACAGAAGAAGCCTCTTGTGACAGGCCCAGTAATGACATAGTATGGAGGAGGTTATAGCCAAGGCTAGATGTTTTGTCTTCAGCCCAAACATTGAAATCCCCCAGAATTAAACATCTGGGGTCTTCTAAGGTTGCACCAATCACAAAATCTGCCACCTCCTGCAGGAATTCCCCCACTTCCCCAGAGGGGCGATAAATAAGGAGAATCCTGCAGCCTGCTCCCTGACCCCCACAAACAGCCACACATTCAAAAGAATCCTGCCTTCCCACTGGGTGCATGGTGAAGCCCAGTTCTGATCTAATACAGATGGCCACACCCCCAACCCTTTGTTCCATTCTCGGGCAGTGCACTACAGAGTATACAGGTGGGACAGTGGCCTCTAAAATTGGGCCTGTATCATCTCCCAACCTGGTCTCCATAATGTATCCCAGGTCGACCATAGAAATCAAGTCCGCTATAACCGCGATCTTCTTTCTCATTGATCCGGCATTACACAGCACTGCCCTCAGGGGACTGGTGGACTGTGAAGCCTCTCTGACTACCTGCCCATGAGGTCCAGATGGAACCCTGGGGACAGGTACCAAACACATCTGGCCTCTCCCTTGGACCTGCTGAACCCCAGGGCACCTTCTGCACCTGGCCACCTCAATCCTACCCCCATAGTTGTGCTCAAGGCACCCTGCCATGCCCAATCAATGCCACTCCTCCTAATTCTGACCTCTTGACAATGAGGAGCAGTCATGATGGACACTGAGAGATCAGTAAAGGGCCATAGGTTGAGCAGATGGGACGCTCTGTACACTATCCTAGCCTGCCCCCAGCTTCCATCTTTTCCCAAACACATCCTGACCAATAGCAGTGATCCATGACAACACCAGTCCTCACTATGTTACACAAACACCATCAGACACACACCAATACAAATATACCTAACCAGGCATAGAACAAACACACTTCCTATCTCTACACCCAAAAACCCACCCAACAACCAACAAAAAAACCCTCTAAAACCAGGACAGTCAGGTATATGCAGCCTATTTAAGTCCCAAGAGAGCAGCCTGCAGGACTTCCTACAAGACAGGGTAAAAATTCAGCAGTTAATAAATAGTTTGTCCAGTAAATTTCCCCCCAAACTCAGTCTATGGAGATTTCTAGGGCTCTCTCATAACCCACAGTTATCTGCTGAGCAGTAGGCCAATTGACAGCAATATGACCCTGAGAAGATGCAATATACCAGGGTTCAGGGCCACTCTCCATTGCCCTGGCCCATAGAAGAATGCAGTTACCTATCACAAGTCACAGAGTTACATATCACAAGCAAAACACTAAAGTGGTAACATAAACATACATCATCCCCAAGATTGGCCCTATCCTCTGGGCTATAAAGTTAAAAAAGGATCCTCCATGGTTACTTTCACCCTGTGACTAAAAAGAGTAATTCTTCAGGAGTATATGAATAAGTAGCCTGTTCCATTTTCCCCTTCCTGTCACCATACAGCACTTGTTCAGAATACCCATACAACCGATCAACAAAAGGGGGAGGATGTACACCACAAAACAAACACCAATACCCAACGGTCTTACTAACAAAAAATACGAAAGTCTAAAATAAAAGGGCACATAAGTGCTGAGCTACATCTCCTACAAGTGCAGTCATTATCAGTCTGTATACCATTACTGTACTCAGTAATATAGGCTGCCTGGTTCATCCTCACAGGGGGAGGTCCATCTTTAAATTGTCTATCCAAAAGCTTAAATAACAGACTTCTCATCAAAAGTTAAGGTTTCACCAATATTACTATCTTTGAACTTACACTCTTCTATAAGTCAGAACACAGAATGATAATTGAATTAGTTTAGTTTAGTTTATTGTTCTAGAAATTACTACCTTTGAGCCAGAGGCTCTTTTACAAAGGTTTCACGTCAATTAGGTACAGTACAAAAAAGGTTACATAGATAACACAACAATTTGTTCTGTGTCAAGAGCGAGAAAGCATATACAAATACATATCAAATCATTTGTGCAAAAGGACATGAGATATCAATAATCACATTATTATTACAAGAAAGAGGTCATGCCAGATTAGGAGAAACAAATAGGGAAAAAGTCCAGAACAGAGAGGGTAAGTGAAAGGTGTGGGGAGCAGACAATAGCAGGAGAAAAGGTTTCCCAAACATGTCTTTGTCAAATAACGGAACAGGGTAGGTAGTGAGAAAATAGGAGGTTTAATCAGGGCAGTCACAGGAGCTGGAGGTGGCAAGGTGAGAGAACAGCCTTGATTTGAAAATACCTAGAGAGGTGGAGGTAGTAATATGAGTGCTGAGGGCATTTAGCCAGCTGGGGGCACGATAGGCAAATGGGTGTTTACTCACCTGGTAAAGGTGATTGTGTTGGTTGGCATCCATGGCACTCCAGACTTTACCTCATGGGTTATAGCCCACCTGATAGGCTAGTGATGCACTGACCCAGATCAAATTTCTAGCATATCCAGGTCCCAGAAACCCCTGTTCTCCAGTTCGAATCTTCCACAGCTGAAATTAAGGTTGGTTCGTACAAGAGAAAGAAAAATACAATCTAGCCACAGGCCATTTATGACAATAAGAGGGAGATGGTTGAAGCCAAAGAAGAATGCGGACCACGACGTAGTATCAAAGGCCTGTGGGCCGGTTTTTATTCCTTCCTATTATTTACAGTCTAAACTCAGTCCCGAAGGTCCGACTGGTAGAATAACTTTTGAGAGAAGTATTAGTTGTTTGTCCCTGTAGGGCCTGCCATGGATGAGATCCCCTATTCCAGTTCTGGTCACTCTGGGCACTCTGAAGGGAGGGCGTTGGAGTGCCATGGATGACAACCAACACAATCACCTTTACCAGGTGAGTTAACACCCATTGTGATTGGTTGGCATCCATGGCACTCCAGACATTACCTCATGGGTAGATAAGAAGCAGTGAAGTACCCAAGAGGGGGGACAGAGTGAGCTAAGAGTGAGTGGTAGAGGAAGCTGCCGTCAGGACCTGAGTGGTGAAAGTGGGCCGAATGGCCTGCAGCTGTTCTAGTCTGTAGTGCCTGGCGAAAGTGTGGAGGGAGCTCCACGTGGCTGCCCTACAAATGTCCTCAGAGGATACGCTAGCTCTTTCTGCCCAGGAGGTGGCGATCGCTTTGGTGGAGTGAGCCTTGATCCCCTGGGGGGGGTCTTTTGGTTAGTTATGTAGGCGTTCTGGATGACTCTCCTTAACTACCCGGCAATGGTGGTCTTGGAGGCGGCTCTTCCCTGCCTCTGTCCCTTCGAAATGACAAATAGTCTCTCTGTCTTGCGGATGGGATGGGTTCTGGCCAAGTACACAGAGAGGGCGGATCCAACATCAAGATAATGTGGGACCATGCTGGGGCCCTGCTGGGACCCCTCTGGGAAGGTGGGGAGTTTGATTGGTTGTTCTCTGTGAAAGCCAGTGGATACCTTTGGCTGGAAGGCTGGGACCGTCCTCAGGTGGACCCCTAACGGGGTGAAGACCGTATAAGGTTCCGCGCAGGATAGGGCCCCAAGTTCTCCGATCCTCCTAGCCGAACAGATTGCCACTAAGAAGCATGTCTTGAGGCTGATCCAGAACAGGTCTGCCTGGAGGAGGGGTTCGTAAGGTGCAGATTTGAGGGACCCTAGAACTAGCGGTAGTTCCCATGGGACGACGGTCGGCCGAGTCCTCGGGTGGAGGATCTCCACTGCCCTTAGAAAGCGGGTGGCATCGGGGGTGAGCTCCCAGGGTGTATCCCCCGATGAGACCCGTGGCCATCCCTATGGCTGATAATTGCAGCCTGAGGGAGGACAGTGTTAATCCCTTGTCTACTCCCTGTTGGAGGAACAGTAGGATGTTGGCCATGTCGGTCTGCTCGGGAACTCTGCCCCGCTCCCGGCACCACCAGGAGAAAATGGACCATTGTCTCCCATACGTGGAGGTGGTAGAAGACCATCTGGACTGGAGTAGGGTGTTGATGACAGAATCATGGTACCCCGCCACCCTCAGTCTCTTCCTTTCAGGAGCCAGGCCATGAGCTTGAGGGTCCGCGGGGTCGGGTGGAGCACTGGCCCTTGTGAGAGCATGTCTGTTCGGTACGGTATCCTGAAGCTGGCAAGTGACATCTCTCGGACCGCTGCAAACCATGACCTGCCTGGCCAGTAGGGGGCCATCAGGATAATCGTGTGTTGTGATTCCCGTATCTTGGTCAGAACCTGAGGGATAAGGGGGAGTGGTGGGAAGACATAGGCATGGCTCCGTCTCCAAGGTTGTGATAGGGCGTCAGTTCCCTGGGATAAATTGTCCCTGAACCATGAATAGTAATCTCTGACCAGAGCATTCTCCCATGTTGCCATAAGGTCTATGGTCACGGTTCCCCATGTCGCTTGGATCATCTGGAACAGGTCTGGATGTAACCGCCATTCCCCTGGGTGTACCTGTTGCCTGCTGAGCCAATCCGCGCGGACGTTCAGCCTTCCTGCTAGATGAACGGCGGTCAGGTGTCTGAGGTTGGCTTGGGACCAGTCGAGGACTGCCATTGCCTCCCTCAGCATAGCTCTGCTCCTGGTCCCGCCTTGCTTCGCTATGTAGGCCACCGTGACCCGATTGTCGGATCGGATTAGGACCGATTGCCCATATACCAGATATTTGAATGCTTTTAGGGCATGAAACACGGCTCTCATCTCCAGTATGTTGATAGAGAGCTGTGACTCTGCAGGTGACCACAGGCCCTGTGCTGTTGTGTCTCCCAGGCAGGCTCCCCAGCCGGAGAGACTCACGTCCGTTTCTATGGCAATCAAGTGAGGTGCCTCTAGGGGAACTCCCTTGGACAAGTTCTCCTCCACCATCCACCAAACCAAGGACAGTATCACTGCCTTGGGTAGTGGTACCACCACCTGGAGGTTGAGTTTGCTCAGTGCCTCCCCCGGGTCAGTGCGTAGATTTGGAGTGGGCGCATGCGCCACCTGGCCCAGGGCACGAGGTCTATGCATGAGGCCATGCAGCCCAGTAACTGGGCTATCTTTCCCATCGTCGTGCTGCGTCGGGCCTTCATCTGATGGGCTAGGTCCCTCAGGTTGTGAATTCTCGAGGTGGATGGTTTTGCCCACCCCTGGGCCGAGTTGATGAGCGCTCCCAGATGCTCGATCTGCTGGGTGGGGATGAGGTGGCTCTTCTCTTGGTTTACCACCCAGCCGTGGTCCTCGAGTGCCTGTAGGGTGGATTCCGTGTGTATCCGTGCCTGACATTCAGACCGGGCCCGTATGAGCCAGTCGTCCAGGTACGGGATGATGCCCAGTCCCCGTTCCCTGAGTCTTGCCACCAAGGTTATGGAGACCTTGGTGAAGACTCTTAGGGCTGAGGAGAGGCCGAACGGTAAGGCCTGGTACTGGAAGTGGTGGCCTAGGATGTGGAAGTGAAGGAATTGTCTGTGCTTCCGAATGATGGGAAGATGGGGGTAGGAGTCCTTGAGATCTATGGACATCAGGAAGTTGCCTCCCCGAATGCATCGGAGGGTGGACCGGATGGTTTCCATCTTGAAATGGTGTGAGACCACGTGGTGGCTTAGGTGTTTGAGGTCCAGGATAGGCCGGAGCTCCCCCGATTTCTTGGGTACTAGGAAGAAGACTGAGTACACCCCTTGATTCTGTTCCGGCACCGGTACGGGTTGGATGGCCCTGTTCCGAACCAGTTCTGACAGGATCTGTTGGACCTGGTGTGGAGATGCCCTTCTCCTGGTTATGGGGGAGGAGACGAACCTGTGGGGAATGTGGGTGTGGGATAACTCTATAGAGTAACCGTTGGTTACAACATCTTGCACCCACCTTTCCGCTGTTGTGCAGAGCCAGCAGTGAGCGAATAGAGTTAGCCTTTGTCCCACAGGCGGGTAGGGGTCCCGGCCTTGGGGTGCCAGGGTGGGTTAGTCACTGTTGCTTACCCCTGTAGCCTCTGCCTCATCCTCCGGATATCTGACCTCGGTTTCTGGAGGAGGAGGACTGATAGTTCTGAGGGTATGGGCTGCGGAAGCCGGAGGAGGTGCCTCTGCCTCGAAAGGGGTGGCCAGATTGCAGTGCGTCTCTGCGTGGTTGAAATGGCCTATGCCCCCCAGAGATCTTTGCCTCGAGGAGGGGAGATAGGAGTACCTAGACCTATTCTTGAGGAGATCTCTGCCCTCCTCCTTCTGTTTCAAGTAATCTTGTAGCCCTTCCCCAAATACATGTTTTCCCTTCAGAGGTAAGTTCTGGAGCAGAGTTTTTGACTCATTGTCCGCATCCCATAGTTTGAGCCACAGTGCCCTTCGAGCACGGTTGGTGATGGCGGTCGCCCTGGCATGAAGGCGCAGGGTGTCCACTGCCATGTTGGCCAGGTATTTAGCTGCATTCAAAGTACATCCCAAAAGTTCTGCCTCCCTGGATTTGGCAGTGGCTTGCTCCTGAAGTTCTTCAAGCCAGCGGATCTGCGCTCGGGCCGTGTAGATGGCTGTGGTGGTTGCCTTGGAGGCGGTGCCCTCGATTTCGAAGGCCCTCTTAAGCATATCCTCAACTTTTTTGTCTGTCAGGTCTCTGAGTGCTATTGTACCACATGGTAACACAGTCTTTTTGCTAAGGGCCGCCACCTGGGGGTCAATGGTGGGAGCCTTGCACCAGGCATCCGATTTTCCCCTTGGACCGGATACATCCTGTCTAGATTCTTACAGTTTGACATTCTGCCTGGTTCAGGGGATTACCACTCCTTACTGAAGATATCTTCTATGGCGGGGCACACTGGGAAGGTCTCAGTGGTTGGCTGTCTCAGTTGGATCAGGGGGGTCGAGCTTTGACTCGGGCCTGCTTTCCTCGGTGTCGAAACCCATGGTGGCCTTGATAATCTTCATGAGCCCTGGGATCGTGTCGAAGGAGCATAACTTCGATGTCAGGGAGGGCGTCGCTTGGAGATCCATGTCCTCCTCGTCTGAATCTGGCTCGTTCTCCTCCCCCGTGTCGTCCTTCTCCCCGTCCTCATGTGCATTGTCGAGAGGGACGTCTGGTGTGTCCTCCGGGATCGGGAGTTCCTCTGGTTGCCCTCCTGCCTTGTCTGGTTTGGGGTTGGGTAGCTTTGCCCTGTGTTGGGTGAGGGGATTCCAGTTTTTCCATGATCTTGAGCATGAAGTTCTGTTGGCTCTCCATCATGGCGACCGTAGCCTGCTGATTTTGAATTAGGAGGGAGCTTGGTTCCATCCACGTGAGGTTGCTGGTGCCTGGATTGCCGGGGCCCATGGGTGGAGTTTGCTTCAAGGAGGAATCATCATCGTCCATTAGGCAGGCTGCGCAGAGGGGGCCCGGAGTTTGGGGCAGGAGGGTGGTGCTGCATGAGGAGCATTTCTTTGATTTCACCATCTGGGGAAGAGAGAAAGCATACCTTAGAACAAAAACTGTGCGCCGCCCAGGGGCGATCCCCTCTTTACCCCCCCAAAGCCCAGAGGTGGACTTATTTTACCCCGGGCCAAGATAGTACGCAGGTGTGGGGGTGCTGTGTGAGGACCCCCACAATGGCCATGAAGGGGGAGAGAAATGGTGTACAGAGGTCTGGGCCATGGCTCGCTATGGGAGGGAGCCATGGAGACCGGTGGGGCGGTTATCTGCACGGGTCGCTGTGGGAGGGACCCGAGAGGTAAAAGGGTGAGGAGGGAGTCACCGAAGGGTCGCTGTGGGAGGGATTCTGCGGGCAGAGTGGAGCCCAGCCAGCATTGACCGGCCATCCAGAGGAACTCCCCCTTAAATTTTCCCCCTTTTTTTTTTTTTAGTTGTTTAACTAGATGACACACTAAGCGGAAAGTTTGTTTACAGATGCAAACTGGGAGCACAGGGAAGGTTAAGTGACTTGCTCAGTGTCACACAGTATGTAAGTGGGGGCTGTGGGATTCAAACCCATGTCTCCAGATTTGCAGCTCAGAGCCTTAAACCACTGCACCATACTGCCTCCTTTGGGATCCAAGCTCCCTGATTCCTCTAACTTCTAGGCCATACTGCCAGCCCGACCTGGAGCTGTGGGAGACAAACTAGACTGAGTGCAGCTCAGGGCCCTAGGGACTGTCGATGGCCCCATTTGACTTTCAGGAATGGAGGAGGAGGGTGTACTGTAGGGTCTACCCTGTTGCAGAGGGAGCCTTGTTTTTACCTTCCCCCCGCGAGAGACTCTCTCTCTCTCTCTCTGTCTCACTCTTTCTACACCCCCCCGCCTGGCCAGACCGCGAGGCGGTGGAGCGTGACCTCGCGAGGCTGTTCTGCCTCCCTAGTGGAGGAGGGAGGAGTCGCGAGAGGGTTCCTCTCGAGGAGTAGGCCAAAAACGGGGCCTAGGAACACGCCGAGCATGAGGAGAAGACGCCCGCAGCAGTTCCAGTGCCGCGTAGCACTGGAGGGGCTCTGCCTCGTGGCCAGGCCGCAAATTTTAGTAGGCGAGCGGTAGGGGAGGGGGAAAGAAGGACTGAGGCCTCTGAAGGCCACGCGGTTGGGGTAGGCTGCGGGGCGGCCTACGAACGCATGACCAGGCCGCTCCTGGCATGTTGGGAGCTGCAACACAAGGCCTCAGGCCAGGAGAGGACTCTCTCTCTCCCTCTGGAGATCTCCCACAAATGGAGCATGCATGGAGAGGGCAGGCCGCGCAACGCAGCGTTGGGGGCAGACCCTGGGACTCCAGAAGTGGCTTGGAGCTGAAACCATTGCGCTAGCTGCCCAAACCAGCAAAAACTTTGAAAACTTTGGAACACTTGAAAACTTTCCAAGGTACAGTAACTGAACACATTATTCTGCACAGCGAGATTGTCTATGATCTAGGGCTGAGCCCAGGTTCGCTTATACATTGCAGATGCTAGTTTCCTTTAGATTTTATCGCTATAGTTTCTGTACAAACAAGTTAAATTGGATATTTTGTGCCAAGTAAAGAGAATTCTTTATGATGTTGGTTCAAGGTCTTACCTTGTAGGAGTAGACAGGAATTCCTGGTGTGCTTCTTGCCTGATCAGATGCACGATTCAAACTGGAGAGCAGGGGTTTCTGGGGCCTGGATATGCTAGAAATTTGATCTGGGTCAGTGCATCACTAGCCTATCAGGTGGGCTATAACCCATGAGGTCATGTCTGGAGTGCCATGGATGCCAACCAATCACAATGATCTTTGTCCCTGAGAAGTCCGGCATCGGGGGACTTGGAGAGGCTGTTGTTCTGGTCTTCTGGTAAAACGGGTGCTAGCGCTTGGGCATAACAGGTCTTGGATACAAGGTGGAGTGAGGCCCAGAGTGGATTTTTTCACCATCAGGCAGGTAAGGTACTTTATCCAGTTTGAGAGTTGCAACCAACCTGAGTCAGCATAGAGTTCACATGTGTGGGTACGTCGATGTGTATCAGTGAGCAGCCGACAGGCCTTATTTAGGGATGTTGTAATGTGACTAAGTGCTGTAGTAGTGGCAGATCCGTATATAACTAAGCCATAGTCAACGACTGAGATGAAAGAGGATTGGATGGCAATCCTCAGTGCAGAATGGGTAAGGAGCTGCCGGTTCCGATACAGAATCCCAATTCGCTGATTAATAGTTTTTGCTGTACTATCAATGTGAGTTGCAAATGTTAGGCCTTGATCAAAGTTGATTCTAAGATATTTGAAAATTGGCACTTATTCAAGGGTTTTTCCCAGGTATGTATTAATGGTGAGTGGGACTTGCCGTTTCTTGTTTTGCAGGTTAGAGAAGAGCATGGATTTAGTTTTTTTTGTGGTTTAAAACCAGCCTATGTTCAAGGAACCACATCTCAACTTTGGAAAAAGCAAGCTGAAGGTTGAGGCGTAAGAGGTTCGGATCTTTATGAGTGGCAAGAATCACATCATCATCGGCATAGAGGATTATTTGTTCAGGGCAGGATTTGGGGAGGGAGTTTAGGAAAAGGATGAAAAGGAGGGGGCCCAGGATGGATCCCTAGAGAACTCCTGAGCGAACGGTTTTGAGTCTGAGAGAACTCCAGCTACTTTTACAGATTGAGAGCACTGAGCAAGGTAATTTTTTACCCAGTCACCAGGACCCTGCGAGAGCCCTAGGGATAGTAGTTGTTTGATAAGTAGGCCATGGTGTACTGTATCAAATGCCTTGGTTAAGTCAATGTAGACTGCTCCAGTTAGGTTTCCTTTGTCCATGGCATTGTGGATTGCTCCTGAGAATTCAAGTAGGGCAGTCAATGTGCTGTGCCCTTTCCTAAATCCATGCTGCTGAGTGCATAGGATGTTGTGCTTTTCCAGGTAGTCTGAAAGTTGGTCCGCCACCAAGCGTTCAAGGGCCTTAGAGAGAGGTGGTAGTATTGATATCCAGCGATAGTTACTAGGCAGTGACTTATCACCACTTTTGTGCACCGCAGTGACAACTGCAGCCTTCCATTTCCTAGGGAATTGGCTGTAGCAGAGGGAGAGATTGAAAATTTTTGTGAGGGGGAGCAGTACTTCCTCCAGAGTGTGGGACAGAAGTTTAAGGTCAATAGTGTCGCTTCTTGCTCAGGACTTAGAAATGGCCTTCTTTACATATTTATAGACTTCATGTGCCTTTACTAGTTTGAAATGGAAGGGTGGTTTGGTTGGAGAGGCAGTAGTAGAAGTAGAAATTGGAAGGTCAGCATCAGTGAACATGTAATGGGATAATGAACGCCCAGTAGATGGTGCCCAACAACACGTAACACATAGTTTGCACAATGCTCTAACATCTAGAAAAGGGAAAGTACTAGAAACTTCTGGCACTTAAACTAGGAACGGCCTATTTCTAAGTGTTCACAAGCACATTTAACAAGTATTGGTCCTTCATTGTCCAGTAGTTTAAAACAGAAAATAGACCAAGGATCTCCTGAATAGAGTCCCATCTTCTTAGTGCATAATCAGGAAAAAAATAACAGTACTCATTACAAAAATACTTTTAAGTGCACAGAGCTGTACATAATGGACTGAAAAATATAACAGATAATACCCATAAACATACAGAATATATCCCAATATATTCCCAAAGTTCAACAATAAAGAACAAGATGTTAGTTTACCTCTCAGCAACAAAGTCAAAGTTGAGCCGGCCCGAAAACAGAAAGGAAGCTGCCATTGTCTCTGCAAAGTTCCCAGCTGGCAGTTTTATTAAATAAGTCTGGGAACAATGTTTTCACTTCCATACCAGCTTGGTCAACAGTGTCAAATCGATGGGTACCTGAAGGAGCAACCACCTCCAATCCCGCAGGGTAAAGCAACCTGTGCCATATATGAGCAACCTATAGCTTGGAAGTAAAGATCTATAAGCAGTGCATGCTTGCCGCACTTTTAAAGTAAAATCTGGGATAAGACAAAGATTCTTCCATTCCTACTGCAAGCTCTTCAATTTTCTGACCTCCTGCAGAATATAATCCCAGTCAAGAAAATGTAAAAGCTTGAAAATAATTGATCGGGGAGGTACTCCAGTCAAAGGTTTGGCACATAGGGCTACATGTGCTCTCTCTATTTTGTATTCTGGGCCATTGGGACAAGGCCCTACAATTTTGGTGCAGAAATGCTGGGGGAATTTAATAGTATTCTGCCCTTCCTCACCTTTGGGCAAACCTAAGAGGACCAAATTATTTCACCAATTGTGGCACTCCAAATCATCTAGTTTGTCCTCAAGCTTACTCACAGTTCTCCTGAGCTATACCATTTTGGGGTCAGTTTTCTGTTGGTAATCCTCCAGAGAAGAAATTCTGACCTCGGTATCAGTAACCCTTCAGGAGAGGTCTTTGAGGGCAGACTTAAAATCTTTCATCTCATCAATCAGGGCAAATAGCACTTCCTTCATAGTGTGCAGCTCCAAGACAATCTGCATGCTCGAGGGTTCCACAGCAGAGCATGCCAAGGGAGAAGCTGGTGAGACAGTGCACCAAGGATGCTTGGCTTCTAACTCAAACAACAGCTCTTCATCGACCGGAGAGCAAACTTGATCCAGAAGAGCTTTCTGGGCATCAAACTCCATCGTGGACACTGTTGCTTTGTTCTGGGACATCATAACACGATCCCCAACCCAGGAAATGCCAGGTACTATAAAAATTATTTAAGTTTAAACACTTAATTTGGGCAGTAAGTTGGAGCTCTGCAATCTTGCTGCTATCCCAACTCCCTTATCACATGAATCCCAATGCCCTTACTGCAAAGAAGCACTTGCAAAGGCTAGTTTTATGGAAATGGTATAACACCTCTGTAATACACACTCCCATATCTATTATTCTAGTTATTATAATCTATATCACTCTAATTTGTCTTACTTCTATGCAAATTCCAGAACCCTCATAGCTGATATCTAAGCAGTAGGCAGCAGTGGAAGATTCAATAGCATGTAGTAAATGTTTGACTTCATCCTGTTTACTGCACACTCTGATCTTATGAAACCTCTAACATGCAATGCAGGTTGCTGAATCTCCCATTGCTGTCTTCTGGATTAGAAGAATATAAAATTTCCATTGTAGCTGTATTAGGGGTTTTCCACCAAATTTGGGAATTTTCAATTAACCACCTCTAGTTGCAGTACAAAAGGTGCCAACAATTAAAGACAAATTGGTCCATACAGACATTATCAAGTGCAGAAATCAAAGGGGCAGCAATAATTATTAGGACCACTATAACCAGGTATGGCACCTTGTGGACATTGTCATATGATCATATTAGCAAGAAATCAGCATACAGTACATACACCCATTTACAAATAAGGAATACCCAATTAAACAACATATTATTTATAAAGTAACAGGAATAGTTTATGTTTAGCAGTGCCCCTGTGATCGCATATACATAGAAGAAACTACCAGGCAACTAAAGGTTAGAATACAAGAACACATGAGCATCATAAAGAACCATTTACAGACACCCATAGCAGAGCATTTCAATGCAGAAGGACATGTAGGTGTTTCATTACATTTTTGAGGGTTAGAACTAATTTCTCCACATTCTAGAGGAGAGGATTTGAATTAAATTCTTGTATGTGTTGAGATGCATTGAATCTTTGAAAATGGATGTTTAAAATCCAAATATTGGTATGAATAGGGACACTAACTGGAGTGCTTTTTGGTAGTACTGTTTTAATATAGGACCCCAAAATCTTAATACACATGTTTGGTTGCATTATGAGCAGCCCTCTCCCACTGGCCTCATGTTTATTTTGCTCATATTTTTGTGGCTTCTCTAATCAGATGAGTTCCCCCCCTCCACTTTTTTCTGTAAATATCCACTAAGCATCATAGGTTTGTACTTGAAGTGGTTGTTGGGGGTCATAACATCTCGAGCATTACTGGCACTTTATAATAAATAAGTTACTGTTTTTCAATCATTTCAGGGTAATACATGATTTTCCCTAAACAGGATTCTGTCTATATTTAGTTCATGTGACAATGTTAAAATATGTGACATGGGGCCCAGTTTTCAAATGCCCTGTGAATGCTGCAAGCCCCTGGTACACTGATCACACAGCACAAAGGGGTTTGTTGCATTCTCTTGGCACAATTTATGATCTTCATTCCTGTATCCAAATGTCACAAGTTAGACCAGCACCACCATGGACTAACTTGTGGCATTTGGGGGACCCTTTTTAAAGGGCTTGCACCAAATCTTTGGTGCAAGCTGCTGCAAAGTGTGGAACTGTTGCAACTGTGCCCAATGTACTATAATTGGGTGCAGCTGTGTCAGTAGAGTTTGGCACGGTTGCATCAAACAACGGGATAGATGCAAGACTTGATGCAAGCCCTGCTCATAAACTCTTGTACTGCACACATATGTAGGTTATCTTTTTGTCAATTAATATAATTGTTCAAATAAATATATGTTTAAAAATTCCACCAAACAAACTAGCCCTTCATGCCTTTATATATGTTTAAAAATTCCACCAAACAAACTAACCCTTCATGCCTTTAGGTGTAGCTCATTGCCATGATCGGAAGCACCACCATTTTTAATGCAGTGCATGTGTATGATTGCTTAGCAATCCTTGGCTCTCTTTTGGCACATCACATGTTAGGATGATATCCTGGCAAGGGACATCACTGACATCAGATCATGGAAGTCAGCTTTAAATTCAGTTTCAAGGTTTGGCCATGACTGACTGATATACTGAAATGCTAGAGAGCCAATCTCCAAATAAATTAGCTTTTTATTGTAATAATTTTATTCTTTTCAAAAACTGTAGGAAAACTGAACATACACATCATAATGCAGTATACAGTCACATTTTTAGTAGGTACATATAAGCACCCTACGCCACACATAGGTGCAAGATACCATGCGTTAATCAGGGGAAAGGTCAAAGGATATAACATTAAAATACAGTACATATACATATCATTTTTCCTTTATGACATACAGATACTATTCTTCCTAGTGACAAGAACACTCTAATTTAGCAAAGACGTACCATGGAATTCAGGGAGTTATACCACAGCGCCCCAGTAGGCTCCCAGTAGCAATCATATAAAGGGTACTCACCAAGATCTAGTATCAGGTCAGAGCGTCCTCATTGCCTGACATACACACCTCAACAATAACTTTGTGAAATTACCGCCAGGCATATTTCTCTTCATGGCATCCAGAGAAAGTTAAATGAAAAGTACATATGTTCAGCAAGGGACCATACTGATCCTGAAATGGAAGCAAGAGTATCAGAAGCTTAAATCTGAACTCATTGAATTAGGCATGCAGCATGACAACACTTGTTGAATCAGAACAAGAAAAGTTTCCAATCCTGCCAGACGAAACCTAGGCCTTCCACTTACTAATAGGGGTGTGGGTGAAAAACCCAAGTGACGTGTTACTGATACCCTGGTAGAGGAGACTATTGATATTCACCCATACCCAGTACTGGGTTGGCTTTCCCCAAATATTTAAGATATGGATCCCAGCAGGCTACAAATGAAGAAGGCTTAGACTTCTGTAAATAGGATATCTTGTCCAGTTTAGCAAGAGTAGACAGGGACCTCATTATTTCTGCCACATTGGGAACCACAGAGGTTCTCCATTGGCAGAGAATGGCTCTTTTTGTTTGGAGTGCCAGAAATGCCATCCAGCTATTTTTTTCTGGTGTCAGTTTGGGCATATCAGCACAGAGTAAAATAGCTTTTTAAACAAGTAACTGACTGTTAAGCAAGTATTAGAAATATTAATTGTAGTGTATTATACTTTCATAGATCCTTGATACAACTCTTCTAATTTAAGCCTTGTGTTATCAGGTACAGGCTACACTGAGGAGATAACATTTTACATTGTTTAACTGGCAGCCAGGTATGACAATATACATTAAAAACTCCCCAGCACCTTTAGGACACTTGCCCTTTCAAAAGCATGATGCAGTGTTAGTTTTTTTTTGGTGGTGGAGAGTGCCTCACAAATATTTAGACTTTTGGTGGTACAATTTTAATTTTTAATTTTCTGAAGAATTTTTATATTCATTTCAGGAACTAATGTAATTTGCTGATGTATAAATGAAAATGGTGAACTTGGAGAACTTGAACTGTGAGTCATATTAGGTTTATCGTTTGTAAAGAAAATTCATTCAGAAATTAAATGGTCTCCAAGTAACATATAAGATGAACCCCATTTTTAAAGCACTCTGCAATATGTTGCAGCAGACCTACTGAATAAAGCAATATCATTTCAATGGCAATTAGTCCCTTTTGTCATGCAGGAAACTGTGGCATTCCCTTCATCCTGGCAGTGTTACATTTTTCTGAATGACAAAAGGGACTAATTGCCATTGAAATTACATTGCTTTATTTAGGGTCTGCTGCAGCACTCTGTAGTGTGCTGCAAATGCTGCAGAATTCGTTTCATCCTGGGTGATGCCACTATGTGTGTGTGTGTGTGTGTGTGTGTATATATATATATATATATATATATATATATATATATATTATATATTCATGGCAAAACTCTGTTTAATACATCAGTTAGGGTTGTTACACAGTGACAAAGAGAAAATTCAGTATTTGGGTTGCCACCTTGCACACCACACCCACCTACCCTCACCAACAGGCATCGGGGTCATCAGGCCTAACTCTCACCCCATTCTCCTATACTGCACCACCTCAGCTTATTTACACATGGAATGGGGTGAGAGTTAGGGCCAATGACCCCAATGCACACCCTGATGCCTGTTGGTGGGGAGGGGTGGGCGTGGAGTGCAAGAGGTGGCAACCCTAACACTGAATTTCCTCACTTTTTTGCTGTGGAACAACTGTAATTGATGCATTAAACAGAGTTTTTTGCCATGCTGCCCATGTCTGTGTAATAACTGTAACAGTAATCCTAGCACTAACAGTAATGGTAATGGTAAGTGTAACACCAACAGAAACATGAATGCAAACACAACTTCTGACTCTTATGGTAACCCAAACAGAAATGGAAATGTAAGTGGCAATGGAAATGGTATCACAAACACAAAAGGTAACTGTAACAGTGACTCAAATGCAAACATGAAAGGCAATGGTAATGGTAATGGTAAATGTAACCACAAACACTAACAGTCATAGTAAAAGTGATGCATATGTGAATAGAAACAGAAATGGTAATGGAAATGGAAGTGCAAATGCAGACCATTATGCAAACGGTGAGGGAAACACAAATGGTAACACAAAGGGAAATGGTAACAGCAAGCCGAGGTAAGGCAACAGTAATGAAAAGTTAGTATCTTGCTTCGTTTACAAGATAACGGCACAAAGGCGATGTGACCCAACAGTAGCGAAAAATCTGTATCTCGCCTACTTTCCGAGATAATGGCACAAAGGCAATGTGAGACAACAGTAGCGAAAAGTATGTATCTGGCTTTGTTTCCAAGATAATGCCACAAATGTGATGTGATCCAACAGCAGTGAAAAGTCTGTATCTCGCTTTGTTTCAGAGATAACGGCACACAGGTGATCTGAGCCAACATTAGCGAAAAGTTTGTATCTCACTTTGTTTCTGAGATAATGGCACAAAGGCTAATGTGAACCAAACCACTGAAAGGCACCTGCATACCACTAGGGCTACCTATGCTATAAATTTCAAGCCACTAGCACCCGTAATAATGCTATGCACAAAAAGATGAGTGTGTCATGCAGTATCTCTGCAGAAAATTATTTTCTCAACATGTAAACAGTACAACTCACATCTCCGGAACATCCACTCAGCACCCCCCAAATTTCATGTGAAAAGACTAAACCGTTCCATAGATATTCAATTTTTCAGTTTCTGCACCTTTATAAAGGCTTCCACCACAAAATGGCAGAAATTGCAGCTGAAAATGCAGTAAAATGGTAGAACTCATGGCCAAAAAAATCTCTGACTATGAAAGGGGGAATTTCACAAGTTTATAACTCTGGAACGGAACAAGATGTTTCCATAAAACCAAAACTGGCATGTTCCCTGAGGAAAGGGCTTTCTATGTGTCAAGTGACAGACCAATCAACTCTACAGTTGCTGTGCTATGCATCATGCAAGACAGTGCAGAAAAATTGCAAAAACATAATGTTTTGCACAGCACTACACAAAAACCATAAGTACCAGTGAAATAAAATTTGGTTAATAAATAGATGCACTATTTCACTCCATGTATACCAAATGTTATACAAATCTCTTTAACAGTTGCACAGCAGCACGAGCGTACGACTTCGCACGAGTGGTGAAAAATACATTTTTGGACTCTTCATTCTGTAAAAAAACATATGCAGATGTCAAATGAAAATTGGTAAATGCACAGAAGTTCCATAGTAGACCAAGTATTACAAAGGTCCCAGACATGCACGGAAACACAAGTGTTAACACAAATGAAAATGGTTACGCAGCCGGTAATGTAAACTCAAGCGCAAACATTAATGCAAACACAAATGGTTACACAAACAGTAACAAAAATGCAAAAAGAGAAATGGTGATGTAAATGCAAATGGTAATGGCAACAGTGAGGTACAAGAAAATAGTAACGCTAATGGCAACGAAAACACAAGCGTAAATGGTAACATACATGGTGACACAAATGGAAATGATAACGCAAACAGTAAGACAAATGCAAGCACAAACATAAATGAAAACACAAATGGTAACGCAAATGGTAACAGCAATGGAAATGCCGAAATGGAAACAGAAATGCAAATGGTAACAGAATCTCAAACAGAAATGCAAATGGTAACAGCAATGGTGATGCAGCAGGAAACAGTAACACAATCAACAACATAAATGGTACCGAAACTGCAAAAGCTAACAGAAATGCAAATGCAAACAGTAACAAGCATGCAAACAGTAATGCAATTGGAAACACAAACAGTAATGGTAACACCAACGATGACACCAAAAGAAACATTAACACAAACAGAAATGGAAATGCAAGCGCAAATACAAATGGTAATGCAAATGTGATGCAAAACTAAACGCTAACAAAAATGGCAATGGAAATGCATACAGTAACAGTAACACAAACACAAACGCAAACGCAAAGGGTAACACACACAGTGATGCAAACAGAAATGCAACCGTGAACGGTAATGTAAATGCAAGCAAAAACAGTAACAGTAACAGTAATGCAAATGCACACAGTTTTTTCCAGAAAGGTGCATTCTAAAGCACAGTGAATAGAAAGAATCGAGCCATTATAATAGCACTCGGAGCAGAAAATGAGCACTTGGAAAACTAAATTGCTTATATCTCAGCAACTGTACGACATAGAAGAAAATTAAAATCTAATATTATTTATGACTTTCCAGGTTAGTTTTGTACTTAGCCCCCTAGCAGCGGACTAAGCATTTTGCCAATGAAAAGTCTGTCTCTCGAACCATTTTCAAGATACAGGCCTCGAAAGGTGTGGTGGATGCCGTAATGTTATCCTATGGGGCAACATTGTCAACTTCAGAGTACCGTAACATTGCAGCCCTCTAATATTTTGTCACCAAACTACCACAAGGCACATCTGTGGGATCTTGGCTTTCTTCGGTCCAAATTTTAGTCCAAAAGACCAAACTGTTCTTTTGCAGCAGGGTGGCAAAGATCCCTATTGTTTTGGGCATAGTGTCACAAAGTACCTTCTCAAATCACGACACTTTTGCAATTAAAATCATGAAAGTGTTGCACATTTGAAAGTACTTTGCAACACTACTTTTTACAAAAAATTTTAAAACATATTTCTGGGGTGTTTTACTCCCCAAATAAGACATGGCTAGCATCCTCAGGGCTCAACTAGATGAACACAACAAGAATTGTGTTCCTAGATGGTCTCAAATTTAAGCACCATGCATTTCTCTGACCACCGACTGAAAAAAAAATGGCTGAATTAAGAAAGTAAAAGGGTCATTTGTGACACTTTCAAATATTGTGTTAACTTTTCCCATACACTATAATGGGGAACAGAATATATACATACATATATATATGTACACACACACACACACACACACACACACACACACACACACACAGTGGTGTCTCCCAGGATGAAACACAATTTTGTAGCATTTTGCAGCACTCTGCAGAATGCTGCAGAAGACCTACTGAATAAAGCAATATAATGTCAATGGTAATTAGTCCCCTTTGTCATTCAGGAAAATGTGACACTGCCAGGATGAAGAGAATGAGACAGTTTCCTGCATGACAAAGGAGACTAATTGCCATTGAAATTGCATTGCTTTATTCAGTAGGTCTGCTGCAGCATACTGCAGAGTGCGTTAAAAGTGCATTTCATCATGGGGACATCACTGTATACACACACACACATATATATATGTATCTATATCTATATATATATATATATATATATAGAGAGAGAGAGAGAGAGAGAGAGAGAGAGAGAGAGAGATGTATATTAAGAAATCTCCTGCAGAAGCTTGTATATTAATTGGCTTAATGTTGAGGATGATGTTTATGCCTGTCTAAAATGTTTGGAATAAAGCAAGTGAACTATAATTAAAGAAATTGACTGTGTCTTTTTGAATTTTGAAGCTCCCCCTACTCCATTTTGGGTCTCCTAAGTAGATAACAGTTTCTGACATCACAGTACTAAAATTCTGTTAAATTCCTTTTTACTAGCAGTTTTGAAAACAAAGGTTAAAACAAATTTTTATACTGCACAAATAGCTTGTTTTAAAAGTGGAAAGTAATTACCAAGCTATCCAAATGCTGTACAATAAATAAAATAGCTGTCTGTTTTGTAGAAGGAATCACCTGTTCATTAACATTAAAATGTGGTGTCCTGAATTTCAGACATCGAACACAGCGGGTATTTAAACTCTATTGCACCACAAAAAATGTGACTGTCAGAATACATGGCTTATTAACACATGCAGGAACTGTACTTAAAATCTAGAGTACCATAAGTAAAAAGTGATTGCCTAAACAGATGCTGCCAGACACGTGCTTTAACAGAACAGATTCACAATCAGAAAACTATCAAAATCCATTAATGATCACAAACGTATACTAAGTAAACCTGAAAATATAAAGAAATTATGAACAGCACTTTAGTTTACAGTACTTACACCACATGTATGGGTCACCTGCCAGAGAGCCCTGGATGCCCGGATCTTGTAGAGGTCTGGGCTGACCAGAACAACTTCTGCAGGGACATATGCTGTGCCAATTCGATGCTTCCATCAATGGGGCAGGCAGTGGACTCCTGCTGCCGAATGAGAAAGTTCTTCTTCACTTCCTTCCCAGCTCCAGCATGCAATAGATAAGAAATAACATCAGTAAGTGAACAAAAGACCCTCAGTAATTTACTACATTGAATAATAAATCATTTACAATAGCTCATGTTAACAGATACTACTTTTCAATTTTAATTATACAATATAGCAAATAAAAGATGATATTGCTAACTTTGTATACATTCACTTACATTTCCATTTGCACATGAAACTACAGTACAGTAAGAGGTCTTTCTACCAAAATGACAGTATATGCAGTTTTTTCAGTAATGAAATAACACATTATTTATACCACACAAAATACTATGAGGTTTGGTACTTACCAGAATAGGCTGCTTGATGTACCATACTCGACCCCTTGGGTTAAGGTACATCAATGACTCTCTCCTCAGTGCTGTTGGGATTGGGTGATTTTGGCACTAAGTTCTGTGCCATGGACATAGTGACCATGTCTTCTTCATCTTCCCCATCATTCTGGCAATTCTGTCTGGCCCTGCATGACTATATGTACCCTGGGATGAGGGCATGCAGGTTCCATATTTTGGAACTATTAAAGGGACTTTGCACACTAGACGGGCAATGCACAATAAACAGAAATATACAATAAGTCATTCATAAAGTACTATAAGATCCCAAAGATTACATGTGTTTTTGATTGAAATAATGGCCTTAATCTGTGTAGTGTCTTACAATTTAAAGCCACATCTAAAAATCACACAACCATAGTACTCACAAAGTGTGCAAACTGTGATTTAATGTATTAACAATCAGTTGCAATTTTTATTAGACTAAGGTCCACTAAAGGCCACATGAAGCTTAAGAAGTTACACAAATTAGCCCAACCTCAAGATCACACCTCTGTATTCTTAAAGGCAGGGTGTTAGCGTATACTATGGGTGTTATAACATAATAGAGCACTGCAATTCTTGTACCTTATCAATAAAAATAATACCCCTGGAATAATACATTTTTATTATTGAACTTTATTTCAAATTAAAAAAAAATGAATTTACACTAAACAATAACATTAGAGAGGCAGTATGGCACAGTGGTTTCAGGCTCTGAGCTGCAAATCTGGAGACCTGGGTTTGAATCCCACAACCCCCACTTTCATACTGTGTGACACTAATCAAGTCACTTAACTTCCCTGTGCTCCCAGGTTGCACCTGTAAACAAGCTTTCAGCTTACTGTGTCTCACCAGGTTAAACAATTGGAAAACAAAATAACAAGCATTATGCTGTACTGTACTGTGATTATGTATTGGTAAGATTTGTAGTCTTGTTGGGATTCCTTAACTGTCCATTTATTCCCTCTCCCTTTTTAACTCATGTGGCTGCTGCTGACCTACAAGTGCCTCCTTACAATCCATAAAACCTTATGGTATATTGCACTTGGTATTGGTCTTGTCCTCATATTCCCATTAACATTTAACATTTTTCCCCTATGACAGATATTGAGTTTGAGACACCAGTATCAGAAAAACAAAAGTGTAAGATGCTCAGGCCTGCCAATGGACATTGCCACTAGTTCAAGTTCTATTGCCTTACTCATAGGAACAAATTGCATTTCTTGTGGTAAGGATGAGATGTTATTACATTCAATAGCAGGCATAACTGGCACATGTGGGGAGCTGTCTAAGCTTACTACTGCAGTCCCATCACTGCCCAATTGCTTGGAATCTGCAATCAGCTTCAAGAAGCTGGTTGAAAGACACAGGTAATGATTCACACAGATATGACAGCACTGGACTGCAAGTCTGTAACAGCCAGAGCAAAAGGTCCATCTTCTTCCCGAAGCCTGGTACCGTTTCTGCCATGTCACGCAGCTCAGTTTTGCTCACTGGCATATCCTCAGCCTGGTCTTGCTCAAGCACACCTGGAATGTTCTCTTGTATTTCTGGTTGCTCCTCCTTGATTTCAAGCTGTATCTGCCTGTTAACATCTGGATCTTCCTTGGTTTCATCCTCCATCTCTTTGCTGGCATATGCTTCTTGCTTTTTCTCTGTGACTAAATCCTCCATCCTGTTGTTAACGTTTGGCATATCTGCCATGATTGCATCCTCCACATTCCTATTAACATTCGGTTTCTTTCATCAGGTTTGGTGGAAACCTCAGCTCGGTCCTGTTTCATGTGATACTTCAGGGTTCACCTCTACCAGGTTCTCCATTTCTATTTCAGTCTCTTGCTGTTCAACATTTTTAGGTACCTCAAGAGTGCTACACTTATTTTCTGCACCATGCACTTTGTTTTCATCACTGTTCCTTGATGTTCCACAGTCCCCCATTTTGTCAACAAACTTGTACTGTTAGAAAAGAATAAGAATAACATTTAACAGCACATAGAGTACAGTACAGTGCTGTTTGCTAAAACAAGAATGAGTTGCAGAATTTAGCAACCCAGTACTGCTTGCAAAAACCAAAATAATGAACTGTGCTGAACCTTACCTTGGGGGCCTTTGTCCCAGCCTCTTTGGGCTATTCAGTGTACCTGAGGAGTTCTTACACTTGCATTTATTCAGTTTGTTGATGTTCTCCTTCCCTGTGGCACCAGACAACCTGGTCACAGCCAGGCTGAGACTTCTTTTTAGAGGCCAAAATGCCACCTCTCTGGATTTTCTTCCATTGAAACCAATCTTGTCCATGGTGGAATAGACAGGTGATACAGCTCTGACAACTCTTCTTACCTTGTACAGTAATGTTCTGTTGGCACAATGGAACATTTATGTGCTTCATGTTGACTGAGAACAGATGCCATCTGATGATGGACATATGGCCAACCAAGGTAAGGCACTTACAAATGATTCCACTACAGTGTTATCACAGTAAGTTGCATGTGATAAAATACAGTACGTTCAGTCTACAGAAGGGACAGGGAGGGGAAAAGAGGAGGTGGAGTAGCTCTGTACATAAGGGAAGGAATCAAAGCTACAGAACTAAAAAGTAAAGGGGGAGGACAAGAGGCACTCTGGGTCACCTTGGAGACAGGGAATGGCATCACAATCTGCACAGGGGTTGTATACAGATCCCCATCTCAAGGGGAGGAAATGGACAAGAAAATGATAGAGGACATTCTCAAAATGACTGAAAAGGGGGAAATACTGTTGATGGGGGACCTGAATATGCCAGATGTTAACTGGATGACATGTACTGCAGCCACATTCAAGAGCAGGGTCAATCTCGATGCCCTGCAGGGGGTAGGCCTTAGACAGCTAGTGCTGGAACCCACTCAGGAGGGAGCAATACTAAACTTGGTACTCTCAAATGGAGATAGGATCACAAATTTAGAAGTCAGTAGACATCTGGGAATAAGTGACCACTGCACAGTGTGCTTCACAATAAGCACAACCATGCAGAAAAGCCATACAAAAACAAGCATACTGGTCTTTAGAAGGGCTGACTTTGGCAAAATGGATGAATACCTGAGGAATACACTAGCAAATTTCCAAAAAGGAGGGGTGGAAGAACAATGGAGAAAAATCAAAACTGCCATCATAGAGGCAACAAGCCTTTGTGTGAAACAGATAAAGAAAACAAAGCGGAGTAAAAAACCACTATGGTTTTCAACAGAGGTGGCAGGGAAGGTTAAGGAGAAAAAGGCTGCATTCAAAAAGTATAAGGCATCACAGAAGAAGCACGACAGGGAACAGTATCAATTAAAGCAGAAAGAAGTGGGGAAGGCAGTCAGACTAAAAAAAAGCCCAAAATGAGGAAAAAATAGCCGATTCAGTTAAGAAGGGGGATAAAACCTTTTATAGGTACATTAGGAAGCATAGAAAGATTAAGGGAGGAATAGTGAAGATTAATATGGGAGAGGGGAGGTGGGCAGATGGAGACAGTGAAAATGCAGAAATGCTGAATGAATACTTTTGCTCAGTATTCACAAAAGAAGATGCGGAGGAGTTACCTAAACCAGACAATAAAAGCACTCTGGATAGGGGGTTGACACCAGTCCATTTACAGAAGCAAGAGTCCTGAAAGAACTCCTAAAACTGAAGGTGGACAAAGCAATGGGGCCTGATGGGATTCACCCCAGAATCCTAAAAGAACTAAGGGAGGAGCTAGTGACACCACTGACCACACTTTTTAACAAATCATGGGAGGATGGGGTGGTACCTGAGTACTGGAGGAGGGCAGATGTGATTCCCCTTCACAAAAGTGGGAGCAAGGCAGAAGCAGGAAACTATAGACTTGTAAATTTGACCTCAGTGGTAGGGAAAATGATGGAATCACTTCTGAAAGAAAGAATTGTTGAGTACCTAGAGGCCAGCGGGGCACAGGACCCAAAGCAGCACAGATTTACAGCAGGAAGGTCATGTCAGATTAATCTAATAGATTTCTTTGACTGGGTGACCAAAGTAATAGACCAGGGAGGGGCTGTGGATATGGCCTACCTGGACTTTAGCAAGGCATCTGACACAGTCCCGCACAAAAGATTAATAATCAAGTTAGCCAGCCTGGGAGTGGGTCCCAGGGTGGTAGCCTGGATAGCAAACTGGCTACACAACAAGACACAGAAGGTAAGAGTGAATGGAACACATTCCAAAGAAAGGGGGTCACTAGTGGAGTACCTCAGGGCTCTGTACTGGGTCCAGTCCTCTTTAACATCTTTATAGGTGACATTGCAGAAGGTCTGGAGGGAAAGGTATGCCTCTTTGCAGATGACACAAAGATCTGTAACAGAGCTGATAAACAAGGGGGGGTAGAAAGGATGAGAAGTGACTTGGCAAGGTTGGAGGAATGGCCAGACATATGGCAACTTAGATTCAATTCAAAGAAGTGCAAAGTAATGCACCTGGGAAACAAAAACCCAGAGGAAGAGTACACAATAGCAGGGGAGGTACTAACAACAACAAAAATGGAACGGGACCTGGGGGTAGTCATATCAGATGATCTAAAGGTTGGTAAGCAATGTGAGAAGTCAGTAAGGAGAGCCAGGGGGATACTGGGATGCATAGGAAGGGGCATCACAAGTAGAAAAAGGGAAGTGGTTATCCCTCTGTACAGACAGTTGTTGAGACCCCATCTGGAGTACTGTGTGCAGTTTTGGAGACCTCATTTATTCAAGGACATAGACAGGATGGAAGCAGTCCAGAGGAGGGCAACTAAAATGGTGCAGGGTCTGCATCAGAAATCATATGAAGAGAGATTAAGAGAGCTTAATATGTATACCCTTGATGAAAGGAGGGACAGGAGGGACATGATAGAAACATTCAAGTACCTCAAGGGAATCAACAAAGTCCTGGAGGGTAGCATCTTTAAGAAAAAGAGATGTGTAAGAACAGGGGGCCACAATTTAACGGTAGAGGGGGGACGGCTCAGGGGTAATGTGAGGACTTTTTTTCACAGAGAGAGTGGTGGATGCATGGAACTGCCTTCCTGGGGAGGTTGTTGGGTCTAAAACAGTGGGTGAATTCAAACATGCATGGGACAGGCATAAGGCAATTGTAGTGGGGGGGTGGCAGGAAGTAGGCTGTTGGTTAACTAGAATCTGCAGCTCATCCAGTAGGTAATGAAATGGGCAGACTGGGTGGGCCAAGTGGTCCTTATCTGCCATCAAAGTTAAAGTCAAATCTTTATTTTTCATTAAGGTTTTGCCCCATGATGCAGGATGTGAACAAGGAAGAATGGTTGAAGCAAGGCAGGACATGAAACAGTTTGCTTCTATATCATTTTGTAAGAAGGGCAGGGTCTCTATGAAGCAGAAACCAAAGCACCTGCAAGAGCTTCATGTTTAGGGTGCCATATTTAACCACAGCTGTGGCCCACTGCACATTTTTGAGGGTTTGTAATAGTACAGTAAATTGTAATCTGGTTTAATTAAGCACTAAAATGTCACATTCAGTATTGTCAACAGTGCCATATTTTTTATTCCCGAAGGAATGATTGATGGCAACCTCTTCAGGGAACATATCATCAAAGGCTCTGTACAGAAATAAATAAGGAGAAAATATCTGCATCAACATCAATTGTTTAAAGACAATGGGCCAATTCTAGAAGGGTGGCACAAGTCACCGACAAACGAAACTTGCTCTACCCGCAACTGTGACATCGACCCTGCGCCCTATTCTAGAAGGGGCAGGGTCTCCACAGCTAAGTCCTGTGACTTGCAACATGCAGCCAGGTATGCCAAACTGTGGGTGCACCTGGCGAGCATGTCACAAGCTGCGACATAGATTGCAAGTGCACTCCCATGCCCAGTTTACTGCAATACGTGCCCCACAGGGCTGCCCACACAACTGCTCCCTGAATCCCTGTATAAGGACAGCCCCGCAGGGCTTCCCACACTCCCAGCCCCCTGAAGTGTGCATACAGAGCCCAGAAGGGCATCCAACACCCCCAGCCCCTGAATCCCCCATTGTAAAATGCCCCAAAGGGTTGCGCTGTCATCCCACCACCCATGCCCCTACCCCCGGGTCACCAGCTGCAAATGTGGCAAATAACCTGATAAGCCCATGTAGTCTAGTGACCCCCCACCCAGCCATGCCAGTCCACCCAGCACACCCCCACCCATCCCCAGCCGGTGACTGGCACAGCCCACCTCTCACCTCAATGACCAGCCTCCGACTGTGTTATGTAGGAGCGCTACTGGAAAGACACACTCAGAAATTAATATCTCAGCACATCTTTCCAGTAGTGCTCCTACTTAACTAATTCGGCGGCTGGCTGTGGAAGTGAGAGGTGGGCTGTGGCAGTCACCAGCTGGGGAGAGGTGGGGGGTTGCTGGGTGGGCTGGCATGGCTAGGTGAGGAGTTTGGGGGGCCACTAGACTACCAGGGCTTATCAGGTTATTTGCCACATTTGTGGCTGGTGACTTGGGGGTCGGGGCAAGGGCATGGGGATGACAGTGCCTCCCTGTAGGGCATTTTACAACAGGGGATTCAGAGGGCTGGAGGTGTGGGCAGCCCTCTGAGGCATGGATTTCACAGGGAGTTGGGAGCAGGGGGTGGGCAGCTCTAGGAGCTGTTACTGTGTGGGGGTATGGGGGGCATGTACTCAACCGGGGATGGTGCAGGAGTGTGCAATGCCCAATGGGGCAACAACAGAGGAGGTCTGGGCATGGGGGAGTGCACATGGACTGGGTTCTACAGGACCCTTAGAGGACGGATGTAAGTTGCAACAGCTAAATGCAGGTGTAACTTACATTGCCAGTTCTCTTCTGGGGGTTCTTGTAAAATCCTGACATTGGGGACTTTGTTGCTGCCCTTCTGGAATGGGGTGCAACTGCTGCCATAAACTACCTAGCACCATGTTACAGGGGGTTTAGGGTGCAACTGCCAGCATCTCAGCTGTTCGACGCAAGTGGCCTGCAACATGTCACAGGCCACTTTGTAGAATAGCTCAAGTCGCAGCTGCTGGCGTAAGTTGCTACTTGTGCCATTCTACTTGGCGCAAGTGCTGTTATGCCAGGTGGTTCTTTTCTAGAATCGGGGCCACTGACCCTAAACATACTGTATCAGCATTGTTATTGCAGCTGCTAGAATTAATTGGGTCAGGACGCCACCTGACTAAGTACTTTACTTAACAAAAGCATCCGTAAAAAAGAAGCTTTTTTTTATAATACAGTCTTTCCAAGTTTTGTATTTGTCACACCAGGTTGCCAGATATGAGTGTTATAGAGATGGTGTGTCATGCCATGCAAATGTTTTATGAGGAGGAGAAAATCATGGAATAAGCAAGAACTCATTGATGACATCAAGCTATGTTGGCAGAAATTAAAAAGAAGACATTGCAAATGATACATGGCACCAGAGGCATCATGCACTCAGAAATTTTGGAGGGGCACAAAATCCCAACCTCTGTAGGGGGTCTGGGGGCATGGTCCCCCAGGAAAATTTTGAAAAATTGAAGTCAAGTGGTACATTTTGGTGACTTTTAGCAGGCCAGAAAGCTGTTCCCCAACAAGTTAAATGCCACAATACTGATATAGGTTAGAGGAATGATCAAACACAAGCCAAGCATTTCAGACGTTCCGGCTTTTATGTGGAAAGTTTGAAAAATACAACTCACAGATATTTGCAGCACTTAGAAATATGCTGACTGGATATAATTAAATATATATTTTTTAATATCACTAAGCTTCTTGGTACAATTTCTCCAAACAACTTCACATTCCTCTGGGAATGTTACACAATTTGCTTTCATTTTTGACAGAAGAGGGGGGGCCGAGTCTTACTCTTTCTTATTAGGCTTGAGAAAAGGGATGGATGCCAGAGCTGCCATTCCAGCCTCCTTATGATTCCCATGTTTGTAACATAGCATACCAGTTCTCAACTCAGGCCTCATGATCTGGGAAAGTAAAATATGCATGTTCTGCTTTCATGTGTTTGACTCATTTGAGTTTGAGGGCATGTAAACCTCACAGGAAATGGAAGCAGAGTGCCCTGTGATAGACAAGCACTGAAATGATAAAAAACAACAGCATGGGCACTTGATAACTCCCTAAGCACCAGCCCTCTGGCACAACACAAACTTACGTCTGTTATACACACAACACACAGCTGAAAAAAAATGTTGGGTGTTGGAAGCCTCACACAAGGAGGGACTTTTGCCACACTGGGGTGGGCTCCCAGCATGGCGCCAGGCAGCTTGGGGGGGGTCGATGAAACCGATGGGGGATTGGGCACCCCCGTCGGCAAATGAAGCATTTGCCACACTGGGGTGGGCTCCAAGCATGGCACCATGGCACCAGGCGGCAGGGGGCGGTAGAAGCCAATGGGGATTAGGCACCCCGCCGGCAAATCAAACATTGCCATGCTGGGGTGGGCTCCCAGAGTGGCATACTAATATTTCAGAGGGGGCACGTTTGTTCCGCAGGCGGCTGCAAATTCCATGGGTGACGGCAAATTCCGCAGATATTTCCGCGGTTTGCCACACCTGCGGAATCGCGGAAAACTCAGGGCCATGACTACTACATTACAGCACCTCTTTCTATGTGGAGAAAACTCAAGAGGAAAGACTTCTGTGGTTTAGCGAAGCCTACTATAAGGTCTGTCTGGAGCAACCACTACACCGCCACCTGGGCTTTGTTTGTCCTGCTTCCTCCCTCTTTCTCTCTCTCACCAGGTTCACTCAGAACAGGTTACTACTGCTCAGAAGATGAAGCCCTGTGATTCCTGCCTGTAGTCTGCACCCCTACTTGGTTAGACTCATCGACAGGGGAGAGGTGTGCCACAATAGCGTGTGAGCGATACAGTCAATGATTTTATTATTCTATTGGAAAGGAGGTTATACTGACAGTCAATATAACCTCCTTTCAAATAGAATAATAAATCAGGTAACTGAGGAAAGATTGAAACTAACTAAGCAATGCGGGGTGTGTGAGTGAGTGGCAGAGCCTGAACTTAGGTGAGTGCTACGGTGGGTTATGCTTGACCTGGTTGAGTAGATCAGTACAGTACCTAGTCTGTTCCCGATACTGGGATGTGGGCCTGGGGATGGGTTGGCACAGTGTGGCAATGCTGGGTGTCAAAAAAACTGCTTCCTAGCATTGATTCCGTCCCCTGAGTGAGGTACTGACCTTTCTTAAACTAGAAAGCAGCCAGGAACTTCAGTCTTCTTGTGGTCTGCTCTGGAGGAACACACCGACCAATCACGCTTCTCCGCTGTCTCACTTGTCTCAACTCAAACAGAATGCCTGACTGTCAGGTCAGAGAATGGTGTGGTGCTCAACTGAATGGTGATGACGATGAATGAGAACCAGTTTGCTGCGTGAACTATTTCTTTGTGCCTCAGCTGTGATTGGCTGCTGGCAGTCAGTTACAACCCGCACCAATCAACTGTCTGTTGCCATCTGTCTCTCTCTCTCTCTTTGTTTTCATAGGCACTCAACAGCTCAGCCCTGAAGCCAGTTGCCAGCCCAGTGGAAGCAAGTACCCTTTTTTTTTTAAAACAGCGGCTCTTAGTCTTCCCACACACTTGCAACAATCGATTCGGAACCCCCACCCCCCTCCAAAAAGACGTTGAAAATACACCATTTTTTTTCAGCCAGCGGGCCAGTAAAAAAAAATATTAAATACATTTGGTTTTAATAGCCTTTATGACAATATTGGGGGGGCACGTGCCTTCTCAGGCCCTATGGGCATGACGCCACTGCATGGCACACTTGCAAAAAGTCTTGCCTGTCATGGTTGCAAAGCTCGGACATACCACTGGAATGTGAATAATGCACTTTAATATGATACTGTCTGTGTATTAGTTGCTTGAGTTCTGTTTTCTTTTAACAGTTTGTTGTGTCATTTTCAGTACCTAATGTATTACACTGTGTAAATATGTTTATGATGTTTTCATCCATATGGAAATGTTACAGTGGTATAATGCATTGGACACTAGATACGAACATACAAGCATACAAAATTGCCATCAGATACAGCCATATGGTCTATCTAGTCTGCTCAAGTGTGCAGCACTTCAGTCTATTAGACTGCAGCTGCCCCCCATTAACTCTTCCCTTCCTCAACTGCCCATCCTGGTATGTATTTTCCCCTTGAATTTGTCCCACCCCCTCTTGAAGCACCCCACAGTCTGCACTGATATGAGTTGCTCAGTCAGTGCATTCCACCTTGTTACCACTCTTTCAGTGAAGTAGTGCCTCCTCCTCCTTTCCCTTCTGAACCTGCACCCTTTCACTTCAGGGAGTGCCCTCTAGTGTCTCTTCTGTTCTGGAGCATGAATCCACAATGGAAGCCTACTCTGTTCATCCCCTTCAGGTACTTGAAGGTCTCAATCATGACTCCTCTCTCTCTCTCTTCTATCCTCCAGGGTACATGTTGAGCTCTTTTAGTCTTTCCTCATAAGTTCTATCCCCCCAACTCCTGGATCATCTTTGTTGCTTTTCACTGCACTGCCTCCAGTACTTTGATATCCCTTTTCAAGTACGGACACCAGAACTGCACGCAGTACTCCAAGTGCAGCCTCACCAGGGTCCTGTACAGGAGCACTATGACTTTGCTACATCTGGATGTAATCCCCCTTGCTATGCACCCTAGCATTCTGTTAGCCTTAGCCACTGCCTTTCTATACTGGGCCGAGTGGTTTAATTCCCCGGTCACCAGCACCTCCAGATCCTTCTCCTCACTGGATGTGAACAGTTTGATACCATCCATCCAATAGATGTATCCTGGGCTTTTGGCTCCAAAATACATCACCTTGCACTTCTTGGAATTGAACCCAAGCTGCCAGGTGTGTGACCACTCATCGAGTCTTGCCAAGTCCTCCTGCAGTAATTTACCACCCTCCTCCCCATCCACCTCAGCATAGATCTTGGTGTAATCGGCGAAGAGGCTGATCTTATTCTTGATCCCAACCGCTATTTCTGTGATGAAAATGTTAAACAAGATTGGTCTCAATACTGATCCCTGTGGGACACCACTTGTCACTGCCCTGGGTTTTGATGCTTCTCCCCTCACAACTACCCTCTGTTACCTGTCCCTGAGCCAGTTTTCTACCCATCAGGCTAGCATCCACCCTATTCCAAGACTCTTCAACTTGCAGGTCAACCTTCCGTGTGGCACTGAATCGAAGGCCTTGGTGAAATCCAGGTAGACTATATCTACCACATGGCCCTCATCCAGTGCCCTCATGACCCAGTCAAAAAAATCAACCAAGTTAGTCTGACAGGATCTGCCAGCGATGAACCCATGTTGTCTGTCATCTTGCAGATCATTATCCATAAGAAACTGCACCAGCCTTTCTTTGAGGATAGATTCCTTCAGTTTCCCTACAATTGTGGTGAGGCACACCGGTCTGTAGTTCCGTGGTTAGTCCTTGGGACCACTTTTGTGGAGAGGTACCACATGTGCCTCCCTCCAATCTCTGGGCACACATCCTGTATTTAGTGAGGTGTTGAACAGATCTGCCAGTGGCTCTGCCAGGACATCTGACGGCTCCCTCAGCACCCTGGGATGTACCCTGCCTGGCCCAGGTTCCTTGTCTACCCTCAGGGATGCAAGGATCTCCAGCACCCTTTCCACTGTGATGTTCCCATCTGTGGTTGTCTCACCCCCATGCCTGTGCCCCCTTTCCCTGCAGGAATGGGCCTATCCCTCTCCCTTGAGAACACTGAACAGGAGTACTCATTAAGTACTTCTGCCTTCTCTGTCCCCTTGTCTACCCACCCACTGCCTTTCCTGATCCTAACTATTTGTTCCTTGCACTTCCTCTTTTCCCTGATATACGTGAACAAATTATTTTCTCCTTTCTTAATCCCCTGTGCTAATTTTCCTTTCCCTGGCTGCCTTTGCAGTCCTGACTGCTCTGCTCATTTCAATGGATTTCCTCACATAGTTCTCCCTATCCTCTGCCCTGTTGATTCTCATGTAGGTTTGGAAGGCTCTTCTCTTATCCTTCACCTTCTCTGTTACCCTCTCTGGTCATCCAGCTTGGATGATTGGTCCTTGATTTCTTTTGCTGGCTCTTGACACGAGCTTTAGAGGATTCAATCAGCCCTAGTTTTATGATCACCCATTTCTGCTCTGTGTCCATGTCAGGGTGGATGCCATTTACGTGTGTTCTCGTTAATTGCCCCATCCTGCCAAAGTCTACCTTTCTGAAGTCCAGGACCTTTGTTTTTGTATTGTGGATCTCTCTACCCAAACTGATAGAGAACCACACTGTATGGTGATCGCTACCACCCAGTGGTTCCTCCACCCTTACATCTGTGACCTGTTCTCTTATCCTCTAGCACCAGGTCTAGAATATTTTCTTCCCTTGTTGGCACTGTCACCCTTTGGGTCAGGAAGCCGTCCTTTATTACTTCCAGGTGGATCTGCTCACTAAAGCATGTGGTGGCTGGGATGTTCCAATCCACCCCTGATAAATTGAAGTCTCCCACCAGCACAGTGCTCCTTTTACCACAGAGTCTCTTTAGCTTCTCCCCTAGCTCCCTATCCACATCCTCTTTCTGGGTTAGGGGCCTATAAACAACCCCCAATTAGACCCTATCCCCCTTTGGGGCATGGTGTTGTATCCAAATGACTTCTGACCTACTTTGTTCCACCTCATCCATGACACATCCTGTCCCTTCCCTTATGTAAACTGCTACTCCCCCCCTTACCTTTTTCTTTGTCCCTCCTGAATAATTTAAATCCTAGGATGGTCAAGTCCCAGTCACAGTTTTGAGTTCCCCACATCTCAGTGATGGCTTCTATGTCCACCTGTCCTTCTGCCAGTAGTGCCTGAAGCTTTGTCATCTTATTCCCAGGCTCCTAACATTTAGTGATACCACCTTCCACCCAGACTCTCTCTCCCAGCCCCTCCCTTACTCTCCCCTCCCCCCTTATCCTAGACAAAGTAGGCCCTATCATTGCTATGGGGAGAGGTCCTCCGGACCTCCTCTCCTGATTCACTCCACTTCCCCAGCCCCTCCACAGCAAGTTTAAATTATACTTTGTGTCAATAAATTCCCTGGTCTCTGCTTTAACACCCTCAAAACCTCCTTACTTAGATGTAGCCTGTCCCCTGCATATAGATCTGAGTTCTCCCAAGTGTTGTCCCACTCTCCAACCAGTCCATACCCCATGGATTCACACTATTCTCTCAGCCACTTGTTGAAGTCCATGATTCTGCTTTTTCTGTCCGCACTTGCCCTTGGCACTGCCAAAACTTCTGAGAATGCCACTGTGCTTCACTCCTCTCTTCATAGCTTCCCCACTTCTCTGAAGCTGTCATGCTCCTCCTCTATCTGCCTTCCTTCCTGATCATTTGTTCCCAGGTGATCAATGATGTGTGGTTCCCCCTCCCACCTTCTGTACACACCTACCAATGTGTTTCTGCACCCTACCTGCTGTCATGCCAGGCATGCACTTTACACAGATGCTGCTTTTCCTGGCCCCCTTCCCCCTTATCTGACCCCCTTAAGTATAGAGTCCCCCAGAATTATGACTGACTCCTTTATGTTCTCCCCTCTTTTTGTTGGTTCTTTTCCTTCCCTCCCAAAATGCTCCCTTCCCTATCCCCCAGCAATTCCCCTTCTGCCTCCTCCATGCTGTGTCCTGACTTATCCCCTTTGCCATTTATGGCTGGTGCATCAGCTTCACTTACTAGACAATTCCCCTTATACCCCCCTTACCTTCCCTATGCCATTTCCTCTGCCCCCCATCCTGCCACCCTTCCCCTACAGTTTTCCTGTGTTTTCCTTGAGTAGTGTGTGTCCCCTCCCCAAGGTTCCTTCCTCAACGTTGTTCCACCCTTACCTTGTTGCCTCCTGTTTCTAGCTTCTCTGCACCTCCCTGCTTCATTGTCCTTGGTTTGGCTTCCTTACCACCTTTCTGCTTCCTCTTGTCTCTAGGGCTATATGTAGTGCCTGCCACTTCTGTGATGTTTCCTTCCTCCCTGGTAGCAACCCCACCTTTAACCTTCTTAGTGATTACACTACCTTCCCCCTTTTGCTTCTCCCAGTTAGCCATACCATTGACCTGACTTGCTCTGGCAATCCTCTTTCCCTGTTTTTTCCTGGCCCCCCTTTCCTGAGGCTTATTTTATGACCTTGCAATGGCCCCGTTGTAGTCTTGTCTCTTCGACTACTCCAACCCCTATTTCCACATCTTGCATGTGACTGCACTGAATTTTGGAACCCACCTCCTGATTCTTCTGGAATTTCCATTTGCTGGCCTGCTGGTGTCTGTATTGTGTGTCCCAACAGGTTCCCCTTATGACCCCAATCTTCCCTACCTCTGTCTCTCCATGCCTGCAGCTCCCTCCTCAACCACCCAATTTCTTCCCTCATTTACCCCATCTACCAGCACACTAAGCATCCCCTAGCCCTCCATGCCACTGTCAGGAACATGGCCACTCCACATCCTTGGCAACAAACTACTCTCCCTATCCCTTGCTGGCTGCCACTCCCCATCCTCCCTTCTCATTGATTGGACTTTCTCCTGTCCCAACCCTTCCCCCATGATGGCCTCCTCTTATCTACATTGGTCATGATCACTCTTGTCAGTCCCTGTAGTTCCTGTGTTTTCTATTCCCCTTCAGCCTTCCACACACTATGTCCTGCCTGATCCCTTTCCCAGCTGAACACTACTGGTACCTGATATTGCCTAGTGGAAGGACCCCCCCCACAATATCCACCTATCACACCAATCAACAATTCATTGTGGATGCTGTACTCCCATGTGAGCCCGACCTATGTGTTTTCCCACCCCATGACTGCACTATTGGATAGGAACTAAATAAGCTACACCTGAAGTCCCTTTCTTCAGTCACAGGGCAGGTGTTCCTCTATAAATGTGCTGTGTTCAGGGAGGGAGGGATGGTGGGAATAGGGCCCACATCTGACTCTCATAAGAGAGTATCAGCCCTGTGTCTGCCCCCCACTGCACCTCCAAGCTCTGCAACTTCCTGGGGAGGAAGCTCCCACACACACAAACACTGTATTAAACAAGTCAGCACTACTGCCCAAAAGACAACAGACTCAAACGAATTTAAAACTTACCCAGCAACTAAATCCTTTCATCCTGCCCCTCCACAACTTCTCAGCAAAGGAAGATCCACACTACCTCTGCCAAACCAACTCTGCTTCTGCTGTAAAATATATTACTGTACCTTGTGAAATATTTCAATAAAAACAACCCTATGATGACATACAGTATACACTAATGAGTATAAAACACAAGAGAGATGCCACATTTTATTTAAGTGCTATCAGGAGGAAGGGGGACACATCCAAGGCTATGGTTTCCCAGAGATATCCACCACGAGTGGTTTTCTTTCCTTAGAGTCTGGATGTTGTGAAATGATACTGCCTGGCAAGAATAAGCAACACTTTTATAAAGCACTAATGCAAGTGCTGATGCAACAGTATATAAAAAAAACACAATTTTCAGTAAGTGTAATATGCACATTAACAAATGCATGGCACAAACTCTGCAAGTAAGCAAAACACCACAACAAAGAACATTACATGACACACCCTGTCCCCTATATGTTAAACAGATGTTAAACGTGTGCTCTGTGAAAATTAAGTCCTCATGGGAGGAATGGGTACACCTCCAAGGTCATGATATTCAAGAGATTTCAGACAATGTCATGGTAGCCCCATGCAATCACAAGCTTTAAAGTTCTTGTGGTACAAAATATTAAAGGCAACCTGGACAGAAATAAAGATTGCAGATCTATGTGCCAGAAATAAAGTTCAATGTCTGCTTGTTAACACTGAATAGGACGATTTTCACTTTGTACCATTTTTCACCTGGTTGTCATTACAACAATTAAACTCAAAGCAAAGTAGCTGGCACCTATTCAGATGTTAATATATGGCCCATGGACCTGTGAACAGTGAAAATCAGGGAAGCGAGATCACAGGCATGACATGATTGGAGTGTGGATGACAAATTACAGATTTGATTTCTGCAAGGTCACAGACAAATACTTGTTTTATAAATAGGCTGTAGCATTCATTAAAAAAAATACCTTTCATGTACAATCCACAGTACAGTGCATCACAACACAGAGTGGAATATCAGTGGGGGTGGGGAGGAAGAATTTACTAAAGGCATGACTCGATTAAACAGTTTATAGTTACCCTAAAAATGTAAACCTAATCACAAAAATGACATTAATATTATATATTCAAACGCACAAAATTAGTAAAGACCAAAGGTTAGAGCTATTCATATTAGTATCACTTCACTGAACACCAGATTATACCCCCTTCTATGAAAGGTGTGTCCCAGAAATTAAAATAATAAAAAAGAAAATACATTGCATACTGCTGAACAGGTATTCAAAAATAGCTGAAGCAGAGTGCCAACACCACAAATACATTTTATGTTGGGGTTCCTGGGACCACAGGGGTGGGTGCTCACCTCACCCACTCAGTCCAAGTGGTTGATGACTGGAACTAAAGTGAGCAAAGTACAGTGCAATACATGCAATAAATAGTGCTGATACTATATTATGGAGAGAATTTACAGACTAAAACAGCCATATTCAATATTGTATCATTACAGAATGCTCAAGGGATGACTGTGGTCCTGAGAGAAGTCACCAGAGGAGGAAGGGCAATCAAAGAGGGGGCTGGCACCAGCCAGTGCTCTCAGTTAGCATGCCATTGTCACCAGCAGTGTCATCCAAAGAGGACAACTATATTGACTGCTACAACAGCGAGTTGCATATCATGGGCCACCAAGTGAGTAGCAACAATAGTAATGCTTTATAAATATAACGAAATGTTGCAGTCTATCCCCACTACTAAAATTCTTCAGCTAGTGTATTACAGATTGACAAAAATGGAAGAGAAGCATGAACCTGAAGAATAATATTTTAGATGGCTGAGATCCACATATTAGACAACTAAAGTACAGTACTGCATTATAATAATAAAGCCTCACAGAAAAAGGCTGATATATTTGCCATTTCTGCATATTGGTACTTTTGCCAGAAATTTTACAGTCATGTTACCCGAGGTGTCCCCTAGCCTCCCCTGGAAGAACAAGTCTGTACTCCAAGCAAAAGTTCTTTATCAGGGGTGAGGATTCATGTAATCTTTTGAGAAAAAGCTTTCTTCCCACACACACTAATGCAATTAGTGTCACAGAAAATAGATGATACAATTTGGCATTGCTTCATACTTTTGCCTGAAATTGCTACATCATATTTCCAAATGTGTCACCTACTCACCTCTTGAAAAACAAGTCTGTACTCCAAGTAGAGATGTGTGAAAAAAAAAATTCCACCAGTAGAATTTGTGTGAAAGTTTGGAAATCATTTTGGCAACTTTCACAGACATTCCACGTTAAAACAGTAGAATAAATGTATGGTCTGTGGTTTAATATATTAAACTGCAGGAAAAACATCCCATGGAACTGATCACTGTCAGTGGTCAGTTCTGTGGCTTTTTTCCTGCAGTTTAATTCATCAATCCACTCTCCCTGCTGCCAACAATCTCACCAGCTATAGGTTAAAATTCCCTGTTGTCTAGTGGCCCCCCCCATACTGATAGTTGGCCTAACATACAATTAGACCTCCTCACTGATTGTAGGCCAGATGTAAAATATAGTTCCCTCACTAGTGTCTAATGGACCCCGTGCCAATCACGGCTCCCTTGTAGAATATCATTTGCTAGTGTCTAGTTGCCCCCACACGCACACTGATTGTGGGCCCAATGTAAATTGATGTAAAAAAATTCCCTGGTGTCTAGTGTCCCACCCACCCACCAATCACAGGCTTGGTGTAAAATAAAATTATAATTTCCTGGTGTCTAGTGGGCCCCCTTCCTATAAAAAAAATACAGTCCTTTATTCCCTGGTGTCAAGCAGATCCCCCTCCCTAGCCCTGATCCCCTTAAAAAAAAGCAGTCCTTTCTTTATTTCCTGGTGTCTAGAGGACCCCCCAACCCGGACGTTGGTCCCCCACCACCTTGCTCCCCTTCACACTGACCCTGAATGGGCAACAGGCACAGTCCTCCCCTCTCCACCATAGCCAGCCTCCCACTGAGCTGTAAGTGAATGATTGTGTACTTGTACAAGCATGCGCTCATTCATTTTGCCAGCTCCCATTCATCGAGTGTGATATGACAGCTCTGTGGGGTGGTGCAGACAAAAGCAGATGGTTGTCTGCTTACCTGTGGACCTCCCACCAGTGACTGGAACAGCCTTCTGCTCCTGCCTGTGCCACCACACAGAGATGTCACCCTCAATGAGTGGGAGTTGGAATGTCAATAAATGTGTGTGTACTTCTACAAGTACGCACACATACATTGACAGTGGGTGGCTGGTCATGGTGGAGAGAAGACGGCAATACCAGTCACCTGCTTGGGGTCAGGATGGAGGGCAGTGGGGTGGCAGGGGACCACCTGCTATGGTGGGGGTCTGCTCGACACCAGAAAAAATAAAGGGCTGCCTTTTTGTTTTTTAGGGCTGCATGGGCAGAGCCCTGCAGTACCTTTGGTAGGACTAGAAGAAAAACACTCCTACTTTCCTTCCAAACCAAAAACATGATGAGGTGACAAAAGTCACGACCTCCATGCCTCTGGACATTGGAATGCTCCGCACTCACAGGCTATTTTATTTTTTGTTATAAACTAGCTTTTGGAGGTCTCTCCCACCTCAATGTCAGCACCACAGTGAGCTGCTCGGACTCTCTGCCTCTCTCAATAGCATTTCTGTTTCAGTGGCACCACGGCACTCACTCTCTCTCTCTCTCCATAGTGCACTACCCCAAGCACTTGACTGCTTGGTTATGGAGGGGAAACAGCTTTGACCATGGCACCAATATTTGGGAAGGCATGGGAGGGGGTAGACAAATATTCACTCTCTCCCCTGTGCACTTCCCCATGGGCACCATGGCAGAAATGTTCAGGAAGGCACAGGAGAAGAGAAGAGAAATACTCCAGCAGTGCCTTAAACTTTTCAGTGTGGGACTCGCAAACTGTTTTCATTTTGGTGCCATTTTTTAAGCATTAAAATGCTGGGGGTCTTTTCTGTTTCATAAAGAATGCTGTGTATCTAATTTTAGTACATTTCTGAGCCAGAAGTACAGAAAGTGGGATATTTTTCTTGTAATATAAACAACAGAGCAGTTTCCCTGAAGCAGACCACATGGAGCTTGCATTCATACTGAGGCTGTTGCTCTGTGGGCTCTGTAAATTTTATTCTTAATTTTAACAAAGTTCTGCTCTCTAGATCCTTTTCAGGCCATAGAGAAGTTAGGAGAGAGGAAAAAACCATTTTGGCACGCTATGGGGAATAAGAAACCAGCAGGGAGAGAATCGCTTACGTATGATATGGTAAATCAATCTCTCTCTCTCTCTCTCTCCCTCACTCACTCCCAAAAGGTAGTGTACTGTGATGCAGTACAGTAAAACCTGTTACAGGTTAAAAAGTATTCTATCTACTGTTTTATGAAACCCCTTGAATGAACTAATAAATGTTTACATATCTAAGAATATTGTAAGGCTGAAAAATATGTAAATTTCAACCACACATTTAATTTGTTTATTTTAATGATATATTTTTTCTTGTACATTTAAAATGCAACTGAAGTCATATGTTCCCTGTAATTAAAAGCTATATTTTTGTTAATATAAGAAACCAAGCTACAGTACCTAAGAGACAGAAAATAAGAGTGCACCTGAGCCAGATCATTTTTATGGGGCTCCTATACGAGATGGATGGCCACAATGACAGTTTTTTTATACCTAAGGCTAGACTTTGATGTCACAAAATGGAAGGAGCCTAAACTATTTAGATATCTATTTTTTTCTCTTGTAAAAGAAGTGTATTTTTTAATATTTGTAGATACTGTATCTAATTAATTGCCTTTCTTTTCTTGTATGGATTGAGGTTTTGGTTTATAAAACTGTTGCTATAATAATGAAAGAAGTGAGCACATATCTGTGGTCAATGGTGGCACAAGGAGCGAAAACGTATGATACAATTTTTCAGGGTTAGAATTCATATTAGACAAGCAATTTCCCAAGAATTTCACCTTTTTCTCAGTATACTAAGGACATGTCATTAAAACAGGGATTTCTGAAGTGAACTATGGTAGTATCTGAGGCAGCAACACCATTTACATGTAATTGGAAGGGGTTCTCTTCCTCCTCTTCAATCCCAGCCCAACAATGACAGTAATATATTAAAAATGCAAGAGGTAGAGAGGATTGGAAGATTTGGTCGGGGATATACTGCAGCCTCCCAAGTCTCAACACTAGCCAACCTTGTACAACTAGGTTATGGATTGCCTAGTGAAAGTAAAACAAACATTTTTTTTTCCTTCTGAATGTCAGGTAGTATTTCTGTGCCAGAGATTGTCTTATTATTATTATTATTATTATTGTTTCTTATTTGTTTGTTTCTCCTTTCCCAGCATTAGTTTGGACACATTTTTGGTCACTACTGCTGAACTTGCATTACTGTTCTTTGAGTTTAATGCTGTCAGTCACAGCAACAGATGTGTCTGATATGCCTCCATGGGGTTTGACTGCTAAGTTCAAGTGAGGTGTACAAGAATGTGGCTGGACAGAGACAGACAGACAGACAGGGCTCAGAACACACTACCGGAAAATGTCAGGAGTGCAGACCTAGGTGTTTGTTTTTCTTATTTTTCTCCCATTTTCATATGCCCCCTGTCCTGGACACACACAAGCATGGGTGGAGGCATGCACATACTGTGTTCTGAGATGCCCTGCCACATTGAGGCCCCCTTCTTCCTGCGCTGCCACAGGACCTCTGCCCAGTGGCAGCTGAACTGTGGGGGGTTACAACCACTCCAAGAGAGGAGAGCTGCCATTAGGTGCTCAATACTGCTCCACCCCTACCCCTAGTACTGGCACCCCAATGAGCTGGGGTGGTTCCCAAACCCAGGTTGCTGGTATGGCGTGAAGTGTGGCATCCAGTGCCTTGACCCTCAGCACCACTGGACCTGCTGTGTAGATGTAGTTGTATTTGTACTCTGTTCTGGCACTGTTTTGAACTGCCCATTTTGCACATATTTTACTCTGTTCTCGATGCAGTTTTCTTATCTGGTCCATTTATCACAAGCACATATTTTTTGCTCATTTTTATTGTACTCAAATGTTGTTTTTGGGCTCCCCATTACTCATTTCTGCAGGCCACACATGGAAACTAGCTTTTCACAGCTCAGTATGCTATCTTTGTAAAAACGTTTTGAGTGTGTCACTTTTGGAAAAACTGAAGAACATAATATTTTCTCTCAGTTCAACATACAGTATATTTTATACATTGTATTTCTCTCATTCATTCATTCATCATAATCAAGTTGATTGTCATGGGAACAAGATCCTACCCCTTATAGTTGGTCTAGTTCTGCTGTTTAATCCTTCCTTGGACTCAAACTCCTTTGCTTGTGACATCATAATCATTTTCATGGCAAGAGACTGTGGCGTCACAAAAAGGATTATGACATTTGCAAAGATCAGCACCAACTGAACTCCAGGGAACAATGAGCCTATTTATCTGCAAATTAACTTATGTAACGAAGAAGCAAGGGAAGAGAAATGCAGATAATGCAGTGGAGATGTGTCTCCTTATACAGTAACTAGATTTATCTGGATATTTCATATGAAATCTCCATTCATTGAAATTGGATTTCTTGTGCTATATCCTCTCATATCTGAAGATTTACTGGTACACCTCCATGGCTACCACTGTAGAAAACATTTAAGTAGAACTGTGACTTAAGAGTTTATATGTTGCCTAGTTTTCTCAATGGTTAAAAAAATTCCTTTAAATAAATAAATATTGTGTTTTGTCTTATTTTACTATGTGCATTTTCTTGCTCTAATTAATGCTAAAGTCCATATGTCAGTCTGAGGCCTATAATCCCAATTTGTTGAGGTCCTTATATAAATTATGGCATTGATCAATATTGTTTGTAGTACCCACAAAGTTGTTCTGCCTGTGATTAGTAGTAGTAAATTTTTGTTCTTTGGTTAAATTCAGCCTTTACCCTCCAGTCTAAAAAAACTTGACATTTTAATTAAGATAAAAATGAAGTAATATAATATATCCACCATACATTATTAGTTAGTTAAAAGACTCTGTAAGGCACGAGTACTGTACATTAGGAAAGAACCATGACAAGGATATTATCCATAGGACTTTTTCTATTGTGAGGATTTATGAGAAGAGTAATTTTCTACAAGGATTTTAATTACTTAAAGTGATCCAGAAAACCTTGTGCCATTCTAAGGGGTTAGCTGTTGGTGTGATCTCTCTAATTTAGCACAATTGTAAAAAAAAAAAAATCTAAATGTTTTCTGAAGTTTCAGCATCATCCCTTATCAAAACATATGATACAATTTTTCAGGGTTAGAGTTCATATTAGACAAGTAATTTCCCAATAATTTTCCCTTTATCTCAACATACCAAGGACACGTCATTAAAACTTGCACATTACTTTTACATGACTATTTTGACAATCCCATTGATCGGTTACTGTATTGTTGTTATCCAATCTTCTTTTAATTACACAGCTTGGAAATGTTTCCAAATGTAACTGGGTAATTAGGAACCTATAGTCTCTATTTAGTGGCAGGGTTAAGTGTGGCTTCAAGGTATAAACCAAATATTTTTTGGTATCCATTTCTGTGTTTTAACCAACTTCAGATATACCATATCATTTCATTAACCTAAATTAATCAATTTCTGTTTTTAAAAAAGTCTGATATTGTTCACGTATAGAAATTTCCATTATGTATGACAATAGGTACATCAAATCATGAATCTGTAAATCATTCTTGAGACATCTTAACCATTTTGAAGGGCAACACTTGTTAGTAAGCTTCATTTTTATATTAAACATGAAGGATTCTAGTATGTGATATTATTGTAAGTTTTATCCAAAAGTTTATGATTATGATTTCTGCAGATGTTTGCAATTTCACAGCCCCCATATATACACCAGTTGTAACAGCTGGAGTGGCTAATAACACTTTCAATATGGATTTATAGATTTGTGTGCACCAAATGCCATTGTTGTTAATCTTTATGCCCAGTTATTAAACATTTTTGACAGTTTCTATTTGCCTGTTCTTATACCACCAAGAATAATGTGTATGACTGGTGCCAAAAATCCTCACTTTACTCCTTGGCATATTTACTAGTAGGTTTAACTTATTAAACAGTTCTTTTAAAAGACTGAACTTTTTTTGTAAACCTCCCCTACTGAGAGAGAGAGAGAGAGAGAGAGAGAGAGAGAGTAGTGCAAGGTCATGTGTATAAACAAGTGTGGGGCACAGCAAATGACCTTATGTAAGTAAAAATCTTCTCTATCCATTCTCTCAAGAATCTCATTAATATAAAGACTGATTAAGGTTGGAGCTAAAACACACCACTGAACACCCCTGTATTCAATTCAAATCTTCTGGTAAGATTTCTGCAGAACTAAATCTAGTTTTTGATTGCTGTGATCAAATTACTATCTGTTCCTAGACAGATTATCTTGTCCCAGAGAAGTGTTCTGGAGAGTGTATCAAATAGAGCAGGAAGATATTACACGTAACGTGCTTTGGTTTGTCTCACTGTTTCACAAATTTTTCAAATAGATGAATTAACATAAATCATTGGTCAAAGGTGCTATTACCATCTTTGAAACCTGCATGGAGTTCTGGTATTAAACACTTATTCTTTATTTCCTCTTGCAGGCTTGAAAAAAGAACTCTAGCCAGCATAGTTGCTGAAACATCAGTCAGATTACTCTGTCCATACATTTCTGCATTTGCTTTATTTACCTGTTTATATTTGCTTGCATGTGCATGCTTGAAGTGAACATTCTGTGTCTACAGATGAGATACATGTAGGGAAGGTTAGGGAGGCTCTCAAGTCCCTGAGGATGAATAAAGCTCCAGGACTGGACAACCTCCACCTGAGGGTTCTGAAGGAACTGGCAGATGTCCTGGCAACTTCGTTGATAGAACTATTCAATTCCTCACTCCAATCGGGATGGGTCCCTCTGGATCAGAGATTGGCAAAGGTAGTGCCACTCCACAAGAGTGGACCTGGGAAACTACAGATCTGTCAGCCTCACATCCATAGTAGGGAAAATGTTGGAGGCCATACTGAACGGATGGTGGAGTTTTTGGACGTAAATGGTTTTCAGGATGTAAACCAGCATGAGTTTCTCCTTGGGAAATCATGACAACCAAACCTTGTCAAACTCTTTGACTGGGTGACTAGGTCCCTGGATGGGGGGAAAGCGGGTTGCTGTTCTATACCTGGACTTCAGCAAGACTTACAATTTGGTCCTGCATAAAAGGCTAATTTGAAAATGATGGGGACTGGAAGTGGGAGTTAAGTTGGTGAGATTGGTAGCAAATTGGCTTGGAAATAGACAACAGGGGATGATGGTGGTAAGGGGTGAAGTCTAGACTCCCATGGAGGTCATCAGCATGGTCCCACAAGGCTCAGTCTTGGGCCCTATCCTTTTTAATGTTTATGTCTCAGACATCAGGGAGGGGATAGGTAGTAAAATGAGCTTATTCACTGATAATATCAAACTGAGGGAGATGGTGGATACCGAGAGGAGGAGCAAAGGAAGGCACTACAGGGTGACCTGCAGAAACTAGAATACTCGGCCCACACATGGTAGATGGGGTTCAATGCACATTAAAGCAGTGTTCTGCATCTCAGTAGTAGGAACCCTGAGTATAGCTACCACTTGGGGGATACATCTGGCTGTAAAAACAATGGCAAAGGACCTGGAGGTTGTGACTGATGCTTAAGGGAACCACTCAGAGCAATGCAGGAGGGCAGCAGCCAAAGCAAACAAAATGCTTGGTTGTACAGCCAGGGGCATAACATCCAGGAGAAAGGAGGTCATACATCCCCTGTACACCTCACTGGTGAGGCCGCATTTGGAGTACTGTGGGCAGTTCTGGTGACCATGCCTTAAAAAGAACCTCACACTTCTGGAGAGGGTCCAGAGAAGAGCAAAGAGAATGATCAGTTGTATGGAGGGGTTGTCATATGAAGATATGCTCAGAAAGCTAAACATGTACTCCATGGAGGACAGGAGTGATGGGGGGATATGATAGAGACCTTCAAATTCTTGAAGTGGTTTACCAGTGGGAGCGGAGAGGAAGAGGGGACTACAAGAGGCCATAGTCTAAAGTTGACAGGGGGGAGGCAAGGGGGGAGGCGAGGGGTCATTATTTCACAGAGAGGGTGGTGGCACCCTGAAATGCTCTGCCAGATGATCTCATAAAAATGGAAACAGTAGGAGGTTTCAAGAAGGGATGAGACAAGCACAGGGGCATGGTATGGAGGGGGGGGCAAGGAGATCACTGGAGCAGTACAAGGAGGAGATTGGAGGATAGGGGGATGAAATGATGGGTGGTAGAGCAGTCAAGGTGCATTACCAGTGAGCTGCATTGGGCAAACAAGATAGACAGATAGGCCTAATCTGCTGGCAACTATGTAGAGTATGTATGTATGTGCTTGGGGAGTAGGGGCTATGGCGGTGTGGCAGTGTAGAATCCAGCGCAGCTCAGTGAGGAGCAGGTTGATAGTGACAGTGTTCAGCTTGGCTACTTCGGTATAACCTTTATGTAGTTAAAATGAGGCAGCAGCACCTATCACAGTGCAGCTGCATCATTTCATGTAGTACATTTTGTACAGCAGTCAGCTGAGTGGCATCATTATCAGCCTGCTCCTTAACCCCCAGATGAATATTGTTTCTGCACTGTGTGTGCATGCCACGTGCTGTAGTTAAAAGCTAGATGCCCTCACCAACCCCTCAAAATATGACCTATAATCCTGCTTCAGTGGCTCAAAGAAGATTAAGTTACTGAGAAACAACCCACTGACTACCAAGCATTCATCCATGTTCTATCCTCCCAGTCGTGTCACCAGTAATCCCGGCATGCACTTCCAACTAACCCACCTGCTACCAAACATCCCTTCTTTCTCCCAGTTGCATCACTGGTAACCCTGCCACTCTTGAACAGTGCTTAGCCACCCCTCCTTCTCCCTAAAGGAGAACTCTGGTGGTAGTGCAGTGAGGAAACACCACTGTTCGCTTGAGCGAAATTGGCATCTTTGGGTTGGTGGACCATCCACAGTATATTCAGGGTTTCCAAAATTCCCTGTTCTAGTACTTTATGGGAGGGCAGCTATCAAAACACAGAAGGCTTCATTTACAAAGGGCTCAGAAAACATCAACAGCTGTCATTGTAAAGAGCCAGCCTTATGTTTTGTTCAAGTTATCAGGTGGCCAAGCTCCTATTAAAAATAGAAAGACTGGGCTAAATGATTATCCACAATACAAGCAGTGCCCCAGTCTGTAATTGCTTTCTGACACTGAGTTCTGCCTTATTAAATATAGAAACATAGTAATACAGAAGGTGTCAATAGATAAGGGCCTCATGGACCACCCAGTCTGCCATATTATCTCTTTTATCCTACCATGACAAAATAAAAAAAATGTTCAGTGCTTCGCCCTCAGTTTGTTGGGTATCCTTTCAGGACACTGAAGCTCAGAATCTTGACACTCTCGGGACCAGCATCAGTACCCCAAAATACAGGTGCCTGAAATAATTTTGCATGGTGAAATTGTATTTTGCCATTTGAAATTATGTGTGAAAGATTTTGCACGTGTGAAAACACAGTTTTGCTACATGAGTAGCAACAGGAAGGAGATACTTGCCAAGCTACTCCTGTAGTGTGGAGGGATGGGTTATAAGCAGCTCAGCTAGTATGGCCACATGGACCCGGGTTCTCTTCTTGGTGTGGCATCAATTTTTTTCTCACCGCCGGTCTGCACCCCGTAAATTTTTTTTAACAACTCAGAGGTCCACTCCCCCTCAAAGTTGGTTATTTTAGTTATGGGGGGAAGGGTGCAGGAGGCAGGATACCAAAATTCAATCTCCCAAACTCAGTCTGTTGGAGTTTGAGAAACTGAGTTTTGGTATTCCATACGTAATCCTTATGTGGTACCCTACAAAACTTTTTAAATTTGGCCTAGAATATTGGCCAGAATGCAGGGGAAAATCCCCTGCTCTTACTGTAAATGCCATGGGATCTTTAATGTCCACCTGGATAGCCACCAGAGATGGGCACAAGGGACCTCAGTTTAACACCTCATCTGAAAGGTTGTTCCTCAGGAAACCCTCCTAGTGCTGCACTACAGTGTTAGTACTGACAATTAGTTCAAGTTCCTGGTGCAGGACTAGAATGGCAAGTTCAGGTATAACAAATCTATGCATAAAACGTCTTTACTTATTGGACTGTCTTATTCACCTTCCATTCACATCTTCCATCCAGTGGCCACAAACTGCTGTGTTGCTCATTGATACTAACGGAGCCACACAAGCTCTTCAGGGAACAGGAGCTACCCAGGTTGCAGGATTAGATTTTAATTGATTCCAAGATCTGCTGCTGATATGACATGAGTGATTAGCACTTGATCACTAAGGCACCTTAAAATAGGAAAGCAGAAGTGAACTCACATTACTAGTCTTGGCACAAGCCAAATTATTGGTGCTTTCCAGATATCAAGACAAAGGAACCAAAATGCAGGGTAAAATGTGTGATTGTAAGCATAAAACTGAGAACAGGAGTACTATCCTTAATGCATGTCACTAGGTAGACCCTGTTACATACACTCAGAAAAACCTGCATGCAGTGGGGTGGGGCTGGATGGGTAGGCACACCCACAAGTGTCCTTTTAAAGCAGTCTGACTGCAGCATGACTCATAGTAAAGGTGCTGCAAACTGGCTTTAAAGCAGAAATTCATAATACTTTACGATGCTAAAGCAAAATGCAACACTGCACAAAACAAAGCACTAGTTTCAACAGTGCTCTGAGCCAGTATCTCCATTTTCCAACATATGTTTACTGCTAGTGTCCCATATTTCAGTGATACAACAATACTGAGAGGTATGGGCCAGTTGGCAGGAAGACAGCAATCTCTTTCTGACCAGAAATTATAAAACATCAAATTTAGTGAACATGTAAATATGCCTCATTCCTCATTAACATTCAAGCTTGCACAGTAGCCATCAGATGAATCAATCCCATAAAAGCTAAAGCATAAATTGACACATTGTATTTTTGCCTGCACTTTGCAGTATGAGCACACTAAAATTAATTTGTTTTAAACAAATGGGAGCCAGTGTGGTCTAGAAGTGCAGATTGGGGAACCAGGAGATCCCAGGCTCAAGGCCTATGAACATCCTTAATGTAGTTGTAGCTGCTCAGAGATCCTGCACACCCCCATGGTAGGGAACACATGTTTAATAGAGCTGCAGCTCAGAGGCAATCATGCTCACTTCCCTCAGGTGGGGAGGATGTTTAATTGAGCCACAGTTCAGCTACAATCCTGCTCCTCAGGGCAGCCTATATCTTCCTTACATGGGCCTTAGCAAGCTACTGTGAATATAGACTGCACAAGTAGGTTGGATATAGATACTGCCAGGCTACTACAGAGCTATGTGTCAGTCAAGCTGGACAGCAAGGTAAAAAGCTGCAGATCTTTGAGAACACCATGGGCTCAGTGCCTGCACATGTGCAAGTAGGGTCTGCCTACCTTCCTACAGTTCCATCCCAGCAACAAGACCCTGGAGAACTTTGAGAAGAAAAAGCTGTGCAGTATGTTTCTTTGTTTTGCATACTTTAAGAAAAAATAGTTGTAGTTCACAGTTTAAACCTACAGTATTCCTTTTCAGTGTAGATTTTATCTCATTAATGCCTGATCAGTAGCTTCTATGTGAACGGGATTTTGTCTCTCTTTGCTGATGATCAGTAGCTCCTACACAGCTATGAGTTTCTGTTTTTGTTGTTAGATTGATGACTCCCACAAGACCCTGCACAAACCAGGGGTATGAAGAGTCACAGAGAGGGAGAGAGAGAGAGAGATATATGGAATAAGGAGAACCTTCTGACTAGCAAATACTGCCACTATTTACAAACATACAAACATACGAGATTGCCGGCAGAAAAAGGCCCACAGGTCTATCAAGTCTTCCTGATTGTGTAGCTCTTAGTTTCGTATTACTACAACTGCCCCAGCCCCACCCGAACCCCTCCTTCTTCCCTTTTCCTGGTCTTTCCCCCTTTGTATTCTTGTCTGTACTACTGCTGCCCATGACTCTATCCCAGCCTCACTTAAAGCTATCCACTATCCTCAGTTCGATTAACTTCTCCAGCAGTGAGTTCCATCTCACCACCACTCTCTCTGTAAAGTAGTGCCTCCTCATCTCCCTCCTGAACCTTCCCCCTTCCAACTTTAGACGATGCCCCCTAGTGACCCTTACCCCCTTTAAGTGGAACAATCCTCCTTCTCTGACTTGTTTATGCCTTTCAAGTACTTAAAGGTCTATCATGTCCCCTCTTTCCCTTCTCTCTTCCAGTGAATACATGTTGAGCTCTCTCAATCTTTCCTCATATGGCAACTCTCCCTGTCTCATGATCATTTTTGTAGCCCTGCGCTGCACCCCGTCCAGTAATCTCACATCCTTTATGAGGTATGGGCACCAGTACTGCACACAGTACTCCAAGTGTGGCCTCACCAGTGATCTATACAAGGGCAGGATGACCTGCTCCTTTCTAGAGATGATCCCTATGGCAATGCACCCCAGCATCCTATTTGCCCTTGCTGCTGCCCTCCTACACTGTGCTGATACCTTCATGTCTCCTGTGACTATTACTCCGAGGTCCCTTTCCTCCTCTAAAACTGTTGCCTGCATTCCCCCCAGCCAGTAGCTGGTCCTGGGATTTCTTGCTCTGAGGTACATGACCTTACACTTCTTAGTGTTAAACCCCAATTGCCACTCCTTAGACCAGTGTTCGAGTTTAGCTAGGTCCTCCCTGAGTGCATGCCTGCCTCCCTTTTTCATTGTCCACTTTTGCACAAGTTTTAGTGTCATCTGTGAATAGGCTGATCTTACTCTTTACCCCTCTGCAATGTAGCCAGTGAAGACAATGAACAAAACAGGGGCCAGCACCACTTTCTTTATTCACCAAGATTTTATCCTCCTCTAGTGGACCTGGGCAGCTTATCAACCCTGTCCCCAAGTTCAGTGACCATCTGTGCATCACTCTGAGTCAAAAGCTCAATTCCCTGTGGATTTTCACCTGTGGTGGGGCAAAGGGGGAAGGGCATGCTCCCCCAAGTGCACACATCTAGATTCAACCCAGGACCAGAGCAGCACAGCAGGTTGTGCAGATGTGGGCAGGGATTCATACAGCCCTGGTCCCTAGTTTACAGCTTTTCTTTGTTCCTTCCCCTGCTGCTGTGCCAGGATGTTGCACACATCTGATGCTGTCACAGGCCCACCCATTCAAGTTGCTTGCACCTGCACTACCACCGGGCTTCCACTCAGCAGCAGTCATGGGGCAAGATGGCCTGTCCCCCCCAAAGGACAGAAAAGCAATCCCTGGGATACTTGATCCTCTCCCACCCCACTGACCTCCAACAACTTGCATTTGTTTCCAATTACAGGTTGCTGGTGAAGCAGGAGGTGTAGCCCACTGAGTAGCTTCTGTATCTGTTTAAAGGCCAATTGTTTAGGACATAGGTATATGTACAGCTTGCTTAGAGATTAGCTGAGCAATATGACAGCAGTCTGTTTTGTATTGGGGGACAGCAGCAGTTGGAGAGAGTGTATGTGTATTATTTAGTCCTATAAAACTATGCATTAGCTATAGAAGTTACAAAACCCTATGTTTTTGTTTGTACAATACTCGAAGACCTCTGTGGTGCTGTTTTTATTTCTTTCTAACCTATTGTATAAGAGACTTCCTGTGGTTCTGGTGAGCTGATAGATGGTCTCTGAACTGTAAAACTGTCCATATGGAAAATTATTCTCCTTGGAATAAATGGGAAGTGGTTACATACAGAATTAAACTGTGAAATAAAGTATCATGGAATAATAGAAATAGGCTAGTCCAGCAATAGCATTAAACAAATAAATTACACATACTGTGTCTGTTAGAGACCTTCTGGGTAAAATACCCCTGGAATAAAAAGTTGCATGTTTACTAATTTGTCCACTAACCACTTATAAAAGATGGGCCCATGATGAATGCACAAGAAAAAGCAAACAGTTCTGATAAACCAGAACAGGAGTGCCAAAGCCCTGTGTCCTTAGAGAGGAGGTTTATTAAAAAAGCACAGTCTAACTCCTTGCTTATTCCCTTTCCTGCTTCAGATGCACTGTGTCTGTAAATCTGCCAAGCCTCTCATTTAGTAGTGCACTATTTCATTCTTCCACTGTTCACTTTCTCTGATAACATCAGTGCCCCTAAACAGTAATGTTGCTGGTGTGTGCCCCTTCTCATTGAAGTATATTGCCACTGCGGAGCATTCAGCTTTTTTTCTTATGGTACTTTTGTGCACTGATTTTCTCATCAGCATTCTTGTTGTTTTTCCTACTTAAAGAACAAGTCTATTGCTATAACCAATTTAGTTCTGAAAAGCAGTCAGCCACTACTTTTTATATCTGAGATATGTTTTCCTTTCCATTTGCCTAATTAGGAGACTGTTTACCTTATGTTAGTAGGTGTGATGTGAAGGACAGCACTCTGACTGGCAGCTGACACAGCTATCTCTTTTCGTCCCACTGCATCATCAGCACTATGAGTTACCTCACTGACATTGACATCTCTGCTGCTTAGGAAGAGCCACTCAGTAACCCCAAGGTCTTTCACCTGTGATGTCACTGCCAGTGAAATCACAATGCTAATAATGTAGTAGGAGAAATAAAGATGTAGATGTCAGTTGCCAGGCAAGAGTTTTCTCACACATTCTGCACAATATTATCACATAGAAGGCGTTCTAATGAGCAAAAAAAAAAAAAAAATGCTTCAGAAATAACAAGCTACAACTGACTACATCTTCAAATTCATTCTGTTTTGTTGTCTGCATGTTTGGGATCCACACGATCTTTCATACTCATCACATGGGTAACTATACAATCACTGTTACAGGTAATGGTATCCTTTATACAGAATTCCTTATTGGTATTGGGGGATTTAAATGTGGCTTTCCTCTACAGAGCAGAACACTGGGCACATTTGCCATAGGGTATGTTCCCTGGTTTTAATGGTCCTAACATAAGTTGTTTCTTTGGTTGGTTGGTTGGTTGGGATTCTGTGGATAATGTGAAATAATTTGTCTTCAAGTGAAATATTCCACTTGAAAGATGTTAGTGGTGGTTCTTAAAATGCTAATACTGTTTTACCGCCTAGCTGCAAAAGGTGCCAGTGTTTTGTTTACAATCTTTCTAAATCTACCATCACTCTGCATCTATTTTATCAGCACTTTTCTCTTCTGGTCCTGTCTCTGTCTCTTCATTAGAATTTCATCAGTTGGCATGTTGTCATTGCTATATCCTGTCCTCTCCAGTGTTACTTTTTTGTAACCTGTCTTGGTGAACCAGTTCCTCAGGATTTCCTTCTCCTCTCTGAAACCACAATCCTCTTTACAGTTCTTTCAACTTCTAAGGTATTAGGAGTCCTGAATATTTTCTATAAGATGTGGACTGTGGAAACTTTCACCATGTAGAATGCTGTTGTTGTCAGTTTCTTTTTAAAGTTGCATGGGCGGAGCCATGCTAATGTTTTGCTATCACTTTAGAAGAGAGAAGGGACGGTGGAATTACCAAATTCCATCCCTCTGCTCTTCCACAGTGCTGTGGTCATTGTCCACACTGTTGATCTCAGTGGTGTAGTGTTGTGTCTCTCCCCCCATGAGGCTGCAGTAGCCACCCCCCCCGCAAGGCATACTTTTTTATCACTGGCCATCACTTCCACACAGGCACGAAAAAAAGAGCCCACTGTGACCAAAATGGCCACCAGAGCTCAGTTCACATGTGTGACTTCACTTCTGCAGTTGCTCATGCACTAGTTCACATCTGCAGTTGCAGAGAAGTTGATCTTGCACACTGAGATCACTGTGGAAGAGCTCACTGTCCATAAGATGGCCACTGATGCTCGGTGTGCATGCACTACTTCACTTCTGCAGTTGTGCATGCACAAGTTCACTTTTGCAGTTGTGGTGAAGGTGAGCATGCACACTGAGCTCATTTTAGCCATCTTGGGTATTGCAGGCTCTGTTTGTTACCCCCATGGGCGCTCTTAAAGTGCCAATGCAGCCCTGTTGGCTCTGACCAGAGTTTGGTTTTACAGGGGGTCGGGGATAGGGAGGGGGTCCGCTACACACCAGGGAATAAAGAAAGGACTGTCTTTTTTTATTAAGGGGATCAGGGATAGAGATGGGGGTCTACTACACACCAGAGAATACAGAAATGACTGTCTTTTTTTAATTAAAGGGATCGGGAATAGGGAGGGGTCTGCTTTACTCCAGGGAATAAAGAAATGACTGTCTTTTTTTATTAAGGTGATCAGGGAGAGGCAGGGGGTCCATTAGACACCAGGAAATAAATAAAAGACTGCATTTTTTTATTACAGGAATCATGGATGGGGGCCCTTTAGACACCAGGAAATTATGCATTTATTATATATGGAGCCCACAATCAGCAGTTGGTGGGGGGGAGGCCACTAGACACCAGGGATTTTTTTTTACATTGGCCTGTGATCAGTGGAGGGGGAGACCACTAGACACCTGGGTATGTTATTGTACAGGGGGCCCACAATTGGGGAGTGGGACAAGTAGACACCAGGGAGGGAACTTTATTTTACATCAGATGGCGATCTGCGGGGAGGTCTAATTTCACATCAGGCCAGTAATCGGCGGGGGGGGGGGGAGTGGAACACCAGACACCCTGGTATTTTATTCTACTAGGGACTGTCAATCGGTAGGGGATGAGTTGTATTACAAAATAATACATTAAACTGTGGATGGAATAAATTCCACAGTTTACTTATTATTATTATGCAGTTCAGCCAAAAAAGTCTATAGCACAGGGCAAAAATCTTCAAAGCACATTTGGAAGATTCCAGTCTCACCAATGGTGGAAGTTAAGAAAATTTCACAAAATTTCCGAAATTTTGCGAAAGCTCCACGAAAGCAAAATTCACAACTTTTGCCCACCTCTAACTCCAAGAGAGAATTTATTTTTGGAAGGGAGCTTCATGTGATCTCTGAGAAAATGCTTTCTTCCCATAGACACTCATGCAACTAGAGTGTCACAGAAAAAGGCTGATATATTTGGCATTTCTGCATACTGTTACATGAAAATTAAGAATAATGTTCCCCATGGTGTCCCCTAACTAGCCCTCAAATCACAGATCTGTACACAAAGTAAACGTTCATTTGGGGGAAGGGTGCTTCATATACTCTTTGAGAACAGCTGTCATGCCTTAAAGAGGCACAAGTGCAATTAGAGTGTCACAGAAAATTGCTGATATGTTTTGCTGTTCTGCACACTTTCACCAGAAATTTGAAATTCATGTTCCCCAAGGTGTCTTCTAACCACCCCTGGAAGCACAGGTCTCTAGTGCAAGAGAAAGTTCAATTTCAGGGGGTGCTTCATGTGTTGTCTGAGAAAAAGCTTCCTTCCCATAGACACTAATGAAATGAGTGTTACAGAAAATGGCTGCTATGTTTGGCATTTCTGCATACTTTCACCTGAAATTTCAGAATCTTCTACCTTAAGGTGGCTCCTAACTACCCCTAGATGCACAAGTCCATACTCTCAGCAAAATGCATTTTTTTTTTGCGGGGGGAGACTTCATGTGATCTCAGGGAAAAAAAAAGCTTTCATCCCACGGATACGAATGCACTAAGAGTATCACAGAAAATGTCTGCTGTGTTTGGCATTTTGACATAATTTTGCCTGAAATTTCAGAATAATGTTCCCCAATGTGTCCACTTACCTAACCAGCCCTGGAAGCACAAGTCTGTACACCAAGCAAACATTCATGCTTTGGAGGGTGGGGGATGCTCCAGGAACTCTATGAGCAAAAGCTTTCTTCCCATAGAAACTAATGAAACATACAAATACAGAATTTGCCAGCAGATAAGGATGGCTTGGACCACATAGTCAGCTCATTTTTCCCTGCCTATAGTCCAACTGCAGATCCAACTTGATCTCTGGCCCATTCATTCACCCACCCATTTCCTTAACCTAAGAATCTCTTATGCCTATTCCATGCATTCTTGAACCCCACCACTGTTTTTGTCCCAAGCACATCTGCTGGAACACTGTTCCAGGAATCCACCACTCTTTCTGTGAAGAATCACTTCCTCACATCTCTCCTGAATATACACCCACCAACATTTCATCATGCCACCTTGTCATTTAGCACCTTTTTTTCTGAAAAATACTTCCCACGTGTACCTTGTTTACCCCCATGAGGCATCTAAAGGTCTCTAATATATCCCAACATCTCTCCTTTCTTCCAGGGTGTACATATTTTGGTTCTTTAATCTTTCCTCATAGGGCTTCTGATGCAGACTCTGCCCCATTTTAGTTGCCCTCCTCTGGAACACTTTCACTCTGTCTGTCTTTTTTAAGATGTGGTTTTCAGAGCTGGACACAGTACTCTAGGTGAGGTTTTACCAGATATCTATGCAGAGGCAACACCACCTCCCTCTTTCTGCTGGTGATACCCCTCCCTATGCACCCCAGTATCCCACTTGCCCTTCCAACTGCCTTGTCGCCCTGCCTGACCACATTTAGGTCATCCACTAGGATCACCCCCAGATCCCTTTTCTGCTTGGTGTTCATCAGTACCACTCCTCCCAGTTTTGTACTTTGCCCCTGGATTTCTTTGCCCCAATTGCATTATTTTGCACTTTTTCATATGAAACCCAGCTACCATAGATTTCATAGGTTCATAGGTAATTTCAAGCTAGCAGACTTACGTCCATAATTGCTTGCCAACACCAAATTTAGAATTGAGTTTTTATTTTGCTGAAATGTTGGTCAAAGTTAACTTTGAAGTTATTCATACTCGGGCTATCCATGAGTACTAATGGAAGCGCATTCTAAGGTAACACCACCCTTTGACTAAACCAGCTCTTCCTTAGGTTATGGTTCCAATTAAAATGGACAAGGTGTTTATTATGTCTCCTACTACTGCACCAGTTAGTCTTAGACCGGATACCAACCTCTGCCCGAAGTTTGTCATCTCCCATTATTCTATATAAAAAAACACAAATCTCCCCTAAACCTTCTATAATAAAGGGAAAACAAATTGAGGAATGACAATCTTGCTTCATATAGCAATTCATTTAAACCCTTTATAGATCTTGTAAATCTTCTCTGAATGCTTTCCAGCCTGTTGATGTCTTCCCTATTCTGAGAGGACCATACCTGGGTGCAGTATTCTAAATGGGGCCTCACCAAAGCTACATAGAGTGGTATGAGTACCTTATCATCCCTGCTAGCTATGTGCCTGAGTATGCAATTTAAGTTCTGATTTGCTTTCCTCGCTTGTGCCCTATAATGGGTCCTGAACTTTAAATCACCAGTCACCCTAATCCCCAGGCCACTGTCCTCATAAGTGACTGTTAGCATATCATTAGCAAGCATATATGAGGCTTTAGCATTATAATAATAATAATAAAACTTTATTTATTAAGCGCCTTTCAGGCACCAAGGCGCTGTACAAATGAATGATAAAATCAAAGAATATACATATAAAATCAGTAACCTCCACAACATCAAATCATAAAAGCCTTACTCCACAAAAATGTCTTAAAGTCCCACTTAAAGGACTCCACGGTTGTGTATTCCCTAAGCCGGTGAGGCAGAGAATTCCAGAGGGTTGGAGCCACAAACACAAAAGCCCTGGCCCCAGAAGACTTCAATGTAACCCTCAGAACCTCTAGCAACCCCTCATCAGCTGAACGGAGCTGTTGTACAGGGCAGTAAGGAATCAAAAGCTCTTTCAGGTAGTCGGGGCCAAGTCCGTGCAGGGCTTTAAAGGTCAAAAGACCTACTATAAAGGTGATCTGTCACTGTATAGGCAGCCAGTGCAGATCACGCAGCACAGGGGTGATGTGTGTCCTTCTAGATGCCCCTGTCAACAACCTTGCAGCAGCGTTCTGCACTAGCTGCAAATGGTGGATATCAACCCCAGGAAGCCCCAGGTACAGAGAGTTGCAGTAGTCAATGCTTACCAAAATGCATAACCTTACACTTGCCCATTTTCAGGACAAGTTTATTTGTTACTGCCCACTACAAAGTCTCATTGATAGCATTCTGAAGGGATGTAGAATCTTCTTGATTATTCACCACTGTCCCAAATCTGCAGTCATCTGCAAATTTATGTAACCATACTTTAAGGTTGTGTAAACTAAGAGAGGATATATTTTTTTTTTTTTTTTAAATTTCTGTTTCTACTCCCTCCTGCCCTCACAGAGCCGTTCCTTCTGGAGCACCCATGAAGCCCTGTCCCTGCCAGCGCCCTTCCTACTCACCTCAGATCCCTTCATTGAGCCGCGGAATACTCCCCGGGTGGGGTCGGGTCAGGGGGCCCCTGAAATCTTGGGATCTTGTTCAGGTCCTGGGTTGTGGATGGGTGCTGGCACATTAGGACCCTGGCTCAGTGCTCCTTCATCCAGGCTCTGTGGGGGATCCATTTTTCAATTTTCCTCTCCCCGCTACGTGCCTACTCATCCAGGCATCCGCTGGCGTCAGCAGCGTACTCCCCCCACTCCTCCCACGAAGGAGCAGCCTTTGGGGCTGATAGGCTGCCAGCCTATGCTAGCAACCAATCAAGCCCCATGAGACCCGGCTTGCCGTCACTCTCCCCAGTCTCCACCAGGGGTCACCGCTCGCAGTGTAGAATCCCCCTCCCGGAGGCGAGCTGTCCCTCGGGCGATCCAGCCTGTCTCCCCGGCCGACCCTCGACGATCCGAGCTCGCTTCCCAACCTCGGTCACCAGGGTGGCATGTGTGTGATGCCCAGCGCCTAACCTCAGCGCCACCGGGCCGGCTAAGGAGGATATATAGATATTAAAAGTCTAGGCCCCAGAACAGAACTCTGGGGAACTCCAGATAGTGATTGGTGCCCAATCAGAAAGCACTCCACCTATGACAACCTTTTGTTTTCACCCCTGCAACCATGCTGAGACTCAGTTACAAATGTTCCAGTTTAGGTTACTGTTCTCCAGCATATTTAGAAGTTCCATGTGGGGTAACTTATCCAAAGCTTTTGCAAAGTCCATATAAACCACATCCACTGAATTTCCAATATCTTGCTCCCTACTGACATTCTCATAAAAGGCCAAAAGATTCGCTTGGCAGGATCTAGCTTTTGTAAACCCATGCTGAGCCGGGTCAAATAATCCCTGAGTTGTTAGGAAGTCTGATATTACGTCTTTGACCAATCCCTACAAAATGTTTCTCAGCAGAGAGGTTAGACTTACTGGCCTATAATTTTCAGGTTTTGTCTTGGGCTCTTTCTTTAAAATAGTGACTATACTAGCAGTTTTCTAGTCAAAAGGTACTGAGCCAGTGTCTAGGGAGGCTTGGAAAATGCAAGTAACTGGTGGTGTCAGCACATCAGCTAGTTCACATATGACTCTAGGGTATAAATTCTGGGGGCTTGGTGATTTATTTATGTCAATCTTTGTGAGTAGATCAACTACATCCTTGGGGTTAATAATGACTTTCCCAGGAGTGGATGCTTCTTTACCAACTTATGGTGCTGTATTGTTATTATAGACTGAGCAAATATATTTGTTCTGAATGTCCGCCATTTCTGCAGTTGTTGCTGCATTTCCTAAGTCATTCAAAAATGGGCCTATCATGCAGTGGCCTCCCTTTTTGTTATTAATGTATGAAAAGAAGGATTTTTTATTATCCTTCACTCTGTTAGCTAAATCCAACTCAAACTGTGCTTTAGTTTTTTTTAATTCTTACTTTGATACTCTTAACACATTCCCTATAAGCCTGATTTGTTCCAAGTGACCCATTACCTTTTAGTTTTTTGTACAATCTGCTCTTCCTGTTTCTCTTTTTTTAATGGACGCATTCATCTATACAGGATTTCTTTTGATGCTAGTGTTGTATTTTGGTACGCTTGGTATAAAAGTTTTTACAAGATTTGATAATCTAGCCAACAGCCGTTTCCACATTTCTTGCAGAGATAATCACTTAAAATCACTCATCCAATCCCATGCCAGCATTTGGCTTCTGATAGTGGAGAAATCTGCTCTCCTAAAATTTAGCTTGGTTGTAGTACCCATGTTTTTAATCAGTACAGGTTCCATGATGCTGAAGTGTACTGAACAATGGTCACTATTACCTAGGGGGTTGTTAACCTGGAGATTGCTAATTGTGTTACCCATATTGGTAAGCACTAGATCCAGGGTTCTAATACCTCTGGTGCTACCTTGGACTAGTTGTTCAAGACCTATCTGGTCAATGGTGTCAATATACCTTTTGTCCAGATTGATATCCCCTTGCCCCTTTAACCAATCTATACTAGGTAGATTGAAGTCCCCTGTCAGCAATATTCTATCTACTGGATTCAACTCCCCTATTATTTTTAATAGTGCCTCATCATCCTCAGATGTTATAGAGAGTGGCCTGTATACTAATCCTAAAATGATCCTAGTAACCTTCTGGGGAAGTAGCTTTACCGATAGTAGTTCTAGGGCTCCCGTATCCCATTGTAGTTCTTCACAATGTACAGAATTATGCACATATCTGGCTATTCCACCCCCCTTTCTATGTAATCTGGATTTGTAAAATAAGATATATCCTGTCACCTTTTTATCCCACAGATCATTATCATCCCACTAGGTTTCTGCAACTAATGCCACATGGATATTCTGAGAGTGTAACAACAAAGAAAATTCATCATACTTATTGACCAAACTCCTGGCATTAATGAGAACTGCTTTCCATTCAGGGGTTTCTTTGGGATTTGTCTTGGGATTAGTACCCTTGCTTAGGTCACTTTCTAGACCCCCCCCTTTCCCAGTTTAAATGGAATTGCATTACCTCAAGAGTTTTTTTCCCTGGAATCCTAGTACCTGCAGAATTTAAGTGCAGGCCATCTGTTTTAAACAAAACTGGTATATTAAGTGTTATGGCATTATCCATATAACCACATTTTTCCTCCTTGCATAATGGTCTTAGTCACCTGTTGATTAGCATAATGAGTCCATTGTTTCTATGTGAATGTAATTCATAAGTGGGTAAAATCCCCCATATTATAATCTCGCCATTTCTATTTTTGCTCCCTGTTGTTATATTCCTGAACACAGCCGGGATGTCCTCCATTCTACTTCTTGCTACATCAGTTGTTCCTATGTGCAAAATCACCACTAGTTTACTAGTATTTTCTAGTAGCCCATCCAGAAGGTTTGAAATATTGTGTAGCCTGGCTCCAGGTAATGTGCTTACAGTGGTATGCTCTTTTCGCCCCGACATACTACAGTATCTATCCATCTTATAATGGAGTCTCCTATCACTACAACATCTCTATCTGCCGTTCCCTCATTAATAGGGTGTTCTATATTAATATGACCCTGTGTAACCTCTGGCTGAGAGGAAACTATAGCCTCAGGATGTTCTAAGTGAGCTCTCATAACTCCCTCATCCTCCAATTGTAGGTCTATGTATCTGTTAGACAATTGAAGGGTCAGTGTTAATTGTGGGCCCAGCGTGGGTTTATATGTGAATGTGTGGTTGTCTCCTTAGTTTCTACTGCCTCTTCCTGTGTTACAGTACTAGAACAGACACCCCTACCCCCAGAATTCTGAACCATGTCCCCCATACCACTAATATTATTGGCTACTTTGTCAATAAAACTCTCCAACCTCACAATCTCTTTTTGAGTTTCCAGTCTCTGCATAAGCTGCTGAATTTCCCCTTGCAGTGTAACCACCAACTGACATTTTTCACACATGAACTCACTGCAAAAAGCAGCCTCTGTGTACATTTTACATACAGTACATGCCTTTTTACCCTTACCCCTTTTAGGTTTACTTTGTGCCATAATGGAATTGGTTGCACCTTCTCTTCCCTGTGTCTCTTAGCGTTATTCCACTTCCCTACATTAGAGACACTGGCAATATTTCCTTCACCTGTCCACCAGTGTCCATAGCGGACACAGCAGACACGTGATGCATGTGTCTCTGCACGTGTCTCCGCATGCGGAACCATGCGCTCGCCCCGCTCACACTCGCTCACTTTCGTGTGGGGCTCCTGTTTTATACTGGGTGATCAGGAAGTATCTCCAGGTCACTTCCTGTCCCCCAACTCCTCCAAAGTAACTGTGCAACTGTTAAAAATAATAAAACTACTGCCACCTCATGCGGTGGATTTAATTTATTTGGAAAAGCCTGTCCCCTGCTTTTGTGCACCAAATTACTCTGTGCACAGCATGCTACAAATATCCAAGGGACCAGAGAGCAAGGTAAGCCTCCTCAATCCCACAATGTAGTCCTACCAGGAAGCCTGGTGGCTGTCGTTTCCGTGTCAACAGCCCAAAAATTACCTCCTCTCCCCAGAGGAACTCACTACCTCCATATAAGTTTAAAGTATTCAAACAGCAATTGCTTCCCACCTGGACAAGCTCAGAGCCAACTCATTTATTCTCTAGTCCAGCAATCTAGTCCAATACTTTTGATGTCTCCTTGAGTTTTCTTGGGTCACTGTTCACCCTTTCCACCTAGCATGACTTGTCCCCCCTTTGCAGAGTTTAAAGTCATCTGCAAAGAGGTAGACTTTCCCTTCAAGCTCCTCTGCAATGTCAGTAATAAAGACATTATAAAAGACTGGTTCAAGCATTGATCACTCAGGCTCCCCATTGGTCACACTCCAATCCTTTTTGTCAACTCTGTTTATCACCATCCTCTGCCATCTATCACTTAACCAATTTGTTACCCAGTTTTCCACCTTTGGATCAAATTCTAAGCTACCCAACTCACTTAGTAAGCTCTTATGTGGAATGATGTTGAATGCCTTATTGAAATCTACATAGGTTTGTGTCTTTGGTCTCCTTATTGCTCTAGCTGCGTCCCTCTATTTCTCCTCATACTCCTCCCTACCCTCCTCCCTCTGTATCTCCTTGTACCTTCTAAATGCTACACTGTTAGCTTTTAACTTTTCCACCACCGACCACAGTGGACTCTTTTTTTCTCTTTCTTTTGCTCCCTTGCTTGACACAGAGGTTTGTTGCCTTCACTATGGCCCTTTTTAGTTTCCCCCATAGTTCCTCTACCCCTTGCAGTTCATCACCACCACCAGGTCATCCCTGAGGCATTCGCCCTTCTTTTTTAAAATCTTCCCTCCTAACATCCATGACCCTCACTTTTGTATGGTTCGATTCCACGGCTGTCCTTATACTGAACCACACTGTATGGTGATCACTGGTCCTCATGTGGTCCCCCACTTTGATGTCTGCAACACTGTCACTGTCTGTGAGTATCAGGGCCAGTATTGCCCCAACATGAGTGAGTTCAGTTATTAGTTGCCTGAGGAATGCCTCTTGCAGGAAGTCCAAGATTTCTCTGCTTCTAGTTGAAGCCAGAGCTGGGGTCTCCAATCTACATCTAGCAGATTGAATTCCCACACAAACAGCACCTCCCCCTTTTTCTGTCATCTTGCTAATGGCTTCCATCAGTACCTTATCTAACTTCTCCCTCTGTGTTGGAGGTCTATAGATCACACCAGTGTGAATAGAGACTCTGTTCCCCATTTCTAGGGTGACCCACAGTACCTCTGCCCTCCCCTGTATTCCCTGAACCCCAGCTGCTTTAATGTCTTCCCCTCACATAAAGTACCATGCCCCCTTCTTTCCTTCCCACCCTGTCCTTCCTGAACAGACTATAGCCTGGTATGGCCTTGTCTTAGTTCTGGTTTTCAGTGCACCATGACTCACTAATGATCACAGTATTCATGTCAGCCTCTGCCACTGTTGCCTCTAGGTCTGGAATTTTATTTCCTAGACTCCTTGCATTCATACACATGACTTTCCAGGTTTGTTACCACTCCATTTGTTACTCCCCTTTTTTCCTTTTTGCTTTCACCCATTCCCCTTCTCTTTTTAATGCACCCACTCCCATTCTCCTTCATTTCTTCCAATCTGCTTCCTGTATTCATTTGCATCCCAGGGGATTCCACTGTTCTCAGGTTCTCCCTACTCTCTACTTCAGCCTGTTGGGGAGGCAGTTTCTGTCTCCCTGATCTCTTCTGCCACCCCTCTTGGCTAGTTTAAATTTTTATCAAAGTAAGATTTAAACTGTCCACTGAGGATTATGGTTCCCCTCCCAGATGGATGTAGGCAATCACCCCTGCATAGGCCATAATCATAGCAGGAGTGTCCCCACTCTCCAATGAAGCTGAACCCCTCCTCTCTGTACCATTCCTTCAGCTATGAGTTGAAGCTCCAGGTGCAGAGATCCCCCTCCTTCCCCCTGTCATAGCAAAAGCTACTGAGAGTGCTACCTAAGACTCCTCCTCAGCTTCCTAAGCTTCGCCTGCAATATCCCAGCCCCATCCCAAGCCAGGTCTTTAATCAATGCAATTAGAGTGCCATAGAAAATGGCTGATATGTTTGGCATTCTGCACACTTTCACCTGAAATGTCAGAATCATGGTCCTCAAGGTGTTTCTTAATCAGCCCTGGAAGAAAACATCTATACTCCAAACTAATATTCATATTTTGGGAGGCCATTCTTTATGTGCTTTCTGAGAGAAAGCTTTCTTTACATAGACACTAATTCAGTTAGAGTGTCACAGAAAATGGCAGTAATGTTTAGTATTTCTGCATACTTTTGCCTGAAATTTGAGAATCATGTTCATAAAGGTGTCTATTAATGACCCCTGGAAGTGCAAGTCTGTAGTCCAAGCAAATCTTAATTTTTGAGAGGGCTTCATGTAATCTCAGAGAATAAGCTTTCTTCTCATAGACAGTAATGCAACTAGAGTACCACAGAGAAAGACTAATTGGCATTTCTGTATACCTTAGCCTGAAATGTCAGACTCATGTTCTCTAAGATATCTCCTACCCAACCCTGGAAGCACAAGTCTGTAGTCTAAACAAAAGTTCATTTTCCAGGGAGTTCCATGTCATGCCATGTCATCTCATCTCTGAGAAGGAACTTTCTTATCATAGGCATTCATGCAATTAGATGGCAACAGAAAGTGACTGATATGTTTTGTATTTATGCATATTTATGCCTGAAATTTCACAACCTTGTTCCCAAAGATATTCTGTATCCAGCCTTGGAAGCATAAATCTGTTCTCTGAGGGAAAGTTTATCTTTTGGGGAGCTTCATGTGATCTCTGAGGAAAAGTTCTCTTCCCATAAACATTAATGCAATTAGAGTGTCACAGAAAATGGCTGATATCTTTGGCACTTCTGCATATTTTCAACTGACATTTCTGAAACATATTCCCTAAGGTATTCCCTAACAAGCCCTAGAAGCCCATGTCTGCACTCCTAGTGCAAGTTCATTATTTTCAGGAGGGGGGGTTCATGTGATCACACACAAACAGATTATGGCCATAGACACACACATTGGAAAAAAAAGAATGAACTTTATGGCCACCTGTGGGATGGAAGAGAGACATCATGAGAAGATTGGCACTGTCATAGCACAAAACAGGCACTGCATCACTAGCTGCTGCAAAATACCTGAAAATCATGTGGCATGTAACATGGCAAAAAAACAAAACAAAAAAACTACATAATGTAATGCTGGGCAGAACTGCATTGCAGCATTCAACATACCACAATATCAAAAGTATGAACACATATTGTACTGTACACTATGCTATGTACCATTTTAATCAGTAAACATTGTTCTTTTAATTGGGTATGATTCTTAGCATTACTATTATTATCCCAAAAGATGCAAATTAATAATTGGAAAATAACAGTGAGGTAGGACAGCATAAAATAATCCAGTTTGGACTCCCCTGGCCCATGGGTATTTTGTCCATTAGTTAAACTGACATCCACTGGAAATACAGTGAAGTTCGCCATTATGAAACCCACTTTTACAGCATTCTGCAGTGTGCTGCAGCAGAGTTACTGCAGTAAACCATGCAATTTCAATGGGAATTAGTCCCTTTTGTCATGCAGGAAAATGTGACACTGCAAAGATGAAGTTAATGACACAGTTTCCTGGATTATAAAGGGGACTAATTGCCATTGAAATTACATTATTTTCCACAGTAACTCTGCTGCAGCATGCTCAGAGTGCTGCAAAATGTGGCAGAATTGCGTTTCATCATGGCAAGCTTTACTGTAACACCAGTAGATGTATTTTAAGGCATGTTTTGTGTTGAATCTAGCATGTGGCACATTCAAGGCCTTGTATCAGTGGTAGTTGGTTAAAGTCACCAATGACTGGGTCGCAGTGATGAATTCAAAGAAAGCTACTGTTGCAGTATTCTTAGATCTGAGCAAAGCATTCAACATCATTGACCACAATCTGTTAGTTACTAGCCTATTTAAAGTAGGCGCCACCCCCTTACTGCCCAGTGGTTCACCAGCTACCTATCTGGAAAGACTCAAAAAGTCAAAACTGGTGGCCTATTCTCTGTCTCCCTCCCAGTTGCCAGGGGAGTCCCACGAGGCTCCATATTAGGTCCTATCCATTTCTCCCTGTACTTCAATAACCTTGGTGTACATATCTCTAAGTCCAATCTGCATTTCTTCACAGATGATACAGTACAGTACATATCAGGCTCTACACTGCCTGAAGTGAGGGATAAGTGAGGGATGTACTTCAAGCTGACTTTGCCCAACTAGGAATTAACCTAATCAATGCCAAACTCCTCTTCAATGCAAAGACAACCAAGGCCATGATCTTTGCTCCAAACACCTCTACCACTTCCCCTGCAAACCTTTCCAAAGATTTCATCATCACCTCCTTAGGAGAACCCTTGTAAGTCACCTCCAAATTCAAATATCTCAGTATGTGTCTAGATAATAAGCTTTCCTTTAATGACCACCTCGATCATCTGGCAAGGAGACTAAAAATTAGACTAAGTTTCTTCTTCCGTAACAAGTCCCTCTTTCTGATGGAAACCAGAATTAGGTTGTTCCAGGCCACTTTCCTGCCAGTACTCAATTATGGAGATCTAATATATTCCTCCGTAGTGGCCTCAGGTCTAAGCAAATTAGACATCCTCTATCACCACGCCATATGGTTCATGACAAACCTACCCTATCGAACCCATCATTGCAATTTGTATGCAGCCATCGGTTGGATGACACTCTCCATTAGATGCATGCTTCATGCAGGCATCTGGACTCTTAAGCTACTCCTGAACAAGCTCCCAAACTATCTAACAACCCTCTTCTGCATTTCTCACAGTGCCTACTCTCTAAGGAAAAATGAATTCCTCCTCCTTGATGTACCAACAACTCGCACCTCCTTCGGCAAATGGGTCATATCAAGTGGAACCAGCTCCAATCCACAATGAAGCTTCTCGGTACTGTCCCTGTTAACCTATTCAAATGGTTGGCTGCAGCCAAAATAAAAGATACTTGCAGCTACTTCTAAACCTTATCTCTGTCATTAGCCTCCACTGCATCCCCTTAATCATCTGGAAGTAGCTGCTTTGATATCTCCTAATCAAGCACTTCGTACCATATTTTTTCTGTACTTGTATCTTCCTGTGATATTGTCAGTTATGAAACCTGTTATTGTCTGTTCCATATTTCTGTACTTGAATTTGTACTGTGATACTGTAGATTATGTAACCTGTAACTGCCTGTTATATGTCTAAGGACCTCCTTATGAATGAGCTAGCTCAACAGAGTTTTCCTACAATAAACTTGAACTTGAACTAGTTAAGAAACGTTTCCCGGTACCTTGGTATATCAATTTGTACTGGTCCCTTTGGTGTGTTAGAGACATGGTAGTGTGTTGCCATGGTGTGGAATGCCTGATTATACATGCTGTAAGAGTGCACTTCCTCGGGTATCCACCAGATGGCTACCACGAGCCATCACCACAATACTGAGCACCTGATGTGTTGTGTGATTTTGTGCCCCAGGATTAAGCTGCAGATGGCATGCAGGTACTCTTTCACATTAACAGTAATTAATCTTGTTACTGAAGTTGGGTGTTTGACAAATCCAATTTTTATCTGTTGATAATACATAAAATAAAAAAACAGGATCAGTACACAGAGTACAGGCAATGTTTTATTATCAACAGCTAAAAATTGGATTTGTCAAACACCTAATTTCAGTAACAACCTACTCTTTCTTCTGCATTAATTTCTAAGATTTACAAAAACCTTCCTATACTCAAATAGTAATGATTTTTTCCTCCTACAGTATTTCCTTGGCATGAGAGTGCTTTCCTCATCCTGTAGCATTCTATGTCAAACCATTTGGCTTTATTAAAATGTTTGGTTCTTTTCCTGTCTCCCCATATGTTTAGATTGTTGGTTATATCATGTTCTAAACACTTTAAAAGGTCAAGGACTTTAGCAGTATTCTGCTGCCCTAAGTCAAATACATTTATGCAGCCATGTTTATTCTTTTCTACCTCATCTGTATGTAATAGATTTCAGCCTGGTGGGATAGCAGCTGACTCAGACAGTAGAGGGCTGTACCCATTTAGTGGAAGAGGTACAGCTGGACATGAAACTGCGTACTCATTCTTTTTTTAGAGCAGCAAATATGTCTCTTTACAGTGCGGTTTAATGATTGAGGAAATAAACTTTTGTATGGAAGCAATGTTTAACAGAAGGTATTAATGGCACCAAATGCTGTATCATTTATCCATGAAGCAGTTCTAAAAAGAATACAGCTGTATAGTGTGTTAAAGCAATGTAAATACTTACATAATAGTTATGCCTGCACTCACTATGCAGCAAAAAGCACATATTGTGTCTCTAGAAGTTGCCTCTGGTGCTGCAAATCCCAGTCACTTAAAAGGTGGCTTTGATTTTTCCCCTTTTACTTTGTAGGCAGTCTGTCACTTTTGCTCTTACCAGTGCATTTAATACACAAATCTCTTTTTTCTACAACCTGTGTACAGTTTAATGTATTTTGAAGAGCTTTATTTATACCAACTTGCACACCGTGATTATATATATATATATATATGTATATATTTAGATAGATAAACAGACAGACAGGCAGACAGATGGATGCAAATGCCCAAGAATTAATTTGGACTGGCTCAACTTTAAGCACAATTTCATGGTGCCAAAAGGCCTCAAAATACAGTCAGCAATGGCTGAGGACAGCAGACACAGACACGTGTTTCATCCTCATTTGGACTCATCAGTGTGCCATATATGTATCTCAGCTCAGGGAGAGGGAGCCAGCCACCCTATAAGGGATCTTATTATAAGATCCCCTATGGGGTGGCTGGTTCCCTCTCCCTGGGCTGAGATAGAGATATGACACACTGATGAGTCCAAATGAGGATGAAACTCATGTATGTGTCTGCTGTTCTCAGCCTTTGCTGATTGTATTGTGAGGCCTTTTGGCACAATGCAACTTTGCTTAAAATTGATCCAGTCCAAATTAATTCATGGGCATTTGCATATGTGTCTCATGATGCTTTGCAGTATTTGGGTATGTGTAATTTGTGTTTTCTTTAAAATTTGGCTGCATGGCCAATATCCTCTGGGATAACCCATACCTCAGTGCATTTGCTTTGGGGTTCTTTTGTAGTGTGTATATAGCCATGTTCACAGTACTTAAGAGAATAGCAAGTCCTACAATGCATTACTCCCTAAATTTGCTAACAATTCATACATTATTGCAATTTCTTCCTTTTGTTGTGGTAATGTTACCAAAGAGATAGCACCCACAAAATCTCTGTCTGATGAGTCTTTATTTTTTAGTGGCAGCTCCTGAAACACCAAATGTCCACCTTAAAATGCCCTCCGTTTTGTGACATAGCTGACAGTCACATTACAAAGCATATAATTTGTCTATTACTAAAATGTCCCCAATTCTACTTATAGGCTTGATTAATGCAGAGAACATCAGTTATTTATACCACTGCACTAGAAAAAACTTAAATGGACACATCACTTGTTTTTTACATCTTTTAAGCCCCCATAGCATGCAGTACAGATGGTGTCCATCACATTCTGTCCACAGACATGGTGTAATTCACTATATTTGCAAATGGTTGTTGTTTTTAACAGTTGCTTGCTGTTTTTCTTCATTTTCTTCCACCAGAATGCTCCAGTTATTTTAGGTGGTGAAATTGCAGGGAATGAGTACATGCTTCCCAAAATGATGCTGCCTGTGTGGTATCCTATAGTGATACACGTTATCTGGTGTTCAATGAGTAGACTTCTTGTCTGAAAAACCAGAAGTGTTCATTATGTTCTGGTTGGATTGCTTGGCACTGCTGTAAAGCTGGGGCATCATGGACATACAGCCCTTCTGCAGCTTACTGATACAGGAAGGGTTTGTGGTGTCCATGACTGTGCTACATGTTTGAACATAAAGGAAAAAGTGAGGGCTACCTTTGAGGGTATAGATTATGGTAAAAAGCAAATGTAGAAACTTACATCAGCTAACATCTAAAATGGATTTAATTAAACTACGTTTAGGTAGTAATTTAGTTTATTTAGTTTATTTTTATTTCAGAAGACACCATTAAGCCAAGACTCTTTTACAAAGGTTCCATGTCAGGGAAACAATACAGAACATAATGAGGACAATAACAAATACAGTAGTTTCAAGCAACCATAGGCTTTGTCAGGTACATTAAAGCTTTCATATGGAATTACTGTAATATGTGTAATGATTCACAGAATGTATGTTAAGTTACAGTAATTTGTGTATATTATTCAAGAATATATTTACAATAAAAAACACAGTTGTAATGTGGTTCACTAGAATAAATTAGAAACTGCTAGGAGAGATGGTAGATACATGTAGAGGAAGCTATGATGAGAGAATGTAGATAATAGTGGGTGAAAAAGGTAGGAGATACTGGGGGTAAAGATGGGAAGGACATAGAGGGTGGAAATTAGGGGGAAGGAGAGTAAATTTAGTTTGGAGAAACATTCACAGGAGGCCATTGTGATAAGGTGCTGACGCAGGTAGCACTTAAAAGTGCCCAGGGTAGTGTCATTGGTAACAGCAGGTGGAAGTGAGTTGTACCAGGATGAGGGTCTGTATATAAAGGAGCGTTGTCCTTGCATAGTGTGGCAGCGTAGAACAGAAAAAGTAAGATATTCTGAGCTCATGGTTAGGCGAGGGCCACAGCTTGGGTCAGTAAGGACTGAACCCTTGATGGTAGAAGATTTAAGGTAATCTTTTTTGCTAGCATACAGGTCTGTTACTTGAGTCTGCTGGGGAGTTGGAGCCAGTTTGCTTGCTTGTAGATGTCACAGGTATGTGAGAGGCATGGAGCAGGGGTCAGTAGATGACATGCCTTGTTAAGGGAAATGGCTATTCTTTGAAGTGCCGTGTCAGTGGCAGAGCCATAGATCACAAGCCCATAGTCGATTATTGATATTATGAACTCTGAATGGCAATGCTTAGGGCTTCATTGGTAAGACAGCGCCTATGTCTAAAGAGAAGTCGTATGCGGGTGTTCACGATCTTGGCAATGCTCTCAATGTGTTCAGAGTAAGACAAGGTGCTGTCAGGGGTAACCCCCAGGTATTTAAACAGTTGAACATGTTAGAGCAATGTCCCTTCACTGTTTGTGATAGATAGACATTTGTTTTTATGTTTGTTATGGATGCCATGAAACATCATTTTTTAGTTTTTTTTGTGATTTAGTATGAGTTTCTGAGATTTAAACCATGTCTCCATTTGTTTAAAGCTTGTCTGCAGTTGCAATTGAGGAGGGAGGGGTCAGGGTGGGAGGTGAAAATAACTGCATCATCTGCATATAGCAGGAGTCTATTAGGGCATGATGCAGGGAGATTGTTCAGAAAAATACTGAAAAGCAAGGGACCAAAGATGGACCTTTGGGGAACTCCAGAGTGAATTGGATGGGAGGGTGGAGGGAATCACCAACTCTGACCTGTTGGGTTAGGTCACTAAGGTAGCTTTGGAATCAACATGAGGTGTCATCTGAAAGGACAAGGAAAGATAATTGTTCAAATAGCAGGGAGTAGTTGACAGTGTCGAACACCTTTGTCAAATCAATGAAGGTGGTGCCGACAAGATGTCCCTGATCCAGAGCATTATGGATGTAAGTGGTAAATTCAAGGAGAGCTGTGGTGGTACTATGTACTTGTCAAAAACCATGCTGCTCCAGACATTGCAGGTTGTGGTTAGGAAGATATTCTGTAAGTTGATAGGCAACTATTCTCTGCAGTGCTTTCAAGAGAGGGGGAAGAATGGAGATGGGTCTGTAGTTAGAGGTTAGGATCGTATCCCCACTTTTGTGAATTGGCATCACAACAGCAGATTTCCATATTTGGGGGAACTGAGAAAGCCTTAGGGATCGGTTGTGGATTTTGGTGAGTGGTGTCAGGACTTCATCAATGGTGAGGGCAAGGAGTTTAAGGTCTAGGGATTTGCCACTGAATCTGGACCTCCCAAGCACTTTGAGCAGTTGTTTTTTGGCTAGGGCCTCCGAGATAGTTTTAAAGTAGAAAGGTGGATGGCCCTGTGTTATTCTTGCTTTGTTCAAGCCTGGAGAGTCCGGTGGGGGGTCAAAGAAGGTTGGAAGAAGCACATGACTAAGATCAGTGAATGCCACATTAAAAGTGTTAGCCATGGTGACCTAATCCAGAGTCAGACTGCCATTTACACTGAATATAGAGGGTGGTACTTTGGGAATATGCCCTGTAACTTCAGAAAGATTTGCCCAAAACTTCTTCCCATCTTTCCATGAGTTATTGAGTGCGCTCCTGTAGTATCTTGCCTTTTCATTTTTAATTGCTCTAGTACAGGCATTTCTTGCTGCTTTGTAAGCCTGGGTATCAGCCTGGGTACCAGTCAAGTTGGCTAGATGCCAAAGATGATCCTGGGACCTCAATTGTTCCAGAAGATCAGAGGTAATCCAAGGGTTGTCGACACCTTTAATCTTGCATTTTTTGAACAGGGCATGGACATCACAGGTGCTATTAAAGCTGTGGATAAAATATTCAAGAGCAGTGTCACTGTTGAAGGCTGTGTCTATCAGAAACCAGTCATGGTCTGGTAAGAGGGATTTTAGAGACCCAAGATGACCAGGAATAAGTATCCTGCTGTTAATAGTTTTGGGAGGAGGCTTAGTGTATTTATTTGACCAGGTGCAAAGGATTGGGGAGTGGTCACTTAAACTGTCGGACAGAACCACTGTTTTCGTGATGTGATCCAGGCGGTTCATGAGAACCCAGTCCAGAGGGGTGGTAGTACCTGTTCTGTAGTTCACCCTTGTGGGTGATTGGACCATTTGTGAGACGTTAGCGGCAGTTAGTGCATCCTTATAATTGTTTGCACTGGGGGAGAACCAGTTCACATTGAAGTCACCAAGCTGGATTATTACTGCATTTTGATTAATGAGTGTATGAAGTCTAGTATGGGGTTTAGCCCTTGGTTGGTCAGCTTGGGGGAAGGGGGATATAGATTGATGCCACTGTCAGGTTTTTGTTTTGTGCTCCAAGCACTATCTTCATGGCAAAGACCTGGATGTTGTTCTCAGGAAGAGGCACACTGAAAGCATGACCCTTAATATATTCTTTTAGGTAAAGGGCACAGCCTCTGCCTCTCTTGGACAGCCTGTCTTGCCTGAAGACTGTATACACTGGGATCAATATTGCTGAGTACAGGATCTTTGGGGAAAGCCATGTCTCAATTACAGACAGAATATCAGGGTTGTGATGTGCTGTCCAGGCTGTGAGGGAGTCAAGTTTATTGAGGAGGCTACAGATGTTGATACTTGCCAAGGAGAGTGTCCCAGCCTTGACTTGTTCTTTGGCACTGGTTCATGGGGGAAGGCCAGGGTTAGGGTGTATGTTTCCTGACATAAGTAGTAGCAGCAGTGTTAGATGTTTTATGAAGGTCAACTTTGGTTGTTGGATAGATAGTTGATTTCAATTAAAAATGTCGCCAGCGGGCGGGCAGCATCTCCAGCCGGCGCTCAGCTCCACAGAGCCGGAGAGACCCTCCAGGAAGAGTACAGCAAAAGCAATATTTATGCCCACCGCCCGTCCCCTCTTCTAGACTTTCTTAAATAGACACTTTCCCCAACGTTATTAAAACCACGCCTGCAGTCCTGTTAAACCTATAGCCTGCCTTATATCCCTCATTGATACTACACTTTCGATTACCAGAGTACTACCTATGCTATCTATTCTGATGCCACAACTAGACTGGGTTTCCACCTAGCATCTGATAAGGCACACTGCCCTTGCCATCTTATACTCCGCCTTTATTCGAGTCCAAACAATTCTTGTATCTCACTGTTTACCGAACCTCCTATCCCATTGCTAGACTAAACACCCTCCTCTAATATCTGATTAGGCTCCCAGTATGAGCTAAGTATACCACCTTTATAATATATGACACAGGCAACTACTGTGAGCAAATCATAAGATATTACCTACAAAATCTCTGATAACCTTCATAATGAGGAACTTTCTTTGGAGCCTCCTTATACTACTACTATTACCTGAACTAAGTAAAAGATGCAGACATCCACAGGATGCCAAGCAGAGTGCAGATACCACATTCTCGTTCTGTTGCAATTCTACAGCAGCCCCAAGAGATTGGATATGTACCTATGACCTTCCATTGATACGATGCTACCCATTTATTCTTTTCTACGGAGGGACACAGTCGGCATTGCATTTGTTTGGTGTCTGTCTCCAACTGTATACAGAACAAGATCCACTACTATGTCTGTTAAAGTTTTAATCCTTTCCTTTACAAGAGGACGAAAAACCGAATCTGGATGGCAAATAAGAATTCCACAGAATAATAAAAAAAAAGAAATAAAAGGCATCTATAAGAACTTATACCCTATCTTTACGGCAACTATGAAACTACTGCTCCTACTACTAATATGCTCAGGGAATGTGGAACTTAACCCTGGGCCACCAGGGACTATCACTGCACCTTCAGAACTAGCAAAGATTAAAGGACTAAGCCTTCTACATATTAATGCATGTAGCCTTTTAAAAAAAATCACATTGCTCCAAGCCTGGGTTAGCCACGCACTACCCGACATCCTGGTAGTCTCTGAGACATGGCTTAGACCTGATACAGCCAACAGAGATATAAACTTACTTAACTACCAAACATTCAGAGCTGATAGACGGACAAGAGGAGGAGGGGTAGCAATATATGTAAAGGCCAACCTATCTGCAATTTCTCTTGCCTCTTACTCTATGGCAAAATAATTTGAGTGCCTATCCCTTAAAATAACCCTTTCCAAAAATACCTCACTGCAGTTGATTGGCTATTACAGACCTCCCTCTGCTGGCCTTAAGATACTGTCCTATTTGGGTGACTTGATTAAACAAGGGAATGGAGAAACCATAATTATAGGCGATTTAAACTAAACTGGCTTTCTAAGGCAGCTACACCTCTAATTTCATTCTATGACATGCATGGGCTTACAGCTTATAAATGAACCTACTAGAATGAGCAAAAGAACCCAAAAATAGCACGCTTTTGATGTACTATTAGTGAGTAAACCTCACCTCTTTTCACATACTGGAGTTCTGTTCAACGACATTATTGATCATTGTACTATTGCGGCAATTAGGTCAGCATGTAAGATTTCATCCCCCACAAAATTCTTGTTGAGGAGATCAAAAAAGAACCTCAACATTGAGGCATACCTGGACGATATTAAGTACTCCACAAGATGGCAAGAATTTTATCTAGCGAACACAATGGAGATTGCATATGGTGTTCTAAATGACATCATCACAAATGCTCTAAACATTCATGCACCAGTCTCTAAACTACGTATTAAAAATAAAACCTGTCGTTGGTTTAATTCTGACCTTAAATCCACCCCTTCGAAAGGGACAAGCTTTGGAAAAAGCCAAAACTAAATTAGCCTCCGATTGGGAGCAATTCAGAAAAGCCAGGAATCTTTGCACCAAGAAAGTATGAGACACAAAAGCTGCATATTACATGACTGAATTAGACTCCTCATACTCCAGCCCTGCCAAGTTTTGGAACACTATAAAAGATATAACTGGCCATGTCCCAAGTAACTCACTCCCAACAAAACTACAATGTGGAAACAGAACCATCAGTGACAAAATTGAAGTATTGGAAACTTTCAATAATCATTTTACAACTGCTGGACTAGCATTCGACCTCTTCAGCCAACCAAATGAGAGTACATCTAGGGATTAAGAATACTGAAGCAAGAGTGACTTGACTCCATTTTCTCCTTCACTCCAGCCACGCTTGAAGCAAGTCGAAGAACTAATCTTACAATTGGACATAAAAAGAGTGCAGGCGAGACTCCTTGACCCATACTTTTTAAAATTGCCACATATGTATTAGCAGTGCCAATAACGCATCTGTTTAACCTTTCTCTACAGTCTGAGTCATCCCATCAATCTGGAAAACCGCTCAAGTGATTCCTCTTCTGAAAGCCGGGATCCCACAGACCTTAATAACTACAGACCAATTTCCATTCTTACTGTGCTGTCTAAACTACTTGAAAAATTGTGAGCACCCAGCTAAGAGAATATCTAGAAGCCAACAATCTTCTAAACCCAGCACAATCTGGTTTCAGAGCAAACCACAGCACCATAACAGCTTTTGCAAAGTCACCAATGATTGGCAACTTGAATTGATAAAAAATTGTGTATGTGCTGTCTTCTTAGACCTAAGGAAGGCCTTTGACACGGTTGACTATGACCTGCTCCTCTCTCACTAAGGTCTATTGGACTTGACACAAATTCCATTAGCTGGTTTAACAACTATCTTACAGGAAGAACCCAGCAGGTAAAGGCCAAGGAGATATATCCCCACTTAGACCACTACAAAGAGGAGTACCACAAGGATCTATTCTTGGCCCTATCCTCTTCGCCATATATATCAATAGCATTGACACAAATCTTACAAAGCCACTGTACACCTGTTTGCTGATGATACAGTACTGTATGTCAGTCACCCTTCTCCTACAACAGCCTGCAAAGAACTACAAGCAGAATTCGACCTACTGCAACTCCAGCTGCTGGAAAAAACTACTATTGAATGCAAAAAAACTAAGGCAATGTTCTTTTCCCCAGGTGCAGGCAAAATACTCAATCCCAATCGATCTCCTAAACTATCCACTGCACTTGGTGAAAATCTTGAATATGTCACAAAATTCAAATACCTGGGGTATGGCTAGATAGTAGATTAGAGTATCTAGAACATCTGGAAGAGCTACTAAAAAAGCTTAGACAAAGACTTGGACTTTACTATAGAATAAGGCACTTCCTTTCAAGTGATTCAAAAAAGAAGATGGTCCAGGCCACATTCCTCTCAGTTTTAGACTACGCTGACTTCCTATACAATCACTGCCCTACGGTATGCTTGAACAAATTAGATACACTATACCATAGAGCTCTGAGGTTTATCACAGACTTACCATACAGTACTCACCACTGCTTGCTATACTCTGCAGTTGGTTGGCCCTCACTTCAATATAGAAGGATAGGAATGCATTACTATGGACTTACAGAGCAATATCACAGCAGCTTCAAAATATATTCAGACTGTTTTCCACAAGCCTCATCAAGTAATTATGCATTAAGAAGCCTGAACTTCATTACTCTTAAAGTGCCTAATTTCCACTCTCGACATGGCAGACATGCTGTTAGTTATGTGTTATCCACCCTATGGAACACAATACAAAAGACACTGAAAGTGAACAAGCTCATATCTATTACAGCCTTTAAATATCTATACACAAAATATTCAAAGAAAATGTAACTGCTTCCGTCAACATTAGACTAACCCTCTATCTTTCCTACCAGCTGGACGACTATTCAAGGTAGCTCCTCAGCACCCTACGAGCAGTTGCTTCACATCTCATTAACCTTTACTACAATCCTTCCTTCTTAAGCATTATATACTTAGTCTCCTTATACTTTCAGTTTTTTACTTCCCCAGTCCATCCCCCCCCCTTGACCTACTATTGATCCCTCTTTGACACGGCCCTTTCCACTCCTACCCTTTCACCACCCCTGGCCACAACACTCTGTATACACTCCTTTCATCCCCCCTGTCACTGCTTCAGCCGGTATTTGCCTCCTACAAATTATTTCTTCTAGATATATCTTCCAGATGTCCATACAGCTCATCACCCGAGCTCAAAAACTTTCTAATAATTCCCCTGACACATTTAACCTTCGCCAAAAAGTGCAAGTTTCTAAAATATCCTCCACTAACAAGCTGGCTACTTAATGAATCATGTATATATCTTGGAGTTGTTGTTTTGTATTCATTTGCTATCCTTTCAAAGTTGTGTATTCTTTTTATGTTATATGTCATACAAATTGTATCTTGACCCTACCAGGTCTGTCTTGCAAATGAGCATTGCTCAATGATGTTCGCCTGGATAAATAAAGATTTGATTTGATTTGATTTGATTTGATTTGATCTGATACCTGGTGGTTAAGTCAAAAGCCAAAAGAAATGATCAAATGCTGAGGTCCAGAGTCACAGAATGTGTTCAAATTCCTGAAGGTGATGAACTGTGCCTACTCATATGCAGGATGTGAAATCCTTTTGTTTGTATGCTTCCTTTGTCATTCAAAGAGGTTGATGAAAAGGCCACACACAGATCCTTTAGGAGACGGTCAGACAAACACGTGGATTCAAGCAGGACCCAGAGTCACTGAGTTTGTCAGACTTGGTTGATTGACTTATGTTTTGCTTGGGATGGATTCAAAAAAGTTCCTTTTAAAATGAAAATGCAGATACCTCGTGATGATGTTTTGCTGAAATCCAGTCCAGGAGAATTTCATGGATGTAGTGAGCAAGAATGGTGTAGTTACTTCAAGCAGAAAACCATGTAAATTCACAAAAACTAAGCTACAGACATAGACAAACACAAGCAGCTACCACACAGACCCAGGAGGCCTAGTCAAAATTTATCAGTAATTGCAGCTGTGCAAACAAAAAGCATTAAAGTAAACCAAACTGCTTGTAGTCCCATGTACTACACATTAGCAGCGCATGTTTTTTTTTCATAAAATATAACAGGGAATGTAAATATATTTTATGGGGATTATCACAGAAAGCCACATTAACTATTTCAGGTCAGGTTCTGTAATGTAAAGGTTATCATTATGGGACATTTGTTGTACTGTTTGTGCTTTACTAAGACACCATAATGGTGGTGTACTTTGTATGGCATGTTATTTCTGAGAATACAATTTCATGTTACTGGTTTATTTCATACTCTATAGCTCTTCTGGAAATTAAGTACCAAAATCATAAAAAAAACAAGCAAATAGTCCTTATTTGTAAGGAAAACATAAGTTTATGTTACTTTTATTTGCTCTTAAATAAAATGCCTGCTCGACCCAGTGACCATCTGAGAGAATTAAATTAAACATTTTCTTACCCAGGATATTAAATGCTCATCAGTTTATATAACATTTTGTGGTTATGATGTTTCTCTTAACATTTATGCTTGTTGAACCATTTCATTGATTGTTCATTACAAATGCACCGTAGTGGTGGTGTCCTTCACAATTAACATGATTCTGGGTAATTTTATTGCTTTCACTTACTTTTTCATGTCTGTTTTCCCAAATGCCAGTTGAAGTTTAAAAGAGATATGCAAAAGCTTATCTTTCAAGTTGAAATTTAGATTTTTTTAAATCATTTGTTGGTGGAGGCCTGTGATTTTCTGTAAGTGTTTGGTGTCCCATGTGGTGCACGTTAAGCACAGCATAGATTTGGGGGGAAATACTGATGCAAAAAAAATGTTTTCTTTACCTAGGAGTTTGAACACTGTGTCTGCCATAGAGTCTCCCTGGCTTATATTATTTGGGGGGGGGGCATTTATAGAGTTTCTTTTTAATGTTGTGTCTGTTTAACTGCTTCAGTGAATGTTTCATTGCAAAGACACCATAGAGGAGGTGTCCTTTGTAATGAACATTATTCTAGACAATCTTACCTCTTTTTTGGCTTTGTTTTGCATCGGTATGCTTCAAATACCAGCAGACTTCATAGACCAAATTACCTTCTTCTGCTGGCTAATTCATATGTTCATATGTTTGCCTGATACAGAGATGAGATTCAATTCATGTAAAGCAGCAGAGATTATATATTAATAGAATATTTTTCATGTACATAGTATTTATAAATAACATGCAGGTTTTGTTGTTTGTATGCCATAGTTATGAGAACTGCCTAAATAATTACATTCAGCATTTTATGGTTTGATATTGTGACATTGTTATACTGGTGCCCATGTTACACACGTTATGTGTCAGAATAAAAGTTGTATAAAAATAAAATATCCTTATTATTTTGGAGAATAATTGGTGTCCATCTTAAGCATATATTGGTGCATAGTTGTACAGCATAGGTGGTCCAGGAAATCAAATAAGATGTAAGACATAGCTAAATTATAACATGTTTGGGTTAGTGATATAATGGTGTCTTAAGATGGATGGTTCAGTGATGCCCCACAGGTATAAATTAAAAACAAATGATGAAATGTTGCATGCTACAGTAGCTAAATAGAAGGCATAGGCATTGTGATATCAAATAAACTTTATTGTTAAAAACAAAAATATGACATCATGGACACCAAATTACCCATGTTACCCACATTATATGTTTCATATGCTAAATTAGAGTTGCAATTTTCAAAACATATAAATGATGAACTATCTTTATATTTGTGATTATACTACTACCATGTGTAATCACTGAAAACAAAGCATACTCAAGAGCACTGAGCAAAGTTTTTTTTGGGTCACAAATGTCACACTTGCTCTCTCCAGTATTATATACTGTATATGCCTATATATATATATAGATATATATCAAACCTGAATGGTGTGCCAATGCAAGATTGACACCCACACAGCGAACACCAGCACAGCAACAGAATTCAACTGTCTGTGGTGAGTTGCTGTGCTGGTGTGAAGAAGACACCAGAAGTGTGTTTCCCAGTGTTGTACCTCCCTGATCCAATTCTGACTCAGAGTTAGATATCTACAGACCTGGGTGTGTGGTGGTGGAGCCCCCACATGGGAGGTTTGGGGGGCAAAGCCCCCCTATTGAAATGCACTGATATCCCATCGGTACAATGCTGACACTAGGCATTGTGTCCTTCACTGTGGGGGATGTCAGTGCAAGCGTTGTCAAAGTGCTATAGTAAAACCATACTGAATATGTCATTTCCTGTCAAGAAGATTTTTTCCAGATAACACAATCTTGTTAAAAAGTACCTATTGCTGATCAGAAGAAACATTATGTAATCTTTGTGAAATGAGAACTAGTACCCCTGAGTGTCACTCTGTTTGCATGTTGGCAAATAGCATGGTCTCTGCCAAGTTGCTCTCTAACTGCTATAGATGTTCTCTCTGAAGATTTCTGAGTCAGATCTTTAGTGCAAGTCTTCAGGGACAAACAATAGCACCTGTTCCTCACAAGATATCAGGCCATCTCACAGGTTCATGTATATTTAATGAAGACCTGAAGAACATCCTTGCAATTAAAATTTCTGGGCACACGGATGATTTTAGCTAAATTTAAAAACAGTAAGCACTGACTATGTGGCATTTCTCAGTTTGACAGATATCTAAAAATACATCTAGAGTCAGTTCAGATTGCAACTGTTTTCCAGCTTTTTTCTAAGAAATAAGCCTTTACTTTATTAATAAAGCAAAGTTCTCCATTTCTAATTACTGTTGTTTGTCCAGGAACACATTTCCAAAACCAGCCAATAGTTGTGGCAGATGTCATGATAAGCCTTCACCTTCATGGATCCACCTCATCATTAGGATTATAAACTTGAATTGCCTCCTTTATATACCTGACTCAACCTTTAAGGTACACAACTTCAGAGTCAGTATATGCAAACACATGTATGCAGTCTCATTTCTTCTTTTCTACTTCAGCTCTATGTAATAGAGTTACAACTGCTCTATGGGTAAACGGGTCCCATTTTATTTTCTTATGATTGCATATAGTCATATTGGCATCTATTACTTCCCTTTTTGGGGTCCCTTCTTGCATTGTATCATTACCAAGTTTTCCTTCTAACGTACAGTAATTGGGAAGTGGTCAAAGTCCCATATGGGCAGCATTTTCATATTGTTTACCCAACTATTATTTATCCTTTCACCTTTTTGTAGTCTCCCTCTTATTAATTTTCATTTTTCTTGATCTAAAATATTGTTGTCAACTAACAGTGAGTGTTCCCTCTCTACAGGCATCATGTAGTTAGTTATTCTTTGTTGATTGTTTTTACTACTGTATATTCAGCTGCCCTGGTGGCTAGCAATCCCCTTACCCTATCCCTGATGCCCTTTAGGCTAGCCGACCCTCCCCCTCCCACAAGTAGTGACCAACCACCTGGTTTTGCTAACTCCTAGTAAAACTCTACCCACTCTACAGTAGGTGTGGCCATATTTTGTATTGTCTATGTATCAACTTGCCTAGGTTTGGACTCACTAAAAGATTATTCTAGTTAACTGTAATCCTTGTGTTTCAACACAGTAATTGAATGTTTCTGCAGCCGCCCTTATATATTTGGTTTTCTTTTTGCACTGTAGTGCTATAGATTCAGTGAACCAAAAACGAACATTCAAATACTCACCACTCCCAATTGCCACCAGCAGCTATGGCACCATACCTGACCCAAAGAATCCACCACCACCACAACCCCCAGTCTCTGCCAATGCCTCTTCCTAATGTGATACATTGCATCTCTTGCCAACAAAACCCCTCTGTACTTCAACAGATCCCGGCACATAGTCAGGCTCCCCACAAATACCACAATCGACCCTCAGAGACCGACACCACTGGATGCTCCCGGCAATGTTGCACAGCCTGGACAAGAACCAGAGGCATGGTGGGCCACAGCTCCATGACAAAAATCACTGGAGAGTGCCTGTTTTTGGTTTGAGGAACCATAAAATCAGGTGTTGCCATGTGGTGCTGTTGGCCTATATGGGGCTCACCAGCTGTGGAGTGGACTGGTTTTGCTGGCCCTTCTCTGCAGCACTCATCACACTCACCCTCTCTGCTCTGTCTATTTCCACTGGCTGTCAGAATAAACTAAAAATACTGGAACATAAATGGTTGAACATTTAAACTTGCAGATAGTGAATGCATGCCCTTTGTTTTGTCATAAGATATTATTTTACAAGAAACTTTGTGGTCAGGAGACTCCCATAGACTACCAGGATATGATATATTTTTGAGAAAAGCAAACTGTTCATCTAAACAAGGAAGGAACAAATTGAATCTGCTTATAGCTATGAAACTTTTGGTAAAAATCTGAAACCTGGGTCAAACTGAGTAACACCCTGAACAAAAATTGCAGAAGACCATTCTGATTTATGATATTGTTTGAGCCAGTGATCTTATTGCCAGGGTATCTTCGCACCACCAAAAATTCTGAATCACTGTCAAAAGACTGCCAAGAAAGAAAACAAATTCTAAATAAGAACATAAAGCATGTTATCAGGTCCAGAGATAAGAAACTAAATGAAGCAGGTAACTTTTGATTGAATCTCCTTTGTTCTCATTAATGGAAGAAGTCTTAGTGATAGGGATGGACATTTTTCCTATCATTCAGCCACCCGAGCTTCCATGATAGACTTATTTGTTTTAAATATCAATGCACTGGACAAAGTTATACTGTAGATCTAAAAATAATACAGAGGATAGAGTCTACTCATCTCACTGTACAAGTCCATGTGAACTTATAGAAGGCACTTGGAAAATTGCATAAATAGTGATCTAAATTACACTGAGGTTATCAATTATAAAAGAATAAAATGGTCACTATTTAATATAACACTAACTGAATGCTGCAGAAGTTCTATTCATGTTCAGAAATTTAAACAAAGTATGTTAGATGCCCAGGACTCCAGGGAAAATATTTATTTATGTGATACAATTTTGAAATATACAGTATAGCACATCTGTTATATGAACATGTAAATAATAACAGAAAAACTGATTCTTCATTTAACAGAAAATGTGTAAAGGCAATAAATAGCTGATGCAATTGGTCAGAAAGACTTGTGGAAACAAATCCAAATCTAATCTAAATCTAAACAAAAAAAAAGCAGAATTGCACCAGACTGCTGTGCTATGCGGTGCAGAAGTTTTTTGAAAGTGCTTGCTCACTTCTAGATGAGTAAATAAACCACAATCTCTTCAAAATTTCCCTGGCAGTTGTCCATGTGAAAGGATATGATCCCATGACACTCACAGTACAGTGGGACAGTACCCTGGCCAACATTCCCTCTTTTAATAAGACCGGTTCTGAAGTAGTCTATGGCTGTGTATTAATGTTGTTGACAACACAATGGCTGTCAATTTTTTTCTGCATACTGTACTTATTCTGGGCAAGGACAACAGTCAGTAATGAATTAAAAATTACAAACAAAAATGGTGACTGATTATTACCTATCTTTGCTATAATTCCAAGTTCTGTATGAGGGAAATCACTGGACCACTTTTCAAACATGCTGTATAATTATTTGTACATGTCATAATGTAAATGCAGTCAGTTGTAATAAAGCATCTGAAAGAAAGCTGCACACTTCAAAATCCCTGCTTTCCCAATTTGGAATGATAAAAGGAAAACCATAACAATGAAAAGCAACACTACATTAGAGTTTTGTAAGTTTGTTTCCTTTAAAAGAGATACAGAGTAACCTTGAAAGAGATACAGAATGCCTTTGAGAAATCTGAAACCTGTGCTACAATGTTATAAACTAAGGTAACAGAAAAGTTATACAATGTTACTGTTCATTGCCCAAGCAGGGATATGGAACTGTGCAGGTTCTTTCTGAGTCAGACACAACTACACATAAAGCCAGTGCCAGTGAAAAAGCTAGGGTCCACTGTGTAGACGTATAACAAACTCCAACAGCCAGAAAGGCCAGTTGTAGCCTCTCTTCCCTCTCACTGATTATAATCACACAATACAGACTATGGTCTCAAGAAATTCACACCTCACCTCAACTGCTCCAGCCAGCCAGAAAGCAACCCTTCCCCCAACTGACTTGTATCACACATTCCAGTGGTGCCAGTTGTCATGGCAATTGATTAGTCTTTTGCACACTAAACACTATTTATATTTCTTAAAATGTGAAAGAAATAATCTCTTGCAATGAGGCTTGACTTTTAGCTTTCTATCTGCAGTTGTGCTTCCATGCCCATCTCTGTAATGCATGCCTGTAGACTTGCCATCAACTACACTATTAAGGGATCAACTGTACTCCACACTAGCAGATAATAATTCATTTTAATTATCTCTGCCCATGGTATGTTAACAGGGTATATAAAGGGAGCATGGAGGACCAACAACCAAGTTTCCAATCCCACGGCCACTTAGTAATTCTGATTAAAAAACAATAGTTTCAGAAGTACAGTTAATCTCACAAGATTGGTGGGGTGGGTGATGTCGTGGGGGCAGGGACCAGTAGCCACATGGAATATTTTTTTACTGGTGGGGTGGGTAATCCCATGGGTGATCATTTGGGGGGAAGGACCACTAGCCTGCAGGGATTTTTTTTCACTGATGGAGTTGGTGATCCTGTGGGGGATCATGTGGGGAGGGGCTGCCAGCCAGCAGGGATTTTTTTTTTACTGGTGGGATGGGTGATCCCATGAGTGATCATGTGGGGTGAGTGACCACTAGCCAAAAGGGAATTTGTTTTGGTCTGTTGCATACAAGTTAATGTGAGGTACTTAGACAATCCAGAATACTTTTTTAAGATAGTTTTGGGTAGACTTAGAAATATAGCAATTGCTGTGATTAGGGCAGAACCCAGGATATTCGCTATGGACTTAAGAATATTAATAAAAGCAACAAAACTATGGTACAGGACTGTTAGTCCCCAGTTGTTACATTTGCATACAGATCAGGGATTTGATTTTGGTTTCTAAAACTGGTATGCATTTAATAGATTTATGCACACAATTCATGAACATGAACATAATGCACTGTATGTTGATTAAATACAAACACAGTTTGTCAGTAACTTTTACAAGGCAATGAATCCTTGTTTTGAAATGAAGGGCAGAAACTGGGACCTTGGCTATGGACTTAAAAATATTACTAACAACAACAAAACTATGGTACAGGACTGTTAGTCATGTATGAGATAGTTTAATCAAACATTGCTGGTTCCATATACAGTATATTATCTTCCAGTTCATACATTGTGTGCATAAATCTCTTAAATGCATATCACATTTTAGAAACAGGCATTGAATCCCCATACTGTATGCAAACAGTGAAAATGAGAGGTGGGAGGAAGGAACAGAAACAGAACTTTGATCTTTTACTTTAGCATATTTCCCCAGCCACCATATTTCACCTAATTATTAAAAGGAGGAGCAGGACATTCAGGAGGTAAAAGATTTCTCTACATGGGGGTTCTTTTAACAGACTACTAAGCTGACTGGTAAATGTTAAAACAGCAACAACACAAGAGTCAGCTATGAAAATAGCCTTAGGTCTAAACTGTCTGGAAACACAGTTTGTCGGTACCTTTACAAGGCAGTGAAGTTTGCACTCCTCTTCATTCTGTTAAGTATGAATGAAAAGATGTCCTCCTATGGTAGTAACACCTGACTGGCAAACAGTCAGCCAATCAGATGTTTCTACTATAGGAGGATGAGTTTTCATTCATATTTACCATAATGAAGAAGAGTGCAGTCTGCTCAGTGTCACTGATTTTTAAACTACATTTTTTGCTTTGAGTAATGTCAATGAGCGTACCTATGAGGTTTTCACCTATCAGATTCTTCCTACAACAGACATAGAATGGTGTCCATTACAGGACCTATAAAACAACTGATGATTTAATGAATCCAAACAGTCTTATCACTATCTCCCTCTCTTTAATTCTTTCTAACTCACTCACTCCGTCTCCATCTCTCTAGTTCATTTTTTTTTTTTTGCTGCATAACAGGTAACTGGAACATTTGGATTCATTTAGTGAAGTTGTTTTCTTTTTGTAACTATGGTGTCCTACAGGTTGGTATGTTCAAACATGAAATAGTGCTTTTTTTGTAATGTAAGACATGTATATTACGTTTGTCAATTACATGTAGTAATTTATAAACAGTCCCCTATACACAGATTTAAATTTAGTGGTTTTGTCTCAGGCAGTTATGGTAGAGGTTGAGCTTTTATCTATAGCAGTGGCATTCTTTTTAAATCAAAACTACTTTACAAAGTAATCTGTTCTTCCCAGTTTCAAATTATTCTCTATTAAGACAGGTGATTGGGCAGGAGGAGGTACTGCTTAAAAAGAAAAACTCACTTATGCTGACAAACCGTGAGAGTCCACACTCTCTTTAACTGGTTATTGCTTTTGAAAGACATGACAAGACAGCTGGTGAGACAGTTATAGGAAAGTAAAATTCTTTAGTCTTAAAGTTTCAGCACTCAATGCCATTACAGAATGTTGCCTTGCCCCTCTCCCTGTAGTGAGCATTGCCTTCATTATATCTACCAGTATTCCATATCCCAGTTTCCTCATTCCCATACACACTGTGACTCAACATTTTCTATGGTACTGATTTTCCTGAAAGCAAGCAATAAGAGGATATTTTTCATTTCTGAAGACCACCTACAGTACATCAAAGAAGATGAAAACTTTTGTTACTTGGATAAACTTAAATTCTAAACTCTTTTACATTCTGCATTTGTTTTATGTGTCCATAATAATGAAAAAGTATTTATGTAATTTCATTTCAGACTTGCTGTTTCATATGAAATACAGTTGAAAAACTCAATGCCTTCTCCTTATTTTTAAATATTTCCCACCTTAGACTATATAAAATAACATGTCCAACAAATGTGCACTGCAAGTCTTTGTTGCTATCTCAAGATCTGATTATATCACGGAGTCCTCCACCCTGGCTGTCTGTCCGATGACATGATCTTGTTCCCAATCCAAGGTCACCACCATCGTAGCCCTACCACTACATCTATAAGCTGACTCCTCCTAATGTTTTTAAGCTAGTAATATTGAAGAACCACAAGGTAGCCTGTGACATTGGAGCCTGAATTAAGGCACCATCTGAAATGGCAACATGATGTGGGCAACATCCCAAATGGTGATGGGAGGGTAGGGTGACCGGATGTGGTGGAGTGGGCGACTGTAGCGACAGGATGTCATTATATGTACACGCACATGAGGGGGAGCGAGCACGGTGAGCATGGCCTGGGAGGGGCAGAGGGAATGTAGGGGCTGGTACTGCAGTAGGCTGCTGAACTGCTCCATGGCATCAGAGGTTGGCCTCTGCTTGCGGTGTATGGGGTACCAGGTTCAGGTCTGGGTCCGGCCACTACTGCATTTTTGCTGCGCCCAGCCCGGAACCTGATTTTGTTTTGCTTTTGCCCCCGACATGCCCCCCGGAGTTGAGAATCCTTTAGTAGCGGGGTGCGGGGGGGCGAAGCAAAAGAACCAGGTCCCTGGTGCCAATCCTCCATGCACTGAGGATGTCAGGGTGGCAAAATTGTTTTCACCGCCCTGATGTCGCAATAACGCAGGTTGTCATTCGTCACTCGCCATTATTACATAGAACCTAACCACACCAAGCACATAAATATAATCAATCACCTATGTGCTTTTTATTATCCATCTTGCACTCCAGATTATCCTCTATGCTTTAACAAAATCAGTTTTTCGTTCAAAACCCATTACTTATGTCCTTATTAGATACTAGAAATTCTGTACAATACTCAACTATTTTTTAAAATATTATGAATTCTCTGAACTAGTTGTTTAAGAAGTGTTTATGAATTATTTCAACTGGGGTGTCCATACAACAAGAACACACACACACACACCAAAATTCTGAGAACGATATCAATGAAAACGAAGTACATTTTAACTTCAGAAATGTAGACATTTTATGGGACTATCAGCCAACATTATTGTATTGTCTGTGTCTTGGAGTTATATTTTCAGAAACAAGAAACACCTCTACACATCAGTTTCAGATCTTACCACATATAGAACAGAATTTTTTGTTGATAGGTGGGGCAGGTGATCAGGTAGGGGGAGGGACCTCTAGCCACCAAGTAATTTCTTTTTAATGGGTTGGATGTGTGATTAGGTGGGGGGGCGCTAGCCACTGGGAAAATTCTTTTAATGGCATAGTAAATTATATTTCTTGGCTCTATTTCCTGGCTAATGACTTTATTCCCATTCCCTCTCCAACTACTGCTTTAATACATCTATATTATTTTAATTGTGTGGGATGTTTCTATGAATTTATTTGCTTTTCTATACATGTGTTTTGATCTAAACAGCACTTGTTCATTAATTGGGGTACTCTTCCTTAAAACTTCCTTCATAAATACAGTGGCTAAATGGTGAGAAGGAGACATGGACTATGGAGCCCCCTACTGAAACAATGAAAATTGGCAGATAAATTTAAATTGAACAGCACCATCTGGCACATTTCAGCTGTTAGGAAAGCTAGTCAGTACTACTGCATGCCCTGTACCGTATACCCTAGTCACTACAACTACCGCTACTATCTCAGCATATTGCATTACTGCAAAACCTTTGTATCACTACCACATTTCATAAGTTCTAATTTTGGCCACTTTTATTCCCCATTCAGCCCCCAAAATATGAACCCCTTCAAACCCTACTTTCAGTTAAACCTAGTAGTTGCCCTTACTATCACTGTATAAAATGTGGGGTGAAATGTTACTTTGTTTGTAAAGAAGGTAATAAAAGCTATCACATTGAATGTTAATAGTTTTCTACATAAACAAAATGTTTAGATTTCAATCCACCTGACTCTTACATAATTCCAACCTTTGTAAAGGTGATTTACATTCAAAATAGCCCTAGTAGAAAACTTGCCATGAATATTTCATATTGGTGGGTCAGACCTGGCATTTGGCATGAATAAGCCTCTGTATATTTCCACTGAGTCCCCTCATCTTCTCTCTGTGCCATGACCAACTCCTCTTCTGCCCCACCCCATCTCTGAGTCAATAAATTATGTACCCTTAAACCTTGACATTTATTTAAAGAGCAGCTGATGCCAGTAGGAGAGCTTTAACAAAATATATTATGTAGACACAGTTCAGCTTGTATTTCACATTAGTTCTTTATTTCTCATCCCCATTATTTATTACTGAGGCTATTTGCATGAAAATGGTATATTTGCTGCCAAAAAGTTCATCTTGTCCTATTGCTTTCTCCCTACCTGAGGTCATAATGCTATACTTGTGACATCACAATTATGCCTATGACAACAGATTGTGATGTCACAACAGAGGACTATGACAAGCAGTAGGAAGTAAGCAAAAGAGGCAGATGCACTCTAAAGGATCAAGAGCATGTTTCCTTGCAAATTTCTCAGTAATAGATAATAGGGAAGAGAAGTCTATTGAACACATATGGAATGCAGGCTGAATTGTGCCTAACTATTATGTTTTTCAAAGTTTTCTTTCCGACATCTGCAGCTCTTTAAAGACTAAATGTGCCCTTTCTATCAATGTATGACATTTGTGGATACTATGTTATTTTCATGTAAATACAGTTCCAGAAGCCACTGCATTTATCATGAAATGTTTTCAGCTTGTGATATTAAGATTTTGGTCCCCCTGGTTCCTAACTGCTTCCACGTTTGGTCAAAGTTATTTCCACCACTATTAGGCAGGGGTAGACACACTGGATGGGCCACTGGAACTTGTTCTACCACCATATTCTATGTTTCAATTTTTTCCAGGTTTTTTCTACTTGATAGGTCAGTCTGCCTATCAACATGGCTAAGATCATCAGTGATGTGAGAATGCCCCCCAAGACACACACACACACACACACATTCTTGTGTATGCATGTCTGTTGAGTTCACATGGCAAAATGACTTTCTGTACAAACTGCATTTTGCAAACTAGGGGGGAAAGCCACTAATTTAACCTGTAAATGGACTGCTATTGGTCCTCAAATAATGGATTAGGGCCAGAAGTGGCCCAAATGTGATAAATGGCCTTTTGGGGCTGGGAGAGAGTCTTTAGGGTGATGGCTCAATGATAAGAAGGCCTTGGCTCCTGGCATATATTGTGCAAGGCTATGATTTCAGAATTGACTATTTTTTTTTCAGTAAGTAAGATCCCTCTTTTTTATTGTTGTTGTATTTATAATTCAATGGCACTATGAATGGAGAATGTCACCTTTAGTCATAGCTGTTGTTTTTAATCACTGTAGCACAGGGACTACTATTTCACAGCTGCAAAACTAGACACGCACAAGCAGTTGAAGAGGATTCAGCATGTAAAATTTTCCAAAATTCCAAAGCTTCTTTAGCTGAAGGAAACATTCTGCTAAGTAACTTAAGGAAGCAGTATTCAATAGAAACATAGCATTTGTTGACTGAAAAGAACTGTTAGCCTGATCTATTCTGCTCAATTTCCCAGCTTTTACTATGCCAAGGACCCTATTTTGGTCACAGGTGTCCCTACTTCCTCCCTTGCCTCCATCTCTTATGTCCATGTGCCTATCCCATGGATGCTTGAAGATCACCACTGTCTTTTCCCCCACCATCTCTTTTGGTAGGCTGGCCAAGGCTGATATATACTGTTTCTGTTAAAGGTATCTACTATGCTAAAGTAATGTTTACTGTGCTGCATTGTGGACTGTTATATTTCCTTGTAATCTACATAACCCAGAATGCCGTGCATGGCTCAGTGAGATGACGTCATAGTGGAGACTGGAGACAGACCGAGAGGGAGAATAATGAAGGGTGGAAAGTTCAAATCCATGCTGTCTTTTGTTTGTTATTACTGCCAGTAAATATATTACATTTTTTTGTGATGAGGTGATAACTTTTTCTTGGAAAGTGTACTTGTCAAAAAGGGAACAGGACACTACACCACCATGGCTCAGATTGGAAGGATTTTAGAGTTTGATGAGACAAAAGAAGATTTTGATTCCTATCTGGAGCAATTTGAAATGGTGATGGATATAAATGACATCCCAAGAAAAACAAGTAAGTGTTTTCCTGTCTGTAATTGGACCCCAAGCTTATGGATTGTTGAATAATTTAATAGCCCTAGAAAAAAACAAAAAGATAAATCAAATTTGTAGCTTGCTCAGACATTAACAGGACATTATAAGCTCAAACTACTGATAATTGCTGAGCATTTTTGATTTTATCATCGGGATCATAAAGGCAGTGAAACAATAGTTGATTATACTGTAGCTTCAAATCAGCTTTCTTCAAATTGTGAGTCTGGATCTTTTCTGAGTGAAACACTCAGGGACAGATTAGTGTGTGATTTAAAAAGCAAATCAATACAAAAATGTTTATTGTCTGAAAAAGTCCTGATATTCCAATTTGCTTCAGAAATTACTTTAGCATGGGATTGGCTTCAAAAAATGCATTGAAGCTTGCAGGGAAGATACCTTTTCAGTCTGGTGGTGTACATAAAGTGGAATGCAGTACAGCTACTGCTACTGCAACTAAACAGTTCCCCAACAGTAAATATACTGAAAAAGGAGAGATTTCCAAAGCAATTCAGGGGGAGAGTATACAAACATGGGAAATCAGCAAGCTTGTTATAGGTGGGGTGGGACACATTCACCGAGCATCTGAAATTTAAAAATGAAAAATGCCACTAATGTCTCAAAACTGAGCATATTGCACACAGCTGTAAAACCAGGAGGGTGCACCGTGTGGAGGAGAGTTTGAGATAAGCAGCCCTTCTGAAGATTATTCATTTGGGCTACTTACTTACACAGCAAGAGAAGGTGAAAAAGAGATAAATATTACATGTAGACAGTACACCTGGGAATATGCAGCTGGACACTAGATCAAGAGTAACAATAGTTCCAGAGACAGTCTGCAAACAAGATTTGTCCAATGTTCCTTTGGAGAGTACTTCACTGCAACTCAAAATCTACTCAGGAGAGGAAATTCCTTTACTTGAAAAAGTAGTAAATTCCAAGTTACATATGGAGAGCATTTCACTGTTTTGCCACTGGTTATATATAAAGGAGCTAGGTTAGCATTGCTGGGAAGGAACTGGCTTAAACATATCAAACTAAACTGGCCAGATATTTTCCAGGTGGCACAGAGTGTGACTTCACTGAGTAGTACAGTAAAATAGATTCTAATTAACCATAAATCAGTATTTGAGGAGTGGTTGGAGCCCATAAAGAACTTTAAAGCAAAAATAAAGTTACAACCTGGAGTAGAACCTTTGTCTTACAAGCCATGAACCATGCCATATGTTCTTAGTGAGGCTGTGAATAAAGTGTTAACATTGTTTGAAGCCAGCAGCATAATTTCCAAGTTGGAGCAAAGTAGATGGTAGTACCAATTGTGGTAGTACGGAAATCAGACAAGTCCCTTCGCATATGTGGTGATTATAAAGTTACTATACAGTAAATCAGTATATTGATGATGAGATGAATCCACTTTGGAATGCTGAAGAGTTGTTAACACTCTGGCATGTGAGATCTATTTCACAAAGCTGGACTTGTCAAATGCATATTAGCAACTTGAACTTGACTCAGATTCTGAGGAGTATCTGACTATAACCACATGGCTGGAATTATACAGATACTGCAGGTTACCATTTTGTATGTTTCTAGTGCTCCTGTTACTCTCCAGTCAGTAATGGAAAACATTTTGCAAGGACTGGATCATGTGGTGTGCTTCCTAGATGACATTTCAATCACAGGCCAATCTAAAGAGGAACATTTGAAGGTACTTGATGAAGTGCTTACCCTGTTTGAGTCCCATGGGGTCCGAGTAAAGCTGTAGACATGTAAGATTTTACAGCACATGTGGAATAGCTGGGACATGTAGTGGATATAGAAGGATTGCACCCCACTACAGAAAAGGTTACAGCCATAAAGAAAGTGCCCACCAATGTCATTGAACTTCCATCTTTTCTTGGATTACTGAGCTAGTATGGTCAGTTTTTGGAAGGCCTGGCAACTACCCTGAAATCTTTAGATGAGCTACTACAGAGGGATAAGCCTTGAAAGTGGTGAGGTGAATGTGAAGTGCCATTCAATAAATGCAAACAGAAACTTTTAAACAGTCAAACCTTAGTGCATTATGATACAAAGAAACCACTAAGATTAACATGTGATGCCTCGCCATATAGGGGGCAGCAATATCCCATGTAACACAGGATGGCAAATGGAGGCCTAGTGCTCTTGAATCAAGTACCCTATCTGGTAGAGAAGGGAACTAGGTGCAAATTGAGAGAGAGAGAGGCACTTGGGTTAATTTTTTGAGTATGAACATTTCTCAAATATTTTCATGGTTGCAAATTCTCACTTGTTACTGATCATAAACCTAATGCATAGGGAGAAACATCACCAGTAGAAAACAGGAAGTTGCCATCCCTCTGTACAGACAGTTGGTGAGACCCCATCAGGAGTACTGTGTGTAGTTCTCTAGACCCCTTCTCTGCAAGGACATAGACAGGATGAAGGCAGTCCAGAGGAGGGCAACTAAAATGGTGCAGGGTCTGCACCAGAAATCACATGAAAAGAGACTAAAGGAGCTTAATAAGTATACCCTCGAGGAAAGGAGGGAGAGGGGGACATGATAGAAGCTTTCAAGTACCTTAAGGGAATCAACAAAGTTCAAGAGGGTAGCATCTTTCAGGAAAAGAGATGGGTACAAACAAGGGAGCACAGTTTAAAGATAGAGGGGGATGGCTCAGGGGCAACATGAGGAAGTATTTTTTCATGGAGAGGTGGACACATGGAATGGCCTTCATGAGGAGGTTGTGGGGTCAAAAACAGTTGAGGAATTCAATAATTCATGGGATAGACATAAAGCAATTATAGTGGGGTGTAGGAGAAAGTAGGCTGTTGATTAACTGGGATATGCAGCTTATCCAATAGGTATGCAAATGGGAAGACTAGGTAGGCCAAGCAGTCCTTATCTGCCATCAAAGTCAATGTTAATATCTATTTTGGGCCCAACATCAGCAATACCTACACAAGCAGCTGTAAAGATGCAAAAATGGGCATTAAGTTTGCTTGCTTATCAGTATGGTACTGAATATCAGAAATCGGGGGAACATAGTAATGTGGATGCCCTATCCAGGTTGCTGTGCCAAGGATAGGCAACCCCAGCTGAAGAGGCAGATATTTTCTTCTTTTCTTATGTTGGGGAATTACCTGTGTCATCCAGAGGTTTAGAAGAAGGGATACATAAGGATCCTATTCTTTCACCTGTGTGAGAATTCACCGTAAATGGCTGGCCTAGTTATGTGACTGATGATGCAATATGTCCTTATTTTACCCAAGGAGATCAGCTGTTAACAGAGCAGGACTGCATACTGTGAGGACTGCATGTTATTATATCCCCAGGTTATAGGACCCGATTGTTAGAGGACTTGCACAGTGAACATCCAGGGATTTGCACAGTGAAGGCCCTAGCAAGGAGCTACTTCTGGTGGTCAGGATTAGACAAAGACATGGAGCAGAAGGTGCAGGGCTGTGGAGTGTTCATAATGCTTCAGAACATACCACTAGCTGTACCCCTTAATTCCTGGAAATAGCCCATATGAGGCAGGCAGAGGATTCATATTGATTTTGCTGAAAAAGACAAGCAGTACTTTTTCATCATTATGGACTGTCATTCTAAATGGCTGGAGGTGATTTTAATGTCCACAATAACAATGGCTAAGACTGTAGAAGCACAGCAGAATCTGTTTGCATCATATGGCCTGTCAGAGGAGGTGGTGTCCCATAAAGGGACTCGGTCTACCTCAGCAAATTTCAACAGTTCATGAATTCCAATTAAATTAAAAATTCTTGTGTACCCCCCTACCACCCAGCTTCAAATGGGATGCAGAATGATGTGTGCAAACACTAAAAAGGGCCTTTACAAAGCAAGTACTTAGTGTAGACCAAGCCAGGCCTGAAGTGTCACTGCAATATAGGATGGCAAACTTCCTTGTTATTTATCAAGGAACCCCACATTCAGTTATGGGTTGCTCACCATCTAAATTTTTCTTGAAGCATCAGCTAACAAACAGATTTACTTTGCTCAGGCTGAGCCTTCAGAGAACCACTGAAACCAAGCAAGAGAGACAAAAAGTACAGCATGACCAGGATCAGAAAAATCTGTGAGAACTCAAACCTCAGGACAAGGTGCAGGTATGTTGTTTCCCAGAGGGTAAGGAAAAATTGGAGAGTGGAACTGTTGTAAAGAAATGTGGGCCTCTGGTTTATTTATTCAGATGGGCTCAATAGTGAGTGCATATAAACTATTTGTTACTGTCCAAAGTACAAGATCTAGACTCTAGAGCTACATCTTCCAGGCTTTGGGAGAATATGAGAGACATGACTGCAGTATCTCTAAAGGCAATAGAGGACACAAACTAGATCCTATCATTGAGGCAGATGAACTTTTGAATCCTATGGCACCGCCAGAAGCAATTGCTTTGGAACCTTCATCAGGGAGTGTTCATACTGACATGGACGCATTGGTAGTCAATGGTGGAGACTAGCCTTACTTTGAAAGATGTTATCCATTAAGAGCTCATAAATCTCCAAACTGACTAACTCAATAAAAGTCAGATTACAGAACAAGTTCCCAGCCACAGAAAGGGACGGGGCTAAATAATTCCCTAAACTTGTTACAAGTTTAAAGCAGTCTACCTTTGCCTTGTCAGTATAGTGAGGAATTGACTGGTTGTTTGATGTTAAATTGTTGGTTAAAGTTGCATTAATATAAAGCAAGAACATTTACTAATAGGATAGAATGCTCTCAAATTTAAGGAGGAGGAGTGTTATATACTGTTTCTTATAAGGGTATCTACTAAGGTATGGTAGGGTATACCTTGTTGCATTGCAGACTGTTATATTTATTGTAAACTATATCGACCTGAATGCCTTGTATGGCTCACTGAGATGATGTTATAGTGGAAACTGGAGACAGATAGAGAGGAAGAATAGTTCAGTTCAGTTCAGTTCATTTTTATTGTTTGGTAATTACCATTACAATATACTAAAAACATTAAAATGTACATTATGACACATACAGATACATAGGCATCAGTTACATCACAGTTTAAATATTAAAAATCCTTGGTACAAAATACTAATAAACATAATCAGACAGAAGAATTATTATCTCTCTTTTATCTTTTCCTTTCTCTTTCTACACAATCCCAACCCTCCCTTTCTTAATATTTGTATCATTTTACTAAGGATCAACAGGTTACTTAATTTTAATTCATTTGAGCCAATAGGCTTCAAATTTATTTCTCAGAGGCAGGGAGATGTTTTTCTTTATATTTCTCCACTTGGTAAAAGAACCCTGAAGTCATCTTAGCCTCTTCTATTGTATGAGGGTGTAAGAGCACAAATAATGGGTCATATTCTACATTTGCATATTTGTTAAGAAAATTAAGTAGTTTAAAGCACATCATTTTATATAAAGGGCATTGTATCATGATAAGATAAAGATTTTCTATGAAACCCCTATTACACCCACATGTTTCAGGGCAAGTGTTGGGGGCAGCAGTTCTATTAAAGAATATATATTTAAAGCAAATAATGCCCATCCTTACCCATGTAATCATTTTCCTATCTAAAGGTGTAAGGGGTAAAATTAGATAGGTTTCCAGAAATAAGTCAATTTTATTTTGGGTTAACTAAATAGCCTGACACTGTGCTCTAAGAAACTCCATTTATTTGCTTTGAGCAAATGTAAATATTTTTTTAACCAGTTCCTTAAATAAAGGAGATATTGTAATTGATTTTTCCCAATCTAGCCAAAGATGATACATAGCTATTTTCTCCAAAATACCTTGGATAGACTTGGACCCAAGATGATCTGAAATTTTGATTTTGCCAAGCAATTTTTTCTTTCAGGCGTAATAGCGGTAAACTATTAGCCTGATGATTAATGATTTTTAGCCAGTAAACCACCATACACATCTCAATTATGGTGGCAATGGGAAATCTTCCTAATTCAGCCCTAACTATAGGATTAGATGTAAATATAGGGACCTGTAATAATGATTTATAAAAAAAAGAGAGAGGAGTCTCCAACCATAAAGGAGGGTTTACATCCCAAACCTCTGCTCCATATGTTAGAATAGGATTAATTTTTGCCTCAGCAGTGATTAATGCCAGAGAAACTAAATGACCTGCGTATTTACTGTTAAAGTGCAGTAATGCTTTAGCCATCAATTTGGCTTTTGCCACTTGATCCCTCCAAAACTCTGATCATGCTCCATTCACAGAAAACTTAACACCTAGGTATATATAAGAAGTTATACCTTCAATCTGTGCTTTATTTAGATAGAATTTTAGTTTCTTACCTTGACCCTGCTTTGGAGCAAAAAATCATGTACTTAGTTTTTTCATATTTATTGTCAAATCCAATTGTTTGCATTTAATATTAAGTTGATTTATTTTATTTTGTAGTCCCTGTATAGACAAAGTAAAAATAATTAAGTCACCTACGTACGCGAGACTGTGAATTGGGTAATTCCCAATTTTAGGAGAATCTAAACTGGGTACCTTACTATAAGTCATAAGAGAATCAATATACAGATTAAATAAAAGTGGAGCCAAAAGGCAACCCTGTTTGACTCCTGAAGTTGTTCTAAAGTAATCAGTAAGATTACCTTTGTTATCATATCTAACAGTTGTAACTGTATGTAAATGTAACATATAAATTGGGACCAGACGATTCAAAGGTATTGTTTTCCCTATTAGAATTTCCCATAATTTGTTTCTATTCACCGAATCAAAAGAGGAAGAATAAAGAATGTTGGAAAGTTGCAATCCGTGCTGTCTGTTGTTTGGTATTACTTCCAGCAAATATATTACACAGGCCTTCAGCACTCTTTCTGTGAAGAAGTATTTCCTCATATCCCTCTTAAATTTCCACCCCTCAAATTTCTTTGCATGCTCCTGTTTTCTGGTACCCCCCTTGTTTTTTAAAAAACTTCTCTCTTGCACCTTGTTCACCCCATTAGGTACTTAAAGGTCTCTACCCTGTCCTCTTTTTTCCTCCTCTTCTCTAAGAAGTACACATTGTGCTCCCATAGCCCCTCCTCATATGGTTTCTCATAGAACCCCAACACTATTTTGGTGACCCTCTTCTGGACCACTTCCATAATGTCAATATAATTTTTAGAGGTGCAGCCTGCAGAACTGAACACATTACTCTACGTGGGTTCTCACTAGAGAGTGATATAGTGGCATCACCGCTTGCTTTCTCCTATTAGTAATCCCCCTCCATATGCTCCCAAACATTCAGCTAGACTCACTTTCTGCTTTGTTGCACTGTTCTGCCACCTTGGAATCATCAGATATGATCACCTCTATGCCCCTCTCATGCTTGGTGACTGTAAGTGCCTACAGTACATCCTCTATTTTATTCACAACTCCTGGATGTCCCCTTCCCAGGTGTATGCCTTTGCACTTTTTGACACTGATACTCTGCTTCCACCACTAGACCATAATGTTTTTTCTGATATTTTAGTAACATATTCATTATACTTTTAATTTCTTCAGATATTTACATGATTGTAGCAATCTGAAGCACCTACTGTATCACCTCACAAGCCTAAACACACTATGTGCACCTCTACAAACAGGATGATGCACTACAATACAGTTCTGGCTCTGTGGAAGCCCATCCCAGTATGTATGTATGATACATTAGTTTGGTCATACAGTGGTATGCTTTGTGGTGTCTGTATCTGTATCAGATAAATAACTTCTGTATTGCATTTTTTGCTATTGTCAGATTAAGGCTACCTTTAATCTTACACTGTGGAGTTTTTGCTCTAAAAATGATTGAACTGTAGTTTAGTGAGTCAGCCTGTGTGCAGAGGTGCCTATGGTGCATTTAGGCTTGTGGGATGGTGGGTGCTCTGGCATACTGCAATCATTTATCATTTTTCCAGGTAGTGATGGCTATACCCCCAGTGGAGCATCTAATGTTGTCACAGGAGTCTCAGATAAGAAAAAAACAGCCTTTGTTACTGTTTTTTTTCCTTTTTATAATTAATGATTCAAATCATTAAACATGGCTGCCACTCACATTACTTAAAAATATATTTTGTTGAAAACATATTATGACTGTACATACCAGTGTTATGCTGTGGATGTATTATAATGGTAATGGCATTTATTTCTGATTGCAAACAGCACACATCACTCCAATATGTTTACTTTTTATGGCTGCAGTGCAGAGCTCTGCATACTGTCTTATTATCACAGAGAGGGAGAATGCACATTACACTTCCAATGAAATACACAGAATTTTGGAGGTGAAGCAAAATCCCTCTGCTACTTTAAAAGCACTCCTCTGTCTCTATTCAGTAGACCACAATGCTGTTCTTTTTTCTCTGCCTCCCTGCACTATTTTTTCTTGCTTTACACTGACTTATGCTTTAGCCAGAACCAAGGGGAAAGACCTGAACTCAGACTGTAAACTGACAAATTCTGAAGAATTGTAAAAATGTCCCCTACACTTTCCCCTCCTTCTCAAAGAAGCAGGTGTCCTCTTGAATGTGGTTGTTGCTGTGATGGCAGGGCTAAAAGCTTGCTGTGCTTTGGCTATCAGTCCTGTTGTTGCATCTATTTGTGATTAGAGTTCACCATTCATTTTATCTAATAAAAAGCCCTGTTGATCAAAACAGAGTTTGTAATGGGACTGTATTCCTCCAGCAGAGGTTCAAATTACATTTCTCTCTCTCTCTCTCTCTCTCTCTCTCTCTCTCTCCCTCCCACAAGTGTATGTGTGGGTGTGTGGGTGTGTGTGGGTGTGGGGGGGGTGTGTCAGTCTACAATGATTCACGCCTGTCTGGAGGTTAACCCTTTCAGGACCAATCTAATTCTGAGTAGACTGAATGATAAACACAGCTCCACACCACAGCATGCCTATCTGATTGCATTCCTCCAGTGGAGGTTCAAATTGCATTTCTCTCTTTCTCTCCCAAGTGTGTGTGTGTGTGTGTGTGTGTGTGTGTGTGTGTGTGTGTGTGTGTTGGAGGGTTTGTTTATGTTAACCCTTTCAGGACCTACCTAATTCCTAGTGGCATTCTATTCAGTTTGTTTTAGACTTGAATTATTCTCAAAACTATTCACAAGTATCCTTCTAGGAGGAAGTGATGGAGTTAAGAACCAGACTACATTATACAGGGAAATGCTGATAACTGAAGAAGACCAAACGTGATAACTAAGTTGACTTTTTTGTCAACTTAAATTTTTACATTATTTCCAAGACTTTTTAAATGTTTACAGTTTCTGCTGTGTGGCTTTCAGTTTGATATAAGAAATTCCATATTGTAGACTAAGAATGCAGTTGGTAAATTGGGAACTATTTACAAGGTGGAACTCTCATGACTATATTTGTAGGAAGAGTAACTGTCCTGCACAGGAAGGTAGTAGAAGCTTATCAATAGCAGAGTATAATTTATGCAGAATCATAGGGGCTGCAAAGCTCCTCCACCTATCACATTGTATATAAATAAATGCTAGGCAACCAATGTTTTAGGGGCTTCCAGGAGTTGTTAGCAGCATCGCAGGGGGTTGCAAAGAAATCATAGTGGTGTCTACTGCAACACCTGGCTACCTCAGAATGTATACCTCTCACCCTATCAGGACCAAAATAAGGGACACTGCCCATTAAAATCAGGGACAAATGCTCAAAAACAGGGACATCATTTTTTACTTGACATTTAGAGCAGCAACACAATTTCACAGCTATTCAAATGCACACCACAACCTTTCCTAAGGGTAACATTGTGCCACTGCCATTAATACATACAGTACTCTCTTGTAAATGGCATGCATAGGTAAACCAAAAGTTAACTGGCTGAACAGAATTGCAGAAATAAAAATGGTGATTGAGCTTATCCTGAATCTTAAGCTCAACGCATTCAATAAGACACTGTACAAGTACAACACATTCACAGTTTATAATCTGTGTCATTTTATCACAGACATTAAAGCATCATATGCCCACCAGCAATTAGTTCTGCTGGAAACACAAACCCCATCAGAGCAAAAGTTTAAATATTTATAGGGTGGCAATAGCAGCCACTGATCAGGAAGGAACTTGAACACATTTAAAAAAGATTTTAATTTATAAACAAAATGATCAGATGTAGAGTCTAAAGACTGCCATTATTCATCCAGCAATGCCCAGTCTCAAGATCACAAGGGATTTCTTTTTCTTAGCTCATCAAACTGCAATGTATGAGTATCAAATGTGGCCCCCACCTTTTCCACTCAGAAGCACTTTGGTCTCATGGGGGCGGCTGGAAGTACACATTTGATTTTATTGGTATAATACTCTGTTACCAAAATATTTATGAGTAGGAAAGAGAAAATATATTATTAATATTCACATTGTTTTGACTACCTTCTTGACTTGCTAACTTGCCTCACATACTACCTCTCCCCCTTTTCCATATTTTAAGATCCAGTGTCTGTGAATGTTTCTGGAGCATATATACCACACTCATAATAGGAGACAGAAATCATGTTCATCAGCCCTGGACATACACACTCTAACCACTGTGGAAGCCAGTGATTTTATTTGTGCAATGTTTAATTTCAATTTTCCTTGCATTTATAGGACCTTCCATGTGGGAAAAAGCAGTTCTGAGTTGTGAAATAAGTGGCATATTTCATAACCTGGGATATTATTAAGTGGTAGGTATCTTTTTGGAGTGTGAATTGATCAGCTCAAATTATAGTCGGGTTTCTGACACTTGAAACTTATAACCAATTTTTAAAATGTGGAATTTATTTTTTACAGTGTTGTCCTTATTCCCAGTTATAGTGCGCTAGGAGGATTTCCACAATTCTAGAGAAACACCCATTAAATACATGTTTTCAAAAGTCTTACTATTTACAGTTTCTCATACTTACTTTAATCAGTCCCCCATTATATTGTGAATATCATCGAAGGCCCAGTGTCACCCACACTTTCTGTTTTTGTGAAAGGGGCAGTAACTTATTTTCCCATAAATGGCAGCAAGGCAAGAGACATTCACAATTTTTAAAAAGTTTCAGATTCACATCCGATGCTTGCAATAAGGTGGCTGGGATCTTGCAAATATGATCTGATAGCTGCACTAAACACAGCTCTGAGTCTTACCTTTCAGGTCCTTAAATTCCAAAGCAAAGCAGGCCTGGAGAACATTCTGTTCCAGTTCCCAAATAATGAACTCCATTATTTAGGGAGTGACTTTGTGATGGATTTGCTTAACAGAGACAAACCTCCACCATAAACACAAACATGCCCATTACATGTTTTTAAGGATACCTGAGTTCCCAAACTCAACTAAAACCTGCTGGCTTATCATTTCTATGCCAGAAACTGTTGTCTTCCTGCCCACTAGCTGATTTAAGTCTACTCTTGAGAAACCAACCCAAACAGAAATGCGAACCAGAGGCGTGCATGCTGAGAGTTGTAGTCTTTCAAGTCACGGATGTCTCCGGTGAAACAGTAGACATTAACAAGACAACACATCAATATCAGAACAACAGATAAGCAAGGACACATTTGTGGCAACACACTGTATCCTCCAAGCTCAGACACACCTGTACTTCTGTTACTATAAGTGATGTGGAGTTGAGATCATAAATTAGTGGGCAGAATTTCGATTTCACAAACTAAGTGCAAAGTATAATGTAGCACTAAAGTTTGGTCAAGCATGAAGGAATGATGGCTTGTCCCAGGAGGTCATCTCTTTGACTCCTTTCATGTTTTGGAGATGGATCTGAGTGGGGTCTGTAATCACATTCACATTGCTTGCAATGGGAATGCAGCTATTGGGCTTTTTTTTAACTTACTGCATCAGCATATAGTGCTACTCAGATTGGCTGTTGCTGAAGGTGCATGACATGAGACACTAATGGGCATCTGAAAACAAGGAAGTGATTGTTGTGACTGATGGAAGCAATGCCTAGAACACTGCCGAGCATTTACAGACTGCTAGGGACTTCAGGACAGGAGGGCTGAATTTGGGTAATCCCCATAAAATTGTGACAGTTAATAAGTAAGCCAAAATGATGTCCATGCCTGTAGCATTCAGTTGGTCCACACAGAGGCAGATATAGTGAGTCTAGGTAGGGGACTGTCAGATGGAAATTGTCCTGGGAGGGAGGTACAAATATTAATTATTTGTAAATTTACATTATAAAACTGGAATTCCTATGAATATATGAACATATGAAACTGCCAGGAGAAAAAAAGGCATTTGGCCTATTGAGTCTACTCGATTTTGCAGCTAGCACCCCTATTCCGCTGCTGCCCCTCACACCCTACTCCCCATGACACTCCCTTTTGCCCTATCCCAGTCATTTTTGAAGCATCCCATTGTTTTACAGACCACCACCTCTGCCAGTAGTGGGGTTCATTCTGTGACCACCCTTTCTGCAAATAAATGCCTCCTCATTCCCTCCTAAACCTTCCACCCTCCAATCTCATGTTATGACCCTGAGTGTCTCTACCCACCCTCCCATTGAACAGTCCCTCTGTGCCTGTCCTGTTTATTCCTCTCATGTACTTAAAAGTATCAATTATATCCCCCGTTCTTCCTCTCCTCCAGAGAGTACATATTCAACTACCTCAGTCTAACCTCATATGGTAACTCACCCAGACCCATGATCATCTTTGTTGCTCTGTGTTGCACCCCTTCCAACAATCTAATGTCCCTCTTTAGGTAAGGGCTCAAAAACTGAATGCAGTACTCCAGGTGGGGTTTAATCAGCTATCTGTATAACGGCATAATCACCTCCCTCCTCCTAGAGGTTATACCTCTTGCAATACAACCCAGCATCTTGTTGGCCACTGCTGCTGCTTTCCTACACTGTGCTGAGTTGTTCACTGCTCCCGTAATGAGCACCCCCAGATCTTTCTCCTCCTCCTCAGTCACAACTAGCTGCACACACCCCCAATGGTAGCTCCTCTTTGGATTCTTTGCCACAAAATGAATCACCTTGCATTTTTTTGGCATTGAAATCAAGTTGCCAAGTGTCAGACCATGTCTCCAGCCTTTTTAGATTGTTCTGCAGTCCCTGCCACCCCGGTTATCCACCACTGCTCCCATCTTGGTGTAGTCCACAGATACACTGATCTTGCTATTTATGCCTACTGAGATGTCTGTAATACATACCCCAAATAACACTGGCCCCAGTACTGACCCTTGTGGGACTCCTCTCATCACTGCCCTTGGGAAGGATAATTCTCCTCCCACCACCACCCTCTGCTGCTGTCCCTGCAGCCAGTTCTCCACCCATCCCACCAATTTTGACCCCGCTTCTGTGCCCCTTAGCTTACATGCTAGTCTCCCATGTAGCACTGAGCTGAATTCCTTACTGAAGTCCAGGTACAGGACATCCACTGCATGCCTTTTGTCCATTTCCCTAGTCACCCAGTCATAATAGTCCATTAGGCTGGTCTGGCAGGATCTTCCCTTGACAAAACCATGCTGCCGACTGTCCTGCACCCCATTGACCTCCAGCAGGGTCACCAGCCTCTCCTTCAGGATTTTTTCCATCAGTTTACCCACTATGGATGTGAGACTCACTGGTCTATGGTTCTCTGGTTCATCTTAGGGACCACTCTTATGGAGTGGAACCATGTCAGTCTTCCTCCAATCCTGAGGTACACATCCTGAGTCTAGAGAGGCATTAAATAGGCCTGCCAGTGGGCCTGCCAAGACCTCTGCCATCTCCTTCAGTATCCTGGAGTGTAAGCCATCTGGTCCTGATACCTTGTACACCCTCAGTGCCCTTATCAATCAATCAATCAATTAATCAGTACTTTATTTTTATAGAGCCTTTCTAAAACCAAGGAGCTGTACATTTTAAATACGCAAATATATTAAAAACTGAATTAAAACAATAATACAGAATAATTAAAAACAATCTGGGAAGGCTAGCATAAACAAATATGTTTTTAGCATGGATTTAAAGCTATTGACAGTCAGGCATTTTCTTAACCGATGAGGCAGAGAATTCCACAGGGTTGGCTCTGCAAAAGAAAAAGCATGAACGGCAGAAGTTTTTATGTGAACCCTGGGAATCTCTAGCAATCCCTTGTTGGCAGATCAGAGTTGATGAAGGGGGGGAGTAGGGAGTCAGGAGAGCTTTCAGGTAGTTAGGTCCCTGTTCATGTAGGGCTTTGAAGGTAAGCAAGCCAACCTTATAAGTGATCTGCCACTGAACCAGCAGCCAGTGCAGTCTGCGCAGCACTGGCGTAATATGATTTACCAGTCAAATAACCTGGCCACAGCATTCTGCACTAGCAACAAGTGGTGGATGTCAACTCTATAAAGCCCTAGGTAGAGGGCATTGCAGTAGTCAAGACGGATGGTAATGAAAGCATGGACCAGTGCTGGAAGGTCATCTTGAGGAACCAGGTGTTTCACCCAGGTGATATTTCTCAGATGATAAAATGAGGATTTAACCATGACCAACACCTGAGATTTCAGGGTCAGGCCATCGTCAAAAATAACTCCCAGGGTATGCATTCTGCCTGAGGTAGTGAGCTGAACACCATCAAGCCATAGGCCGGATGCCCCTTAGCCCCTCCTTAGCCAATCCAGAATGCTACCCTCTGTGATTTCCCAATCTGTCACCCCCTTCCTCTCTGATCCTATCCTCCCCCCAATCTTAGGTATCCTCCCCCCATTTCTCTTTAGTAAAAACTGAGCAGGAGTAATCGTTAAGTGCTTCTGCCTTTTCATCCCCTTTTTCCATCCATTCCCCCTCCTTCTTAATCCTTACTATTTGGTCCTTACAACCTCTTTTCTCCATGATTTACCTGAAGAAGTCTTTTTCCCCCTTTATAATTCCCTTTGCCAGCATTCGCTCCCTTGACACCTTTGCTGCCTTTACTTCCCTGGTCACCTCCTTTGCTTCCTTCAAGTACTACTCCCTGTCCTCCCCCTCCCAGTTCTACTGTATCTCCTATAGGTGACTCTTTTCCTCTCATCCTTTCTATGACACCCTTGCTCATCCAGCTAGATTTCTTCACCCTAGCCTAGTTACTTTGGGCCATGCTGCAGGAATTTTTTGCCTGCTCTATCCCTAGCTTAATGAGTTCCCACCTCTGATTCATGTCCATATTAGGCTGAATTCTGTCCAGGAACCCTTGCACCACTTCACTCATCTTTTTTAAGTCAGGCTTTCTAAAGTTTAGCACCTTTGTGCCAGATGCCCTCCCCCTCTCCCTGCCCAGCTGCAACTGGAACCACACTGTCCAGTGGTCACTCCGCGCCAGTGGTTCCTCCACCCTCAGATCCCTCACCAACTACCTGTTAGACAGTATGAGGTCAAGGGTAATCCCTTCCCTACTTGGTTTGCTGACCAACTGCATCAGGAAGTTATCCTGGAAGGCATCTAGCATTATTTGTTCACTTCTACACTTGGTGGCAGGTGTCCCCCACTCCACTCCCAGCAGGTTGAAGTCACCTATTATCACCATCCCACCCTTCTCACAGTTCCTCTGGATCAGTTCCACCAATATCTCATCTGTCTTTTCTGATTGGGGGGGGTGGCCTGCACACCACCCCCAACCATAGTGTCCTATTTTTTGGATCTTGGATTTGCATCCATAGAGCCTCTGTATCTCCCTCTTCCCCCTCTTCCATAACACGCTTTAGCTCCTCCCTCACTTGGAATGCTACCACCCCCCCTCCTTTCCCCTTAACTGTATCCTTGCGGAATAGTCTAGAACCTGGAACTGCCAGGTCCCAGTCATAGTATTGGGTGGCCCATGTCTCGGTGATGGCTGCCATGTCCACCCTTCCCTCCACCATGAGAGCCTGTAGTTCCTCATTTTTATTCTCCAGGCTTCTAGCATTTAAAGATACCACCCTCCATCCCCTTTCTTTCTCCCCTCTCCTTCCTCCCCTCCCTTTATGGTCCTCCCTGTATTGTTTGCACCTCACCTTATCTCACTGTTATGGGGGGTAAGCCTATATGGTTTCCCATCCCAAGGCCTCTGATCACCTCAGTCCCTTCTGCCATCCCCTCTCCTAGTTTAAATTCTCCTCAATATACTCCCCAAGCTTCTGCTTCAGTACTTTCTTCTCCTCTTTGTTTAAGTGCAGTCTATCTTTAGCATATAGACTGCTGTCCTCCCAGGTCACCCCCCCATCCTCCTATCAGCCCATACCCTTTTAACTGACACCAGGTTATCAGCCATTCATTAAACTCCTGAATCCTCAGATTTCTTGCAATACTTTCCCTTCAGGCTGGAAGTACCTCTGAGAAGGTAACTGATTTACCTGCCCCCTTGCAAACTGGACCTAAATCCTCAGACCTCCTTTTCAGCTCATCTACCGTCCCATCAGCTAGGTCATTCGTCCCAAGGTGCAGAAATTAGATGTGTTTTTTCCCTGCCTTTTCTGGCATATTTTAGTACTGATTGCCCCACCCTTTCTGCCTTCATTCCTGTCATGGCTTCCACCCAGTCCCAACTATGCCTCTTCTTCCTTGCTACCCCACCTGACCCCTCTCAGTACTGAGTCCCCTAACACTACGATCCCACCCCTTTCTCCCTTGTCACCCCTCCAGTTCTCCCTTCCCCTCCATGTCTGAACTCCTTCTTCCTCCTACACAATGTTCCCCCTTTTGCCCCTGTTATACTACCCTTATAAGTACTAACTCCTGTGCTCATTCTATCTTGCCACACATTAGGTTATTTTCCCTTCTCACCCCCTATCCTATTTCTATTACCTTGGACTGTTCTTCAACAGCATCTTCTCCCCATCCATCATCCCCATCAATGGCCAGTACCTGTCTGAGCCTATTGTGTGCCTATGTGTTGTAGCTCTTGCCCCCGTTCCTTTTGGCATCCTATCTCCTGTACTTGTATCTCCCCCCTTTGTTCCCAGTGTGGATTGTTCTCTCCATCTCCAGTCCCTACCCCGTCCCTTATTCTGTTTACCAGATTACAGTCTGTGCATCCCATTTCCTCTTCTCATTCTGTCCAAGACATTTCCATCTTTAACCTTAAAACATCATCCTCCAGCCTCACACACCTTTGACAAACTGGGCACTCCCCCAGCCTCCACAGGGTGCCCATGAATATGGCTGCTCCACAGTTATTACACTCCATGATTCTCCCTCTTCCATATCCACTACTGTCCTCCTGTCATCAATCCCCACTACCCCTTATGCTGCTACTGTCCCTCGTCCTGGTGCATCACCCTTCCCTGTTCTTTCCACCGACATCTCCAGTCATTTTCCCCTATCCATTCCCTCCTTTCTCCTCTATGCCCCTCCTATTCCCAGCCCATAGCTATTCTACCCATGTTGGCCTTCCAGGTGTCCTGCTGCCCCCTTGCCCACCTACCTTTCCACTGCTCCCAATCACCCCACAAGTTGCCATACTCCCCTCTAGTACATCCTTCCCTGTCCTGCTCCATTTTCCTTCTGCGATGCTGCCCTGTCCCTCTTTATTTTTACAATGACAATCAGCTACACCAGCAAAAAAAAAATAGAAACACTCAGCTGCACCACAAATTCCCCCAAACAGGTACCTTTTCAAATGAAGCCAGAAAAGCAACCTGGTACCAATTGAAATCTACACTAAGCTAGAAAAGAAACAACAACAACAGTAATAAACTCAGCAAAAATCACATTCACTTTCCTGAAATGATGGTTTTCAAATGTGAATCTGTGCATTTTTCTTTGGTACTGACCCAGGCCCAGTAACATGAAATGAATGCCTTTCATTATATTTTAAAAAGGACATACTAAATTGGTCTTCAACACTGAGTGAAATCTGCTTTCTGGATCTCAGAATGATGATCTCAGGTACTCCGACTACAGTCATGGATAAAAGTTTCTGAAAGGGGGCCTCCACCTTGGTGGACACATCACCTCAACCCCCCCCACCCAGTAATTTATAGAAATACTGTCAACTTTTAGACCTGAATCCACTCCTGACCTAATGTCTTCTTGTCACTTGAAAATCCAGGTCAAATCATTCTTGCAAGTCTGCTGTCTATACATTTCTTTATTATTTGCCACATTGCAAATGCTTTCCCCGAAACCAATAAAGTGGTAACAAAAAAAAAGTCACAATTTGTAAGGATCATGCCAGGCTATGTGCCATTACTGTGTAGACAATGTCATATTGTAGCTAACTCAGCTTTGGCATACCGCTGGGTACCATCATAATACAGTAACTTCATACAGTATGTAGCTATCATGGTGTCAACAATCTATGAGTATTACATTGCTTCACATATGTTCCCCTTGATGTTTTCCTCACTTGCTCAATGCATATATTATTGCTCATTTGATTATTGTGTCTGTGTAGCATAATAAAACAAGAATTATATGTGCCACACAGTTTACAGTATCAACATTGCATATATGCCGGTCAGGTGGCACTGAATGTTGAGGTGCTGGATGCCACACCTTGTGCAATGCCGGCAATCCAAGTTTGGGAGTGAGCTTGGGTGCTGTGGGTCAGCAGGGGAGGGATAGGATTGAGCACCTGCTGGGCTGCTCTCCTGTCCTGGGAGAGGGTGTTGGGTGGCTCGGCACTCTGGCGACCCCTGGTGGAGATCGGGGGCACCCAGAGTGCTGGGAAGCACGTATACTGCATGGCCTGATGCTGGAAGGGTGGCTGTGAGCTGAGAAGTCAGGATACATGCACCACATGCAGGGGGGAGGGAAGGGAATGAGGGTCATAACAAATGAGGAGAAAACCCTCCTTAGCCGGATAGGTGATGGCTTACTCCAGAGCCGCCACCACATGTCTAACGCCAGTGTCCCATCACTGCCTCTTTGATCTCTCTGGGGCTGTTAGGGGCCCATGACCTTGGAGAGTCATAATGACTATGAAGATGATGGGAGGGACAGCAGGTGGTAGAGCGGGCAGGCTAGTGGGGTAAGCCCGAGAGATTTCCTGTTTGAGGAGTGAGAAAGAGAATCAAAAAAAAAACATTGCATATATTAATATTTTTACACTGTATCCATTTGAATCACATAACCTGCCACACATAGTTGCATAGAAACTGATGGCAGGTAATGACTGCTGGGCCCATCTAGTCTTCCTAATTTTTAATTATAATAAATTTTGCTGCAGACTCTACTTGATCTAGAGCACCGCCTTTTCCACCCTTTCCTTCCTCCTAGGATTCCTTTGTACTTATCCCAGGCATTTTTGAAACCCACAACTGGTTTCACCCCCACTGCCTCCAATGGAAGACTATTCCAGAAATCCACCACCGTTTCAGTGAAGATGTACTTCCTCACATCTTGACTGAATCCACCTCCTTCCAGCTTCATATCATGACCCCTTGTTTTACAGCACCTTGTTCTCTGTATATATCTCATTAATGTACCTTATTAACCCCCATGAGGTAGTTACAGGTATCCATCAAATTTCTACTCTCCTTCCTCTCCTCCAGGGTGTACATATTGAACTTTTTCAGCCTCTCCTAACAGGGCTTCTGATGCAGACCTTGCACCATTTTGACAGTGCTCAGCTTTCTTCTTGTTGCTTTCTCCTTTTTCCAATTATTCCCCCTTCCTCACCTTTCTTCTTTGATTGCTCCTTTTCCCCATTCCTCCTTTCCTAACCCCCTATTTCTTTGCATAACTTGCAGCTTGGTGGCACTCTCTCTCACCCATCAGGGTCTCCCTACTCTCTGTCTCAGCATGTGGTGGCCCACTTTCTGCCTCACCTATGTGTTCCATCATCCCCCTCTGCTACTTTAAATATCCATTTAAGTTACATTTAAAAAATCCACCAAGGACTATGGTTCCCTCCTGGATATAATCAGGTCATCACCTTGGTACATGCTCTTATCCTTCCGGGTTGGCCCTCAGTCCCCAGTGCAGCCATACCTTTTCTCAATTCACCATTTCTTCTATCATTACTTGAAGGCCTTGGTGTGGAGCTCCCTCTCGTTCCCCATATAGTACAAGATGTAATCACCATTCACATTTTAAACACAGGATCAACCAGATAAATTATCTGACTTTACCAAAAATGAAATTTACACACAGTGCTTACTACAGCAATTTATCTTTATGTTTAAGTCCATGAAATACCCTTGTAAAATTAATGCATTAGCAGCCGCAGTGGCTCTGATCAGAGTTTGTTTCCTAATGGGCACTCCAAAGGAGGAGGAATTTGTAAAATCTTCAAACTCATATATTTTCATTCAGGAATGAAAGAAACTAAAATGAAAAAAAATGGTATATTGATGTTTTAGCCACAATTACATTACAACTAAAATTTAATCATGACTATCAAATAATGCTTTTTAACTGACATTTTTGTATCTTATTAAGTCTTTTAAAGATACAGCATTACCTCCCCCTGTAAATTAGAATACAGGTCATTCTGGAATAACTCCTGCAAAGAATGGTCCCTATTTGTTACTTGAGAATAATTTTTCTGCCGCATCTGGCAGATTTTAAATTCTGCATTAAGCTTTTGTTTAACTAGTCAAGTGGTTGTGACCTGGTCTATTTAAAAAAAAATGCTGGGATTTTCCTAGTAGCAGACTAGAACATGTTGTAAATTATTAAAAGGGCATTTGAAATGGAGGAATTTTAGCCGGCCTGCTGGCGCAGTTGTTGGATTTCCGCTTGCAACGCCAGCGACCTGGGTTTGGGAACAAGCTCTGGTCACTGGAGGCCACAAGGGGAGATAACTGGAGTGTGGTAGTGGGCGGCGTTCCCACCTGGCCCGCGACGTGATCTGTGGAGTGAAGGCGGATTCGTGAGGCTTCTGCTAACGCTAAGCTGAGTACTTTGCATTGTAATGGGTAATGCCAAGTCCATTGAAAACTATGACTTCGCGTTACTCCGCCTTCCCAAACCACTACTCCACCAATTCTTAAGGTGAAGTACATTGAAAACAATGTACTTTGCCTTGTTTTTAAGCTCCAAAGGTGAATTTTGCAGTGATTCATGGGATTTCAGGTCACATGGGCTCCAGATTGTTCTGCACAGCCTCAGTTTGGGGTAGTGTGTGTATGAAGCTGTAGGAGTGAATCTGCTCTGAGAGCTCTGTGATTCAAACCTTCTAAAAGCTGTTAAAAAAGCCTTTTGGGGTCATTTGTTTTGCTGAAACTTTAGTTCATCGATTATAGGAAACCCTCCTGTGCTTATATCATCAAGTGTTTATTGTTTGTGTGTGGATTTTGAATGTTAATGTACAATATTCAGTCTGTGTACTGAGAGACAGTGGAAGTGTGCTTTGGGGGAAGGGTGTATCTGTGGTGTAGGTAGATTAACTTGGAGGAAAAGACAGAGCTTTCTGTTTTGGTGATATTTTTCTTGTATAACTGTGTTAATGTACACACAGTAATATTTTCAATAATTCTTGCCTTTTTTTGCTGATTGTTGTGGCACAGCAGTGCATAATTTTAGTTTGTTTAAAATATGTGGTTATATTACTGAAGTTTTCAATTTGCTACGCATTACTTAGTGTGTGTGTGAGTATGCGTGTGACGCGTGTCATCAAATCAAACACCTTTTATTGTGCCACATAATTTCAGCAATGTGAACCTGCTATGCTATCCACTGCAGCTGTGTAATTTTTGTAGTTCTTTGTGGTATCTTTACTAGTACTAGTACTAGTGACTGTTACTGCAGCAGTGCAGTACACTGCCCCCCTATGGCCTGCCCCAACTGGAAAAGGAATTCTTTTCCAGATTTTTAAATTTCTGATGGTGAGCACTGGTTAGATGCTGTGCCTTTGCATCTGCATCTCTTCAGTGCACAGTGCAATCTTAATCTGTCTGTGCATTTGCATCTCTTTAGGGCCCAATCTCCATCTCTAACTTAAGTCACAGTTGTTTCTTTGGCTTCCCTTCAGAGTACTGGACAGGTGTGGTGCATAATTCTGCATTAACATTGTACTCATTAATATGTGTTTTTAAGTCGGGACCATTATCACGAGTCATTTGTGATACAAATCACGTTCTTCATCATCATGGACAGTCACAAATGCAGTCACAAATCACGATTTATGATCACGTCACGAATCACAATATTAATTATTTTTAATAGTTACTTGGATGTATTTTAAGCCTGTTTTGTAGTATCTCTCCATGCTTCATCACCACCCCACCATTGTACTCATTAATGAGTGTTTTTAGGTTGGGGAGTTTTGTGCCACACCTCATCGGGACCCAGGGAAGTACAGCTGTAGGCATTCACGTTTCTTCATCATCATGGTCACAAATGCAGTCACAAATCACAATTTACGATCACGTCATGAATCACAGCATTAATTTTTTTTAATAGTTACTTGGATGTATTTTAAGCCTGTTTTGTAGTATCTGTCCATGCTTCACCACCCCACCATTGTACTCATTAATGAGTGTTTTTAAATCAGGGAGTTTTGTGTCACACCTCATCGGGGGGGCCTGGGGAAGTACAGCTGTAGGCATTCACATTTTGTCATCATCATGGTCACAAATGCAGTCACTAATCATGATTTACAATCACATCATGAATCACAACATTAATTTTTTTTTAATAGTTACTTGGATGTATTTGAAGCCTGTAAGAAAAATAAAATTTACTGAAAGAGCAAATTAAGTAAAAAAGAGTAGAGAAAAGACAAAAAAATGTAGCTTTTAAAAAAGCTCTTAGGTCTAAATCAAAGTTTAAATCTCCTCCTCTCTGATCTCAAAGTATCAGCAGTCACAAAATACACTACTCTCTCTCTCCGTCTACACAGGAGAAAGTAAAAGTGTCTGCTTGTATGACTCACTTTCTTCCTGCCTAGCTAAAGAGCATGTGACTTACAGTACTGTAAGCCATGTGATGTGTGGGGGGGCTGCCAAATCTGAAACACCAAGTGGGTCACTTAGAATCAGAATGAGGAATGCGAATTCCATTAAAAACAATGACTTCACCTTACTTCGCGTTGCCATGCCACCTTAACGCAAAGTGATAATGGCTAGGCTCAGTGAGCACTTTGCATTGCCCACTTCGCGTTCACTTCACCGGCGGAATTTAAATTCACTGCATCTCTACTTGATCATCCCACAACTGCTTGTTGTCTCCGGTGTTAGGCAACCTCTGGTGGGGGTCAGAGGTACGGCAGCACGTCTGGTTTGTAGGTAGGAGGTGCGTGGCAGACGTTGGCATTTTCCTAGATGTCTGGATGCCACGTACCATGGATAAAAGAGAAAAATCACTCCCTTTCAGTGAGATGATGGCCTCCAGTCCTCCACGAACTCTTAGGCCCCGGAAAACAGCCTGTATGTACCTTCCCCAGCAGCACCCAGGCCAATGAATGAGCACGCTGTCCTGTCCCCACTGGTGCCTTCTCCCCGGGAGGGGGGGACCTGTCCGGTGAAGGGAAACACTGGGTTACCTGGGGGGCTGCTGTTATGGGGTTAAAAGGCTGCAGTAGGGTGGTGGGAGTGGCAGGGGGTGTACCTTAGAGACTTGAAGGGAAGACCAAAGGAGAGCCCGGGTAGGCAGCTAAAAAAAAAAAGAAATGGAGGAATTTGATAGGCTGATGTCATTCAATTCACCCTGTGTTAATCTTTTAATCAATGTATTTGTAGAGCCTGATTTCAAGAGTAGTGATTTAGCAGGTCCTACATTTTTGGGCATTCAATTAACAGAACTCAGAGTCGCCATTAAAACTGACAGGCTTACAACAAACAATAAAAAATATCTAAACCAGTGTCAGTACTCTGTATCCATCCACCAAAACCAAAACAAAAAAGTATTCTGTGTTACTTTCTGAACAACCACATTGGCTTAATGAATAAGCAAGTATTTCAGAAAATTCTGAAAAGTGCTGTTATATGCGCTTATAGTGTGTTCCACTGACTGCAGTTGTCATATGGTACCATGCCGATGAGACTTCAAAGTGTATGGGCTTATCTCTTTAGAAGTATTTTTCTCTGAATGTTAACATGGAAGTGCTTTCCTAAACTTTTATATATAATATGTATTTGGCCAAAAGGATATCACGTTACAAAAATAAACTCATTCACTTTGTACTCTCTGGAAAAGAGGGGGGCTAACTAAATACAGTAGTGAGAGCTACTTTGCGATACTATGAAAGCAAGAAGAACAGGAAGGTGGTGCTCTCATTAATGGTAAATGTCCAGAAAAAACACTCAATTGCTGCCCCAATCTAGTATTCCATTGCAGCTGTGAGACATGCTGTGCAAGTGCAGTTAGAGTCAGTTTAAGTGTGATCAAGTTAATGTTACCATGGAGACCACCTCACACGCTGTAGGAAAAACAGCATTAAAACATTCAAAGAACTTTTAAATATTTTAATGGAAACTCTGACTTATAGAATCACCAGCTGTTTTATATGAGTACAGTTTATTGCACATTTCACCAACCCCTTGCTTTACATTTCTTGGTGTCATATCATGATTGAGACCATATCCATGGCAACGGTGATGTGACAGCACTCAAGCTCACAAACAGCAGCAGATGAACTATTTCACTATAAAGTAAGTAAAAATGCTCAGAAAGTTTAATAAACTGTAAATATACAAATGTTTTCGCTAACCCATCTTTTAAGACTAGAAATAAGGTACTACCAGAAGTTATGTTAATGTTCAAGTTAATCACCCCCTGAGGGTAATATGGCACTCATTTATGCCTCATACCACATTACACTCCCTGGGGGTGGTTACCTAGAACATTAATATAACCCCTAGTCATACCCTATTGACTAAAAACTGAATAAAGAATTTGCTGTACAGTGGTGCAGTTTCAAAGAACCTTGTATCTAGTCAAAAAACAATTTAAATATGTGTGCCAGTCTCTTAGCAGAAACATTAGATATCAGATTTTACAGGGGCATGTTACGGTAGTTTTCCAAATTTAGATGCAAAAACATTTAAACTTCTCAAATGTGAGCTGTGTGTAATTATCAGAAACTACATCCTGTAGAAGTCCATATGCATCAGTTAAGTTTCCTGAAACCTTTATAGTTTTGTATTTTTGTCATGCTTGACTATGCCCACTGGGACCAAATCCAATTATCTTGAGACTGCATCAATTAGTACCAATAATGTGGTCATGTCATTTTTGGAAATCCATATATACTCCCTACCAAGGTCTGACAGTCAACTTTCAGAGCAACATTAAACATATAAAATTAGACAATTATGGCAGAAAAAGACCCATGGTCCATCCCGTCTGCCCTGTCTGTCTAAATTAAGAGGCAGCACAACCACCTAGGGACACAACATCAAACTAGTGAGGTAAACTTTAAGAAGGACAAAAGGAAATGCTTCTTTAGAGAGTAGGTGATGGAAAAGTGGAGCAATCTACCCAGTAATGTGATTAATGCTAGAATGATCTCAGGGTTCAAAATTCAATGGGAAATTTACCAGGGAGGTCAGTGATTCCAAGGGCCCTTATTGTAATTCAGGGTAGAAAAATCAGGGCACACTTGATAGACATATAGGGACACCTTTTCAGTACAGGCAGTTCGATCCCCCCAATATCCAGTCTGACCCACCCACTATCCACACACTCCAAACCCTCTACCCTCTCACTCCCACCCCAGTTGCCCACCCTATCCCAGTAGTCCATAGGAATTAGAGGTGGGCAAAGTGCCTAAAATTCACTGGTATTTCTCGTAGAACCCGAATTTTGCATACTATTCCACAAAGTGAAGTGAAAAATTTTGCATCTTGAAGTAACATGAAGTTTCCATTGTTCTCTATGGACTTTGTATTACTTCACCTTTTATTTTGCTCTTTAAGTCAAATTTTGCAGTGATTCATGGGATGAAAAGTCACACGGGATCTATATTGTCTTGAACAGCCTCAGTTCAGCTTAGTGTGTGTAGTGGAAAGCTGGAGAGAGTTTGCTTTCAGAGCTCAAAATCAAACCATTAAAAAACCTTTAAAAAAGCATTTTTGCCACAAAATTTTGTAGTAAACCCTTGTGTGTTTATATCATCGAGCATTTACTGATTAAGTGTGAATTTTGAATGTTAATTTAGTATATTCAGTCTCTGTACTGACAGACACTGTAGAAGTGTGCTTCGGGGGAGGAGCAGATCTGTAGTGTAGAAAGGAGATTCACAGTTAGAAAGGAAGTCTGTCCAACAGTTATTGGCTAGTATTTTAGTATGTGTGTGTTCAGTCACACACAGTAATACATCTAATAAGTTTTTATTCATTTTTGCTGTTTGTTGTGCTGCTGTGCATTTTCACAATCTGTTTAAAAGACTGTGTTGTAGTTTACTGAACTGTTAAAGTTTCTGTGCATTACCTTTATACCTTTAGTCTATGTGCTTGCCTTCAAGTCAGATGCATTTTATTGCACCTGGGCTGGGTTGGCCAAACTGAGTGGGTTGAGGAAACATACACAGGAGTCAGAATTTCAAGTTAAGCAAAACAAACCACTGTATGACTTTATTTACATACAAAAAAAATGATATGCACAGCTAGGACTCTCTAGACATAGACATAGTCCCATCCTCTGTGCTGCTAAGGAACCAACTGTCCTTACACAACCTGCTCAGGCTGTACCTATCTATCTAACGGTCCTAGAGGAATTACATTTATACTACCTAGACAGTCACATGATCTAAAAGAACCACCCCTAATCTAATACAAGTAGTTCCTAAGCTAAAATAAACATAAAAATAGGTGTAATCACAGGAACACAGTTTCAAATAGCTAAATAATGATTTTATTATGTCCAGAATGCAGTTAAAAAGGCTTTCTAACTCAACATTATCTGATAATGCCCTTGTGATATGCTTAGCCCTGTTCCTTTTTGGGTGATGGACAGTGTTCACTAGATGAAAAGTGATGCGGAATGGGTGATGGCCCCTAAAGAACTTGGACCTAGTTATCTGGCTGCAAAGGTAAGTAGACATACAAAGGGGCACCTTTATTCTACAGAAATACTATACACAAATAAATATGTTTGCCAACTGATTCTGCATAGTTTTTAATTATGCATTTGTTTTCGTAAATGTTTACTGCTGGAGAGGCAGGCAGTGTCTGTTGTTGCAGCTGTTTAACAAAAATAAATACTTTTTTCTTTCCAGTCCCTAGGTGTCTTTGCAAAAGAAAAGCAGGAGGATTTTTTTAATGGTTTTACACAATGTGTAGATGGACAAGGGCTGACTGAAGCCCAAGGAGAAAGTGCACCACCTCAAAATGGACACTGAGCAGCTTTCATTAAGGGGATGCTGTTCCGAGTTCCATTTCTAAAATTAAGCTCCTCCTTAACCTGGGAGGAGAGCACTTGGGACCATTCCCCTAATGAAAGCTGTCCCTCCCAACACTTTTCCACTGTAGGGCGTACGTTTTTAACCCTAGTTACAGGTAAAACAAAAATAATTCTTAAGGTTTTCAGGGTACAGCTCCTCCAGCACTTCTTATTACACCCTGCATTTGGGAAGGTGAAGCAGACATGGATCAGGGTTTAGAAGGCTTCATGCTCCCATGTGCATACCTCGGCTCCACACTGGTGGGCAGAAGTAACTAAAAAGGAAGGAGCCTGTGACATGAATGCACACCAAAACAAAGAAATAATTTCTTTATCTTTTTTTTTACAGTTTTATGCTGTAATGCCCTTTATTATGCACACTTTAATGGGGACCGGTTACTTGTGCAAAAGGGTTAAGGACATGGAGCAGAGCTTGACTTTCAGAGCTGCTCCATTTTGCCACTCACCAGACTCACTAAACCTTAATCCTGGGCAAGGAAACAGGTCACAAAACCTTAGTAAATCAACAAAAGGTTCTTGACTAGGTGGGGACGGCCAGGCATAACCTATTTCATTTTACAACCAGCTGTTATCAAAATGCTAAAGGGTTATGTAAAAGTAAAAAAGGGGGCACTCCTACAGTGGCATCCCCCAGGATGAAATCCACTTTTAAAGCACTCTGCAGTACACTGCAGCAGACCTACTGAATAAAGCAATGTAATTTCAATGGCAATGAGTCCTTTTTGTCATTCAGGAAACTGTGGCATTCACTTCATCCTGGCAGTGTCACATTTTCCTGCATGACAAAAGGGACTAATTGCCATTAAAATTACATTGCTTTATTCTTTAGGTCTGCAGCAGCATTCTGCAGAGTGCTGCAAAGTTCTTCAGAATTGGGTTTCTTCCTGGGGGGCACCACTGTATTTCAAGGTGCAGATGCATTCTAACTGCCAAGAAGGATTTTCAAGAGTACACACAATTTTATTAAATCCCCTTTTTCTCCTGGCTGCTACACTATAAGCACCCCACTGGCAGGGAGAATCAAACCTCAGGACAGAAAGTGATAATGGAACATAGCAGAAAACAAGGAGACTTGCAGGTGGCCAACCTATGAAAGAGTATAGGATAATGGACAGAAGATAGGAGAATGCTGTTGCAGAAGTCATAAGAGTAAAAAAAAGGGAGATAATAAAGGGTCTGTATGCTCCCCCTCCCCTTCCATGCTAAGGTAGGGCACTTGCACTACAACACTTTATCCCGCTTGGATTGAAATCAGGGTCCTAAGACTTTCTGATTTTCTGTTACTATTATGCAACTTCCCTAAGACAACCCAGAGGGTGGGTTGGGGCTTCTACCTATCCTCTATAGAAGCCCCACCCCAAGGTACTCTTAACTAAATACAGAATGTGCTATAGTACAGGCACAATGGACATTTGAGCTTTCTAAACATTCATAAGCACTACTTATTTTTTCCCTATGGTGTATAATCTATACATACCAATATCAACACTTTTACCATTACTCATTCTGAAAACATTTTGTATACATATTTACAGGATTAAAGGTTCAACACCTGCAGCAAGATGTGACATGAAATCTGCATTTTTGTGCTGCAATCCAGGTCTATATTTAACTGTGAATTTGTTGGGTTGTGTGGCCAAGTAGCATTGCATAATACTGGTGTTTTTATCTTTCATTTGGTGGAGCCAATACAGGGGGTTATGGTCTGTAACCAAGGTAAAAACAATCCCCCATAGATAAAAGTGCAGTGCCTCAATAGCCCACTTCACAGCTAAACATTCTTTTTCAATTGTAGAATATTTTTGCTTTCCATCATGTAGCTTTCTAGAGATGTAAGACACTGGATGCTCTTCCCCATCTAAGGACCAACTAAGTACTGCACCAATACCTGTGTCCGTTGCATCAGTGTGAACCTCAAACTCTTTGGTGAAGTCAGGACACCTCAGAACTGGTGAAGAGCAAAGGGCAGTTTTTATTTCCTGAAACGCTTCCTCACATTCGGGGGTCCATTTCACAGTGTTCCCGTACCTCTTTTTTGTCAGATTAGTCAGAAAGGTTGCTATTGAGGCAAAATCAGGAATACACCTGTGAGAGTAACTAGCAAGCCCCAAAAATGACCACACCAGCTTCTTTGTTAGAGGAACAGGGCAGTTTGCAACTGACTCAGTTTTTGAAATGTCTGGCTTTACTTGACCATTACCCAGCAGGAAAAACAGATACCTAGTTTCCACCATTGCCACTGAGCACTTACTTGGGTTTATGGTCAACCCTGCCCCTCTAATGGCTTTTACCACCTCAGTTACCTGTTTCACATGGGTAAGCCAGTCTGGACTGAAAATTACCACATCATCCAGGTAGGCTGCTGCATAGGTAAAATGGGGGGCTAACAACTGATCCATGACCCTTTGGAAGGTGGCAGGTGCTCCATGGAGCCCAAAAGGTGTGGTAACAAACTGGAATAGACCCATGGGTGTACAAAAGGCTGTTTTCTCTTTGGAGGATTGACCCAAAGGGATTTGCAAGTGCCACTTTGTCAAGTCCAGCATGGTAATAAATCTGGCATTTCCTATTTGGTCAATTAGATCATCAGTCCTAGGCATAAGATACTCATCAAACTGAGAGACCTGGTTCAGCTTTTTAAATTCCAGGCAGAGCCTAAAGCCTCCATCCTTCTTGGGTACAACCACTATAGTGGATGCCCATGGGCTCTTTGATGGTTCAATTATACCCAGGGTTCTCATCTATTAGATTTCCTGCTGCACCTATGTCCTTACCTGTTCAGGGAGCCTGTATGGTTTCTGCCTAATAGGGGGTGATGAGGTTTGAATGTGGAATTCTACCCCTGCTGCCATCCCAGGTATCCTCGTGGAGGAGGAGGAGGAATACTTCAGAATAATCTGCTCTATCTCTGCCATCTGGTGTGCATCCAGGCTGGAATTGATATTTATCTCCCTTATTTCTGTCTCCCTCTCTTCCTCTAGCCTACTGTACACAAGCTCCATTTCTGATGCATCCTATTCGGGTATTACTATCATGCTGATTTGTGGCTCACTTCTTTCTTGCCATTTTTTTAGCAGGTTTGCATGATAGGGCTTCCTCCCAGGTCTTTTGTCAGGGGTCTCTACTTCATAGGTGACACTGCCCACCCTCTGGAGGACTTTATAAGGCCCCTGCCATTTCATTAAGAGTTTGTTCTCCGTGATTGGTAATAATAGCAAAACTCTATCTCCTTCCTGAAAGTCTTTTTCCTTCAATTTCTGGTCATACCATTGTATTTCTTTTCATTTGGGCTTCACTACAGTTTTGGTGGGCCACAATTGTATATTTCACCAGCTTTTTTCACAACTGTGTCACGTAATCTGTAACGTTATAACTCCCTGCAGTTTTCCTTTCCTCTCAATACTCCTTGAGAACATCAAGAGATCCTTGAGGGTTAAGCCCATACAAAAGTGCAAATGGGGAATACCCAGTTGACACCTGAGGTACCGCTTGGTGGGCAACAAGGAGTAGGAGAAGGTACTTGTCCTATTTTTTTCCTTCATCAGAGGCAAACTTGTGGAGCTTCCTCTTAAGGGTTTGATTGAATCTTCCAGTAGCCTAACTTATTGAGGATGATAGGGAGTTGTTTGGACTGCTGTCTCCCTCAGTAGGTGGTACAATTCCCAGAGGAGTGAAGAGTTAAAGTTACTACCCCTGTTGGTTAATATTTCCTTTGGGATACCCAACCTACTGAATAACTTTACCAACTCCTCTACAGTTTTCTCATTTGTAATAGTCCTCAGGGGAATGACCTCAGGGTAATGGGTTCTGCAATTGCAAACCACTAGGATAAATGTATTACCCATGGCACTCTTTTCAATAGGCCTCACGATCTCCATCGCCATTCTCTCAAAGGGGGTGGTCACAAGAGGAAGGGGTTCTAGGGTCTCATATCTCTCCTACCTATCTGGGCCACTTTCTGGCACTCTTCACAGGATTTACAGTAACTGGCCCCTTGTTCATGAATGCTGGGCCAATAGAACCTCTGTAGAAGTTGAGACACGGTCTTGTCTCTCCCATCATGCCTAGCACAGGGAATATTGTGACCCAGATATGACAATCGGGTTCTGTACCTTTCTGGGACAACCAATTTATCTAACTCATCTCCAGTTTTTGGGTTAGTACAAACCCTGTACAAGATGTTATCTTTTTTTATCAATTTAGAGGACACTTCTGTTACACATTCCCCACCTGTTGGAAAAAGGAAGTTAGTGTGTTATCACATTTATGTTCTTTGGTTATTTCACATTTAGGTATAGAAAAGTCAATATCACATCATTGCTTTTGGTTCCATTTTTCTTGTAAGATACATTTTTATGTTTGTTTATGCACATGCACAAGAAACATTTCATCACAGTTTAGGAGAGAAGCTGGGGTTTGGAGGTGTGGCACTGTGGGATCCAATGCCCCCAGTGCCTTTTGAGGCTTGGACCACTTTCCCTAATGTAGTGGCACACTGCTGCTGACACTAGTTCAGCCAATGTGCCACCATCTTGTAAGGAATCCGCCGCTGCAATGAGGGAGTGACCTGTCATTGCAGGACAGTGCCTTGCCTGATGAAACATTTCCTTGCTGCCCACCTCAGAGTCCCCATGAAAGTTGACTTGAGGGTTCTCAATCCCCCTTTTGTCATGTCCCCATCCCCAGTTCATTTGTCGACAGGGTAACCCAATCCCCATCAACATGATGCACCACCCACCATTTGTTATGTGCTGAGGGGTGCCCAATCCCCGCGGTTCTTGTGCTTCCACTCCCCCCACCACACTGTATGGTTGATGGGGGTACCCAATCCCTGTCAGCTCCAGTACCCACCTCCCCAACAAATACCCAGCCAGGTGGCACCCTGGGAACCCACCCCAGCATGCCAAAAGTGTCCTGCAATGTATTTTTTTTTATTTTTAATCCTGTTAAAAAAGAAAACGGTCCCTCGTTGAACCCCATGCCCCTCTCCCAACCCGCGCCCACCTGCTGCATACTATATCTCCCACACACACCCCTTACTCCATACTTACCTCCGGAGCCTGGCGCGATGATCTTGGGTGGACCGGGAACACGTCTGCACTCTTCAAAGCCAACTGCGAACTGAAGAAATGCTGATAAGCTGTATAATGGCATAAATAAGTTTTTTTTCAACTTTGGTTCATATCTCAGCCATTTATTTTCATATTTTGGCACCAATTTTTCAATGTGGGGTTCTTGGGACCCCACCTCATGAATTCAGTCACTGTCATCTCATTATTCAGTCCCGAAAGGTGGTTTTGCAGTCACTGCATGGAATCACCTTTCCAGGCAGATTAACAAAATGACAGTGTCACTGTTCATGAGGTGGGCTCTCAAAAAACCTATGTTGCAAATTTGGTGAAAAATTTCCAAAAAATGACTGCGAAACGAGTGTGCGTTGCGCAGTTTTTACTCATGCTCATAACTTCACAAATTTGTAGTATTTTCACTCCAGGTTTTTAACATTGGCATTTTCCCACACCTCCTCATGAACACTACAGCTGTCATCTTTCACATCCTGGCCAAAATGTGTTTTTGCGCTCCCGGTGCAGAATAGTGCAATCGCTTGAGGGAAATCAGTGTTCAGGACTGATTAAAAAAATCACAGTAATGTTGTTCATGAGCAGCAGTCCTAAAATGCCTATGTTGAAAATTTGGTAACAAAAGTCCATAAAATGACTGTTACAAGCCTGCATTGTGCAGTTTCCATGCGCTCCCTTAACTTCGCAAATTTGTAATATTTTCACTCCAGATTTTCAACATTGTCATTTTGCCACACCTCTGTATGAACAGTACAGCTGTCAGTTTTCATATCCTGCCTGAAATATGCATTTGCACATCTGGTGCACAATGGTGTGGTTGCTGTGGGAAATTAATGTTTTGGACAGATTAAGAAAATCATAGTGACAGTGTTCTTGAGCAGAGGTCACAAAATGCCTATAGTATGTTGAAAATTTGGTGAAATAATATCACTAAATGATTGTGGTACAAGCATGTGTTGGGCAGTTTCTACATATGCTTGGAACTTCGAGCATTTTTAATATTTTCACTACAGATTTTCAACATTGCCATCTCTTCACACCTCCTTATGAATGGCACATCTGTCATTCTTCACATCCTGCCTGATCTGTGTTTTTGCACATCTGGCACAGAATGGTATGGTTGCTGTGGGAACTCAAAGTTCAGGACACATTAAGCAAATCACAGTGCCACTGTTCATGAGAAGAGGTCCCAAATGCTTTCATGTGGTGGGGGTCACAAAAAGGTCATGTTGAAAATTTGTAGTGCAAATACCAACACATGCCCGGGGCATTAGGGTTTCTAACTATAATGTTCCACACTGTATAGACTGACAGGCATGAGATGTGCAACTCTGGATCACTGGCTGTAATGCTCATGCCATCCCACCCCCACCCTGAAGCCAGTGACAGGCATCGAGATGTGCCTTGCACTCTTCAACCCCAGACTTCACCCCATTCTCCTGTACTGCACCCATTTCAGCATATGTGATTATGAAATGGGGTGACTGTGAAGCTGAACACCCCAAGGTACACCTCAACACTTGGTGTCTACAGGATAAGGTGAGGTGAAATGCCTTGAGCATTATGGGCAATGACCCACAGGCACACCCCAATGCCTGTCCATCTCTGCAGGGTGGAGGTGGGATTGGCATGAGTTCAATACTTCACTGACGCTCCTATTCTGCATCTGTCTAACTCCTGCATGCCCAATGCTAATATCAGCAAGCAAACATTCGGCATTGACAAATGCTTGTTCCCTTTTAGTTTTCCTGTCTTTTCCAGGAGTACCCACAACGTCTTCATCAAAGGGAAATGTATCACCCAGGCATTTCTCTTTCTGGCTTTGGGCCCTTGTGGTGACAGTAGACACCTCTTCTTTATTAGCTAGTAGAGAATCAAAGTATGGCTAGTCATGTCCTATGCCCACGGATATGGGAAGTCCTGGTGCCAATCCTGCTTGCTCAGATGTTTCTTGGCCCTGGATGTTCATCACCACTTCAGTAGTGTTCTACCTGTGCTTATCCCCATGGATACATTCCACATCCATAGGGAGACCATTCACAGTTAGGGAATCAGTCATTTCAGGGTAAATCAAGATATATTTACTCCCATAGTCTGTAAGTCCCATCATGTTCTTATCATTGACTTTCACCTCTGTTACATAGTACTGGGGGTACAATAAGGCTAGATGAGCAGGTTCCATCTTTTTTTTCAGGCAGTACCTAGCAATATACCCTGCCCCTTCACAGTAGCGACAAATTAAGTCAGGTGGAAAAGTCCTCCCTCCCTTCCCTTGATTATCATCAGGTTTCTTATAAGGTTTAGGAAAATGGGTTATAAGATTGTCTTACTGATGAAGATGTTTCTGCAGCTCTGTTTTTTTTTGGGGAGGCTGGCGAACCGATAAGAAGTCTTCAGTTAGTGTAATGGCAGTTTCTGCTGCCTCTGTATTGTGTTTCTTCACCCATATCTGGACCTCACTGGGTAGTATCTGGAGGAACTGCTCAATGACAAGAGTCTCAATAAGGTCCATTATCAATGTCCCCTCTGGTTGTAGCCATTTTAGACATAACTCCCTTAATCGGGTGTAAGTCTCTCTGGGAGTATAAGAGGTCTGGTAACACAGAGACCAAAATCTCTGCCTGTAAATCTTTGTGTTTATATCATAACTGCACAGGATTTCTTTCTTGACTAATTCATAATTGTCAAAGTATCTAGCATCCATATTGCTGTATGCCAGATGCACCTTGCCAGTCAGATGTGGGGCTAAACATACCACCCACTGAGATTGTGACCAACCACATGCTCTAGCCACTCTTTCAAAGGTGGTCAGGTACACTTCTATTTTATCAGTGGGGGTCATCTTATTCAATTTAATGTCTCTGGGCTTTGGTCAAGCTCCCAGAATTGGACCCAATTACCTGAAGGGCTCTTAGGGTCTTGGACCATCATTGGTCATGTTTCTGTCTCTCTTTCTCCCTCTTATGGTTGTCCAGTTCCCTCTGCTTCTCCATCTCCAACTGGTGAACAGACAGCTACTTCAATAAGTTACTGATGTCTGAAGGGGGTTCCTCCACTGGATCCTCTTCTTTCTCCGATGAACTGGACTCTGCCTCCAACTTAGAAAGTAGCTGCTCCCCACTTCTCTCGACCATTGTCCAGGTCTGGACACCATCTCGAGTCTTGGATTGCTCCAACTTCTCCTTATCGGGTTTCTGAGCCATGGCTTGTCACTTATCTGTTTCCTCAATAGCAGGACTGATATCAGAGTTGATGTCCCCCTGTTTACCTGGACCACCAACTTATCACACTGCTGACACCAATGTGGCAGGGTTTACCAAACTGAATGGGTTGAGGAAGCATTCACAGGTGTTAGAAGTTCAAGTGAAGCAAAACACACCACTGTGTGACTTTATTTATATACAAAATAAAAAAAAAATAAAAATAAGAAAAAAAAATATATGCACAGCTAGGACTCTCTAGACATAGACATAGTCCCAAACTCTGTGCCTCTAAGGAACCAACAGTCTTTACACAACCTGCTCAGGCTGTACCTGTCTATCTAATGGTCCCAGAGGACCTACATTTATACTACCTAGACATTCACATGATCGAAAAGATCCGCCCCTAGTCTAATACAAGCAGTTCTTAAGCTGAAATAAACATAAAAATAGGTGCAAACACAGTAAGAAAGTTTCAAATTGATAAATAATTATTTTATTATGTCCAGAATACAGTATAGAAGGCTTTCTAACCAGAAATTCACTGACAGTGCCCTTAAGACATGCTTAGCCTCTTCCTTTTTTGGGTGATGGACAGTATACACTAGATAAAAAGTGATGCAGAATGGGGCGCTGTCACCTAAAGAACATGGACTTAGTTCTCTGGCTACAAAGGTAAGTAGATATACTAAGGGTCACCTTTATTCTACAGAAGTACTATACACAGATAAATAAATATGCTTGCCTACTGATTCTGCATAGTGTTTAATTATGCATTTGTTTTCAAATGTTCATTGCATTAGAGGCAGGCAGCGTCTGTTTGTTGCAGCTGTTTAACAACAAAAATAAATACTTTTTCTTTACAGTCTCTAGGTGTTTTTGCAAAAGAAAAGCAGAAGGCTCCTCCAGCACTTTTTATAATGCCCAGAATTTGGGAAGGTGAAGCGGACATAGAGCAGTGTTTAGAAGGCTCTGCACTCCATCTCGCTTCCCTCGACTCTGGACTGGTGGGCAGAAGAAATTAAAAAGGAAGGAGCCTGTGACATGAAGGAACACCAAAACAAAGAAAAAAACTTCCTTATCTTTTTTTTTACAGGTTTATGCTGTAATGCCCTTTATTGGGTGCATTTTATTGGGGTGAGCCGCTTGTGCAAAAACGTTAAGGACATGGAGCAGAGCTGATCCATGTTGTCATTTGCCAGGCTCCCCAAATCTTAAACCTGGGCAAGGAAACATGTCACAAAATCTTAGCAAATCAACAGAAGATTCTTGACTAGGTTGGGGACAGCCAGGCATAACCTATTGCCTTCACAACCAGCAGTTATTCAAAATGCTAAAGGGTTATGTAAAACTGAAAAAGGGGGCCCTCCTATTTCAAGGTGCAGATGCACTCTAGCTGCTAGGAAGGATTTTCAGGAGTACACACAATTTTATTAAATCCCCTTTTTCTCCTGCCTGCCACACTATAAGCACTCCACTTGCAGGGAGAAGCAAACCTGGGGACAGAACGTGAAAATGGAACATAGCAGAAAATGAGGAAACTCATAAGTGGCCAATCTACAACAGAGGCTAGGATAAAGGACAGAAGATAGGAGAATGCTGTTGCAACAGTCTTAAGAGTAGGAAAAAAAGGATATAGTAAAGGGTCCCTAGGCTCTCCCTCCCCTTCAATGCCAGCGTAGGACACTTGTGCTACCACAGCACCACCATAATAGCAGTAGTCTTAATTTCTTAGCCAATCTGTGGTCTTTTTTTACTGCTTCTATCTAGCTAGTGCTGTAAATCCCTCCTCTACAAAATACTTTTGGATTTCTACAAATTGGTTAAGGTCTTGTTGTGCCTGTGCAGCTACATCTCTTTAGTGCTCAATTTCCATATGGAAGTCACTGTTGTTGTTTTTGGCTTCCCATCTACCAAACACTTAATAAATATAATGTTGCTGTTAATTGTCTGTGTTCAGTCTGTTGAAATTGCTGTCACTGTATCACTATCATGTGTTTCCCCATAGTACCATAAATACTGTCTCTCATTGCATATTATAGCATTTAACTGAAGGAAAAAGACATACTGTAATAAAGAACATACCTACTGCAGTATTGTTGGCATTGTACTGTCTTGTGAATTCTCTTGAATTTGTTAGCAACCCAAAAAATTAGAAAAATCACTTTTTGCAATAAACGTGTTTCTTTTCTTGGTGACTCTATGTAATCTAAAAAAAATAACACAAAGACACGGTCAGGCAAAGGTGTTTGTGACTGTGGTGTATAAGTCACATAAGTCAGTGGGGTATAAGCTTTGGCTCTGTGGACAGGGCATTCTGTCACATCACGTGGAATAAATAAAAAAACAAAAAATACTTGAAGGGAGAAGGTACTGTGTCAGAGAGGGTTAGGCCAGGCAGGGTCCTTGAATCTGTGTGGGTAGCAGCAGTGCCTACAGCATCAGCCTTAGTGTTGGTGGTGTGTGAAATAAATTCTGGGTTTGTGTCTGAAATAAAATCTGCCAGCCAGTCATCAAGTTACAGCAAGTTGTCATATAGGTAAAAGTTGTGAATTAACACCAGAGGCGTATTATAGGTACGAGGAGGATGACTTTGATTGTTCCAGTAGAGGTCCCAGTAACATTGATGGTGCTCTGAAAAGCGCCGCCAGTGCCAAGTTCATGACTCATGTCATGGCTAATTACATTCTTCATGGTCATCACGATCAGGAATCACACCACATCAACTTTTTTTGGTCTAACCCTGTTTTTTTTTAAATCTTCAGTTTCATCATGAATCAGAAGGACACCCAGTTATCATGTCACATCATTCAAGATCCTTGGTCCAGTAAGATGCTTCTGTTAGTGTTCACATTCTGTAGGATGCCCTAATAGCAGATGGACTTGAATCTTTGTTGTCACAACAAGCCGGCTCTATTTAATCCAGAAGATATCATCTCAGCACAAACATTGTATAGTTCAGGGAAGTGCAGCCACAGGTATTTCACATTTTCAATGGCAACTGTTTGTGGAAGTTTAGTTTCATTCAGTTTCTGGTGTTCTAAGAAACACTGCTAGTGCCAAGTTCATGACAGATGTCATGACACAATCATGACTAACAAGATGAATCATGTACTTCATCTTCATGATCATGAATCACACCACTTCAACTTTTTTGGTGCAACCCTTTTTTTATCTTCAGCTTGATCATGAATTCCGAGGACACCCAGTCATCATGTCATGTCACTCAAGATCCTTGGTCCAGTATGATTCTTCTCTTAGTGTTCATATTCTGTAGGATGCCCTACTAGCAGATGGACTTGAATCTTTGTCCTCACAACAAGCCAGCTCTATTTAATCCATTAGATATCATCTCAGCCTGAACATTGTACAGTTCAGGGAAGTGCAGCCATAGGCATTTCAAATTTTCAGTGGCAACTGTTTGTGAAAGCTCAATTCCTTCCAGTTTCTGGTGCTATGAGAAGTGCTGCCAGTGCCAAGTTCATAACTCACGTCACGACTCATGAGATGAATCACGTTCTTCATGGTCATCTTCACGATCACGAATCACACCACTTCAACTTTTTTTGGTGCAACATACCAAGTAGGACACTCGCATCTATGTTTGTACCCAGTCACAATGATGGTGGTGCTGAGTAATGCAGGCAAAGCAGAGCATCCTGGTGGCAGCATCAAACGTTGCACCATTGAGGTTGCTGATGCAGTCATGGAAAAAGAATTTCCAAGTGGGTATAACTCCAGCATTGAGGATTGTGAGGGCTGCTTTCTTTTTCTTTCCTTATTTTCTGCAGGTGTAAAGTATGTTACAGTGGTGACATATAGGCCAGATGATGGACATAACAAAAGACAGAAACAGCTCCATTTGGTACTGATACTTAATGGGTACTGGAATGAACTCAGAATAATTTATTTTTCATCTGTTTGCAGGTAACATCAAGGTACTGTGGATGGGTGGTATGTTCCAATCTGAAGATGAACAACAGTTTGGATATACTGAATGCCAAGAAAGAAGACAAAAATATTAATGAAAATGGTTTTCCAATGGTGCATGTAACCTGCTCCCCCCCCCAAAAAATACTTACTTTTCATTGCTTGACATCGTTCATACAGCCGAAGTCAACAATCAGACATATGTGGAACACATGTGTGGCATCAACATGATTTCATCACTACTATCATGAATCTCTGTGCTATGACCTGAGAATGTACTGTAAAAGAAAAGAACAGTAATGAGAAATGCATGTAACTCACTCACTCACTCACTCACAGCAGTACCCACCCCCTCGAAAAAAATTTTTAATTTTACAGTACCACAGTAGCTGGTGGCACATGTTAATGGCATGTGAATGTGACCATGGCCAACACACTGGTGAATAGGAAACATTCAATATGTATGATGATGATTCCCTGCAAAGGAACAACACAACAGACTGCTTACAACAAAAAACAAGATTCAATACAAATTAAATGGCAGTGTCTGAAAAAACATGACAGTGACACGTACTGTACAATAACTTACCATTGCTGGTATGAATATACACACATAGGGCAGCATGTTTCAGTCAGCACAGCAGAATCATTTTTGAGAACATCAAATTATAGTTCAACCCATGGTCATCTGTGGCCATCATCATTTAGCAACATGCTGTACATAAGCAGCAGCAGAAAACAGCAGGACAACAACTGCAGTAGCAGCAGGCACCAGCAAGCCATTTTCTCACTTGGGACGCTTATGCAGAGTTCTGGCTATAAGTTCACACTTTAAGCAATGCATGAAGAAACACTTGTGACTCTTTTGAACAGTTTTTCATGTGAATATTCTTCATCTGGACTTTTCATGAAATTAGAGCAATGGAACAACAGAAGCAGCATCAACTGGTGTCACCAGGCAATGCTCTCACTTGGGACACTGTGACGCATATCTGGCCTTATTCTTCATCTGGACTTTTCATGAAATGAAAGCAGTGGGACAGCAGCAGTAGCAGCAGCATCAACTGGCATCACCAGGAGATGCTCTCACTTGGGACACATTTCTTGCCTTATTCTTCATCTCGACCTTGCATGAAATTAAAACAGCAGGACATTCACAAGATAGGACATTTGGGGGGGCACGGTAGGTGATTTAATGTTATTGTGATTATTGCACTGCTGCTTTAACCAAATGAAAGGAAAAAAGTCATAATTGTAATCTAAGTCATACCTCTCACAAATGTATCACACCAACATTTTGCTTTCTGCAATAGAAAAGCAGTTTCTAAAAGTTCTTACTGACTTTCTTTTATTTTTTAAATGTCATAGGGTCTGTAAAATTGCAGACACAGAGTGCTTTCACCACAGGAGACACTGTGGTGACGCACCACCTGCTTCAATAAATGTGTATTGAAGTGTGCATTTTGGTGCCACAAACTCAAAGGAAATGAAAGCACACAGCATACGAAAAGTTGGTGACCATGGGAACTTTAAAAAATAAAGAAAGTAATAAGAAAAAAATTGTTTTTATTACGGAAACCATAATGGGGGTGGAACACTAAGGAAAGCTGGGAATTTATAATTATGAGCATTAAGAAATCCTTGTTAATTTTATGAACATTGTTACAGGGGATTATTATTCATATCGGGACAATAATACTGCATACTAAATGATATATAATATAAGCAGGCAACATTCAGAAGATAGGAAATTATGGGGGGGGGTTGCCGTGGTAGCTGACTTTAGGTGACTTTAGGGTATTTTGATTGTAGTTGTTGTTGTGGTTATGTATACTACGAATGTTTAACTCAGCAAACAGTATCCAAAAAGTAATGCAGCCTGATGACAAAAGCATCAGTGCAGGAACATGGTTACAATTGTGACCAAAACTTTGTTATTCTATTTTAAATTTCCACCTAATCTAATAACTTGTGTATATGAACAATACTCTTCATTCAACAATTTAAATATGCAGCACTAAATTTTTTTGGGAATTGGAAGTAATAAACATAGTGCTCATTTTGATTGGCATTGCACCAGATTTGGATCAGTATTCTCACATGCTGTGTACTTTCATTACAGGTGAAACTGTGGTACCGCAATGCACACTGCAATGAAAGTGTCTTGAAGAGGGTGTTTTGGCACCACAATTTTAAATGAAATGAAAGCGTGCAGTGTTGCAAAGTTGGCGACCGCATGACTTATTAAATAAAATTAAGGAAGAAGTAAGAAGAAAAAATTTCTATTGCGGAAAGCAGAATGGGTTGGGGGAGGTGGGGAATTGGATTTTGCATTATGAGCATCAACAAATACAGGATTAACCAAATTAACCTAAGGAAGAAGACATTAATTAAGTATAAATTACATACTTAGTCTGTAATAAAAAAAATATTGCTTAAAAAAAAGAAAAAGCAGAGGACAGGTTTTTCTGGGGGGGGATTTTGTTCAATAATAATTGTTTATTGCATCTGTGGGGGCTGAAGCTGATCACCACCAAGCATTTTTAACAAGTTGATTACTTCAGCATTCTGTACCTCGACCCTGTTCAGCTGCTGCACTGCACCCTCCACTAAATTTTTGATGGCTTCCACCTCAGACCACAGCACAGCCAGATCAGCCTGTGTGGCAGGCTGCTCTGAGGGGTCACACTCATGAGAACTGCGGAAGCCGACACTTCTGCTGCCACGGCCATTCGTTGATGATGCCACACAGGTGGATGCTCTCCCTCTTCAGCAGCTTTGACTGCAGGGGTAGCTGGTACCTCCTGCATCTTTGCTTTCCACTCTGCATGGTGGTGCACTAAAAGGTGCATTCGCTGGCCACCCATGCCCAAGTGGCTGCCATTGTGCCCCCGATGTACAAGCATGTCACACAACTTATACTTCACTCATGTCAGGTCACCAGGGAGGCAGATAAAAAATTGCCAGACGGAAGAGCTGCAGGGAGGACCAGGAACAGGCAATGGAGGGGGCACCAGATACTGTTGCCTGCTATGCTGCAGTTGGTGGAGGGGCAACAAGCTGCTGCTGCTATGGTTGCTGCTGCTGTAGTTCCTGCTGCTACTGATCTGCAAGCTGCTGCACACGGCCACTTTCAACATTGGGAAGTGCCTATGAGGGAGCACTCAAGCTTGAAATGGTATCTTGATTCAGGCAAAATGGCTGCCCCAGGCCACCGTGCATTCAGGGCCCCCACTGCCCACCACTTTGGCCACTTCTCTCCATATTAAGTAAAATTAAACATAAATCAAAAATAAAAACAAATAAAATATTTGTACAACTACTAGTACTAAACGTTCACTAACTAAAACTAAGTAACAAAAATAAACAACTTTTTTAACTAAACTAAGCTTTCAAATCAACTCAAACTGGCTGCAAAACTTAAACAACCCAATCAAAAATCTTTAAAGGACAAAAAACACTCAATATATAGAGATTGCTGTAAAAAAGCACTCTGCCCACCAACACTGCTGACTAAACAGCTCCTTCTACAAGAGAAAGTGAAACTAGTTCACTGACTTCCTGCCTAATTAACTGCCTGCGTGCCTCATGTGACCTGTAGTCTGTCAGAAATGTGATATGCATTTACTGCCAAGAGGTATTTAAAGGCCTCCATCATATCCCTAATCTCCAGCCTCTCCTCCAGGGTATACATATTGAACTTTTTCAGCCTCTCCTAACAGGGCTTCTGATGTAGACCTTGCACCATTTTGACAGCCCTCAATTTTCTTCTTGTTGCCTTCTCCTTTTTCCAATTGTTCCCCCTTCCTCACCGTTCCCATTTGACTGCTTCTTTCACTCATTCCTCCTTTGCTAACCCCATATTGCAGCATGTTTGGACACTCTTTCCCCTCAGGATCTCCCTACTCTCTATCTCAGCATGTGTTGGCACACTTTCTGCCTCCCCTATTTCTTCCATCATCCCCCTCTGCTACTTTAAATATCCATCAAACTTACATGTAACCCCCCCTACAAATGGGGGTCACTGAAAAGCTTTCCTTGGGTGTGCTTAAATGCCCTTTGCCAGGCTGGTGTCCTGTGTTTCAGCTGTTTTAAACAGGAAAAAATATGAGAGTGCCTAAGCGCCTCTGTGACTGTCTCTTTAAGAGCTGCCTGATTGTAGTATAACTAATCTGTGAGGGGGGTGTCTGTGTGTTTCCCTGCTCGAGTCCTGATTGAACTGCTGACTAATCGCTCCATTTCTGCCGTCTCTAGTGGTGCAGGGGGAGTGCTATTAAAAGATGTAATTATTTGCTGCACATTTGCTAGAGTGGAAATGATAAGTTGTTCTAACCTGCATTATTGCAGCATGGACTGCTTCTATTATGCTCCACCATTTTGGTCCCGAACTGCCAAATTGGACCAATCAGATTGTGAGGACTCTAAAATGGAGCCTGTTATAGTGGGACTAGTGGTTTCTGACTTTGAGAAATGTAGTTTTGGACAATTGGTGCCTTTTTGCACCAACAATGGGAGTGTGTTGTGATTGACAGAGGAATCAGCCAACCGGATCTTTTGGACCTAAGAGAAATTCCCCAGCTGCCTGAGCACACGGTCAGAACAGAGATGGAGCTGGAAGAGTGAGCAGCTTGAGGAGCTGCTGCCCCATGGGGCAGTGTGGGGACTTGACGGGAAGGCTGAGTCTGGCCTTCCTGCATTCAGCTCTCCTGCATGGAGAGAAAGGGAAAGAAATGGAGATATTATTTCGGACCATGTCTCTGAACATTTCGTTGTGCATCGAGTTATGGGACTGACGAGCAGAGAAGGACCAAAAGAGATTCCAGTTGTAAGCTGAAGGAGCAGCACCTCTGTGTTTGAGCAGCTGTTTGTGGCATAGTTCAAGCAGGAGAGCCATGAAAGGCCTGATTCCTGGCCTACTAGCCTGCTATCTGCCCTGAGAGGTAGAAGAGGACTTTTTCGGACTGAATCTGAATTTGCAGAGAAAGAAGAAAGCTGCTGATTTATAACCAGGCTCACCCTGTAGAAGACCGAAGATTTTGCTGAAAGTGATCAGCCTGTCAGGACTCTAGATACTGAAGTGCTCCCCAGGTTTAGCAGTGATTATTGTGATCGGGACCAAGGAGTCATTTGCATGGTATAGTAAACTTTCTTTACATGTGAATGTGCTATGTGCTGGAAGGGGATCATGATCAGATTTCCCCATTTGCTGTAAACTGTGTGCTAGAGCCGGAAGTTGTTTTCCCAGCAAGAATCGGACTGAATCTGTGCTGCCTGACGCAGATAGGTGCTGCCATGAGGGTCTTGTCTCAGTACCCTGCTGCACAGAGAAAAGATCCATTGACGAGGGACCAGCCCCTCACACCTTGCCTGAACAAGAACAGAGCCAAAGCAACTTGTGTGGGCCCTGCTTCCTCTGGCAATCCAGAGAGTTCATCCATAGCCCTCTTGTGTTTAGCCTGGGTACCATGAGTAATAATTAGGGTAGCTCCCTGCAACATTACTTAAATCAAAGTGTGTCATCTGATTGTTTTGTGTTTTCCTTTCCACGAACTGAGCCCTCCGGCTCTGGATTACAAATTATCTGTGTGCATGTTGTTTTTCCATCACAGGGCCCCACCCAGCAGCGATGCTGGCCTACCCCAGGCAACTATCCTGGCTAGCCCATCTGCCTTGTTACCTGGGTACCCAGTGTGTGTGTGACTGTGTGGGGGATTTCTGAACTTTATGCATAACAGTGTGATTATTACAGAGAATAAGCTAATTAACCTGATTGCCCCTATCCATGTTACAGACCCCTGAATAAATCAGATCTGTTTGTTTCTGCAATTTACATTGACTGTGGTGTCAGTTTATGCTGAAGGTATTGCATTTTTCTGCTGTACTGCCTCACTTTATTTTACAGGGGGTCCCCAGGGTCAAGCTGAAGGAACCAGTCCTGGGGGTAAGTGCCAGGTACAAGTGTATGTGGTTTGCATATCTGGGGTATTGGGAAAGTCAGTGTTGTGCATGGTGTGGGCCACTAGGGGAGAAAAGAGGGGTCACAGTGTCCCAGAGGGCTGTGGCCTGGTTAGCATAACCCAAACCAACCCTGACCTTTGGGTGGAGGCACCCATTTTAGAACTCAGGCCCCTTAACCTGTTAGTAGCCAAGCAGGCAGGGGTAGTAGCCCTTGGGAGAGTGCCACCTAGGGGTTACATACATCTAAAAAATTCACCAAGGACTATGGTTCCATCCTGCATAGAAGCAGGCCATCACCTCGGTATACACTGTTATCCTTCCAGGTTGTCCCACAGTCCCCAATGTAGTATTACCTCTCCTTGATTCATCATTCCTCCTACCATTACTTGAAGGCCTTGGTGCTGAGCTCCCTCTCCTTCTTCATATAGTACAAGATGCACTCACCGCTCACATTTTAAACACATGGGAAACACAGGATCAACCAGATAAATTATCTGACTTTACCAAAAATGAAATTTACACCTAGAGCTGACTACAGCAATTCATCTTTATGTTTAAGCCCATGAAATACCCTTATAAAGTTAATGCATTAGCAGCCGTAGTGGCCCTGACCAGAGTTTGTTTCATAATGGGCACTGTAAGGGAGCAGGAATTTGTAAAACATCAAACTCCCATATTTTCATTCAGGAATGAAAGAAACTAAAATGAAAAAGTGGTATATTTATGTTTTTGCCACAATTACATTACTACCAAAATTGCATCATGACTAACACTTTTTTAACTGACATTTTTGTATTGTAATAAATCTTTTAAAGCTACAGCATCACCCCACTCCCCACCCCCCTGTAAATTAGAACGCATGTCAATCTGGAGTAACTTCTGCAAAAGAATGGTCCCTATTCTTTACTTGAGAATAATTGTTCTGCTGCATCTGGCAAATTTTAAATTCTACATTAAGATTGTGTTTTACTAGTCAAGTGGTTGTGACCCACTCTATTCAAAAAAAAAACATTTCTGGGATTTTCGTAGTAGCAGAATAGAGCATGTTGTAAATTATTAAAGGGGCATTTGAAATGGAGGAATTTGATTGGCTGATGTCATTCAATTAGCACTGTCACTGTGTTAATCTTTTAATTAATGTACTTGTAGAGCCTGATTTCAGGAGCAGTGACTTAGCAGGTCTTACATTTTTGAGCATTCTATTAAAAGAACTCAGAGCCACCATTAAAACTGATAGGCTTACAACAAACAATAAAGATATCTAAACCAGTGTCAGTGCTCTGTATTCATCACCCCAATAAAACAAACAAAAACAAAAAAAAGTATTCTGTCACTTACTGAAGAACCACATTGGCTGAATGAATAATCAAGTATTTTGGAAAATTCAAAAAAGTGCTGTTATATGTGCTTTTAGGTGCATTTCACTGACTGCAGTTGTCATACGGTACCATGCCGATGAGACTCCGAAGTGTATGGGCTTACCTCTTTACAAGTATTTACCCTCTGAATCTCAACATGGAAGTGCTTTCCTAAACTTTTATATACAATATGTATTTGGCCAAAAGGATATCATGTAAAAAAAAAATAAATAAACTCATTCACTTTGTGCTCTCTGTAATAGTGGGAACTGACTAAATACAGGAGTGAGAGCTACTTTCAGCTACTATGAAAGCAAGAAGCACAGGAATGTGATACTCTCAATAGTGGTAAATGTCCAGAAAAAAACATTCAATTGCTGCCCCAATCTGATATTCCATTGCAGCTGTGAGACATGCTGATGAGTGCAGTTAAAGTCAGTTTAAGCACAGTTGAGTTAATGTTGCCATTGAGACCATCTCACACACTGTAGGAAAAACAGCATTAAAACATTCAAAGAACTTTTAAATAATTTAATGGAATCACTGACTTACACAATCACCTGCTTTTTTATCTGAGTACAGTTTACTGCACACTTCACCATCTCCTTGCTTTACATTTCTGGGTGCCACGTCATGATCAAGACTGTATCCATGGCAACAGGGATGTGATTGAACTCAAGCACCAAAACAGCAGATATACTATTTCACTATAAAGTAAGTAAAAATGCTCAAAAAGTTTAATAAACCAGAAATATAAAAAGGTTTCTACTAACCCCTCTTTTAATAATAGAAATAAGGTATTACCATGAGTTATGTTAATGTTCAAGTTAATCACCCTCTGGGGGTAATATGGTAGTCAGCTATGCCTCATGCCACATTACCTCCCAGGGGGTGATTACCTAGAACATGGACATAACCTCGGTCATACCCTATTGCTTAGAAACTGAATAAAACATTTGCTGTAAAGTGATGCAGTTTCAAAGAACCTTGTATCTACTATAGTTAAAAACCCATTTAAATGTGTGTGCCAGTCTCTTAGCAGACACATTAGATATCAAATTTTACATGGGCATGTTAAAGTAGCAGTACTATGAAAAAAAAATTGCGCTTTTTTGACAGTTTATTCCCTGTGCCCTGCTAATCATATACCTGGTGATCTTTCTCGACGGCATTGTACTATTGCTGAGTAATTTGCTCAGTTATTCTTTGCTTTTGTTTACATTTCTGCCACTAAGCATGTTGCACTGGAACCCCCTCTGCTGCCAACTGCACATGCAAATGACTTGCAGGGACATTGGGAATGGTCTGCAGAGGGTCCCTCTGCTGTTGTCAAAAGAAGTGATGTGACTTGTCGAAAAAGTGCAGCTGAAAATTAGTTAGCCGCTATATTTGTTGTAGTGCTACAACACTTCAAATAAATTGCAAATATCTAAAAAACTAGAGAAGACTGGAAAAAAAAAACATTTACAGGTATGGAAACTGGAACTTTGACTGCATGCTTACAGCTGAAAAATAGAATTTTGATAGGTCTCTTCCTGATTTCGTAGTACTGCTGCTTGATAGTAGTTTTTCAAATTTAGCTGCAAAAAACATTTAAACTTCTCAAAGTTGAGCTGTGTGTAATCATCAGAAACTACATCCTGTAGAAGTCCATATACATCAGTTACATTTCCTGAAACCTTTATTGCTTTTTTTTTTGCCATACTTGACTGTGCTTACTAGTACAAAATACAATCATCTTGAGACTGCATCAATTAGTACCAATAATGCTGTCTTGTCTTATTTGAAAATCCATATGTACTCCCTACCAAGGTCTGACAGTCAACTTCCAGAGCAACAACATATAAAATTAGATAATGATGGCAGAAAAAGAGCCATGGCCCACCCAGTCTGCCCAGTCTGTCTAAATGAAGAGGTAACACAACCACCCCGGGGACACAATATCATAATAGTGAGGTAAATTTTAAGAAGTACAAAAGGGAATGCTTTTTTACTGAGAAGGTGATGGAAAGGTGGAACAATCTCCCCAGTAATGTAATTAATGCTAGAATGATCTCGAGATTCAAAATTCAATGGGACATTTTCGAGGTAGGTCAGAGATTCTGAATGCCCTGATTGGAATTCAGGGTAGAACAAACAGGGCACATTTAATAAACATATAGGGACACCTATTCAATATAGGCAGTTTGATTCCCCATATCCGCTGATGACCAGTTTGACCCACCCCACTATCTCACACACTCCAGACCCTCCACTCCCTCACCCCCACCCAGGTTGCCCACACTATCCCAGTAGTCCACAAGAATTCAGTAACAGCACTCTCAGGAACCTGCATTTTCAAAACATAGTTAACATCAGTGGGTTACTATGCACCATATTTTCCATAGATAGAGTTTAACATCGTTCAGAAGAGAAACATGCTGCTAGACTTTATGGGGATTGATTTGGATAGCATGATTTACATATTAATTAATTGCTGCTATTGTTACCTTTTATTTTTGCTGCCTTTGTTAATATTGCTCTCTGCATTATAAGGGCACAGTAGTGCCCCTATAGTTGGGGTTGTACTGGCAGTTCCATTTTAAATCCAAAATTTTGCACCTAAATAACTTTGGCATTCTTTAATGAAGTAGCACAATATTTGGCATCCTTGGTCATTTTGCCAGTGTCTCAAAATCCAAAAAGTTTCATAGTGGCACCTTGTATGGATTTTGAGACATGGTGTGGTAAAAAAAAAACAGAAAAAAAACACTTTTTTCTTATACTTAACATGGGATTTTTTGCCCTCATCTACAGCACAAATGGAATGAATTATTTTTCTGAAATTTTCAGGGATGATGGGGTCTGTGCCAAGGATATAAATTTGGATAGTTTGATAAAAAGATATCTCACCATTTTTGAATTATAAAGATTTTTGTGATATCCGCTAGACATGCAGGTAAATGAAAACCATTTGAACTGTTGATAGTTAAGGATTTAGTGTTGGTTCTCAGAGAAATAATGTTTGTGATATCAGCCATCTTGTTATTTTCCAATTTTAAAAATGGGTTTCTAAACAAATACTGCTTGGCAACTCATGAACAAGACCTGTATTTAGGTCTCCTTCACATACTTAGATTTTTGTTTTACTGTTTAAAAATTTACAGGGCACATGTCTGTTTGTGTGGTGAGAGTCATTTCACCCGTCCCTCACTTATGAAAGGATAGTTCGATTGGAAAACAACCATTGAAATGTTTTTACAGTTGTACCATTACTGTTCGATCAGAAAACACTATGAACGATAAAGATAAGAGATTCAGCAAAGTAAAATTTCACCCGCAAAGTGGACGTGAAGTGGCCACTTCATGTTAGTGTTTCAACTACGCGAAGTGTTCATTTTAAACCCTCACTTCACCACTTTGCATTGTAATTATGACTTTGCGTTGTGCACTCCTCTTATTCCACCTTAAGGCAGAGTGAGAATTCACAGGCAGCCCACACACATAACATGGCTCAGATAGTTTAGGTCACATGCTTCAGACAGGCAGGAGGTTACAAGCAAACAAACTTTCCAATGTGGGCTGACTTACACGTTTTGTATGGGGTATGGCAAATGGCTCTGCGAATTGCTGGGGGTGTGTGTGGACGTGTGATGAAGAGAGGTGCACAGGTGACAAGTCCCCAGATGAAGTCATTTTCCCCATTTTACATACAGGGGTTGATGTACCACTTGCACTAGACATTCAGCATTGACCACCAACACCACTACTGCTACTGTGACCACCATTTGACAAGATTTCTAAATCATAATCCTCCTCCTCATCATGCCTGTAGTAATTCGCTGGTGTTATTTCATCACTACTGCAGACATTCCTACTTGGTCTTACACTCATGGAAGGGGATAACATGCTCAGGTTGATGACAAGGGTGAATGCCCCACTATGGCATTAGCTGCCATCTGGTGCCGGATCCACAGTGCTATGTGCCTGTTCTTAAGATGTGTATGCTAGCCCACATGCCCAGATGACTCGCCTTTTTACCTCAACTCACACATGCATGGCAAAGCTGGCAGACTGCAACTGACTCATCATTTGCATCTTGGACAAAAAAAGAAATCCCAAACAAAGGATTGTAATCCCCTACTTTTAACATGTCCCTGATGCTGCTTATTGGACTCCAGTTTTTTAACGCCTGAAATGAGGGGATGTGCTACATGATTTTTCAGGCTGGACACATTTGGACTCCAACTGACAACCATGACTATTTATGATTATTATTGGGCCATCATCATTATTATCAACAGGAACCACTAAATCCTAACTTTTTTGTGGGGCGGGGGGTTAATGCCAACAGACCCAGACACCGCCACCTTGAGTTTAGTTTTCTCTTGTTCCCAACAGGGATCACTGACATCATCATCATATTCATCATCATCATCATCTACATCCACATTGTCAGCTTGGATGTTGTCATGTGGAGAACATGTTCCAACCACAGTATCATTATCATCCTCACCCAATATTTTTGCACCACATGTAGAATCATTGGATGGCAAAGACATGACCTCAGCAGCACTGGAAGAAATGTGACATTGTGAGTTATCGTCGCCAGGATCAGAATGATGTTCAGCTACATGGGGATGTTAATGGGGAGTATGACATCTTCTACACTGTCAGTCACAGCTTTAGACTCATAGTTGTTTTTTGAAATGGTTAACTTGTCAGAAAGTGGAACCTGAGGCAGTAATACTCATGCCAGCAGAAACTGCACTAACACCACCAGCTGGTACAACATCATCTCCTCTGACTATCAATGAAGCTACAGATTTTTCTGTAAAAAACATTGATGGAGAAATGCCTTTACTGACATCAGCTATGCACTTCTGCACACTTCCATGCCCACAGACAATCTTGCCACTGGCAGTAGTGCAATGGCCAGAAACAGCTTTGCTTGCACGTCTCTTTGCAGGCATTTTGGGGATCACCAAGAAAATTCTAAACAAATTTAGATTTCTGAACTTTCAATCTGTGCCAGTGGATGTGAAGCCAAAAAAAAAAACCTGTGGTTTGCAGATGGAGATTGGACACTAAACAAATGCAAAAGCACAGACAGATTAAGATTGCACTGTGCAATCAAGAAGAGATGCAGATGCAAAGTCACAACAACACATTAACCAGTGCTCACAAGTCATAATCCAATCTGGGAAAGAATACCTTTTGCTGGTTTGGGGGAGGGGGGCAGGACACAGTAGTAACAGTCCAAAACCAAGATACTACAAAGCAGTAAAAAATCACTCAGGTGTGGTTCACACTGCTGCAATTACTCTGTGGCATAATAATAGGTGTCTGATTTGATGGCAAGCATCGCACACACACATTCACACACACACTACAAGTAATGCATATCAAATTGAAAACTTCAGTAATATAACCAAATCTTTTAAAAAAAACTGAAATTATACACTGCTACGCCACAACAACCAGCACAAAAATGTCAAGAATTATTGAAAATATTTACTGTGTGTACATTAACACAGTTATACGAGAAAATATAACCAAAACAGAAAGACTGCCTTTTTCTTCCAGTTAAACTACCTACACCACAAACACGCCTCTCCCCCAAAGCACACTTCACAGTACACAGACTCAATGTTCTAAATTAACATTCAAAATCCACACACAAACAATAAACGCTTGATGATATGGGCACAAAAGGGTTTCCTACAATCGATGTACTAAATTTGAACAAAAACAATGACTCAAAAAGGCATTTTTAACAGTTTTTAGAGGTTTTGAATTGCAGAGCTCTGAGAGCAAACTGTTTCCAGCTACCACTACCACACACTACCCAGAACTGAGGCTGTGCAGATAAACCTAGAGCCCATGTCATTTGCAATCCCATGAATCACTGCAGAATTTGCCTTGGTGCTCAATTACAAGGCGAAGTGATGCGAAGTATATTGATTTCAATGTACTTTGCCTTAAAGTTGGTGGAGAAGTGGTTTGGGAAATGCGGAGAAATGCAAAGTCACTGGTTTCAATGGACTTCGCATTCCTCATTATGACGCGAAGTACTCTGCTTCACTTTGTGGATTACATTGCAGATTCCACATTGCTCCACAAATCAGCTTGCGGAGCGAATTTTGGCCACTTCACCCACTACTAGTAAAAGATCCATAAATGTTTAAATTGTAAATAGCGGCACTCAGTTTCCTATATTGCCTGAGGGGATATATGAAAAAACAAGCATTCCCTGGTCATCTAGTGGTCCCTTCCCTTCCCTGAGCACCAATTTCTGGCCCATAGTTAAAAAGAATAAGTATACCCTGATGTCTAGTGGCACCCACACCCACCAATCCCAGTTTCCATAATAACATATATATTCGCTGGTGTCTAGTGGCATGCCCCCCCTCCCTGATCACCATCCCTGTAGTTATAGCACCTTTTCCTAGTATCTAGTGGCACCCCCCCACCCATTGATTGCTATTGCCCTAATAAAATATATATTCCCTTGTGTCTAGTGGCATGCCCAACCCTCCGATCACTGTCCCTGTAATAACATGCATATTCTTTGGTATCTACAGGCAACTCCCTCCCTGATCGCCATCCCTATTGTCATAGCATTTTTCCCTGGTGTCTAGTGATGCCTCCCACTCTCCCATTGTTGCCAGAATCTGTAGTAAAAAAACGGTCACTCAATGTTTCTTTTAAAACCTGCAAAAATAAGTACCTTTCCGATCTCTCCCCCAACCCCACTTCCCAGTCAGCAACCACCACCCCACACCCCCCAGTACACCCCCACACCCCCCTCACTTACTTGAACGGATCTCAAGTTTGAGATCCACTCTCCGATCGGAGACACATCTTGCTGCTGGAAATGCTGACTAAATATGAAAATCTAAGGTAAATGCAAATCAATGTATTTCAATGGGGTTTTCAACTTTGCTGCATAACTCAGCCATTTCTTGACATTTTGAAACCAAATTTTCAACATGGCCTTTTTGGAACCCCACATCATGAACAGCATCAGTGACATTATGTAGCACCCCCGCCCCCCAAAAGGCAATTTTGCAGTCACTTGGCAAATTCCCTTTTTAAGTGGGATTTGAACTTTTTTTCCCACCCTTGTTTATGAGGTGGGGTCAAAAGAAGGCAATGTTGAGAATTTGGAGTCAAAGTATGTAAAAATGGCAAAGTTATGACTGTCTGTTGCAATTTTGGCATACATAATCAGAACTTTGGAAATTTTAAATATTTTGATCCCAAAGTTTCAACATAGCCTTGTTATTACCCCACCTTATGTATGTCACAGCTGTCTTTTTTCAAATCCTAGCCAAAATGTGTTTTTGTACCTGTGGCATGGACTGGCATTGCAGTTGTATAGAATTATGTTTTTGCAGGGATCTGAAAATTTTCAGTACCTAGTGCATAAGGTGGGGTAATACAGAAAGTATGCTGACAATTTGGTTGATGTTGTCAGGCCCTGCGCTTCCATAGCAACATACATACACACATCCATAGAGGGGTGGGAGCACAAAGTCCTGGGCCCCTCACTCCCAAAGGCAAATAGGGATACAATTACTCTATGTCAAAAACTATGGATAGATTGGAGAGCAGGGCATGAAGGGCGCTGCAGTCCCACAGGAAAATAAGGATGCAATTAGACTATCTCAAAAAGTAAGGAAATTCTTTGCAAAAAAACTGCTTTAATGCATCAGTTAGGGTTCACAGTAAAGTGACAAAAGTGGAGAAATGTGATGTTAGGGTTTCCAATCCTAACATTCTTGCCCCACCCCGAAGTGAATGGGGGGGGAATCATTTTTGAGGTTGTCAGCCTAAACACTCGCACCATTATATGCATTAATAAAACATATACACTTATCTCTATTGCATCTTAACTTTTCTGTTACTGCAGTGGGGAGAGTGTTACGAGTTGATAATCCCAAGGAAGATTCCCCCCTCACTCACTTCAAGGGTGCAGCTGGGGTGTTATTGTTGGAAACCCTAACATCACATTTCCCTACTTTTGTTGCTTTATCTTGAACCCTAGCTGATGTATTAACACAGTTTTTTGCAAAGAATTGTACATAGTATGTGCTATCTCTGTCACTACACAGTGTATTAACATGCTTATTGCAAGAACTTATGTCGAACAGCCACAAAATTGTAACATTGATGTGTTCTAAATGTATAATCTGATAAAATCAATAAAATGTACTCAACTAAAAAAAGGAATTAGTGACAGCAACCAGCACAGCCCCCCTGCTCACCAACCTGGCTAGGGTCCATATCGGGTAGGATGGGGAGGGGGTCAGAATGGACATCAAGGTGTGTGGGGGACCGGATTAGTGAACAGAGGGTGGAAAAAAGGATGTAAGTGATACTAAAATCACATATTTAAAGGGCATATTTACAGCAATTGAGGGATGGGGGAAAACTAGTGCCAGGGATAATAAAACCACATTCTTAAAGGGCACAGAAACTCCTTTTTGTTTTGTTTTGTAGTTCTGTTGACTTTAAATCATTACTGTATATTGTTATCCGTCCTTCATAGGACCTCCCTGTAAATGAGCTTTGCCCAATGGAGCATTTTCCAGGTAAAATAATAAAATATAGAGCAATATAATTTGGGTGTGCAATTACTCCCTGATGATCAGAAGGCATATAGCCAAGCTAGTGAGTGGAGGAGCTATGCTGGGCATCATCACCAGATTCCCATGAACTATTGAGGTAAGTTGGTCCACAAGGGGTGTGGTGGAGAGTCCAGAGTGGGCAAGACAATCAGGGGAGTACCAAATGAACATCAGAGGGTTGTGGGGATCAGATTGGTGCTTGAGGGGGTTGGGGAATGACTGTACACCATAGATAATAAAATCACATATGGTATGTAACAGACATATGTATAGCATTTAGGAAGTGGGGGACCACTGGGTGCTAGGGATACCACAATCACATATTTATGAGCAATGTACAGCAATCAGTGGGTTGGGGAACATTAGCATGCCAGGGATAATATGATCACATATTGAAAGGGACTATTTGTGGAGTTCGAAGGTGGAGGAGGATTATGGCAGGAACTGACAGCTCTTGCTGTCAATCCGCTACCCAGTACTTGGTGGGGTGTGTTAGTGCATCACTAAGCACAGTGGTGAGTAAGGATTTGACAGCATTAGGCAGCATATCACAATGACAGAGGCTGTTTATTCTTTTCAAAACCTTTAAATATACCACTGCACCCTATATGCAAGGGGAATAGAAACACAGAAACATACTGTAGACAGTGATGAGAGAAAAAGACCATTGGTCCATCCTAGCTGCCCATAACACCCTACCATACACTAAGACTTTTTGTCTATACTGGGTTTTAACTCACACTATCCAACCGTGTATCATGTCAAGACAGTGAACCAAAATGAGCAACTCATAAACGAGTGCATAATTTTTGTCGCTTTCAGGTTCGGCGACTATAAAAGGATAATGAAGGAAGAAATAGTGATGGAGGATGGGGAAAAACTGTGAGGGGAGGGAATAGCAATGGGGTGAAAGGAAGAGGGAGGAAGAGGGATGGGCTAAGGAAGGACATGGAGCATGATGTTGGCGAGCTACCCGTGTAGCGTAGTGGGTAGGGACACCGTCTGCAGTGGTGGTGGTCCCAGATTCGGGTCTACATACAGGTACCATATTTTACTTCTGCCAAGTTATTTATTTATTTATTTTTTTAAGTTATTGCCGTCCTCAGTCCCTTATCTTTCCTCCAGTGTCTGACCCCCCTCCCCCCTTTGAGATGATTATAAAAGTTTGGGGAGTGTGGGTGCACCAATTTTGTATTTGTCATATATGGTTGTGTGCTGAATTGGTTTTTGCTAGGATGTACTCGCTCTTTTGCCAGTCGCTCAAAATTGGTTTGCTGTATGACATGGAACCATCCACCACCATGCCCCCACATTTTACTGCTACGATGCTGAGTAGCTACTAAGCCCTTCACTCTGTCCCAGCCATGCTTGAAACCATTAATGGTTTTGTTGCCTACCATATAAGCTGGCAGACTGTTCCACAACTCAACCACCCTCTCTGTAAATCAAGTCTTTCTTAAGTCCCTCCTGAACTTCCCCTTGCCAGTTTCTACTTATGCCGCTGTGTTTTTAATCAGCCATTTATGTTTAATAGTTCCTCACAGTTCACCTTGGTCATTCCTTTCAGGAACTTGAAGGCCTCTATAATGTTTCCCTTTCCTGTCTGGCCTCCAGCGGGTATGCTCATAGAAACATAGAAACATAAAAGGTGATTGCAGATGAGGACCGTGTGGCCCACCCAGTCTGCCCCTTTTCCCTACTTAATGTAATACCGCAGACCCTAGTTGATCTGCAACTTACCCTCTATTCTCTATTGTGAGAGTACTCTCATGTCTATCCCATGCATTCTTGAATTCTCCTATCATTTTTGCCCCCACCATCTCTGCAGGGAGGCTGTTCCAAGCATCCACTACTCTTTTTGTGAAAAAGCACTTCCTCATGTTGTCCCGATCCTATCTCCCTCTAGCCACATATCATGCCCCCTTGTTCTTGTACACCTTCTTTTCTGAAATATGCTACCCTCCTCTATCTGATTTATAGTCCTGAAGTACTTGAATATCTCTCTCATACCCCCCTCCTCTCCTCTCCTCTCCTCTCCTCTCCTCTCCTCTCCTCCAAGGAATGCATATTGAGGTCCTCTAGTCTTTCCTCATATGACTTTTGGTACAGTCATTGCTCCATTTTTGTTGCCCTTCTCTGGACTGCCTCTATTTTGTCTATGTGTTCCCAGAGATGCAGCCTCCAGAACTCGTCACAGTACTCCTGATGAGGTCTCACTAGTGATCTTTACAGTGGAATAACCACCTCCTTTTTTTCTGCTAGTGATACCTCTCCCTGTCTACTCTAGCATCCCATTGGCTGTCCCCACTGCTTTCTCACATTGTTTGGTTAACTTTAGGTCATCAGCTATAATTACCCCAAGGTCCTTTTCTTGATTGGTGGCCATCAGTACCTCTCTCCCCAACGCTCAATGCCTTAAGCCAAGCTTCAGAAGATCTGCCCTGCCGGATCCCTGATTTGCATGAGCATAGCAGTATTTGCTGCAAGACTGTTCTATCAGGTTAACACCGTGCACTTGGGGCCTTGCATATGGCCCCAGCCCTGTCTGACCATGCTAGTCCTATTTAGTGTGGAGGTAACCTTTTGAAAATGGGGACCACAGGCTTTTTCTGTCCTATATCATATGTATTACATTTTTTCTGACAGATTTCACATCAGCTGACCAGTGTTTTAATTTCCTGATACATTACAGGACACCAAACATAACAACAGGCTACTGCTTTCAGTACTGTCGCACCCCAATGATTTTCATGGAACTTCACAGTCACAAATTTTTGAAAATTGGTACGATTGTTGTTCAAAAATTACACAATATGTTATAATCTTTCTGCATTTAGTTCATAGTTTCTGGTTATAGAAGGTTTAACAACCACCTCTGATACACACATATGTGTATAATGCTTGACCATTTCTTACTCTAGTTCTTTCTCAATTTCACAAACTATGTTACAGTAGCTATAGTGATAGGTAACACATCCAACAATGACACTATAGATATTGATACACTTTTACCTTTGATATCCAGTTGTAGTCTGAATAATTATATATTATCACACTGGTTTGAAGCTTTTATTGGATATCATATTGATATATAGCCAGACTAAATGATCATATCTGTAATATACTGTAGCTGCTGTCAATGAAGCTACCCTTGTCTTAAGTCTTCATATTTTAAGTAGGAGTTTGTGGCTTTTAATCAAGGTGAATTTTCTACCATAAAGGTATTAGTAACATTATATAAAACCCCAACATTTTTCCTGAAGTCTCCAATTCCATTTTTGCATACAATTGTTCTGTCTGGTACCAGGTATGACAACACAGGCTTCAGGTACTTCACTACCACCTGATATTTTATTAGAAAATACAGCACCCACATTGACTGGTGAGGCATCACAAGCCTAATTTACAGAGTATGCAGCACTGGACTGTGCTAAATAGAGAACGTACAGAGCATTTTGTTTGCCAATTTAAAAGTGTTTTGGCATTTTGTTGACCAAACCCATTTCTAATGTTTCTTAATTGTGTCACAGTTTTTTTTTTTCAGGGTGGCTAAGTTTAGTATAAATTTCCTATAACAATAACATAAGCAGAAATTATCTCAGTTCAGCTAAACTTGCTGGCACAGGGGTTTGATCGATAGACTTTGCTTTTTCCTTCATTGAGTGAATGAAAACTCTTACATCAGTTCTATGCCTTAAGAACTGAAAGTTACCCTCTCTTGAAAAAAAAACTCATATTGGTATTTTTTTAACATCTAACCCTGCTTCCTGACATTTCCTACGAACAGCTACTGTACAGAATAGTGCAACTGTGACTCTGTAGTGTCGTGTAGATGCAACTAAAATACCATCAATGTAACATATTACATCAGTCAGTCTAGTTCCTGAAATAAATGGTTCATAATTCATTCAAACATAGCAAGAACACTATGACTTGTCTTTTTCATTCAGTTCAGTTTGCTGGTAACAGTGGTAAGTTTGTTGCAAGTCCATATTAGTGAATGTGTTCCTTCAGCTAGCTTGGCAAATAAATCATGTGGACCAGGGAGTACTGTACTGGTCTACATCCAAGGGTTTATTGTAGCCTTGTTGTCCCCACAGATCCTGACCTCTCCATCTGTTTGGGGTACACACAGCTGGTGCTGGCCGTTTCGGGCTATCTACTGGGCCAAGTATGCCGCCATGCTCCATTTTTTAGTTGCTGATTTACAGCTTCCCTCAATGCCTATGGCAAAGAGTGAGGATTATACAATTTGGGCAACACTTCTTCAGATACCATTCATGTAGTTTAACTTCAATTCCTTTAATCAAATCTACGTTTGCCTAGAACACATTCTATATTTTCAGCACAGCATTTCTACTACACTAGTGACATTATGTATGTCAAACCAATCTAGCTTTACTGTCTGAACTGATTTTCAGCCCTATAAGTGCAGATGTGATTAACAGTTCCAAATATAACCCCCCAGATAATTGTATTTGACAGTATAAAAGTGCCTTAACAGTTGAAGTAATTGATCAATTTAAACTTTTAGCACATAGCTTACAGTAACTTCACTTTTCAAAAGTTAAATGTACAGTTTTTTCAGAAATAATTAACATGAATGCATATACAGTATCTAATGACTTACAATATTTTTAATAATCCCCTTTAGAGTATACTCTCTTGTCAAATACATTCTTTTACATTGATTAAAATTAGTATTAAAATAATTTTTTTTTATGCAAAGTTTTTTTATCCTCCTTGGCAAGTCTGTGAAACTATCAGTCTTGTCCCCGACAGTTGTCCCTTTCTTCTCTCTTTGGACCAGAAGTAAGTACCCCTTGCATTTATCCACATGGTGGGGCAGGCAGGGAGAAGGCCCTCCTCACCCAGCAGACAAATCCACTGCAGCCTCAACCCTGGAGAGGAATGTGGACTGCAGGGAAATGGTAAGAACTTTATGAAGTCCCATTTTTTCATTTCTTCCCTCAGCCCCTGCCACTACATCATAACAGTATGTAAGCGTGGAGACATGCATGTTCTGCAGATCTGTGGCCCCACCTGTTCTAGTCACTCATGCCTGCACTACCACCTGGCCTCCACCCAGTGGCAGTCATGGTCTCAGCTGGCTTGGTCACCCACCAGGAGAGGAGAGCAGTCCCTGGGACATTCAGTCCTCTCCCACTCAAACTGACCTTTGGCAATCTATGCTCATTCCCAAACACAGGTTGCTGGCATGGCAGAAGGTAAGGCCATCAGCACCTTAGCCATCCACACCACTAGACCAGGTTATACTAAAATTGTTTCTAACAGAATATTCTATCTATATTTCTTGTCTTTTTTTTCCCTAGAATTTCAAACTGTTATTTGTGATTTTAGTTACTTACTGTTGTGAAATCGCTCCGCGAGGCCTACTGCATGCACCCCCCTGCCAAGCCGCACATGCGCAGTGGGTCACATGGGGATTCCTTTGTTTTCTACCTCCCACCAAGCCCACCTTGCTAACCCTTTCCTTCTCTGCCTTGGCTTGGATCCTGCACCCTCCAACACAATGCCAGCATCACCCGGGAAGTAGATGGCTTCAGGCCCTAAAGGTAATTCATCACCCTCTTGGAGCACTTTGCAGAGGTGTGTTTTCCCATCAACGCTTTGCATCAACTCCCCGTCTGCCCCAGCCACCCACCCACCCAAGGCTGGCCCTCCCTTTATTCCATCATCAGATCACATGACCCTGCTTTGTCAAAAGTGCCCAATCCCCCATTTGCAAGTTATCGCCACTCTTCACCAGGAGTCAGTATTGAGCACCTGCATTTCCCTACATCCGAGGGCCTTCCAATTCCCTCTCAAAGGGTCCTCCATTACCCAAGCTCTCACTGTCTCTCCATTCCTTACCTTTCCAAGCCCAGCTACGTGCCCTTTCCTCTCTCACCCTGCTGAACCTCGAACCTTGTACTCTGTATACCTGAGACGACAACCCTACCACTAATCCAATTGATCTGGGTTACTCAATGTCTTTAACTAAGCCATTGTTATAGTAACGCTACCAGATCTGGATCTCCATTACCAACCTGAGTTACAACCCCTGACTGTCAGTAGTATACAGTGACTCTACGAGTACTATTTGTAATTCTTGCTCTCCATACCCCCACCTGCTTATACAGTCACCCACCAGATGAACTAGAAGGTATCCACAATGGCCCCATCTGGCAGGGCACTACCACCAGCGAATACCCAACCTGGCATAACACGCCCCTACATCCGGGTAGACTAGCCGAGCATCAGTGTCTGCACCCTGGGTACCTTCTAGCCTTCCACATTTTTTCCCTACCCATACCTATAGCAGCACAGCAGCCCCACCACCTGCTCCAGAACTATAACATGAACACCAGGGGCCACAGACCAGCCCTCCTCCGGCACCTACTCCTATTCCTGCTCCTATCAGGCAATGTGCACCCTAACCCTGGCCCGCCTCTCACCCCCACCACCTCCAGGGGGCATGCAAAGGGGCTCCTCTTTACCCTGATCAACATCTGCAGCCTGCAAAGAAAAATTTGATGTCCTCCAAGGCTGAATGAAGCTTAATTCCCCTGATGTCCTTGTGATGACAGAAACCTGGATCACCCCTGAAACCCCTGATTTGGCTGTCTTTATCCCTGGGTATTTCATCCACAGGGTAGACAGGTTCACCAAAAGGGGAGGGGGCTGTGCCCTCTATCACCAGGACTTCCTACAAGCTTCATTATGTGCTAACACCCCCCTCATGGGGCCCAAGTACTCACAGTCAAGCTCCAAACTGACACATCAGGTAAAACCCTTCATATAGTGACTGTGTACACTCCCCCTCCCCCCGGAATCAAAAACCCACTTTTAACTTGGTCCTCAACTGTCTCTCCCACCTGTCAGTCTCCAGTGAAATCCTCGCACCAGGTGACTTCAATATCAATTGACTTGCCACCTTCACAGCCCCGTATAAGGACTCCATTGTGGCCATGAACCTCACCCAAGTTCTTCAACCCCCCACAAAACTTAACCACTGTACAGGAACCTCTACACTCCTGGACCAGATACTTACCAATCAACCCTCTCACATATCTGAAATCATGGTACTTCACGATACCCTGAGTGACCACTCACCTGTACTCTGCCGGTGGTCCACCAAAATGCCCAAACCTCCCCCCAAATACACCTTTCAGTGCTGACTAAAAAAGAGAACCCTCTCCCTACTCAGGGAACACCTACGGCTGTGTGACTGGACCCCAATCAATAATGCACCCACAGTAGACTCAACTCTTGACTACTTCATCACCACCTTCAACTCTGCCTGCAACCACTTTGCCTCCATCACTAAACATGTAGCTAAAGGCCAGGACACCCCCTGGCTCTTCTGTGCACTTCTTGACCCCATGAAACATTGGGGACAACCTCTGGGACAAGGCTAATGAATTTGGCAAACATCATGACTGACAACTTTATAGAGAAGCCAGGAACAAGTGCACAAGGGAACTCCGTAAGGTTAAGGTGGCCCACTATCAGGAAACCCTCTCATCCACCTGGGGTTCTGGGCATATGTTCTGGAACAATATCAAGGAACTCAATGGCAAAAGAATCCCCCCCGCCCAATTACTAGTATAGGGTACTCTCTCCCAGGACCCACAGACCATTGTAGACACCCTTAACTGTACCTTCTCTGACCTCAGTAGCATCCTTCCCCTCAATTTCTTCGATCCTGCTCCTGAAACCATATCCACCACCCCTCACCCTACATCTACCTCCCTTTCAGACTCAGAAAAATTTCCACTCGTGAAGCAAGATAATACCTCTCCAAAGTCTTCGGCAAATCTCGCCGTAGTGGTGACTTTCTTGACCTAAAAATTGTCCTTCTAACTCTTGACTCAGTCTTCACCCCCTCACCAATATTCTTAATCGGTCCCTTTTCCTTGGTCAATTCCCCTTCCTCTGGAAATTGGCTGTAATCATCCCCATATTTAAAATCAGTGATCACACCTCCCCGAACAATTACCGGTCCATCTCCATACTCCCCCCTATCTCTAAAGCGCTTGAAAAAATAGTAGCTGATCAGCTCATGGACTACCTTACAAAATTGAACCTACTCTGCTCAGAAAAGCACGGTTTCAGGAGGGGACACAGTACCTCCACAGTCCTTCTGGAATTTACCACCTTCATTAACAAAGCCCTTGACACAGGCCACTTAGTAGGAGCTGCCTTCCTGGACTTAACAAAGACGTTTGACTCCATCAGTCATACCCTCCTCCTCCTCCAATTCCTAACAGCTATGGGACTGTCATTGGAGACCATCACGTGATTAAAAAACTACCTTGGTGACAGAACCAATGGGTCGAATTTAACTCAACTTTCTCGTCCTCTCAGTCGGTCCACTCAGAGGTACCCCAGGCATCTATTCTGGGCCCCATCCTTTTCAACCTGTTCCTCAATACACTCCCCAAGTCCTGCTTGGGCCATATGCTACTAGACACAGACAATACAGTCCTCTTTGCTAGCAATCCTGACCCCCATCTCTCCAATCCACTCTGCAGCAAACATTCTCAGAAACTGAAGCTTGGTTCTGAGAACATAGACTCATTCTGAACCTCAATAAAACCAAGGCAATGATCTTTGCACTCCACCAAAACAAGCATAGTGCCTTCCCCCTCAACATCCTCAATCACCAGGGCACCTCCATCGAAGTAGTGCCCACTTTTAAATACCTGGGTATAAAACTAGACTCTCACCTAATGTACCATGAACACATCAACCTGCTCTGCTCAGTTGTCAATGCAAGACTTAGACTCCTATACCAACATAGGTGTTGTTTGCCACCTGAGGCACTCTGGTTAGTGATAACCTCCTCAGTACTCTCCCTTATCGATTATGGAAAAAATTATCTATGGCTCCGCTGACCCTTCTGCCCTCCATCGCATCAAGGTCTCCCTCAATAAAGCCTGCCACCTCGTCTCCGGAAGTGCCAGGTGATCTCATACTTGTGAGGTTCATAGATGCACCAGCAGGTTCAATTTTGAGGGCAGACTTAGATACCACACCTGTCTCCTTGTCAGAAAACTATCACAACACTCCTCTCCCCTTGGCCTACATACTCTGGTGCAACCTGTGCCCCACCCAAGGGTCACTAGAAGCTCACTGTCACCCACCCTAACTATCCCCTACTGCAGGACCTTCATGTGCCAACGCTCCTTCTACTATAGGGCCCCCCTCTGGGTGAATGAACATTCCTCTGCAATAACCATTCAAGTCCTCTCTCCACTCTGCACTCCTTGCATAGTCCTTCTGTGACTGTGACTAGCCATATCCCCTGTTCCCACACCCTCTCAGCCTGTAATCCTACCTACTGTGCAGTTTCACTGCAGTCCCCCCCTCTGGTTGGCCGCACCCCTTTACTTGTGTCTACAATCATGTAAACGCTTCTCCACTGTATCATACTAAGACTCAGGATCCTATTCTAAGATCCCTCAAAGCTGCAACCTACCAATTGTATAGTTACTTCTACCATATTGTATAGTCTCACTACCGTATTGTATAACTCACAACTGTATAGTATATTTATGTATCATCTTGTATTACTATGTACCTGTATTTTCTGATGTAGAGCCTTTGCAAAAGAGTCTCTAACTCAAAGGACTGCAATTATTGGCAAGCACAGTGGCGCGCTTCATAGACTACTATAGCAGCTAACTTTTAAGTCTTTTTTTAATGGAGCCCTGTTAGTTGAATGGTGGCTGTGTTTAATGTGAATCAGAACCCTGGATATTAAAAAAAAAAAAGTTACAAGCATACGCTAATTCATTGACAGCTCAATGGGGGCCCAGCTATGGCAGAGAGAAGAGGGCTGTGTCATTCACCTGCTGGAGTTCGGGATGGGGGGAACAGGGTGATGTGACACTACCTGCTGGGTTGGGGGGGCAAGGGGTGCACTAGACCACAAGGAAATAACATTTTAATTCATGGACTGGGGATCAGGGATAGGGAGGAGGGTTCACTAGACCACCAGGGAATTTTTTTTTATAATACTATATGGGGATAGGGATGGGGGGTTACACTGATTGGACACATCAGGCGGGTGATCGAGTGGGAGGAGGGACCGTTAGCTACCAGGGCTTTTTGAATTGCATGTCAAGCTGATGACTGGGTGAGGGGAGGGACCGCTAGCCACCAGGGCTTTTTGAATTACACATCGGGTGGTTGATCGGGTATGGTTACGGACTGCTAGCCACCAGGGAATTTTTATTTTTATTCTGGGCAGGGGGCACTGGACATCAAGTAAAGTTTTTTTTCTTCACCTATATAGCGGAACAGGGTGAAATTTCACCCAAAACAGTCGGTCATTTTCTGATCCACCACAGGCAGAAGTTTGGAAACTTCCCAAAAGTTGTAACATTTTGCAGAAATTCATCTAAGGCAAATATAACAAGTTTTGACCACCTCTATTCCCAGTAGAGCATTTTTTTGTCCACCTGTCCTTTGTTATTGTCCCACAGTAGTGTAAGTTTCATTGGTGTCAGACTCTGTTTAAAGATTTTGCCTAAAGCTCTCCAAGACTGCTTGGAAGCTGCATTGCTACAATGGTGGGGTAGGATCCAAATACTTGGAGCACCAACCCACAGAGAAGCATAGTGGGTGTTCTGTTACCTAGCAGTTGTTCTTCCATCCTAAGCAATAAGGGATAGCACTATGGATTGTTTTTAAACCATCTACAGGTTTGGGCACCCAATAAAGCCAAATGGGAACCTTTTATCCATGGAAGGCCCCAACCTACCAGTTTGTAGTGTGCTCTGAGCTTCCTTTGACTATATCTACAGTAGGTGGTTTGCCCTCCCACAAGAAGGTGCCAAAAAGCCTATCAGTTCTGGAAAACCAAACATCACCTATTGTGATGGGAAGGTAGCTCATCAAGTATAGCAACTGTTCTGTAGTACTCATTTTCAGCACTTCAATTTTGCCCTCTAATGATAAGTGCAATACCTTCCAGTGGTCACACTCTGTGCAGTGAGTGCAGCAGCTGGGTAAGATTCAGCTTAGGGATAGAGGGAATGTAGACATTGACTTTGATTCCTAAATATGTGATACTCTCTTCTGTTGCATAAAGGGATGGTGGCTACAGTTGTCAGTGATGGGTAGCACTTGGATTTTACACTTGTTGATCTTGAGACCAGACACTTCTGCAAACTACTGAAGCACCGTAAGAAGGGCTGGGGCTGTGGATTCTGGGGCCAAAAGGAAAACAGATCATCTATGTAAAACAGTGTGGCATGAGAGTCCTATCTTATATTAATGCCTGTTATGTCAGTTTGTGATCTGAATCTGATTGCCAGAGGCTGTATAGCTAATAAGTATAATAACAGGGAAAGGGGACAGCCCTGCCTGGTTCCTTTTTGTAATGGAAAAGAGGGAGATAATAGGCCGTTTGTCATGACCCTGGCTGTAGGGCCACTATGTAGTACTTTTGCCCACTGCAGAAAGTTGTGACCACAGCCAAAGTGCTGCAGAGCTGCAATGAGATATAGCCAACTGACTAAGATGAAGGCCTTTTTAAAGCCTATGGAGACCACTGCAGCCTCTTTCTTTGACTTTTGTATGGACTTCATGATTATAAGCGGGGATCTCAGATGATCCGACTCCATTCGGCCTTTTATGAAGCCTGCTTGCACCAGGTGTATTAACTGAGAGAGGAGAACTTCCAGCCTAGGGTCCAGTACCTTGGCTAGGACCTTGCAATCTGCATTGATAATTGAGATATGGTGGCAACTTGAGGAAACTGTGTCATATGTCTCTTTTCTGAGCAGGACCACAATAACTGCCCTTCTCAGAGTAGATAGGAGAGACCCACAGTCCAAGGTCCCTTCATACATTCGCTTGAGATATGGGAACACTGATGGGGCTTAAGCTGGTACAGATCTATGGGGATGCCATCATCCCCCAGGGCTTTGGTAGAGGCAAGGGCCTTAATTGCCTTTATTACATCCATATCCTCCAGTGGCTTTTCTAGTGCCTGTTGTTGGGCTGGGTCCAATCATGGTAATGGCAATTGTGGAAGGAAGGCTTGAATGGCAATGTCAGGAGGAGGAAGTGGGATTGAATATGGATCAATGAAATATTCCATCATTCTGGCATTTGTCTTTGGATGATAGCAATAAGTGGCCTGAGGTATCTTGAAATGTAATAATATGGCATTCAGCTTGTGAAGCTCTAAGGAAATGGGCTTTCTAGCACACTCTCCCCCTTCTTCTTCTGGACTTATCATCCCAAACTCCTTTACATCTTTCCTGCACTTGCTCTTACACTGACTCAACTGCTTAACCTCTCATTCTCCCTCAGCTCAGTTCCACGGGACTGAAAGATTGCCAAAGTTCCTCTGATTCACAAAGGGGGTGACCCCTCTCCTGGTAATTACCTCTCCATTTCCCTCTTCCCTTTCCCTGCCAAGTTGAAAGAGAAGCTAGTTTATTCTAGACTTCTTGACTACCTCACCTTCTCCAGTTTCCTTTCTCCTTTTCAGTCTGGCTTTCAGAAGCATCACTCCGTGCTATGTGTCACTGATTCCATCCTTTCTGGGGTAACTCAGAGGCATATTGTTGCTGCTATTTTCATCAATCTGGCCAAAGCTTTTAACTTTGGATCCTATTCATTTGCCTTGGAGAAACTGAGTTTTGCTGGCCTCTTTGGTTCCACTGCTGAATGGGTCCACTCTACTTAACAGTTTGCCACCAGTCCATTTAGGTTGGAGGGGTGTTATCACCTCCACTCTCCATTCAGGCTGAAGTCCTGCAGTCTTCCGTCATTAGTCTCATCCCATAGTTCATATTCTTGAATGATTTTCCCTCTGCTTGTGTCAGCTCACATATACATATGTACAGTATGCTAATGACACAGTCATCTTCTCCTCCGGTCCTTCTACAAGCTCAGTGGAAAACCTACTCCAACAGGATTTCAACAAGGTACATCACTGGTTACAATCCAACCACATCTAAAGTCAATACTAAAAAAATTGTGTTTATGACCTTTGATACCAGCCAAAAAGAGGCCAGGATCTCTAGACCACCAGTTTTCTCCACAATGGATGGCTCCCCTCTTGAAGTGGTCCTGTCATTCAAGTACCTCTGCGTGTAGCTTGACTGTAACCTTGACTTCTTCACCCACATTAGTGCTGTCTATGTGAAACTGCACCCCAAGCTTGGTGCCTTGTTCTGATAGAAAGACTGTGTATCTTTTCTGGTCCTCAGAGAACTGATCACCAAAATGGTGCTCCTAGTCTTTGATTATACTGATGTGGTCTATGGTACTGCTCCCTCCACTTCCCTTGCCAAACTGGACACCCTCTGCAATGCCATTTGTTGCTTTGCGACTAACCCCCACCACCACATAGGCACCACTGCTCACTCTGCTTCACCCTTTCCATCCTCCCACTACCCTCATGTCACCATTTACACAACACTGTCTTCATCACCAAGTACTGGTTTTGCTTCCTGCCATCCTATTGAACATTACTCCTCTGTCCAATCCCACCATTTCCGTGTTCCCCTCCACGCTAGGTACTAGTGAACCTTCTCCATTCTTTACCCTAGTTCCTCTACTGGACAGTCTACCTTCTCCTATTGCTTGCAGCTACTCTGGAACCTGCTCCCTCATCCCATTCATTATTCTACCTCATTAGGGTCCCTCAGGCAGCAGCTGAAACTATTTAATCCACCTTCCTGTACCTGTTTTGACTGACATGTCATTGCTTGATGACAATTCTGACTACCCAGGTGTGTGCAAGAGGCCATTTACCTGCATGTAATTTCAGCTCAGGGGTGAGCCAATAATAGAGCAGGTTTGCCTCTGTCCTTCCCTGCAAGATCACCAGCCTTTTAGTTCCACTGGGGCACTTGTGCAATCTACTTGAGCAGCAGCTATCCAAGAGATCTGTGTTTTTGGAACAGTTTGGCAGCTTGAAAATGACTGTGAGTGCAGCATATGTGTGACTTTGTAACTGAAACTGCTCTAATTTGTTTCATCTTGCTGCTCTGCTGAACTAAGGGGATTACCCAGGTGTGTGCAAGAGGCCATTTACCTGCATGTAATTTCAGCTCAGGGGTGAGCCAATAATAGAGCAGGTTTGCCTCTGTGGAGGGCTTGGTTGCAGATTAAACATCGTGCTCACGCAGCGCAAGGCGCAGGTGACGAAATGGAGGGCGGTGCCACTCAGAGTAGATTTTGTAGGAATATGTACCCATAAAAGAGAGGGACCTCATTTTAAATAGGTTTTATTGTTTATCTGGTTTTGTATTTTTGGTTTTAACTGGTGGGTCTGGCTGTTTTTGGGTGGGAAGGCTTTCTACAAATTTAAGGAGTGATGCTCGTGGAAGACTTAGCTGTTTAGATAAGCTGTCACCTGATGCCTTTTCAGTCCCATTTTTTGAGTTAGAATTTAATTTTTTTTTCTCTTCTCTCCTTATATGTATACTTGAAGTGGTAAGATGGTAAACAAAACTGTTAAAGGGGCAATTAAAGGGAAGCAAAGGATAAATCCAAAAAAGAATAAAAAAGGTAATTGCTGTGTTTTTACGCAGGAATTGGTCATCACGGCTTCGACCCCTAAGGATTTGGTAGAAAGTCCCATAGTATCCTACTTACCTCATTCCTTTAAGGAGCTTATGAATGAGGAATGCAGATCAGATTTAGCTGGAGACAATTCAGAATTTAATGGAAGAAACCAAATTCTGATGGCTAAGAGCTGGGATAAGAACAGTCCGAATAATACAAATCAAGAGACTTTGATTAATTTATTGGAGAACCAATTTGGTGGTAGT